>CANXME010000843.1:2939351-4243101 GCA_948144175.1 Closterium sp. NIES-65
GGAGGTGCTGCTGGAGCTGGAGCTGGAGCTTCTTCGACCGTCGAGGGTGCGGGTGCTGCCGGTCCCGGAGCTGCTGGACCTGCGGGTCCTCCTGGAGCTGGAGCTGCTGAGGGCGTTGGTGCTGAGCCTACTGCTGTTGGTCCTGCCGCTGGAGGTGTTGGTGGCGCTGGTGATGTCGCTGAGGGTGCTGGTGCTGTCCCTGCTGAGTCTGGAGCTGCCGCGCGGCCTCGGCCGTACTTCGTTCCGCTCCTGCAGCAGGTTCTTGGTCTTTCTCCTCCAATAGAGGGTCCACCGCCTGTCCGGTCGCAGTCCCTGCTGGAGCCTTCCTCTCCACTGCCTGCTCCCTCTCCTTACACTGGTCCTACTGGAGGTCTTGCTGAGCGTCGTGAGCCTGCGTCTTGTCCCGCGTCGCCTGTTTGTGCTGCTCGCGCTAGTGGTCGCAGTTCGCGTCAGCGTCCTCCTCCTGTCCCTGGCACGCACCGGATGTCTTTGCGTCCGTCCACTGCTCCTCTGCGCGCCCCTTTGCCTTCTCCTCCTGAGTCCTCTCTTCCTGCGCTTGCCGACCCTGAGTCGGACTCTCTTCGTTCTGCCAGTCCTACTGTCACGCGTCTCCTTGCTACTGTCGTCACTGACCCCTCTTTTGAGTCCACTGCTGCGTCTGCTCTAGTCGCTGAGCTCGTCGACTTTGCTGCTCGCTGTCGTCTCGACTACGCTGCTAGTCTTGTTGCTGAGTCTGCGTCTGTCTGTCCTCCGTCCGTCGGGGGTGAGTGTGCTCTTGGCACGGACGTCCTAGAGGACAGGCAGGAGGAGTTACAGTGTCTAGTGGCTGCTTCACCTCATCTCGCGTCTGTACTGCTTGCCCCTGAGGGAGACCCGGATGCACTAGACATCCCGACTCCGCGTTCTTACGCGGAGGCCGTAGAGGGTCCCTACTCCTCTCAGTGGCAGGCAGCTATGGATGCAGAGATGGCTTCCTGGAATTCCACAGGCACCTACGTTGACGCGGTTCCCCCTCCTGGGGCGAACATCGTCTGTGGCATGTGGATCTTCAGGGTGAAGCGGCCGCCGGGCTCTCCACCTGTCTTCAAGGCACGGTACGTTGCTCGTGGCTTCAGTCAGCGGCAGGGAGTTGACTACTTCCAGACCTTCTCTCCCACCCCGAAGATGACTACTCTTCGGGTGCTGCTGCACATAGCCGCTCAGCGCGACTACGAGCTTCACTCTCTCGACTTCAGCACTGCGTTCTTGCAGGGTAGCCTGCACGAGGAGATCTGGCTTCGCCGTCCACCTGGCTTCACTGGGACTTTCCCTCCTGGCACCCAGTCGAGCCTCCGACGGCCAGTCTACGGTCTCCGCCAGGCACCGCGTGAGTGGCACGACACACTGAGGACTACGCTTGCGGCTCTTGGGTTTGCTCCTTCTTCTGCTGACCCGTTGCTGTTTCTTCGCACCGACACTTCACTGCCGCCGTTCTACATCCTCGTGTACGTCGACGACTTGGTCTTTGCCACAGCGGACACTGCTGGACTCGCCTACGTGAAGTCCGAGCTGTAGAAGAGACACACGTGCACAGACCTGGGTGAACTGCGCAGCTACCTTGGCTTGCAGATCACTCGGGATAGAGCACGCCGCACCATTACCTTGACTCAGTCACACATGGTGCAGCAGGTCCTTCCGCGCTTCGGCTTCACGTACTCCTCGCCTCAGGCCACTCCTCTGCCTACTCGCCACTCACTCTCAGCTCTGCCTTCGGATGAGTCCGTAGAGTCGAGTGGTCCGTATGCAGAGCTTGTTGGCTGCCTCATGTACCTGATGACCTGCACACGACCTGACCTTGCATACCCTCTGAGCATTCTTGCACGCTATGTTGCTCCTGGGAGACACAGACCGGAGCACATGGCTGCAGCGAAGAGGGTATTGCGCTACCTGTGCAGTACGTCGGGCTTGGGGCTAGTGCTTGGAGGGCGGAGTCCAGTGGTCCTTACCGGCCACGCGGACGCTTCTTGGGCTGACGACCAGGCTACGCAGCGGTCGTCACAGGGTTACACCTTCAGCCTTGGTTCCGGCTCTGTCTCGTGGCGGTCTACTCGCTTGTCCTCGGTTCTCAGCTCCAGTTGTGAGGCTGAGATCTACGCCGGGGCCATGGCTGCACAGGAGCTTCGCTGGCTCACCTACCTGCTGACTGACCTTGGAGAGCCGCCTCGTTCTCCTCCAGTGCTGTACGTAGACAACAAGGCCATGCTGGCCTTGTGTCGAGAGCAGCGCTTGGAGCACAGAACGAAGCACATTGCTCTCCGCTACTTCCTTGCTCGTGAGCTGCAGCAGCGTGGCCAGTTGCGACTTGCGTACGTGGCCTCTGAGGCCAACACTGCTGATGTGTTCACCAAGGCACTCGCGCCTTGTGACCATCAGCGCTTTTGCACCCAGCTGGGTCTTGTGCCCGTCTTGCCTCACTTGCTCTCCTCTTGACTTCACTTGTACTGTGACATATATATATACCTGCTCTTGCTTGTCTAGTTTTATATATATGTCTGTACTCCTGCATGTGAACTCGCCTCTGGCCCTGCTCTTGTGCTCGTACTATGTGGTGACTTTGTGATCCACCCTGAGCTTGCTTTGCTTTGCTTGACTGGTCTTGTGACCCCTTGTTCTCCCCCACTTTGCCTATGGGGGTGTGTCAAACATTATATATGTTATGCTTGTGTAGGCTACAGTGGGTTAGCCTAAAGGGGGTACACAATTCTAGGGTTTCCTACTTGTACTCTTTTCACTGCTAGTTCATTTATTCCTGTTCACTTCTTTCACAGCGGATCCGATGGCTCAGGATTTTTTCGGGCTCGATGATCGGCTCCGATGCAGGGCGAGTCATTGATTGTGGGCGGTGACGCGGCAGTTGACTTGTGGTCGGGATGTATGGGCGAAGTAGGCTGACGTGGAACGAAGGGCTGATGTACCAGTCGGTTGGCAACAGTAGATGTGCGGTGACGGGTGTGATCATGTGACTGATTTGGAATGGTCCACAGTAGCGCGGTCGTAATTTCGGTACGTCGGGCAGTCGCAAATTTTGCGTGACGAGCAGCACGTAATCTCCAGATTGGTACGTGACAGGGCGGCGGTGGCGATCAGCGTTGCGCTTAGCGATGACGTTGGCCTTTTTTATTGCTTCGGCGGCTCTGGCGCGGGCAGCTTGCAGGACTTCGGCGAATTGTTGTGCACGTGGCGTTGGGTTGTCCGGACTCGGCGTCATGGGCACTGTGGGGTTTTGCCCATAGTTCAGGTAGAACGGGGACTGCTGCGTCGTGGCTGATGTGGCGTTGTTGTACGCGAACTCGATCAGCGGCAGCTGCTGCTCCCAGGTCGTGGGGTCGTCGCACGTGGCACGAATCAACTGCTCCATCGTCTGATTCGTCCGCTCCGTTTGGCCGTCGGTCTCGGGGTGGTACGACGAACTGAACTGTAGCCTGGTCCCGAACTGCTCCCAAAGGTTCTTCCAGAAGTTGCTGATAAACTTCGTGTCCCTGTCGCTGATAATTGCTGCTGGTATCCCGTGCAGGCGAACAACGGCTGCGATGAACAGGCGAGCGGTCTCCTCGGCTGAGATCGACTTTTTGCACGTAGCGAAGTGTGCCATCTTCGTCAGCCTATCCACGACGACCATCACCGCGTCGTTACCCCCAGGGTTCGAAGGTAACCCTGTGACGAAGTCCATGGTTACTTGCTGCCAGGCGCGTTCGGGCGGTGGGATCGGCTGCAACTGACCTGCCTTCCGCTTCCTTGAACTCTTCATCACCTGACACGTAGGGCACGAGCCCACGTGCTGCTGTACGTCGGTCAACAGCTCCGGCCAGTAATAATACCGCTGCAGTTGCTGTCGTGTTTTTTCTACCCCGAAATGTCCCGAGGTAATCCCGTCGTGTGCTTCCTGCAGTAGCAGATCCCTCAGTAGTGAGTACGCGGGTACCCAAATGCGGTTGGTGCCTGTTTTTACGTAATAAACTCCTTTTGCTTCTGCCAGTTGCTGTGAATTTCCGGTCGTGAAGAATGGGTCGGTGCGGTATCAGTGGGTGAATAGGCCAGTTAAAAGCGGGTTTGTCTGGGCGAGTAGGATGGCGTGGAGTTGGGCGGTGGGGCGGGTGAGAGCGTCGGCGATGTTGGATGCGCCTTTTTTGTACGTAACGGTGTAGTGAAAATTGGACTCAAGATAGTCCAACCAGCGAATCTGTCGTGGGTTGAGATTCGGTTGGGCGCGAACGTACTGTAGTGAGCGGTGGTCTGTCCGTACTGTCACGTCGGCGCCAGTCAGGTAACACCGCCAAACTTTGAACGCGTGCACGATCGCCAGCATTTCGCGGTCGTGTATCGGGTAGTTGCGTTCGGGCGGGTGCAGCTTGCGGGACTCGTACGCGATTGGCTGGAGGCCGTTCCCGAAGTCCTGCAACAGTACTGCTCCCACAGCGATGTCACTTGCGTCGGTGACGAGCTCGAACGGACGGTGTGGATCTGCGATGTGAAGCACGGGCGGTGAGCACAAAATGTTTTTGAGGGCCGAGAAGGCAGCTTGCTCTTTCTCCCCCCACGTGTACTCAACCCCCTTCCTCAGCAGGTCGGTCAACGGGGCAGTCAGCTTCGCCATGTCGGGGACGAACCGGCGCACGTAGTTGACGAACCCCAGAAAACTCTGCAACGCGGTCAAGTTGGTCGGCGCGTGCCAAGCCTGAATCGTCGCGATTTTCTTCGGGTCTATTTCCACTCCTGCAGCTGAAATAACATGTCCCAAAAACTCCAGGCGGTCCTGTAAAAACTCACACTTAGATGCTTTGGTCAGTAGGCGGTTCTCACGCAGGATTTTAAAAACTGCTTCGATGTCCTGTAAGTGCTGTGCTCTGTCAGGGCTGTAAATCAGTATGTCGTCCAGGTAAACGATGACGCACTTATCTAAAAGCGGGCGGAATGCTTCGTTCATGGTCATTTGGAAGGTGGCGGGGGCGTTGGTCAGTCCGAATGGCATGACAGTGTATTCGAAAGATCCGTAGCGTGTTCGGAATGCGGTTTTAGGGCAGTCGGGTGGGTTGACGCGGATTTGGTGGTAGCCTCCCCGGAGGTCAATTTTCGAGAAAACCCGGGCTGTGCGCAGTTGGTCGATCAGTTCGTCGGCTCGTGGGATGGGGTAACGGGATTTGATGGTAACCCTGTTCAGTGCTCTGTAGTCTATGCACATGCGAAATCCCCCGTCTTTTTTCGATGTGAACAGTATTGGTGCGGCGAAGGGCGACGAGCTAGGGCGAATGAATTCCTTCTCGAGCAGGTAATCGAGCTGCTTCCTCAGTTCGTCTAGTTCGGGTTGGGTCAGTCGGAACTGTCGCTGTACTGTTTGCTGTGCCCCCGGGTCCAGTTCTATCCTATGATCGTGCGGTCGCTGAGGTGGCACTCCCGTCTGTAAGTCATCCGGGAAAATGTCACTGTACCGTGTTAACAGTGCTGCCAGATCACTCGGTACGTCGGTCAGCAGTTTCTGTAAATCCCCTCCCTTGTCTGCTGCCTCGGCTTCCCGAATGTCAACCGCGTACACGTCAGCTCCGGCCGCTACAGCGCGTTTCATCGTGATCGCATTGACACGCACCGACGTGTGAAACAAAGAACGAGAATGGAATGACTATGAACGAAGTGAGTACAAATAGGAAACCCTAATTGGGTTGTACCCCCTATGGGATACCCCACTATAGCCTACACAAATAAGTAAGCTATAATGTTCTGACACACCCCCATAGGCAAAGTGGGGGAGAACAAGGGGTCACAAGACCAGTCAAGCAAAGCAAAGCAAAGCTCAGGGTGGATCACAAAGTCACCACACATTCCGAGCACAAGTTCAAAGGCCAGAAGGCCAGTTCACATGCAAGATCATATATAGAGATATACAAGAGTCAAGCAAGCAAGAGCAAGAGTGTATATAGGTGAAGGTACAAGCAAGGTCAAGAAGTGAGCAAGTGAGGCAAGACAGGCACAAGACCCAGCTGCGTGCAACAACGCTGATGATCACAAGGCGCAAGTGCCTTGGTGAAGACATCAGCAGTGTTGGCCTCAGAGGCCACGTACGCAAGTCGCAACTGTCCACGCTGCTGTAGCTCACGAGCAAGAAAGTAGCGGAGAGCAATGTGCTTTGTCCTGTGCTCCAGTCGCTGCTCTCGACACAAGGCCAGCATGGCCTTGTTGTCTACGTACAGGACTGGAGGAGAACGAGGCGGCTCTCCAAGGTCGGTCAGCAAGTAGGTGAGCCAGCGTAACTCCTGTGCAGCCATAGCCCCGGCATAGATCTCAGCCTCACAACTAGAGCCGAGAACAGAAGACGAGCGGGTAGCCCGCCACGAAACAGAGCCGGAACCAAGGCTGAAGGTGTAACCCTGTGACGACCGCTGCGTAGCCTGGTCGTCAGCCCAAGAAGCGTCCGCGTGCCCAGTGAGGACCACTGGACTGCGCCCTCCAAGCACTAGCCCCATGCCCGATGTACTGCACAAGTAGGGCAACACCCTCTTCGCTGCAGCCATGTGCTCTGGTCGGTGTCTCCCAGGAGCAACATAGCGTGCGAGAATGCTAAGAGGGTATGCAAGGTCAGGTCGTGTGCAGGTCATCAGGTACATGAGGCAGCCAACAAGCTCTGCATACGGACCACTCGACTTTACGGACTCATCCGAAGGCAGAGCTGAGAGCGAGTGGCGAGTAGGCAGAGGAGTGGCCTGAGGCGAGGAGTACGTGAAGCCGAAGCGCTGAAGGACCTGCTGCACCATGTGTGACTGAGTCAGGGTAATGGTGCGGCGTGCTCTGTCCCGGGTGATCTGCAAGCCAAGGTAGCTGCGCAGTTCACCCAGGTCTGTGCACGTGTGTCTCTTCTGCAGCTCGGACTTCACGTAGGCGAGTCTAGTAGGGTCAGCTGTGGCAAAGACCAAGTCGTCGACGTACACGAGGATGTAGAACGGCGGCAGAGAGGTGTCGGTGCGCAGAAACAGCGACGGGTCGGCAGTAGAAGGAGCAAACCCGAGTGCCGCAAGCGTAGTCCTCAGTGTGTCGTGCCACTCACGTGGCGCCTGGCAGAGACCGTAGACTGGACGCTGGAGGCTCCACTGGGTGCCAGGAGGGAAAGACCCAGTGAAGCCAGGTGGGCGACGCAGCCAGATCTCCTCGTGCAGGCTGCCCTGCAAGAAAGCTGTGCTGAAGTCGAGAGAGTGCAGCTCGTAGTCACGGTGAGCAGCAACGTGCAGCAGTACCCGAAGAGTGGTCATCTTCGGGGTGGGGGAGAAGGTCTGAAAGTAATCAACCCCCTGCCGCTGACTGAAGCCACGAGCCACGTAACGCGCCTTGAAGACAGGCGGAGAACCCGGCGGCCGCTTCACCCTGAAGATCCACATGCCACTGACTATGTTCGCCCCAAGAGGGGGAACAGCGTCAACGTAGGTGCCTGTGGACTTCCAGGAAGCCATCTCTGCATCCATAGCTGCCTGCCACTGAGAGGAGTAGGGACCCTCTATAGCCTCCGCGTAAGAGCGCGGAGTCGGGATGTCAAGTGCATCCGGGTCTCCCTCAGGGGCTAGCAGTACAGACGCGAGATGAGGTAAAGCGGCGGCTAGACACTGGAACTCCTCCTGCCTGTCCTCGAGGACGTCCGTGCCAAGGGCACACTCACCCCCGACGGACGGAGGACAGGCAGACTCAGACTCAGCGACAAGACTAGCAGCGTAGTCTACACGACAGCGCGCAGCAAAGTCGACGAGCTCAGTGACAAGAGCAGACGCAGCAGACGACTCAAAAGAAGGGTCAGTAACAGCAGTAGCAAGGAGACGCGTGACAGTAGGACTGGCAGCACGAAGAGAGTCCGACGCCGGGTCGGCAAGAGCAGGAAGAGAGGAAGCAGGAGGAGAAGGCAACGGGGCACGCAGAGGAGCAGTGGACGGACGCAGAGACATCCGGTGCGTGCCAGGGACAGGAGGAGGACGCTGACGCGAACCGCGACCACTGGTGCGTGCAGTACGAACAGGCGACGCAGGACGAGACGCAGGCTCACGACGCTCAGTAAGACCTCCAGTCGGACCAGCGTAGGGAGAAGGAGCAGGCAAAGGGGAGGCAGGCTGTAGCTGTGACTCCGACGAGACCGGCTGTGAACTCTCTAAGGGAGGAGGAGGAGGACCAGGAGAAGGTGTAAGACCAAGAACCTGCTGCAGGAGCGGAACGAAGTACGGTCGCGGCCGCGTGGCGACGCCAGAAACAGCAGGGACAGCACCAGTACCCCCAGTAGGAGTACCCGCTCCAGCAGCACCTCCAGCAGCACCAGAACCCCCAGCAGCACCTCCACCAGCTCCGGAACCCCCAGTAGGACCAGGAGCACTGCCAGTCGGACCGCCAGCAGTAGTCTCAGCGCCAACCCCCTCAGCAGCACCAGCTCCAGTAGAATCCGCAGGCCCAGCAGCTCCAGTACCCACAGCACGAGCACCTCCGGGACGCGCGGCAGCAGCACCCTCTGCAGCCAAAGAACCTCCAGCACCAGCAGCACGCCTCCAGCGCCGGGCAAACCACTCACGCAGCTCCTGTGGGGAGAGTGGCTCTCGGCAAGACGAAGCACCTCCAGGCGGAGAACCTCCAGGCTCAACACCCTCAGGCAAAGCACCTCCAGGCTCAGCACCCCCAGACTCAGCAACCCCAGTCTCAGCACCCCCAGGCTCAGCACCCCCAGACTCAGCACCCGCAAGCTCAGCACCCCCAGGCTCAGCACCTCCAGACTCCACACCCCCAGGCTCAGCACCCCCTCGCTCAGCACCCCCAGTCCCAGCACCCCCAGGCTCCGCTCCCGCAGCAGCACCAGAGTCACCAGTGACCTCGACAGGCTCGACCGCGTCTACCTTGGACACACCTGAAGGGGCAGGACCCTGAGGGGGGAGGGGGTCTACCGGGGGGGGACCTGGTACCAAGAAGAGCGGGGGCGGGGGGAGGGACGGAGTGCGGTAGGGGAAGAGGCGGTAGTAGGGTACCGACTCGTCGAACGTGACGTCCTGGGAGGACAGAACACGTCGAGAGGTGGGGTGGTAGAACTGCCACCCAGGGGCGTCAGGGGGGAACCCCAGGAAGACGCAGGGAGCAGCGCGAGGGGACAGCTTGTCCGCAGACAAGTCGCGGACAAACGCCCGAGATCCCCAGACTCGGAACGCCGACGCATCGCCAACCTTCCCCGTCCACAGCAGGGCTGGGGAGGTCTTCGGCGTGGAGACCCTGGGGTGGAGGTTGATCTGATGCGCCGCGTACCTGACCGCAAACGGCCACAGAAAATGGGGGGCAGCCGCATGCATCATAGACGTACGAGCGACGTCCATGACCATGCCAATGCGGCGCTCTGCAATCCCATTTTGCTGCGATGAGTCCGGAAGCGTGAAGGTCTGGCGGATGCCTCGCGCACGACAGTAGGCACGCAGAAGGCCAGAGGAGAACTCTCCGCCTCTGTCCGAGTGCAGACGCAACACCGGAAAGTCCGAGCCAAAGCTCTGCCTGAGCTGGAGACGAGCTGCGCGGATCCAGTCGATCAGCACCTCAGTGACATCACCCTTGCTGCGCAAGGGGAAGACTGTGGTGTAACGCGAGTAGTCGTCAACCACCAACAGGAAGTAGCGCTCGTGACCGAGTCCACGGACGCGGGCAGGGCCCCACACGTCCATGTGAAGCGTCTGCAACGGAGCCTCTGTCGGAGGAAACTGGGAGGAGTGAGGGGCAGCACGCTGGCGCCCCTCGACACAGGGGACACAGGCAGGGCCAGGGCCCTGAGGAAGGGGAGGGAGGGACCGGGGGAGACCAGACACAAGAAGGCGGGAGGCCATGCCTCTGAGCCGAAGCAGAGAGGGGTGGCCAAGGCGGTGGTGCCAGAGGAGGGTCTCGTGAGACAGACGGCGACACGAACAGGGGGCAGACTCAGGACCAGACCTGGACGCTGCAGCAAACACCTGACCAGACGAAGGGACTCTACCAGACTCAGCACCTGGAGGAGAAGCAGTGGTCAGTGTGTACAGGCTCGACCCTGGCTGACGTGTAAACGTAGCCAGGTGACGACCCGTGCTAGCCTCTGTGCAGTGCGTCACTCGCTGACGAGCAGGGGTGAACTGGTGGACTCCCGCATCCTGTAGATCAGCACCACTCACCAAGTTCGTAGAGAACGAGGGGAGGTAGAGACTAGACAGGGTGCCAGAGGGAGCCGCCGGACACGGGAGGACTGTGGAGAAGCGAGACAGGACAGGACCCCCAGAGGGGTCAGCCAGGGAAACCGCAACCGGCCGACTAAGCGGCGTGAGTGTGGTGCGGTCCCGAAAGAAAGAGCGAGACGCTCCAGAGTCAAGAGTGAAGGTGTGGGAGGCCGAAGCCGACGCAGTACCTGAGAGCGCAGACGCACTAGTACCTGAGAGAGCAGCCTCACCAGCACCTGAGAGCACAGACGCACTGGCACCTAGAGCAGAAGCCTCACCGGCACCTAGAGCAGCAGTACCAATGCCCGGGTCGGGCGGGAAACACCGGTAACAGTCACCCTCATCACTAATGGTCACAGCATACATGGCAGCAAGGATAGCATCAAAATCAAGATCAAAGATAGCTACACCAGCCCTAGACAGCTCTCCCCAGCGGGGGATCTCTGCGGCCTCCGGGAACTGCTGGCGCCAAGCGTCCGTCAGGCGGCCAAAGCAGCGCTGGGCGGAGTGGGTACCCCCACACTGCTCTCCAGCGCGGTCGCCAGTGCGGAGAACGTAGGTGCAGGGACCAAAACCCCCACCGCGTTGACGCTGCGTGTACCACTCACGGAGCTGCTGAGGGGTGGGGACGTCGCGAGAACGCTGCTGCTGCTGCTGCTGGCGCTGACCGCCCCCAGTGCTGCTCCGCTGCGAAGCTCCACTCCGACCACCTCCACCTCCGCCGCCCCCGCCTCCGCCTCCACCGCCGCCGCCTCCGCCACCTCCGCTACCACCTCCACCGCCGCCGCCACCCCCGCCTCCACTGCCGCCACTAGTACCCCCACCCCCGCTACCACCTCCACCGCCACCCCCACCCCCTCCGCCGCCTCCACCTCCACCTCCACCGCCCCCACTGGCCCCACCCACTCCCTTGCCCCCCTTGCCCTTGCCAGAGCGGCGTCTCCCGCTAGGGGCAGATGCCGCACCGACCGACTCAAGACCAACGAGGTCGGCCGCAGCGGCAGAGGCGACAGAGGGCAGGAGAGGGGAAGGAGAACACCCCTCAAAGATGGGGGCGCGGGGGTCACCTCGAGAGGCTCCTACAGCAACTATGCTCTTCTCTGCTGCAAGAAGGGCCTTCTCGAGGCTGTCGACTGTGAGGGTGGTGGGACAGACCGCGAGGAAGTGGTCCCGGACTACACGAAGGGAGTCAGGGAGACGAGTGACTAAGAAGTAGAGAGTGATGTACATGGGGGGGGGGGTTCTTGGCGCAGAAGTCAGCAGGAAGCGCAGCGCGGTAGCGAGTGTCACTAGTGCGGAGGTGCGTGATGAGATCAGCGACAGTGGGAAAGGCAGCAAGGTCAGGGAAGAGGAAGGGGAGCATGAGGCGGCTCAGTGCAGCAGTGGCAGGGGAGGAGTAGCGCGCAACTACAGCGTCGTACAAGGTCTGGGCACTCTTGTACTGACTAAAGTGCGCGCGCTCAGTGGTGGGCAAGTGGCGACGCACAGCAAGACGTGCAGCAGCATCGCGAGTGGCCCACTGAGAGCGAACAGTGGGGTCAGCATCAGCAGCAGGGGCAGGAGAGGCGCCAGAGGTGAGGTCAAAGAGGGAAAGGCCGTCAGCTCTATCGCATTGTAAGAACAGCTGCAGGTCGTTGACCCAGACCTCAAAGTCAACGGCTCGACCCTCAGCGTCAAAAGCGAGGACACTGGGGGTAGCCATGACGACGACAGTGGAGCAGTGCAAGCAGTAGGGGAAGGGCACGCAGTGACAGCGGTACGGTGCTCACCGGGCAGGGCAGGTCGGGCGGCTCGGCTGTTGCAGGGCAGCTCGGCGGCTCCTGGGCGGCTCGGCTGCTCCCTGGGCGGCTCGGCTGCTCCAGGAAGGGTGCCCGGCGGCTCGGCGGCTGCTGGGCGGCTCGGCGGCTGCTGGGCGGCTCGGCGGCTGCTGGGCGGCTCAGCTGCTGCTGGGCGGCTCGGCTGCTGCTGGGCGGCTCGGCTGCTGCTGGGCTGCACGGCTGCTCCCGGGCGGTTCAGCTTCTGCCGGGCGGCTCGGCTGCGACTGGGCGGCTCGGCTGATGCTGGGCCGCTCGGCTGCTGTTGGGCGGCTCGGCTGATGCTGGGCCGCTCGGCTGCGGCTTGGGCGGCTCGGCTGGGCCGCAGGTAGGGCGGCAGGGCCGCGAAGGAAGGGCGGCGGGGCCGCGTAGAAGAGGGCGGCGGGGCCGCGTAATAGAGGGCGGCGAGGCCGCGTGAGCAAGGCGGCAGGGCCGCTTAGCAGAGGGCGGCGGGGCCGCTTAGCAGAGGGCGGCGGGGCCGCTTAGTAGAGGGCGGCGGGGCCGCGATCGAAGGGCGGCGGGGTCGCGTAGCAGAGAGCGGCGGGGCCGCAATCAAAGGGCGGCGGGGCCGCTTAGGAGAGGGCGGCGGGGCCGCGTAGCAGAGGGCGGCGGGGCCGCTTAGCAGAGGGCGGCGGGGCCGCGTGAGGGCGGCGGGGCCGCGTGAGGGCGGCGGGGCCACGATCGAAGGGCGGCGGGGCCGCTTAGCAGAGGGCGGCGGGGCCGCGTAATAGAGGGCGGCGGGGCCGCGATCGAAGGGCGGCGGGGCCGCTAAGGAAGGGCGGCGGAGCCGCGATCGAAGGGGGGGGCGGGGCGCGATCGAAGGGCGGCGGGGCCGCTAAGGAAGGGCGGCGCCACGGGCCGCTAGGGGCGACACGACGGGTCGCTAAAAAAAAGGAAAACGCGCCTCGGGGCGCGCTTCGGTGGGCCCTAGAAGCAGTCCCTAGGAGGGAACTTGCTCTGATTCCATGTGAAACAAAGAACGAGAATGGAATGACTATGAACGAAGTGAGTACAAATAGGAAACCCTAATTGGGTTGTACCCCCTATGGGATACCCCACTATAGCCTACACAAATAAGTAAGCTATAATGTTCTGACACGACGAAGACTCAGGCGAGCCCCAGCGAGGTAAGGCGATGTTGTTACCGTTCACTCGCACGGTGCAGTCACCCGTCGTCCAGTCGATTCGCGGATTGTGTCGTCGCAGCCAATCACGCCCGAGTAAAATGTCGGTTCCGTCAAGGGTCGTTGCGAGCATTTCCTGGCTAAACGTGAAGTTACCCCCGCATCGAATCCGAACTCGGTCTACGCGTTCCCGTATTGCCAGCGGCGTGCCGTCTACCAGTCATGCGTCGATCTCAGGTAAGCATCTGTCCAGTGGCAGTCGCAGTTTTCGTGCTGTAGCAGTGTTAATGAGGCTGTGGCTGGCTCCCCCGTCTACGAAGATTTTAACTAAGTCCGTCCCAATTTTCCCACTGAGCAGTATAGGGCTGTCTACCGTGGTACCCTCCTTATTCGGCCGGGTGTGGTCGATTGCGTGAACCGGCACAATCACTCGGTGAGGGTCGGTTGGGTCGGGCGAGCGGCGTGACCTGTCTGTAGAGGGCCCGTCTGCTACTGACTTCCAGCGTTTCCCTGCTGCTTGGTCTGTTTCTGCTGCTCAGCTTGTGAAAATATTAGGTGTGGGGCCTAGGCTTAGTAGCCTAGGCCCACACTAGGAGATAGGTAAGTTCGAGTGGGTTAGGTGAGAGTCGAGAAATTGGAAGGGAAGTGAAGTGACTAGCAAGAGTTGGGATACAAGTACATTGCCCTAAATTGGGTTGTACTCATTACAGAGTACCCCACTGCAGGCTAGACAGCAAATATATTCTGACACAGCTTCCCCCTTTCCCTTAGCGTTTTCCGGGCATTCGCTCTTGCGATGTCCCGGCCGATTGCACGCAAAGCAGCGCCCTTTGAACGGTGCGGCAGCGGCATTTGCGGCGACAGCGCGTATCGTGGCGCTCTCGTTCGTCCCACGAGGTCGATGTCCCCAGTTGTTGTTTCCGTAGGACCCCGGTCTCGGTCGGCGAAAGAAGTCGAGCTTCTCCGCCATAGCGAGAATTTCCTGAAATTCGGTGACGCCGCGAAGCTGGATTTCCTGAGCGATGTCCTGCTTCAGGCCGCCGATGTAGCGGTCGATGCGCTCGCTCTCATGCATGTAGCCCACCTGTTCGCATAGCGCCAGAAATCCGCTCGTGTAGTCCTGGACGGAACCGAGTTGGCGCCAAGTGCGGAGCTTCTGTCGCGCCGCGATCGAAGCCGCAATTGGCTCAAATCGAGCGCGCAGACCTGCGCACCACGCGTCCCACGTGCGATGCTGGGGCACCTCCACGAAATACGACGGCGCCCAGGGTCCGGTTTGTCCTTCCCGTGTCGGAGTGTCGCGTAGTCTGTCGGCTTCGTGACGATGACGCGCCACCAGTCCATGGCGGGTCCTCGCAGCAGCGACACGGCGTATCGAATCTTCGCCGAGTCCTCCGAGACGTAGTTGGCGTCGAAGAAGACACTCATCGTGAACAACCACGCCTGAACGGTAGGACCACCCCGTTGACTCGGGTCAAAGCATGGCGGGCGCTGCGGCTTCAGCGGCCTCGGTGACGGCAGTCCCGAATCGTGGGTTGGTGCCGAAATCGTGACGCGAGGCTGACTTGGGGCCGCATGCGTCGCTCCGGGGTGTGTCGTGCCGTGGTCGTCGTCCCCGTCGGGGCGGACGACGCCATCACTGGCCGCGCTCGCGGGTTGCCCCACACTCCCGTGTTGTGATGTCGAGGGTGCAGGTTGAATCGGAGTGCCAGGTGCTTGAGATTGTGCTTGTTGTGCCCTCGTGAGGTCATTTTGCAGCGATGAGCGTTCTGCCGTCAATGCCGCGATTTCCTCGGAACTTTCGCGCAGCTGTCGCAGCAGATCGTTCAAACGCTCCTGCGTGAGGGTGGTGACGTCGATATTTTCAGCCATGACGAAGGGCGTCGGCTCGTCTTAGTCTAGGCGCAGTCGTGGCTGCACGCGTTTACGAGAGAACGCGAGGACAGCGGCTCCTAGGGGCTAAGGTGCGTAAGTCTCTTCGAGTGAAAAATCAAAGTTGATTTCCTGGTGTGCGGAGATGCGCGGTCCGAAAAGAAAGGGGCTCTGAATACCAAGTGTTACGGGTGCAATGAGTCGAAGTAGCGAGAATTGCACTAAGGTGTCAAACGAGTACAAAATGTGAGCGAAGGCATGAGCGAACATTTATACGCGAAACATGCAAAACGGTAACGCGGTGCGTGCGAGCTTGCTAGTGCTACGCTGGAGCGAGGCTCGGGCTAGTCCCGAAGCGTAGGCCGATACGGCCATGCCAGCAGTGCGAGGTTTGGCAAAACAGTGCGCGCGAAGTCAGCGAAGTCCCGTTAGCAGTAACGGGCGAACAACGGCTGTTGCTCTACGCGATGTAGTCGGCTCCGTAAGGAATGCCGAGAAAATTCCTTACACCTGGCTGAACTTTCCGTTCTCGCTAAAACCGTGTCCTTCGTAGGATATACTATCTAGAAAATTATATAAGCCCTTCATTGTTCAGCTCCAATAATGAGTCTTCCATCCACCTCCTCCCCTGATTATTTTTTACGAAAACAAAATGAGTTTGATCATATTCTACACATCAAATTTTGATTTCCGAGGGATATATACACGGCTTTGAAGATGTGGAGCACGGTTTGCCATGCCAAAGATATAGTGATCTCGTGAAAAGGCGAAACGAATGTGCATTTCATCTTGCGCCTGATGTAGCTTATATGAAGGACGGTCACATTGTCCATGCGCTGCGGCTCGTCAGAACACCCCCAGCCAACCCCAAGGTTCCATTGTCCTCAGGCCATGTTCGCCACGACCACGCTATAGACAAGGGGCGGGGTATGGGCGAGGGCTCTTGAAGGTGCAAAGGAAGCTGCAAATTACGTCCGGGGGGGCTCGCCCTTGACTGAAATTTCGCCAATGGGATCAGGAAGGGGGTGAAGGGGATCTAGCGCCTGCCTCCCCCCTTCCTTCAGGGGCAAATTTTTTTCATGAAGGGGATGAACCCCCGAAATTAGTGGTCTGCACGGGGGAGAGGCGAGGGAAGGGATGGGATTTCTAGCTGGCAGGGCAGGAAACTGCCATGCGCATTCCGGATCCCCCGCCAATCCCTTTGATGGCCCAGAAATGTGGGTGTTCGCCACGACAGCGAGCCCACCGAGGTTCGGAGGGGATCTTCAGGCTCGACAGGATTTGTCGGTCTGACCGGCCCTAAAACCCTGATTTCAGCCCTTTTCGAAGGTGCAGGGCGGATTCCGGATCCCCCGCCCATCCCTTTGGAGGCCCAGCAAAGGCGTGGCGAACAGGGCCGTAGTGTCGGTACGTCTGACGGTGAGCACTGAGCATTGAGCTGAGCTCCCTCCCTCCCGTTATCATTCCGTTCCCGTTTTGTTCGCGACCAGCAGAACAAGAAGCTGATTAGCGGAGTCCAGTCAAACTCATCCAACCCAAATCCGCCCAAATGAAACAATTTCGAAACCATCCTAACCGAACTTGAGCCCAACTATTTGCAGGGATTTTTTCTCTCATGAAAAGCAAGAGCAATTGAGGGTCTTAGGAGACAAACAACTTAGAAGTTAGAACGGATGATTTCTTGTTGCTACGGTCAACAAGGATAATCTACTGCTCCACTCACACCAATCACCTTTGAACAAAAGCAGTAGGAGCGCAGCAATAAGAAAACGATGGGTCGCGCGACGCGCTGCGCGGAGTGGTTTGTCCCTGCTCTGCTGTTTTCGGTGCTACTAGTTGCTCTTCCCAGCTTCGGTACTGCCCAATCGGAACATATCCGAACCAAGGCCGAGGAACCGCTTCCGTTCGTCGTTCTCCACGGTAAGCGCGCTCGTTTTCTCCCCTCTCCCTCTCGTTCGAAACAAGTTAAAGCGAAAGAAGAAGACGAAGAAAAGACTCACACGCATCGCGTTTTCGTGAAGTCTCGCTCTGAAAACGCGACATTCTGAATCTAGTTTTTTTTCCCAAGCTGCTGCTTCTACTTTTAACCACGGACGTGATTCGCACCATCCGCTATCTCTGTGCAGGCCTCGGCGATGCGTGCTCGAACGGCGGCATGGGTAACTTCGTGTCACTGCTAACGTCGCTGTCGTCCGCCAACGGATCGTGCGTGTGAGTGCCGTTCTCCTCTCGCCGCGGCGCTCCTCTCGTCGCTCACCTCTCACCCCTCGCCTCTCAAAATGTGCCATTTAGTAGCATCTGTAAACAATTCTGGTGCATACGAGCGTCCCTAGCTGTCCCGCGAGTTTCTTTGTTATAAATACAGAAGTATTGTGAAGGAACTTAGAATTTTCTGACGAGTCATGCCTCTCCATGGCCTAGAGCTCACTGTATGGCATGGCATTGCATGGCATGGGCCTTATCGAGCCTTCCTGGGGTGCAAATACATTCTTGAAAATCTAGCCGTTTCTGCATGTGCTCGCTTGATTGCCTCAGTCCGCCAGTGCGCCAAGTTTAGTGCGTCTTTCAACCCTGTGCTAGCTGTGGGCTCACTAGCGATGTGCAAGGGCACGGATGTACAGCGATGTGAGCTCAAGTCGTGGCGGAGCTGTGGTCGTGTGGGATGGTGTGAACGCACACCTTTGTGACTGAGAGGTTATCGGAGCTGACTCGCTTCTGTGCTATTCTGTGTGCCTGTTCCTGACTGTTATTTTGCTATGCTATGCTGTCTTGCCTGACCCACTTGTACTGGCTCGAGTTCACTTCTTGCACGTACTCCACGTTGTCTCTCTCATGCGCGCGTGCGCATGGACTTCGGTGCAGAGAGGTGGGGCGAGGAGCGAGCGACAGTTGGCTGATGAGGCTGGACAAGCAGACTGAGCAGGCATGCAGCAAGGTGAGTAATACTGCTCTTGTCATGTCACCCACGCTGTCCTTGCTCGCTCGTTCTGCTCTACTTTGCATGCCTGCCTGGACAAGCAGACTAGTATTCCCGTACTTTGGATATGCTTTTTATTCCATCGCCTCAACACATTGTTCTAGAGCCCGACGGGCCTATGCCTGCACCTGGTTGCAAGCATCGTCACCCTCAGTGCCTTGCAGGGCAAGGCAACGCGCCAGGGAGCGCCTCTGCCTCCCTACACGCTCTCTTCTCTTGCATGCAACCGTTGTTGCAGCCGTTGTGCACAGTACCTCCACCAGCACAGCAGCACCACACCACCACACGCACTGCGATGCGAATTCCAGGTTCTCTGCCTTCCTCCTTGCCCATGCAACGGGACTAAGCCTCGCTTGCTCAAGTGTTGCACTCACTCGTGTGGGATGGGTGGGGATGCTTGCTTTGCATCTGCTCTTGTTGCTCCTGGCAGTTGCGAGCCATGCCCCACTTGGCACGCGGTTTCAACCTCGTCGGCCTCTCCCAGGCAAGTCCAGCACACGGCGGTGGCAATTCATGTTATCTGTTCGAACACGACAGCAAATGGCTGTTCTTGGATTAAGCGCAGCAGCTAATGCATGCTTTTGGATCGATACAGACAGAACAACGAAGGCCTTTTTCTGAATTGACAACAAGAGCATGTTTCGATCTAAACGTGTACCAGATAGATTTTCTTTACTCCAGCACAAAGGCGAATGCCACCTTGTCTCCCTCGTCTCCATCTCCTGCCTCTCCCACCCTTTTCGTCATTCAATGTTTGTTCCAGAATCCTATGCTCACGCAATCACATGCTCTGTCCCCACCCATGTTATGTGCCCGTTCCCCTCTCACGCCCATTTTTCCTCTCTCCTTGGTATCAAGTCAATCATGTTGTTGGCGTGCAGTTTTTCCCTTGCGATCTGCCTGCTTGCTCCCGCGCATGCCATCATCGCTTCTATTTATCCTTGCCGTGCAGGGAGGTCTGATTGCTCGGGCCCTCATCCAGTCATGCGACGGCCTGCCACCCGTGAGTTTCTGTTTTGTTCTGTGATGTTTTCCACAAGCTCTGTAATCGAGGTGGCTTCTGATTCGACTCATAAGTGGCCTGCCACGGGTGAGTTTCAGTCCACTCCACTTCGATGTGATGTTTTCCACACGATGTTATCGCCCACTTCAATGCAGCCATTCTGTTCTTCTCTGTTCTGTCCGGCCAAAACGTATCAGCAAGCAGAGGTCTTGTTGCTTGCTCTATCTCATGAGCTTCTGTCACTCATCTGATCAGCAACACTCGAGCTTCCAGCTTCCTCCTGTTGCTGTCACAGGATCCGTCTATCCTATAATCCACACCTCCCTTCCTTATCGTCAAAATCAGTCTCATAGCTGTTATTGGTCCTGACCATCACCACTGCCATCACCACCATACTCACCATCCCCACTCACTCCACCATTGCCCTGCATTGTTCTGCCATTGCGCCGCTCTTATTCCGTTTGTATTCCGTGGCCCCACCATCATCTCCCCATATCCCCAGGTGCACTCCCTGGTATCCATTGGAGGGCCGCAGGCTGGAGTTGCTTCCACGCCTCAGTGTGTGGTGAGCTCTCTCTCCCTCTTTGACGACCCACCTCATTGATCTGATGATACGCCGCCATCCCCACTTGCCCACCCTACCCTTTCCCGCACACCTCTCATTTGGTTTCTGCTCTCCTCAGCCTGCCTCCCGCATTGTTCGCCCCCATTCATCCCCCAACCTTGCTCTGCCTCCCCCATCCTTCCCCCCATATACACCCCCCCCCATGCTGCCCCACTGCGGTCACACAAGCTGCACGCAGTGTGTCAGCTCATAGAATCCGTGCTGGAGTTTGTTGCCTAAAACAACCTACTCTACCCATCCCATCGTTCTCTCCCAATACTGCCTCACCATACCCCCCCCCCCCCCGCCATCTCTCACACCAGCTGCACGCAGTGTGTCAGCTCATGGACTCCGTTCTGGAGTTTGGTATCTACTCTGACATGGTGCATGTGGCCTCTCGGCTCCCAACTCTCATCCTCTGCTTCCGTCTCCCCCCATTCTGCCCCACCATACCACCCCCCATCTCTCACACCAGCTGCATGCAGTGTGTCAGCTCATAGACTCGGTTCTGGAGTTTGGTATCTACTCTGACATGGTGCAGGTGAGCCCTCTCCCCTCGCACTCCCTTCGTCCCATGCCATGCTATCCCATCAGACCCATCCCATCCCATCCCATCCCACCCCATCCCATCCCATCCCATCCCATCCCATCCCATCCCATCCCATCCCATCCCATCCCATCCCATCCCATCCCATCCCATCCCATCCCATCCCATCCCATCCCATCCCATCCCATCCCATCCCATCCCACCCCATCCCATCCCATCCCATCCCATCCCATCCCATCCCATCCCATCCCATCCCATCCCATCCCATCCCATCCCATCCTCCTCCTCATGGGGAACCTCCCCTCGTTTTGATCGCATCACTTCTTGGTCCCACCTGCACCTGTGCCAAACATGTTATGCGAAGCCTCTCTGTCCCCTTCGCAACAACCTCTATTGCTGCGCTTCATACTTCTGTCAACTACCCTTTTCCCATCCAGCATGCCTCTTTTTCCTCCTCCTCCTCCTCCTCCTCCTCCTCCTCCTCCTCCTCCTCCTCCTCCTCCTCCTCCTCCTCCTCCTCCTCCTCCTCCTCCTCCTCCTCCTCCTCCTCCTCCTCCTCCTCCTCCTCCACCTCCATCACCTTACCTTCGAAGTCCTCCTTCCTTACCCCCCGCCACTCTCTACAATACTGCAGAACCTGGTCGCACCATCAGGCTACGTCAAGATTCCTACGGTGCGTTTGTTCCTTCTCATAGTCATGCCCGCAATACTCGGTGCTCACTCTGCATTCTGCACGCTGTGCACTCTGCACTCGGCCATCATCGATTAAGATTAATGTTTATCTGCTTTCGACTGCAGCAAGCCAGCCAGCACAAAGTGGTACGCCTGGCCCTTAACCAGCCTCCTCACCCCTCACCCTCCCTCCTTCCCCCTCCTTCCTCCTTCCTGCTCCACCCCACCCCCCCCCCCCCCCCCCCCTCCCCTCCCCCCGCCTTTTCCCCCGTCACTCACAATGCTGGACATGCTTCGGTACGTGGCAGGCTGCATGTACCTGCCATGCCTTATGAGTCAACTCACAATGTACCAAAGTCGTCGCACAAGTCACCCTCTCCTCTCTCCCCCTCGCCCCCTCCTCCGTCACTCCCATTGCAGGACATATCGGGGTACCTGGCAGGGTGCAAGTACCTGCGGCACGTCAACAACGAGCCGGCCTCCTTTTTTTTTACAACTAACCGACAAGCGTCGCCCCTCTCACCCGCTCCTCGTTTCCCCCACCTTCCCGAGCAGGACATATCGGGGTACCTGGCAGGGTGCAAGTACCTGCCGCACGTCAACAACGAGCTCGCCTCCTGCCGCAACGCCACCTATGCTGATCGCATGCGCTCTCTGCAGCGCGTGGCACTCATAAAGGTGATTGCTTTGCTCTGCATTCGTGGTGGGTGTGTGGTTTACATCGACGTGGGGCGTGGCTTTGATGCACCTCAAAAGCCGCTCTCTGTAATGCATGGCCCTTACAAAGGTGCTAGCTTACTTTGCATACGTGGTGGGTGGTTGGTTTACATCGAGGTGGGGCATGTGGCGCTGGTTGGCAGTGGGGATTCGGTCACGGTGGGACTCTACTGGGGGTGTGTTCACGGGTGCATCCTCGTTTGCAGTGCTAGGTTCACACATCCATCTTACCCCTGCCCCCATACGTTCACTGCTAGGCAACACTGTTCTCCAGCACGGTTCTGATGTGGTAAGAGCAGTGGAGAACAGTGTCAGCTAGCAACTGAGGAGAACAACAGTGACAACAAGCACATTGATTGTGCAGCTTGTTCGTCTCAACCGAGACCGCACTCTGTCGGCATTGTGTCTGTCGTACCCTTGCCATTGCCCCCGTCGATCAGTTCACAGGAGACACAGTGCTCTACCCACCAGAGACCGCCCGCTTCGGCTTCTCACTACGTAATGCGTATAGTTCTCGCGGAACCGCACTGTGTCTGTTGTACCCGTGCCTGCCCCCATCAATCAGTTCACAGGGGACACAGTGCTCTACCCACCATATGCCGCCTACCTTGACTTCTCACAATTGCTTTCAGTTCCCAGCGGAGACCGTGTTCTGTCTGTCATACCCTTGCCATTGCCCCCCATCGGTCAGTTCACAGGAGACACAGTGCTCTACCCACCGGAGACCGCCCACTTTGGCTTCTTCGCCCCCAATGACTTCAACAAAATTCTTCCCATCAATGAGGTATGCCGCTCGCTCTCCATCCCCTCCCCCCGCTCTAGTTTGTACCTTGTTTTTTAAGCCACCTCTCACGTTTTTAGGCGCCTCAAAGGGCGGCTCGCTCTCCATCTCCTCCACCCTCATGTTTTTTCCGCGCTCACCATGCCCTCACATTGCACTCACATTGCACTCACAATGCACTCACAATGCACTCACAATGCACTCGCAATGCACTCACAGTGCACCTACTCTAGCACTACTTGGCAGTTATGAGGCCCTCCTGTGTTCTCTGGTTCTCTTAACTCTCCCTCGCTTCCGTGTATGCTCCCATCCCAGCACTCACCCCATGACGCGCACTCACTGCTTGTTCCTTCCTTGTGCCAACATAACTGGACTAGATTGCACTTCCTGCCTACTGAAGACCACACCTGCGGATCCCACTCCCCCCACCAGCATCCGTCCCCATCCCTGCCTCTGCCACCTGTCCCTCTCCCTTTTCCGCGGCCCTTCCTTTACCCACGGTGCTGCATGTCTTGTTCTTCGATTGCCCTCCCACTTAACCCTGTATTGCCATGCCCTTCCCCTCCCGCATTGTGCATTTCTGACCCCGGACAGACTCAACTGTACAAGGAGGACTGGGTGGGGATGAAGTGGCTGGTGGAGGCCGGACGAGTGGACTTCGTATCCGTGCCTGGGAACCACCTGTGGCTCACTCGAGGCGTCATTGAGAAGCATGTTGTGCCGTACCTCAAACCGGCTGGTGGGGCGAGCAGCATGTGATGGCGGCGTCCCATTTCTTGCAGTATCGTGGCATTTTATGTGATTTCATTCGTGTTTGGTGGGGTCGTCTGATGTGATAATTGCCCAGCTGTTGTATGTACGTAGACGTCATCATGTAGAAATCATATCCGCACCTTAGAGTTATTCTTGATGGGTGTATCAGGGGTATTTGTGCATTGTTTTAGGGCGCGTGTGGTCTTTGAAATTTGTAAAAGTTTATGTTTTTAGGGCGAATTTTAGTTTTGAACTTACAATGAAAGAAGATCGAATTTCCTTCTATCGAAGTTCGAACATCGGGCTTACCACACTGTAAAAAATCACACACACATACAAGGTAGAACCCCAACATTCAAACTTGTAAAAACGAGCCGAGCCGCACGTCAACATCATAGGTTACCCGGTTTGCTCGTCTTGACAGTGCGCCACGTCAACATTTTGCGCCTCGGTTTACAAGGACCTAGAGCTCCAACTCACCTTTCGCGCCGAGTGTGTAACCAGGGTACAAATAGCCCCCGTGGCAACACCAAGGGCGGGAGTTTCTTTGACTGACGTCAAGACGGGCGGGACGCGTTGCCACATCGTGCTCGAACATGCCACGATGCTGGACACGTGGCCACTGTTGCGATCAGAAGTTGATCGTAACCCAGGATCTGCTCTGGTAGGTTCGCACGCAGTGGGTAGTGTTGGTGCCCTTGACCTCAATAGCAGAGTGAATGTAAAATGCTTGAGATGATAAAACATGCAAATACAGCGATATAAATATGAGTACAAGGGAATTCGAAACGACCTAACTAGCCATGTACTCTAAGGGGTACATTCCCTTATTCGGATGCGTCCCAACCGTTCGGCGCGTACAGTTTCGTAACTGTTCCCGCCAAAACCATCCTGCCTGTAGTTGTCCGATGCCGTTTGCTTCCGACGGTTCAGATGTGCTGTAACCGTCCGACTCCTTGACTCAATTCCAACCGTCTGACGCTTGCGTTCGTTCCCGATATTGTGCGTGCCTTGCTACGGTGAGGAGTGCTTAGTAATATTGAATATTACTATTTGTAACACCCCCCTTCACTCCTGGACGTAGCTTGGCTTGACCTGCCTGACCACGCCGCTGAGTTCGGAACAGTGCTGATACTGCTGGCGTGGCAGTCGCTTCGTGAGGAAGTCTGCTGCCATGTCGCCTGTTGGGCAGTAGGTCAAGTTGACCTTGCCTTTGTCTATTTCGTCCTTCACGAAGAAATACCGCAGCGCAATGTGCTTGGTGCGGTTAACGAAGCCAGGTTTGTTCGCGATGCGAATCGCACTCTGGTTGTCGCAGTGAAGACGAAATGTTGGCGAAGCTGGAATTTTCGCCTCTTGCAGGAGTTCATGCAGATAGAGGCCTTCGCGAACTGCTGCGGTTGCTGCGATGAATTCTGCTTCCGCTGATGACAGGGCAACCAACTCCTGCTTCTGCGAGTTCCAGGAAATTGGTCCCGTAGGCTCGAGTCGGAACAGGAACCCAGTCCTGGACCGTCGATTATCGGGATCTGCTGCGTGATCGGCGTCCACATAGCTGGTGAGATTGAAGGATGGGGTTGGTGCAGTGGAGTAACGCAGCCCAATCTTAGGCGTTGAAACGAAGTATTGGAGGGCGCGTTGTAGGTCCAGAAGGTTTTCAGCCGTTGGTTTGCGTGAGTATTGCGCTAGCTGACTTGCAATGTACGAGAGGTCTGGCCTGCAGGTGACAGAGGCGAAGAGGAGACATCCCAGCTGTTGTTGATAAATTTGAATCCCAGCGGGGGGGTAGGGCTTTGGCGTCGGGTTTGTGGTTCGGTCCGGGGTTTCAGTAGGGAGTTGAGGGAGGTGTAGGTGAAATGTTGAACCGCTTCCCTAACTCCTCTGCATACTTAGCCGCTGAAAGGTGAATGGCTTCGGGCGCGTAGGTGATGTTGAGGCCTAGGAACTGCTTCACCTCGTAGTTGCATGTGATGTCGACGCGCCCCGCCAGAGCATTTTCGAACTGCTGGAGGAGCTCGTTGTTTGAGCCTGTGTAAAGCAGGTCGTCGACGTACACAGTGAGGAGGATGTATTCGCCGCGAGAGTCGCGGCGATACATCCCTGGATCGTGTGGCATTTGCTTGAACCTGATTTCGAGCAGGATGTTATGCAGGTACTGCTGCCACAGCCTTGGGGCCTGCTTGATCCCGTAGAGTGATTTGCGCAGCTGACATACGCGCGAGTCTCCTTCGCCGTAGGTGTGTGGCTGCTCCACGTAGATCACGGCGTCTACTATCGCGTACAGGAACGCGTTCT
The DNA here is from genome assembly GCA_948144175.1 of Closterium sp. NIES-65. Classification (NCBI taxonomy): domain Eukaryota; kingdom Viridiplantae; phylum Streptophyta; class Zygnematophyceae; order Desmidiales; family Closteriaceae; genus Closterium; species Closterium sp. NIES-65. The sequence continues at coordinate 2,964,722 of CANXME010000843.1, forward strand.
TCACATCGATTTGGCGGAGTGGCAGGTGCCTTGCAGCTGCGATGGCGAGCAGGATGCGGACGGAGGTGTGGCGGGTGACTGGGGCGAACGTTTGGTTGAAGTCGATCCCATGCCTCTGGTCATAGCCGCGAACCACCCAACGCGCTTTGAAGCGCTCGATTGTCCCATCTGCTGCGGTTTTTACGCGGAAGACCCATTTCCCTGAGAGGATTCTTGTGCCTTTGATTGCTGCGCGGTCGACGAGCACCCAGGTTTCGGGGCTCGATGATGCGTGCTGCCTGTAAGGTTGCGGTGTGAAGTCCGAGCAGCTGCAGCCCTGAGATGGTGCTGTCGTGGCGACGTTGCGGGATGACTTCCTGCACATCGTCATCGTCACTCTCCGGTTCAGGTGTTGGCGGCGTTGGGCCTCTGCCGCTTCCGCCTGTTCCGCCTCCGCCTGTTCCCCCTGTTCCTCTTCCTGAGGAATCATTGTCGTCGTCGTCGTCATCGTCGCTGCGCCGGTTTTCCCATGCGAAGTCCCCCCTTGTGTCCTACTCCAAGATTGCTGCAGCGGCTTCATCTTCGGGCGTTGCGTAACTGTGACCGTCGTTGGCGTAGACTCGATTCGCATTTGTCTGCTCGTCGCGGCGGAACTGGTCGAGGAAGAGACGCTCGTAGAAGTTGACGTCGCGAGCGTGAGTGTTTTTCTGGCTGAGGAGGTCCAGCACGATCCACTCTTTGTGCTCGTGTCTGATGCCGAGGTGGATTCCCCAGCGTGCGCGGCTGGCGAACTTGCCGATGGTTGAGGTCGGCGGGCGGTATTGAACCATGCACCCCCATACTCGGAGCATGGAGGTGTCCCCTTTGGTTCCACTCCGTTTCACGTGCGGGGAAAGGTTGCCGGTGATTGCGGTGGTCGAAAGCAGGTTGTGCAGCCGCACGGCGTGATGCATCGCGTAGGTCCAGTAGATCGGCGACAATTTCGACTACTTCATTAGCGCGCGCACCTTCGTCATCATTGTGCGATTGGTCCGTTCGGCTACGCCCTGTTGTTGGTGCGCATAGGGGAGAGAGATGTGGTGCTCGATCCCCTTCTGTGTCACGAAGGTCTGCATCTGGTTGCACCTGAATTCTGCCGCGCCGTCAGATTGCCAGATCTTGAGTTTCTTCCCGGATTGCCTCTCCGCATGCGCCAGCCAAAGCCGAAATACTTCGTATGCTCTGTCGCGCGTCTCCACATTCACGACCCACACGTAGCGCGTGCCGGCATCGATGAAGGTGAGTGTGTACATCTCGTCTTTGACTCCGCAATGCCCCACGTTCAGGAAATCGTTGTACACCTTGTGCAGCTTGGGGTAGCGATTCGTTCCAGGTTCGAGTAGCGGGAACGGTTGGTGGCTCAGCGCAGCTTCAGGGCAGTGTGTTGTGCCGCTTACTTCGGAACCATCGGGGCGCAGGAGTGCGCCAGGAGCGAAGACGCCTGCGTCGATGCAGTTTTTCAGCGTTGCGCGGGAAGGGTGGACGAGCCGCTGGTGCCAGAATGTGTCGTCACCGCGAAAGCCGGAAGTGCGCATGTAGCGTGCGCGTGCTTCCTCGGGCTCTTCGTCAGGTGCGGGGGTTGGTTCCGTTGCTGCTTCCTCTGTTTCTTCTTCTGTTGCGGTGGTCAGCATCAGCGCCAGGAATTCTCTATCCCTAATTTTGGAGAGTGGGATGTTAGTCTCAGTGATGGTTCCAGGGACGAAAGTGGGTTCACGGTGTTCAGGGGCAGGTCCGTAGGCGGTGTGACGTGGTGTTGACGGTTCGTTGCCCCAGGTGATAGTGTCCCATGGATCGCGGCGCGGGGGGTTGTCATGAGGGGGTAGTGCGAGTCGAACGTGGCGCGGGGGACGACCGAGAGGAACGATTGCGGGTGTTGCCTGACTTTCCTCAACTTCATCTTCTCCCCCCCTTCGTTCTTCGCAGAGAGTACCCCAGGTGCTGTTGTCGGCGCCAGTTGCGGCGCCCCATCCGCCGCCCGCGTTGGCCCAAGTGCCGTCGCTGTCTCCCCAGCCGCTAGCGTCGCTTGTTCCCCATCCGCTAGCGCTTCCCCATCCTCCTTCGTTGGAGTCATTTTCTGCCTCTTCACCTCCCCAGGCAGCACAAGCAAGGGTCCCGCGTGCCTCTACGAGGCTTAGTTGGCGAAGCTCTTCAGCTTCGCGGCGCGCCAAGTTTTCCTCTTGTTCCACGGTGAGCTTCTTCGTCGAATCGTGTTGATGAGGGTAGGTCTCCAAGAATTTTTCGTAGGTGTAGGGTCGCGGCTCGCCACGGGCATCGAAGGTGCCGACGCCAGTTCCGCGCAGCATCCCCTGAAGGTGTTGCGAGGGGGGACCGATGAGGGGATGTTCTGGCGTGCCGAAGACGCCGTGGGTAGTGACTTCGAGCTCGAGCTGCGACATCCCTTCCCTTGGGGGCATGTGGCGCTCTACTTCAGCGATGGCGGCGAGTCCCCGGCCGGCGATCACGTTCGTTGAAGTCGTCGGTGTGTGACAATCCCTGCATATTCCGTCCGGATCGGGATTGTGAAGTGCCGTTTCGCGTGGGTGGGGATGGTGCGGAACCCACGGTCTGCCGTCAGGGTGCTTCCAGTCCTTGCGGTGGATGTGCTCGAAGCGCAGTGGCACGAGGTCGATTAGTTCGTGCGAGTCGCCGCTGCAGTCGGGGATGTCAAAATCTAAGACGTATACTCCATTTTCGGAGCGCGCTCGTCCGATCTTCCTGCGGGGGAAGTTGTGAGCTTAGTAGTGCAGCAGGATGTCACGCATCGCGTGGTCCGTGCTGAGGTCGACACCGCAGTCCATGAGCTGGGCGGCGGACAGCAGGTTGAAGCGCAGGTTCTGGACGATCAACACATCGTTGAGTGTGATGTGGGTGCGGCTTCCGCGTGCCTTGAGCACGACGATGCCTTGCGCGCTTGCACGCAGGCGTGTATTGTTCGCCACAGACGTAGGTGACGGTAGGGGTGGGGACGGCGTTGGATATGTAACGCTCGGAGCCCACCATATGCTGGCCGCAGCAACTGTCCAGGTACCAGGTGTTGTAGCGCTTGTTATCGTCACATGCGAGCAGCGCCAGTCGCGGCGTGACGATGTGCGGGTTGTCGAACTTAAGAAATTGTTCGCGCGTGAGCCAATCAAGTGGCGCCACCCGCATATCAGGAACGTGCGGGGGACTTTCGAGCAGCGGGACTGGGAGATTCCAGTCTTGGTCGTCGTCGTCGGTGTAGTCGCGGCGCGAGCTGAAGGGGTTGTTGTTGGTATACGCGCCAATGGGGTGTGGTGCTGGCTCGGGAGAGGGTGAGCGCATGCGGCGACGACGCGACTCGCTTATCATGGTCATGTTGCTCATGACATTGCGAACTGGTGCAGTCGATGACGACTGCTGCTGCTGGTGCTGAACCGCTGGGTTCAGGTTGCGCGCAGGTGGGAGTTGTTGTCCCTGGGCTGGACGCACGTCGCCTCGTGCGTCTTGTCGGCCGGTCCAAGTGCTCGGATTGGATTGGCGAGGGCGAGATCGGAATTTGCATCGATCCGCCAGGTGCCCGAAATTTCTACAATTTTTGCAGTAGAGGCGCCTCGGTCGTCGCTCTTCGTTGTTGTCGGCGTAGAAGGCGAGCCGTTCGCGTTCTCGTCGTGGCGCTGGTCGCTGCTGGTCCATATCCCTTTGTTCGATGAGAAGGGCAGCGCAAAGGGAGGCCTCCGAGATGACCCCCTACTGTCGGAGAAGCGCATTGCAGGGCCGCCACTCTGGGCCGAGCCCTTGAAGCACGATGTTGACGAAGATTTCTTCCGATATCATGCTTCCTAACGTCACGATTTGATCGCGAAGGCTCCGACAGCGGTTAAGATAGTTGTTGACCTTCTCCAGTGAGGTCATCTTGGTTTCCAGTAGTTCCTGGAGTAGTCGGCTCGAAGACACGGAGTCCTTGGGCCGATACACGCCCGTCAGATGTCGCCAGGCGTTGAGGGATGGAGCAGCTGTCGTTTTGTACGAACGAATGTTGAGTTGCTCCGCCGCTGACATATTCCGCAGGAGCACTCCGTACGCCATCAACGATTCGTTGTAGTACCTCGATTTGGCGTCGTCGGTGTCTTCAGCAGGCTCCGCGTAGCTCCCGTCGAAGTAGTGGAAGATTTGGGCGTTCTGCAGCAAGAGCTCCAATTCGAAGCTCCAGGTATAGAGGTCTGTGCCGTCAAAACAGGTACTAGTCTTTATTTTTGATATGCTGAGAAACCTTGATTGAGCGGAGAGAATTGCCTCTTCACTGGGACGGGGAGTTTTGGGAGTTGAGCCATTGGTGTCGAGGGAGAATGTTTGCGGGGTGGTGTTTTGGCCAGTCGGGGCCGGTTGAGAGGATTGCGAGGAAGTTCTCGCATCGCCATTCCGCAATGTTTGGAGTCCTTGCTCCAAGCTGGTGAGTCGCTGAAGAAGTTGTGCGAGAACTTCGGAGTTGATTGTCATCGTGTTCCCGCTTGTTGCAGCCGGGTTGGGTTGTGCTTCAGCCGTCAGATTAGTCTGGCCACCAGATCCTCCGACCATCCTCGTGCGAGATCGTGTGCCGGTCGCCACTTTTCAGATGTCGTAATTTTCGGTGGTGACGGTGCGAAGGATTCCAGAGTCGCTCTCATACCATGTTGCGATCAGAAGTTGATCGTAACCCAGGATCTGCTCTGGTAGGTTCGCACGCAGTGGGTAGTGTTGGTGGGCCCTTGACCTCAATAGCAGAGTGAATGTAAAATGCTTGAGATGATAAAACATGCAAATACGGCGATATAAATATGAGTACAAGGGAATTCGAAACGACCTAACTAGCCATGTACTCTAAGGGGTACATTCCCTTATTCAGATCGTCCCAACCGTTCGGCGCGTACAGTTTCGTAACTGTTCCCGCCAAACCATCCTGACTATAGTTGTCCGATGCCGTTTGCTTCCGACGGTTCAGATGTGCTGTAAACGTCCGACTCCTTGACTCAATTCCAACCGTCTGACGCTTGCGTTCGTTCCCGATATTGTGCGTGCCTTGCTACAGTGAGGAGTGCTTAGTTCTATTGAATATTACTATTCGTAACAGCTACCACTGTGTGCACGAATTGTGGGGTGTCTTCGTTGTGCAACTTCATGCACTGGCGAAGCGCTCGCCCGTTTCGCCAGCTGTTCGGACGTGCTGCAAATCACACACGCTCGCATGAATGTGCGCATGCACGTTTTCGCCTCCGACTCGAGTCAAGTTCATATTTCAAACTCGAACTTTTGCAGAGCCCATACAATGCTTGGTTCGCGAAGCACCCTTCGCCAAATTAGCGAATAGGGTATCCACCCAAAGTTCGAACTTTATTTTGAACTTCTAAACAGACCACACGCGCCCTTAGCATTCCTTTGTTTCTGTGCTGCGAGGTGGCTGCATAGCTACCGGTATCAGCCGTGGCCGTTGCATAAGTGCTTATGCTATTATTTGCCACTCCAACAGAAACTCGACACTCCTCCAGAGATACGATGCCACAATAACATATCTAGATGACGCCAAGGTGCAGTTAAAATGTATACATGCATTATGATACGAAGCTATCAATAATTGCGAATGCAATATTAACATACACAACAATTCCGATGTATGTTTCAATTAAGATCGAAGCGGTGGCGGTGAGGACGTGTCCAAGTCCAATCAGCAAAGTGCAATAAAGGCCATATTTCTGTCAAAGTAAATATTGTGACTAGTTGGTTGGACACTTATCTGGGTTGTAATCTGGGAAACTTTAACCACATTAATGACGTTTTTTTTGGCCTAAAAATGCCTGTTGTCCACGAACGTGTCACAACGGTGCCAACAAACTTGGCATATCGTATCTCTGACTTGTGGGTTTCTGACGCCGTCCCGTTACAGTCCCTCCAGCTGTCCCCTTGAGGCCGAACAAGAGAAGCAACGCAAGACTTTCGAAGAAACAGCAGGCACATTCATAGAGAATTGAATGCTGTCCAATAAGGCGAGGTGAGGTGGATTCAGATATTTTAGATGCCACGCAACACTCCCTAGCCGATAGTTCAACTGCATACTACCAGTGTCCCATTTGAACGAAAAGAACAGAATAAATATGGTGACTAGTCAGGCACATAAATGTTTCATATGACTTACTATATTGGGAGAAAAAGAGACAGTCAGAAACAATGGTCATGCCTGGAGTTTTTATTTTAGGTTTCAGGAATATGTAAGAAAATAGTAACATGTGTAGTAGGTTTTTATGATTTTTACACATTCCTTTCGAACAACATACAACAATGGTTGTAAAACTGCAGTTATATTGGCTGTAAAATTGTAAAATATCATTATTATGCTACTTATAAAATACAAGTTTTGATGAGATGATTGAAAAAGTGGTCAAACGGAGCCTTTCTAGTTCAAAACATAAATAATTCATCAACATATTCTTGCTCACATATACTACCGAATATTTTTGTTTCACATGCAACATAAGATCAGACCCCGCGGACAGTCTGAACTTCCCAATAGTTTTCCAAGGAAATGCTGGCACTGAATGGGAAACATGCTAATTGTGGAATCCTGCTGTATGCTTTCACTGAATTGCCCACATTCTACCAGCAGCATCCCCATTGCTGCGTACATTGTGGATTGTGCACATTTCACGAGCAGCACGTGTCCTTGGTGCACATACCACAGTCATTGGCAAGACAAGCAACATCATAGAGCCGCTCTGCACAACAAGAACATCGAGGGGGAGAGCATTCTTTGCACCTTGTTTCGCGTTTGTATCATTTTTCTTGCAGCGTCTCCATCATCCAAGTTTCCAGAATATAGGTCGGGAGGAGTTGTGTCAGTCAAAACTCCAGCCGTCACCTCGAGCCTGAAAAGGGGAAAGGCAGAAACTGGTGGATCTGTCTTTTGGGAACGCAGCCTTAACATGGTCTTGAGATTTGTCCCCGTGAAACGGGAGATACAAGTGTTCTGGGTTAGAGGCTCTCGCTGAGAGAGGCTTTTTTCCCCCCTGAGTAGAATTTCCCGATATCTCCTAGGGTTGGCCCGTACCCTATAGTCCCTTTTCTGGCGGGAACTTTTGCATCTTGACCAAGTCATTGCACGAATCAGCTCCGCAGTCAATCAGAGGCTCCAAATCAAACCAGCCCAACATTCAAGGAAGACGATGAAGAAAGGATCATCGATTCGACATTTTAACTTCTAGATGGTAAGCGATTGTTACTATTGACGGCGACTTCTTCTCAATCCTGTCGTGCTGTCTCATGCGCGAACGACGATGACATCATATTTATTTCGATTACAAAAATTAAAAAAGTTTTGGGTTAGATTACTATTCGACCCCAAAACCATGGTTGATTTTCTTTAGTTTTGCCTGTTAGTCATGCGACATTGATCAGCGTGGAAAACCGTGCGACTGGAAGTTGAAGCAAGCGCGGTCCAAATCTACCTAAATGCCAGAATCCAGAAAATAGTAGCGAAACAACCACTCTTTATAGAATTTTCTTGAAGGGGACTTAAGTATCGCGTTTTGCCAGGGGTTTGAAGGTTTTCGCACAAGTCTGCGCGCGGCGATGTTGATTTATCAGACTATAAACAAGAACAGGTGTAGACCAATGTCTCACAGTGAGATCAAACCGGATTGGATCGCTTCCCTGCCCATCCGACGAACAGTTGTTGCGATTCCGTCTGGATACACTGTCCTGCTGTTCTGGTCCGTGATCGGCAACAAGCAAGAGGCTGGCGCGAGCCGCCCGTGGATCTGAGATTAGCCACGGGATTGGAAGAAAACCAACCCACTGGAAACCACGAGATGTAACCATGGGCCCGTCGTTTCATTGCACATGGCAAAGTCAGTGGTGCACGCACACCAGCTAGCGGGCATGCATTTGGCCTTAAAACAAAGATTATCAGTGGTGTGCGTTACACATAATTATTCGTTTATCTCGCCAAAAGCGTTTCGGTCAGAGGTGCTTGTCATTTTTGTCCGGTGCTTTTAACGTCTGCGAGTCACATTTCCCTGGGTATTGCCGTCCCTTGCTCCCAAAATGTGGCTATAAATACGTTTTTGCAACTGTAGGCCGGCCTGACCTAATCATAACTAATAAATTTGGCCTCGTCTTTAGCGCGAATGCGTGCAACTGTAGTGCTCTGCCACCAATTTTCTTCAACGTTTAGCAATTCAATGCTGAAATGATCACGCGTGTGAATCGATTCAATGACATAAACGCATCGTTCCCAACCTTCTATGTGAGAGTAATGATCTTGTTACACAATCGCGGATGCATCAAACGAATACGTGGGTGTACACTCCGTCCCTCGCTCCTCGGCCAGTCACCAGTGCTGGTTCCTTTCCCTACCCACCCCCAACCTCTTGAGGCGTGAAGAGTCTTCGGACCACCAATCCCGCTCCCATGATCAGAACTGGACTGGAGCCCCTCGGTCGAGTGTGGCGGCTAGAAGTACAGTAGATGCAAGATTTCAAAGATGCTGCAGCGAGAACCACCAGACCTGCCATCATTTTCTCGAAGTTGCCGGAGGAGTGGCGTGGGAGTGTGAGGGAGGAGTCTGAGGGTACGTAACCGCTATGTTCTGTAGCAGGGCTGGTTGTACAGAACTGTAGTGTAGTTCAGTGAAGCACATTGATGCCCCACGATGATGATTCCTAACTCTCGGCAAAGGCAGTACAGTGCTGCAGGCGACTCGAAAGGCGCCCCGGCGCTGAGCTTAGAGAAGTCCTTTTTTTGTTGGTTTCAAGTGAGGAGCGCAGCTGCACAGTGACAACGAGGTCTTCCAAGCGTTACAATTTGATACGATACGGTGAAACTGTACCTACGACATGAGCCCGTACGAAGAACACGGCGCGACTCGGTCTTTGGGGCTGAATGCACGCAGTACAACACAATATCCGCTGCCTTACTCGCGATTGCGGCGGCAAGCTCTCACCTTCACGCCAGGGGGGCTGACCGACGGAGTCAGTCAGTGGCAGGAGGCAGCCCGACGGAAACTGACTGGGGCGGCATAGTTAGTCGGAAAGGAGAACCTAGTACACCCTCTTTCTCATTACACTGAACTGTGCTGAACTGATGGAAAACCTAGTTACCTTCGATTTGTCTGATTGAACCATACCTAGACTTAATCTAACCACCGTTAACCGTGCTTTTCCCATCTTGACTTCACTATAACCGAATTCACAATGGCGAGAAAGAGCTTCGAGCTAAGTTCTTCGCAAAGACTCCCAGTTCGCAGCAGCTGCTGCTGCCACTACGAGCACCACCCGCAGCATTATTAGTGATACTCGCCGTAGAGTGCGGGGAAAAAGAAGCCTCCCCACCCGGTTGATTTCTCTCAGCGCGCCAAGCTTTCTAAGCACCCGCGGTTGCTAAGAGTACTAAGCCTGCGGCCACTTCTATTTGCTTCCTGCGAAGCAGCGGAAGCGGTTGACGCTGCTCATCAGTATCGCCACTGCTGATCTTCGGTTGCTTTTTTCCGCACAATATAACAACAATGGCGGCGGCGGCGGTCAAGTCATCACGGCGCGGCGGCGGCGGCGGCTCGGGGGAGGACTTCAGCGCGTGGTTGGGCGGCGCGGGGTACAGCGAGGGCGACGTGCGTGACATCGTGGCGGATACGCTGCACGGATCGCGCTCCGACCCCACGTGCGAGAACTGGGAGGAGGTGGAGCAGCTGTGCGATCATCTGGACCGTTGGTCGCCCGAGGAGCGCATCACGATGCTCGATATCGTCGTGGCGGCGAGCGCGGACGACGATTCCGGATCGGATCTCGAGGGTGGGAAGGATGATGAGCGAGACGTTGTGTACGTGGTTTCCGGCACCGCGACTGCTGCGGCGGCAACGGCGGTGTTAAAAGCGCCGGACGGTGCGAGCGATGTTGTGGTTTGTGGTGGTGATGGCGAGGGTGAATCTAGCCGCTCCAGCACCAGCAGCACCGGCAGCACCGGCAGCAGCGGCAGCAGTACCAGGCCCAGCAGCGCAGGCAGCATCGGCAATGTCGCCATCAGAAGCACCAGCACCAGCACCAGCAGCAGCGGCAGCAGCAGCGGCGGGAGCGGTCCCCTTCGCAGCATCAATCGCAACGAGGCAGGAGCCTCTACAAACTCGGGATCGGTTCTCAAGGCAACCCCCGCGGGATGGGGCACGCACATCACGCGCACTTGCAGCACCCCCGACTCCCGCACCACGCCCGCGCTCCACGCGCCCGCCAGCCCCGACCTCCTCGCGCGCGCGGCAGGCGGAGCGGCTGCGGCTGCGGCTGCGGCGGCGTCGGCGGAGGCGGCGGCGGCGGGGGCGAGCAAGCTGTCGTTCAGCGGGCCGTTGCAGCTAGCGCGGAAGCTGACGGGCCTGAGCGGGCGCGGCAGAGGCGGCAGCCCAACGTCCAGTGCTGTAGAACGCAGCGGCAGTCCCATTAACAATGGCAATGGCAATAGCAACGGCAATGGCAGTGGCAGTGGGAGAAACAGTGGGCTCTCCGGAAGGAGCTCTTCCCCCACACCCCTCTCGCCATCCCCTCTCACCAGCCGAAGACGGCTCGCGCTAGGCGCGTCAGGTGCTTCAGCGTCCCGCACGGGGTCTCCGCTCCGGGTGACCCTGTGCCGCGCTGCATCGTCTAATCCTGGGGAGCTGAGTGGCGTGTCTACTGCAGCGGAGAGGCTGATTGTTGCTATGGGGACTCATGCTAGCAGCACGAGCCTTCCCGCTTCATCTGTCAGCTCACCAGTTGGTAGCGGCACCTTCCTGGGTTCCAGCCTTTTTTCCGCAGGGGCCCGCGCAGCAGGCGTTGGAAATTCGGATGATCCGTCGAAAGAATCTTCAGATGGAGCTCGTGGAGAAGATTCTGGGAACCTGCTCCCCGGCAGGAACCAGAGGTTGTTTCGTGCAGGAGTGAGTGACAAGAGCGCCAGAGTGCGTGTTAACTTCCGCAGCATGGGAGGCAAGGAGGATAATGCGGAAGGCGAGAGGAGCGGCTCTGCTGCTGCTGCTGGTGGTGGTGGCGACGTGGGTGTTGCTGTGTCGTATCTTGATTCGGTGGGGGCAATGGTCACGGGTGTGGAACTGGTGCTGGATGAGAGTGGTGAGGACTGTACAGGCCTGTACCTTTCGTGTCAGCCGGCTTCCGTGTTGGCAGATAAGGCAGGAGCAGCAGCAGCAGGAGGAGGAGCAGTAGGAGGAGCGGCAGGAGAGGCAACTGCTGCGCCCCTGCACTCAGCGCCCTGCAGGCTTCAACTAGACCAGCAACAGATAGGTTCCGACCTTCTCCTAGCTTGAATCTGAGTGGTGGTTGCTTTGCTTCCTTTTCCTGTTTTCTTCTCTACTGCTTTTCTTCCCATTGGTTTCCTGCAGAGGTAGTACCAGTTGGGGACTATACTGGTAGTTGAACTATCATGCCATACCTACTTAAGCTGGCCCATCCACCATACAAATGTACATTCGCGTACCAACCATATATTGTACACCGTTACATTGAGTTCTGCCAAAGCTGATTCTATTTTGCCCGCATATATTCTTTCTGAAGCGGGCCCTCAGATTCGTTTTTGGTCTGTCTGATTCGTCAGACTAGTACACAGTTTTAGTCTGAAAATCTCAGACTTGGTATGGAAAAAAGGCTGAAATTTCAGAGTGTCTTAAAACAAAAATCTGATCATTCAAAATCAATGTATTCAATGTTTCATCGGAACTGTATTCAATGTTTCATTCATCTGCTATCGAAACATGCTCTGACAGGGCAAATATATGTGTCGGCAAATCTGCAATGTCAGGGCGATTTTGTTGTGATTGGGCGAAGATTGTTGTACTCTGACAGCGCAAATCTGTTGTGTCAGAGAGATTTTCCTATGATTGGGCGAAAATCTAGTGCTGTAAGACTCGGATTTGCTGTGTCAGTGCGAGTCTGCTGTGACCCCAAGTCCGAATCACCAGTCAAGGACGCGTTAGTACTCTGAATTATCAGAGTACACTCTCAGAAAACTCTGAACTCTCAGAGTTAGCCTTTAAAAAATTCTGAAAATTACAGAGTTGCGGCCCAAAAAGTCTGATTTTATCAGAGTACACAAGAAAAAAATTCTGAAATATCAGAGAAAAAAGTCCAAATCAGAGAAAAAAGTTTGACTTCTGAGGGCCTGTTCTGAAAGCATTGCCTTGCTGTGAGTGTTGGCAAGCCAAACCGAATTTTTGGTTCACCCATTCTACTACCAGTACTTGTGCCATATTGTTACGGGTGCAATGAATCGAGGTAGCGAGAATTGCACTAAGGTGTCAAACGAGTACAAAATGTGAGCGAAGGCATGAGCGAACATTTATACGCGAAACATGCAAAACGGTAACGCGGTGCGTGCGAGCTTGCTAGTGCTACGCTGGAGCGAGGCCCGGGCTAGTCCCGAAGCGTAGGCCGATACGGCCATGCCAGCAGTGCGAGGTTTGGCAAAACAGTGCGCTTGAAGTCGACGAAGTTCCGTTAGCAGTAACGGGCGAACAATCGGCTGTTGCTGTACGCGATGTAGTCGGCTCCGTAAGGAATGCCGAGAAAATTCCTTACACTACCCCCCCCCTTAAGAAGCCCCCTCCGCTACGCGAGTGCGTGTATATCGCGGAATCCCCGGCTCCTCAGGTACACTTGCAGGGCAGAGTGGTTTTCGATGTTGGTCAGGGGCACCCAGCTGTCTTCAGTTGGTGTGCGGTCCTTCCAGCGAACGAGGAATTCAATCCTCCTGATTCCCGTGGGGTGGCGGATCCGATGGCTCAGGATTTTTTCGGGCTCGATGATCGGCTCCGATGCAGGGCGAGTCATTGATTGTGGGCGGTGACGCGACAGTTGACTTGTGGTCGGGATGTATGGGCGAAGTAGGCTGACGTGGAACGAAGGGCTGATGTACCAGTCGGTTGGCAACAGTAGATGTGCGGTGACGGGTGTGATCATGTGACTGATTTGGAATGGTCCACAGTAGCGCGGTCGTAATTTCGGTACGTCGGGCAGTCGCAGATTTTGCGTGACGAGCAGCACGTAATCTCCAAATTGGTACGTGACAGGGCGGCGGTGGCGATCAGCGTTGCGCTTAGCGATGACGTTGGCCTTTTTTATTGCTTCGGCGGCTCTGGCGCGGGCAGCTTGCAGGACTTCGGCGAATTGTTGTGCACGTGGCGTTGGGTTGTCCGGACTCGGCGTCATGGGCACTGTGGGGTTTTGCCCATAGTTCAGGTAGAACGGGGACTGCTGCGTCGTGGCTGATGTGGCGTTGTTGTACGCGAACTCGATCAGCGGCAGCTGCTGCTCCCAGGTCGTGGGGTCGTCGCACGTGGCACGAATCAACTGCTCCATCGTCTGATTCGTCCGCTCCGTTTGGCCGTCGGTCTCGGGGTGGTACGACGAACTGAACTGTAGCCTGGTCCCGAACTGCTCCCAAAGGTTCTTCCAGAAGTTGCTGGTAAACTTCGTGTCCCTGTCGCTGATAATTGCTGCTGGTATCCCGTGCAGGCGAACAACGGCTGCGATGAACAGGCGAGCGGTCTCCTCGGCTGAGATCGACTTTTTGCACGCAGCGAAGTGTCCCATCTTCGTCAGCCTATCCACGACGACCATCACCGCGTCGTTACCCCCAGGGTTCGAAGGTAACCCTGTGACGAAGTCCATGGTTACTTGCTGCCAGGCGCGTTCGGGCGGTGGGATCGGCTGCAATTGACCCGCCTTCCGCTTCCTTGAACTCTTCATCACCTGACACGTAGGGCACGAGCCCACGTGCTGCTGTACGTCAGTCAACAGCTCCGGCCAGTAATAATACCGCTGCAGTTGCTGTCGTGTTTTTTCTACCCCGAAATGTCCCGAGGTAATCCCGTCGTGTGCCTCCTGCAGTAGCAGCTCCCTCAGTAGTGAGTACGCGGGTACCCAAATGCGGTTGGTGCCTGTTTTTACGTAATAAACTCCTTTTGCTTCTGCCAGTTGTTGTGAATTCCCGGTCGTGAAAAATGGGTCGGTGCGATATCCGTGGGTGAATAGGTCAGTTAAAAGCGGGTTGGTCTGGGCGAGTAGGATGGCGTGGAGTTGGGCAGTGGGGCGGGTGAGAGCGTCGGCGATGTTGGATGCGCCTTTTTTGTACGTAACGGTGTAGTGAAAATTGGACTCAAGATAGTCCAATCAGCGAATTTGTCGTGGGTTGAGATTCGTTTGGGCGCGAAGGTACTGTAGTGAGCGGTGGTCTGTCCGTACTGTCACGTCGGCGCCAGTCAGGTAACACCGCCAAACTTTGAACGCGTGCACGATCGCCAGCATTTCGCGGTCGTGTATCGGGTAGTTGCGTTCGGGCGGGTGTAGCTTGCGGGACTCGTACGCGATTGGCTGGAGGCCGTTCCCGAAGTCCTGCAACAGTACTGCTCCCACAGCGATGTCACTTGCGTCGGTGACGAGCTCGAACGGACGGTGGGGATCTGCGATGTGAAGCACGGGCGGGGAGCACAAAATATTTTTGAGGGCCGAGAAGGCAGCTTGCTCTTTCTCCCCCCACGTGTACTCAACCCCCTTCCTCAGCAGGTCAGTCAACGGGGCAGTCAGCTTCGCCATGTCGGGGACGAACCGGCGCACGTAGTTGACGAACCCCAGGAAACTCTGCAACTCGGTCAAGTTGGTCGGCGCGTGCCAAGCCTGAATCGTCGCAATTTTCTTCGGGTCTATTTCCACTCCCGCAGCTGAAATAACATGTCCCAAAAACTCCATGCGGTCCTGTAAAAACTCACACTTAGATGCTTTGGTCAGTAGGCGGTTCTCACTCAGGATTTTAAAAACTGCTTCGATGTCTTGTAAGTGCTGTGCTCTGTCAGGGCTGTAAATCAGTATGTCGTCCAGGTAAACGATGACGCACTTATCTAAAAGCGGGCGGAATGCTTCGTTCATGGTCATTTGGAAGGTGGCGGGGGCGTTGGTCAGTCCGAATGGCATGACAGTGTATTCGAAGGATCCGTAGCGTGTTCGGAATGCGGTTTTAGGGCAGTCGGGTGGGTTGACGCGGATTTGGTGGTAGCCTCCCCGGAGGTCAATTTTCGAGAAAACCCGGGCTGTGCGCAGTTGGTCGATCAGTTCGTCGGCTCGTGGGATGGGGTAACGGGATTTGATGGTAACCCTGTTCAGTGCTCTGTAGTCTATGCACATGCGAAATCCCCCGTCTTTTTTCGGTGTGAACAGTATTGGTGCGGCGAAGGGGGACGAACTAGGGCGAATGAATTCCTTCTCGAGCAGGTAATCGAGCTGCTTCCTCAGTTCGTCTAGTTCGGGTTGGGTCAGTCGGAACTGTCGCTGTACTGTTGGCTGTGCCCCCGGTTCCAGTTCTATCTTGTGATCGTGCAGTCGCTGAGGTGGCAGTCCCGTCGGTAAGTCATCCGGGAAAATGTCACTGTACCGTGTTAACAGTGCTGCCAGATCACTCGGTACGTCGGTCAGCAGTTTCTGTAAATCCCCTCCCTTGTCTGCTGCCTCGGCTTCCCGAATGTCAACCGCGTACACGTCAGCTCCGGCCGCTACAGCGCGTTTCATCGTGATCGCGTTGACACGCACCGACGAAGACTCAGGCGAGCCCCAGCGAGGTAAGGCGGTGTTGTTACCGTTCACTCGCACGGTGCAGTCACCCGTCGTCCAGTCAATTCGCGGATTGTGTCGTCGCAGCCAATCACGCCCGAGTAAAATGTCGGTTCCGTCGAGGGTCGTTGCGAGCATTTCCTGGCTAAACGTGAAGTTACCCCCGCATCGAATCCGAACTCGGTCTACGCGTTCCCGTATTGCCAGCGGCGTGCCGTCTACCAGTCGTGCGTCGATCTCAGGTAAGCACCTGTCCAGTGGCAGTCGCAGTTTTCATGCTATAGCAGTGTTAATGAGGCTGTGGCTGGCTCCCCCGTCTACGAAGATTTTAACTAAGTCCGTCCCAATTTTCCCACTGAGCAGTATAGGGCTGTCTACCGTGGTACCCTCCTTATTCGGCCGGGTGTGGTCGATTGCGTGAACCGGCACAATCACTCGGTGAGGGTCGGTTGGGTCGGGCGAGCGGCGTGACCTGTCAGTAGAGGGCCCGTCTGCTACTGACTTCCAGCGTTTCCCTGCTGCTTGGTCTGTGTCTGCTGCTCA
This sequence comes from Closterium sp. NIES-65, assembly GCA_948144175.1. NCBI lineage: Eukaryota > Viridiplantae > Streptophyta > Zygnematophyceae > Desmidiales > Closteriaceae > Closterium > Closterium sp. NIES-65. Next base: position 2,980,843 of record CANXME010000843.1, read on the forward strand.
GCTTCCCCCTTTCCCTTAGCGTTTTCCGGGCATTCGCTCTTGCGATGTCCCGGCCGATTGCACGCAAAGCAGCGCCCTTTGAATGGTGCGGCAGCGTCATTTGCGGCGACGGCGCATATCGTGGCGCTCTCGTTCGTCCCACGAGGCCGATGTCCCCAGTTGTTGTTTCCGTAGGACCCCGGTCTCGGTCGGCGAAAGAAGTCGAGCTTCTCCGCCATAGCGAGAATTTCCTGAAATTCGGTGACGCCGCGAAGCTGGATTTCCTGAGCGATGTCCTGCTTCAGGCCGCCGATGTAGCGGTCGATGCGCTCGCTCTCATGCATGTAGCCCACCTGTTCGCATAGCGCCAGAAATCCGCTCGTGTAATCCTGGACGGAACTGAGTTGGCGCCAAGTGCGGAGCTTCTGTCGCGCCGCGATCGAAGCCGCAATTGGCTCAAATCGAGCGCGCAGACCTGCGCACCACGCGTCCCACGTGCGATACTGGGGCACCTCCACGAAGTACGACGACGCCCAGGGTCCGGTTTGTCCTTCCCGTGTCGGTAGTGTCGCGTAGTCTGTCGGCTTCGTGACGATGACGCGCCACCAGTCCATGGCGGGTCCTCGCAGCAGCGACACGGCGTATCGAATCTTCGCCGAGTCCTCCGAGACGTAGTTGGCGTCGAAGAAGACATTCATCGTGAATAACCACGCCTGAACGGTAGGACCACCCCGTTGACTCGGGTCAAAGCATGGCGGGCGCTGCGGCTTCAGCGGCATCGGTGACGGCAGTCCCGAATCATGGGTGGGTGCCGAAATCGTGACGCGAGGCTGACTTGGGGCCGCATTCGTCGCTCTGGGGTGTGTCGTGCCGTGGTCGTCGTCCCCGTCGGGGCGGACGACGCCATCACTGGCCGCGCTCGCGGGTTGCCCCACACTCCCGTGTTGTGATGTCGAGGGTGCAGGTTGAATCGGAGTGCCAGGTGCTTGAGATTGTGCTTGTTGTGCCCTCGTGAGGTCATTTTGCAACGATGAGCGTTCTGCCGTCAATGCCGCGATTTCCTCGGAACTTTCGTGCAGCTGTCGCAGCAGAATGTCCAAACGCTCCTGCGTGAGGGTGGTGACGTCGATATTTTCAGCCATGACGAAGGGCGTCGGCTCGTCTTAGTCTAGGCGCAGTCGTGGCTGCACGCGTTTACGAGAGAACGCGAGGGCAGCGGCTCCTAGGGGCTAAGGTGCGTAAGTCCCTTCGAGTGAAAAAATCAAAAGTTGATTTCCTGGTGTGCGGAGATGCGCGGTCCGAAAAGAAAGGGGCTCTGATACCAAGTGTTACGGGTGCAATGAATCGAGGTAGCGAGAATTGCACTAAGGTGTCAAACGAGTACAAAATGTGAGCGAAGGCATGAGCGAACATTTATATGCGAAACATGCAAAACGGCAACGCGGTGCGTGCGAGCTTGCTAGTGATACGCTGGAGCGAGGCTCGGGCTAGTCCCGAAGCGTAGGCCGATACGGCCATGCCAGCAATGCGAGGTTTGGCAAAACAGTGCGCGCGAAGTCGGCGAAGTTCCGTTAGCAGAAACGGGCGAACAATCGGCTGTTGCTGTACGCGATGTAGTCGGCTCCGTAAGGAATGCCGAGAATACCCTGGCACATATCATAGTGTGAAAGATGCAGTACATCGTGGTAGGGTACTACTCAACAAACCAGTTCTACATATGGAAACCTTATCGGTACAAATGCGGTACCTAGGTTGGATGAATGTGGGCCAACCATTTCCGTAACTGGTGTTACTGTTACAGTACATTCACCAGCCTGTTACCAATGCCAGCATGTTGACACTTCATGTTACGTAGTATGATTAGTACGTGGCTCCCTCCCTGATTTCTGCGAATGAATGTACCCTTGAAGATATTGAATGGGTCTAGTTTCTCTGCCCCACCAGGCACTGCAGATGGAAGCTGTCCGGGCACCTGGGCGTGACGCAGCGCCACGACAACCCTGACCCCGGCACATGGCACGCAGAACACACAAAGCCGCGCTGCTGCCGCAGCAGGCGCACGCGGTGGTGCGGGCGGCGCTGGTCCATGGCCTCCACCTGGCGAATGGCGTCTTCCAGTGCACTGATTTCGGAGAGGAGAGTCTCTGCCTGCTGTCGCAGCTGCTCGTTCACTGCTGATAGCTCCGTCTGGTAAGGGGCGGAGGGGTGGTCAGTGAAGATTGCACAAGATGGGATGGGAGACGTTTGACGCGCCGGCAGACGAGGGATGACGAGGGAGAGACAGGGGGGAGAAGGGAAGAGGGAAACTGAGTGGGAGAAAGTGGAAGCGAGCAGGAGATGGCAAGGGAAAAAGGAGGGAAGAGACTGAAAAGGGTGGGATGGCGTTTGGTTGAAGTTGTACAGGTGAGCGTGGGGTAACACTGATGCACTATGCGACGATGCTGAGTGGCTGAAGATAGGACATACCATCAAAGGAGCGCATGAGGGCTATAATGCAGGGATGGAGGAACCATGAGGCATGGGGTGCAGAGAGGGCCTTACAATGTTGGCTGAGAGTGTGGATTGCAGGGTCTGGTACTGAACGATGATTGAGTGGACTCACGAGGCATGGGGTGGAGGGGGTGACTTACAATGTTGGCTGAAAGTGCGCAGGGATATTCTGAGAATGTTTTTTGAGAATTCTCTAAAAAGATCCCCACGAGGCATGGGGTGCAGGGGGTCACTTACGATGTTGGCTGAGAGTGTGGATTGCAGGGTCTGGTACTGGACGTGGCCTGACTGGATGGCGCCTTGCAGCTGGTAATCACGGGACAGGGAGGGCAGGAGTGATGAGAGAGAGGGGCGGAAGGGGGGGAGTTTTTGAGGCGCCTCAAAAGACATGGCCTCACAGGATGGCGCCTTGCATCTGGTTCGCATGGGTCAGGGAGGTCAGGGAGGAGACGGGAGGGGGGGTTGGGAAGATGGGAGAGGAGAGGAGAGGAGAGGAGAGGAGAGGAGAGGAGAGGAGAGGAGAGGAGAGGAGAGGAGAGGAGAGGAGAGGAGAGGAGAGGAGAGGAGAGGAGAGGAGAGGAGAGGAGAGGAGAGGAGAGGAGAGGAGAGGAGAGGAGAGGAGAGGAGAGGAGAGGAGAGGAGAGGAGAGGAGAGGAGAGGAGAGGAGAGGAGAGGAGAGGAGAGGAGAGGAGAGGAGAGGAGAGGAGAGGAGAGGAGAGGAGAGGAGAGGAGAGGAGAGGAGAGGAGAGGAGAGGAGAGGAGAGGAGAGGAGAGGAGAGGGAGAGGGAGAGGAGAGGAGAGGAGAGGAGAGGAGAGGAGAGGAGAGGAGAGGAGAGGAGAGGAGAGGAGAGGAGAGGAGAGGAGAGGAGAGGAGAGGAGAGGAGAGGGAGAGGAGAGGAGAGGAGAGGAGAGGAGAGGGAGAGGAGAGGAGAGGAGAGGAGAGGAGAGGAGAGGAGAGGAGAGGAGAGGAGAGGAGAGGAGAGGAGAGGAGAGGAGAGGATAGGAGAGGAGAGGAGAGGAGAGGGAGAGGAGAGGAGAGGAGAGGAGAGGAGAGGAGAGGAGAGGGAGAGGAGAGGAGAGGAGAGGAGAGGAGAGGGAGAGGAGAGGAGAGGAGAGGGAGAGGAGAGGAGAGGAGGGGAGAGGAGAGGGAAGGAGTGCATATTAGGTTGCAGTGGTGGCTGTGACGGCGAGCAGGTAGTAGGTTGTCCAGTGGCCGTGAAGGTTGTTAGAGGAAAAAAAGAACTCGAGTGAGGCAAGCGAGGTGACTTTTGAGTCGACTCAAAAGTGGCTGTGACGGCGAGCGAGCAAATAGTAGGTTGTCCAGTGGCTGTGAAGGTTGTTAGAGGAAAAGAAGAAGTTGGGTGAGGCACGCGAGAAAAGACTGAGGCCCACCCAGACTGGAGGAAGGCTTGCAGACAAAGCCTATATTCGTTGACGGATGAAATGCGATATATATCGAGAACAGATGCTTTGTGTGGCAGAGAATACTTTCAAGGATCCTCCTACAAGAGTCGTATGTTTTGAGTCGACTCAATGCACGACTATTGGCGAAAATCTTGAGGATCCTCCGAAATACAGCGAGGATTTCGGCTGGGTGGGTGGGTGGGTGAGTGAGTGAGTGAGTGACAGCCGGTATTGACCAAGCAGGACATACACACCACCCATCCAGCCGTGAAGATAAAACTCCACCGAACCCTGCCACTAGGTGCTAAGGTAACACTTGCCGACCTGAGCCACAACCCAGACACTGTTGAACAGGTGAGTTCCATGTGTCGTGTGTGGCTTCTCGTCTAGAGGCAGTTTTGAGAATTCTTATAAGTGATTTCGATATAGCAGGCTTCTCTTCTAGAGGCAGTTGCGGGACCACACAAGGCCAGGCCAGGCCAGGCCAGGCCAGGTCAACACGTGATTACTGATAAGCCTCGAGAAACGACCCACGCCATGGCAGATAGCAAGCATCTTCCACACCAACCTGCTCCACTGCATGCATGCACCTCTGCCATGCCACTTTTGAGGCACCACAACAACAGGCTCCGCCGCACTCACCTGCCACACCACATCACCCACCTCCCTCTCGCGCGTCTTGAGCTGCATGACCACCCCCTCCATCTCCCTCACTCGCTCCTCTTGCTTTTGGCCCACAAAACCAGACCAAAGTGCAATAGTGGATGCGCCTCAAGACGCAAACAACGAGCAAGCGACAAGCACCTGTCCACCGCACCCGCATCACGCACCTCCCTCTCGCGCGTCTTGAGCTGCATGACCACCCCCTCCATCTCCCTCACCCGCTCCTCCGCCTCCTCCTTCTCCCGCTGCACGCCCAGCATCTCCGGCCCCGATGCTGCTCTCAGCCCCTCCAGCTCCTTCTTCTCCCGCTCCACCACCGCTATGTGCAGCCGTGCGCGCGCCACCTCCTCCGCGTGCTGGTGGGGAGGGATGGCGGACGGTGGGGGAGGGGGTGTTGGGGAGGAGGGAAGCAGGGTAGTGGGCGAGGGAGGGATGAGGTAGTGATAAGGCCTTTGAGCCGGGTGAAGAGCTCCTATCCAGCACTAGAATATGCACGGGGAGAGCAGGAGAGCAGGAAAAAGGGAGGGTGCAAGAGGGGGAGGGGGGTTTGGAAGGCGAGGGCGGTTCAAAAAAAGTGGGATAAGGTCGGCTTGGACTCTGTGACGACTTTTCAGGGTTTTGGGTTAAGGTCCGCCTACGCTAAACTCAGACCACAAAGAGACAGCTCTTGCTTGCAGCCCCAAATTCCCTCATTCACTAACCTACCAGAATTCCCGCATTCACTAACCTACCAGAATTCCTCATTCACTAACCTACCAGAATTCCCTCATTCACTAACCTACCAGAATTCTCTCATTCACTAACCTACCAGAATTCCTCATTCACTAACCTACCAGAATTCCCTCATTCACTAACCTACCAGAATTCCTCATTCACTAACCTACCAGAATTCCTCATTCACTAACCTACCAGAATTCCTCATTCACTAACCTACCAGAATTCCCGCATTCACTAACCTACCAGAATTCCTCATTCACTAACCTACCAGAATTCCCTCATTCACTAACCTACCAGAATTCCCTCATTCACTAACCTACCAGAATTCCTCATTCACTAACCTACCAGAATTCCTCATTCACTAACCTACCAGAATTCCTCATTCACTAACCTACCAGAATTCCTCATTCACTAACCTACCAGAATTCTGCAACACCACAATCCCTCATTCCCTTACAGCCCCTACCTGCACTCAACCCCTCCTTCCTCCCCCACACACCCGCTTAACAGCCCATGCAATTGCACACGTTTCCCCCCTTATCCCTCCCCTACTCATCCAAACCCTCCTCTCCTTTTCCCCCCACCAGTTCGCGCTGCTCTGTCTCTCTGCGAGCCACCTCCCGGGCATCCTCCAGCTGCCTCTCCGCTGCTAGCCAGCCAGCCAGCCAGCCATTCCCTTCTTCCCTCATTCCCACAGAACGATCACACCACACCAGCTACCAGTCACACAGCACCCCCACTCTCTGTTTCCCCCTCACCAGTTCCCGCTGCTCTGTCTCTCTGCGAGCCACCTCCCGGGCATCCTCCAGCTGCCTCTCCGCTGCTGCCAGCCGCTCACTCGCCTCGTCCAGCTCTGCATCCTTGCGGTCCTGCCACGGCCATGGGGAGGAGGAGGTGGAAGGAAGAGAGGGGAGTTTTCAGCCCACAGATGATTCATCCAGCTCTCGCTTCACATGCCAGCCGCTCACTCGCCTCGTCCAGCTCTGCGCCCTTGCGGTCCTGTCATGGCAATGGGGAGGGTGGGGAGGAGGAGAGGAGGAGAAGAAGGGTGGGGAGGAAGAGAGGAGAAGAAGGAGGGTGGGGAGAAAGAGAGTAGGAGAAGAAGGGAGGACTTTTGAGCCAACTTATGATTCCTCCAGCCGTCCGTCTTTCCACTGCTGCCAGCCGCACGCTCGCGTCATCCAGCTCTGCATCCTTGCGGTCATGTGATGGCGACGAGGGGGAAGAGGGGAGAGACGAGGGGGAAGAGGGGGGGGGGGGAGGAAGGGAGAGAAGAGGGAGAGCGATGAGGGTGGGGGCGGAAGAGGAAGAGAAAAGGGATGGGAATGAGTAGGGGACGGGAGAGATATTGAGAGAGGGGAGGGCAGAGGGAGGGGGATGGAGAGATTGAGAGTGCGAGCTACAGCAGGAGCATGGAGAAAGGGGAGAAAGTGACAGGGTCGGGTGCTGTTGGGGTGGGTGGGGGAGGAGCATGCCTTAGTGTCTAACGAGGGAGGGAGAGAAAAGGGGAAAGGGAAGGGGAGAGGGAGGGACTGACTTGGATCTGCTAGCGTTACAGTCGAAGAATCAAAGGCGTGTGGTTGGTTGTGTTGATTCACAAGGCATGGCAGCAGCAAGATCCGCCTTCTTCTCACCAGTGCAGCTCGGAGCGAGTCGATCTGCTGCTGCAGCATGGCAGAGCCGTCAGAGACTGCATGGTCCGCGGACGCCTGTCATACCATGTGCCGTGCCGAGAGGCGAGGAGAGGCGAGGCGAGGCGAGGTGGGGCGAGGTGAGGTGGGGCGAGGTGAGGTGGGGCGAGAAATTTTAGTGGGGGCGGAAGGGGAGTGATAGAGAGGAGAGAAGAGAAACCGGAGAGGAGAAAGAGGAGGGGAGAGTACGTGGGATGGATTTGGAACATGGTAGTGCAAGGTGAGTGCACTGCACTGACATGACATGACATCCAGTGCAGTGCAGTGCAAGTGCATGAATGAAGCATGCCCTTGAGCCTTGGATTGGCACTCAGGGCTGTCATGGGCTTGCTCTGGCTGACGAGATTGCTTAAGCCTAGCCTACTACACGCATGCAGCTCACTGAGAAATGTCTGGACATGGGCTTGGCTTGCCCATGTTCAGTAGCAGCAGTAGCATAGCAGGGACTACGGTAGCAGACACAGTGACAGGAAGGAGGAGCAGAGTAGGCATACCAGCACTTGTGCCTGCAGGTCCCCCTGCACTGTGGCGAGCCTGGTCTTGAGATAGTCACACATCTTCTCACTCTGCATGCGAAGTAAGGCATACCAGTTTCAATGCAAGTCAATTCACGCAACAACAACACAATTCCATCACTCAGAGCAAGCAATGCAGGTCAGTGTGGGAGTGCGGTGCGATACGACCCCAGTGGGCTAAAATATCCTGAACAAGACAGACAGGGACGCACCGTATTAAACCCCAGTATTGTTAACTCCCAAGTCTCAATCCTGGGTCCATGCCCATCACCTCGTGTGATGAGGCGATCTTTGAATCGACTCAAAATCGCCCATCCTCAATCCTGCCTTGGTCCCTGCCCATCATCACCTCTCTACTCTTCTACCACAATTCACCATCACTCAAGTTTCACACCATCTCTCTTCTACTTCACACGTAAGAACTCCCATTACCACTTTCGCACAGCCTTTCCCATTCCCTTCGTACCATCCCTCAATCAAGTTTCGAAAGTTTCACGTCACACACACACACCCACCACTTCCCTGCTCTCATCAACTCATCCCCTCACACTCTCCCGACCATCTCTCCCGCCCCTCACCTCCCTCTCTCCTCTCCTCCCCTTTAATCCTCTCCCCCTCCCACTTTCCCCTCCCCATCCCCCTCCCCCCACCCTCTCCCTTCCGCCCCCCCCCACCTCATGGAAGTCCTCTTCAGTGCAGCACAGATCAGCCTCTAGGTTCTCCACTGCTGCTCCCTCTTGCCACCTCTTCCACTCACCCCTTCTCCACTCTCCCTCGCCCCTCCCCCCACCCGTCACCTCATGGAAGTCCGCTTCAGTGCGGCACAGAGCAGCCTCCAGGTTCTCCACCGCTGCAGCCTTTGAGGCGCCTCGGAAACGTTTGCAGTGCAGAACAGCCACAGGGACTTAGTGTAATGCCCTTTACCCTCCCGCCCTCCCCCTTCCCCCCCCCCCACCCCCCCCCCCCCCCCCCCACCTCATGGAAGTCCGCTTCAGTGCGGCGCAGAGCAGCCTCCAGGTTCTCCACCGCTGCTGCCTTCTCCTGCACGCTCTGCTGCAGCCCTGCCAGCATGGCACGTGCTGCTTCTGCCTGTACAGGGAGGGGAGGGGAGGGGGGCAGAGGGGAGAGGAGCAGAGATCAGGGGAGCAGAGGGGAGGGTGGGGAGGGGAGGGGATGGGAGGGGAAGAGAGGGAGTGTAAGGGGAGGGATGGGGGGGTGGGTGGAGGAGGGGGGTTTGGAGGGAGGTTGTTGGATGATAAGATGCTCCGAAAGCCGATTGACAAAAAGGTACTCTACCGCTGCTGCCTTCTCCTGCACGCACTGCTGCTGCGTAGTACAGCTGGGGAAGAAAAGAGGTGGATGAGTGGGGAGGGTGGGGAGGAGGGGAGTTAGATAAGACGTGCTGCTGCTGTTTCTGCACCTGCTGCTGCAGAGTGCAGCATAACGGACACTGCTACTGCTTCCGTCAGAAAAGACTCTGTTAATGCAACAAATGAAACGGAACATTGGATCGAAAGAAATTTGGCACTGCATGCATGCATCCTTCCCCGTCCCCGCCCGTCCCTCACAACTGAAACGGAGCCCTCCCTTCCCAGGTCCCGCCAGCCTCCCTCACCCCTCTTGCAGAATCCCAACCACCATTTCCCCCACCTCACCAGCCCCTCCCTCCCCACACACCCAACCTACGAACCCTCCCTCCCTCCTCCCATCTCCCTCGTCCCCCATCCCTGTTCTTCAGGGATATTTCAAACATTATAAAGAGGTCCCGTCCCGTCCCGTCCTGTCCCCCACCTGCTCAACTTCCTCGCGCTTCTCTTCTACTGTCGCCTGCAGCACCCGCACCTCCTCCTCCCTGACCTCCACCTCCGCCCTCAACCCCTCCTCCCTCTCCCTCGCCCGCTCCGCCTCCTCCTCTGCTGCGCGCACTCTCCCCCTCAGCGCCTCTAGCTCTGCTTCTAGCTGCTCCGCCTGCTCTCCTTGCGCCTGCAGCTGCTCCACTCGCTGGTTCGCCTCGTCCTGATGGCGGAAGGAGAGATGGGAGAGGGAGAGACGGATAAGTCTGTGACATTGTTCTCATCATAGCTGCTTCTCCCCCTCAGCACCTCTAGCTCTGCTTCCAACTGTTCCGCCTGCTCCCCTTGCCGCTGCAGCTGCTCCACTCGCTGGTTCGCCTCGTCCTGATGGACGCACGAGAGGGGGGAAGATGGGGAGGAAGAGGGGGAGAGAGCGAGGGGAGAGAGAGGCGATAGCGAGAGGTGGAGCGGCAGAAAGAGACGACAGGGGCACCATTCTTGACAGGAGATAGCTGCCTCTCCAATTCACTTTCTTTGAACCACACCCTTCAGAACGTTCTGAGTTCCTTCCTTTACAGTGCATCATTCCCTCCCTCGATCTTCCCTGCCCTCCCTCGCTGTTCCTCGGGAGAGATGGGGCGGGGACGGGTCATGGGGCGAGAGTAGTGGCAAGAGAAGCCAGGCGCATAGAGCTACCAGTGTGGAACAAGCGGTCGTTATGGGGGATGGAGAGACGAGAGCAATGGGCATCAGAGATGTGAGGAGAGAGAGAGAGATGCTAGTGGGCATATTTGAGACTGTAGTAACTCTGATCAGACACAGATTCTGACCCAGATTCAGAAGGCCAGCGAAGAAAGCATGGTAAGCCTTCTCGCGAGCCCCTAACAACCCTCTCTCCAGATTCCCTTGCAGCACCAGAACGTGTCATGCTTGCTTGCACGTGGCACACTTGCAAAGCTGAACGGCAGCAACACAGCACCTGCTACATTCTCTCGCTCGCACGCACCTCATCGTAGCTCCTCTCCCACCGCTCAAACGACTCCTCGTTCTCCTGCAGCTGCCGCCTCTGCTCCTGCACCTGCTGCCGCAACCGCTGCACCTGCTCATGTTGTCAGGATGGTGCGGGAGATGATGATGGAACGGTGGTAGTGAAAGGGAGAACGATGGTGATACTGACTCTGATAATGAATGTGATAGTGACGGTGGTAGTGATGGCGATTGGCAATGCTAGGGATGGCAGTATGTCCGAGAGAGAGGAGGGACTCAGGGGAGAGCGGGGCGAGGGGTGAGGGGTGAGGAACTCTGCAGGGAAGGAATGTGCCGTGGTGACGAGCTGTGTGACAGCATCGTTTACTCCTCCACTCCACATGGCACGTGCTGCCTGCCAGCATCAACGCCACATGCCAAATACTCATCTCACCCTACCTTTCAGCAACCCCCCCCCCCCCACCCCTCCTCCTCCTCCTCTCTCACCTCATCATCAGCACCAGCATCAGCATCAGCACCATTGGCATTGCCATCTGCTACACTCAGGCCACCCGTCGCAGCTGTTGCAGCAGCAGCAGCAGCGGCAGTGGCAGCCTGGACTCTCTCCTCCGCCTGAACCACAGCAGCCCTGCTGGCATCGAGCTGCTGCTCCAGCTCCCCCCTTTCCTCTTCCAGCTCCGTAACCCGCTGCTCCTGCTGCTGCAGCTGCTCCTCTAGAGCCGTGATCCGCTGCTGCTGCTCCTGCACCTTCCCCAGCAGGTCCAGTATCGCGCCCTCCTGCTCCTTCACGCGTTCCTCCTGCTCTTTCAAGCGGTCATCCTGAGCCCATGCGCTCGTGCCTCTCTCCTGCTCGTGCTGATGATTCCCGATGTTTGGTGTGTGAGCGAATGAGGAGGAAGGGGGTACGTGGGGAGAGGGGGAGCGGAGGGACAGCATGTTATAGGTGATGATGCTGCATGTGCGAAGGACATTGCGTTGCGTGTGGAGGCCTCAGGGAGGAAGTGAGGGAGCAATGCACAGCGCAATACTACTCGTTGCACAGCGCAATACTACTCGTGTATCAGCAGCACTGCGTGTCTTTGTGTTGTGGCTCACTGCTAATACTCGTGCTGGTGATGTTGGTCGGTGTGTGTACGAAAGATGATGCGACGCATGAAGGGATGATGGATGCTTACGGCCAAACGGGACGCACACAAGCAAAACGGAACTGACCTGCTGGTCGAATTGCGAGCCACTGAATCCTCCCACCACCTCCCAACCCTCCTCTCCCCTCCTGCTCCCAATGCTGCTCGCCACACTGCCGCTCTTAAGCATAGCCTCTCTTGCTGCCAGCTGCTTCTCCTTCGTCTCCAGATCTTTCTCCCACTCCACCACCTCTACCTCCCTCTCCTCCACCTCCTGTGCCTTCTTCTCGCTCTCCCTCACTCTCTCATCTGCCTCCCTCACTCTCTCCTCAGCCTCCCTCACTCTCTCCTGCAGCTCCCTGCATCTCTCCTCCTCCTCTCTCAGCCGTTGCTCCAAATCCATTAGCTGCCGCTGTTGCTCCAGGATAGTCACTGTGGAGGAGGAGGCTGCTGCCCCTACCTCCTCCTCCATCCCTCCCTCTGTCCCTCCTCCTACACTCTCAACACCAGACAGTGATGAAGATTCGCTGCAATCGCCCTGTTGGTGTATGCATGAACACAGGGGGTGATGAGTGGAGGTCGGTACGTTCAAGGGGCGAGAAGACAAAGATGAAGAGAACGCGGGAGCAAGAAAGTGATTAACCACCCCTAAATCTCCATTCATATACACCTTTCACCGTGTTTTTTTTGAGAATTCTAAAAAAACACACGCTGTCTCATAACGTCCTCCTTGACACTTGAATCATTCTTCCTTGAAGGGTTTCAGTTTAAACATACAAAAATATAACACCCCCTTTCACATAACTCGCTTTTTCGAAAGCAACTGCCCGGTCCACCCCAGCCCCAATCTTCTCTCCCCATTTTACTTTCTCCATTGCTCACCGTCTGTGTGCGGGCAGTGTATCCCAGCTCCTCCTCCACCTCCTGCATGTGCTACAACACCCCCCAGCAAGCACGCCACCCCTCACTCCACCCACCATACCCCGCCACCCACCATTCGTCCCTCTCTCTCCCCCCCCTCACCGCCTGTCCGCGGGCAGTGCGGCGCAGATCCTCCTCCATCTCCTGCATGTGCTGCAATGCAACACCCCCCAGCACGCCAAGTTGCCAACCCACCCTCACGTCACCCACCATGCCTCCCCACCCACCAGTCGCCCCCCTCTCTCTTCTTTTCCCTCTGTCGGCGCACCGTCTGTGTGCGGGCAGTGCGGCGCAGGTCCTCCTCCATCTCCTGCATGTGCTGCAGCAGTTGCGCCTTCTCTTCTTCCAGCCGCTCCCCCTTCATGCGCGTTGCTGCCAGCTGTCTCACATCGGGGGAGGAAACGGAAGGTGCAGGGGGTTGGAGATTCGGGGGTGGGGGGTGGGGCCGGGGAAGAAAGGGGGGCAAGGAAGGGAAGAGTGTAGCAGCACTGAGACCATAGCGCCTGCATCACCAGTACTCATTCCCCATTTTCCATGTCAGACGCCCCTTGTTCCCGCTCCACGCAGCAGCCGCGCAGTGCACCTCTCTCCCTGTTCTTCCCCACCGCTCTCCCTTTTTTCCCCCTCTCCCCCTCTCCCACTTCCCCCCCCCCCCTCCTCCAATCTCACATCAGCAATGAGGCGCACGATGGGCACTTGTGAGAGCGGGAGTTTATCCAGAGTGCGTTACAGGCGCACCACTTTTGAGAATTCTCAAAATTCATACAAATATACATGCCCTTCCACCTCCACCTTCACTGCAACACCATAACCACCCAGCCCAACCCTCATTCCTCTCACGCCACATTCCAGCATCAAATCTCCCCTCTTCTTCCCCCACCTCTTTCCATTTCCCCTCCCCGCTCTTCCTCTCCCTCTCTCCTCCTCCCTCCCCTCCCTTCCCCAACTCACGTCTGCAATGAGGCGCAAGCGGGGCACTTGCGAGAGGCGGAGCTTATCCATGGTGCGTTGCAGGCGCCCCACCTACCCTTCCACCTCCACCTTCTCCGCCCTCACCACCACACCAGCATCACCAACCCTCATTCCTCACACCACACGGCAGCATCTAATCCCCTCTCTCCTTCCCCCTCCCCTTCCCCATCTCTCTCCACCGCCTCTCTCCATCTCCCCTTCTCCCCCTTCCCACCTTCCCCAACCAATCTCACGTCGGCAATGAGTCGCAGGCGGGGAACTTGCGAGAGGCGGAGCTTATCCATGGTGCGCTGCAGGCGCCCCACCTGCCCCTCCACCTCCACCTTCTCCGCCCTCAGAGCCCGCATCTGCATGTGCACACTCGCCCTCTCCCTCTCTGCGCGCACCTTTGCCTCCTCCAGCAATGCATTGTCCTGCAGCGCTGCTGCCTGGGGATGGGGGAATGGGGAGGGAAGGTGGAGATATGGGGGACAGGGTGTGCGGCAGAGATGGGGATGGAGGGGAGGTGGTGGGAGGTGGGGGGGAGGAGGGGGAAGGGGTGGAGGGAAGGGGGAAGCAAAGCAGTGGGAAAAGGATACACAGAGCGACTTGTGATTTGAATCAGATCAGAGGGCATCTGCTTGTGCAGGCTCGCCCACTCCCTCTCCTCTCCGCTCTCCTTCTCCAGCAGTACGTTGTCCTGCAGTGCTGCTGCCTGGAAGTGGGGAAGGGTTTGGGAGGGAGGGGAAGGGAAGTGGGGACGTGCAGGTTCGCTCTATCTCTCTCTCTCTCTCTCTCTCTCTCTCTCTCTCTCTCTCTCTCTCTCTCTGTCTCTCTCTCTCTCTCTCTCTCTCTCTCTCTCTCTCTCTCTCTCTCTCCCCTCCGCGCGCACTTTTGCTTCCTCCAGCAGCACGTTGTCTTGCAGTGCTGCTGCCTGGTGGGGTGGGGCGACGGGAAGAGGTGAGAGGAGGGGCTGGGAAAGAGGATGAGACAAGAAGGGGCGCGAGACAACGGGGGCGAGAGAAAGTTGGTGGGGGTGCTGGAGGGGGGGAAGGGAGGGAGAAAGGGAGGGGGGAGAGGGGAGATAAGGGGAAAAAAGCCCCACCTGCGCATGCAGCCCCCACCCCACCCCCACGCCCTCTCTCTTCCCCAAACCCCCCCACACACGTGGAGAGAGCACAAAGGCACGTACCAGGCGCTGCCTGGCACTGTCTGCTGCTGCGAGTGCCTCCAGTAGCTTCTCCTCCACCTGCTGCGCTCCCTGCAGACTGTTGCTGCTGCGCTGCTGCTCCTCCTCCTGCCGTGAGCATGATACACGAGAGTGCCACACACAAGTGGGCAGGAGGTGGTAATGGGAGGGAGGATGGGCGTGGGAGGAAAGGGGAGGAGAATGGGGAGGCGGGGAGGAGGGGAGAAAAAAGGGAGAGTGGAGGGGGGGGAAGAGAGGGAGGATAGAGTGAGGGCTGGAGAAAAATGGAAAGGAGTGGGAGGCTAAGGGAGAGATGGAGGGCAGGAATTGTCCCAATACTTGCTGTCGTTTGTGCTTGTGTGAAGTGAACCAGCAACAGCAGAGATAAAGGGCGTCACGTCAAGGAATCAAACGGAACATCACAAGAAGCAGGAGCAGACAAGCGCGCAAAGCGAGGCAGGGCAGGGCGGGGCGGGGCGGGGCGGGGCGGGGCGGGGCGGGGCGGGGCGGGGCGGGGCGGGGCGGGGCGGGGCGGGGCAGGGTGGGGTGGGGCGGGGCAGTGTAGGGCAGGGCGGGGCAGGGTAGGGTAGGGCGGGGCAGGGCAGGGCAGCGCAGCGCAGGGAGGAGGAGAGTTTGAGAGACTGACCAGTTGCCTGCGCAGCCCCTCGCACTCGAGGTACAGCTGCCGTGACTCACTGTTGGCCTGCAGGGCGCAAAGGGGGTCACATCACACGGACCATCCGAGAAGGAGGAAGAGGAATGGATAGGAGCGGAGCACACACACGCACAGAGGGAGGGAGTGGGACGGAGTGAGTGGCATGCAATATAACTATCTGCCTGCCTCTAAACCACAGAAAACGGGACTCTGGAGGGCAGATACGAGAGGGGAAGCAGATGGGGCTGGGGCTGGGGCTGGGGCTGGGCGATGATGGCTGTGATGTGATCTGCCCTTGCTTCCACTGCCACCACATCCAGTATGCAAGCAACCTGCCTGCAACCTGCCCAAGTTACCCTGCCTGCACCACCAATGCACCGCCACCGTTCCCCACTGCATTCCAAGGAGCAAGCAAGCACTCACGTCCTTGGCCCTCTCCTCTGCTGCCTCCAGCAGCCCCTGCAGCCGCTGCAGCTCCCGTGCTTCCGAGTAGGAGGAGGAGGAGGAGGTGGAGGAGGAGGAGAGGTTTCCTGGCATGACGGGGGGGCGACTGGCTGCCTGGTGCGTGCAGGGGATGGGGGATGGGGGATGGGATGGGACAGCGAGTCAGAGAGGGTGGGTGTTGGGGAACAAAAGGGACGAGGCAGGGTGGGAGGCGAAGATAGAAGTTATATTGGCAGGAATGGGGAAGGATTGGCGGAGGGTGCGAAGTCGAGGAGGAGAGAGAGGAATGGGGGCAAGAGAAGGAGAAGGGGGCGAAGGAGACAGTGAGGGGAGCGAAAAGAAGGGAACACAATGCGAAGTGACAGGAAGAGTAGACTGGCAAAGAAACGAAACAGCACACTGGGACACTTTTCTGGGTTCCATGGACGGTTCAAAGTCGAAGAAACAGAACTTAAATCAGATGAAAGATAAGCACAAGCTAAGGGCGAGAATGGAAAGGGGGAGGGAAAGGTGGCAGTGGGGGAGGGGGGGGGGGGGGGGGAAGGGGCAGGAGGTGGTGGAGAGAGGGGGGGGGAGGAGGCGAGGAGAAGAGGGCAACGGGAGATTGTGTGCATGTGGTATATTGTTTCAAGGAAATGATTGCTCCAGGGCTGCACAGCTTGCTCATTGAGAAACTCAATAAAGGTTTGTACGGCATGCTACTCGTTTCTGAATCGTTCCATCTGGTTCTTCAGCCAACTCCTAGCAGGAGTTTCCTACTTGAATGCATCCCATCCCAGCCACCCCCACACACGCTTTCCTTTCTCAATCCCCTCTAATCTTCCCCCACGCTCCCTTCCCTTCCCCTCTCCCAAGAGCTCGTGCCCTTTCTGCCTGCACGCTTGCTGAACGGCTTACCTCCCTTTGGAGCTTTGCCAGCTGCCTTTCTGCCTGCATGCACGCATGCATACATACACATATAGAAGGACGACAACAACACGCATGCATACATACACATATAGAAGGACGACAACAACACGCATGCATACATACACATATAGAAGGACGACAACAACACGCGCGAACACAGCACCGAAGAGGACCAGACCACAGAGCACCGCAGAGAACAGCACACATCAAATGGTGACATGCATGTTCGTATTTTCACATGGCAATGCACGTACACTCAGAACCATGGCCGTGCACATGTGTACGCACGCACGGACACACACACGCACACCCATACGCACATACAAACGAATGCATGGGGTTTACGAAAAACAGAAAACACAGCCAGGCAGGATTGGGACACCTTCAGAAAAAAAGAATGCGTTTTTTCCAGGAAAGAACGAGTTTAAGGAGGGCATGAGTTTGAGGAGAGGAGAGAATGCGTTTAAGAAAATGTGATTAACAGGGAGATGCGTATAGTGACACCTTCAGAAGGAAAACAGCGATGAAAGTGAATCTGTGATGGAACCAGCCCCACATGCATGCATGGATCCATGCATGCATGCATTCATGCTTCCACACCCACCCACTGCACAGCCATCTCCCGCACACTCGCTCACTGACCAGCACTCTTCCCCTACACATGCACTCACACCAGCCTAACCCACTCCACCATCCCCCCACCCACTCCACAACCCACACCTCCCCAACACACTCCTCCCCCCCAACCCCCCCTCCCCTGTCTCCCCACCCCAACCCACCATGGCAAGGGCATCATCGAGCTGCTGAATCTTCCCTCTGGCAGCCTCCAGCTCATCCCCCCGGTGGTCCAGCTTGCCTGTCAGCAGCACCAGCGCCTCTCGATGCACCTGCAGCGACTGCTCGCACTGCTGCAGCGCTGCCTGGGTTGACGCCAGTGCCTGCTGCTGCTGTTCTGCCTGGGATGGGTCGAGAGGGGGTTGCTGGAAGGGAGGGAGTGAAGGGGCGGACGGAGGGTTTGGGGGATGGGAGAGGGATGGATGGAGGAGGTGGGAGAAAAGGAATGAGGATGGTGGGAGGAGAGGGAGGGAAGGTAGATGTGTCAGAGACTCAGAGGTTGGTTGAGGTGCTCATCCCCACGGTGGTCCAGCTTGCCTGTCAGCAGCACCAGCGCCTCCCGATGCACCTGCAGCGACTGCTCGCACTGCTGCAGCGCTGCCTGTGTTGACGCCAGTGCCTGCTGCTGCTGCTGATGATCCGCCTGGGATGGGTCTAGCGGGGGTTGCGGCGGAGGGGATGGGGTGAGGGAGAGGGAAAGGGGGACAGGAGGAGAGGAACGGAGAGCGGAGGTAAGGGAAGGTAGAAAATCTGTTGCAGGTTGGCTGGGCGGGGTGCTCGAGTTGACATGACACACAATAGCAACGGAGGAAGCACGGGAATAGGGTCGTCCAGCAGTCGGATCGGGAGCAGGAGAGGGGCATGAAGGATGGGGAGGGGAGGTTGTCGAGGAGGGCGGTGCGGTGCAGTGCGATGCGGTGTGGTGCAGTGCGGTGCGGAGCAGTGCGCGTACCGAAGGGGAGCGCAGCATGCTGGGGGGTTGCGCTCCCGTCTCTAGGAACGTCACTGGCAGCTGCTTGCGCCCCAGCAACCCAGAGTTTGGGCCATTAGCCACCTGGAGCCGCAGTGGGAAGCGGTGGAGGAGACGAAGGGGGAGAAGGGAGAAAAAAAAGAAGAAACGAAGGAAGCATTTAAAGGAGCTGGAGGAGGTGGTAGGTTTAGGGTTTAGGCGTCTCAGGGGAGAGGGGATGAGTGAAGAATGGGAGAAAGGAGTCACAGGATATAATCCAGGCATTTATCCAAACGCAGAGAAGTGTGTCAAGCCATGCGTCAAGCAGTGCATGCGTGCATGCGTGCGTGCATGCGTGCGTGCGTGTGTGCATGTGTGAGGAGCTGACCTCGCCCACGGTGGCAGCAGCATACACCTCCAGCTGGAACGAGTCGGTGGGGAACCAGAAGGGCCGCTTCGCGAACGCTCCACACGTGACTGCGGCACGGTGAGAGAGAGAGGAGAGGAAAAGAGACCAATCACACTCGTTGTTTCTCTGTGTGTGTGTTCTTTCCTGGTGTTGCTGCTGTTGTGGCAGTGGTGTGTTTGTTTGGTGATGCCAAAAGTGCTCCCCGAAAAGTGATTTTGGCATTGCTGAAAGCACAGGGAGGCGACAAAGTATCGCAAACACAGCCTCTGCTTCTCGAAGGGGAAAAGCGTGTCCAACGTATCTAAGGGGAGAATGTAAGAAAAAGCATGTTGCGATCTCGTCTAACAATTGCTGCTGCAGAGCAGCAAGATGATTAACTCATCTCCCCTCCACCCCCCTTTCACGCTTTGTTTTTTTCTCCAAGGGGTACGTTCTTGGCCCATGTCAGGCTCGCTGACACAAGGGTATCAACGATTTCGATCATCCCACATCATCATGACTGTTGAGATGTTCAAATCCAAACCCCTCACCTCACAGATTTGTGTCAGCGAGCAAGTGCAAGCCTGACATGGGCCAAGAACGTACCCTAAACAGCAAACACCATCGCCACTACAGCAGCAGCAGCAGCGGCGGCGGCGGCGGCGGCGGCAGCAGCAGCAGCAGCGACGCAGTGTCCCTCACCTTTCTTCTCCTGGAATGCATTGGGCGGTAGCAGAAATGTGTCCCCATCCACGATGCCGTACGGCCTGTTTGCGGCAAACGAGAGCTGCGGGGAGGAGAGGAGTGAGAGAGGGAGACAAGACACGAGAGAGGAGGGAGAGAAAGAAAGATAAACCCACTGATGCTCTGAGTCGCCTCACTCACTCCCTCATAGAAAGGCGCCCCCATCCACAATGCTGTACGGCCTGTTGGCGGCGACACACGAAAGCTGCAGAGATGAGTGAGAGAGGGAGGGAGAGAGAGAAAGAAGGGGTGACGGAGGGGGGAGGAGGGGGTGGGGTTGGAGCGAAACATCATGTGAAATCCATGGACAGTCTGAGCAACAGTTACTCTGAGCATGTGGTGATGAACACATGGCAAACGTAGTACACTCACTGTGAACACGAGGCATGGTGTGCATAACACGTGGTGCACTCACTCACACGTGGCATGGTGTGCATAACACGTGGTGTACTCACTCACTCACTCACTCACTCACACGCGGCATGGCGTGCAGTGCGTGACACACGCGTTGCATTGACTTACTTTGAGCACGCGCGGGGCATCAGAGAGGTTGGTGAAGAAGAGAGAGCCGTGTAGCTCCTGCCCCACCTCGACTGCCCGCACCAGGGCAGGGAGTCACGCCCCACCGGCGACCACCAGGGACCACCAGGGACCACCAGGGACCACCAGGGAGAACCAGGGACCACCAGGGACCACCAGGGACCACCAGCGACCACCAGGGACCACCAGGGACCACCAGCGACCACCAGCGACCACCAGGGACCACCAGGGACCACCAGGGACCACCAGCGACCACCAGCGACCACCGCCGGGTGACCAAGAGCGGGGTTTGGCGGACCGGGAAGGGATGGGGAGAAGGTCAGTCCAAAAAAGAGCGAGCGGAAGGGGAAAGGGAAGGGGGAGGGGGAGGTTGGTGAGAAAGAAAAGAGAGCCGTGCAGCTCCCTCCCCACCTCGACTGCTGCCCGCACCAGGGAGTCTGGGCCACCAGCGACCACCGCCGGGTGACCAGGAGCGGGGTTTGGCGGACCGGAAAGGGATTGGGACGGGGTCGGTCGGAAGGGGGTGAGGGGAAGGGGAAGGGGGAAAGTTGAAGAAGTGGCGGAGGGGGGGGGGGGGGGAGAGGGGGGATGGGAAAAAGAGAAAGTGCGAGGAATGGGAGGGAAGGGGGTGGGTTGGGGGGGTGGGGGAAAGGGAAAGTAGGGGGGGGTGCGGCGAAGCAGGGGGGAGTTGAAGAAGGGGGCTGTTGGAACGAGACGAATGCTGGGCGTTAAGAGTAAGCGAGAAAGACAAAGATGGTGGCGAGACGAAGCTCCTTAATCAGGCATGAGGAGAGACAATGGGGATGAACGCGAATGATGAAGGAAGTGAGATATGTGCTAGCGTATGCGACTTGTGGTCGCTGTGCTGAGTGGCTATGCTTCATCCAAGCGAAGCCGACGCGAGTAATGGGTTGTTCTGCGGCATTTCAAGGCTTCTACTAAGCAGTTTATCCTTTTTTTCTGATTATTTTTGCCGTTTCTGATCTCTTCTAGTCGCTTCATCTCTTACATGGGAAGCGAACGCAGCCCGGTTCTATCTTAAGATCGTCCATGCACGCTTCAATTGACCGTCCCTCGACGCTTCACTGTCACTGATTCGCTTCGCCGTAGATCGACACAGAAAACTCTAATGCCAGACGATCACCCGAGAACAGAATTTGCTACGACGAGCCCGCTCACGGCCTGATTGCGAGTTTTTAGTCGACTCAAAAGACGAGCCCGCTCAGGGCCTCATTGCCGTTACTAGACCAACGACGCGATGCAATCAATACTGCGCGGCGCGCGTTTGAGTTCACACCGACACGTGGCGTGCAAGCTCACTATCAGCTGTGGTGATGCAACTAGGTGTGATGCTGCTCAGCTCCCACACCACCTCCCACCACACCACCGCCACCACGCGGAGCAGGGAGCGCAGGGCAAATGCAGTACGGTACGGCATGCAAGTGCGCGCGAATGCGACTGTCCTCAGCACGGCATTCCCGAAGCTTCAGGGGAGGTGGGGGGATTTTGCTGGAGGAGATTGGCCGTAAGGGTTTGCGTTCGGTTTCCGCGCAGCCGAACCTGTGCCAAACCTCGAATTTCGAGGTTCCCGCCTAGCTAGTCTCGTTATACCACGGCTACGCACTCCTTTTGTCCACTTCATTCAGTCGCTGTTGCGGTAGTCATTAGAAGTTGTGCACACAAAATCACAGGTCATATTTCGTATACCCTTGCATAGTAACAGACCTAGAAACCTCCATATCAAGAGCCAAGCAGCAACATGAGTTAACACACACTGAGTGCCATTACGTAGATAACTAGGAGACTTCCCATATTAAAGGTCAAGCTGTTAAAGCCAGTTGCAAAAACTCCAAGACACCAACACCACCCAAGAAAGCAACCACAAATAAGATAAGGATGTGAAGGAACAGAAGCAGGACACTCTCATATCCTCTCACCCTTGGAAGGCTCAGTCCGCTCCTCTCCACCGCACCCTAACCCATCACCCCTCTGCATACCACCACGAGTCAAGCCGATGCTAGATGGGGCCACAAGCAGTGGCTCCTCTCCATTCCACCAACTCAGTAAACACAGCAAGGCAAGTGGCTGCCCCAGGCCTTGCCACCACTCTCCACTCCTCTCCATTCCACTCCACACCTCTCTACTCCACAACACACCTCACCAGCTCTCAAAACTTCCATTTTATTCCACTCTACACACACACACACATAGCTGCACCGGAACGCCTACTCCCGCTTCTCCTCTCCCCGCCCTCAGTGAGCCTGTGGTCCTGTGAGCCTGTGTCCGTGTGAGCGTGAAAGGGGCTCTGTTCTGTCTTGTCATGATCTCGTCTCACTTGGGGGCGATGCCACGCTCCTCCACAAACTTCTTGACATCGTCTGGACTCTTGATACTCTTCAGGTCCTTCAGCAGTCGCTGCCTGGCAGGTGGAGAAGCAAGTGTTTGAGGGTGTGACAGACATGACATGACGGGGATGTGTGTGTGCCATGCCATGTGAATGTGCACGTTCATGCGGATGTGAATATTAGAAATGAGGACCAGGATGGAGCATGGCATGACTGAAGACAATGGAACAATGCTCCATGATTTCAACAGATTGGGTCCAGCACGGGGGGAGGGAGAGGGGAGAGGAGGGGGGAGGGGGAGGAGGGGGGGTGGGGAGGGGGAAAGCAGAAGCAATGCATGGCAGGGAGATTGATTGAGGTCTGTTACCTCTGCTCGGCCCAAAGAAGGTCGTATCCAATGAAGGATGTGACTGCTGTGAGCCCTATGGCCTCCATGGCCCCTTGGACTGCCATACACACACCGGGCACGAGGAAAGAGGAAGAATGAGGGGGAACAAGGAGCGAGGAATGAGGGGGAGAACACGGAGGCATATGACATGGAAACAGGGAAAAATGGGAGGAGGAGCATGTGTGTGCATTGCATGTGTCTCATTTCTTATGCACTCAGGGCTGCTGCTGCTGGCTGTGGTGGTGCTGCTGGTGGCACTGGCGTACCAGTGAGCAGTCACAGACCAGCTGTACCAATCATGACATGCTCGCAGTGGTGCATATGGAGGTGCAAGAGCAGCAGACACGAGCAGAAGCACAAGCACAGCGTGTCACGCGTAATAAGAGTAGTGGCGGTGGTGCTATTTTTTAGGCGTCTCGACAATGCACAGCATTGCAAGAGTGATGGTAGTGGCGGTGCTGATGCACTGCTGGTGCACTGCTGGTGCACTGCTGGTGCACTGCTGGTGCACTGCTGGTGCACGGCACGTACATCCGCCAGTGACGGTGGCGACAGTGCCAAGCCCGACAGCAAGCGCAGGGATTGACGTCTTGATCAGCTCCTGGATCTTGCGCCAGTTCTCCTCCTCCTGTTCATGGGCCGACACACACATGCACACACACACACACACACACAACACACCACACCCACGGGCCACGGCAGAGACACAAGGGAAGGAGTTTCCGTTTTGAGGGCCAGAAAAGGGTAGAGAAAGGGAGAGAATGCTAGAATGAGGGCATGAAAGGGTGAAGGGAGGCAGGCAGAGGAGGGGGGAGGAAGGGTACATCTGTGTGGGTGGGTACATCTGAGGTGGGCAAGATTACACCCCCATTGGGAATGTCACACAGCTGCACTGCAGCAGCAGCAGCAAGCGGTAAAAGCAGCAACAGAAGCGGCAACAAGAGTAGCGGCAGGAGCAGCGGCAAAAGCAGCAGAGAGCATGAGGCACTATCATCCACTCACCTCTGACAGCTCCTCTGACTTTGCCGCGTCAGCCGCCACTGGAGCAACAGCAGCAGCGGCAGGCGACGAAACAGCCTGAGGCTTGACAGTAGCAGCTGCAACCGCAACAGCGGCAGGAGCTGCAGCAGTGGCAGCAGCAGCAGCAGCAACAACAGGAGCAGGAGCAGCAGCAGGTGCTGGTACATCCTCGCTCTTCGCTTCCTTCTTTTTGAACAAGAAGCTCCAGATGGGTTTCTTCTTCTCAGCAGGTTTCTCTGCCTCTGCCGCTGCCGCCACGGCACCGTTGCCTGCTGCTACAGCAGGCTGGGCCGTAGCAGCAGCAGCAGCAGGAGCAGCAGCAGGCGGAGAGGAGGATCCAGGGAGAACAGACGCCTGCATCAACTTGTTGGGAACCTTCTCAGCCTCTGAAGCATCGGAGTATGGCCCAGTTGCTGCGGCCTTAGCAGGAGAAACAGCAGCAGCAGCAGGGGTGGTGGGGAGAACGGACGCCTGGCGCAGCTTGTTGGGCAGATTGACAGTCTCTGACGGATCGGAATACGGCCCGGACGCTGAGGCCTTAGCAGGAGCAGCAGGGGCAGCGGAGGGGGTGGGGGCCACGGGAGGTTTCTTAGCAGGCAGGCTCTCGGTCACTGAAGCATCAGAGTATGGTCCAGTTGATGGAGCAGCAGCAGCAGGTGCAGCACCGGCAGCAGCAGAAGCGGGGGTGAGAACGGACGCTTGGCGCAGCTTGTTGGGCAGATTGACCGTCTCTGAAGGATCGGAGTATGGTCCGGTTGCTGCGGCGGCCTTAGCAGGAGCAGCAGCAGCAGGGGAGGCAGGAGGGACTGGCAGATTCACAACCTGCGAAGCGTCGGTATACGGCCCGGCTGCTGCTGCAGCAGCGGTGGCACTCTTAGCGGCAGCAGAGGTGGGGAGAACAGACGCCTGGCGCAACTTGTTGGGCAGATTGACAGACTCCGAAGGATCGGAATACGGCCCGGATGCTGCAGCAATGGAGCTCTTAGCAGGAGCAGCAGCAGCGGCGGCAGCAGCAGGAGCAGCAGCGGCAGGGGAGGAGGAGGAGGAGGAGGAGGAGGAGGAGGAGGAGGAGGAGGAGGAGGTGGACCTCTGTAGCTTGGGGGATGCGCTGATAATCTCCATAGCAACAGAGTACGGTCCAGTTGCTGCTGGGACGGTCTTAGCGGGAGTAGCAGGGGAGGAGGAGGAGGGAAGAACAGACGCCTGCATCATCTTGCTGGGCAGTCTATTTGTCTCTGAAGCATCGGAATATGGCCCGGATGCTGCGGCAAGTGTAGTCTTAGCAGGAGCAGCAGCGACAGGAATAGGCAGATTCACAGTCTGTGAAGGGTCTGAATACGGGCCGGTTGTTTTAGGGGAAGCGGCCGTGGCAGAAGCTGCAGCAGCGGTGGAGAGGACGGACGCTTGCAGGAGCTTGTTGGGAAGAGTTGTGGGTTCAGATGCGTCGGAATATGGGCCTGAGGTAGATGATGCGCGGAGGGGAAGTGATGCAAGGGGAGGGAGAGGGGAGGAGGCGTTTTCGAATGATAGTGTAGGACATGCCGTTGAGAATGGGCTTGACTTGGCAAGGGAGGAAGAAAGCGGTGAAGTATGTCAAGCGGGAATCAGGCGAGCCACGAGAACGGAGAGGATGTGGGGTCATAGCAAGAGAATGCGTGCTAGATGGAGGGGGATGATGATATGAGGAGAGTAGACCAACCGGTGCTCTAAGCTTGTGTGCTCTGTCTCACCTTTTGCAGCCACGGATGCTCCCGCTAGCGGCGTCACTGCTGGCAATGAGGCGGGAAAGCGCAGAGGGGAGACAGAGGGAAAGGGGGCGGACGGGGAGTGGGGAGAGGAGAAGGAAAGGGGGAAGAGAGAGGAGTCGTTGGAGAGAGGGAGGAAAGGCAGAGGGAGGGAAAGGGAGGGAAGGAGGAGGGAGGGAGGGAGGGAGAGGGGTTGGGAACGATTGAAGGAGGGAGGGAGGGAGGGAGGGAGGGAGGGAGGGAGGGAGGGAGGGAGGGAGAGGGGTTGCGAGAGAAAGAAAGAGGTGGGCAGAAGAGAAGAAACCAAGCAACCAGTCAAGTAAGCCGCGAGTTAAAGCAAGCTCGGTTTTTTTTAATACATTTGCAAACCTTCTTTCGTCATCTCGCTAAAGCCGTTCACTTCAGCCTGCAACAAGACAAGACGGATAACACTTGATCGACGCAAAACTCTCAACCAATCCGCTCCCTCCCTCGCCCCCTTACGCACACTCCCCCCCCCCCCCCCCCCCCCCCCCCCCCGCTTGTTTCGTGTTCCCCGCTCCCGCTCCCTCACTTTCCCATCTCCCATTGTTTTCGCGACTTTGCGTTTCCAGCATCAACCTACGCGCTCGTACCTTCCGCTGGTGCCGCCGAATTGGCGAGCTTCTTCCGCCCTACCGCCACTCCGCCCACCACAATCAGCGCCAGCCCGATCGCCCCGAGCAGCACTCCGCCCTGCGCTCCGCCGATCCCCCCCGCGCCCCCGGCTCCCCCCGCCGCCGTCCCCACAGACGTGATCAGCGCCTGCGCCTTAGCCTTCACCGCAGTGACGGCGGCGGTTGCAGCGGCACCTAATCCGGCGGACGACCCCGACTCGTCGACGTTCTTAATCACTATGCGGTCTTGGAGGCCAGGCGGCGCGGTGCCGGTCCAGGCGGAGGAGGGAACGCGCAGCATATCGCCCTCGTAGATTACGTCGCCGCTGTTGGCGATGAAATCGGTGTTTGCGCGGATGAAATCCGCGGGCGTGCAGTTGAAGGTGCGCGCGAGCACGCGGAGCGAGTCGCCCCTCCCCACGCGCACGAAGACTTGCACAGACTGAGAAATGGGGACGAGCGGAGCGGGGGGCAGGGGAGGGGAAGGGGAAGAGGGGGGGACGGGAGAGGAAGGGAAGAGGAAAGGGGGGGGGGGGGGGGAGGGAGGAGAGTGGAAAGAGGGTTGGAGGAGGGAGAAGGGGAGGGAGGAAGAGGATGAGGAAGGGAGTTGTGAGGCGTGAGAGCGAGAGAACGGGGCGCATAGAATGGTAATAAAGTGCACTAAGACAGGCAGTAAGCGGACGCAGTGTGCCCGCATTTCTGTATTGTGTCATTATGTTCATTGCACGCTGAAACATAAGTATCTGAACAAAACGAAGGAGTTACATGCTTCCGAACTGCCCGACTGTGAAACTAATTTTGGTTGCTTGATATTCTTCTTACCCAGAAATAAAGCCTCAGCACTATGCTTCACCTAAGAAGGTGCATAATTTGAAAACTGTAGCACGAGTGCGGAGCAGCGAAAAAACTTGCAGGAAGTCTTGAACAACAACAACAAAAAAACAGAATAGAAACAAACGAACTGACAATAAAAAATTAAAACGAAGACACTCTACAACGGAACTATGCATAAAGGTGCGCATTACCTGGCCGGCCTCGGCGCGAATGTTAGGCAGCTGAGGTCCCTTGGACGAGCCGACGACGGGCGACGCGCTCCCTCCCTCGGCCTTCATACCGAGAAAACCGCTCCGCATGGGAGCACTATACTGCGTACTCCGCGCCGGCCGCGACGCGCCACGTGTCGTGCCTGCTGCCGTGGCGCTGCCAGCTGGCAGCGCGAGGTCGGTGAGACACACTGAAGACGCCGCCATTGCCAGGAGAGTTGTAAGTGGTCGCGTCAGAGCGAGAGGAACGAGCGGCAGTGGGTGCTGGCTTCGCCAGGCGTTCTATCGGGCTCCGCTCGAGCGTGCTTCCGATGCGAGGAAGCAAAATAAGTGTCTTTCTCTAAACCAGCCTCTAACACACAGTATGGGTGAGAGGCTTGGGTTGGGTGGCCCTGGTCTGGTGCAGCACCAGCCAAAGAAGGGCAGATTGGTGGTAGGGGGCGGGGGCGACCCTATCTGCAAAAGCTTGGCTGGCTGGCGCAGCAAGGTTTGTTGTAGGTGGCGCAAGAAGTTGAGGGAACTGGCGGAAGGGGTTTGGCTTGGCGGTGACGGGAGGAGGGCACCTCCCCTTTCACCTCCACTTGATCCTCGAATCGCAGGCGGCTTGGCCGAGCTTCCAGCACCCACCACAAATCAGGGAAAAGGCAGTTGAGATTGTTGCGAGAAGAATTGTGTACGAATGGCGGCGATAAATCCACGAAGAGCATCGGTTGACTAAGTGTGTGGCGTCAAACTGATGTTGATGGTTGCGAAAGCGAAGGCGAAGGTGGCCGCATTTCGCTCACGAACCTGAAGGGGCTGAACCTGGTGAAGCTCAGAAAGTGCTTCGGCAATGATTCGTTCAGATTGCCGTGATTGCGGCCATCTGGAACCGCACGCAACACCTTCGTTTTGTGGCTGGTATTCGCTTCCCTCGCTATTCATAGCGCAAAGGAATCCCGATTCAACCAATCATGAAGCCGCGTCCAACAAGCCGAAAAGGGTTCGAGAATGAGCTTGGACGAATGACAACCAGATAATTTCATGTCTGTCCGCTCTATGATATCCCTACTGCAAGTATCAAGGCGACCCTAACAAGAGCTGATGTAAGATGAAGATATGATTACTAACACAAAAAGGAATTCTGTACAGGTCACGGATTTAAAACCATTCTAGTTTAATACAATGCACTTTTATGTGGAATGTATGGTGTTGTTGGTCCGCATTTACTGATACCTTACCAGATTGATGAAACATATATTCCCCAGAAACGTAAATTATGAATGATGTGCTAAAATGCAAGTCTGGAATGTATAGTAGTAAATTTAGACGTTAAAAATTCAAGCTTCCGTAACTTGTAAGCTTATGCGAAAGAAACCCTGCTCAAAGGTCGGCATCCGGGTTCGTCCATATCGAAGTTTCCCGCCAAAACCCTTCAATTCAAATGCTCGCACAACAGCGTCGGGACAGGAGCACGCCTGAGAAGGACGAAGCCATCTCTTGTAGCAGTCCAACCTAGGGCATCTCCTAACTCTTCGCTATTTGCGTATGTTCCCTGGTCAGGATGGCACGTGTGGTCATTCCGTCGTCCCGCTCGTGTCGCCTCGACTCTGTCTTGTCGGGAAAAGGCCGTTCCAAATTTTAATCCCACACCAGCAATTACGCGTCGGGAGAATGTCACTATGCATTGCAAGCACCATTATAACCCCTAGACCGTCCTCGTAGCCACAGTACGCGCTTCTAATAACAGCCACGCAGTACTTGTCAAGTCACCTCCTCCTCTATCGAATGAATAATCACGGAAAAATCTCAGATAATGCGGACGCTACCATGCGGGTACTATCATCCTCCCCACATTCGCCAGCCTTTAGAGCCCGGCCCGCTAGTTCTCCCACTCCCCATCTAAACGCCGGGAATATTGCATCCGATGCTGGCGACTCGGCGAATGCAGCTGCTGCAGCATCTACTGCCAACGGTGCCGCAGCTTTTGTCGCTACTACAACCAGCGTCTCCGCGCGCTCCGCTTCCGCCACGACCTGCTGCTCCGCGCCTGCAGGGCCCCCGCCTGCACCCTCCGCGACTTCCGCTTCCGCCCATTCAGATTCCGCCCACGCCGTTTCCGCCCCTTCAGCCTCCGCCGCAGCCCCGAAGGAGCTGCACATTGGCGGCTACCGCGTGCTGTTCCCCCACACCCCATACCCTCCGCAAATACAGCTCATGGCTAAGATGATCTCCGCGCTCGACGCCTCCCTCTCCCCCCATGCGCTCCCCCGCGCCCAACCCCACGCCCCTCCGCCCGCGCGCGCGCGTATGGGCAGCACGAACGCGCTGCTCGAGTCCCCCACGGGCACGGGGAAGACCCTCGCGCTGCTGTGTGCGGCGCTGGCGTGGCAGAAGCGCGCCAAGGAGGACCCCGCGCGGCTCGCGCAGGCGCACGCAGGGGGTGCGGGGACTGCGGGGGCTGGCGGAAGCGGTGGCGGTAATGACGGGGATCCTTATACTACTGGGGGAGGGTTCATTGTCCCAGATGCTGACGGTGAGTGGAGTGGAGGGACGCTGAGTATAGTGAAGTGATGAAGCGCATGGGTAGGGCGCTGGTGATGATGGGCGCAGGTGATGGGCGCAGGTGATGGGCGCAGGATATAGGCGCAGGTGATGGGCGCAGGTGATGGGCGCAGGTGATGAGCGCAGGTGATGGGCGCAGGTGGGCGTGCAGCTCCGTGACAGGGCGTTGTGAGTCGCTCGGCATTGTTATCGTGCGAGAAACAAGTCAGCTCAGCAGGCCTGAGACAGTCAAGTCAACTAGAGACAGTCAGCCTGAGGCAGGCAGCCGGCCGATCTGTGTTTCGTCCTGTTCTCATTCCTGTCAGTTGGAGCCTGGATCGTCGAAACACTCAGGCCCCAAAACCCTAGCATGCTTGCTGCTGCTGCTGCTGCTGCTGCTGCAGTCTATCCTCTGTCAGAGGCAACTTTGACTCAACTGTGGCTTCGTTACAATAGCTCCCGCGATGTGCTGGCTGCAGCAATTTCCCAGCCACTGTCTGTCTGATATGTGTTGTGTCCCGCTGTTAGATTCAACACGCCCGCTGCTGCTCTGAAGCAAAACGAGAAGGACACCCACACATCTTGCGATAGCTGTGCATGTTATGATTGCTTCGTCTGTTCCTTCCGCTTCCATCGCTCTTTCTCGTCTCTCCCGCTTTCCTTCTGCTTCAGGCACGGGAATGGGAGAGGGCGCAGGCGAGGAGGGAGACGAGCCGGAGAATGGCAGAGGAAGCGCGGATTTAGAGATGGAAGGACAGGGCGACGTGCAGCGGAAGGGGCATCAGGGCGGGCAGCAGCAGGGAAAACCGGCTCAGAACGTGCCGGCTGTTCACTTCCCCAGGATCTTCTATGCCTCGTAAGGGGCCTGGCTTGTTTTTTTTAGTTGACTCAAAAAGAAGCAGGGAAAGCACGGCCCATAACTTGGTGGCTGCTCACTTCCGTTCCCGAAGATCTTGTATGCCTCGTCGTAAGGGGCTTGACTTGGATGGGTTTGTTTCAGTTCAGGAGAATTGAGCTGGCAGTGATTTGGGAGGGACTGGAGTGATGGATGAATTGACTCATCTCACCCCTCTGCCTCCGGCCCCTCGCCCCCTGCCCCTTGCCCCCTGCCCCGTCGTCCCCGCCCCCGGCCCCTAGCCCCCTGCCCGTTCCCCCCCCCCCCTCCCCCCCCCCCCCCCCGACCACAGGCGCAGGTGGTGCGGGAGCTGCGCAAGAGCAGGTACTCGCATTTCCAGACGTCTCAAAATTCATCCACACCCTCCTTTTCCCCCACTCTGCCTCTCCCCACTTCCCTCTCTCTCTCCCACGTCCGTCGTGCCCCCTGACCACAGGCGCACGCACAGCCAGATATCTCAAGTGGTGCGGGAGCTGCGCAAGAGCAGCTACTCCCCTTGTGAGCCGTCTCAGAAACACGCCCTCGTCCTCCTTCCCCCACACTCCCCGCCCTCCACTCGTGCGCCACCACAGGCGCACGCACAGCCAGATATCGCAGGTGGTGCGGGAGCTGCGCAAGAGCAGCTACTCGCCTACCATGACCGTGCTTGTGCGTGCACCCAGGGCTTGTGCAGGGTTTGGGATAAGGGATTGTTGTGGGGTTTGGGGTGGTTGGAAGGTTTGGGGTTTAGAGTTGGGGGTTGTTGCGGGTTTGGAGTTGGGGGCGATTGAGAGTAAACATCAAAGTAGCAGCAGAGTTTGGACCATCTATCTGTGCTGTTGTGTCATTCATGCCACCCTCTCTCTGTTCGCCACCCCTTTGATGAGTGGAAGCGCTTTGCTGTGCTGTGCTGTGCTGTGCTTTGTTTGACCCTACCCCACATCACACCACAGCACCGCACCATACGTCCTGGTCTGGTCCCTGTGCCAAAATCGCAACTGCTACCTGCTATACCGCTGCTTTTGAGGCGCCTCAAAAGTCTGCTTTTTAGGCACTTAGGATTCTTGATGTACCCTTTATGAGATGTCCCATTTCTTTTATAGACGCGTCAAATCAAAATGTTTCGAGACGCCTTGAAAGGCTTGATGTTCCTCCGCCCCTGACCCCATCCGATGATCCTAGTGACAACTTTTCAAACTACTAACAACCTTAACCCTGCCGTCTCACTTACCCATCCCCTCCCCACTTGCCTCTTCTCGCCCTCGCCCCCTGCCTTGTTCTTCTTCCATCGCCCTTCCCAGTTTACGATTCCTAGTGTCATGTCACCTTTCAAGTGCCCAAACTCTGTGTGACTTTCTCTAGCTCTCTGGCTGCTCCCTCTCCCCTGCTGGCCATACCACTGCCTCCACTGCCACCACTATCACCACTATCACCATTGTCACCACCCCCTATCCTCCAGGCATCGCGCAAGCACTACTGCTGCAACAACACTGCGCTCAAGAAACCGTCTGTTGACGAGGCATGGTGGGTTCTGCTCTGCTCTCATCATCCTCCCCAGAGAGTCATTACCCACCATGCACGCCTCGTTTCTCAAGAAACGTTATCACTAGCAGTGCTTTGTTTACAACCGCTCATCACCCAAGCGTCATCTCTCTAGCTTCAGGGGAACAGCAATTCTGGCTTTTTTTGGGCCCTGATGCCTCACTTTCACGCCTTGCCTTCTGCTAACATCACATGTACACACACACAAGCGATCGTCTGTGCGTCTGTGTTCGTTCCACTCGTCTTGATCCGTTTCTCTCAAGTCAACTTGCACTACCCTGCTCTGCTCTGCTCTGCCCTGCCGTGCGTGCTTGCACTACGACCCTTGCACTCAGCTTGTGGCATCTCTCTCTGCTGCTTTCTCATATCATAGTCTGCCATCCTCTCGTTCGTGACTCCGGTCCTTGTGTGTATCTCGGCCTTCTTCATCTGCCATGCATCTCAGCAAGGCTCTCTTATCCCCGGGTCTCGTGCAAGAAACCGACGACGAGACGCAGCAAGTCACTGCCACTGGCTGCATCTTCTTCCGGTAATCCCCCTCCCTTACCCCCTCTTTCCCTTCCGAGAGTTTTCAAAAGCGACCCAAGTTTTGTGCCAGGCAGTAGAAAATGAGGTGCAGCAAGTCTCAGGCACTGGCTGCATCTTCTTCTGATAACCCCCCTCCCTTCTCTTTCCCTTCTCTCGCTGTCTGTCTGTCCTCCTCTTCCTCTTCCTCGTCCTCGTTTCCTTCCTTCCCCGCTTCCCCATCCTCTCGTGCTTCAACTCATCTCTCTTCGTACCTCCCACACTCCGCTTGTCTCAGCGCAATGCACTTGCACTTGTTTGCCTGCCGCTTCTATCTCTAACCCCTCAGGAAGTGAGGTTGTTTTTGAGACGTCTCAAAAATTTGCCTGCCGCTTCTATCTCTAACCCCTCAGTGCAATGCAATGCAACCACTAGCCCCAACCTGAACTGCGCCTCATAACATCCTCTTTCCAGCCGCCCCCGCCTCCACCCTAGCTCCTCGTCCAAACCCATCCCACACAGCAGTATCATCACCGCCCCGCCCTCTTCTCACACCACATCCATTCCCCTCTTTAGCCCCCCGTACCACAAACTCCCTCTCTTCTCTCCTCTCCTCTTCTCTACTCGACATATGTCTTGTTGCTCCCTTCCTCCCTCATTCCCAGCAACTACGCTGAACTGAAGGGCCATCCTTCACTGCAGCCCGGAGGGCCCCTGGCAGTGCACGATGTGGAGGACCTGGTGAAGCTGGGGAGGCGCACCAAAGGTGCGTGGGTGCATGCGTGCGTGTATGGTCATGAACATGTGATGTGACTATGTGCGCGCGGTGAGGACTGCTAGAAGACCCCCTGGCAGGGCACGATGTGGAGGACCTGGTGAAGCTGGGGAAACGCACCAAAGGTGCGTGGGTGCGTGCGTGATCATAAACGGAGGCTACTGGTTGACTAAAATGACTCCCTGGCAGGGCACGATGTGGAGGACCTGGTGAAGCTGGGGAAGCGCACCAAAGGTGCGTGGGTGTGCGCGTGCGTGGGCGCGTGGTCATGAACCTGGGAGCACAATTTGTTGAGTTAGAAGACCTCTTGGAGAAGCTGGGCCGACACAACGAAGGCGGGTGTGCATGCATGCATGCATGGCGCTCATGACGAGCATTGAGCTCATGACCTCATGACTGCCTGCTTGACTGCTTGACTGCATGACCCCTTGACCCCTTGACCCCTTGACCTCATGACCTCATGACCCCATGACCCCACTAGGTCAGTCCAACCGCTGGGTCATCCACTGGTGCTACGAATCTACGTGGTCTTGATGCTTTTGCGTCTGCTTCTGCTGTTCCTCCTGCTGCAAGCTATCTGGTGTCTCATCTGCGTTGCTGGTGGAGTAACACTCACTACTTTCCTCCCTCTCAGGTGCTCCCTTGCTTTTTTCGCTCTCTCCCCTCCAACCTTCCCCCCTTCTTCCCTCCACCCTCTTGATCCTCCTCCCAGGGTGCCCGTACTTTGCAGCGCAGGCAGCGACAGTGGATATGCGTGTGGCGTTGTGACGGTTAGTCATGTGACAGTCAGTACTTCCCCTCTCTCTCGCTTCCAGGGTGCCCGTACGTTGCAGCACGCGCAGCAGCAGCGGAGGACGTGGATGTGGTGATGTGTCCATACCATACAACTACATGCTGTCGCCCATGGTGCGGCGCAGCATGGTGCCTCAACTGCGTTGGCGTTAGTGGGAGGGGTAGTGCTTCCCTTCCCTCCCATTCGGCTGACTTCTTGCTCTCTCCCTCCCTCCCTCCCTCCCTCCCCTCCAATCTGCCCCCCTGCTTTCTCCCTCGCAATGCACCCTCCCGGACCACCTTGCAGGGTGCCCGTACTATGCAGCGCGAGCAGCAGCAGAGGACGTGGATGTGGTGATGTGTCCATACAACTACGTGCTGTCTCCCATGGTGCGCCGCAGCATGGACATTCGTCTGGACGGCAGCATTCTCATATTCGACGAAGCACAGTTGAGTCGCTCTGTGTTTGTGTGTGTGTGCGTGTGAGTGTATGTGTGTCTGCTTTTGAGGCGCCTCAAAAGTTGTGTGTGTGTGCGTGTGAGTGTATGTGTGTCTGCTTTTGAGGCGCCTCAAAAGTTGTGTGTGTGTGCGTGTGAGTGTATGTGTGTCTGCTTTTGAGGCGCCTCAAAAGCTGTGTGTGTGTGCGTGTGAGTGTATGTGTGTCTGCTTTTGAGGCGCCTCAAAAGTTGTGTATGTGTGTCTGTGCGCTGGTGGTGCGGCACAGCATGGACATTCGTCTGGACGGGAGCATTCATGCGCATTTGAGGCACAGTTGAGTCTTCGATGAGGCACAGTTGAGTCTTCGATGAGGCACAGTTGAGTCTTCGATGAGGCACAGTTGAGTCTTCGATGAGGCACAGTTGAGTCTTCGATGAGGCACAGTTGAGTCGTTTTGTGTGTGTGAGTTCGTGCATGCGCGCGGATGTGTGTGTGTGTGTGTGTGTGTGTGTGTGTGTGTGTGCGCGCGCGTGTGTGTGTGTGTGTGTGTGTGTGTGTGTGGGTGTGTGTATGTCTGTGTGTCAGAGTGTCTCACTATGGCATTTTCTGTCAGTTGAAATGGCTCGCCACGACCAGGTGTGTGGTGAGGAACAGTGCTGGGTTGGCTCAACACCCCTCAACACCTATCAACATCCCCCAACACCTCAGCACCACTTTCTGCTGCCTCCTGCCACCAACCCACGCCCCCCGCCCTCCTCTCATCTCCCCGCCCGCACTGCACCAATTGTGTCATGCCGTCATCTCTGCATGCCTGCTCTTCTCTCCCGTGATCCCTCTGATATGCTCTGCCCTGCCCTGCTCTCCCTTCCTCTCCCTGCCGCTCCGCTCATCCCGTTTCTCCCCCTCTCTCTCTCCTACCCAGCAACATAGAGGATGTGTCCAGGGAGGCAGCGAGCTTTGAGGCCTGTGTCTCTGAATTTCAGGGTAAATTTCTCCTGCTGCTGCTGCTGCTGCTGCTGCTAGAATATGCGATGCTGCTGCTGCTGCTTCTGCTGCCGCTGCTTTAGCTTTATAGCTTCGCCTGCTCACTCGCCTTCTGCTGCTGATCTTGCTTGCGCTATGATCCTCTGACGCCATCCCTCCTCTTGCCTTGATTAGCTATGCTTGGATTGCTTGCTCATTTCGTGCTTCCTCTCCGTTTTTCCTTCCTACCTTCTCCTTTTTGCATCTTGACCTTCCAAGTGCCTTTCCCTCCTTCCCCTTCCCCTTCCCCTTCCCCTTCCCTTCCCTCCCTCCCTCCCTCCCTCCCTCCCTCCCTCCCTCTCTCCCCTCTCCTGCCTATTTTCCTCTGCATTTCCTCTCTTAATCTTTCCTCCTTGCACCTCCTCTCCTCCCCCTTCTCCCATCCTCTGCCAATCCGACACCACTGCAGAGTTAGCACGGGAGTTAGAAGCACTAGCCAAGCCACCAACTCCTGTCAGACTGCCACACATGCTTGGACAGCCGGCAGCAGCTGGCAGGCGGAGAGGAGGGAGAGGAAGAGGTGGTGACGGGGAGAGTGGTATTATAGGGCCAGAGGAGGGACGAGAGGGAGGAGAGGGAGGAGAGGGAGAGGAGGACTGGTTGCCCATTCCCTCTGAGGAGGACTATGCCAGGGTCTACGCCCCCTTGGCAGATGCGATCACTGTGAGTCAACCTGGATTCATCTCTCTCTGCACACCTCCTCTGAGGCCTATTGCAGATGCAATCATTCTGACTTCATGATTCATCGTCTCGCTATCCTGCTATTGTTTCCCCACGATGCTCCCCAGGTTTTTTGTTTTGTTTTTTTTTTTTTGTTTTTTTTATGTTTTTTTGTTTTTTTTTGTTTTTCCCGTATATGTGTGTTGTGCCCCCTTCGTCTCTGGCCTTATTTCCACCACTTTGCATGCGCGACCCTTTCCATCAAAACCCCCTTTTCCTTCTCCCTGTTCACCACCCCACTCCTCCCCCACCCCATACCTCCCCCTCCCCCCCGCCTCTCCCTCCCTCCACGCCCCTTTCTTCCTTCCCCTCAAAGGCTCTCTCAGAGTGGCTGAATCAGCAGAGTGAACGGTTGCTGGCGCAACAGAAGCACAAGCGGGGGAGGAGTGGCTCCAAGGCTTCTTTTCATAACAGCAATCCGTCAGACGATGCTATTGTGTACGTTCTGCCACCCTCTCCCTTCCCATGTCTTCCCTCAATGTTCATTAATTATTTTGTTTTTATTCTTTATCACCAACATCTTCTCCTACTCCTCCTCCTCCTCCTCCTCATCCTCCTCCTCCTCCTCCTCCTCCTCCTCCTCCTCCTCCTCCTCCTCCTCCTCCTCCTCCTCCTCCTCCTCCTCCTCCTCCTCCTCCTCCTCCTCCTCCTCCTCCTCCTCCTCCTCCTCCTCCTCCTCCTCCTCCTCCTCCTCCTCCTCCTCCTCCTCCTCCTCCTCCTCCTCCTCCTCCTCCTCCTCCTCCTCCTCCTCCTCCTCCTCCTCCTCCTCCTCCTCCTCCTCTTCCTCCTCTTGCTTGCACTGCTAATGCATCTGCTTGCGGGTGTGATAGCCATCAAGTGTACAAGTCCAAACCCATGCACCCTCCTCACACATCCCTTCTATTTCCTCTCCGCTCCTTGAGCCAAACCTCATGGCCAGGCCAGGAAACCGGTAACACCAGTAAATCTCCCCATCTGCCACACGACAAGCCCAGTATCTCCTCCTCTCCCCCATAACCTCTCCTCGTTCTTGCCCTTCCCTTCCCGCCTGCTCCGGTCCTCTCCTCTCCTCGTCCCACCACCCACCACCCCCAGTCTTGCAGGGGACCAGATCCTCGCCGCCCTGTCTCTTGCAGGCTTTCCGCTGGCCCACTTCCCACTGCTTCTGCAGTGCTCCAACAAGGTATTGTCCATCCATCCCTCCATCTGTCCTTCGGCCTGTCAGTCTGCCCGGCTACTGCCCTGCTTCGGCCCTGCTACTGCCCTGCTACTTCCCTGTTACTGTCCTGCTTCGGCCCTCCTACTGCCCTGCCCTCCAAGTGCACACTCTTCTTTTGCGAGGTGTATGCACGCATTTGCCTGTGTATTCAATGTCTTATATTGTGCTGGCCATATGTCATGTCACCTCGTCTGCTTCATCCAGTGCGTTATGTGTGCCCCATGTGGAACTTCTTTTGCAAGAGTAGGAAGAGGTTCAACCGCAGCAAGCCTACAGATCTCGCGCGTTCAGTGAGAAAATACTAAGACTATTCTCATGTGGATCTTCTTTTCATCATCCACAGTAGCAGTGTGATTGTCTGCTTCATCTAAGCGTCCCTGGAAGCACACTCTGAAAGCCCTGCTCCCTCCTCCTCTCCTCTACACCCTGCCTGCAGGGCATGCCATGCATACGTTTCACCGCAACACTCAGTTCTCACTCTCCCATATGTCTGTGACTGCAACTGCATTTGGTGCATCTGCGTGTGCATCTGCATTTTGTGCATCTGCGTGTGCATCTGCATTTTGTGCATCTGCGTGTGCATCTGCATGTGCATGTGGTGCATCTGTGGCCGCGGCTGCGCCCCCAATCAACCAGGCCCTGTTTCTGGCGCGCAGTGACAAGGCTGTGGGCTTCCAGGTGTCTGCCAAGGGTGCTGCTCTTCTGGACGGTACGTGTGTGCCCGGATGCAGGTGCAAGCATTGCAGCATCTGTTCGTGACGTGACCTTCGCATCCGTATCTCAACAGTTTTTTCCTTCCCACTGGTGAAACCCTCTTTTCCGTTTCTTTCTCTCTTTTTTTTCCTCGTACTTTCTCACTTTCCCTCACCCACCCTCGCTCTCCCTCACTCTCCCTCGATCTCCTATACTCTCCCGCGCTCTCCCTCGCCCTCTCCCTTGTTCGCCTCTCCCCCCTTCGCCAGGGCTCTTCACAGTGCTCTCTTCCATTCTCAGCGATGGCTGCAAGGCCCTGCCAGACTGCTTTTGTGGCGCCTCAAAAGTCGTTCCCCTCTCTCCGCTCTCCCCTTCCCTTCTGCGCCAGGGCTCTTCACAGTGCTCTCTTTCATTCTCAGCGATGGCTGCAAGGCCCTGCCAGACTACCGCATGCTCGTGCACGCACCCACTGCTGCTCCGCCCTCTGCTGCTGCTGCTGCTGCTACTTCTGGTGCTGGGACAGTCACAGACGGCAAGACTGCAGGTCAGGGAGAGGAGCAGCAGAAGCAGCAGCAGCAGCAGCAGTGGCGCTTCTCCTTGTGGTGCCTCAACCCCGCTGTTGCGTTCCGATCAGTAGCTTCGGCCTGTCGCACCATTGTGCTCACGTCCGGGTGAGCAACACAACACGCGTCAAAATGCGACGAGGTGTATCATCATGAGACGTCTTCAAAGCACAATGGAAGTAGGGCATGCGCCGTCCGCTTGTTTTGTCGCTCCATCCATTGTGCTACTGAGGGAGCTCCAAGTAGGAGCCATGACTTGACTTTTGAGAATTCTCTAAAGAGATCTCCAAGTAGGAGCCACGACTTTACGTGGCAGCGGCTTTTAGTGGCACGATTTTTGTCGCTCCGTCCATCGTGCTACTCACATCTGACTGGGCAGCGCGCGTCAAAGCAGGATTTTGGAGTCACAATGGAGTATGATTGCGTGTGTGTGTGTGTGCGCGTGCGCGCGCACGCTTGCGTGCCCGTGTGTGTGCGTGCGTGCGTGTGTGTGCATGTGCGTGTGTCTGCGTCTGTGACTCTGCCTCTGTGTGCGTGGGATGCGAGCAGCACGCTATCTCCCACAGAGTCCTTCGCATCAGAGCTAGGAATCGACTTCACATTCATGTGTGTGTGCGTGTGTGCACGTGTACGTGTGTCTGTGCCTCTGCCTGCCTGTGTGCATGGGATGCGAGCAGCACACTATCTCCCACAGAGTCCTTCGCATCAGAGCTAGGAATCGACTTCACATTCATGTGTGTGTGCGTGTGTGCACGTGTACGTGTGTCTGTGCCTCTGCCTGCCTGTGTGCATGGGATGCGAGCAGCACGCTATCTCCCACAGAGTCCTTCGCATCGGAGCTAGGAATCGACTTCACATGCACCATGGAGGGCATGCATGTTGTCGACTCCACCACCCAGGTACGCTGCCGCTCGTTACCACTCATTACCCCTCACTGCCGCTCACTACCACTCACTACCATGCTCTATCGCTCACTCCCATTCCCTATCACTCAATCCCACTCACTGCCACTCGCCACCATCCCTCCTCCCTGTTCAGTCTCTCCCTCCTCCCTACCTCTCCCACTCTCCCTACCTCTCCCCCTTCCCAGGTGTGGGCAGGCGTCATCCCCAGGGGTCCCTCAGGTCTCAGCCTCAACGCCAGCTACGCTAACGCATGCTCGCCTGTCTTCCAGGTCCGTCCGTCCATCCGCCTGGCCTGATCTGATCCGCCTGTCCCACGTGCATGGATGAAAAAGCGCCCCTATCCACCTTCCAGGTCCGTCCGTCCGTCCGTCCGTCCGTCCGTCCGTCCCCTATCTGGCGGCAACGCCAGCATGAGTGCTCTGAACGTCCTGCCCCTGCCCCGCTCTTCCAGCAGCACCAGTAGGCCTTGCCCCTACCTTGAGGATTCTCATTTCCTAACAACCCTCCCTGCATCCCAACCCACCCCACCACGCGCCGCCCATCAGGACGAGTTAGCAGAGGCGCTGCTGCCGATACTGGCAGCGACGCCAGGGGGGATGCTGCTGTTCCTGCCGTCCTTCTGGCTGTTGGACGCCCTCTGTGCTCGCTGGAAGGCCACATCCGCATGGCACCGCCTCTCCTCCCTCAAAAAGATCTTCTGCGGTCAGTGTTTAACATTTCCGTCCAGGTGTGTTTTGAATCGACTCTATGGTGTGCATTCGTGTGTTTCGAGTTGGTTCAAAGGGTGTGAGTTTTGAGTCGAATCAAATCAAAATGCACCTGTCTTGAGTTGATTTTCAAACACTCTGGAGGGATGCTGCTGTTCCTGCCGTCCTTCTGGCTGTTGGACGCCCTCTGTGCTCGCTGGAAGGCCACTGCTGCTTGGCACTGCCTCTCCTCCCTCAAAAATATTATCTGCGGTCAGTTTCTTAAATTTCTAAATATCACACCTAAGCAATCCGAGCCGACTGTAACGGAATTGAATTGACTTCAAAACAGATGTACGTCGAGACTCCTCGTCTTGCAAGCTGCGGTCAGGTTGCGCCCCTTTTCAGGCTCCTCGTCATGGCTTCACGCGCTCACACAGTTGTAGCTAGTTACCCCCCCCCACCTGCTGTGGTGACAAGTCGGTTCTTGAAAATTCTCAAATGCCCCCGCCTGTTGTTTGCTGACTTGTTCGAGTTAGCATGCGGTTCTCACTTGTGTGTGGAGGGAGGTCCCAGTCAGGGTGATCATGCCGAGGATTTGCTGAAGTTGCTGCTTCCTGTCCAGAGGTGATAGGTTGGTGATGCGGGTTGTGATTTACAGGATTGTGGATTGAAGATTGTGGGTGTTGTTGTTTCCTCCTCATCCCTCCCCTCTGCCATCATTGCCTCTCTTTCTCCTGCGCTCTCGCTCTCGCTCGGCCTCTCATGTGCAGAGCCCAGGGGGGTGGAAAAGCTAGAGGGGGGGTTAGCGCGGAACAGGCGAGAAGTGATTTTTGAGTCCACTCAAAATTCACCTCTTTCTCTCGTTCTCTCTTTCTCTCTCACGCGCAGAGCCCAGGGGAGTGGAGAAGCTAGAAGGAGTGTTAACACGGTACAGGCGGGAAGTGCAGCAGAGTGCGACCAAGCCATGGACCCCCCTCGCAGTGCCACAACATTCCTCTGGAGCAGCACCAGGGGGCGCACGAGCAGAGGCATCCGCTGCAGCAGCTGAGACATCGGATGTAGAAGAGGGAGGGAAGGGGAGGGGGGTGCGGTGGAGAGTGGGTGGGACCGCGGGGGGGAAAGGCAGAGGAAGCAATGGAGCCATGCTGATGGCCGTGTGCCGCGGCAAGGTGAGGTGTCAGTGGGAGGTAGAGATGTGTGGGAGGGTGTGGTGGGAAAGACTTTCGAGTCGACTCGAAAGGCAATGGAGCCATGCTGATGGCCGTGTGCCGCGGGAAGGTGAGGTGTTGGTGGGAGGTGGAGATGTGGGAGGGTGTGGTGGGGCAGTTAAGATAGGAAAGGTGAGACAGTTCCCACTTTTGAGACGTCTCAAAAGACAGTTCCCACCGCAGTTTGATGGTCATGGATGGATAGTAGTGAACCTGTTTCACCACATTGTTTTAGTTTCTGAAAATGCAGCTTCTACACCACTCCCCTCCTTCATCTCGCTCCTCCCTCTTAATTGTTTCAAATTCTCCTCGCTTCCCTCGTGCAGGCATCGGAAGGCATTGACTTTGCAGATGACTCTGCACGTGCTGTGGTGAGATCGCCAACCCTTTAAGCTCACCCACCCACCCACCCAGGCACTCAATTCATTACTATCTTATCGAATCCAATCCAATCCACTCACCTCATAAGCACTCACCTCATGAGCACTCACCTCATGAGTACTCACCTCATAAGCACTCACCTCATAAGCACTCACCTCATAAGCACCTGTCACACTACAGAGTTGTCTCTCCTCCCGCCCCCCCGCGTCTCCCTACAACCTGGCATGGCACAACTGCTCCGTTCTGGTCTTCCTGCTTTGAAGTACTGACTACCCTTCTATTTCCGTTTTCGTCCCCACCTGAACAACTCGCGGATTGGAAGCTCAAAGCTCAGGAACCAGTAGTATCGCTTCTCAGACAGATACCATCCGTCCGTCCTTTCTGAATACCCTGAATGCCCTTGCATTGCAGGTGGTCGTCGGCATTCCATTCCCCAACATGTAAGGCCTCTCTCTCCCCCACTTCCCCATCAACCCCCTCTCCGATCAGCCTGGCTGGCACTCGAAACGACTTGTGCTGCCAGAATCCCAAACGCCTTTCTCTTTTGGATCCATGCTCTGCTCACTCTCCTCGAAATTCCTGCAGGGTGTTTCTGAGAATTCTCAAAAACACCGGAACGACTTGTGCTGCCAGAATCCCAAACGCCTTTTTCTTTTGGATCCATGCTCTGCTCACTCTCCTCGAAATCCCGTCACGCTGCCTTTACTGTTGTCGACTGCGACACTGCCGGACACTTTTGCCGTCTCCCTCCCCTTCTCTCTCTTCTCCTCTCCCTCCTTTCCTCCTCTGTCTTCACCTGCCCCCTTTCCTCCTTCAACCCCTCCTCTCTCGTCCTAGACGCATCCACAGTCGTCGTCACCCATGATAGAAAAGGCATGAGTGTTTAAGAGTTTGCTTACACAACAATGGACAAGAAAACGATATATCTCTTGCCACACCCGCTGACGTTTGCTTGCTATTTTGCACCAGATCCGCTCGCACTATTCCCTTCATCCTCCCATCCATCTCCCCTTCTTCCTTCCAGTAAGTGTCTCCAGGTCACACTGAAGAAGGCATACAACAACCAGGCAGCAGCACAGCCACCACCACCACCGCCACAGCCCTTTTCCCACTTGGAAGGATTCAACCAGCAGCACCACCGCCAACAGCAGCAGCAGCAGCACCAGCACCACCACCAACAGCAGCACCAGCACCACCACCAACAGCAGCAGCAGCACCAGCAGCACCACCACGAACAGCAGCAGCACCACCAGCAGCACCACCAGCAGCAGCAGCCACGCTTGCAGCGGCTCAACGGGGACCAGTGGTACCGGCAAAATGCATTTCGCGCTCTCAACCAGGCCATCGGTAACGTCACTCTCGACCTCTCTGCCCTCTTCCCTATGTATCCCCTCTCATCCCTTCTTTACTGGGTAAGGCACTGGCAGGGGGAAGAAAGCGGTACGAACAAGCAAGAAGCACGAGATAGAATGATTTATTAGTCCACTAAAATTTGGTAAAAACAAGGAATATCCACATCTTTATTTTTCCAATTGCCAATACTTTTTCCAATGCCCTCAATGCCCTTGTTATTATGCCAGGACGATGCATCCGCCATCGGTTCGACTATGGAGCCATCATCCTGCTGGGTATGTGATGTTTCGCACTTCCTTTCCCCCTGCATAGCATGCCTGTAATAGCTGTGTATGGATTCGATATTTTGCAGACCAATGCAACATACTTACTCACATTAACACACCACACTCACTCACACGCCACACCCACAAACACCACACATGCAGACACACGCCACACGGATTCCTTGAGAGAAAGTCTGCGTTTTCTGGCAGCGCTTCGCATTCATTCTGTGCTACATACCGAATTCGACATTGAAAACTATCAGACGCGAACCCGGTTTACCCCATCCCATCCTACCCACGACTCTGTCCTGCTTTCTCCCATGCCGTGCTTGTGCGACCGAATCACATCTCTCCCTCCTCCTCCTCCTCCTCCTCCTCCTCCTCCTCCTCCTCCTCCTCCTCCTCCTCCTCCTCCTCCTCCTCCTCCTCCTCCTCCTCCTCCTCCTCCTCCTCCTCCTCCTCCTCCTCCTCCTCCTCATCATCATCATCATACACTCCTTTTTCCCCACCTTCATTTTCCCTCTTCCTCCCCTCCATCCATTCTTTCCCCCTGGCCTCCCCAATAGACGACCGCCTGCTCTCGCCGCACCTGCAGCAGCAGATGTAATGTTGAGACGTCTCGAAAATACCCTCTATACACGTCTCTTCCTCCCCTCCATCCATCCTTTCCCCCTGGCCTCCCCAATAGACGATCGCCTGCTCTCGCCACACCTGCAGCAGCAGATGCCCCGGTGGTTGCGCTCCCAGCTGTGCGTGCATGCCACCCCCTCTGCTGCCTCCGCTTCCCTCTCTGCGTTCTTCACCCAGGCTAAGGTGGGAAAGAGTGTATGCGTGTGGGGTGGGAAATGGTGGGAAGGCGTTGTTGTTGCTGTTTGTGTGTAGCCCCACCTGCAGCAGCAGATGCCCCGGGGCTGCGCTCTTAGCTGCTGTGCGTGCATGCCAACCCTTCTGCAGCCTCCTCTGCCCTCTCTGCGTCCTTCACCCGAGCTAAGGTGGGTCGGCTGTGTGTGTGTGGGGTGGTAAATGCTCCCCCGAGGTGGGGGTTGGGGGAATTTGGGGAGGCAAAAGTGGGAAGGCTGTGTATGTATGTGTGTGGGGTAAATGCTGGTGACTGCTACGGATGAATGTTTGTCCCGGCAACCCCTCCTTATGTCCCCTTCCTGCCCTCCCTTTCTCCACCCGTCTTCCTCCCCCAGTTGACCCCCTTTGCTCTGTCGTTCAGAATTTTAGTCAATCCACTC
The DNA here is from genome assembly GCA_948144175.1 of Closterium sp. NIES-65. Classification (NCBI taxonomy): domain Eukaryota; kingdom Viridiplantae; phylum Streptophyta; class Zygnematophyceae; order Desmidiales; family Closteriaceae; genus Closterium; species Closterium sp. NIES-65. The sequence goes on from CANXME010000843.1 coordinate 3,025,354, forward strand.
CCTGTCAAGATTGACAGGGTCAACACCTGATTTCTCAACCGACCCTCTTCATCTCCTTCCCTTTCCAACCTCTGTGTGTCTTACTCCCATACACACCCACATCCATCCTCCCACCCGCCCCTGTGTCCGCCCTCACTTCCACACCTCCGCCAACAACTGTACCCCACACCATCAGCGCAGACCAAGGCAGGCATCCCTAGCAAGGGAGGCACGGCCTGTCTTGAACCGCCTCAAAACTCCATTCCTCCACCCGCCCCCATGTATGCTCTCCTTCCACACCTCCCTCCGCCAGCAACTGTATCCCACACCATCAGCGCAGACCAAGGGAGGCGTCCCTAGCAAGGGAGGCACTGCCAAGGCAATATCCGAGTTGCCTCGGAACGCCAAGTCATGCGATCTCGGCAGGAATGCCACTGCTGGGCTGATGTTTGAGGCGCCTCAATCTACCAAGCCTGGTGATGTAAGCAACGGTTTTACGACCACAGTGACTGGCTTCCAGTGTGCACAGTCAGACAGGCAAGGCGGGGTGGGGGTAGGAGGGGGAAACGGGGGGAAAGGGGGAAAAGGGGGAGAACGAAGGGAAAGAGAGGGAAGGGGGGCGGTTGAGAGGGATTCCATGCATGCACATGGTGTGGAGGGAGAGGAGATGGGTAGAGAGGGGGACGGGATTGTAAAGGAGGAAGAGGAAGAAGATGAGGGAGGAAATGGCGTAGAGATGGTGGTGGAGAGGGGTTTTGCAGTGGGGAAATTGCAGGATTTGGAGAATGTTGAGGGTGTGGGAGAGGAGGGAGAGGAGGGTGGGAGAGGGAAAGGTGTGGTGAAAGGTAAAGGTAGACCTGGAGGCGGAAAGGCTGGTTACAAAGTGGTTCGTAGGGGTGCGAAGCGCGATGCTGTTGGTGAAGGGTTCAGGACACGTAACAAGATTCAGAAGGCTAAAGAAGGGGTAAAACAGAAGGGGAGGGTGGGGGGAGAGGAGGATGAGGACGAAGAGGAAATGGGTGAGGAAGTGAAAGGGGATGAGGAAGAGGAGGAAAATGAAGATGATGGTAATAACAGGGAGAGGAAGGGAACAAAGAGGGGATATAAAAAGCTTCGGAATGAGAAACAGAAGCAAAAGGAGAAGCAGAAGCAGAGGCAGAGGCAGAGGATGGGGCAGAAGTCAAGGAGTCGAGGGCAAAGTATGCACAAGAACATGTCGGTTCAGACAGAGGAAGGATATGAGGAGGAAGAGGAGGAAGGAGAGAAGGGTGGTGGGAAGGGTGAGACGGAGGAGCAGAAGCAGAGAGAGAAGCGGGTGTGTAGAGTAGTAAGTGGAGGGAGAGGGATGATGAGAGCAGAGAGCACATTGGGTGAGACGGTCTGTGTGGATGGTCGGATGGTGAAGGACAGCAAGTGTCAGCGCTGCCCTGCGATGAACGGTGGAGCTGAAGCTGCTTTTGAGGCGCCTCAAGAGACGGCCCGTGTGGATGGTCGGATGGTGAACGACAGCAAGTGTGAGCATTGCCCTGTGATGAACGGTGGAGCTGAAGCTGCTGTTGGTTGCTGTGCTGCTGCTGCTGCTGCAACTGGTGCTGCTGATGCTGCTGATTTTGCTGATGCTCCTGCTGATGCTGCTGGTGTGACCACTGCTTGTGCCAAGAACACGACTCTGGCGACGGGTAGCAACAGGGGGGGGATCTTGACTGACGCAACGCAGCCTCCTGATTTTCACTCCTTCAGGTACGAGCGTGTGTGGTGAGGTGAGGCGATTTTTGAGCTGTTAGAAATGTTAGAAAGAAAGAATCACTCGTTGAGGTACGAGAATCTGTTTTCATGGCACCTCATCGTCAAGTGATAACTTGATAACTTCTGAGGCTCTCAACAGCACCTCAAAAGTCAAGTGCTGAGAGAGGCTGCTGTTGAGGGTGCTGTTGAGGCTGCTGTTGAGGGTGCTAGTAATCAGGCACGAGAATCTGACTTGGGTCAGTCTAGTGCTTAATCCAGTCTGACAACTAGGCAAACCTTCATGCCACACTTAACCATGCTGCAGCTGCCATGTTGACTTTTGAGTCGACTCGAAAGTCACCTCGTTACCATGGCACATGACACATTTTAGTCAAACCTTCATGCCATACATATCCATCCTGTATGTTCAGCATGCTGACTGAGCTGATTATTAGTAAGTCTAAGTTACGACTAGCCATGTCACGTTGAGGCACGACAGAAGGAGGAAGGCTAGGCTGCATATGTAAACATTCAATCCAGCTTGCTTGCTGCTGCCTGCCACACCTATATTTTTAATAGATTGGATGATACAGCCATGCTTGTTGCTGCTGCCACGCCTTCCAGTCTACATCTCTGCATTCGTTCGTTCAACTTCACCCGCCCTGTCCTTATCTGTTCAAATCTACAAAACTCTATATCATCTTCCCCACCGCTACCCTCCCTCCCCACCTCGACTTCCCAAACCACCCCCCAGTACCCCAACTTCGCCTTTCCCCACTTCCTAATTCTGTTTCCCCTCCCGCCGCATGTCACTGCTATCTCAACGTGAGACGCGCAGGTGTGTTCGTCCCATCAGCTCTAAGCTCAATCCGCGAAGCCAGGCATGTTCCATATCACAGCATGCAGCAGTAACAACAGCAGCAGTAACAACAGCAGCAGCAGCAGCAGCAGCAGCAGCAGCAGCAGTAACAGCAGCAGCAGAAGCAGCAGCAGCAGCAGCAGCAGCAGCAGCAGCAACAACAGCACCAGCAACAACATCAGCAGCAGCAGTACTACCACCAACACAAGAACTCCCAATATCATCATCACCAACAGCAACAACAGCAGTGTCAACGTTACAGCAAAAGAAGCAACAACAAAAACGACCACCCCCCATCCACTCTCTCCCTCCCCTCCATCCTCTCCCTCCCCTCCATCCCCAGCCGAACCTCTCACACTCTCTGCCAAAGCCCCTTAAACCCGCCTCCCCTCACTCCTCATCACCCCCTCCCCACCCCTCTTCCCTCTACCCCTCACACACAACCCATCACACACCTCCCCCAAACCTAAACTTTTCTGCTGCCTCCTCTCATCCCTCACCCCCTCTTCCTCCCCTCACCTCCCACCGCACCCAACCTCTCCCTTTACCCTTCTCACCGCAACCCTCCTCCCTCACCTCCCACCCGTCCCAACCTTCCCCCTCCCATCCTTCCCTGCCCCTTTTCTCCCCGCACCCCGCCTCCTCTTCCTCCCCTGATGCCTCTCAGCCCCCTGCATCCCGCCATTCGCCCCACCTCCGGCCCCAGTCTTCCCGCCGCCCCTCCCCTCTCAGTCCCTTGCTCTCTCACAGGCGTGCAAGCATGAGGGCTCGGCTGGAGTCGTTTCTGGGGGATAGGGAGGAGGAGGGGGAGGGCAAAGCGGAAGGGGAAGGGGAAGGGGAAGGGGAAGGGGAAGGGGAAGGGGAAGGGGAAGGGGAAGGGAAATGGGAGAGGGAAGGGGAGGGGAAAGGGGAGGGAAAAGGGGAGGGGAAGGGGGGCGGGGAGGGCGGGGGGCAGCAGCGTGGGGCGGATTCAGCCTGTGAGAGGGGGCAAGATAGATTTGCTGGGATGGGTGGTTCATATGGAGTAAGGAGAGACGTGCTGTCAGACGTAGCGGGCAGATATGACGGACCAGGCAGAATGGGTTTGGAAAATCAGGCGGCAAGAGGGCGTGACGGGTGTGGCTTGAGGGCGAGTCAGACGGAACTCTATACGGTTGTCACTGGAGAGGATGTGAAGAAGAGAGAGAGTTGTGATGAGGTTAAGGATATGGATAGAAGAAGCAAGATGGAGGGGCGTCTAGAAGTCAAAGGGAAGGGAGGAGGGAAGTGCAGAGAAGAGAGGGGCGCAACGAGTTTGGCACAGGCATGCCGATTGGGATGGACGGCGAGAGAAGAGGAGAGAGATGCAGTTGTTCGGAGTGAGGCTGTGCGTGGGGAGGCGGCGGGAAGTAGTCGGAAGAGGGAACGGCGATGGGAAGCGGAGGAGGGCGGCGGTGATGGGGGCATGGACGCTATTCGGCGTGTGCTGGGGTTTGAGGATATGGAATCAGTGGTGGTGGTGGTGCAGGCATGTGGGGAGGATAGCTGCGGCTTTTCGGTTGGAGGAAAGGAAGGGAGCAGTGGGAAGGCTGGTGAGTGCAGTGTCCCAAGCGCCGGGCCGGTTGCACGAGCCGCAGCTGCAGCAATAACAGCAGCGACAGCAACAGCAGCCGTGAAAGCAACAAACGCAGCAACGACAGCAATGGTAAAACGAGCAGCAGGAGGAGCAGCAAGCGCAGCAGTAGCCGGAGAAGCAGATTTTGTAGGGCTTGCAGGGACTCGTGCAGCATATGCGCAAGAGCAAGAGCGTACAGGGATCGCTTTCGCAACGACCGAGCAAAAGCCATCCCTGTCTCACTCATTCGCGCCTGTAGCTCGTCTCGGTTGTTCTCCTCAGACGTCACAGCAAGATCAACAGCAGCTGGAACAACAGGAACAATGGCAGGGGACGCGTGGTTATCGAAATCAGTATGCGCAGCAGCATCAGCACCACCAACATCAACATCAGCAGCAGCAAGAACAAGTGCAGCAGCAGCAACTGCAGCAACAGCACCACCAACAGCAACAGCAACAGCAGCAACAGCAACAGCAACAGCAACAGCAACAGCAGCAACAGCAACAGCAACAGCAGCAGCAACAGCACAGCACAGCAACAGCAGCAGCAGCAGCAGCAGCAGCAGCAGCAGCAGCAGCGCAGCAGCAGCAGCAGCAGCAGCAGCAGCAGCAGCAGCAGCAGCAGCAGCAGCAGCAGCAGCAGCAGCAGCAGCAGCAGCAGCAGCAGCAGCAGCAGCAGCAGCAGCAGCAGCAGCAGCAGCAGCAGCAGCAGCAGCAGCAGCAGCAGCAGCAGCAGCAGCAGCAGCAGCAGCAGCAGCAGCAGCAGCAGCAGCAGCAGCAGCAGCAGCAGCAGCAGCAGCAGCAGCAGCAGCAGCAGCAGCAGCAGCAGCAGCAGCAGCAGCAGCAGCAGCAGCAGCAGCAGCAGCAGCAGCAGCAGCAGCAGCAGCAGCAGCAGCAGCAGCAGCAGCAGCAGCAGCAGCAGCAGCAGCAGCAGCAGCAGCAGCAGCAGCAGCAGCAGCAGCAGCAGCAGCAGCAGCAGCAGCAGCAGCAGCAGCAGCAGCAGCAGCAGCAGCAGCAGCAGCAGCAGCAGCAGCAGCAGCAGCAGCAGCAGCAGCAGCAGCAGCAGCAGCAGCAGCAGCAGCAGCAGCAACAGCAGCAACAACAGCAACAGCAACCGCAACAACAGCAACAGCAACAGCAACCGCAACAACAGCAACAGCAACAGCAACCGCAACAACAGCAACAGCAACAGCAACCGCAACAACAGCAACAGCAACAGCAACCGCAACAACAGCAACAGCAACAGCAACCGCAACAACAGCAACAGCAACAGCAACCGCAACAACAGCAACAGCAACAGCAACCGCAACAACAGCAACAGCAACAGCTGCAACAGCAGCATCATTGTCTGGTTGCAGAGTGTCGTGTGTGCCATAGTGCTCTCCTTATCTGCCCACCCAACCTCGCCCTCACCCTCAGCGACCTCACAAGAGGATTTGCAGTCTCCTCGCCTTTCGCACTCACAACGTTCACTCCATTCTCACCCACTTCTCCGCCTCCCCGTGCGCCCTCTCCTGCTGCTCCCACACAAACCAGCACCCTATGCAATGCTTCGCCGCCTGTCCCTTCAACTGCCACCCCTGCATGCTACCCCACCAGTCCGCCCCACCCACCAGTAATAACCACTGGCGCAGCCAATGAAACTATCACTGAAGCAACCCCTCGCGGAACCCTTCGAGCAAGCACTGGAACTCTGTGTTTTCAAACCCCTGGCACCTCCAGTGTCCAGTCATCAGCATTAGCAGCAGCAGCAGCAGCAGCGGTATCAGTGCTGGCACAGCCTTCTGTGCCTCGTCCTGTGAGATTGCAGGGCAGGCCGGCTCTGTGGGCGCTGTGCCATGGGGAGAAGAGGGCGGAGAGGGCAGAGAGGGATGGGGAAGTGAAAGCGGTGGCCGTGTTTGTATTGGGTGATGGGGGTGGTTTGCTAGGGGGACAGAAGGGCAGGGTTAGTGTAACGCAGGAGAAGGAACAGCACTGGTGGCAGCAGCAGCAGACTCACTTGCAGCGGACTCAGCAGCAGCATAATTCGCACAATCAGCAACAGCAACAACAACAACAACAACAGCGACCGCAGCAGCAGGAGAACTGTATTGGGCAGCGAGGGACCGAGCAGCAGCAGACATGGAACCGCCGTGGTTCTTCATTCTTCGCTGTTTCCGGGGGGCAGTGGAAGCCCACTGATGGGTGCGTGTACGCTGCACTGCGCTGTGGAGCATGCAATGAAGCACGCACTGCTGCCGCCGCTGCTGGTGGTGTTTCTGCCTTTGCTGCCGCTGCTGCTGCTGGTCGGGAAGAGGCTGGTCCAGTGGTGGGCGTGCATGTACTGGCAAGTGACGCTGACAGCACAACATTCATTGACAAGGTAAAATATTCTCTCTGCTCATGATTGTGGTCAAGCCCTTTGACTTTTGAGTCGACTCAAAAATCGCTTGGCCTCTACTGCTGCTGCTGGTGCGGAGGAGGCTGGTCCAGTGGTGGTGGGCGTGCATGTGCTGGCAGGTGACGTCGACAGCACAGCACTCATTGGAAAGGTGAGATGCTTTTACCTTTGCTCATGGTTGTTGAGTCCTTTTTTCTCACATTGAGGCGCCTCAAAAGATTTTGGCTCTGAATCCAAGGTTTGAGAGCTTCCACATGCTTATACTAGCTCTGGAAGGCGTTACTACTACTACAAGGCTTTCTCTTTCTAATGCATATCCCTCTCTTCTGTGCCGTTGATGCGAAGGAAACATCTTCTCTGCCTTGCCCTCCCTTTTCCATATCTTGTTGTTTCCCTCTTATTCTATCCTCTTTCCTGCCATCCCTTTTCCAGATCTTATTGTTCCCTGGTCGTGTGCTGTGGAAATTACCTCCGTGATTATATTCATTCAAAGCATGACTCGGGGAATACATGACCATCAGATTAACACTGTATGTACACCTGTTAATGTCATCATTCACTTTTCTCTTTTCGCAACGGCTTCTCTGAAAAAAGCATATATAAAAGTCAGACATATCAGATTAAACAGTCTGAAGCCTAAAATCTTGCTGAAGAGTGTTAGTATATTTGAACATTGGGCAGCTAAGGAAATCCACAGTGCGTGTAGATAGCCTTTTTTTCTGAAATATAGTCGAGAGAAGAAAATAAGCTTGTTTTCAAACGATAATTGATTCAACAGTTTCGACAACAATTTCCAGATTCATTCATCATGTCTAGCTGTAACACAAGGTTTTGTACATTCACATCCATCTTAAGAATACTACCATGTCTGCTTCTCTCCAACTGCTACCAAATCTATTATTATCTCTGCCTCCATTTCTTCTTCTCCCTACGCATGCTAAGCTTGCACCTTTCACTCCCACAATCCATCACCCCTTTCCTCACCCTCCCCCTTTCCCTGACCACCTCTCCCTCCACCCCGCCTTTCCTTCCGTTCCCAAGTCAGTTTTTATCTTCTTCCACCATCAACCCCAACGATCTCGCCTCCTCTATCAAATTTCCTACGGTTTCCCTCCTCTCTCCAGCGTAAAGTGTGCCTACCCATGCACACGCATGCACACGCATGCACACGCATGCACACGCATGCACACGCATGCACACCTATCCACACATGTACACCCATGTACACTCCATTCCATTGCGCGACACAGTTTTGACAACCCTCGATCCTCTTTACAATTCATCCCCTTGTCCACAACCTCCTCCCCCACTTCCACCTCCCATTCACCTTTCCTTCAATTCCATTTCACTTCCTCCTATTACCCCCCCCAATGCCCTGAGAAACGCTCCAAACGGCATCTTCTCTTCACAACACGCCACATTTGCACAGTATCACCACAACCTCACTGTAACCCTCCACCTCCCATATCTCGCCTCCATCTGATCGTGATCTGACTTCTCCTCCTTTCCTCCTTTTCCTGCCGCTCTCTTCTTTCTCTCCTTTTCCTCCCTTCCCTTCCTTTTCCTTTCCCCCTCTCCGCCCCTCCCCTCTACACTCTCTTCCAGCAAGCATAACATTTCAGGCACTCCACTGCTACATTCATCGCACAAGTGCTCTCCTCCTCTCCTCCTCTCCTCATCTCCTCCTCTCCCCCTCTCCTCCTCTCCTCCTCTCCTTCTCTCCTCATCTCCTCCTCTCCTCCTCTCCTCCTCTCCTCCTCTCCTCATCTCCTCCTCTCCTCATCTCCTCCTCTCCTCCTCTCCTCCTCTCCTCCTCTCCTTCTCTCCTCCTCTCCTCCTCTCCTCTCCTCTCTCTCTACCAGAACCTCCCTTTCCTCAAGCGTGAACCCCATCCGCCCCTTCCTCCACCTCCCCCTTTCCCTTTTCCCCCTCCCACACTGCCCTCACCCTCCTCCCCCACGCCTTCAAGCGAGTTCAACTGAGACAGTGACAAGGAACGCGCTGAAGATTGGGAGCGGGGTGTGACAGACACAGACCCATCATCCTGGGAGCGAGTTGACGACCGTGGTGTGTTGGCAGAGCCACGGGCGGAGTCCCCCTCTCCCTCCCACTGCCCTCTCGCACTCCGAAACTCCTCCTCTTCCTCTTCCTCTTCGTCCTCCTCTTCCTCTTCTTCCTCCTTTGCTTTCCCATTACGTCCTGCTGCTACTGCTGCCAGCCCTTCCCTTGCTCCTGCTCCTGCTCCTGCTGCTCCTCCTCCTCCTGCTGCTACTGCTCTCCTGCTGCCAGTCGTGTTCAACCTCTGCCCTGGAGCAACAGGCTCGTTCTCACTGCTCTCCTGACCTTCCCGTCTCCAGTTCAAATCCACATATGCTCGCATCTCCTCTTCCCCTTCCTCCTCCTCCACCTCTCCACCATCCTCCTCTGTACTTGCAAACTCCAGATCATCCTCCTCCTCTTCCTCCTCCTTTCCCTCCTCTTCTGCAATCTCCACATTACACCTCACTCGCCGCCTCACCTCATCTCCCTCACCCCCCACGCCTCCTCTCCCTCCTCCTCCCCGGCCAGCAAACCCATGAGAAGGACTGAACACATCCAAGTCACGCGCATAGTACACCCTCCCTGCATCCTCCTCCTCCTCCATCTCCCACACCCCTCCTCTGCCTCCTCCTCCTAATGACCCTCCTCCTTCTGACAACCCTCCTCGTCCCCCCTCTGTCCGCACACCTGCCCCTGTTTCCTGGCTGCGATTCAGCCTATCAGCAGCACCACCACGACCACCAGCGGCAACTTGAAAGCCAGTAGCAGGGATATCCCCAGCCCTTGCCTGAGCCCCTGTTCTTCCCCACGCCTCTCTTCCTGCTTCTCTCCTTCCCCATGCCTCACGCCCACCTCCCACCATCGTGCCACCGTACTCACTCTGCGCCCTCCTCCCAAGTTCTGTCCTCCCATTCCTCAGCCATTGCCTCTGCTGCACAGGCATCTCCACTCGCCTCCCCTCCTCTCTCACCGCTCTCCACCTCGCATCACCAACTCCAGCTGCCCTCCACCGCCCTGCACCCTGTCCGTTTACTCCTTCCAACCCTCCTATCTCTGTATCACGTATCTCACCTTGCCCTCTCATGCCCATTCCTCCTCCCATTCCTTGCATCCCCTCTCCCATCCCAACTCCCCCTCCTCCCATCCCTCCTCCCACCCCTCCCCCTACCTCTTGCCCCAACTCACCATTCCCATCCACCCCACCACCATCATCCTCGCTACTGTCAGACTCACTAATCCCTGACACCCCACTGAAAGTGAACGCGCTCTCTTCTTCCTCTGAATAGGTCACCTTAGCCCGAGGCCTGAACGCCCCTGGGCTGTTGATTTCCCTTAGCGGACTGGCAACAGTTGCAGCAGCAGCAGCCAGAGCAGCAGCAGCAGCAGCAGGAGGAGGAGGAGGAGGAGGAGGAGGAGGAGGAGGAGGAGGAGGAGGAGGAGGAGGAGGAGGAGGAGGAGGAGGAGGAGGAGGAGGAGGAGGAGGAGGAGGAGGAGCAGTATCAGGAGCAGGAGCAGGAGAAGGGGAGGGAGGCGCAGGAGGAGCAGGAGCAGGAGGAGGAGCAGCAGGAACATGCCCAGCTCTCACCATCCCTCCCCCTCTTCCCTCCACCCCAGCTGCCCCGGCCTCCACCCCTGCACCTCCTGCTGTTGTTGCAGCCATTCGTGTTTCTAGCATCTCTCTCACTCCTCCTATCCCTTGACCAGTCAACATCCCCCCAGTGCCTGCAGTTGCTGCTTCTGCTGTGGGTGGTGGTACTGCTGGCAGCAGCAGCAGGGGAGGTTGCATCTGCTCAGGAGCAGTGGCGCCAAGGGCAGGTGGTAACTGGAGCGGGTTTTCGAAGTGCTGCTGGTGCTGGTATGCCAGGGGGAGGTGGTATCTGTTTGTGAAGGCGGTTGTGGGAGGTACTGCGGGCAGCCTGGTAAAGCAGGAGACAGAAGAGAGGAGAGGACAAGAGAGGGGAGGGGAGGGGAGGAGAGGGGATGGGAGGAGAGCGGATCGGACGGGAGGGGAGGAGATGAAGAGGAGGGGAAATGAGTACGTACAATCTGCGATTGGTCACAGGAGATGGGAATGAAAAAGCAGTGCCCGGATCATATGTCTTGCGCAAATCACATGGCAGCAGTGAGATACCATGCACTACCGCTGGGAACACCTTCTGAACCGACTCATAAGGCACCGCACTCACATCATGCGAATGTGGCGGTCACGGTCATCACCGTAATTATATCCCCCATGTGTGGGAAACACCGCATCCTCTCAGCATGTCAGCGAACTGCACCGCCAGCTGTATCACGCGCAGCTTCAAGATGACTCAAATGTCGACTTATAAGGCATCGCACTCACATCATGCGAATGCGGTGGTCATCGTTATCATCGTATCCATGGGGGAACACGGCATCTTCCAGCATGTCAGTGAACCGCTCCGCCAGCTGTATCACGCGGCGCGGCAGGACCGGCGCCACCCACTGAACTGCTGCCACGTGGATGGGCTGCTCCAGATGCATGCGGGTGAATGGTTGCGCGGCAGGAGGGGGGGAGGTGAGAAGGGAGAAGTGGGAGGGGAGGGAGGGGAGAGGAGGGCAGCAAGGAGAAAGGAAGGAGCAGCATCAATCGCAAGGTGTTGGAGCGAGGGCCAAGAGCACATGGTCCATTTTTCATTCCATTCACGCCAACGCCCACCATTCCATTACCTTCCCACACCTACTGCCATGACACAGCCCCAACCAGGTCAATGCAATTCCTCCTCAACGTAAATTCTCTGCCTGCCCAGCCGAACCCATCCCACCCCACACCACCCCACCCCACCCCAACCCAACCCAACCCAACCCTGCCAAGGCGAGCACATTACCCCAAGAGTGCCGTAGAGGTCGTCCAGCTCCTCCACCAGCTGCAGCGCCCACAACCAAGCTCAGCGGCTGGCCCAGCCCAGCCCAGGTCAACCCATCCCATCACAGCCCAGCCCAACCCACCCTAGCCCGCTCCATCCCAGCCTGGCATATTACCCCGAGAGTGCCATAGAGGTCGTCCAACTCCTCCACCAGCTGCAGCGCCCAGCCCTGTGGAATGGCGCCCAGCTGTATTGACAGCTGGTGGCGTGGTGAGCACCGGGGGGGTGGGAGACGGGGGGCGGACGGGGGGAAAGTGTTAGGGGCCTAAAAAGTAGTTGCAGCGCAAAGCCCTATGATAAGAGCGGTAGTGGGGCAAGGTGAGTTCCAAATAATAACGGATGATGGGGGTACACAGTTCCATTGACTTCGAAGCACCAGAGGGAGGGAGGGACTTACAACAGCAGAAGGCGCCGTGTCTAGAGTGAGGGGGAGCTGGATCAGGCGTGCGAATTGACTCTGACGTCGATCCAAGTGCAGCAAGGATACATACAGCATCAGCGGGTGCGATGGTGCAGTCGCTAGAGTGAGGAACAACTGTAGGAAGCATATGAGGGTACAAGAGAAGCTCACAGCAGCAGAGGGCGCGGTGACAAGAGTGAGGAGGAGCTGGAGCAGGCGAGCGAGGGAGCGGGGCAGGAAGGAGTGGCCGAGGTGAGCGAGCGCGATGGCAGTGACGAGCCAGGTGTAGAAGAGCACTCGCACAGCCTGCCGTGCCCCGCCTGGCAGGGCTGCTGTGCGCAGCAGGCGCGCGAGGAGAGCGGAGTGCTGAGGGGCTTGAAGAGGCAGCTTGGAGCGACTGTTGAAGGACGGAGAGACGGAGGGGGAAAGGGAGGGAGGGCGAGAGAGGGGAAAGGCGAGAGGGGGAAGGTGGCGGGAGAGGGAAGGTTGGAGGGGGATGGCAGTGACGAGCCAGATTTTGAAGAGCTCCCCCACCACCTGCCGTGCACCTCCTCAGAGGACAATCGTGCGCAGGGCGTATTGTGGACGGATATAAAAGGGCAGCTTAGTACGACTGTTGAGGCGGGTGGGTGGGGAGGAAAGGGGAACGGGTTGGAGGGAGATGGGAGCACGGACGGAGAGATTATCCGTATGTTGAGTTAAGGTGTGTGTTAAGTCGTACGCAGGTGCAGGCAGGGCCAACAAGCCGTGTGTGATTTGCCTATCAACTGAGGGGGTTAGCCTGTTTTGATAAATTATCTATACCGGTACCAGGTAAACGTGAAGGGCGGTCACAAAAGGGCATGTGCAAATGATTGCATGTTGCTGCTAACCAGTAATGTCCTTCACTATCCTGTCAACTCACTAAGACATGTCACATAACGAGACCTAGCCTGGCTGAGCTGTTGCAATAAAGGTGGGCCTGACCTGGGATCATCCATGAGGAAACACCGCTGGTGCGATTTACAGTACGATCTACGATTGTGTCAGCTGTGAATCTGATTTGTTGAAACACCTTAGGTCGCAGGGAGATTTGTGTTGCTCGTCATATTGAAGAATCAGGAACTGATCTGAAGAAACACGTTTGCTGATGCAGAGCTGAACGAACACGGAGACTTTGGGAAAACTAGCCATAGACGAGGTGCGGCAAAGTAGCGCCGGAGTCGTCGCCGCGACCTCAGACAACCTCAGAGGGGGGGTCATGTACTCTCTGCTGGAACAGTAGCAGACTCGTACAATCAGGGAGCTGTCCCTGCGTATGTTCTGCTGTGTCATGAAGTGGTGGAGGGAAAGGGAAGTCACCTAGATTTCTCCAACTTCAAATTTGATGAATGTGGCAATGTGGAGCCGCGCATGGAGAGTAGCTGGATGCGCTGCGACTTTTGCGAAGCCCACGTTACAGTTCATCTTTATCGCTACGTGGGTCCAAGCTGACGTGGGTAGCTGGCTGAACCGCAATACTGCACTCAGGTCACGGTTCTGGGCGAAGTTTGCCCGCCATCAGCTCAAAATGGCCCTCAATGACGTGTAAAAACACTCTATCATTGGTCATCACACAAAATTCCAGATATATTGGAGCATGGAAGCCAATCAGACGTGTACTTTCGTCTATACTTGTCCCTACTTCGGATGGCGGGCGAACTTCAGAACCGCGATCTCATTTTGCTGTGGAACACGAAGTACACCTCGTGTGTGTGTGTAGTTTTACATGTTCCACCTGACGGACTTCAGTGACAAGGCAGCAACAGACACGTGGCAAGCGAATGCTTCCCTGCACCATGATGTTCCGTCCGCGCATTTCCACATTCGGAAATTCTTGTTTGAGCATGCGGCTCGACTGTCCATTCAGGTTGGCACTCCCTCTTCCCCTCCCCACCCCAGTCAAACAGCAAGCCAAGACAGGTTTTCTTCTCCAAGTGCTTTTACGTTGTCTCCAGTGCAGTCCTGCGCTTCACTGTGATTTCTGATCTTAGTGGCCCCTTAGCAATTGGATAGCCCTTTTTTTTCATCGTGCTCCGCTTTCTCATCGTCTGAAGTAAACCTATGGCCCAGTCCAAGCCTTCGAAAGAAGAGGCAAGACACGTTATCGCAGCTTTCTGAAACTAAGGATTCTAGTGCAATTCTTTACAAGAATATTTACGATTCGCATTTTTCACCAAATTTCGCGGACTCTCATTCTCATGCGTTCTGTTCTTACCTTCTTGATGTACCTTGGCGGTGCATGCGCTCCAGGAAGCACTGTTCGCGTATCAGGAGGAAACGGGGATTGGTACCGGGCCTGAATACGAGTATCCGAAGACGGCAAAAGAGGACCCCGAGACTCCGATTGTGGACGCACCGGGCCCCGAGGAAGGGAAGGGAGGAGAGGACGCGCCGGGGGAGGACGCTCCTGAGCTGACGGAGAAAGAAGTTGAAGGTATTCTTCTTCATGGACAGATATTCTTTCTTGGCAAATGCATCTCCGTGTGCTTACTTATCATATAGACAGTGACGGTGATTAATTATGCCACTGCTCCCTTTCTTTTTGTGGCGCTGACGCGTGCACACGGCGGATAACAGAGGAAGAGTCCTTGGAGCAAGAGGCGGCCAGGGAATGGACCGAGGACATGGCACAGAACGTTCCGCAGCCAGGCGATGTGCCCACTGGGATACCCGAGGACACCGAGAGACTGCCTAGTGACCGAGGCTAGTAGGCCCCGCACGCTTCGTGGATCATCAGTATGCCATAGGATTCAGTGTTCAGATTTTCCGGGGGTTTGGGTTGTTCCTGCTTGTTTGGGAATCTGTATATAGTATGAATCTGGAATATTAAAAAGGGTTTTCACAATGTTCGCATCCGTGGATGTTCGCATCCGTGGATGCGCTTATTGGTCGCTCCGTATTGAAGCTACAGAGTCTTAAACAATGGAAACGATATTGTGGGCGCGCCAATGTTTCTTCAGTTCAGAAACTGGAAGCGCGCACGACTGTCAGTCCGCTTCCGAGGCGTCGCTGTTCCGTACTTCCATTCCGCGCACCTTGCTCCTGAATAGCACTGTTACTTGGGGGGTGTGCACGGCGACTTGCGCTTGCAGTCCGTGAGACCGGAGGGACCGCAACGGCAGCGCGAGCACCAGTTGCCCGGCTCGGGAATGTCGGTGGTGCCCACCGCGTAGTAGCGCATGCCCCACGTCTCTCCCGCCGAATTGCACGCCATGGGGGAAACTGATGGGATTGCCAGGCAGGGGAAGAGGTTGGAGAAGGTGAGAGATGTGGAGAATATAATCGTTGGTGGCAGGTAGAATTGGAAACTGCAGGAACAGGATTCGTTGCGTTTCAACTTACTTGTCTGAGGCGCAGTGCACACTCCAGAGTCCGCCCCGTTGGCTCCCACCTTGTTAATGAAGCACCTGCAGCCAACACAGCAAGGGATTCGCAACAAAATGAGACGCTGTACAAAGTCCCGCGAAGCAAGAAGCGGTTGAGTGAAGGGGCCGGAAGGCTTGGCCGGGAAAGGGAGGATTATGCCAGTGCGAACGGGCAGATGGGAAAAACCGGAAACGGGTGAGGTTGAAACGCCGGGGAAGATAGGGAAGGGACTCACGAGGACTGGGTCATCGGGCAAGTCGAGCCTGCAGCAAGCAGCCCATTCAGGCCAATCTTGCAGGGGGTTCCGCCACCGCCGATGCCGCTGGTGGTGGCACCGCTGTCGCACACGCAGGTGGCGGTCGCCGTCGAAGCCTTACGCTTCGGCGACGAAGCCGCGCGAACGAATGCGGCATTGGTAGTCGTCGCGCTGCCGCCTCGCTGCAGCGTGCAGGTGCAGCGAGGGCAATTGGGGTTCCCGGGGATGTTGCTCGTGCCCACGGCGTAAGGTTGCGACGCGAACGCGCAGTAGGGACCATCTGGAAGGGCGGGATGAGCATTTTGGGTGCAATGCCTTAGTAGGGCACAGGCTGTAATTTTTCACTGATGCTACCCGACCAACTTTTGTGAGTGGAGAATGGAGAGAAGGAAGACATCTGATGATACAGGAGCAAACGCCTGCGGATGCTTCACTGAATAAGCCGTTTGTTTCGAAACTACGCGACCTTCCAAGTGCATGAGCTACAATCACGCGAGCTTACTGAAGTAGGTGCTGTTGCAGATTCCTGAGATGCGAGTATCGCTGGCGCCGCGCGCAGGGATCTTGTTCACAACGCATCTGTTGTAGGGAGGTGGGACGTGGATGCAAGATTGGACACAGGTGACGGCAGCAAAAGAGTTAAGAGCATTGAGTTGAACACAGATTCGGATTTTCACGCGGTGTTTGCAAGTGCCCGTTACACAATTGAACGTTCTCTCGCGCTCCATGGGATCCCCCGCTCGCGACAATCCCAAGGAGAAAAGTGCTGCTACTCACGTGGCAACGCCTCCAGCGCACGGCTTGACAGGCTTGTATGCTGACGTCAGGTAGCACGGCTTGCCGTTCGGCACCGTCGCCGCTCCGAGAACCGGGCCTGCGATCCGAGAAAAACGTGCCGTTTATGAGACATTTTATTGGTTACGTGTCATGAATGTATGAGTGGTAGCAGTACACTGATTGCGTATGCTCTACGTTCCCGTGAATCAAAGGGATAGATGTATTGTTCATACTTTCCGTCGTAATGAGAATCCTTGGCCATGACACCCTTTGATGCGGGTCAAAGTTCATGGACCGAGACACGCACCTGCCAAGAACGCGACGATGAAGACCACCGCCAATGCAAACTCTTGGGTCGCTTTCACCATGATGCCAGAAAGGGTATTCGCGCGGGAGACCGAGCGACGGCGCGAATAAACGTGCGTAGAGAGCGCACCTCGATTCAGAACGCACACGGGATTTGGTTGAAACCAGTCAGCGGGGACAAAAATGAACTCAGTCGCTAGTAACAAGCAAACCAGACTCGCGAAAACGCTCTTTCCGCTATCGGATAAGGAAGATCAACAATACCGCGAGCAATCTCGATCTGATGCTAGTATCCTGTATTACTAAGTCAAGTGAAGTGGAGGAAGATGTGGAAGTCCAAGTGATTACGCTGTGTGCTGTGCTTCTGCTGCCAGCCGCGCACCCTTTTATCCTTACTCAAGAAGCCCGTCTCTTGGGTGAGCGCGCATATGGGTACGTCGTTCAATGCACCTCCACCCCTCGCGCATCTGACGCCTCCTTGCTTTCCTCCCTGTCCACTTGCTTCCTGCTCTCGCGCCGCAATTATTGTCGCCAGCCACCCCTCACCAAACCGAGAGGCTACAATAATTGTGAAACACCCACTTTTAGCAAAATTCAGTTTTAGACAGGCAGTAAAATCATTTAGTTTAACATCTATTTGTAAGCTTATGGTCATTCTTCAGCCTTGTTTCCAGTATCTATTCATCATAAAATCAAACTTCAATGTTTTTTAATTTTCAGAGGATTTTATATTAAAACAAAGTTGCTTAAATATAACGTTGAATAATTTATTACATTGGCGCATAATTTATTGTCAGGTCTCAAATAAGCATGTGCCAAAATGCATCCTTCTCTAATGAATTTTCTCGACATTCCTTAGCGCGCCCTGCAACATTGCGTACAGCAGTAGCCGTTGTTCGCCCGTTACTGCTAACGGGGCTTCGCCGACTTCGCGCGCACTGTTTTACCAAACCTCACACTATTGGCCCGGTCGTGTCGGCCTGCGCTTCGGGAATAGCCCGAACCTTACTGCCAGCCAGGGCCTCAGATTCACTTTTAGGGTCGTCGACCCATCAGGGTACCCCTATGTAGAAACCCTGATTGACAGTGTTCCTAAAAAAAAAAGCCTGAAATATCAGTGTTGCCTTTGAAAAAAGGCTGATGCATCAGTGTTCAATAATATAAAAGGCTGTTATTACTAGAAATCTCCATTTTAATTAATAGGTCAGTAGCGGCCTTCCGAAACATTGCTAAGCTAACATGCCTCATGAATCGTCACCAGCCGTGCTATCATCACTGCCCTTAGCCTTTGGTTTTTCTCTCTCATCCTCAGCTTGGGACACCAGTACGTGACAGTGCTCTGCTGCAGCACACACCCCGTCTTCACTTCTGCTTGCGACACATACACGTTGAAGCTGCAGGTGCAGGGTTTGGGGGAGGAACCTGATTGACAGGCAGGGTGAGGCAGGGAAAGAGAGAACAGGAGGGAGAGAGGAGGGAAGACTGGCATGGTTGGGGGGGGAACGACCGGGGGAGACAGGGAGTGGACGGAGTGCGGGGTAAAGGGAGCGGGGGAATAGACAGTGGGCGCGCGGGTCATGCGCGGGTCATGCCGTCGCGCAGCACGACGCTATGCGCGCCGCCCGCGACGCAGATGGCCTTTCAACCGCGGTTCGTGCTGGCGACGAGGCAGCCTTCGGTCGTCGCCATTAGCACGAAAAACCACGCGTCGTCGAGTCGTAGCGGGCCTGCGACGCCGACGGGCATCTCGCAGGCCCGCTACGATTCGACGACGCATGCGCTGCGGATCGCGTCGAACGGGAGCGATGTGTTCGGCGAGACTAGAGGAGGTTCGGCGGCGCTCGCGATGGGTTCGATTCCAGACAGCCCGCCGTTTCTGGTGCTGGTGGCGCCATGTAATAGTGCAGACGAGAAAGCACGAGAGGAATCTGGCTGAGAGGGAGGGAGAGAGAAACAGGAGGAAAAGAAACAAGAGAGATTAGATTGGAGGGAACGGGACCATCAGAGCTCGCCAGCACAGTCAACGGTGCAGGAACCCTCGCAGCCCTCCAGCACCACATGGTTGCCACATTCTGATTAGCCAACGCTTATGCTGCAGCGAAACTGCCCAATGGAGTGCTGGCACCGCAGGAATCTGAGATTCCCGGTAATTGCGGGCAAATTCACACGGAACAAGTCAGAATTGCATTCAGTGGTAGTTTCATTACAACGTTGTGGAATCAGTTGTCAGAATATTATTCTTATGTTCTAGCCTGTAGTGGGGTGCTCTATAGCGAGTACAACCCTTCTAGGGTTTGCTATTTGTATCCCCATTTCTGCTAGTTCATTCCTCTTTTCTTTCTTCTAACTTTTGACATGCTATCAGAGCAGGTCGATCCCCCTGGATCGATCCTGTGGGTGGGCTTACCACCGCTTAGCTTCCGCTGCTACTACTGCTACTACTCTCTGAGCCGCACGCCCCGTGGCGTGCGGCATTTTTTCATCCCGCCGTGCGCCCCGAGGCGCGCGGCGGTTTTCTGCCCGCCGTGCGCCCCGAGGCGCGCGGCGGTTCATTGCCCGCTGTGCGCCCCGGGGCGCGCGACGGGCTTCTCCCCTACGTCGCGGCCCCGCCCCGATCGTCGCGGCCCCGCCCCTCGACGCGGCCCCGCTCTACGTCGCGGCCCCGCCCCGGCCCGTCGCCGCCCGTGTGTCAAAAGTTAGAAGAAGAAAGAGGGTTGAACTAGCAGAAATGGGGATACAAATAGCAAACCCTAGAAGGGTTGTACTCGCTATAGAGCACCCCACTACAGGCTAGAACATAAGAATAACATTCTGACACACCCCCATAGCCAAAGTGGGGTGTAATCAGCAGAGCAAGCAAAGCAGTACAAGCTCAGGGTGGATCACAATGTCACCACACATTCTGAGCACAAGTTCAAGAAGTAAGTTCAAGTGCACAATTATGAGCAAAGCTAGTGGTGGTCACAACGGGCAAGTGAGGAGGAGGAGTGAGAGCGAGAGGAGTTGGGAGGCGACGGCTGAAGCTGGAGACACTCGGGCAACAGGAGGCACACTGGCACAGCGGCTACCGGGCGAAGCCCCCGGAATACTGGAGTAACTGGCCCCGCGGCTAAAGTAGCGGCAGACGAGCAACGGACCCACGGGCGGCTGGCACAGCTGGCTACGACTGGGCTACCGGGCGAAGCCCCCGGAATACAGGTGCTGCTGACGAGACGACGGCAACCTCCATGCAGCTTCCCTAACTATCCAACTCCCCCAACACACACCCGCTGATACGCTCCTAGCTCCACTCCCACGCACCCCCCTTAAACCCTAAACCCGAGTCTCCCACACAACCACCCCCCTCAGCGACAGCTGCAGCAGTGGGAGACGAAGGAGGAGGAGAAGGGGACGGCACGCACAAACGACACCCCCACAACCATCACCCCCATACCCGTCACCCCCATACCCTGAGTGTGCGGTAAGCGAGCTCAGGTGTGCGTGAAGCGTGCACAAGCTTACGGGAAGCGAACTCGGATGTGCGGTAATCGAACTCAGGTGTGCGGGGAGGGGGGCCGCAGGGTGACGCGCGGGTCGACGGGGACGGGTGCACGGGTCCCCAGGGGCGGCGCGCGGGTCGACGGGGCCGCCACGAAGGGCGACCGGAAGCCGCGCGCGGGTTGACGGGGCCGCCGCGAAGGGCGACGAGGAGCCGCACGCAGGTCGACGGGGACGGGCGTGCGGGTCGACGGAACGCGAAACCGCCGCGTGCGCCCAAGGTGCGCGGTGGGCAGAAAACCGCCACGCGTCCCGAGCGCATGGCGTGCAGAATACCGCCGCGCAAAGCAGGTAACCGTCGCGCGCCTCGAGGCGCACGGTGGGCAGAAAACCGCCGCACGCCCCGAGCGCGCGGTGGGCAGAAAACCGCCGCGCGCCTCGGGGCGCACGGCGGGCAGAAAACCGCCGTGCACCTCGGGGCGCAGGGCGGGAAGAAAAAATGCCGCACGCCACGGGGCGTGCGGCACAGAGAGTAGTAGTAGCAGTTGCAGCGGAAGCAACGAGGTGGTGAGCCCACCCAGAGGATCGATCCAAGGGGATCGACCTGCTCTGATAGCATGTCAAAATTTGAAGAAAGAAAGAGGGTTGAACTAGCAGAAATGGGGATACAAATAGCAAACCCTAGAAGGGTTGTACTCGCTATAGAGCACCCCACTACAGGCTAGAACATAAGAATAACATTCTGACACCGTGCGCCTGCCCGGCTCGGCCCCGCCCTTCGTCGCGGCCCCGCCCCGGCCCGTCGCCGCCCGTGCGCCTGCCCGGCTCGGCCCCGCCCTACCTTTGCGGCCCCGCCCTATGTTGCGGCCCCGCCCTATGTCGCGGCCCCGCCCTACGTCGCGGCCCCGCCCTATGTCGCGGCCCCGCCCCAACCGTCGCGGCCCTGCCCCTCGTCGCGGCACCGCCCCCCCCCCCCCCCTTTTCTCCCCTCCCCCCCATTTCCCGTCGTCCGTCGTGGCGACCTGAGGGGGCCGCTTGCGGCCCCCTCAGGTCGCCACGACGGACGACGGGAGGGGCGAGCTGTGGGGTGGCGGGTATGGGGGTGCTCGGTGTGCCTTCCTCCCTTTGCTCCTCCTCCTCCTCCGTCTCCCACTGCTGCAGCTGTCGCTGAGGGGGGTGGTTGTGTGGGAGACTCGGGTTTAGGGTTTAAGGGGGGTGCGTGGGAGTAGAGCTAGCGGTGTAGCAGTGGGTGTGTATCAGGGGGGTGGGACTGTGTGCGAGAGGTTGAGTGGAGGTTGTCAGTTTGTCGTTCGCAGCACCTGTAGTCCGGGGCGCTGTCCCGGTAGCCCAGTCGTAGCCAGCTGTGCCAGCCGCCTGTGGGTCCGTTGCCCGTCCGCCACTATTTGAGCCGCGGGGCCTGTTACTCCTGTAGTCCGGGCGCTGTCCGGTAGCCGCTGTGCCAGTCTGCCTCCTGTTGCCCGTGTGTCTGCAGCTTCAGCCGTCGCCTCTTGTCTCCTCTCCCCTCACTCTCCCTCCTCCTCCTCACTTGCCCGTTGTGACTACCACTAGCTTTGCTTATAATTGTGAACTCTAAACTATTTCTTCTTGAACTTGTGCTCAGAATGTGTGGTGACATTGTGATCCACCCTGAGCTTGTTTTGCTTTGCCTGCTCTGCTGATTACACCCCACTTTGGCTATGGGGGTGTGTCAGAATATTATTCTTATGTTCTAGCCTGTAGTGGGGTGCTCTATAGCGAGTACAACCCTTCTAGGGTTTGCTATTTGTATCCCCATTTCTGCTAGTTCATTCCTCTTTTCTTTCTTCTAACTTTTGACATCAGTGTACTTGGGAAAAAAAGTCTGAAATTTCAGTGTGGCCTAACAAAAAAGGCTAAAAGATCAGTCCCACAAAAATCCCAACACTGATTTTTCAGTGTAGGTAAAAAAACGACTGCCAAAATCAGGAATTTCAGGGTTTTTTTCCTGATATCTGAGGCCCTGCTGCCAGCATAGCACTAGCTAGCTCGCACGCACCGCGTTACCATCTGCATGTTTCGCGTATAAATGTTCGCTCATGCCTTCGCTCACATTCTGTACTCGTTTGACACCTTAGTGCAATCCTCGCTACCTCGATTCATTGCACCCGTAACCCTTGGTATTCAGAGCCTCTTTCTTTTCGGACCGCGCATCTCCGCACCCCAGAAAATCAACTTTTGATTTTTCACTCGAAGCGACTCACGCACCTTAGCCCCTAGGAGCCGCTGACCTCGCGTTCTCTCGTAAACGCGTGCAGCCACGACTAAGCCGAGCCGACGCCTTTCGTAATGGCCGAGCACATCGACGTCACAACTCTCACGCAGGAGCACTTCAACGAACTGCTGCGGCAAATCCGCGAAAGCTCGGAAGAAATCGCGGCGCTGACGGCAGAACGCACGTCTCTGCAAAATGAGATCGCAAGAGCACAGCAGGCACAATCTCAAGCACCTGGCACTCCGATACAACCCGCACCACAGACATCGCAACATGGAAGCGTGGGGCAACCCTCGAGCGCGGCCAGTGATGGCGTCGTCCGCCACGACGGAGACGACGACCACAGCACGACATACCCCGAAGCGATGAATGCGGCCAGAAGTCAACCTTGAGTCACGATCTCCATGCCGGCCGGCGAATCAACACTGCCGTCGCCGATGTCGCTGAAGCCGCAGCATCCGCCATGCTTCGACCTGAGTCAACGGGGTGGTCCTACCGTTCAGGCGTGGTTGTTCACGATGAACGTTTTCTTCGACGCCAACTACGTCTCGAAGGATACGGCGAAAAATCGTTACGCCGTGTCGTTGCTGCAAGGACCCGCCATGGATTGGTGGCGTGTCGTCGTCACAAAGCCGGTGGACTACGCGACTCTACCTACACGGGAAGGACAAACCGGACCCTCGGCGCCGTCGTACTTTGAGGAGGTGCCCCAATATCGCACGTGGGACGCGTGGTGCGCAGGTCTGCGCGCTCGGTTTTGAGCCAATTGCGGCTTCGATCGCGGCGCTGCAGAAGCTTCGCACTTGGCGCCAACTCGGTTCCATCCATGATCATACGAGCGGATTTTTGGCACTATGCGAGCAAGTGGGTTACATGCATGAGAGCGAACGCATCGACTGCTACATCGGCGGCCTGAAGCACGACATCGCTCAGGAAATCCAGCTTCGCGACGTCACCAATTTCCAGGCGATTCTCGCCATGGCGGAGAAGCTTGATTTCTTCCGCCGACCGAGACCAGGGTCCTACAGAAGCAGCAATTGGGGACATCGATCTCATCGGACGAACGAGGGCGCTACGATACGTGCCGTCGCCGCGAATGCCGCTGCCGCACCGTTCAAAGGGCGCTGCTTCGCGTGCAATCGGCCGGGACACCGTAAGAGCGAATGCCCGGAAAACGCTAAGGGAAAGGGGGAAGCTGAGCAGCAGAAACAGACCAAGGAGCAGGGAAACACTGGGAGTCAGTAGCAGACGGGCCCCCTACTGACAGGTCACGCCGCTCGCCCGACCCAACCGAACCTCACCGAGTGATTGTGCCGGTTCACGCAATCGACCACACCCGGCCGAATAAGGAGGGTACTAGGGTAGATAGCCCTATACTGCTTAGTGGGAAAATCGGGACAGACTTAGTTAAAATCTTCGTAGACGGGGGAGCCAGCCACAGCCTCATCAACACCGCCACAACACGGAAACTGAAACCGCCACTGGACAGGTGTTTACCTGAGGTCGACGCAAGACTGGTTGATGGTACGCCACTAGCAATACGGGAACGTGTAGACCGGGTTCGAATTTGATGCAGCGTTTAGCCATGAAATGCTAGCAACAACCCTCGACGGAACCGACATTCTACTCGGTCGTGATTGGCTGCGACGACACAATCCACGAATCGACTGGACGACGGGTGAGTGCACCGTGCGAGTGAACGGTAACAACATTGCCTTACCTCGCTGGGGCTCGCCTGAGTCATCGTCGGTGCGTGTCAACGCGATCACGATGAAACGCGCCGTAGCGGCAGGAGCTGACGTGTACGCGGTTGACATACGGGAAGCTGAGGCAGCAGACAAAGGAGGGGATTTACAGAAACTACTAGCCGACGTACCGGATGACCTGGTAGCACTCCTGAAGCAGTATAGCGAAATATTTCCGGACGATCTGCGGACGGGACTGCCACCTCAGCGACCGCATGACCACAGGATAGAACTAGAACCGGGGGGACAGCCGATAGTACAGCGACAGTTCCGACTGACCCAACTCGAACTGGACGTACTGAGGAAGCAGCTAGACTACCTGCTCGAAGAAGAGTTCATTCGCCCGAGTTCGTCGCCCTTCACAACACCGATACTGTTCACGCCGAAGAAGGACGGGGGTTTTCGCATGTGCATAGACTACAGGGCACTGAACAGAGTTACCACCAAATCCCGTTACCCCATCCCGCGAGCCGACGAGCTGATCGACCAACTGCGCACAGCCCGAGTTTTCTCGAAAATTGACCTCAGAGGAGGTTACCACCAGATTCGCGTCAACCCACCCGACTGCCCCAAGACAGCCTTCCGAACACGCTACGGATCCTTCGAATACAGAGTCATGCCCTTTGGACTGACCAACGCTCCCGCCACTTTTCAAATGACAATGAACGAAGCTTTCCGCCCGCTTTTCGATAAGTGCGTCATTGTGTACCTCGACGACATACTGATTTACAGCCCCGACAGAGCATAGCATTTACAGGACATCAAAGCCGTTTTTTAAAAACTGAGTGAGAACCGCCTACTGACCAAAGCATCTAAGTGTGAGTTTTTTCAGGACCGACTGGAGTTTTTGGGACACATAATTTCAGCTGATGGAGTGGAAATAGACCCGAAGAAAATTGCGACGATTCAAGCATGGCACGCGCCGACCAACTTGACCGAGTTGCAGAGTTTTCTGGGGTTTGTGAACTACATGCGCCGGTTCGTCCCCGACATGGCGAAGTTGACTGCCCCATTGACCGACCTGCTGAGAAAGGGGGTTGAGTACATGCGGGGGGAGAAAGAGCAAGCTGCCTTCTCGGCCCTCAAACATATTTTGTGCTCGCCGCCCGTGCTTCACATCGCAGATCCGCACCGTCCGTTCGAGCTCGTCACCGACGCTAGCGATATTGCTGTGGGAGCAGTACTGTTGCAGGACTTCGGAAACGGCCTCCAGCCAGTCGCGTACGAGTCCTGCAAGCTTCACCCGCACGAACGCAACTACCCGATACACGACCGCGAGATGATGGCGATCGTGCACGCGTTCAAGGTGTGGCGATGTTACCTCACGGGAGCAGACGTGACAGTACGGACAGACCACCGATCACTACAGTACCTTCGCGCCCAACCGAATCTCAACCCCCGACAGATCCGCTGGTTGGACTATCTGGAGTCCAACTTCCACCACACGGTCACGTACAAAAAAGGTGCATCCAACATCGCCGACGCACTCACACGCCCCACCACCCAACTCCACGCCATCCTACTCGCCCAAACCAACCCACTGTTAATAGGCCTATTCACCCACGGATACAGTACCGACCCATTTTTTGTCAGAGCATTATAGCTTATGCTTTTGTGTAGGCTGTAGTGGGGTAGCCTATATGGGGTACAACCCAATTAGGGTTAGTACTTGTAACCAACTCTTTCATAGTGCATTCATTCTCGTTCATTTTCACATGGTTTCAGAGCACATATGCTCCTGGCCTGTGGGCCCTACTACTTCTTCCGCTGCTACTCGATCTGTCGCACGCCCCGTGGCGTGCGACCTATTGCGCGCGGCGATTTTCTCTC
This sequence comes from Closterium sp. NIES-65, assembly GCA_948144175.1. Lineage (NCBI taxonomy): Eukaryota > Viridiplantae > Streptophyta > Zygnematophyceae > Desmidiales > Closteriaceae > Closterium > Closterium sp. NIES-65. Next base: position 3,051,247 of record CANXME010000843.1, read on the forward strand.
TGGCGCGCGCCCCGAGGCGCGCGGCCCCGTTCCTTCTAGGCGCACCACTCCCCGCTACCCCGTCGCGGCGCCCAGGGGAGCCGCGCGCGACCCCTTGCTGCCCCGTCGCGGCCCCATCTCGTCGCGCCGCCCTAGCGGCCGCGTCGCGCCGCCCTCGCGGCCCCGATCCGCCGCCCTAGCGGCCCCGTCACCTACCCCTGTGGCCCCGGCGCCGCCCATCCCGGCCCCGGCTCCGCCCTTCCTGACCCCGGCGCCACTTCGGCTGGCCCCGTCGCCTATCCCGGCGACCCCGACGCCGCCCTTCCCGACCTGGCCCCGCCTCTGCTGGCCCCGTCGCCTACCCCTGCGGCCCCGGCGCTGCCCTTCCCGACCCCTGCGCCACCTCTGCTGGCCCCGACGCCGCCCTTACCGGCCCCGGCGCCGCCTCTACTGGCCCCGTCGCCTACCTCTGCGGCCCCGGCGCCGCCCTTCCCGGCCCCGGCGCCGCCTCTGCTGGCCCCGTCACCTACCCTGCGGCCCCGGCGCCACCTCTGCTGGCCTCGTCACCTACCCAAGCGGCCCCGCCGTCACCACCGAGCCGCCGACGCCGCCGAGCTGCTACCGAGCCGCCCGAGCCACCCGAGCCGCCCGAGCCGCAGCGCCACCTGAGACGCCCGAGCCGCCGGGTCGCCGAGCCGCCGAGCTGTAGTTGCTGCCGAGCCGCCGAGCTGTAGTTGCTGCCGAGCCGCCGTACCGCCGAGCCGCCCGAGCCGCCCGAGCCGCCGAGTCGCCGAGCCGCAGTTTCCGCCGAGCCGCAGTTGCTGCCGAGCCGCCGTGCCGCCGAGCCTGCTCTTCCCACCACTGGTGAGCCCTGCAGAGATAACTGCAGCAACGGGAGCTAGGCTACGGGCTAGGCACGTGTGCTCGTGTGATCTTTGCGTTCGTTAGTCCTTAGTCGTTTTCCTTGTGCACACACTACTTGCTAGTTCACGGGGAAAATTGGCAAGAGTTTCACTAGGAAAAGTTCAGAACAATGGTAGCAACAACATTGGCAACATTGACTACATCAGAGCTAGCTAGGCTGCTGGTCGACCTCCAGCGTAGCAGGGTAGCGGTTCGCCAACGTTGCAAGTCCACGGTGTGCCAGCGCTTCACCAAGTCGGCTGCCCAGCGTTGCACCCGCAGGACAACGGTGCACTTTCTTCGCAGGTGCGCGCAGCTGGTTGGTGCGCACTTCCCTATCATGTGCGCAACGCAGACGCCTGGCAGACTCCACGCCAGCGACTGTGCCCACCAGCCACGTCGACCTCGGGATACCACCCCCGAGGTCGGCCTCGCAGTCTCCACCCTGGCGACACTCGCGCACGTCGCCCGGGTATCCCGATCGACCGGGCAACCACGCCTGGTCGACTCACGCAGTCCGTAGCCGGTCACGCATGCCCGGCGTCCCCAGTCTGGCGTCCAGGCGCCCAGGACGCCTTCCGAACCCCCTGGTCGGCGTCCAGACGCCCGGGACGCCGACCACACCTCCAGAGCGGCGTCCCTCCTCCCAGGACGCCGACTAGACACCCAGGTCGGTGTCGGGACCCGACGCCCAGATCGGCGTCCGGACCACGGACGCCGTGCAGACGCACGGGACGCCAACCAGGCCTCCAGGGCGACGTCCTCCTGCTCGGCGTCTTCCTGCTTGGCGCCCTGAGTCAAGGTCGACGTCGGCCCCTCCTTCGTCGACCACCAGGTCCAGTCGACCACTAACAGGTCGACTAGCAGTCCATTAGCCGACCGCCGAAGTCGGCTTCGCCAAGTTGACGTCCTCCGCAGGTCGACTCCCAAGACGACCTCTCTGAAGTCGGCGCCACCCTGAAGTCGGCGCCCGTGCAGTGGTCCCCCGTGCAGGTCGACCTCCTCATCGACCAGCTCACCCACTACTACAGGTCGGCTGCTCCCCTCACACCCGACCACGAAGTCGGCTCCGCCCAAGCGAGGACGGGGCCAATACCCAACTCCCGTTGACAAGCCCCTGCCCTGCTAGCGCGCTGCCCGCCGCCTGCTTGCCTGCTTGCCTGCCTTTCGGCCTGCCTGGCTGCTCGCCTTACTGCTGCTACTCATGCTCCTACTTCTACTGGCTGAGCCAGATGCAGCCCCAGCGACGTCCGCGTGAGTCCCTCACGCCCCAGCAGCTGCGTGAGTGGTACGCTGGTTGGGGTTGTAGGGGTGGCGGCGCTGCTACTGCTACCACTACTGCTGCTACTACTACTGGCGGCGGCCAGATGCAGCTCCAGCGACGCCCACGCGCGTCTCTCACGCCCCAGTAGCTTCGTGAGTGGTACGCTCAGAATAGAGGGTCCCTCAGTTCTGTTCGCTGCTCTTACGTGATTCGCACTGGTGCTCGGAGTGGTCAGCCTTGTGGGACACCTAGTCACACACAGTCCCGCTGCTTCGCCCGTCTGAGCGACGCCTGGCGTATCGAGTTTGGCGACAAGGCTGAGCTCCCCGGCTGGGGGGAGTTGCTTAGGCAGAGGGTAGATATATATGCTCTTGACTATGATGCTATTCTCACTGCCATGTATGCATTGCCTACTAGTGCTGACCGTGCCGGTCACCTGTGCGTACCGCCTGACCCGGGTATAGAGCCTGCTGCTCTAGCTGCTGGTGAGGCTGCTGCTCTGGGTGCTAGTGAGTCTCCTGCTCCAGGTACAGGTGCGGCTGCTGCTCTAGGTGCTAGTGAGTCTGCTTCCTCAGGTGCGGGTGAGTCTGCTCTCTCAGGTACCGTGTCGGCTCCGGCCTCTCACACCTTCACTCTTGACTCGAGGGCTTCCCGCTCCTTCTTTTGAGACCACACCACACTCACGCCGCTTGGTTGGCCAATTGCAGTCTCTCTGGCAGACCCCTCTGGGGGTCCTGTCCTTGCTCACTTCTCCACTGTCCTCCCGTGTCCGGCGGCCCCCTCTGGCACCCTGTCTGGTCTTTACCTCCCCTCGTTCTCTACGAACTTGGTGAGTGGTGCTGACCTGCAGGATGCGGGGGTTCACCAGTTCACTCCTGCGAGTCAGCGGGTGACCCACTGCACGGACGCTCGGACAGGCCGACACCTGGCCACGTTTACACGTCGGCCGGATTTTGAGCCTGTACACGCTGACCACTGCGTCTCCTCCAGTCACTGCATCTGGTCAGGTAGCTGCGTCGGGTCAGGTGTTTGCTGCAGCGTCCAGGTCCGGTCCTGAGTCTGCCCCCTGCTCGTGTCGTCTCCTGTCTCACGAGACTCTCCTCTGGCACCACCGCCTTGGTCACCCCTCCATGCTTCGTCTCTGAAGCATGGCCTCCCGTGTCCTTGTCTCTGGTCTTCCCCGGTCCCTCCCTCCCCTTCCTCCGGGGCCTGGCCCTACCTACGTCCCCTGTGTCGAGGGGCGGCAGCGAGCTGCCCCTCACTACTCTCAGTTTCCTCCGACAGAGGCCCCGCTGCAGACGCTTCACATGGACGTGTGGGGCCCGGCCCGCGTCCGTGGACAGGGTCACGAGCGCTACTTCATGCTGGTGGTTGACGACTACTCGCGTTACACCACAGTCTTCCCCTTGCGCAGCAAGGGTGATGTCACTGGGGTGTTGATCGACTGGATCCGCGCAGCTCGTCTCCAGCTCAGGAGGAGCTTCGGCTCGGACTTTCCTGTTCTGCGTCTGCACTCTGAAAGAGGCGGAGAGTTCTCTTCTGGCCTTCTGCGAGCCTTCTGTCCTGCACGAGGCATCCGCCAGACCTTCACGCTTCTGGACTCTCCACAGCTAAATGGGATTGCTGAGCGCCGCATTGGCATGGTTATGGACGTCGCTCGTACGTCCATGATGCATGCGGCTGCCCCCCATTTTCTGTGGTCGTTTGCGGTCCGGTACGCGGCGCATCAGATCAACCTTCAGCCCAGGGTCTCCATGCCGGAGACCTCCCCAGCTTTGCTGTGGACGGGGAAGGTTGGCGATGCGTCTGCGTTCCGTGTCTGGGGATCTCGGGCGTTTGTCCGCGACTTGTCTGCGGACAAGCTGTCCCCTCGTGCTGCTCCATGTGTCTTCCTGGGTTTCCCCCCTGACGCGCCAGGGTGGCAGTTCAACCACCCCACCTCTCGCAGTGTTCTGTCCTCCCAAAACGTCACGTTCGACGAGTCGGTCCCCTACTACCGTCTCTTCTTCTACCGCACTCCGTCCCTCCCCCCGCCACCGCTCTTCCTTGTGCCAGGTCCCCCCCCGGTAGACCCCCTCCCCCCTCAGGGTCCTGCCCCTTCAGGTGTGTCCCAGGTAGACGCTGTTGAGCCTGTCGAGGTCGCTGGTGACTCTGGTGCTGCTGAGGGTGCTGAGCCTGGGGGTGCTGACTCTGGGGGTGCTGAGCGTGTGGGTGCTACGCTTGGGGTTGCTGAGCCTGGGGGTGCTGAGCCTGGGAGTGCTGAGCCTGGGGGTGCTGAGCCTGGGGGTGCTGAGCCTGGGGGTGCTGAGCCTGGGGGTGCTGAGCCTAAGAGTGCTGAGCCTGGGGGTGCTGAGCCTAGGGGTGCTACGCCTGGGGGTGCTACGCCGGGAGGTGCTGAGCCTGGAGGTGCTGAGCCTAAGGGAGCTGGGCCTGCTCGTGTGGCGTCTGGCGGTGCTGTGCGTGGCGGTTCTCCGGGTGCTTCGTCTCGCCGGGAGCCACTCTCTCCACAGGAGCTGCGTGAGTGGTTTGCCCGGCGCTGGAGGCGAGCTGCTGGAGCTGGAGGTGCTGCGGGTACTGGAGGTTCTGCTGCTGCTGAGGGTGCTGGTGCCGCGGGTCCCGGAGGTGCTCGTACTGGGAGTACTGGAGCTGCAGGGCCTGCGGGTACTTCTGGAGTTGGAGCTGCTGCGGGTGTTGGCGCGGAGGCTACGGCTGTCGGTCCTGGAGGAGGTCCTGCTGGGGGTGCTATTGGTGCTGCTGGAGGTACTGGAGCTGGAGGTGCTGCTGGTGCTGGTGCTGCCGCTGGGGGTACTGGTGCTGTCCCTGCTGTGTCTGGCATCGCCGCGCGGCCTCGGCCGTACTTCGTTCCGCTCCTTCAGCAGGTTCTTGGTCTCCCGCCTTCTACTGGTCCTCCTCCTCCCTTCGAGTGTCCACAGCCTGTCCCGTCACAGTTACAGTTACAGCCGGCCTCCCCACTGCCTGCTCCGTCTCCCTACACTGGTCCTACTGGAGGTCTTGCTGAGCGTCGTAAGCCTGCGTCTCGCCCTGCGTCGCCTGTCCGTGCTGCTCGCACTAGTGGTCGCGGTTCGCGTCAGCGTCCTCCTCCTGTCCCTGGCACGCACCGGATGTCTCTGCGTCCGTCCACTGCTCCTCTGCGTGCCCCTTTACCTTCTCCTCCTGAGTCTTCTCTTCCTGCTCTTGCCGACCCGGAGTCGGACTCTCTTCGTGCTGCCAGTCCTACTATCACGCGTCTCCTTGCTACTGTTGTCACTGACCCTTCCTTTGAGTCCACTGCTGCGTCTGCCCTAGTTGCTGAGCTCGTCGACTTTGCTGCTCGCTGTCGCCTAGACTACGCCGCCAGTCTTGTTGCTGAGTCTGAGTTTGTTTGTCCTCCGTCCGTCAGGGGTGAGTGTGCCCTTGGCACGGACGTCCTTGAGGACAAGCAGGAGGAGTTCCAGCGTCTGGTTGCTGCTTCACCTCATCTCGTGTCCGTACTGCTTACCCCTGAGGGAGACCCGGATGCACTTGACATCCCGACTCCGCGCTCTTACGCGGAGGCGATAGAGGGTCCCTACTCCTCTCAGTGGCAGGCAGCTATGGACGCAGAGATGGCTTCCTGGAAGTCCACAGGCACCTACGTTGACGAGGTTCCCCCGCCTGGGGCGAACATCGTCAGTGGCATGTGGATTTTCAGGGTGAAGCGGCATCCGGGTTCTCTGCCTGTCTTCAAGGCGCGTTACGTGGCTCGTGGCTTCAGTCAGCGGCAGGGAGTTGACTACTTTCATACCTTCTCTTCCACACCGAAGATGACCACTCTTTGGGTACTGCTGCACATAGCTGCTCACCGTGACTACGAGCTTCACTCTCTGGACTTCAGCACAGCTTTTTTGCAGGGCAGCCTGCACGAGAAGATCTGGCTGCGCCGCCCACCTGGCTTCACTGGGTCTTTTCCTCCTGGCACCCAGTGGAGCCTCCGGCGGCCAGTCTACGGTCTCCGCCAAGCACCGCGTGAGTGGCACGACACACTGAGGACTACACTTGCGGCTCTTGGGTTTGCTCCCTCTACTGCCGACCCGTCGCTGTTTCTGCGCACCGACACTTCTTTGCCGCCGTTCTACATCCTCGTGTACGTTTACGACTTGGTCTTTGCCACTGCTGGACTCGCCCACGTGAAGTTCGAGCTGCAGAAGAGACACACGTGCACAGACCTGGGTGAACTGCGCAGCTACATTGGCCTGCAGATCACCCGGGACAGAGCACGCCGCACCATTACCCTGACTCAGTCACACATGGTGCAGCAGGTCCTTCAGCGCTTTGGCTTCACGTACTCCTCGCCTCAGGCCACTCCTCTGCCTACTCGCCACTCGCTCTCAGCTTTTGCCCTCGGATGAGTCCGTAGAGTCGAGTGGCCCGTACCCAAAGCTTGTTGGCTGCCTCATGTACCTGATGATCTGCACTCGACCTGACCTTGCATACCCTCTTAGCATTCTCGCACGCTATGTTGCTCCTGGGAGACACAGACCAGAGCACATGGCTGCAGGGAAGAGGGTGTTGCGCTACTTGTGCAGTACGTAAGGCATGGGGCTTGTGCTTGGAGGGCAGAGTCCAGTGGTCCTCACTGGGCACGCAGACGCTTCTTGGGCTGACGACCAGGCTACGCAGCGGTCGTCACAGGGTTACACCTTCAGCCTTGGTTCCGGCTCTGATTCGTGGCGGGCTACCCGCTCGTCTTCTGTTCTCGGCTCCAGTTGTGAGGCTGAGATCTACGCTAGGGCCATGGTTGCACAGGAGCTTCGCTGGCTCACCTACCTGCTGACTGACCTCGGAGAGCCGCCTCGTTCTCCTCCAGTGCTGTACGTAGACAACAAGGCCATGCTGGCCTTGTGTCGAGAGCAGAGACTGGAGCACAGAACGAAGCACATTGCTCTCCGCTACTTCCTTGCTCGTGAGCTGCAGCAGCGTGGTCAGCTGCGTCTTGCGTACGTGGCCTCTGAGGCCAACACTGCTGATATCTTCACCAAGGCGCTTACGCCTAGTGATCATCAGCGCTTTTGTACTCAGCTGGGTCTTGTGCCTGCCTTGCCTCACTTGCTCACCTCTTGACCTTGCTTGTACTGTTACTTATATATATATATACACCTGCTCTTGCTTGTCTAGCCTTTTATATATATATGTACTCCTGCATGTGAACTGGCCTTGTGGCCTTGACCTTGTGCTCGGAATGTGTGGTGACTTTGTGATCCACCCTGAGCTTGCTTTGCTTGACTGGTCTTGTGACCCCTTGTACTCCCCCACTTTGCCTATGGGGGTGTGTGAGAGCATTATAGCTTATGCTTTTGTGTAGGCTGTAGTGGGGTAGCCTATATGGGGTACAACCCAATTAGGGTTAGTACTTGTACCCAACTCTTTCATTGTGCATTTATTCTCGTTCATTTTCACATTTTTCACGACTGGAAATTCACAGCAACTGGCAGAGGCCAAAGGAATCTATTACGTAAAATCAGGCACCAACTGCATCTGGGTACCCGCGTACTCACTACTGAGGGAACTGTTACTGCAGGAGGCACACGACGAGATTACCTTGGGACATTTCGCGATAGAAAAAACGTGATAGCAATTGCAGCGGTATTACTATTGGCTGGAGCTGTTGACCGACGTACAGTACCACGTGGGCTCGTGTCCTACGAGTCGGGTGATGTTGAGCTTGCGAAAAAGAAAGGCGGGTCAGTTGCAGCCGATTCCACCGCCTGAGCGCGCCTGGCAGCAGGTTGCCATGGATTTCGTCACAGGGTTACCTTCGAACCCTGGGTGTAACGATACAGTTATGATCGTCGTTGACAGGTTGACGAAGATGGCACACTTCGCTGCGTGCAAGAAATGGATCTCAGCCGAAGAAACCGCTCGCCTGTTCATCGCAGCCATCGTTCGACTGACAAAATTAGAAGAAAGAAAGAGGATTGAACTAGCAAGAATGAGGATACAAATAGCAAACCCTAGAAGGGTTGTACTCGCTATAGAGCACCCCACTACAGGCTAGAACATAAGATAATATTCTGACACACCCCCATAGCCAAAGTGGGGTGTAATCAGCAGAGCAGGCAAAGCAGTACAAGCTCAGGGTGGATCACAATGTCACCACACAATCTGAGCACAAGTTCAAGAAGAAATAGTTTAGAGTTCACAAGTATGAGCAAAGCTAGTGGTAGTCACAACGGGCAAGTGAGGAGGAGGAGAGAGAGTGAGGGGAGAGGAGATAGGAGGCGACGGCTGAAGCTGCAGACACACGGGCAACAGGAGGCAGACTGGCACAGCGGCTACCGGACTAAGCGCCCGGACCACAGGAGTAACAGGCCCCGCGGCTAAAGTAGCGGCAGACGAGCAGCGGACCCACGAGCGGCTGGCATAGAAGTCTAGCTCACTGGGCTACCGGGACAACGCCCCGGACTACAGGTGCTGCGGACAACAGTACGGCAACCTCCATGCAGCTTCCCCAAATAGTCCCACCCCCCCGACACGCACCCGCTGCTACACCGCTAGCTCCACTCCCACGCACCCCCCTTAAACCCTAAACCCCAGTCTCCCACACAACCACCCCCCTCAGCGACAGCTGCAGCAGTGGGAGACGAAGGAGGAGGAGGAGCGAAGGGAGGAAGGCACACCGGCCACCCCCATACCCGACACCCCACCGCTCGCCCCTCCCGTCGCCTGTCGAGGCGACCTGAGGGGGCCGCTTGCGGGGACGGGGCCGGGGCCGCGACGGGTAGGGCGACGGGCCGCATGTAGTGCGGCGGTAGGGCCGCAGGTAGGGCGGCTGGTGGGCCGCAGGTAGGGCGGCGAGTGGCCGCAGGTAGGGCGGCTCGCGGGCCGCAGGTAGGGCGGCGGGTGGGCCGCGAGGGTAGGGCGGCGGGCGGCCGCGACGGGTCGGGCAGCGGGGCCGCGACTGGTCCCCGTCGCCCGTCGCGGCGCCTCCAGAAGGCGACGCGACGAACGACGGGGCAGACGCCCGCCGCGCGCCTCGGGGCGCACAGCGGGCAGAGAACCGCCGCGCGCCTCGGGGCGCACGGCGGGCAGAAAACCGCCGCGCGCCTCGGGGCGCACGGCGGGCAGAAAACCGCCGCGCGCCTCGGGGCGCACGGCGGGAAGGAAAAGTAGCAGCGGAAGCGAGGTGGTAACCCACCCACAGGATCGATCCAAGGGGATCGACCTGCTCTGATAGCTTGACAAAATTAGAAGAAAGAAAGAGGATTGAACTAGCAAGAATGAGGATACAAATAGCAAACCCTAGAAGGGTTGTACTCGCTATAGAGCACCCCACTACAGGCTAGAACATAAGATAATATTCTGACATCGACAGCACGGGATACCAACCGCAATAATCAGCGACAGCAACACGAAGTTCACCAGCAACTTCTGGAAGAACCTCTGGGAGCAGTTCAGGACCAGGCTACAGTTCAGCTCGTCATACCATCCCGAGACCGACGGTCAAACGGAGCGGAGGAATCAAACGATGAAGCAGTTGATTCGTGCCACGTGCGACGACCCGACAAGTTGGGAGTAGCACCTGCCGCTGATTGAGTTCACGTACAACAACGCCACGTCAGCAACGACGCAACATTCCCCGTTCTACCTGAACTACGGGCAAAACCCTATAGTGCCCATTACGCCGAGTCCGGACAACCAACGCCACGTGCACAGCAATCCGCTGAAATTCTGCAAGCTGCCCGCACCAGAGCCGTTGAAGCAATTAAAAAGGCAAATGTCATCGCTAACCGCAATGCTGACCACCACCGCCGCCTAGTCACGTACTAGTCAGGTAATTACGTATCGCTCGACACACAGAACTTAAGACTGCCCGTCGTACCGAAATTACGACCGCATTACTGTGGACCATTCCAAATCAGCCACATGGTTACCCCAGTGACAGTGCATTTACTGTTGCCGACAGACTGGTACATCAGCCCTTCATTCCACGTCAGCCTGCTTCGCCCCTACATCCCAACCACAAGCCAACTGCCTTGTCACCGCCCGCCATCCATGACTCGCCCTGCATCGGAGCCGATCATCGAGCCCGAAATAATCTTAAGCCATCGGATCCGACACCCCACGAGAATCCGGAGGATTGAATTCCTCGTTCGCTGGAAGGATCGCACGCCAACTGAGGATAGCTGGGTGCCCCTGGCCAACATCGAAAACCACCTTGCCTTGCAAGTGTACCTGAGGAGCCGGGGCTTTCGCGATATACCCGCACTCGTGTAGCGGAGGGGGCTTCTTGAGGGGGGGGGAGGGGTAGTGTAACGAATTTTCTCGACATTCCTTAGCGCGCCCTGCAACATCGCGTACAACAGCAGCCGTTGTTCGCCCGTTACTGCTAACGGGGCTTCGCCGACTTCGCGCGCATTGTTTCACCAAACCTCGCACTGCTGGCCCGGCCGTGTCGGCCTACGCTTCGGGAATAGCCCGAACCTCACTGCGAGCATAGCACTAGCTAGCTTGCACGCACCGCGTTACTGTTTGCATGTTTCGCGTATAAATGTTCGCTCATGCCTTAGCTCACATTTTGTACTCGTTTGACACCTTAGTGCAACCCTCGCTACCTAGATTCATTGCACCCGTAACACCTTCAGAGGCTACACCTACTGTTGAGATACCAATGAGCTTGTGGGCAGGAGACGGCTGTAGCCAAAGAGGCAGATGATCACTTTCTTGCAAAGTCTTCCCGTTGAGGAACCCCCGATATACGACCGCGTGGGAGTCCCTCATGTGAATCCTGTATCCTGATTCCTCCTGAACTGGTATTTTCAAACCGACTCCCTCGATTCTGTCTGCTTGTCGTCACACGGGCACATAGGGCGTGTCAGATAAGTTCACCTCATTACGGTGGTGTACGATGCTGTGCATTTCAGAGAGGCCTATAAACACTTCTTTACGTTTGGGTAGGGCTTCGTCAAGAATCAACTCACATGAATGACACGTCCTCAAACCAATCTTATTTCCCGCTTATGTCGACTGAGACAGCAGCAATGTTTGGCACACGGGCCACTGCCATGGCACCAAGCGTATCCAAAGAGTGGAGAATGCTCAGCTCTTAAAACTTTATAAACGTTTTGCTTTTGAATCACGTAGGACTAGGCGAGGATTTCCCGTTTGTTGAAAATCGACGTTCTTTCGACGGAGTTCGCCTCCGACAAATTCGGCGGTATTGGTTCTCGTCGACCAATCACGAGCCGCAGTCACGCGACGTCATCTGAACCGTCCTTCCTCGTCGCGGAACCCTATCACTCAGATCAGCCGTCGATTCCGTTACCTGTTCGTCCCTGTACTCCGCAGCAGCACCTTCGTCAGGCCTCTTGCTACGCTCGCGAACCATATGCGACTCTTGCGGCGTTTGCGAGTCTAGCTGACAGTTTTTATTTCAAGATCTTAACCCGGCGCCAGTCCGCCATGGCGTGCCGACCGATTGTATCGCTGGCTGTCGCACTGACTCTGCTGCTGCTACTGACTCTATCAGGTATCTCAACCATTCAGGTCTCTCACCCCATCAGGTGTCGCGGCCAGTCAGGTTTCTCACCTAATCAGTATCTTACTCTCTCGCTCTCGCTCTTTCTTTCGTTCTCTTCCCTCACAGTCCGCCCCTCCCAGCAGCAGCAGGAGCAGCAGCAGCTACAGCAACAGGAGTCCCAGCGTTCCGGCAACCAGCAATACACGGACAATCCTTACAGTTTGAACTTCCAACCTAATGACGGAAACGGAGGCGGAGACGGGGGAGGGGGCGGTGGCGGCGGCGGGGACGGCGGCGGAGGCGACGGCGGAGGCGGCTACAGCGGCAACGGTGGCGACGGCGGCAGCAGCGGTGACAGCGGCGATGGCAGCAGCTCCTCTGGTCCCTCCTTCGGTCCCCGCCATCACCATCCCGGGCAGGCAAAGTCCGAGGAGGTTGACGACGGCGCGTGGAGGGACGAGCACATGTACACGGCAGAAGGCGAGTTCATCCCACACGTGTCTGCATACGCGGACGAGGCGGCTATCACGGAGGAGGGGTGCCGGGTTGCAGTGAACGCGTATGTGGAAGAGCAGTTGGCGCAGGCTCCGCCACCGCTGAACCTGTCTGCGGTCTTGCAGCCGCTCATTCAGCCGCTGCTGTTCTTCCTGCACATTCCGCGCACGGGAGGAAGAACGTACCACATGTGGTGAGGCGGGGAGTGGTTTAACTTGGAATGTGGGTGCTGTAGTGGAAACGAGACGCGGCTGTTTTGTTTGGGGCGCCGAGTTCAGGATTTGAGCTCAGAATCCTTTCTTTTCAGTGTGTGCGTGTGAACATGTGCGTGAGTGTGCGTGTGTCTGCGTGTGCGCATGTGTGCACACATGCGTGATTCGTGCTGCTTGGTAGTGTTAACATTCAATAATTAGTTCTGATTGAACGACTAGTTGTTATGCATGCCTGACGTTCTGTTGTGTTGTTCGTCCTGTGTTATGTTGTTCCCTGGCAGTTTTCTGAAGCCATTGTACCCACTCAGCCTGCGCTGCCCTCGCTCTTATGACACCCTTCGACTCGACCCCTCGTGAGTTGTTGCGTGCACACACATGTGCATGAGCCATGGCTATGAGCTCGGTGTATCATGTATGTGTGCACTGTGCAATTCGGCATGCGAGACACTGCGGTTTTGGTGCCAATGCATCATCATCAATCTCTGGTGAAAAGTGCAGATAGAAGCAAGCTACACGTCTGGTAATCTGAATGCGTGGCAAGGAACAGAACAGCATTATCAGTGGCACATCGCACGTTCACATAACACACGGGACGAGCTGTGTTTGCTGCACTTGCTAGGTTGTGTGCTGTGCTGTATGCACAAGCTTGCTGCCTGACCTGCGTCTGCTGTGAATTTGCATCTCTTCTGTGCTCTCATCTCCCCCCAAGTTCCGTCCTGTCACCCTGCACGTTTCACGCTCTCGCTTCCCCCATCCTGTTCCCCTCCTCTTCCATTCCTCCCCACTCTCACTCCTCCTCGCCACATTGAGCCGTCACTCCCGCCCGCTCTTTGCCTTCTCCGCGGCCCCTTTCTCAATCCCCCGGTTCTCCCCCATCCCATCCACATTCACTCTCCGACCCTCCTCTTCTCTCCCTCTCCCTCCTCTTCCCTTCCTTCCCCCCCTCCCCCTTCCCCCCTGCAGCAACCCCGAGTGCCGGCTCCTCTCGACCCACAACGACTACTCGCTCATGTCGCGCCTGCCGGTGCACAATACGAGCATCATCACCAACATCCGCGACCCCGTGGACCGCCTCCTCAGCTCCTACGAGTTCACCACTCCAAGCCACGACGAGCCGCAATAACAAACCTTTTCTCACTTCCCCTCACCCCCTCGTCTCTCCCCTCGCTCCTCCCCTCGGGAATTCCTTCTTCTCTTCCCCCCTTTCTCCCCTTCCCCGGTCCCCCCTCCCCCTCTCTTCTTCCCTGCAGCAACCCGGAATGCCGGCTCCTCTCGACCCACAACGACTACTCGCTCATGTCGCGCCTGCCGGTGCACAACACGAGCATCATCACCAACATCCGCGACCCCGTGGACCGCCTCCTCAGCTCCTACGAGTTCACCATCGAGACCGCCTCGCGCTCCCTACGCTGGCTGCCGGGGCTCAACCCCGGGCAGAACCTGCTCAAGGTCCGCAGGAGGCAGAGGCAGAGCGTGTCCAGGACTCGCAAGGCGGAGACGAGGCGGGTGTGGCCGTGGAGCATGCTTATTCCGCTTATGGAGGATGACCTGTGGCTGCGGGTGAGTGGCTGGGTGGGAGTGGGGAGAGGGGGGGGGGAGATTTAGACGCCTCAAAGTTCGCAAGGCGGAGACGAGGCGGGTGTGGCTGTGGAGCATGCTGATTCCGCTCATGGAGGATGACCTGTGGCTGCGGGTGAGTGAGTGTGTTTCGTTGAAGGGATATACAACAAAAATAGAGGCAGTCGAGCATTCTTATACAGCTCATGGAGGACGGCCTGTGGCTGCGGGTGAGCGGCTGGGTGGGTTGGGTGGGCTGGGTGGGTGGGTGCGTGGTTCGGTGCGTGTGTGCGTGGGTGGGTGCTGGTAGTGCGGGCCAATGATGATGTATGTGTAGAGACATTCTGTGGCCGTGGAGCATGCTCATTCCGTTCATGGAGGATGACCTGTGGCTGCGGGTGCTGGGTGTTTGGTGCGCTGGTTGTAGTGAGGTTCAGGGTGATGATTCATGTGACAAGACGGGCTTAAGCGTGGAGCTGCTGGAGCATGCTTACACCGCTTATGGAGGATGACCTGTGGCTGTGCTGCGGGTGAGTGTGTTTTTTTGAAGGGATAGATCATAGAATAGAAGACAAGAATAGTGGTCGTGGCGCATGCTCATTCATTCCACGCTCATGGAGGATGACCTATAACTGTGGGTGAGTGAGTATGTGGTTGGGGGGAGGGGGGAGAGGGGTGGATGGGGGGGAGTGTTCATCATCATCCCTGCGCATTTCCCCTTAACTGCTTCTCTGTTTTCTCCACTCGTTGGTCCCTTTCCCCATCCACTCCCTCTCCTCCCCCCTGTTTTCTCCACCTTATGAGTTGACTGAACAGTCTTGCGTACTTTCTCTCTCGTGCCCCTTTTCTTCCCTCGCTTGTTGGTTTCTCGTGTTCTCAACCCCGCCTTCTCTTTTCCCGATAACTCGTCTTCTCTGCTCTGCTCTGTTGTTTCCTCTGCTCTGCTCAGCCCATTCACTGACGCCCTTTAGCTTCCCCGTCGACAACCCTCTCTCACCCTCTCCCTTCCCAATCCACCGTCCCCTCTCCACTCCTCCGATCTCCCAACCCTCGTTCCCCTCTCCATCCATCTCTCTACCGTCCTCTCCAATTCCTTCCCGCTCTCCTTCCCGCTCCCCTTCCCCTTCCGCCTCTCCATCCCCCCCTCCGCCCCCTCCCCCTCGCCTCTCCCCCTCCCCTCTCCAGCGATCTACGGTGGAGATTCCCGCGGACCCCCCCGGCAGCGAGGGGTGGAACTCGTATGAGAAGGGGCACCTGGTGATGCCTCTGGACGAGTTCGTGCAGCACCCTGCTGTCTCGGACCTGCTGCACAACGGCGCCACGTTCCAGGTGGGGGAGGGAGGGGAAGGGTGTGTGTGGGGGGGGAGGCAAGGGAGGAAGGTTTTTCTCTGGATGACTTCATGCAGCGCCCCGCCATCTCGGACCTGCTGCACAACGGCGCCACGTTTCAGGTGGGGGGGGGGGGGGGGGGAAGGAGGGGGGGAGTAGGAAGGTGAGACACACCTGGTGATGCCTCTGGACGAGTTCGTGCAGCACCCTGCTGTCTCGGACCTGCTGCACAACGGCGCCACGTTCCAGGTGAGGGGGGGGGGAAGGGTCGAGGGAGAGAGGGTGGGAGGGAGGGAGGGAGGTGGGGATGGGAGAGGGGATGGTGGGGTTGAGGCATGAAGGATGGTGCTGAGTGGTGCAGCTAGGTGAAGGGATTTTGTGCTGTTATTGTCTTCCAACCGTCCTTTGTTTCCTCTTTACTCCTCTCCCTCCTCTCACTCCTCTTACTCTTCCCACCCCTCCCACCCCTCTCACTCCTCCCTCTCTCTCCTCTCACTGCTCTCACTCCTCTTACTCGTCTCACCCGTCCCACCCCTGTCACTCCTCTTCTTCTCTCTCCTCTCACTGCTCTCTCTCCTTCCTCTCCTCTCTCCCCTTTCTCCTAGTTACTCTCCCTCCTTGCACCCTCATCCCTCTGTGCATCTTCCTTCCCTTCACCATGCTTCCTTCCTCTCCCCCTTCTCCCCCAGCTCCCCCGTCTCCCCCATCTCCCCCACACCCATTTTTTCCCTCCCCCATCTCCCGCGTCCTTCCCTTTCTCCCACCGTGGGTGCGCCCACCATGGCTCCATGGGCAGGTGGCGGGCATGACGCAGAACTCCCTGCTGCCCAACGCCCGCATGCTGCGGCGCTGCGCACACGCGTACAGGGACTCGGGCGAGCGCATTCTGGACCTCGCCAAGGTGCGGAAAGGGCCTGGGAAAGAGCCCGGGAAACGTGGCTTGGGAAACTCTCGCATGCCGCGACACTGTGTGTGCGCACGCGTACAGAGACTCGGGCGAGCGCATTCTGGACCTTGCCACGGTGGACAGGGAAGGGGCTAGGTGGAGGGGACGGTGGGGTAAAGGTCCAGGGAAAGGTGTAAAACGCTCGCATGCTGCGGCGCTGCGCACACGCGTACTGGGACTCAGGCGAGAGCATTCTGGACCTTGCCAAGGTGGGGCTTGCGGGAGGAAGGGGTTGGGGAAATGGTGGGGAAGGATAGTGGAAGGTTGGGTGAAGGGAGGGGGAAAGGTGGGGGTGAGGCGAGGGGAATGCGGAGAAAGGTGGGAAATAGTGGGGAAACGGTGGGAAACGGTGGGGAAACGGTGGAGAAACGGTGGGGGGAATGTGGGGCTGAAGCTGGGGCATGGGGGCCAAGCGAGGGGAAAAGAAGGGAGACGGTGGCTTTTGGGAGACTGTGGAGTGGTTTACATGTCTGGACGGAGGAACTTTTGAGAATTCTCAGAAGCGGAGGACGGAGACTTGGGAGGCTGTGGAGTGGGTTACATTACATGTCCGGACGGAGGAAGAAGAGGAGGACGAACGGGAGGGAGATAGTTGTCCTCTCCCTGCCATGACTGCAGTGGGGTGGGACAGGGGAGGGGAGGGGAGAAGAGGAATGGGGGAGGGTGGAAGGCTTTGAAGAGGGATAGAGGAAGAAAGTCATCGGGGGGGAAGTTCCATCTCTCATGGTGCTCATGCTCCCTCACTCCATTCCCCTTCCCCCCCCCCCCCCCCCCCCCCTTCCAATTCTCTTAAATCTCCTTCTCCCTCTGCTCATTCTCGCCCTCCTCTCCCCCCTTTTCCCGCTCCCTCCGCTCGGATCTCTCCTCCTTGCTGCCCTCTGCGACTAGCCACCATGCTGCACGTGGGGTTGTCAGATCAGACCTTCACCAGCTGCTCTTCCTCCATGCTGCCCTTCTGCCCATGCCGTCCTAACCCCATGCCACCCCAGCCGCATGCCGTCCTTAACCCACGCATGATTAGGCAGCCATTCTCGGATAGCAGCCATTCGGCACGTGGGGCTGTCAGATAGAGCTGCGCGATCTGCTTCAATAGACCCTAAACCTCCATTCTCCATGTTACCCCCTCGCGCTATCCTCTCACTCACTCACCCTGTCCCCGCGTGAGCAGGCGCGGCTAGCAGCAATGCTGCACGTGGGGCTGTCGGAGGTGCACAATCTGCTTACATATACCCTTCAGAAACCTTCACTTCCCATGTTCCCCTCCCTCGCCCTGTCCCCTCACTCACGCTATCCCCGCGTGAGCAGGCGCGGCTAGCAGCAATGCTGCACGTGGGGCTGTCGGAGGTGCATGAGCAGTCGGCGGTGCTCTTTGCCGCCACCATCGGTCGCTCCATGCACTCTGCTGCTCACACCGCTCAGAAGCAGTCCCGGGTGCGTTACTGTGGGGTGAGAGTGGGGTTTTAGAGGGGTGAGGCACAGGGTAGGTACACAAGCAGGATCGCAGGCATGCAGGCACGCTCGCAGGCAGGCACGCAGGCACGCACGCAGAGGCAGGCACGCAGGCACGCACGCAGAGGCAGGCACGCAGGCAGTCACGCAGGCAGGCGCACCGCACTGTGGCCGACACAGGTCTCACATGAGGCCCAGTATCCTGCTGTTACCTTTGAGTCCCCATAAACCCACTCACTTGAGGTCAGTCAATGTATTTATCAATAGTAGGTGCATTTCCCTGCCCTTCTTCCCTTGTTCACCATCTGTCTCTCCTTGTCTCTCCTTTCCTCGTCTCCTCTTTTTTCGCCTTTCCACTGCTTCTGCTCTCCTCCTCTCCCCCTCTCCCCCTCTCCTCCTCTCCTTGTCTCTCCTCGTCTACTTTTCTCTCCTCTACTCTTCTCCTCTCCGCCTCTGCCCCTCTCCACTCCTCTCCTCTCCTCCTTTCTTGTTTTCCTTCTCTCCTCTCCTCCTTTCCTCTCCTCCCTTCCCTGCCCCTCTTCCCCTCATCTTGTCGTCCCACATCACCTGCAGTTTGTGCTGTCCCTGTGGCAGAACTACAAGCGCTGTGTGAAGACGCAGCAGGACAAGTACAATTTTTTCAGTCGATTCGAATTACCCCTCCCCTCCCCTCCCCCCTTCCCCCTCCGCATCTCGTCTCCCTCACATCACCTGCAGTTCGCACTCTCCCTGTGGCAGAACTACAAGCGCTGTGTGAAGATGCAGCAGGACAAGTACAAGGTCCGCCGATCCATGGCCATTGCCCTGCTTGGACCAGTCAGCTTCTCCAAAGAGGTACGGTACGCCATTTCGTTTCCCTCCACACCTCACTCTTCAGGCGCCTCAAAAGTTGATCCATGGCCATTGCCCTGCTTGGACCAGTCAACATCTCCAAAGAGGTACGGTACGCCATTTCGTTTCCTCCACACGTCCCTTTGAGAGGTGACGACTGACTCTCTTAGATTGAAAAACGCTTGAGTCGACCCAATTGCCACCTCATCATACCTATTGCCCTGCTAGGACCAGTCACGAGGTGGGTTCTTTCATCCCCACCTCACTACCCTCCCCACTATCCTCACTCGCTCACTCACCTCCCTTTCCCCACTCTCCACCTTCCTGCCTTCCCTCCATCCCCCCCACTTCCCCTCCCTTTTGGTCTGTCTCAAACGTCTCCTCATCACCTCTCCACCTCTCCTCTCTTCTTTAATTTGGTGACTTTTGAGTCGACTCAAAAGTCACCTCGTTACAATGGCACACGATACATTTTGAGTCGGCTCAGAAGTCACCTCGTTACAATGACCCACACTGCTCTTCGTGCCTCCCACCTTCCCTTCCCCCCCTCCCCCCGTCTCCGCTCTCCTCTTTCCCCCGTCCCACACTCCGCGGCCGCTCCCTGCTGCCTGCACAGGAGCGGATGAGCATCAAGAGCAGCACCTTGGCGCGCATTCGAGAGCTAAACTACCTGGATGTGGAGCTCTTGGACTATGCTCGCCAGCTGTACCAGCTGCACCAGGTGAGTGAAGCGAGGGCTGGGGAGTAGGGGGAGAGACGGGTGAGGGGTTGGAGGGGCAGGAGCGTAAGAGTCTTCTGCCAGCATTCGCAAGAGAGCTAAACTACCTGGATGGGGAGCTCTTGGACTATGCTCGCCAGCTGTACCAGCTGCACCAGGTGAGGTGGAGGGGGGTGAGGGGTTGGGGGGGTGAGGGTTGCAATAAGGGGTTGAAAGGGCGCATTGAGGGGTTTGAGGGGTGCAATGAGGGGTTTGAGTGGTGCCATGAGGGGTTGAGTGGTGCCATGAGGGGTTGAGTGGTGCCATGAGGGGTTTGAGGGGTGCCATGAGAGGTTTGAGATGGTCTGTCTGTGGATTGGTGGTTGGAGGTAGTGGGATGGTTGCATCGTAGTAGGCAGGTCAGGGCATGCGTACACAAGCAGCAGCATGTGGGCAGTGAGATATGCGCAGAAGGCTCCATGCTTGCTGCCTTCTCTGCACGTATCCCCTGTCCTTGCCCTTCCTCACATCCCCTCTCTCTCCTCTCCTTGCTCCGTTTACTCTCTTTGTACTCTCTCCGCCTCACTCTCTCTCTCGCGATTCTCTCCGTGGTGGCCCGGGTCTTCTCCCCTCTACTTTACCCTCTGTGCAGGCTGCATTTGCAGAGCAGATTAAGGCTGTGATGGGGCAGGCGAACAGGCGAAGACTGATTGGATCAAGAGGAGCAGCACCCATGGGAACAGAGAGGGGGGTGGGATCCAGTGGGGATTCTGTGGGCATGTCAGAGCGTAGACAGGGGTTTGACCCTGCTTGGCTGAGGCAGCAGGCTCGCAGCGGCCGTGTGTTTCGAGAGGAAGCTTCTGAAGATTCGTTTGCTGCTGTGAGGAGAGAGGGAAGTGAGGAGGAGAGGAGTGGGGAAGGTGGAGGGGCGGATCGGAACTGGGATGAAGAGGGGGAGGAGAGGGAGGAGAGGGAAGAGGGAGAGGAGGGAGAGGAGGGAGAGGAGGGAGAAGAAGGAGAGAAGGCTGAAAGGAGTATGGTGAGAGAGGGAGGGGAGGATCAGGATGGTGATTTCGCGGATTTTGGGATTGAAGAGAGGGAGGAGAGGGACGAGGAGAGAGCGGAAGGGATTGAGAAGAGTGAGGAGAGTGAGGAGAGGGAGGAGAGGGAGGAGAGGGAGGAGAGGGAAGAGAGAGAGACCGGGAGAGAAGGCGGGGAGGATCAGGAGCGAGAGATGGATTTGGACGAGAGTGAAGAGGCGGCTTTGGGGGATAAGGGCCAGCTGGGGAACGATAATGCCGGTGGTGAATACATGGAGGTTCAGCAAGCAGGGTTGGATGAGGAGGGCCTTTCGCTGGGTACTCTTATCGCTCGCAATGATGGTGATGATGCGATGAGACTTTCTGTGGATGCTGACTTGAGGCAAGTGGAGGGGTTTGTCGTGCCAAACCTTGTGAAGAGCTCAAGCCGTTGCCGCCAATGGGCGGCAGTCCACGGAGGTGAGAAGGGTGCAGTTACGTGTGTTTCGAGTTGAAAGAACTGTTTATTGGTGTTTCTAGCTAAGTTTGGGATCCCAGCAGGATTTAAGAGGGTGAACACACAAGCTCTCGTTGTAATTCCATGGTGAAGCGAAAGGATAGTCGTGTAGAGCAGATGGGCATATCAAATCATTTAGCTGTTATTGACAGAGGTAAGCCTTGTGGACACTAATGTGACTGTAACGGGTCCAGAAATAGCGGGTTGTGCCTATGGGTACTTCGTAAATAGGAGATCTTTTTTTTTTTTTGGGTTGCGAAGCAACCTATTACAATCGTTATGTACAATTTTTTTTTTCATCCTCTTTACTTCAAAAAATGAAGGATGAAGAAAAACTAGTGAACGGTAACAAAGCGACTGAGTGCCATGTATTTGCCACTGCAATTTAGCACACTCCCCTTACCTCATTCCTTCTCATTTCCCGGTTTGTTTTAACAGAACCCATACTCTATGGGTTGCCAAAATGATATTGTGAACGTGCGACTGCTTATTCCGTAACGCATATGCCAGATGATGTTATGCGTATATGATGTATAATGATGAAATGGTGATCTAAATATTAAATGGAAAATGCATTATTATATCGCATATATAACTATGGTAATGAAATGAATGCATAGTGAAAATGCGTCACAGTTAACTGACCCAGACGCTATGCTACCGCATCCCCTGCCTAGCATGGGGGGGAGCTCAATAGCATAGTTCCTGAGCCATCCAATTATGACATAAAACAACACAATCTGTGCGATCTAAAAAAAAGGTCAATTCCATCAAATCCAGTTCGAATGGACACACTCACTGAGTGCGCAAAGAACCTTCTCGGAAATGATAGTTTGATCCTATTTTTTAAAACCCACAGACATGTGTTATTAATGCAATGGAAGCATGAACAAAAGCACATACATACACAATACGACACATACACACACACGCACATGAACACATACAAACGCAGACACATGATCACACACATTCACACAAATAAAAAAACGCTCAATGCATCAACTGTTTTCAACAAAAAAAAACAGGAGCAAAATTAAACCCTAGCAATAAGATATAATCCTACACGGAACCATCTGTATCTTTGCACCGTCCAGATTAACCTTCACTTCCTGAAGAAAACAGCAAGGTCTGTTGGAAAGAATCAGCAATAGAAAGAAAAAAGAAAGACAAATGCGGAACAGTAAGGATAAGGTGCATAATTGTACCACAAAAACGCTAAGAATTCTAGCAATGATACAATACACGTGCTGAACTGATTTGATACATCAAATTTTCAGCAAAAAAAACTAGTTAACATGGATACAAGAATCCGATAACAAACACGCTGAAAGAAGCATACGGAAAGAGGTGAAACAGAAAATCAAAAGGATCAGAGAAACAAGAGAAAATAATGTGGAAAGGAAACTATGTGCAACAACAACAAACAGAAGGTATTCTACAAATATCAATCTACATAGATAGGTGAGAAAAGAACAAAGAACTAAGAAACCGATTTAAGAAGCCCAATAAGAGGAACGTTCAAAACTATAAACGGGTGCTGGTTAACAAAGAATGTACAACGTAGAATAACCCATAACAAGAGAAAAGTTGTTGAAAAGGAAACGAGATGCAACGGAAACAAACAGAATTTCATGGTTAACGAACAAGGTTAAAGTCGAGATCAATACAGAAAGAGGAACAGATAAGAGAAAAAGATGAGAGGCGAAATACA
The DNA here is from genome assembly GCA_948144175.1 of Closterium sp. NIES-65. Lineage (NCBI taxonomy): Eukaryota > Viridiplantae > Streptophyta > Zygnematophyceae > Desmidiales > Closteriaceae > Closterium > Closterium sp. NIES-65. The sequence goes on from CANXME010000843.1 coordinate 3,073,655, forward strand.
AAAAAGAAGATCAATAGAACGAACTCACCTAGCTACGATTAGATCGTGCATAGTTGAAAGGGGACGCCCGTTGAATGAGTACCTCATGACTGAACGGAATGAAAACTGAAAGGCAAGGGTATATAGAGCTCAGAAACGAAATGGAGAAGATATGTATGGGTGGTGGCAATAAACAAGGAGCACATAACAAAAACTGAAATGTGGTTCAATAAAAATCTGTTCAATCTATAAACTAAAGCAATGAAGGTTAAGTATTCAAATCTATATAGAAAGAACAGAAGAGAAAATGAAGTTAGAATGTCAAAGAAACATGTGCAACTACGAGGTGACCAGGATGCGATAAAAGGAAAGGGACGATGAGGAACTAAAGAACACATGCAGGCTTACAAACGACTTCAAACTTAAGTACTTACAACAAGTCTAGAACCTAACCTTTAACAACCTGGATCTTTTAAAGACGGCCAAGACTAGAGTAAACGATTAGGATTCGATAGTTAGGGACGATAGGCTAGTTCTTAATCACCTAACTTAGTTCTAGATTATTACTTAAGGTTGATCTCACCTTGCATCTCTAGGTGGAGTAGCGTGACTCGCGGGGGAATCAACTGGCGTGACTGGCTCGAAAGGCGAGAGGCAGGGAGAAAGAAAAGGGTTGGACAAACCCTAACGCAAAGACACATACGTCGCTAAAAACAAAAGACTAATAAAATACGATACGAGGCTAACGCGTATGCGCTTGCCCAGTCGGACGAACGTCTATTGGGAGCTGAAAGGTTTAAGGATCAATTCCAGCAGTAGCAATTATTCAAGGCTTTTTACGAAAGAGGAAGTACCATTTTCTAGTACACTACAGGTTTCATACTACACTAAAGTGAAAAAGTATCGTACCGATTCGCTTCGCAACCCTAGGACGACCTAGTCGCCTCTTGTTTTTTTTTTTTTTGGTAGGTGAAAATGCATTATACAACGTACAACGCATAACACCGTCGGTCGTAACCGGAGCTAGAGGGCATAGGTAGTGTATACCGTACCCTCGCAGAAATCTACGGAGGCTTATAGACCAAACGCCTAAAAACTTCAACTTGCCCACCACAAAATCTAACTGTGCCGTTGCCACACTTCAACTCTGGCAGAAACGCCTCGGTAGGTTCCAGGTTCTGTATCTGTTGCTTCAGCTTGGAAGAATTGGCTCCGAGCCTGCCCTGCCGTGCCTTGTAAAAAGGTTGGGTTCCAACAGAGAAAACCCTGGTTTGAAATTGCTGCCGTGCAGGACTTCGGTGACGGATGTTCAGTCTTGGTCCTTTGGCTCCAAATCTGATTCGCCGAGAGTGGTGGGGTTGGGTTGGGATTGGGAGAGCAGAAATTGCCCTGGTTCGCAGTTAGAAATCGCTAAAATGTCGTTAATTGGGCATAAACATGGACATCGTTGATTTGACGTCACCCTACGCCATCAGCTAGACACACACAATGTAGGGGATATGATAGATGCTCATGCTAGATGTTGAAAAGAGTTGCACATGTCTGAAATATCAATTGCTCGTTTTGGCCTTTTTTTTCGGATCTCTCTGCTTCAGTCAAACAAGAGGGAGTCCCCTTGTACCCTTGGGTGTAAACATAAAGGGGTCGATTATATCGGTGTTCAGTCCAGGTGCAGCTGTACCCTTCTAGCCCGCTGCACTCCATCCATTCATAAAACTGAACAGTTGCCTTATCCTGGAGCTGCCGGGTTCTGTAAACTTTTCTTTTTGCTCCGTTGCATGCCAACTCGGCACAGGTTGTGGTGTGGTGGGTGTTCGTTCAATGACGTGCTGACGTCCTCTACATATTGCACTTTCTGACTCGTGCCAAATCTGACCGCCGAGCAGCGGAAGATTATTGCTTTATCACCCAGCTATCCAACTAGAGCCACCTAATGGAAGCGCGACTTTACGGATTGGTCGAACGGGAAATAGGGATGGCCAGGTCATGTCAGTCCAGGTATTACTGTAGCAGCAGAAGTTATGCAGATCGCGCGCGTCTCGGCCGGAACAGAATGAACAGTGGTTGGTGTGGGTGCATAGCATGATCATGCGGGTAGACAACGTCGCACCTCGGCGCCAGCGCGGCAGCGAGATGTTGGACACGAGTCACACGACGCGGTCAGACTGGTATATATATTGCACTGCCAGCTTTGTTTGAATTCGCCGACTTTTCAACTGGCCGCGTCATTCACGGCTCACCGCTCACGTCGCGTGTCGGGATGCTCGAGTCACGACAAACTATACCACCACCTCACGAAGTGGCAAGTCAGCCCCTCTGGTTCTACCAATGCCGCGGGTCCAAGCCGCAATTCGCGCAAGCATCGTTCCAAAGGATGCATCATTTCATGCCACGTGTAGGAAGCCCGGGCGCCCGCACTTTATTTGCTCAGGCAGAATCACCGCCATTGGCAATGGCAGTCGCTACATCATCTGTAGTAGAGCCAGCTCAAACCAACCACCTACCCTCAGACGGACGGGACGTCCCCCAGGCTATTTCAGATCGGACACCAGTCCCCACCCCAATCAAGTCCGATTCGGCCGGGCCTGGGGAGGGGAGATAAGCAGTGGACGTCCCTCAGACGATCCCGGGTCGGACCCCGTGATTGTGGCGCCACGAATTCTGCACTGCACTCCCCCTCCCCACCCAACCACTCGGCTGGGCTTAGCGGGTACACCTGGGAGAGAAGAAAGGGGCACTTGCCGCTTGCCGAATCTGCTCGGTTTCGCCTATGTTCGCCTGAGACTGAAAACAGCAGCATTGTTGAAAAGTGAGCGCCAGAGTTGGGAGTTCTGTTTTCGGCATTTCTGCGAGAGAAATGATATCTTCCAATCTGAAGGATAGTAGGATTCCCCACAATCTCGGTGGCAGCCCGGTCATTGTTAACCTGCTTCACGGCTCTAGTAGTCGTTATTCCTTGGTGAATCCTTGAGTCTCGGTGAGCCCGGTCACCCTGTCAAGCGTGCGTACTCGTGGTACTACTACCAATACAACTACATGGCGTCCCGTCATCATCGGCTTGTAATGAAAGCGACCGTGGCGGTCGTTCTCAGCGCGGCCGAGCAGCAGCAGCAGCAGCAGCACCGTGCTGCTGACAACATGAAGACCCACACTATTATGCAGCTGGCAAAAACAGTGAGCGGCTGCTACAACAACCATGGCCTTTCCTCTGCGCGGGCCCTGCCGCGATTCATGGGCTCCCAGGATTCTCTTCACCATGATCCCCCGCCTTTTGACGTGGCTAAGGTGACGGAAACACCACGGTATCATGTCTCAGCAGCAGCAGCAGCCGCAGCAGCAGGAGGAGGAAGATCCATGGTACTCAGCGCAGGACGACCAGGCGCATCGACAAGCCTACTAGGCGCGTGGGAGGAGCAGCATGACAGAAATTACACATGCTCGGAGCAGCATGACAGAAATTACACATGCTCGGAGCAGCACGATGAACACCATGATGACCAGCATGATGAGCAGCGCAGGCAGCGCCATCATCCTCATCATCATCATCATCTGCGCATCATGCCGCCTAACGCCAGCGGGTGCCCGGTTCCTCCTCGCCCCGCCCACTCATCGTCTGTGACACGCAGCTTCCCTCGCAGCACTTCCCTGCCTCTCCAGACGCTCGCTCCGACTCTTAAAACGCACTCCGCCGCCTCCTCCGGACACTCCTCTCCTCCTTCCAACCCCCCGTTTCCCTCCTCCTCAGGCCCTGCTGCCGCTGCATCCTCGTCTCCCTCGTCTGATTCTTCTTCAGCAAAAGAACCCACTTCGACCAACCACATTCACTCCCGTGAATTCCCATCCTCCCTCTCTTCCCACAATCAGCATTCACAATCAGCCACTGTCGTTCCGAAACGCCGTGAGCTCGTCTGTAGAAACACCGCACCTGCCCAGCGTGAGCTAGTAGTGGTGCGTTCAAACCTAGCGAACAGGCCCACAACACGGAATCTATCCAACAGGCCCACCACAAGCCCCGTCAGCAGCCCTGAAAGCAACCCTAGAGGGAGCTTGGAGTTCAGCCCAAGTCAGCTGAGTTTTTCCGAATCTGAAGGTCCGAATCAGCCAGGCCTGCGTTCGAAATGCTCATGCATCAGTTCAAAACTAAGAGCTGAAAGCCCGGATGATTACGCTGCAAGCCGGAAGCTTGTTCGGCGCGTGTCGTTCAGTAGCGTTGTGCAGGTGAGGCGGGTGATTGACTTGCATCCTGATGCTGACAAATACTGCAGTGACACTGACGGGAGATACTCGAATGCTATCTTCTATGACCAACGGTGCAGCAATGCTGTTCCCTGCAGCAAGAGGGAGCAGCAGCAGCAGCAGCAGCAGCAGACCACATCCCATGACTCTCACTCCGGCCAATCAGCTACTTTCATGATTCACCATCCAGCCTCCACTCGCTCCCCCGCATCCCCTTTACAGCTGCCCGCCTTCCCCTCCTCTCACTCTTCTCCCTCTTCCCCCTCTTCCCCGTCGTCCTCCTCTTCCCCTTCTTCCCCCTCTTCCCCCTCTTCCCCCTCTTCCCTTTTTTCCCCCTCTTCCACCTCTTCCCCCTCTTCCACCTCTTCCCGCTCTTCCTCATCTTCCTGTCTTTACCGTTCAACCTCCGTCAGTATGTCTCACCATCTGAAGCCCCACCCTCCTCCACCTCGCAGCTGCTCTCACTCCTCCCTCAGCTCCTTGTCCCAAACCTCACCTTGCTCCTGTTCCACGTCTCGCCAACATGCCTGCACTGCCATGCTCCCCTCCCCAGCTGCTAGGAAGCTGATCGCACGGCTTCGTGCATCAGCAGCAGCATCAGCAGCAGCAACAGCACCACCAGCCAGGCAGGGCGAACAACTTGTGAGTGGTGCTTGAGTGCCACCAACATTACAAACCTACTTGTGTTGAATACTATCAATGCAGTGATGAGATATATGATATTCACCCCTTGTTGAAGTGGCTCTAGACCTGCAAGGCTGCAACATCCTTTAGTGGAATTACCGTAGGCAGAGGCAAGGTCGGACTGAAAGTTACTCAACTGTAATTAGTGTGCCACCAAACTATATGGGAGTGGTTTCTATTCACATCAATGGGGCTCTGTATTGGGCATTCCAGCACTGTATTTGCTTGCTGGGAACTTCGCAGCAAACAGGAAGGTCTCTGCCTATGTGAGCAACGCGTGTATTGCCAAAACAAGCATTGAAGTGAGAAAAAGAGTTGTAAGCACACTTGTGAATGAGTAACTTTCTGCAGCTCCAGAACATCATGTATTGCATACTGCTCCACCAAATCCCATCCTGACCCAACCTGCCTAAGTGCAACGCATACATCCAAGGATCTCGCAATGGAATTCGGTAGTGGCCCGCCTCAACTAGTCAGGAAATGCTTCATATCGCACTGCAATCCTCCAAACCTCACCCTTGTGGCAACACTACAGCTTAGCTTTCTACCCCTCCTCGTCGGGTTTTCAGCTTTGCAGGAACTAATATGTCAGAATGTGTTATTTGTTGTCAAATGTTGTAGCCTGTAGTGAGGTTTGTCTTAGGGGGTACAGAAGTTAGGGTTTGTTATATGTACCCCAACCAACATCAATGGAACCATTCATTCCTCATTTTGACATGGTATCAGCTAGGTTAGGATCCTGTGGGATCCCGTTCCTCCGTTCTCCGTTCGTACCTCCCGAGCCTGATCCTACCTCTCGTTCGTACCAGTTCCGTTGTTACCGCGCCTAGTACCGAGCCTAGCGCCCTTTCCCCCGTCGCTTAGCGCCCTTTCTCCCCGTCGCCTCGCGCCCTTTCCCCTCCCCCCCCGTCGCGTCGCGCCCTTTCCCCCCGTCGCGTCACGCCCTTTCCCCCCGTCGCGTCGCGCCCGTTCCCCCCGTCGCGTCGTGCCCGCCTGTTCCCCCCCCCGTCCCGTCGCCCTGTCCCGTCGCGTCACCCTACCCCGTCGCGTCGCCCTGCCCCGTCCCGTCGCCCTGCCCCGTCGCGCCGCCCTGCCCCGTCGCGTCGCCCTGTGCCGTCGCGTCGCCCTGCCCCGTCGCGTCGCTCCCGCCCTTTCCCCCGTCGCGTCGCCCTGCCCTACGCCCTGGCCCGTCGCCCTACCCTAGGCCCTGGCCCGTCGCCCTCCCTAAGCCCTGGCCCGTCGCCCTACCCTAAGCCCTGGCCAGTCGCCCTACCCTAGGCCCTGGCCCGTCGCCCTACCCTAGGCTCTGGCCCGTTGCCCTCCCTACGTCCTGGCCCGTCGCCCTAGCCCGCTCTTCCGCTGCAACTGAGTCCTCTTCCCCCCCGGTTCTTACTCGCCTGTTCGTTCGCTTTAGTTCTCACTATGGCGACTCCGCGAGTTCTTCGTTTCGACGCTGACGGTAGACCGCTTGACTTTTCCGTCTGGCTTCTTCGCGCTCGCCGTCTGTTAGAGAGTCAGGTCCAGGGGGGCGAGACCCTCTGGTCACACGCTATTGGTGACCTCCCCGAGCCCCCCGAGCCTACAGCTTTAGGCCCTGCTCCTGACGACGCTGCTACGGCTCGCTTTGCCCGTCAGCGCGCTGACCGGACGGCTTGGACGTCGCGTGACGCTGCGGCCTGCATCGCACTCAGCAGCCTCCTCCCTGAGTCTGAGGAGGTCCACTTTACTCAGGTTCGCACCGCTGCTGCGTACCTCACTGCGATTAAGGCCCGCTACTCTACTCCCGCTACTGTCTCTCTTGGCCGTCTTTTCCTCCCGTTCCTGTTTCCTGATCTTGCCTCGTTTGAGCGCTCTGCTGACTTGATCGCTCACCTCCGCTCGCTCGACGCTAGTTACCGCGCTGCTTGCACTGAGGCACAGCTTGCACTGCTTCCTCCCCCCATGGCGATCACTGTCTATTTCATCGCCACTAGCCTCCCTGACCGCCTTGCCTCCGTTCGTGACGCGCTTCTGCTGAAGCACCCTAGTGAGCTGACTATCGAGGTCCTTGAGTCTGCACTCAAGGACGTCGAGAGCAACCTTCGTTCGGTAGCTGCCGCCTCTGGTACTGTGTCCCCCCCACTCTTCCACGGGTGCACAGTCCCGCAGTTACCCACCTTCACTGCCTCTCTTGCCACTGCCGCTACTGACGCGACTGCGGCTGCTGTTACGACTGCGTCGCGGTCCCGCGGCAGGGGGGGCAAGAAAGGTGGTTCTGGTGGAGGTGGAGGCGGAGGTAGCGGAGGTAGTGGGGGTGCTGTTGCGACTGGGGGTGGTGGGAGTGCAGCGTCTGGAGAGACCCCTCGTGCAGCGGCTGGTGACTCCACTGCACCTGCTGGTGGCGGCGACCCCCGAGCTCGTCAGTCGCCTCCTGTACTGCCGGCCCCGCTAGGTGGAGCAGCGGCGTGGTACCAGGCTCAGCGTCAGCAGCACCTTCAGCAGCAGCAGCAGCCCCTTTCCTCCCAGCAGCCTCAGCAGCAGCAGCGTCAGCAGCTGGCTCCGGGGTCGGGGCTGCGTCAGCCCCAGCGCGGTGCGGCTTACCCTCCCTGCCCCTACCAGGTTCAAACAGGTCCTCGTCGGGGCCACCCTTGTGGCCGCTTTCACCCCCCTGGTCAGTGCTTTGCTCAGCTCACTGACACGGTCCGGTTGACCTACGGGGTTGGCGGTCCTGCTCCTGACTGGCTTCCTCTGGTTCAGCGCTACGGCTCCGCTCTGTGGGGCATGTCTGCTGAGCAGTTAGTTGATCTGATTAGTGCTCCTCATGCTATGTATGCTGTTGTTGACTCTAGTGTTTCTGACTCTGTTTACTCTGGTGTTGTTAGCTTAGGTGCTAGTCTTGCTCAGTTGCCTGTTGCTAGTGTAGGTACTTGTGTAGACTCTAGACCAGCGACTACCTCAGACGACGCTTCGCTGTCGTTCACACTGGACTCTGGAGCCTCCCACTGCTTCTTCCGGGACAGCACGACACTTACACCACTTCCTGCGCCTGTTTCTGTAGCGTTGGCTGATCCCACTACGGGACCAGTCACTGCACGTCACACTACCACTTTACCGTGTCCTGCTGCTCCCTCCGGGTCTCTCACTGGGTCTCACGTCCCCTCGTTCTCCCGGAACTTGGTGGGCGTGCGACCCCTCGTGAGTCAGCACGTGGGTGTGTGGTTTGAGCCTTCTGGAGAGACTGCGGTGTGTGTTGACGGAGACTCTTACCAGCCTCTTGCTACCTTTACTGCTGAGCCGGGCTCGGGTCTCTACACTCTTCACACTGGCCCGCGTGCGCCGCAGCAGCAGCCGCAGCAGCAGCAGCAGCCGCAGCCGCAGCAGTAGCAGCAGCAGCAGCAGCAGCAGCAGCACCAGCGGCCGCACCAGCAGCCCCACCTACTGCCACTGCCCCCGGTTCCCCCCCCCGTTCGGGTCCCCGCGTCTCACCAGGTTGCTTCGTCCCCCCAGGTGTCTGTGTCGTGTCAGGTTCGTACGTCTGTTCCAGTCGCTGCGTCGTGCTCCTGCCGGTCGCTTGCCCACCCCACCGTTGTGTGGCACCACCGGATGGGGCACCCGTCCCTTCCTCGTCTGCGCGCTATGTCTAGTCAGCGTCTTGTCCTAGGCCTCCCACGTGTCTTGCCGTCGCTGCCGCCTTCGCTTGCGCCGCCGTGTCGTCCCTGCGTCGAGGGTAGGCTGCGCGCCACCCCTCACTCCTCCTCCCTTCGTCCGGCCACCGAGCCTTTTGAGACGCTTCACTTGGACGTCTGGGGCCCCGCCCCTCGTCTAGGCCCTGAGCGTGAGCGTTACTTTCTGGTGGTCGTTGACGACTTCTCCCGCTACACCACAGTGTTCCCTCTGGCGAAGAAGTCTGAGGTGACTTCTATGCTGATCAGGTGGTTGCTCACCACCGAGGACACTCGTGGTCGTCGTGTCAGCTGTCTCCACTCCGACCGTGGGGGTGATTTTCGCTCCGGCATTCTCGCTGGATTCTGTCGCGAGCAGGGCATTCGTCAGTCCTGGACGCTTCCAGAGTCCCCACAGCAGAATGGGGTTGCTGAGCGCCGCATAGGCCTGGTCATGGAGATCGCCCGCACCTCCCTGACTCACGCCTGTGCCCCCCATTTTCTGTGGCCCTACGCGGTCAGGTACGCCGCGCACCAGCTGAACCTCTGGCCACGTGTCTCTCGACCAGAGGTTTCACCGACCAGTCTTTGGACAGGGTCCCCTGGTGTTGCGTCGCGGTTTCGTGTCTGGGGGTGCTTGGCTCTTGTCCGCGACACCTCCGCGGACAAGCTCTCGCCTCGTGCCGTCCCCTGTGTCTTCCTTGGTTTCCCTGAGGACTCCTCTGACTTCACCTTTTACCACCCTCCCTCTCACCGGTTCTTTGACTCCCGTGACGTCCGTTTCGAGGAGTCCACTCCGTACTACGTCAGGTACCCCAGTCGAGGTCTCCCGGTTCCTCCTCCCCCCCTCTTCCTGACTGCCGCTCCCCCTCCTGCTCCCCCGGTACAGCCTCCCCCCCCTGGCCCAGCCCCGTCAGGTGTGTCCCAGGCTACCCCTCCTCCTTCGGTAGCCCCTCCGGTACAGCCTCCCTCCCCACAGTCCTCCTCGCAGCGTGCCGCTGGTGCTAGCTCTCGAGAGGTTGGTGCTGCGCCTGTTCCTGTACCGGTTTCTGGTTCTGGGGGTGCTGGAGTTGGAGCTGGTGTTGGAGCTGGTGTTGGAGCTGTAAGTGGAGCTGGTGTTGGAGCGGGAGGTGGAGCTGGAGGAGGCACTGGAGTTTCTGGTTCTGGGGGTGCTGGAGTTGGAGCTGGAGTTTCTGGTTCTGGAGTTGGAGCTGACCCGGTGGGTGCAGAGGACTCTTGTCGTCCGGGAGCTGGTGCTGGCAGCGCGGACACTGGGGGTGCTCCCTCTGGGGGTGATGATGCGCCTCCTTCGGGTTCTGGTGAGCCTGGGTCTGGAGCTGGTGTTAGTGCTGCCTCTGGGGGTGGTGCGCCTGGTTCTTCGGGGGTTGACTCTGGAGCTGCCGCTGCTTCGGACACTACTCCGCCCCCCCACCCCTACCCGACTAGGCACCAGGCTCGTGTTCGCCGTGCCCGTGACGAGCAGCTGGCGTTGGAGAGAGAGGAGAGGGAGTTACAGCGGCTGGCGGAGCAGCAGCAGCAGCTGGACCCGCAGGAGCAGCAGTCTCAGCAGCAGCCGCGTCCGCAGCAGCAGCAGTCGTAGCAGCAGCAGCAGCAGCAGCCACTTCCTCCTCCTGTCTCGGGTCTTCGGGCCCTTGGTCTCCCCTCCCCTTCTCCTCCCTCCTCCGCCTCTCCTCCTGTCTACGGTCCCACGTTTCCTCCGCCTGACTCCTCCCCCGCTGTTTTCTCCAGTTCTCCGCCTTTGTCCTCTCCTCCTCCGTCTCGTTCTTGGGCTACTCGTCGCTCCCCTCGTGCTCGTCCCTCGTCTCCTGTTCCCTTCACTGACCTTCGTACTGCCTTACTTTGTTCTAGTCCACCTCGTCCGTCTCAGTCTGTGCTTCCGTCTCCTCCTGAGTCGGCCCTCACCGTGTCGCTCCCTGCTCCCGTCACTGACTACTACCGCACGTACCGTCCTGTTCTCTCTCGTGTTCTCGCCTCTCTTGTTACTCACCCTCGTGCCTCTGTGTCCTCTGTGTCCGCTCTTACTGCCGCAGTTACTGACTTTGCCTCTACCCGTCGCCTTGACTACGCCACCACGCTTGTGGCTGCTCCTCCTACCAGTCCTCTGGCCGTCGGGGGTGTGTCTGCCCTTGGCTGTGACGCCCTAGAGGACAGGCAGTTTGAGCTAGAGTTCCTGGCGGCCGCTTCCCCTCATCTCTGTGCCATGCTCCTCGCCCCTGAGGGTGACCCCGACGCCCTTGACATTCCGACTCCTCGCACTTACGCTGAGGCAGTGTCAGGGCCTTGGGCCTCTCAGTGGAGAGCTGCCATGGACGCAGAGATGGCCTCCTACAGATCCACAGGCACCTACGTCGATGAGGTTCCCCCCCCTGGGGCGAACGTAGTCGACGGCATGTGGATCTACAGGGTGAAGCGGCCACCGGGATCTCCCCCGGTCTTCAAGGCGCGCTACGTGGCTAGAGGTTTCAGTCAGCGCGAGGGAGTTGACTTCTTTCAGACCTTCGCACCTACCCCGAAGATGACCACTCTTCGGGTGTTACTACACGTAGCAGCACAGAGAGACTACGAGTTACACTCTCTCGACTTCTCCACTGCTTTCCTTCAGGGCAGCCTACACGAGGAGGTCTGGTTACGTCGTCCCTCGGCCTTCACTGGCACTTTCCCTCCTGGGTCCCAGTGGAGGCTGAGGCGACCTGTTTACGGTCTTCGCCAGGCCCCTCGTGAGTGGCACGACACTCTGCGTTCTACCCTCTCTGACCTTGGGTTCCAGCCGTCTTCTGCCGACCCGTCGCTGTTCGTTCGTCGTGGCTCCACACCGTTCTTTGTCCTGGTCTACGTCGACGACCTCGTTTTCGCCACTCCGGACAGGGTTGCTTTGGCAGACGTGAAGTCCGAACTGCAGAAGAGACACACGTGCACTGATCTTGGTGAGCTGCGCCACTACCTTGGCGTGCAGATCACCAGGGACAGAGCCGCTCGCACCATTACACTCTCACAGTCACACATGGTGCAGCAGGTCCTTCAGCGGTTCGGGCTTCAGCACTCCACCGTACAGCGCACACCTCTCGCTGTTGACCACAGACTCACTGGTCCCTTTCCTGACGAGCCGTTTGAGCCTAGTGGTCCCTACGCAGAGCTTGTGGGTTGCCTCATGTACCTGATGACTTGTACTCGCCCGGACCTCGCCTTCCCTCTCAGCATCCTTGCGCGCTTTGTTGCGCCAGGGAGACACCGTCCTGTTCACTGGACGGCAGCTGTGAGGGTGGCGAAGTACCTGCGACTACATCAGGCGTGGGGCTAGTTCTTGGAGGGCAGCAGTCTGTCGTACTCACTGGTCACTGTGACTCCTCTTACGCTGACGACGCTGAGACTCACAGGTCTACTCAGGGGTACTGTTTCAGTCTGGGTTCTGGAGCTGTTTCCTGGCGTTCCACGCGCTCTTCTTCTGTCTCGACCTCTACAGCTGAGGCTGAGATTTACGCTGGTGCCATGGCGGCACAGGAGTTGCGGTGGTTGACCTTCTTGCTCGCCGACCTTGGTGAGCGGCCGAGCTCTGCACCGACCTTGTTTACTGACAACAAGGCGTCGATCCTCCTCTGTCGTGAGCCGCGACTGGAGAGCAGAGTGAAGCACATTCACGTCAGGTACTTTCTTCTGCGAGAGTTGCAGAGACGTGGACAGGCTCGCTTCGAGTTCGTGGAGTCCGAGGCCAACACTACAGACATCTTCACCAAGGCGCTTCCGCCTTGTGACCACCAGAGGTGTTGTGTGCAGTTAGGCCTTGTTGACTCAGGTTCTAGTCATGTGTAGACTTGAGTTTATTGCCTGCTTCGTCTGTACACTTGCTATATATACTTGTGATCTCTTGGACTGGCCTTGTGGCCACTATTGCTTGTGCTCAGAGTGTGTGGTGACGTTGTGATCCACCCTGAGCTTTGTTTTCTTTTGGACTGGTCTTGTGACCGTACTCTTTTTGATTTTGCTAGACACCCCTCACTTAGGCTATGGGGGTGTGTCAAATGTTGTAGCCTGTAGTGAGGTTTGTCTTAGGGGGTACAGAAGTTAGGGTTTGTTATATGTACCCCAACCAACATCAATGGAACCATTCATTCCTCATTTTGACATTTGTCTAGTCCGTAGTGGGGTACTCTATAGTGAGTACAGCCCAACTAGGGTTTGCTATATGTATCCCATTGCTTGCTAGTGAAAACCCTCTTTTCTGTTCTAACTTTTGCCTGCTATTCTCTGTTGGAAATCCGAGTACAGAATAATGAATACTGTATACCAGTGTGCTGTTTGGTTTTAGTGTAGTCCCCTTTATAAGCCTCCAGGTCCTACAATAATTGTCACAATTATTGTAGGGCCAGAATTATTGGAGCCTAGCATTATTGGAGGGTAGGGGGTAGAATTATTGGTGCACCATTATTGGTGTGAATAGGCCATCCTGTGAAAGTTAGGTGGGTCCATAAATACCCTAATGTGTCACTTCTGAATCAATCAATTCTCAATCCATTGTTTTGAATCCTTTCAGTTTCAAGTTTCTCTTGCTATTCTATCATACATTAAGGCTTCCGCTACGCCGGCAATATGCCTTTCTAGCATGGTATCAGAGCTACTCTAGGGGGCATGCTGCCAAATTTGGTTCAGAAGTTTACTGACATTTACTAAGAATAGGTGTCTGCATACAATCAGAGTACCGCACACCCGGTCTACGCTAGTGTATACCTGGTGTTCACTTCCAGGTCCAACCGCGCATTTAGCGCACACTTGGTGTACGGTTTGATCAACATCATGGCGCACTTCAACGATGAAGAAGATGCTGGATATGCGGCTTTCGAAAAAGCCATATTGGCTCAGCACGAGCACCTGGAAAATATGATCGCAAGGGCACCACCCGCACTTCAGGCATCAATACGGGTCAAGTTCAACATGCCAATGACAACAGACTCTGAGAGGCTGAGCAATCCCTCCACTCATGAGCAATCTCATTTAAGCACTCCTCGTACTAACCAAACTCGTGCATCCAATGTCCAAGCAAGAATTGAGGGTGACGGAGAAATGGGCATACCTCAAGGAGGAGAGTCATCCCAAAGGAGGGATGCATCTGTCCAAGGAGAGGAGAGCGCCAATCCCGCACCTCGATCACCCATGCAAAGGGAAGCACAGGGGAGGAATGATGAGTATGGAAGTGCAGTGCATGGTGGAATGAGAAGTGGACAGATTGGGCAGCAAGGTGACGGAAATGGTCAAGTGGGCGTGGAAGGTGTGGGTTTTGCCTCCTACACTATTGGTGCTCCCCCACTATGACGACTTGCGGCTAACTCCCATCCCATTGGAGTTCCTCCCATGGCCAGGTCTCATCTTCATGGTGACAACATCATTCCTCCACGTGCACATCATCCACCAATCGGCACACACTCTGTGGACAGCATGTGGTGGATAGGATACGGAATGCATTCAAATGGTGTCATGCGACGTGATCAAGTGGAAGTGCTGGAACATCAACTTGGTGGCCAGAATGGAGATATGCAGCGCACGGTGCAGCTACCTCGACTGTCAAACTTGCGTACTCTCTTCGACCTCGCTCCACGTGAATACACGGAGGAAGACAAGGAACGGCTGTCATGCAAAATGGTGGGAGCAACAATGGACAACGCATTCACCACCACACTGTTTGGCGGCTCGAATTTCCGCGAATGGGCACTGCGGTTTCGTATGAACGCTCGTTTCACGAATCTGTCGGAGTTTGTGACTCTGCAGCATCCAGTTACCATGGGAAATGGTGACATTGACGACGCTATGGAGCGGCTGGAAACGCTACAGGCGGATTACTCACAGCGTGCAACACTCGTCCGTGGGGCACACACGCGTTTGGGGCATCCGTCATATGCATCCATGGATGCCACATTTCGGAATGGTGACATTGAAGGGCTTACCATTTCTGACAAAACCAACCCTCTCAAGCCTCCGTGTGAATCTTGCTTGCGAGGGAAAATGACCAAAGCCCCTTTTCCTACAGGAAATGAGAAGCGGTCAAGTCGCCCTTTGGAGCTCATGCATAGCTGTCCAACTTATATGCTATAGTCTGTTTAGGCTGTAGTGGGGTAGTCAATATGGGGTACAACACTTTAGGGTTTCCTACTTGTACTCCTAAATGCTGCTCAATGCAATCATTCATTCCTCAGATTCTCACATGATATAGAGTAGGTTCCCTAGTGGGAACGCTTCCTAAGGGCCCACCACTAAACTTTTTTTCTGCCCGGAGTGCACTTCTCTCCTGCCCGAGTCGCGCCCCGTGTGCCCTCCCTGCCGTCGCGTCCCTAGCCCTTAGCGGCCCGTCGCGCCCTCCTCAGGCCCCTAGCGGCCCATTTCGCGGCCCCTCGCGGCCCCTCTCACGGCCCCGTCGTCACCGCCCTTCGCGGCCACCTCGCCGCCCTTAGCGGCCCCGTCGGCGCCCTACCGGCCCCGTCGCCGCCCTACCGGCCCCGTCGCCGCCTTACCGGCCCCACAGCCGACCCTAGCGGCCTCGTCGCCGCCCTGCCGGCCCCGTTGCCGACTCTAGCGGCCCCGTAGCCGACCCTAGCGGCCCCGTCGCCGCCCTACCGGCCCCGGCGCCGCCCCTACGCGGTCCCGTCGCCGCCCCTAGCGGCCCCGTCGCCACCTCCCTCTCTACGCGGCCCCGTCGCCGCCCCTACGCGGCCCCGTCGCCACCCCTACGCGGCCCCGTCGCCGCCCCTAGCGGCCCCTTCGCTGCCTCCCTCCCTACGCGGCCCCGTCGCCGCCCCTACGCGGCCCCGTCGCCGCCCCTAGCGGCCCCGTCGTCGCCTCCCTCCCTACGCGGCCCTGTCGCTGCCCCTACGCGGCCCCGTCGCCGCCCCTAGCGGCCCCGTCGCCGCTCCCCTCCCTACGCGGCCCCGTCGCCACCCCTACGCGGCCCCGTCGCCGCCCCAAGCGGCCCCGTCGCCGCCACTACGCGGCCACGTCGCCGCCCCTAGCGGCCCCGTCGCCACCTCCCTCCCTATGCAGCTCCGTCGCCGCCCCTACGCGGCCTCGTCGCCACCCCTACGCGGCCCCGACGCCGCCCCTAGCGGCCCCGTCGCCGCTCCCCTCCCTACACGGCCCGGTCGCCGCCCCTAGCGGCCCCGTCGCCGCCCTTACCCGGCCCCGTCGCCGTCCCTAGCGAGCAGCCGAGCCGCCCAGCAGCCAAGCCGCCGAGCCGCCCAGCAGCCGAGCCGCCCCTAGCGCAGCTGCCACTGCAGCAGCCGCCCCTAGAGCAGCCGCCACTGAAGCAGCCGCCCCTGGAGCAGCCGCCACTGCAGCAGCCGCTCCTGGAGCAGCCGCCACTCCAGCAGCCGCCCCTGGAGCAGCCACCACTGCAACAGCAGCCCCTGGAGTAGCCCCCCCTGCAGCAGCCGCCCCTGGAGCAGCCGCCATTGCAGCAGCCGCCCGTGGAGCAGCCATCCCTGCAGCAGCCACCCCTGGAGCAGCCGCCACTGCAGCAGCCGCCCCTGGAGCAGCCACCCCTGCAGCAGCCGCCCCTGGAGCAGCCGCCCCTGCAGCAGCCGCCCCTCGAGCAGCCGCCCTTGGAGCAGCCGCCCCTACAACTGCCGCCGTCGTACGCCTGCCCTTCTCGCCACTGGTGAGCACTGCCCTGCCCGTACTGCTATTATTGCTGCTCTTGCTGCTACTGCTCTCTCTACTGCTACTGCTGCTCCTGGCGTGGCCAGATGCAGCTCCATCGTCGCCCGCGTGAGTCCCTCACCCCCCACCAGCTTCGTGAGTGGTACGCTAGTTGGGGTTGTCGGGGTGGCTGTAGTGGGAGTCGTCCTGGAGTGAGTAGTTCCACAGCTGCTTGTAGTGGCCAGGTGCAGCTGCAGCGTCACCCGCGTGAGTACCTCACTCTCCAACACCTTCGTGAGTGGTACGCTAGTTGGGGTTGTCGGGGTGGTCGTAGTGGGAGTCGTCCTGGAGTCGGTAGTTTGGCAGCTGCTCGTAGTGGCCAGGTGCAGCTTCAGTGTCGTCCGCGCGCGGTCCTTTTGCCCCAGCAGCTTCGTGAGTGGCACACTCAGCGTGACGGATCGCGGGGTACTTCTCACTGTCCGTACGTTATTCGCACTGGTGCTCGGAGTGGTCAGCCTTAAGGGACGCGTGGTTACGCAGAGTCCCGCTGCTTCGCCCGTCTGAGCGACGCCAGGCGTACGGAGTTTGGCAACGCGGCTGAGCTCCCCGACTGGGTGGAGCTACTTCGGCTCAGGGTAGATATCTATACTCTTGACTTTGATGCTATCCTCACTACCATGTATGCATTGCCTACTAGTGATGAGGGTGACTGTTACCTGTGTGTTCCGCCTGACCCGGGCATTGAGGCTGCTGCTCTAGGTGCGAGTGAGGCTGCTGCTCTAGGTGCTAGTGCGTTTGCTGCCCCAGGTGCTGGTGAGACTGCTACTCCAGGTGCTAGTGCGTCTCCTGCCCCAGGTGCTGGTGAGTCTGCTCTCTCCGGTACTACGTCGGCTCAGGCCTTGCACACCTTCACCCTTGACTCGGGTGCTTCCCGCTCCTTCTTCCGAGACCGCACCATGCTTACGCCGCTTAGTCGGCCGGTTGCGGTCTCCCTGGCGGACCCCGCTGGGGGTCCTATCCTTGCTAGCTTCTCCACTGTCTTACCGTGTCCAGTAGCCCCCTCTGGCACCCTGTCAGGTCTCTACCTCCCCTCGTTCTCTACGAACTTGGTGAGTGGAGCTGATCTACAGGATCGGGGGGTTGACAAGTTCACACCTGCGAGTCAGCGGGTGACCCACTGTACGTGTGCTCGGATGGGCCGACACTTGGCCACGTTTACCCGTCAGCCGGGGTCGAGCCTGTACACACTGACCACTGAGTCTCGTCCTGTTACTGCGTCTGGTCAGGTAGCTGCGTCGAGTCAGGTGTTTGGTGCAGCATCCAGGTCTGGTCCTGAGTCTGCGCCCTACTCGTATCGTCTCCTGTCCCACCAGACTCTCCTTTGGCACCACTGCCTTGGTCACCCCTCCCTGCCTCGTCTCCGAGGTATGGCCTCTCGTGTCCTTGTCTCTGGTCTCCCCCGGTCCCTGCCTCCCCTACCTCCAGGGCCGGCCCCTACCTGCGTCCCCTGCGTGGTGGGGCGGCAGCGCGCCGCTCCTCACTCCTCCGAGTTTCCTCCGACAGAGGCTCTGCTGTAGACTCTTCACATGGACGTGTGGGGCCCCGCCCGCGTCCGTGGCCAGGGTCACGAGCGTTACTTCCTGTTGGTGGTTGACGACTACTTTTTTCACACGACGGTGTTTCCCTTGCGCAGCAAGGGTGACGTCACTGAGGTGTTGATCGACTGGATCCGCGCAGCTCGTCTCCAGCTCAGAGAGAGTTTCGGCTCGGACTTTCCTGTTCTGCGTCTGCACTCTGACAGAGGCGGAGAGTTTTCCTCTGCCCGTCTGGGAGCCTTCTGTCGTGCACGATGCATCCGCCAGACCTTCACGCTTCCGGCCTCTCCACAGCAAAATGGGATTGCTGAGCGCCGCATTGGCATGGTCATGGACGTCGCTCGTACGTCCATGATCCATGCAGCTGCCCCCCATTTTCTGTGGCCGTTTGCGGTTCAGTACGCGACGCATCAGCTCAACCTTCAACCCCAGGTCTCCTTGCCAGAGACTTCCCCCACCTTGCGGTGGACGGGGAAGGTCGGCGATGCGTCTGCGTTTCGGGTCTTGGGATATGGGGCGTTTGTCCGCAACTTGTCTGCGGACAAGCTGTCCTTCCGTGCTGTTCCCTGCGTCTTCCTTGGCTTCCCCTCTGACGCGCCTGGTTGGCAGTTCTACCACCCCACCTTGCGCAGTGTTCTGTCCTCCCAGGACGTCACCTTTGACGAGTCGGTGCCTTACTACCGTCTCTTCCCCTACTGCACTGCGCCCCTCTGTCAGAACATTATAGCTTACTTATTTGTGTAGGCTATAGTGGGGTATCCCATAGGGGGTACAACCCAATTAGGGTTTCCTATTTGTACTCACTTCGTTCATAGTCATTCATTCTCGTTCTAACTTTCTCATGGTATCGAGCAGGTTCCCCTGTGGGAACTGTGCTTAGGGCCCACCACATCGAACTTTTTTTTTTTTCTGCCCGGAGCGCGCTCCGGGCCCTTTCTCTTACTTTTGCGATCTTCCCTAGCGGCCCCTAGACGCCCGCGTGCCGCCTTTAGACGCCCACGCGCCGCCCGTCCTGGCCCCTAGACGCCCGCGAGCCGCCCTGTGACGCTCGCGCGCCGCCTGTCCCGGCCCCTAGACACCCGCGCGCCGCCCGTCCAGGCCCCACGCAGCCCGCGCGCTGCCCTTCGAGCCCGCGCGCCGCCCGTCCAGGCCCCACGCCGCCCGCGCGTTGCCCTTCGAGCCCGCGCGCCGCCCGTCCAGGCCCCACGCCGCCCGCGCGCTGCCCTTAGTGCCTGCGAGCAGCCCGTCTCGACCCCCCCCTAGACGCCCGCGCGTTGCCCGCCAGGCCCCTCGACGCCGTGCGCCGCCCGATCCGGCCCCACGCCACCCGTGCGCCACCCGTCCCAGCCGCGCACAACCGTCCCGCCCCCTCGTCGCCCGTGCGCAGCCCGTCCCGGCCCCGCTCCCAGCTGCCCGTGCGTCACCCGTCCCGACCTTGCTCCCAGCCGCCCGTGTGCCACCCGTCCCGGCCCCGCTCTCAGCCGCCCGTGAGCTACCCGTCCCGCCCCAGCTCCCGGCCACCCGTGCACCACCCGTCCCAGCCGTGAGCCTCCGACCCGAGCCGCCTGCGCAGCTGTGGAGCCGAGCCGCCGGAGCCGCCTGTGCCGCTGACCGCCCGAGCCGCCCGAGCCGCCTGCGCCGCCCGAGCCGCCCGGGCCACCTGAGGAGCCGAGCCGCTGGTGCCGAGGTGCTGCTGTTGCTGCTGGGCTGGCCGAGCTACCGTGTCTGCTGTGCTGCCCGACCCGTCCTGTCTGGTGAGACCGCCGGCTGCAGTCATGGCTACCCCTAGTGTCCTAGCTTTTGACGCTGAGGGTCGTGCCATTGACTTTGAGGTCTGGGTCGACGACCTGCAGTTGTTCTTGCAGTGCGATAGGGTAGACGACCTTTCTCTCTTTGACCTTACCTCTGGCGCCGTCCCTGCCCCTGCTGCTGATGCTGACCCCACTGTTCGCTCCAAGTGGGCCATACGCGATGCTGCTGCACGTCTTGCTGTGCGTCGCCACCTGCCTACCGCTGAGCGTGCACACTTTAGTCAGTACAAGAGTGCCCAGACCTTGTACGACGCTGTAGTTGCGCGCTACTCCTCCCCTGCCACTGCTGCACTGAGCCGCCGCATGCTCCCCTTCCTCTTCCCTGACCTCGCCGCCTTTCCCACTGTCGCTGATCTCATTACGCACCTCCGCACTAGTGACACCCGCTACCGCGCTGCGCTTCCTGCTGACTTCTGAGCCAAGAACCCCCCCCCCATGTACATCACTCTCTACTTTCTAGTCACTCGCCTCCCTGACTCCCTTTGTGTAGTCCGGGACCACTTCCTCGCGGTCTGTCCCACCACTCTCACAGTCGACAGCCTCGAGAAGGCCCTCCTAGCGGCGGAGAAGAGCATCGCCGCTGTAGGAGCCTCTCGAGGTGACCCCCGCGCCCCCATCTTTGAGGGGTGTTCTCCTTCCCCTCTCTTGCCCTCTGTAGCCTCTGCCGCTGCGGCTGACCTCGTTGGTCTTGAGTCGGTCGGTGCGGCGTCTGCCCCTAGCGGGAGACGCCGCTCTGGCAAGGGCAAGGGGGGCAAGGGAGCGGGTGGGGCCAGCGGGGGCGGTGGAGGTAGAGGTGGAGGCGGCGGAGGGAGTGGGGGTGGCGGTGGAGGTGGTGGCGGGGGTGGGGGTGCTAGTGGCGGCAGTGGAGGCGGGGGTGGTGGCGGCGGTGGCGGTGGGAGTGGAGGTGGCGGAGGCGGCGGCGGTGGAGGCGGCGGCGGCGGAGGCGGAGGCGGGGGTGGCGGTGGTGGAGGTGGTCGGAGTGGCGCTTCGCAGAGGAGCAGCACTGGGGGTGGTCAGCGCCAACAGCAGCAGCAGCAGCAGCAACAGCAGCAGCAGCAGCGTTCTCGCGACGTCCCCACCCCTGAGCAGCTCCGTGAGTGGTACACGCAGCATCAGCGTGGTGGGGGTTTTGGTCCCTGCACCTACGTTCTCTGCACTGGCGACCGCGCTGGAGAGCAGTGTGGGGGTACCCACACCGCCCAGCGCTGCTTTGGCCGCCTGACGGACGCTTGGCGCCAGCAGTTCCCGGAGGCTGCGGAGATCCCCAGCTGGGGAGAGCTGTCTAGGGCTGGTGTAGCTATCTTTGATCTTGATTTTGATGCTATCCTTGCTGCCATGTATGCTGTGACCATTAGTGATGTGGGTGACTGTTACCGGTGTTTCCCGCCCGACCCGAGCATTGGTATTGCCGCTCTAGGTGCCAGCGAGGCTTCTGCTCTAGGTGCCAGTGCGTCTGTGCTCTCAGGTACTGGTGAGGCTGCTCTCTCAGGTACTAGTGAGTCTGCGCTCTCAGGTACTGGTGAGGCTGCTCTCTCAGGTACTAGTGAGTCTGCGCTCTCAGGTACTGCGTCGGCTTCGGCCTCCCACACCTTCATTCTTAACTCTGGAGCGTCTCGCTCCTTCTTTCGGGACCGCACCACACTCACGCCGCTTAGTCGGCCGGTTGCGGTGTCCCTGGCTAACCCCTCTGGGGGTCCTGTCCTGTCTCGCTTCTCCACAGTCCTCCCGTGTCCGGCGGCTCCCTCAAGCACCCTATCTGGTCGCTACCTCCCCTCGTTCTCTACGAACTTGGTGAGTGGTGCTGACCTACAGGATGCGGGAGTCCACCAGTTCACCCCTGCTCGTCAGCGAGTGACGCACTGCACAGAGGCTAGCACAGGTCGTCACCTAGCTACGTTTACCCGTCAGCCAGGGTCGAGCCTGTACACACTGACCACTGCTTCTCCTCCAGTTCCTGCGTCTGGTAGGGTCCCTTCTTCAGGTCAGGTGTTTGCTGCGGCGTCCAGGTCTGGTCCTGAGTCTGCCCCCTGTTCGTGTCGTCGCCTGTCTCACGAGACTCTCCTCTGGCACCACCGCCTGGGTCACCCCTCTCTGCTTCGGCTCAGAGGCATGGCATCCCGTCTTCTTGTGTCTGGTCTCCCCCGGTCCCTCCCTCCCCTTCCTCAGGGCCCTGGCCCTTCCTGTGTCCCCTGTGTCGAGGGGCGCCAGCGTGCTGCCCCTCACTCCTCCCAGTTTCCTCCAACAGAGGCTCCGTTGCAGACGCTTCACATGGACGTGTGGGGCCCTGACCGCGTCCGTGGACTCGGTCACGAGCGCTACTTCCTGTTGGTGGTTGACGACCACTCGCGTTACACCACAGTCTTCCCCTTGCGCAGCAAGGGGGATGTCACTGAGGTGCTGATCGACTGGATCCGCGCAGCTCGTCTCCAGCTCAGGCAGAGCTTTGGCTCGGACTTTCCTTTGTTGCGCCTGCACTCGGACAGAGGCGGAGAGTTCTCCTCTGGCCTTCTGTGTACCTACTGTCGTGCGCAAGGCATCCGTCAGAACTTTACGCTTTCGGACTCACCGCAGCAAAATGGGATTGCAGAGCGCCGCATTGGCATGGTCATGGACATCGCTCGTACGTCTATGATGCATGCGGCTGCCCCCCATTTTCTGTGGCCGTTTGCGGTCAGGTACGCGGCGCATCAGATCAACCTCCACCCCAGGGTCTCCCGGCCGGAGACCTCCCTAGCTCTGCTGTGGACGGGGAAGGTTGGCGATGCGTCGGCGTTCCGGGTCTGGGGATCTCGGGCGTTTGTCCGCGACTTGTCTGCGGACAAGCTGTCCTCTCGCGCTGCTCCCTGCGTCTTCCTGGGGTTCCCCCCTGACGCCCCTGGGTGGCAAATCTACCACCCCACCTCTCGCCGTGTTCTGTCCTCCCAGGACGTCACGTTCGACGAGTCGGTACCCTACTACCGCCTCTTCCCCTACCGCACTCCGTCCCTTCCCCCACCCCCGCTCTTCCTGGTACAAGGTCCCCCCCCGGTAGACCCCCTTCCCCCTCAGGGTCCTGCCCCTTCAGGTGTGTCCCACGTAGACGCTGTCGAGCCTGACGAGGTCACTGGTGACTCTGGTGCTGCTGTGGGTGCTGAGACTGGGGGTGCTGCGACTGGGGGTGCTGAGCCTGGGGGTGCGGAGCATGGGGGTGCTGAGCCTAGGGGTGCTGAGCCTGGGGGTGCTGAGCCTGGGGGTGCTGGGCGTGGGGGTACTGAGCCTGGGGGTGCTGAGCCTGGGGGTGCTGAGCCTGGGGGTGCTGAGAGTGGAGGTGCTTTGCCTGGGGGTGCTAAGACTGGAGGTTCTTCGCCCGGAGGTTCTCCGGGTGCCTCGTCTCGCCGAGAGCCACTCTCCCCACAGGAGCTGCGTGAGTGGTTTGCCAGGCGCTGGAGGCGTGCTGGTGGTGCTGGAGGTTCTTTGGCTGCTGAGGGTGCTGCTGCCGCGCGTCCCGGAGGTGCTCGTACTGGGAGTACTGGAGCTGGTGGGCCTGCGGGTTCGACTGGAGCTGGTGCTGCTGAGGGTTTTGGCACTGAGACTACCACTGGCGGTCTGACTGGCAGTGCTCCTGGTGCTGCTGGGGGTTCTGGGACTGCTGGGGGTGCTGCTGGGGGTTCTGGAGCTACTGGAGGTGCTGCTGGAGGTGCTGCTGGAGCGGATACTCCTGCTGAGGGTACTGGTGCTGTCCTTGCTGTTTCTGGCGTCGCCACGCGGCCCCGACCGTACTTCGTTCCACTCCTGCAGCAGGTTCTTGGTCTTACACCTTCTCCTGGCCCTCCTTCTCCTTCCTTAGTGGGTCCACAGCCTGTCCAGTCACAGTCACAGCTACAGCCTGCCTCCCCTTTGCCTGCTCCTTCTCCCTACGCTGGTCCGACTGGAGGTCTTACTGAGCGTCGTGAGCCTGCGTCTCGTCCTGCGTCACCTGTTCGTGCTGCACGCACTAGCGGTCGCGGTTCGCGTCAGCGTCCTCCTCCTGTCCCTGGCACGCACCAGATGTCTCTTCGTCCGTCTACTGCTCCTCTGCGTGCCCCTTTGCCTTCTCCTCCTGCTTCCTCTCTTCCTGCTCTTGCCGACCCGGAGTCGGACTCTCTTCGTGCTGCCAGTCCTACTGTCACGCGTCTCCTTGCTAGTGCCGTCACTGACCCTTCTTTCGAGTCTTCTGCTGCGTCTGCCCTTGTTACTGAGCTCGTCGACTTTGCTGCTAGCTGTCGTCTAGACTACGCTGCTAGTCTTGTCGCTGAGTCTGAGTCTGCCTGTCCTCCGTCCGTCGGGGGTGAGTGTGCCCTTGGCACGGACGTCCTTGAGGACAGGCAGGAGTAGTTCCGGTGTCTGGCCGCCGCTTCACCTCATCTCGTGTCTGTACTGCTCACCCCTGAGGGAGACCCGGATGCATTAGACATCCCGACTCCGCGCTCTTACGCGGAGGCGATAGAGGGTCCCTACTCCTCTCAGTGGCAGGCAGCTATGGATGCAGAGATGGCTTCATGGAAGTCCACAGACACCTACGTTGACGCTGTCCCCCCTCCTGGGGCGAACATCGTCAGTGGCATGTGGATCTTCAGGGTGAAGCGGCCGCCGGGTTCTCCGCCTGTCTTCAAGGCGCGTTACGTGGCTCGTGGCTTCAGTCAGCGGCAGGGAGTTGACTACTTCCAGACCTTCTCCCCCACCCCGAAGATGACCACTCTTCGGGTACTGCTGCACGTTGCTGCTCACCGTAACTACGAGCTGCACTCTCTCGACTTCAGCACTGCTTTCTTGCAGGGTAGCCTGCACGAGGAGATCTGGCTGCGCCGCCCACCTGGCTACATCCTCGTGTACGTCGACGACTTGGTCTTTGCCATAGCTGACACTGCTGGACTCGCCTACGTGAAGTCCGAGCTGCAGAATAGACACACGTGCACTGACCTGGATGAACTGCGCAGCTACCTTGGCTTGCAGATCACCCGGGACAAAGCACGCCGCACCATTACCCTGACTCAGTCACACATGGTGCAGCAGGTCCTTCAGTGCTTCGGCTTCACGTACTCCTCGCCTCAGGCCACTCCTCTGCCTACTCGCCACTCGCTCTCAGCTCTGCCTTCGGATGAGTCCGTAGAGTCGAGTGGCCCGTATCCAGAGCTTGTTGGCTGCCTCATGTACCTGATGACCTGCACTCGACCTGACCTTGCATACCCTCTTAGCATTCTTGCACGCTATGTTGCTCCTGGGAGACACCGACTAGAGCACATGGCTGCAGTGAAGAGGGTGTTGCGCTACTTGTGCAGCACGTCGGGCATGGGGCTAGTGCTTGGAGGGCGGAGTCCAGTGGTCCTCACTGGGCATGCGGACGCTTCTTGGGCTGACGACCAGGCTACGCAGCGGTCGTCACAGGGTTACACCTTCAGTCTTGGTTCCGGCTCTGTTTCCTGGCGGGCTACCCGCTCGTCTTCTGTTCTCGGCTCCAGTTGTGAGGCGGAGATCTATGCCGGGGCTATGGCTGCCCAGGAGCTTCGCTGGCTCACCTACCTGCTGACTGACCTTGGAGAGCCGCCTCGTTCTCCTCCAGTCCTGTACGTAGACAACAAGGCCATGCTGGCCTTGTGCCGAGAGCAGGGACTGGAGCACAGGACAAAGCACATTGCTCTCCGCTACTTTCTTGCTCGTGAGCTACAGCAGCGTGGACAGTTGCGACTTGCGTACGTGGCCTCTGAGGCCAACACTGCTGATGTCTTCACCAAGGCACTTGCACCTTGTGATCATCAGCGCTTCTGCACGCAGTTGGGTCTTGTGCCTGTCTTGCCTCACTTGCTCACTTCTTGACCTTGCTTGTACTTTCATATATATAAACTCTTGCTCTTGCTTGCTTAGACTCTTGTCTCTCTATATATATGATCTTGCATGTGAACTGGCCTTTTGGACTTTGAACTTGTGCTCGGAATGTGTGGTGACTTTGTGATCCACCCTGAGCTTTGCTTTGCTTTGCTTGACTGGTCTTGTGACCCCTTGCTCTCCCCCGCTTTGCCTATGGGGGTGTGTCAGAACATTATAGCTTACTTATTTGTGTAGGCTATAGTGGGGTATCACATAGGGGGTACAACCCAATTAGGGTTTCCTATTTGTACTCACTTCGTTCATAGTCATTCATTCTCGTTCTAACTTTCTCACCCTCCCCCCGTCGCCGCTCTTCCTTGCGCCAGGTCCTCCCCCAATCGACCCCCTCCCCCCTCAGGGTCCTGCCTCGTCAGGTGTGTCCCATGTAGACGCAGTTGAGCCTGTCGAGGTAGCTATTGACTCTGGTGCTGCTAGGGGCGCTGTGCCTGCGGGTGCCGGGTCTGGGGGTGTGGAGCGTGGGGGTCCTGCATCTCGGGGTGCGGAGCCTGGGGGTGCTGAGCCTGGGGGTGCGGAGCCTGGGGGTGCTGAGCCTAGGGGTGCAGAGCCTGGGGGTGCGGAGCCTGGGGGTGCTGGGTCTACTCGTGTGGCCTCTTGCGGTGCTTCGTCGAGGCGGGAGCTCCTCTCTCCGCAGGAGCTGCGCAAGTTTTGCTCGGCGCTCGAGCCGTGCTGCTGGAGCTGGAGGTACTACTGTTGCTGCTGGTCCTGGAGGTGCTCGTGCTGGCGGTTCTGGAGCTGCTGGGACTGGGAGTCCTCCTGGAGGTGCTACTGGAGCTGGTGCTGCTGGAGGTGGAGCTGCTGGGGGTGTTGGCGCTAGTGGTTCTGCTGGCGCTGGTGCTTCTGAGGGTGCTGGAGCTGGCGTTGGTGGTTTTGGGGGCGCTGGAGTTGGCGCTGCTGGAGCTGGAGGTGCTGCTGCTGCTGGGGATACTGGTGCTGTCCCTGCTGGTTCTGGAGGCGCTGCGCGGCCGAGGCCGTACTTCGTTCCGCTCCTTGAGCAGGTTCTTGGTCTCCCGCCCTCTACTGGTCCTGCTCCTCCCTTAGCGTGTCCACAGCCTGTTCAGTCGCGGTCACAGTTACAGCCTGCCTCCCACCTGACTGCTCCTTCTCCCTACACTTGTCCTACTAGAGGTCTTGCTGAGCGTCGTGAGCCTGCGTCTCGTCCTGCGTCGCCTGTTCGTGCTGCTCGCACTAGTGGTCGTGCTCCGCGTCCGCGTCCTCCTGCGGTCCCCGGCACACACCAGATGGCACTCCGTCCTTCCACTGCTCCTCTGCGTGTCCCGTTGCCGTCTCCTCCAGAGTCCTCTCTTCTTGTTCTTGCTGACCCTGAGTCTGACTCTCTTCGTGCTGCCAGTCCTACTGTCACACGTCTCCTGGCTACTGTTGTCACTGACCCTTCTTTTGAGTCCACTAGTGCGTCTTCCCTAGTGGCTGAGCTGGTCGACTTTGTTGCTCGCTGTCGTCTAGACTACACTGCTAGTCTTGTTGCTGAGTCTGAGTCTGTCTGTCCTCCGTCCGTCGGGGGTGAGTGTGCTCTTAGCACGGACCTCCTTGAGGACAGGCAGGAGGAGTTCCAGTGTTTTGCTGCTGCTTTGCCTCATCTCGTGTCCATGCTGATTGCCCCTGAGGGAGACCCGGATGCGATCGAGGGTCCCTACTCCTCTCAGTGGCAGCCAGCCATGGACGCAGAGATGGCTTCCTGGAAGTCCACCGGCACGTACGTCGATGAGGTTCCCCCACCTGGGGCAAACATCGTCTGTGGCATGTGGATTTTCAGGGTGAAGCGGCCGCCGGGTTCTCCGCCTGTCTTCTAGGCGCGTTACGTGGCTCGAGGCTTTAGTCAGCGGCAAGGAGTTGACTACTTTTAGACCTTCTCTCCCACCTCGAAGATGACCACTCTTCGGGTGCTGCTGCACATAGCCGCTCAGCGCGACTACGAGCTTCACTCTCTTAACTTCAGCACAGCTTTGCCTGCACGAGGAGATCTCGCTGCGCCGCCCACCTGGCTTCACTGGGTCGTTTCCCCCTGGTACCCAGTGGAGCCTCCGGCGGCCAGTCTACGGTCTCCGCCAGGCGCCCTGTGAGTGGCACGACACACTGAGGACTACACTTGCGGCTCTTGGGTTTGCTCTTTCTACTGCCGACCCGTCGCTGTTTCTGCGCACCAACACCTCTTTGCCGCTGTTCTACATCCTCGTGTACGTCAACGACTTGGACTTTGCCACAGCTGACACTGCTGGACTCGCCCACGTGAAGTCCGAGCTGCAGAAGAGACACATGTGCACAGACCTGGGTGAACTGCGCAGCTACCTTGGCTTGCAGATCACCCGGGACAGAGCACAGCGCACCATTACCCTGACTCAGTCACACATGGTGCAACAAGTCCTTCAGCGCTTCGACTTCACGTACTCCTCGCCTCAGGCCACTCCTTTGTATACTCGCCACTCACTCTCAGCTCTGCCTTCGGATGAGTCCGTAGAGCCGAGTGGCCCGTACCCATAGCTTGTTGGCTGCCTCATGTACCTGATGACCTGCACACGACCTGACCTTGCATACCCTCTTAGCATCTTGGCACGCTATGTGGCTCCTTGTAGACACCGACCAGAGCACATGGCTGCAGCGAAGAGGGTGTTGCGCTACTTGTGCAGTACGTCGGGCATGGGGCTAGTGCTTGGAGGGCGACGTCCAGTGGTCCTCACTGGTCACGCAGACGCTTCTTGGGCTGACGACCAGGCTACGCAGCGGACGTCACAGGGTTGCACCTTCAGCCTTGGTTCCGGCTCTGTCTCGTGGCGGTCTACCCGCTCGTCTTTTGTTCTCGTCTCCAGCTGTGAGGCCGAGATCTACGCAGGGGCCATGGCTGCACAGGAGCTACGCTGGCTCACCTACCTACTGACTGACCTTGGAGAGGAGCCTCGTTCTCCTCCAGTTCTGTACGTAGACAACAAGGCCATGATGGCCTTGTGTCGGGAGCACAGATTGGAGCACAGAACGAAGCACATTGCTCTTCGCTACTTCCTTGCTCGTGAGCTTCAGCAGCGCGGTCAGCTGCGCCTTGCTTACGTGGCCTCTGAGGCCAACACTGCTGATATCTTTACCAAGGCACTTCCGCCTTGTGATCATCAGCGCTTTTGTACTTTGCTAGGTCTTATGCCTACTTGGCCTCACTTGCTCACCTCTTGACTTTTCTTGTACTGTGATCTATATATACCTGCACTTGCATGCTTACCTTTGCTAGGTTGTGATCACTGCCTTGCTTGTTCTTCTTGATATAACTCTGCATGTGAACTGGCCTTATGGCCCTGTGCTTGTGCTCAGATTGTGTGGTGACGTTGTGATCAAACCTGGGCTTGCCTTGCTTCTCTTGACTAGTCTTGTGACCCCTTGTTCTCCCCCACTTTGCCTATGGGGGTGTGTCGAACTTATATGCTATAGTCTGTTTAGGCTATAGTGGGGTAGTCAATATGGGGTACAACACTTTAGGGTTTCCTACTTGTACTCCTCATGCTGCTCAATGCAATTTTTCATTCGTCAGATTCTCACAATAGCGACATCATTGACCTGGTTCATGCCCACCCTTCACTTCGCTACGTCCTGACGCTCAAGGATGACTTTACGAACTACTTGTGGGTTGCACCACTGGTTCGCTGATCTGACATGCAAGTTGTCTTCACAGCATGGCACCGCGAAATGAAGACTAAGCTGCCCACAAAGCCGCTGGCTAACCTGCGCACGGACAACGGGGGGGAGTATACAGCAAACGCCTTCACAGATTTTTTGAGTTCCCACGGCGTCATCCACGAAACGTCATTGCCGCACACCTTGCAACAGAATGGCGTCGCGGAACAGGTTAACAACACACTCATTGACAGAGTGCGGGCCATGACTACCGGGGCCAGCCTCTCCTCCACATTCTGGCCGTACGCGCTTGAGTACGCTACATGGTTACACAACCACATCAGCTGCAGCAGCAACCCATCCGCGCACTCACCGTACTACATGATGATGGGGAAACCTGCGGACGTGTCCGTGGCACGAACATTTGGCTGCCTCTGCTATTACCTTCTCCCAAAAGGCAGCTTTGGCACGTTTGAGCAAAGAGGCCGGGTTGGCATGTTTCTCGGCATCTCCAATGTTCGAAAAGCGTGGATTGTGTGGGACATGGCAAGTGACGTGGACACGAACACTCGATCTGCTCGTTTCTTTTATGACATCATGCTGCCGGATGCGGAGTCTCTACTCGAACGTCAGCACTATGCCGATGAAGTCTCACCCCACGAATGCCCTTGGAAAAGGGGAACAAATGAGTCAACGCACCAAGCACATGGAGGTGCGTTACCACTGGACCCGTAAAGCGGTGCGTGATGGCATGATATGGTTGGAGTACTGTCCAACAGCCAAGCAAGCAGCCGATTACCTTACCAAACCGGTCACCTCCAAGCAGCATCTCACCTGCAGTTTTCCGAGTGGGCTTCAACCAATTCTCCCTGGTGTACCATCTGGAGACAATCGTCAAGTCAAGAATGCTGGTGTTGTCCTCCCTTGTGCGGCCTCCTCGAGCTGTGCTGCACAACGTGGCATCACCTAATTCCACACTCACTCACGTGCTTGTAGCTGTGTACGCAGTTATGTGCATGACTACACGCACATGGGTGGGGTGGGGGGGGGGGGATTGGGTGTCGAGTGTATCTGATGGCACTGAACTAGGACATGGAGTCACGAAGCATACGGGGAAGACCTACTCACCAAGGGTTGTCAATAGGCAGGGGGAGCAGGCAGAATGGATGCAGCAGGTCGTCATACGTCGTGCTGCAGCGCTATCGTGGGATTGGTTGCTGTAGATAACCGGCACCATCTGAGGGAAGGATGGAGAACATACATGGAAGCACGCATTTCTGCATACTTGGCGTGCACGTTTGTGCATACCTTGGTGAGCATGTTTCTGCATACTTGGTGGGCACTGCACACATGAAGTGCATGTTACCGCATACTTGGAGTGCAAGACATACTTGGAGTGCGCATACTTAGAGTCGATATGCGCAACGCTCCAACTGATGGAGTTCGACAACTTCTGCTGTTATCGTGTGTCGGCTGGAGTGTGAAGTAAGAGCGGACTTGGCATCATTTGTTAGTGTGGATTTAAGACTTGGATAGCCGTGTGCTATCATAGCGTGACGCAGGGGGAGAAAGGCCTACGAAGATGCGGCAGGCGCGGACAGGAAAATGATGCAGCCGACGCGCAGCAAATCGTCAGCCACTAACAAACGCCAAGTCGTCGCTTCTATCGCGCGAAATGTGCGCCCGCCAATGCAGTTCCGCGCCAACCGTACGCCATGCGTTATCCAATACCAATTCGCGTCATCCGCAGCTGCAGTCATTGCAGACGCGCATCCACTGCGGTTTCGCGTCATTGCACAGGAGGCATGTGAAAAATGCAGCAGCATGGACACTCGCGTGTCGTAGAGTCTACGGTTTCGGAAATTCGGCGTGCGCTAAGGGCATTCCACCATGACGATACGCGCATTCCGCCATGGTTTTGAGAAGATTTCGTCATGGAGTTGCTACGATTCCCTCAGCAGCAACCATAACTCATTGGATCTGGATCTGGAAAGTTGAGATTGGAAGGGAGGATTGGAAAACGGAGGAAAGATGGTTTGGTTGGAGTTTGGAAGCAACAAGAGCTTGGAAAGGGAAATGTGCTACAGTGACCAGCAGCTTGGCCAGCACCAAATCCTAGCTTGGTTTGGGTTGGGAGCATCCCTACCTCTGCGATGGTACACCACCTCATCCACCCCATCCTCAAGAAAAAACGAAGTCACTAAAACTTACAGCAAGGGGGAGTGTTGGAAATCCGAGTACAGTATAACGAATACTATATACCAGTGTGCTGTTTGGTTTTAGTGTAGTCCCCTTTATAAGCCTCCAGGTCCTACAATAATTGTCACAATTATTGTAGGGCTAGAATTATTGGAGCCTAGCATTATTGGAGGGTAGGGGGTAGAATTATTGGTGCACCATTATTGGTGTGAATGGGCCATCCTGTGAAAGTTAGGTGGGTCCATAAATACCCTACTGTGTCACTTCTGAATCAATCAATTCTCAATCCATTGTTTTGAATGCTTTCAGTTGCAAGTTTCTCTTGCTATTCTATCATACATTAAGGCTTCCGCTACGCCGGCACTATGCCTTTCTAGCATTCTCAACATGCCATTAGAGCAGGTCGACCCTCCATGGTCGATCCTATGGATGGGCCCACCGTTAGCTTCCGCTGCTGTTCTCTCAGTCGCGCGCCCCGGGCGCGTGACCATTTCCTGCCTATCGCGCGCCCCGGGCTCGCGACGTTTTCTGCCCGCCGCGAGCCCCGGGCGCGCGGCGGTTTTCTGCTCGGCGCGCTGTTCCCGTCGACTCCCGCGTCGCCCAAGACGACCCGCGCGCGCTGCCTTGTCGGCTCGCGCGCTGCCCCCGTCGATCCGTGAGTCGCCCCAGGGGACCCGCGCGCGCTGTCCTTGCCAAACTTGCCGGCATGGCTGTACGTATGTGAGCTGCCGCCTTGTCAGCAACAGCATGGTACTGTTGCTCGGCTGCGCTGAGAAAAACCACCGCGTTTATTACGCGCCGATGCCGGGACGCCATAATTGTAGAAATATTAGTTATTACTTGTGGTATGGATAGTCGGAGCGCCCTAGGAAAAGCACCGCCGCTATGAGAAGCACGAGACTTAGTAATAGTAGGGATTCACCGCGATCACAGTAGTTGTAGTAGGGTAATTGGATTGGATTGGGTTGGAGGAAGGAGGCCGAGAGCAGACAGTGAGGAGAATTTGCTTCGTGTCGAATGTTTCTCGCGCACAACTCCAAGCTGAACTCGAACTTGAAGAAATTAATGAAATGCTGCTGTTGTTTCTCAATCCCAGATGCTGATGCCACCTTCACTCTCGCAAAACCAGCGAATCTGGCGAGCAAGGAGTGTCAAACTCATATGCTATAGTCTGTGTAGGCTGTAGTGGGGTAGACAATATGGGGTACAACACTTTTAGGTTTTCCTACTTGTACCCACCTGCTTGCTAATTTATTCATCCCTTGTTCTTTCACGTGGTACCAGAGCAGGTTCCCTAGTGGGATCTTCCTAGGGCCCACCACTGAAAATCGTTTTTTTTTCTGACCGAAGCGCAAGTCGCCCCTGCCCGAGGCGCGCCCAGTGGACCGCCCTCTTGTCAAGCCCTCCTAGAGGCCCCTCTCACGGCCCCTCGCGCCACCCTTAGCGGCCCCGTCGCCACCCCTAGCGGCCCCGTCGCCACCCTTCTAGGCCCCTCGAGGCCCCTTCGCGGCCCCGTCGCCGTCCCTAGCGGCCCCGTTGCCGCCCTTCCAGGCCCCTCGCGGCCCCTTCGTGGCCCCGTCGCCGCCCCTAGCGGACCCGTCGCCGCCCTTCTAAGCCCCTCGCGGCCCCTTCGCGGCCCCGTCGCCGCCCCTAGCGGCCCCGTCGCCGCCCTTCCAGGCCCCTCGCAGCCCCTTCGCGGCCCCGTCGCCGCCCTTCCAGGCCCCTCGCGGCCCCTTCGTGGCCCCGTCGCCGCCCTTCCAGGCCCCTCGCGGCCCCTTCGCGGCCCCGTCGCCGCCCCTCGCGGCCCCGTCGCCGCCCTTCGCGGCCCCGACGCTGCCCCTAGCGGCCCCTGTGGCCGCCCTTCCCGGCCCCGTCGCCACCCTCTAGCGGCCTCGTCGCCGCCCTTAGCGGCCCCGTCGCCGCCCCTTGCGGCCCTGTCGCCGCCCTCTGCGGCCCCGTCGCCGCCCCACCTTTCGGCCCCTCCCTTGCCCCTTCACTGCCGAGTCGCCGAGCCACCAAGCAGCCGAACAGCCGAGCAGCCGAGCCGCCGAGCCGCCAAGCCGCCTGCAGCCGAGCCGCCCAGCAGCCGAGCCGCCGAGCCGCCGAGCCGCCTGCAGCCGAGCCGCCGGGCCGCCGAGCCGCCGGGGCCGCAGTCGAGCCGCCACTGCCACTGCCGAGCCGCTGCCACCGCTGTTGCAGCCGTGTTCCTCCCGGCGCGCCCCGGCCCTACCCACCCGGACTGGTGAGAGCCCTCCCTGCTAGACCACTGCTGTCATGGCTACCCCCAGTGTCCTTACCTTTGATGCTGAGGGACGTGCTGTTGACTTCGAAGTCTAGGTCGATGACCTGCAGCTTTTCCTACAGTGCAATAGGGCAGACGGACTCTCCCTGTTCGATCTCACCTCTGGTGCCCCGCCTGCTGATGCTGACAGCACTGTTCGCTCACAGTGGGCCACGCGCGATGCTGCTGCCCGTCTTGCTGTGCGTCGCCACTTACCGACCGCTGAGCGTGCACACTTTAGTCAGTACAAGAGTGCTAGGACCTTGTACGACGCTGTAGTTGCACGCTACTCTTCCCCTGCCACTGCTGCTCTTAGCCGCCTCATACTGCCGTACCTGTTTCCTAACCTCGCCGCCTTTCCCACTGTCGCTGACCTCGTTACGCACCTCCGCACTAGTGACACCCACTACCGTGCTGCGCTTCCTGCTGAGGTCTACGCCAAGAACCCCCCCCCCCATGTACATCACCCTCTACTACATAGTCACCCGGCTCCCTGTCTCCCTTCGCTCGGTCAGAGACAACTTCCTCTCTGTTTGCCCCACCACACTCACTGGTGACCTCCTCGAGGAGTGCCTCCTAGCAGCTGAGAAGAGTATAGTCGCTTTAGGAGCCTCTAGAGGTGACCCGCATGCCCCTGTCTTTGAGGGGTGCTCCCCCTCCCCCCTTTTGCCCTCTGTTGCCTCTGCTGCTGCCGTCGACTTCATTGGCACCGAGTCGGTCGGCGCTGCGTCTGCCCCTAGCGGGCAGCGCCGCACCAGCAAGGGCAAGGGGGGCACGGGCGCTGAAGGGCTGGCGGGGGCGATGGAGGTGGAGGTGGAGGAGGCGAAGGGAGTGGGGGTGGTGGTGGGAGTGGTGGCGGGGGTGGGGGCCTCGGTGGCGGCGGTGGCGGCGGAGGCGGCGGCGGCGGTGGCGGTGCGAGCGGAGGAGGAGGCGGTGGCGGCGGTGGCGGAGGTGGCGGCGGAGGAGGTGGAGCTAGTCGGGGTGGCTCTGCGCAGCGGGGCGGCTTAGGTGGTGGTCAGCGCCCGCAGCAGCAGTGCACTCGTGAGGCCCCGTCCCCCCAGCAGCTTCGTGAGTGGTACGCTGGGCGTCAGCGGGGTGGGGGTACTGGTCCCTGTACCTACGTCCTCCGTACCGGCGACCGCGCTGGTGAGCAGTGCGGGGGCTCGCACTCCACCCAGCGCTGCTTCGGCCGCCTGACGGACGCTTGGCGTCACCAGTTCCCTGACGCCACTGAGATCCCTCGCTGGGGACAGCTGTCTAGGGCGGGGGTTGCTATCTTTGATCTTGACTATGATGCTATTCTTGCTGCCATGTATGCTGTGTCTACTAGTGATGAGGGTGACTGTTACCTGTGTGTTCCGCCTGACCCAGGCATTGAGGCTGCTGCTCTAGGTGCTGGTGAGGCTGCTGCTCTAGATGCTAGTGCGTCTACTGCCCCAGGTGCTGGTGAGTCTGCTCTCTCAGGTACCACGTCGGCTCAGGCCTTACACACCTTCACCCTTGACTCGGGTGCTTCTCGCTCCTTCTTTCGAGACCACACCACGCTTACGCCGCTTAGTCGGCCGGTTGTGGTCTCCCTGGCGGACCCCTCTGGAGGTCCTGTCCTTGCTAGCTTCTCCACTGTCTTACCGTGTCCGGCAGCCCCCTCTGGCACCCTGTCAGGTCTCTACCTCCCCTCGTTCTCTACGAACTTGGTGAGTGGTGACGATCTACACGATCGGGGGGTTGACCAGTTCACTCCCGCGAGTCAGCGGGTGACCCACTGTACGTGTGCTCGGATGGGCCGACACTTGGCCACGTTTACCCGTCGGCCGGGGTCTAGCCTGTACACATTGACTACTGAGTCTCCTCCGGTTGCTGCGTCTGGTAAGGTAGCTGCGTCGAGTCAGGTTTCTGCTGCAGCGTCCAGGTCTGGTCCTGGGTCTGCTCCCTGCTCGTGTCGTCTCCTGTCCCACCAGACTCTCCTCTGGCACCACCGCCTTGGCCACCCTTCCCTGCCTCGTCTCCAAGGCATGGCCTCCCGTGTCCCTGTCTCTGTTCTCCCCTGGTCCCTCCCTCCCCTCCCTCCGGGGCCTGCCCCTACCTGCGTTCCCTGCGTCGAGGGGCGGCAGCGCGCCGCCCCTCACTCCTTCGAGTTTCCTCCGACAGAGGTTCCCCTGCAGACTCTTCACATGGACGTGTGGGGCCCCGCCCGCGTCCGTGGCCAGGGTCACGAGCGTTACTTCCTGTTGGTTGTTGACGACTACTCGCGTTACACGACGGTGTTCCCCTTGCGCAGCAAGGGTGACGTCACTGAGGTGTTGATCGACTGGATCCGCGCAGCTCGTCTCCAGCTCAGAGAGAGTTTCGGCTCGGACTTTCCTGTTCTGCGTCTGCAAATTGACAGAGGCGGAGAGTTTTCCTCTGCCCGTCTAGGAGCCTTCTGTCGTGCACAGAGCATCCTCCAGACCTTCACGCTTCCGGCCTCTCCACAGCAAAATGGGATTGCTGAGCGCCGCATTGGCATGGTCACGGACGTCGCTCGTACGTCCATGATCCATGCGGCTGCTCCCCATTTTTTGTGGCCGTTTGCGGTTCAGTACGCGGCTCATCAGCTCAACCTTCAGCCCCGGATCTCCTTGCCAGAGACCTCCCCCACCTTGCGGTGGACGGGGAAGGTTGGCGATGCGTCTGCGTTTCGGGTCTGGGGATCTCGGGCGTTTGTCCTCGCCTTGTCTGCGGACAAGCTGTCCCCCCATGCTGTTCCCTGCGTCTTCCTTGGCTTCCCCCATGACGCGCCTGGTTGGCAGTTTTACCACCCCACCTCGCGCCGTGTTCTGTCCTCCCAGGACGTCACCTTTGACGAGTCGGTGCCTTACTACCGTCTCTTCCCCTACCGCACTGCGCCCCTCCCCCCGCCGCCGCTCTTCCTTGCGCCAGGTCCTCCCCCGGTAGACCCCCTCCCCCCTCAGGGTCCTGCCCCGTCAGGTGTGTCCCAGGTAGACGCAGTTGAGCCTGTCGAGGTAGCTGTTGACTCAGGTTCTGCTAGGCGCGCTGCGCCTCTGGGTGCCGGGTCTGGGGGTGCGGAGCCTGGGGGTGCTGAGTCTCGGGGTGCTGAGCCTGGGGGTGCTGAGTTTGGGGGTGCTTAGCCTGGAGGTGCTGCGTCTGGGGGTGCTGAGCCTGGGGGTGCGGAGCCTGGGGGTGCTGAGCCTGGGGGTGCGGAGCCTGGGGGTGCTGAGCCTGGGGGTGAGGAGCCTAGGGGTGCTGGGTCTACTCGTGTGGCCTCTGGCGGTGCTTCGTCGAGGCGGGAGCTACTCTCTCCGCAGGAGCTGCGCGACTGGTTTGCTCGGCGCTGGAGCCGTGCTGCTGGAGCTGGAGGTACTACTGTTGCTGCTGGTCCTGGAGGTGCTCGTCCTGGCGGCTCTGCAGCTGCTGGGACTGGGAGTCCTGCTGGAGGTACTGCTGGAGCTGCTGGCGGTACTAGAGCTGACGGTCTTGCTGGAGTTGGTGCTACTGGAGCTGCTGGAGCTGCTGGAGCTGGAGCTGCTGGGGGTGTCGGCGCTGGTGGTTCTGCTGGCGCTGGTGCTTCTGAGGGTGTTGGAGTTGGCGCTGTTTGAGCTGGAGGTGCTGCTGGCGCTGGTGCTGCCGCTGGGGGTACTGGTGCTGTCCCTGCTAGTTCTGGAGGCGCTGCGCGGCCGAGGCCGTACTTCGTTCCGCTCCTTGAGCAGGTTCTTGGTCTCCCGCCCTCTACTGGTCATGCTCCTCCCTTAGAGTGTCCACAGCCTGTCCAGTTGCGGTCACAATTACAGCCCGCCTCCCCCCTACCTGCTCCTTCTCCCTACACTGGTCCTACTGGCGGTCTTGCTGAGCATCGTGAGCCTGCGTCTCGTCCTGCGTCGCCTGTTCGTGCTGCTCGCACTAGTGGTCATGCTCCGCGTCCGCGTCCTCCTGCGGTCCCATGCACACACCAGATGGCACTACGTCCTTCCATTGCTCCTCTGCGTGTCCCGTTCCCGTCTCCTCTAGAGTCCTCTCTTCCTAATCTTGCTGACCCGGAGTCTGACTCTCTTCGTGCTGCCAGTCCTACTGTCACGCGTCTCGTGGCTACTGTTGTCACTGACCCTTCCTTTGAGTCCGGTGCTGCGTCTGCCTTAGTTTCTGAGATTTTTGTCTTCTGTTCTTGGCTCCAGTTGTGAGGCTGAGATCTACGCAGGGGCCATGGCTGCACTGGAGCTACGCTGGCTCACCTGCCTGCTGACTGACCTAGGAGAGCCGCCTCGTTCTCCTCCAGTTCTGTACGTAGACAACAAAGCCATGCTGGCCTTGTGTCGGGAGCACAGACTGGAGCACAGAACGAAGCACATTGCTCTTCGCTACTTCCTTGCTCGTGAGCTGCAGCATCGTGGTCAGGTGCGCCTTGCTTACGTGGCCTCTGAGGCCAACACTGCTGATATCTTTACCAAGGCGGAAATCACATGTGCGGGTAGTTGGGGTTAAAGGGCGCTGCAAAGCCCCATGATATACACATGGTCCGCGGTATATTCACACCCTCCAATTTCACACCCCTGTGTACTCATTCCTGATTTACCCAAAAATTGAGGCTTATTTCTAACATTTTGGCTTTAAGAAATTAACGATTAACACTCCGCTTAAGAGTCAGTGGGAAAATAGAAACATGGTTGCAGCGGAAGATCTAGTCTATACGGTGCGGTCACAAAGTCACTATTTCACAACATTGACACTTTATAATGCCACGAATAGCCTCTAGTTCCTTGGGTGTCTGATCCCTAAAGCCAAAAAAGGCTCAAATGGGCTTTAACCCAAAAGTGACGGAGTGTGAAATTGGCGCGGGCTATGTGTATGTAGCAGAATGATGCGGTCCCGCTGGAAACTTGTACACCCTCGTTCTCACCCTTCTCACCTTCGCGCGCACTGGCTACAGTGTTTGGACGTAGCGGGCTGGTGCGATAACACGGCTGCGGGCAAAGTCGCACGAGGTGACGAAACAAGCCTCGGGCAGTAAAAAATCGTTAACGTTTAATAGCCGTCTCAACCGTTTTGAAAACGACAGTACCATTTTGTGAAGTTTGAAACCCTGAATGACCGCCTTGGGTCAAATTGTCACTAAAACGCATGTGATAGGACCTTCTTTGGTCCGTTGCGGCTACACTAGGCGTCCCGGTCAATCTAACATATGCCAGTCTATCGAGAAAGAGGGTGTACCATACATATACGATGATTGCGCAAATCACAGCACAGAAACCACGCGGCACTGCAGTGGTAGCAGTTATATACCGGAGGACCCGGTGCGTTAAGAAAGTGATGTATTTCAAAAGTGATTCATGGTCGTCACTCTCGAGGCTTGTAAGTCTCATTGAGTGGCGAGAGTTGATCGCACAAAATCGGGTCGCGTGAATCGGCTTAGCCAGTGGAGCATGGCATGACTCAAGAGTCGTTTGAGCCAGTGGCCCGTGCTCGATCGGGCGGTGGCAATGCGCTATCCATCGCAAGGCTGGCGAGACGCCGTCTCCCACACACTGCTCTACACCTGCCCAACAAAACATATGATCCGGTCCGGCTGAAGCGCGCACAAAAACAAACTTTAGTCCCGGATGTTACTACTTTTCTACAGTACTACCATTGGGATGGATCATCCTCTTCCTCCTCTAAAGCAGCTCCTGCTTGATAGCTCGATGGGAGAAGCAAACAAGTCTTTGCGACTAAGGACTGCCAGAAAATGGCACGAGTGCATTTGGTGCGTGGCATGGCCAGCAGTGAGCGTGCCACAGATTGTCATCAAATCCTCACCGCCACCTTAGCTGACGAGGAGGGGGTTTCACCTTTGCAAGAACTGCTACTGTAGCTTGTCCTCTTTTGAGGGACCTTCATCGCTTTCTGCGCACACTTTCCACGGATTCTCCTCAGGCGGGAGCATTATCGTTCAGACTAGGGACTCGGCTTTTCCGCAACTCACGCAAGTACTGTATTCATTGTCCTCAATTTCGGGAAGGATCAACTCTAAATACGGGAAAGGGCATTGTTTTTAGGGTTGATGCATCCCCAAGTACTATCCCTTTCCGATTGGGTTTTAGATTTTTTTGTCAGGTGTAGTAATAAATATATTTCAATAGTTACATCTAATTTCCGCTCGGGCTGAATCGTTTTAAAAGCATCAACCCTAAACACTGTACGACAAGGTATTAAAGGGTTGATGCCATTTCGTAGAGGGTATATTGTTTTACTTGGGCAGAAACAACTAAATCCCTCTTGGGTGGAATTACTATACTGACGGTCGAAGTAGTTGCACCGTGCGCTGCATATCTCCATTCTGGCCACCAAGTTGACGTTCCAACACTTCCACTTGATCACGTCGCATGACACCATTTGAATGCATTCCGTATCCTATCCACCACATGCTGCCCACAGTGTGTGCGCCAATTGGTGGACGATGTGCACGTGGAGGAATGATTTTGTCACCAAGAAGATGAGACCTGGCCATGGGAGGAACTCCAATGGGATGGGAGTTAGCCATAAGTCGTCGTAGTGGGGTTGCACCAATAGTGTAGGAGACAAAACCCACACCTTCCACGCCCACTTGACCATTTCCGTCACCTTGCTGCCCAATCTGTCCACTTCTCATTCCACCATGCACTACACTCCCATACTCATCATTCCTCCCCTGTGCTTCCCTTTGCATGGATGATCAAGGTGCGGGATTGGTGCTCTCCTCTCCTTGGACGGATGCATCCCTCCTTTGGGATGACTCTCCTCCTTGAGGTATGCCCATTTCTCCGTCACCCTCAATTCTTGCTTGGACATGGGATGCACGAGTTTGGTTAGTACGAGGAGTGCTTGAATGAGATTGCCCATGAGTGGACGGATTGCTTAGCCCGTCAGAATGTGTTGTCGTTGGCATGTTGAACTTGAACCGTAGTGATGCCTGAAGTGCGGGTGGTGCCCTTGCGATCATATTTTCCAGGTGCTCGTGCTGAGCCAATATGGCTTTTTCGAAAGCCGCATATCCAGCATCTTCTTCATCGTCGAATTGCGCCATGATGTTGATCAAACCGTATACCAAGTGTGCGCTAAATGCGCGGTTGGACCTGGAAGTGAACACCAGGTATACACCAGCGTAGACCGGGTATGCGGTACTCTGATTGTATGCAGGCACCTATTCGTAGTAAATGTCAGTAAACTTCTGAACCAAATTTGGCAGCATGCCCCCTAGAGTAGCTCTGATACCATGCTAGAAAGGCATAGTGCCGGCGTAGCGGAAGCCTTAATGTATGATAGAATAGCAAGAGAAACTTGCAACTGCAAGGATTCAGAACAATGGATTGAGAATTGATTGATTCAGAAGTGACACAGTAGGGTATTTATGGACCCACCTAACTTTCACAGGATGGCCCATTCACACCAATAATGGAGCACCAATAATTCTACCCCCAACCCTCCAATAATGCTAGGCTCCAATAATTCTGGCCCTACAATAACTGTGACAATTATTGTAGGACCTGGAGGCTTATAAAGGGGACTACACTAAAACCAAACAACACACTGGCATACAGTATTCATTATACTGTATTCGGATTTCCAATAGAGAATAGCAGGCAAAAGTTGAGAACAGAAAAGAGGGTTTTCACTAGCAAGCAATGGGATACATATAGCAAACCCTAGTTGGGATGTACTCAATATAGAATACCCCACTGCAGACTAGACAAATAATACATTCTGACACACCCCCATTGTGAGAGTACAATGGCTTATGCTGGCTTTGCTAGCTTGCGTGGACTTTATTATGCTATATCTAGCTTGTGTTTATATTATCATGCATAGATATGCTTGATTTCCTAGGTTAGGTGCATTCCTATATTTCATTATAGTTATAGCACCGAACCAAACATAACTCAAGCTTATTCGGTACCGAACTCAAGCTTATTCGGTTTCCACCGAATTGCTTCCTACTGAGTTCGGCAAGGTTCTGTTCGGGACGCTTCGCGACCCTTAGTACATTCGCGTAACACCTGGGTAACTTGCCTTGTGTCGAGACTATATATAGTCTCGTGTTGTACCCAGGTGAATCATTCAATTACAATTCTCTTTCCTAAGCTCGATCCTAGATCCTCACACCCATAGGCAAAAGTGGGGTATGATCAGCACAGCAAGTAGTCGCATAAAAAGTTCACAAGCACAAGCAAAACTAAAGGCAGTCATAGATGGCAAGTGAGGAGGAGGGACTGTGAGAGGAGTGGAGATAGGAGGCGACAGGTGAAGCCGCAGACACACGGGCAAAAGGAGCGGCGCGCACGGGCTACCGGACACAAGCAAGGGTGTCCGGACTACTGGAGTCACTGGCTCTGCGGTTAAAACGAGCGGCTGGAGCAACGGACCCACAGGCGACTGGCGCAGCAGGCTCGCTGGGCTACCGGAGCAAATGTGACCCCCGGACTACTGGCGCTGTTGACGTCACGACGGCTAACTCCGTTCAACCTCCTGTCACAGGTCCACTGGAGATCCCCGATTGATCCTAGGGAAGGGTTACAGGCACGTTGGCCTGGGGGGTTATGGGCGCACTGACCCGCTACTTAACAAGCCCTTTTATCCCAATGGTCTAGTGGTTGGGATTATGACATGGTATCAGAGCGAAGGTCACGGGTTCGAATCCCAGTGTGTGCACCTCGTGCATCTCAGTGCGGGGGGGTGTCAGAGGTCCACTGGACATCCCCGATTGATCCTAGGGAAGGGTTACAGACACGTTGGCCTGGGGGGTTATGGGCGCACTGACCCGCTACTTAACAAGCCCTTTTATCCCAATGGTCTAGTGGTTGGGATTCTGACACCTCCCCCAACTATCCCACACCCCTTTTACACACCCCTTGCTGCACCCCTAGCTCGACTCTCACGACACCCCCCTCGCACCACTCCCTCGGCTCCCACACACCCACCCCCCTCAGAAGTAGCTGCAGTAGTGGGAGACGGAGGAGGAGAAGCAGGGGACGGCTCACACACCCGCCACCCCCATACCCTCCACCCCACGGTTGCACGCGCAGCAGGGAGAGGAAGGAGAAGGGGGGGCGGGCGGGGGGGGGGGGGAGGGGGGGGAGAGGGGGAGGGGGGGGGAAAGAAGCTGCCCCGCGGCGCACGAGGGTAAGGGACGCCTCACGGGTCCACATGGCAGCGCGCGCAGGTCCACAAAGCAGCGCGCGCGGGTCCCCTGGGGCGACGCGCGTGTCGACGGGGGCTACGCGCGGGTTGACGGGGCAGCGCGCGGGGCAAGGCCAGCAAGGAGAACGCAGCCTCAGCTTTGTGATGACACTCCATCCCA
Source organism: Closterium sp. NIES-65 (assembly GCA_948144175.1). NCBI lineage: Eukaryota > Viridiplantae > Streptophyta > Zygnematophyceae > Desmidiales > Closteriaceae > Closterium > Closterium sp. NIES-65. The sequence continues at coordinate 3,116,539 of CANXME010000843.1, forward strand.
CGCACACCATGAAGGGAGCTGCATGCAAGATATCATGCGAGGCCTTACTGTGGTCCGGCCCCTGACTCGAATCATGGGCTGCCAACACCATGCCGCCACCTCAGCCCCAACCGTTGAGGTGGCTCGTGTGAAGGCAAAGACACAGCATATCCCTGGGGTGGCAGCAGCAGGAGCAAGAGCAGGAGCAACAACAACAACAACAACAACAACAACAACAACAACAACAACAACAACAACAACAACAACAACAACAACAACAACAACAACAACAACAACAACAACAACAACAACAACAACAGGAGCAATAGGGGCCTCTGGTGCATGGACAAGCCTAGCACGGCAGGCGCAGCAGCATCAGCGTGATGACCAGCATGATGAGCAGCGCAGGCAGCGCCATCCTCATCATCATCTGTGCATCATGCCACCCAATGCCAGCGGGTGCCCGATTCCTCCTCGCCCCGCCCACTCATTGTCTGTGACACACCGCTTCCCTCGCAGCACTTCCCTGCCTCTTTGGAAGCTCGCTCCGCCCATCAAACCGACGCGTCACTCCTCTCCTCCGTCCACCCCCTCGTTTCCCTCTACCCCGGTGCCCGCTGCTGCTTGTGCATCATCGCCTCCCTCATTTACTTCTGCTTCTGCAAAAGAACCCCCTTTCTCCGATGCAATTCGCTCTTGCTCGAGTGTCTTTCCATCTTCCCACTCTTCCCACATCCAGCATTCATAATCAGTCATTCTAGTTCCCAGGCCTGATCTCGTCAGTATATACACCGCACCTGCCCTGCACCCAAACTTGTCCAATAGGCCCGCCACAAGCTCCGTCGACAGCCTTAAAGCCAACCCTAGAGGGAGCTTGGACTCTAGCCCAAGCCAGCCGAGCTCTCGCAAATCAGATGCTTCGGTTCAACCGGGCCTGAGTCCAAAACACTCATACCTAAGTCTGAAAGCAACAGGGGAAAGCCCGAACTATGCTGCAAACCGAAAGCTTGTTCGGCGCGTCTCGTTCAGCAGCATTATGCAGGTGAGACGGATCAATGACATGCATCCTGATGCTGACAAATACTACAGTGACACTGACGAGAGATACTCGAATGCTATCTATTGCCACCAAAAGTGCAGCAGTGCTGTTCCTCGCAGCAACAGGGAGCAGCAGCAACAGCAGCAAAACGCGTTCTGTGACTCCTACTCCGTCATATCTCCTTGTTTCAATTTTCACCTTCCGTCCTCTTTACAATTAGGGTGTATCTTTGGTTCGGGTCATAAGGCCACTTTGGGTCATGCGCGATTTCTGTATGACCCAAACAGTAGGATGAACAGTGCCATGACCCAAACCAAAGATATGCCCTTACCCTCCTCCCCCTCTTCCTTATCCTCCTCCCTCTCCCCATCGCCCTCCACTTCTTCATCTCGCCATCTGAAGCCCTATCCTCCTCCACCTCACAACTGCTCTCACTCCGCCATCAACTCCTTTTCACCAACCTCAACTTCCTCCTTTTCCACATCCCACCAACATGCCTGCACTCGCATGCTCCCTTCCCCGGCTGCTAGAAGGTTGATCACACGGCTCCGTGCAACTACAACAGCAGGAGTACCAGCAGGGCAGGAGATGTGACCGGTGCATGAATGCCATGATTTATCGAGACTGCTCATTATAAAGCAATCTGTTGAGTTCTCAAAACCCTTTGTATAGCTCGTCACAGTTGCATACCAATGTTGTGTTGAGGGCGCGGTGCATTTGACGCAAATCCCAGCGTTTGCTTTTTTCAATCGACTACTTACCCCTTTCATAGTTTGACTGTGTAGTAGAAATTGTGATTTTATGAAGGTCTGATTTCTGGTAAGTCAAAATGTGACCAGAGAGGGTAAAAAATCGACCATCTCCGAGCCGCGTTATACCAAGTAGGTTACCCGATGTAGCCTGTCAAACATTATATATGTTGTTGTAGTTATTTAGGCTACAGTGGGTTAGCCTATAGGGGGTACACATTTCTAGGTTTTCATACTTGTACTCATTTCACTGCTAGTTCATTCATTCTTGTTCAACATGGTATAGAGCAGGTCCCTCCTAGGACCGATTTTTTTTAGGGCCCACCACTACCTACCTACCTACCTACCTACGCCCTAGGGCGCCTCGGCTTTCACGCCCCTAGAGGCCCCGTCGGCCCCGCGCTCTCGCACCTAGAGGCCTCGATCGGCCCCGCGCTCGCTTTTAGAGGCCCCGAATCGGCCCCGCGCTTACCCCTAGAGGCCCGCGTCGGCCCCGCGCTCGTCCTTAACGGCCCCGATCGGCCCCGCGTTTGCCCTTAGCGGCCCACGTCGGCCCCGCGCTTGCCCTTAGAGGCCCTGAACGGCCCCGCGCTCAACCTTTACGTCCCCGAATCGGCCCCGTGCTCGTCCCTAAGGCCCCGGGTGGCCCCGCGTTTGCCCTTCAGGCCCCGCGCTCGTCCCTTACGGCCCCGATAGGCCCCGCGCTCGTCCCTCACGGCCCCGATAGGCCCCGCGCTCGCCCTTAGAGGCCCACGTCGGCCCCGCGCTCGTCCCTAACGGCCCCACCCGCTCCCCGCGCTCGCCCTTAGCGGCCCCGAATGGCCCCACCCAGAACGAGCCGCCCGAACCGAGCAGCCCGAACCGAGCCGACCCGAGCCGCCCAGCCCTTACCGAGACGAGCCGCCCAGCCCTTACCGAGCCGCGCTGCCCGACCCGAGCTGCGCCGCCCTACCTATACCGAGCCGCGCCGCCCTACCTGTACCGAGCCGCGCCGCCCTACCTATACCGAGCCGCGCCGCCCTACCTGTACCGAGCCGCGCCGCCCTACCTACCCTTTGACTGCTCCTACTGCTTTTCCTACTTCTGCTACCATGGCTAGCCCTCCTGTGCTAGCCTTCGATGCTGAGGGCCGCCCAGTGAAGTTCGACACCTGGCTTGATGACCTACACCTCTTCCTACAGCTCACTGCCAAGGAAGACATCTCACTGTACCATCACGCCTTAGGCCACGCTACTGCTCCTGCTGCTACTGCTGACAGCACTGCCCGCTCACAGTGGCAGACTCGTGACGCCCATGCTCGCTTCGCTATTCGCAACTCTCTGCCGATAGATGAGCGCGAGCACTTTGGGCAGCACAAGACTGCACAGGCACTGTACACTGCTGTCGTTGCCCGCTACTCCTCACCGGCCTCTGCCGCTCTAGGCCGTCTCTCTCTTCCCTACCTGTTCCCCGACTTAGCTTCCTTCCACACTGTCGCTGATCTCATTACCCACCTCCGCACTAGTGAGGCTCGCTTCCGCGCCGCTATGCCTGATGAGTTCCTTGCCAAGAACCCACCCCCGCTCTGGCTCACTCTCTACCACCTAGTCACGCGCCTCCCTGACACTCTGCGCTCGGTCAGGGACCACTTCCTAGCTCGCTGCCCCACCGAGCTCACCATTGCCCTCCTCGAGAAGGAACTCCTTGCAGTTGAGGCTAGCATAGTTGCTGTAGGTGCCTCTCGTGGTGACCCCCGTACCCCGTTCTTTGAGGGGTGTTCTCCCTCCCCCCTTCTTCCCTCTGTCGCCTCTGCTGCTGCTGTCGACCTCCTTGGTGCTGAGAAGGTCGGGACTGCGTCTGCTTCGAGCGGGCGCCGCAACGGCAAGGGCAAGGGGGGCAAGGGCGGTGGTGGTGACAGCGGGGGTGGCGGTGGTGGAGGAGGTGGTGGTGGCGGTGGGGGTGGCGCGGGTGGGGGAGGTGGCAGCAGTGGGGGGGGTGGCGGCAGCGGCGGGGGAGGTGGCCGGGGCGGAGCAGGTGGTGGGGGTGGCAGTGGACGAGGCGGCGGCCGGGGTTGGGGTGGTCGAGGAGGTGGTAGCGGCGGTGGTGGTCGTGGAGGCACTGGCGGTGGCCAGGGCCAGCAGCACACTCCGTCGCCCCAGGAGGTCCGTGAGTGGTACTCTCAGCACGGGGGGGGGGGGGGGGGGGGGGGGGGGGGTGGCCTTAGCTGCACGTACGTCATTCGCACTGGTGACCGCACTGGCCAGCCGTGTGGGGGACCGCACGCCACACAGCGTTGCTTCGCTCGTCTGAACGACGCTTGGCGTGTTCAGTTCCCTCAGGCCACTGAGCTGCCCCGCTGGGTTGATCTCCTGAAGAAGGGGATTGACATCTATGCTCTAGACTTTGATGCTATTCTCACTGCCATGTATGTGATGTCTACTAGTGGAAAGGGTGCTGAGTACCTGAGTGTCCCGCCCGACCCGGGCATTAGGACTAGTGCGTCTGCCGCTCCAGGTACTCGCGTGTCTGCTACCCCAGGTGCTGGTGAGGCTGCTGCTCTAGGTGCTTGTACGTCAGCCCCCCCTAGTACTGTGTCGACTGCAGCACTGCACACCTTCACGCCGGATTCAGGTGCCTCTCGCTGTTTCTTTCGTGACAACACTGCCCTTGAGCCCCTTGCTCAGCCAGTAGCTGTCTCCCTCGCTGACCCCTCTGGGGGTCCGGTCCTTGCGACCTCCTCCACTGTCCTTCCCTGTCCTGCGGTCCCGTCGGGCACACTGTCAGGTCTCCACCTCCCCTCGTTCTCTACGAACTTGGTGGCAGGTTGTGCACTCCAGGACGCGGGTGTTCACCAGTTCACCCCTGCCTACGAGCGTGTCACACACTGCACGTGTGCTCGTACAGGCCGCCACTTGGCTACCTTCACCCGGCAGCCGGGGTCAGACCTGTACACACTGACTACTGCCCCCCCTCAGGTCGCTGCGTCTGCGTCTGCGTCTGCGTCAGGTCAGCTGTCCGCCCCCTGCTCGTGTCGCTCTCTAGCACACAAGACTGTCCTCTGGCACCACCGACTAGGCCACCCGTCTGTGCAGCGCCTTCGTGCCATGCACTCCCGGTACCTTGTCTCTTGTCTTCCTAGGGTCCTCCCTCCCCTCCCACCCTCGCCTGCTCCTCCCTGTCTTCCCTGTGTCGAGGGGCGGCAGTGCGCCGCTCCTCACTCCTCCTCGTTTCCCCCGACGATTGCTCCTTTGCAGACGCTCCACATGGACGTGTGGGGCCCAGCCCGCGTCCGTGGTCAGGGTCAGGAGAGGTACTTCCTGATCGTTGTTGACGACTACTCGCGCTACACCACGGTCTTCCCCTTGCGCACCAAGGGTGAGGTCCCTGATGTTTTGATCCCTTGGATCCGCAGAGCTCGTCTCCAGCTCAGCGAGCGTTTCCGCTCGGACTTTCCTGTCCTGCGCTTGCACTCTGACAGAGGTGGTGAGTTCTCCTCCGACCTCTTGGCAGCCTATTGTGCTGAGCACAGCATTGAGCAGTCGTTCACGCTTCCGGCCTCTCCACAGCAGAATGGGGTTGCGGAGCGCCGCATTGGCCTGGTCATGGAGGTCACTCGTACCTCCTTGATCCATGCGGCTGCCCCCCACTTTTTGTGGCCGTTTGCGGTCCGGTACGCTGCGCATCAGCTCAACCTCTGGCCCCGTGTCTCCTTGCCGGAGACCTCGCCCACACTGCTGTGGACGGGGGAGGTTGGCGATGCGTCGTGTTTCCGGGTCTGGGGATCTCGAGCTTTTGTCCGCGATTCGTCTGCGGACAAGCTCTCCTCTCGTGCTGTTCCCTGCGTCTTCCTTGGCTTTGTTCCGGACGCGCCTGGTTGGCAGTTTTACCACGCCACCTCGCGCCGGGTCTTGCCCTCTCAGGACGTCACTTTTGACGAGTCTGTCCCCTACTACCGCCTCTTCCCCTACCGCACTGCCCCGCTCCCACCCCCGCCTCTCTTCCCCGCGCCAGGTGCTGCTGTCGTAGACCCCCTCCCCCCTCAGGGTGCCGCTCCCTCAGGTGTGTCTCAGGTAGACCCGGTCGAGCCTGTTGAGGTTGCTGTCGACTCTCGTCCTACTGGGGGTGCTGAGCCTGGGGGTGCGGACTCTGGGGGTGCTGAGCGTGGGGGTGCAGACTCTGTGGGTGCTGAGCCTGGGGGTGCGGACTCTGGGGGTGCTGAGCCTGGGGGTGCGGACACTGGGGGTACTAAGCCTGGGGGTGCTGAGCCTGGGGGTGCGGTGACTGGGGGTGCTGAGCCTGGGGGTGCTAGGTCTGGGGGTTCTGACTCTGGCGGTGCTGGGCCTGAGGGTGCTACACCTGGACGAGACCTCTCCTTGGAGCAGTTGCGTGAGTGGTACTTGCAGTACTGCAGCCTCCGGAGAGGTACTTCTGGGACCAGGCGCACTACAGGGACTGGTGCTGGTACTTCTCCTCCCATTCGAGAGCTCCCCTCCCGTGAGCGGATCCGTGAGTGGTATGAGCGCCGTTGCACACTTCGGAGTGGCGCGCCTCGTCTCACGGACCCGGCTGCTGCTGGTGCTACGGACCCGGGCACTGGAGCTGCTGCTGTTGCTACGGACCCTGGCGTTGGAGCTGCTACTGTTGCTGCGGACCCGGGAGTTGGAGGTGCCACTGGTGCTGAGGACCCGCGCGTTGGAGTTGCGGCTGGTGCTGTGGACCCTGGTGTTGGAGTCCCTGCTGGTGCTGAGGACCCGGGCGTTGGGGCTGCGGCAAGTGCTGTGGACCCTGGTGTTGGAGCCACTCCTGGTGCTGAGGACTCGGGTGTTGGTGCTGAGGCTTGTACAGAGGACCTGGGCGTTGGAGCTGCTGCTGGTTCTGGTACTGCCGCTGGGGGTACTGGTGCTGTCCCTGCTGTGTCTGGAGTCGCCGCGCGCCCTCAGCCGTACTTCGTTCTGCTCCTTCAGCAGGTTCTTGGTCTCTCGCCTCCTCCTGGTCCTCCTCCCTTAGCGTGTTCACAGCGTGTCCCGTCACAGTTACAGTTGCAGCCGGCCTCCCCGCTACCTGCTCCTTCTCCTTACACTGGTCCTACTGGCGGTCTTACTGAGCGTCGTGAGTCTGCGTCTCACCCTGCGTCGCCTGTCCGTCCTGCTAGCGCTAGTGGTCGTGGTTCGCGTCAGCGTCCTCCTCCTGCCCCTGGCACGCACCAGATGTCTCTACGTCCGTCTACTGCTCCTCTTCGTGCCCCTTTGCCTTCTCCTCCTGCGTCTTCTCTTCCTGCTCTCCCCGACCCTGCGTCGGACTCTCTTCGTGCTGCCAGTTCTACTGTCACGCGTCTCCTTGCTACTGCCGTCACTGGCCCTTCTTTCGAGTCTTCTGCTGCGTCTGCCCTAGTTGCTGAGCTCGTCGACTTTGCTGCTCGCTGTCGCCTAGACTACGCTGCGAGTCTTGTCGGTGAGTCTGAGTCTGTCTGTCCTCCGTCCGTCGGGGGTGAGTGTGCCCTTGGCATGGACGTCCTTGAGGACAGGCAAGAGGAGTTCCAGTGTCTGGCAGCTACTTCACCTCATCTCGTGTCCGTACTGCTTACCCCTGAGGGAGACCCGGATGCACTTGACATCCCGACTCCGCGCTCTTACGCGGAGGCGATAGAGGGTCCCTACTCCTCTCAGTGGCACGCAGCTATGGATGCAGAGATGGCTTCCTGGAAGTCCACAGGCACCTACGTTGACGCTGTCCCCCCTCCTGGGGCGAACATCGTCATTGGCATGTGGATCTTCAGGGTGAAGCGGCCGCCGGGTTCTCCGCCTGTCTTCAAGGCGCGTTACGTGGCTCGTGGCTTCAGCCACCGGCAGGGAGTTGACTACTTTCAGACCTTCTCCCCCACCCCGAAGATGACCACTCTTTGGGTACTGCTGCACGTTGCTGCTCACCGTGACTACGAGCTGCACTCTCTCGACTTCAGCACAGCTTTCTTGCAGGGCAGCCTGCACGAGGAGATCTGGCTGCGCCGCCCACCTGGCTTCACTGGGTCTTTCCCTCCCGGTACCCAGTGGAGTCTCCGGCGTCCAGTCTACGGTCTCCGCCAGGCGCCACGTGAGTGGCACGACACACTGAGGACTACGCTTGCGGCTCTTGGGTTCGCTACTTCTACTGCCGACCCGTCGATGTTTCTGCGCACCGGCACCTCTCTGCCGCCGTTCTACATCCTCGTGTACGTCGACGACTTGGTCTTTGCCACAGCTGACACTACTGGACTCGCCTACCTGAAGTCCGAGCTACAGAAGAGACACACGTGCACTGACCTGGGTGAACTGCGCAGCTACCTTGGCTTGCAGATCACCCGGGACAGAGCACGCCGCACCATCACCCTGACTCAGTCACACATGGTGCAGCAGGTCCTTCAGCGCTTCGGCTTCACGTACTCCTCGCCTCAGGCCACTCCTCTGTCTACTCGCCACTCGCTCTCAGCTCTGCCTTCGGATGAGTCCGTAGAGTCGAGTGGCCCGTACCCAGAGCTTGTTGGCTGTCTCATGTACCTGATGACCTGCACACGACCTGACCTTGCATAGCCTCTTATAATTCTTGCACGCTATGTTGCTCCTGGGAGACACCGACCAGAGCACATGGCTGCAGCGAAGAGGGTGTTGCGCTACTTGTGCAATACGTCGGGCATGGGGCTAGTGCTTGGAGGGCGGAGTCCAGTGGTCCTCACGGGTCACGCAGACGCTTCTTGGGCTGATGACCAGGCTACGCAGCGGTCGTCACAGGGTTACACCTTCAGCCTTGGTTCCGGCTCTGTTTCGTGGCGGGCTACTCGCTCGTCTTCTGTTCTCGGCTCCAGTTGTGAGGCTGAGATCTACGCAGGGGCCATGGCTTCTTAGGAGCTTCGCTTGCTCACCTACCTGCTGACCGACCTTGGAGAGCCGCCTCGTTCTCCTCCAGTCCTGTACGTCGACAACAAGGCCATGCTGGCCTTGTGTCGAGAGCAGAGACTGGAGCACAGAACAAAGCACATTGCTCTCCGCTACTTCCTCGTGAGCTACAACAGCGTGGTCAGTTGCGACTTGCGTATGTGGCCTCCGAGGCCAACACTGCTGATGTCTTCACCAAGGCACTTCCGCCTTGTGATCATCAGCGCTGCTGTAACCAGTTGGGTCTTGTGTCTAACTTGCCTCACTTGCTCTCCTCTTGACCCTCTTTGTACTGTTACATATGTATATATTGCTGCTCTTGCTTGTTTAGTCTTATATATATATGTACTCCTGCATGTGAACTGGCCTTGTGGCCTTGAACTTGTGCTCGGATTGTGTGGTGACGTTGTGATCCACCCTGAGCTTGCTTTGTTTTGCTTTACTTGACTGGTCTTGTGACCCCTAGTTCTCCCCCACTTCGCCTATGGGGGTGTGTCAAACATTATATATGTTGTTGTAGTTATTTGGGCTACAGTGGGTTAGCCTATAGGGGGTACACATTTCTAGGTTTTCATACTTGTACTCATTTCACTGTTAGTTCATTCATTCTTGTTCAACATAGCCTACGTGGCTCTGGCATCGTCCTCGAAATGTTTAGTGTAGATTTCGTCACGCTTCGCCAAGTTTGTGCGACAGCTGAACTGGGCAGAAATGACCACGTTCGAAGGACGTTTCGAATGCACGTTCGAACACGCGGTCGACTGACTGTTTGGTTACGTGAGTTGCCAGGTCAATATTCGAACATTAACTTGGTAATCTGCGAAGGCTTTCGCGACATTCACGATGTCAGTAACTATATCAAGTTTGAACAGTTTTCTGAACTTTGACTCAAAAGCACCGCGCCCTGAGTCATACGAGTGTAAGGGCGCGTAACCATTTTGCATTTTTTTGATTTTGACGTACCGTCCGATTATATGGAATCGGACGGTACGTTTATAACGAAACGGACTGTCCGATTTGAGTGTTTGCAACTTCGGACGGTCCGAATGCAGATGTGACACTTTTTCCACATGCTAGGGTTTCGCGATGGTTTTCCCTTCGCCATCTCAAATGTACACCAGTAACGCCAGTCACAACCCATCTCAATTTTCGCCAGTTGAGTTCAGCGCTTCGGACAAACATAGGAAATGTCAAACAAGCACAAAGGTCGTCCAAACCAAGCCCATTCAATGTCAGAAGGACCAGGTATCTGGGACTCTTGTGTTTCGGGAACAGCTGTGGCAGGAGTGGTAGTATTGGTAGAGCTCGGTGGCGGGGAGTTGGGAGTGGTGTTGTCAGACTGGGTGTTCTGGGCGTAGCTAGAGGGATCCATTGTGCAGAGAATTGAGTAGTGGGTCAATGTCGTGGCTTCTTGTATTGTAGTATGGCTAGTTGTGATTGGTCAATGTCAATCGTTGCATCCAAGTCGCATTTTTTCATCTTTTGGCAAGGCGGTCCGCTGAAATCCAATTTCGCCCGCCAATCGTGTGCGCGGACAGGTGGACAGTCCTTTTGTGATTCGGACAGTCCGTTGTCAGAGTTTCGTGTCGTTGGAAAGCGGAAAAAGTGTCATGACAGTTCGAATTTGTAGCGACGTCGCAAGCGTCCTCGCGAAGAACTGAACGACATTGAACGATGATGGTAACCCTTCGCATCGACGTACGGTCCACGGTTCGTTCCGTCGGGTGCAAAATGGTTACGCGTCCTAATATCAATACATGTGAGTGTGTTCATTGGGGCAGCTCCATGAACATGCAAATTCTTTCTTTGGGCTTTGCAAAAGCACAGTGGACCTGAAATGTTTCCAATTTATTACGTGTCATGGGCATTGACATATGTGGATGTGTTTCTGTAAGTTTCAGTGGATCGTGGGCAGGGCTATAGAGGGTACGGGTCATCGTTCTCTCATTCTTGAAATTGATCCCCGATATTACACCCTTTGTGTTCTAACTCTGACAGTGCTTTGATGTTTTAGTGCAACGACCTCTGCCCCAGCATATTACTGTTTAGTTTTGTCCTTTATTCGCATGCTCTCCCTTTCCTTCTCCTTCACCATCGTTATGCTACTTCTCCGAGTCAGCAAAAGTGGTGGTGAACATTGAAAGGGCCAGTCTTGTGTTGTCATTTGCTGTGCTGTGCACCCAACAGAATACTCGCGCCAATTCTGGCCGCCCTCCAGTCAGCCATGGAATCTTGCTTCTCCATCCAGCTATATACTACCCTAGCACCACATTGGCAGAAAAAGAAAACGCGGAGTAATGATTTCGATAGCACTGTAGCAGCAAAAAGCGGTCGTATGGAATGAAAGCTGTTGCTTTTTCGCGGCTCGGCCAGAACAGGCTGGTACGGCACCTATGGGCGCGTGCACCGCAGTGTATTGCTGAGACGGCCTCTCGCCAGCTCGGCAATTGCCGCGATGGCTCGACCAAGAAAGCAAGACTCAATGACTCAAACAGGCTCGACTGGGCCAGTCACGTAACGGCCCAGCCCACCATTCTCGACGTGACTCCTCAGGATTCACCACTCACCATTCGCAAGCACGGCCTGTTACAAATCACTCTCCAGTTCAAAAGTCGGCGGTGTCGTCGTAGGTAGAACCTCTGGTTAAGTCTAGTGCTAGTACTACTAGTACCATGATTTCGCGCCTGCGTACAATAATCCGCGCAATCCCGTTCAAGTTCTTGTGGCATATTCAATGCCACGTGTCGAAAATACTGGCCACGTAGCGCGCGCAGCTTCCTTCACAATTCCGTCCCGATGACGACGTCCCGCAGGCGCTTTTGGACTTTTTGGCCACCACCCTCCCCTCCCCCCCGGAGGGAGGGCCCGTCTTTTCCACCCACCCGCCACCCATTTGCTTGTTGTAGCCGGATCTGCTCGATTCGGCGGAAATCAGATAAAGACCACGGCATGAGAAGGAACACAGCAGCATATCCCGGCCATTTCGTCTGCGCGAGAGAGTTCACAACAGCCTTCAAGAAGAGAGTTCTCTGACTGCCTGCTGCCTGCGGGACCTCCGAGCTCCTACCAGCAATCTCCTCCGACCGGCGGTGATATCTACTCAGAGTCTTTCCTTCTGTGGATGCCCGTCGTGGATTGCGTATTGCGTACTCGAGGCTCGTACTACTGCCGCTACTACTAGTAGTACCAATAGTAGTACTATACCATCATGGCGTCGCGTCATAGGCGTGTAATGAGCGCGGCGGTTGTTCTCAGTGCGTCCGAGCAGCAGCAGCCTCACTGTGCTGCTGCTGACAAGACTGCGGCCCACATAATGATGCGGAGGGCGACGACGAGGACTACTACGAGGACGATTACTAGTTGTACTACAACCAATACTAGTACTACTACCAGGGGCTACTACCACAGCCGCCATGGCAGCCTTTCCGCGGCGCCGCGGGGGCCTCCGCCTTGCGACGCTCACGCCATGCACATCACGCGAGGCTCTTCCGTGGCGCGTCCCCTGGCTGGAATCATAACCGGTTGCTGCCAAGATTATGCCACCTCGCCCCCTCCTTGCGAGGCGGTTCAGGTGAAGGCAGCGCCGCTGCGTATCTCAAGAGCAGCAGCAGCAGCAACAGCAGCAAGAGAAGCATCAGCAGCACGAGCAGCAACAGCAACAAGCCTAGGCGCCGCGCGGCAGACGCAGCATCAGCAGCATGACGAGCGGTGCAGGCAGCGCCGTCCTCATCATCACCATCTGTGCATCATGCCGCCCAACGCCAGGCGCGGGTGCCCTGTACCCCCTCGCCCCGCCCACTCATCGCCTGCCTCCCACAGCTTCCCTCGCAGCACTTCCCTACCCCTCTGGAAGCTAGCTCCTGCCACTCATTCCCCTCCTTTCACTCCCTCATTTCCCTCCTCTCCAGTCTCCGCTGCGGCTCCTGTGTCCTCGCCTCCCTCTTCTCTTTCTGCTTCTGCAAAAGAATCCTCTTCCTCCGCCAACCCTATTCACAATCAGCATTCAAAGTCAGCTACTGTGGCTTCCAGGCCTGAGCTCGTCCGTAAATACTCCGCACCTGACCTGCGCCCGAACCTGTCCAATAGCCACGGCACCAGCTCGATCAGCAGCCCTAAAGCCAACCGTACAAGCAGATTTGAGTCCATTGCAGACCAACTGAGCTCATCCGAATCAGAAGGTCCGTTTCGGCCGAGCCTAAGTCCGAAACACTCGTGCCTCAGTCCGAAACTAGCAGGGGAGAGCCCGAATTGTGCTGCAAGCCGGAAGCTTGTTCGGCGCGTGTCATTCAGCAGCATTGTGCAGGTGAGGCGGGTCATCGACTTGCATGCTGATGCTGACAAGTACTGCAGTGACAGTGATGGGAGATACTCGAATGCTATCTATTGTGGCGAATGGTGTGGCAATGCTATTCCCTGCAGCACGAGGGAGCAGCAGCAACAGCAGCAAAACACATCTTATGACTCCTGCCCCAGCCTTTTGGCTTCGTTCAACTCCTCCCCATCCCCTTCGCAACTCCTCTCCTCCACGTCTTCCTCATCCTCCTCTCTCTCCCCATCAGCCTCCACTTCGTCTCCCTGTCTGAAGCCCCACCCTCCTCCACCTCGCAACTGTTCTCACTCCTCCCTCACCTCCTTGTGCCCACCCTCACCTTCCTCCTGTTCCACATCCCTCCCTCATGCCTCCACTAACATGCTCCCCTCCCCAGCCACTAGAAGGCTGATCGCACGGCTTCGTGCATCAGCAGCTGCAGCAGTAGCAGCACCGTTACCAGCAAGGCAAACCAGCGAACATGTTGTGACTGCCTCATGAGTGCCATGATGAGTGTCTCGTAAGCGTACAAACACTGTGTTTGCATAACCGTATGTCTGGATTGTCTGAATATATAGCAGTGTTGTGTTGAATAAAGCTGATGTAATACGTATACATGTAAATTAACAGGCAGATCCCTTCATTGCTTGGGGTAGATCGCCAGGGTAAGGCAGCACTGAAAGGTATACGAACATAAGCACTGTACAACCGTACATGTAGCATCTTTGTAGCACCCTGAGAGCATTATTGTGATTTTTGTTCAGTGCACCCTGATGCATAATCTGAAGTTGAAGTCCTGAAGAAATGAATTGAGAAGATGTGATCAACTTGTACAGTTAAGATGGTGAATCGATTGTGTGAAACGGAGATTGCAGGACGGACGGGATTTCAGGCACTTGCTCGTTGTGGCAGATTGAGATTAGTGTACCAGATTCTTTTGACTCCTAGCTTGTTTGTTCCATTGCACGAATAGATTCTTGTTTACTAGGATCTTAGGCTAAAACAACATGGTCATTACAGTAATTTGCATACGAGTGGGGACTTCAGAATGGGATTGAGTGGTGGCCTGTTGGGCATTGCCTGTAATTGTGCCGCACTGCACTCCTCCAAACCAGAACTCATCCCCGTGTCGGCATGGCTTGTTTCGAACTGCTCCATTCCAATCCGAGTCAGCAAAGGTGGTGGTGAAGATTGAAATCTCGATGTGGTGGTGGTAGTGGTGGTGAGTTTGATGGACATGCACATGCTCTGAACACTCGTGCCAATTCTGGCCACCCTCCAGTCAGACATAGAATCTTTGCTTCCCCACCCAGCTATCAAACCGGAACCGCCTTCTAGCATGATCGTTGAACGAGTCACATCGCGGTTTCATGGATTGGTAGAAAACGATGGAGGACGAATGATCTTGATAGTACCGTAGCAGCTGAAAAGCGACATCACATCGATTTTGTGGCATCCAGTTGTTTCTGCCCGCGGCTTGGCCGGAGCAGGTTTGGCGCCAATGGTGGATGACAGGCTGAGACGGCGTCTCACCAGCTCGAAGAATACATCTCAGCGGACAAGCGAGTCCGCCCGGGGGAGCTCGCTGGCCGCGGGCAAAAAAAATAAACCCCAGAAGGGCATGCATCCGGTCAGTATAACACCTCGCTACCCACTGGGTCAAAACGAGGGTGTTATTTGGCGCAGCGGAATGCCCATTAACACTTAGCCCACAGGCGTTACACTCGTCCCCCCCTGGTGTCAACGTCCCCGTTGACGAACTTCAGGGAGTCGGCCCCCGCAGGGACCTGTTCGCTGTGCTCCAAGCAGCGACTTCGCTGGTGGAACAGGCCAACGGATGATCGTTCGCTGGGTTCAATCAGGTTTCCACATTCAAGTTCTCGCCACAGGCGGAAAATGTGGATTAGCCAGGATTTGAACCCTAGGCTCTGATACCAGTATAGCACCTCGCTACCCACTTGGTCAAAACGAGGGTGTTATTTGGCGCAACGAAATGCCCATTAACACTTAGCCCACAGGCGTTACAGTCAGGGAGGCATCAACCCTAAACACAGGACACCGCGATAAGACATCGCGATTGCCGCGTTCGCGCCGACCAGAGCCGCGCACCAGTTGCCAGAACACTGTAGCTTATGCATTTTGTGTAGGCTGTAGTGGGGTATCCCATAAGGGGTACAACCCAATTAGGGTTAATACTTGTACCCACTTGTTTCATAGTTCATTCATTCTCGTTTCTTCTCATGGTATCGAGCAGGTTCCCTAACGGGAACGATTCATAGGGCCCACCACTACGATTTTTTTTATTCTGCCCGGAGCGCGCTCCACTCAGGCCCGAGTCGCACTCAGTGTGCTCTCCCTACCGTCGTGCCCTCGCTAGGCCCCTCACGGCCCCGTCGCGTTGCCCTTAGCGGCCCTCTTACGGCCAGTCACGCCGCCCTTAGCGGCCCTCTTACGGCCCGTCGCGCCGCCCTTACGGTCCGTCGCGCCGCCCTTCTGGCCCGACGCGCCGCCCTTCAGCGGCCCCGTCGCGCCGCCTCTTTCGCGGCCCCGTCGTACCGTCCTCAGCGGCCCATCGCCGCCCTCCACCTACGGCCTCGTCGCCGCCTCCCCTTACGGCCCGGTGCCGCCTCTCACAGCGGCCTCGTCGCCGCCTCTTACAGCGCCACCACCGACCCCGCGCGCCGCCCTAGCGGCCTCTTGCGCCGCCCGTCGGCCCCGCGTGCCGCCCTTGCGGCCCTTCGAGCCGCCCGTCGGCCCACCGTGAGCCGCCCTAGCGGCATCAACGCCGCCCTTCCCGGCCCCGACGCCACCTCGGCGGCTCCGGCACTGCCCTTCCCGGCCCCGACGCCGCCTTCCCGGCCCCGCCGCCGCTCCACCTGGCCTCGCCGCCGCTCCACCTGGCCCCTCGAGCCGCCTTCAGCGGCCTCCTCACGGCCCCACCGCCGTCCCTTAGTCAGGAGCCGCCGCCGCCGAGCCGCCCAGCAACCGAGCCGCCGGGCCGCCGAGCCGCCCAGCAGCCGAACCGCCGAGCCGCCCAGCAGCCGAGCAGCCGAGCCGCCGAGCCGCCAAGCCGCCGAGCAGCAGAGCCACCGAGCCGCCCAGCAGCTAAGCAGCCGAGCCGCACAGCCGCCGAGCCGCCCAGTAATAGAGCCGCCGAGCCGCCCAGCAGCCGATTAGCCGAGCCGCCGAGCCGCCCAGCAGCCGAGCTGCCGAGCCGCCCTGCAGCCGAGCCGCCCGCACCGCCGAGTCGCCCGAGCAGCCCTGTCAGGTAAGAGCAGCGCCTCTACCCCTGCACTGCCCTTACCCTACTGTTCGCGCTGCTAGTCTACTGCTGTCATGGCTACCCCTAGTGTCCTCGCTTTTGACGCTGAAGGTAGGGCCATTGACTTTGACGTCTGGGTAGATGACCTGCAGCTTTTCTTACAGTGCGATAGGGCAGACGGCCTCTCCCCCTTTGACCTCACTTCTGGTGCCTCTCCTGCCCTTGCTGCTGATGCTGACGCCAGTGTTCGCTCACGGTGGGCCATGCGCGATGCTGCTGCACGTCTTGCTGTGCGTCGCCACCTGCCTACCTCTGAGCGTGCGCACTTTAGCCAGTACAGGAGTGCTCAGACCTTGTACGACGCTGTATTTGCACGCTACTCCTCCCCTGCCACTACTGCACTGAGCCGCCTCATGCTACCGTACCTCTTCCCTGACCTTGCTGCCTTTCCCACAGTCACTGACCTCATTACGCACCTCCGCACTAGTGACACTCGCTACCGCGCTGCGCTTCCTGCTGAGTTCTGCGCCAAGAAACCCCCCCCCCCCCCATGTACATCACCCTCTACTACATAGTCGCCCGTCTCCCTGACACCCTCCGCGTAGTCAGGGACCACTTTCTCATTGTATGCCCCACCACTCTCACCGTTGACCTCCTCGAGAAGGCCCTCCTAGCGGTAGAGAAAAGCATAGTCGCTGTAGGAGCCTCTCGTGGTGACCCCCGCACCCTCGTCTTTGAGGGGTGTTCTCCCTCCCCCCTCTTGCCCTCTGTTGCTTCTGCTGCTGCGGCCGACTTCGTTGGTTTCGAGTCGGTCGGCGCTGCGTCTGCCCCTTCGGGGAAGCGCCGCACAGGCAAGGGCAAGGGGGGCAAGGGCGCTGGAGGAGCTGGCGGGGGCGGTGGAAGTGGCGGTGGAGCCGGCGGAGGGGGTGGGGGTGGTAGTGGGAGTGGTGGCGGGGGTGGAGGTGTCGGTGGCGGCAGTGGAGGCGGAGGCGGAGGCGGCGGTGGCGGTGGGAGCGGAGGTGGCGGAGTTGGCGGCGGAGGAGGAGGCGGAGGCGGAGGAGGTGGAGCTGGTCGAGGTGGCGCTGCGCAGAGGGGCGGCTCCGGTGGTGGTCAGTGCCAGCAGCAGTAGCAGCAGCGCACTCGTGACATCCCCCCCCCCTCAGCAGCTCCGTGAGTGGTACGCTGCACGCCAGCGGGGTGGGGGTACTGGTCCGTGCACCTACGTCCTGCGCACCGGCGACCGTGCAGGTGAGCAGTGTGGGGGTGCGCACCCCACCCAACGCTGCTTTGGCCGCGTGACGGACGCGTGGCGTTACCAGATTCCTGAGGCCACTGAGATCCCTCGCTGGGGCGAGCTATCTAGGGCGGGGGTAGCTATCTTTGACCTTGACTTTGATGCTATTCTTGCTGCTATGTATGCTGTGACTATTAGTGATGAGGGTGACTGTTACCGATGTTTTCCGCCCGACCTGGGCATTGAGACTGCTGCTCTAGGTGCTGGTGAGGGTGCTGCTCTTGGTGCTACGAGGCTGCTGCTCTAGGTGCCAGTGCGTCTGCTTCCTCAGGTGCTGGTGAGTCTGCTCTCTCAGGTACTTCGTCGGCTTCGGCCTCCCTCACCTTCACCCTTGACTCGGGGGCTTCTCGCTCCTTCTTTCGAGACCGCACCACACTCACGCCGCTTGGTCGGCCAGTTGCAGTCTTTCTGGCAGACCCCTCTGGGGGTCCTGTCCTTGCTCACTTCTCCACTGTCCTCCCGTGTCCGGCGGCTCCCTCTGGCACCCTGTCTGGTCTTTACCTCCCCTCGTTCTCGACGAACTTGGTGAGTGGTGCTGACCTACAGGATGGGGGAGTGCACCAGTTCACTCCTGTGAGCCAGCGGGTGACACACTGCACTGAGGCTCGTACGGGCCGACACTTGGCCACGTTTACACGTCAGCCGGGGTCGAGCCTGTACACACTGACCACTGCGTCTCCTCCAGTCACTGCGTCTGGTCGGGTAGCTGCGTCGGGCCAGGTATTTGCTGCAGCGTCCAGGTCTGGTCCTGAGTCTGCCCCCTGTTCGTGTCGTCTCCTGTCTCACGAGACTCTCCTGTGGCACCACCGCCTTGGTCACCCCTCCCTGCCTCGTCTCCGAGGCATGGCGGCCCGTCTCCTTGTCTCTGGTCTTCCCCAGTCCCTCCCTCCCCTTCCCCCGGGGCCTGCCCCTGCCTGCGTCCCCTGCGTCGAGGGGCGGCAGCGTGCTGCCCCTCACTCCTCCCAGTTTCCCCCGACAAAGGCCCCGCTGCAGACGCTTCACATGGACGTGTGGGGCCCAGCCTGCGTCCGTGGACAGGGTCACGAGCGCTACTTCCTGCTGGTGGTTGACGACTACTCGCGTTACACCACAGTCTTCCCCTTGCGCAGCAAGGGTGATGTCACTGAGGTGCTGATCGTCTGGATCCGCGCAGCTCGTCTCCAGCTCAGGCAGAGATTCGGCTCGGACTTTCCTGTTCTGCGTCTGCACTCTGACAGAGGCGGAGAGTTCTCCTCTGGCCTCCTGCGAGCCTACTGTCGTGCACGAGGCATCCACCAGACCTTCACGCTTTCAAAGTCTCCACAGCAAAATGGGATTGCTGAGCGCCGCATTGGCATGGTCATGGACGTCGCGCGTACGTCCATGATGCATGCGGCTGCCCCTCATTTTCTGTGGTCGTTTGCGATTCGGTACGCGGCGCATCAGATCAACCTTCAGCCCAGGGTCTCCATGCCGGAAACCTCCCCAGCCTTGCTGTGGACGGGGAAGGTTGGCGATGCGTCTGCATTCCGTTTCTGGGGATCTCGGGCGTTTGTCCACGACTTGTCTGCGGACAAGCTGTCCCCTCGTGCTGCTCCGTGCGTCTTCCTTGGTTTCCCCCCTGACGCGCCTGGGTGGTAGTTCTACCACCCCAGCTGTCGCCGTGTTCTGTCCTCCCAGGACGTCACGTTTGATCAGTCGGTCCCCTACTACCGCTTCTTCCCCTACCGCACTCGGTCCATTCCCCCGCCACCTCTCTTCCTTGTCCCAAGTCCCCCCCCGGTAGACCCCCTCCCCCCTTAGGGTCCTTCCCCTTCAGGTATGTCCCGGGTAGACGCAATCGAGCCTGTCGAGGTTGCTGGTGACTCTGGTGCTGCTGAGGGTGCTGAGCCTGGGGGTGCTGACTCTGGGGGTGCTGAGCGTGTGAGTACTGCGCCTGGGGGTGCTTCGCCTGGTGGTGCTGAGCATGGGGGTGCTACAACTAGGGGTGCTGAGCTTGGGGGTGCTACGCCTGGGGGTGCGGAGCCTGTGGGAGCTGGGCCTGCTCGTGTCGTGTCTGGCAACACTGTGCCTGGAGGTTCTCCAGGTGCTTCGTCTCGGCGGGAGCCACTCTCTCCATAGGAGCTGCGCGAGTGGTTTTCCCGGTGCTGGAGGCGTGCTGCTGGAGCTGGAGGTTCTTCGACTGCTGAGGGTGCAGGTGTCGCGGGTCACGGAGGTGCTCGTACTAGGAGTACTGGAGCTGCTGGGCCTGCGGGTACGACTGGGTCTGTCCTCCGTCCGTCGGGGGTGAGTGTGCTCTTGCCACGGACGTCCTTGAGGACAGGCAGGAGGAGTTCCAGTGTCTGGCTGCTGCTTCACCTCATCTCGTGTCCGTACTTCTTACCCCTAAGGGAGACCCGGATGCACTTGACATCCCGACTCCGCGCTCTTACGCGGAGGCGATAGAGGGTCCCTACTCCTCTCAGTGGCAGGCAGCTATGGACACAGAGATGGCTTCCTGGAAGTCCACAAGCACCTACGTTGACGAGGTTCCCCCACCTGGGGCGAACATCGTCAGTGGCATGTGGATTTTCAGGGTGAAGCGGCCACCGGGTTCTCCGCCTGTCTTGAAGGCGCGCTACGTGGCTCGTGGCTTCAGTCAGCAGCAGGGAGTTGACTACTTTCAGACCTTCTCTCCCACCCCGAAGATGACCACTCTTCGGGTACTGCTGCACGAAGCTGCTCACCGTGACTACGAGCTGCAATCTCTTGACTTCAGCACTGCTTGCTTGCAGGGCAGCCTGCACGAGGAGATCTGGCTGCGCCACCCACCTGGCTTCACTAGGTCTTTTCCTCCTTGTACCCAGTGGAGCCTCCGGCGTCCAGTCTACGGTCTCCGCCAGGCACCGCGCGAGTGGCACGACACACTGAGAACTATGCTTGCGGCTCTTGGGTTTGCTCCCTCTACTGCCGACCCGTCGCTGTTTCTGCGCACCGACACTTCTTTGCCGCCGTTCTACATCCTCGTGTACGTCGACGACTTGGTCTTTGCCACAGCTGACACTGCTGGACTCGCCCACGTGAAGTCCGAGCTGCAGAAGAGACACACGTGCACCGACCTGGGTGAACTGCGCAGCTACCTTGGCTTGCAGATCACCCGGGACAGAGCACGCCGCACCATTACCCTGACTCAGTCACACATGGTGCAGTAAGTTCTTCAGCGCTTCGGCTTCACGTACTCCTCGCCTCAGGCTACTCCTTTGCCTACTCGCCACTCGCTCTCAGCTCTGCCTTCGGATGAGTCCGTAGAGTCGAGTGGCCCGTACCAAGAGCTTGTTGGCTACCTCATGTACCTGATGACCTGCACTCGACCTGACCTTGCATACCCTCTTAGCATTCTCGCACGCTATGTTGCTCCTGGGAGACACAGACCAGAGCACATGGCTGCAGCGAAGAGGGTGTTGCGCTACTTGTGTAGTACGTCGGGCATGGGGCTTGTGCTTGGAGGGCGGAGTCCAGTGTTCCTCACTGGGCACGCAGACGCTTCTTGGGCTGACGATCAGGCTACGCAGCGGTCGTCACAGGGTTACACCTTCAGCCTTGGCTCCGGCTCTGTTTCGTGGCGGGCTACCCGCTCTTCTTCTGATCTCGGCTCCAGTTGTGAGTCTGAGATCTACGCAGGAGCCATGGCTGCGCAGGAGCTTCGCTGGTTCACCTACCTGCTGACTGACCTCGGAGAGCCGCCTCGTTCTCCTCTAGTGCTGTACGTAGACAACAAGGCCATGCTGGCCTTGTGTCGAGAGCAGAGACTGGAGCACAGAACAAAGCACATTGCTGTCCGCTACTTCCTTGCTCGTGAGCTACAGCAGCGTGGTCAGCTGCGACTTGAGTACGTGGCCTCTGAGGCCAACACTGCTGATATCTTCACCAAGGCACTTGCGCCTTGTGATCATCAGCGCTTTTGTACTCAGCTGGGTCTTGTGCCTGCCTTGCCTCACTTGCTCACCTCTTGACCTTGCTTGTACTGTTACACATATAAATGCACATACTCTTGCTTGTCTAGCCTTTTATATATATATGTACTCCTGCATGTGAACTGGTCTTGTGGCCTTGACCTTGTACTCGGACTGTGTGGTGACTTGAGATCCACCCTTAGCTTGCTTTGCTTGATTGGTCTTGTGACCCCTTGTTCTCCCCCACTTTGCCTATGGGGGTGTGTCAGAATACTGTAGCTTTTGCATTTTGTGTAGGCTGTAGTGTGGTATCCCATAAGGGGTACAACAAGTGGGGTACCCGCTTGTTTCTTAGTTCATTCATTCTCGTTTCTTCTCACCAACGACTAAAACAGGCTCGACTGGGGCAGTCAGATGACTGCCGCACCATGGCCCTGTTCGATAGCGAGGGTGACCCATGCCAGAAAACATTGAGGTGACCTTGTTCCTTGGGCGGGAAACGGTTTGCGACCTCATGCGATGGTGCATAATTCCCGCCAGCGCGAACGACCCACCTGCGATCTCCACGGTTTCCCGCCCATCTGCTAAAAGTTGGCGGGAATCTTGACGAGGTACTTTGACACCACAGCGCGCAAGAACAGTAACTCCCGCCTAATGATTACAGCCCCTCCCTGGTAAAACACCAGACCATTGTCGGACCATTGCCAAAGTTGCTTTTCAACTAAATCGCTTCACTGCCAGACCAATGGGCTATTTAGGGGTAGTCTAATCTAGCGGTTTCCCTATCTCTAACTGCCCAAAAGTAGGGTAAAGAAAAACAGAGCATGCCCGGTCGAATCTGAGCCTTTTGACTCTTGAGACTTGCACATTTCGCAGCTTCGTACTACGTCGCGATTTGTGGAGTCCAGTGCCTTAGCGACATACAGCGAATTAGGAAGTGTGTTTCGCGAATTAGGGTTTCCTTGCAGAGATGTTCTACGTTTATGGTTTTTTTTTTCCCCTACATCCAGCGGTATTTTGTTTTTCGGTTTTTTCCGCCTTCACCTGTCAACTTTGGGGGAACCCTCGTCCGCTTCAATGGGCCGTTAGGGTGGATCTTTTCGACACCCTGCACGGTTGAGTTCGGTGAAACAAGTCGGCGTTGGGGCGGCCAAATAATAACACTGCCGGCCCAGAGGCCCCACTTGCACTTTGTCGCGACCCTCAACCATTTGGGCGACAGGGCCATTCCAAACGGTTGCATCCTGGAAGCCCCAAAAGCTATCGAACAGGGCCCATGTTTCACTTGAGACTCGTGAGAGGCCGACAGGCTCGTCGTGACGTGAGTCGCCACTCGTTTCGATTAATGTATCACGAACCTCGAGTCGCGACGGATCTCTTGGAAAGCCCTCGGTTTCTTCGCGTAGGACCTTTAGGTACAAAAGGCCCAACACTGTACAGTATTCTGTTGACCTTGAGTAGTACTACAAACACCATGGCTTGCACGATGCAATCCTCGTTCGAACTTCTTTTTGAGGCGCACATTGCGTTACGTAAGAGTCCATACGACGCGGCGCACGCAGCTTCCTTGCACAATTCCGTCCTGATGACGACGCCCCACTGGCGCTTTTGGCTTTTTGGCTTCTTGGCTTGTTGGCTTTTGGCTTTTGCTACCCCGTCCCCACACCCGCGATTTGCGGTCGGATCGCTTGGTTCAGCGGAAATAAGATGGCGAGCGAGAATGATAACAGCGGCAGCACGAGGAGGAGACATTCTTCTCACGGAAAACGTTCGCCGAGACTCGGAATTGGAGTATCGGCCGCCTTCCCCTAGCCCAACTCCGACTCTTAAACCGCTTCACGACGGGACCTCCGACTCAGTCACTAGAGAGCCACCACTCAGTCACTAACGACTCGGAGATCTCCTCCTAGGTGACTGTGGCTCAAAGCCTCGTGCGGCTCCGAACTGCCTCGGCAATCCCTCTAACGGCGTACTCCGTACAACTGCTACTACTGCTGTTGCTACTGCTACAATGGCGCCGCGTCATGGGCGTGTTATTAATCCGGCGGTTGTTCTCAGCGCGGCCGAGCAGCAGTCCCGTGCTGCTACTGCTGACGACAAGACAGCGGCAGCCCACCTCAAGGCTCCTACCATGCAGATGCAGAGTGTGACGACAACGAGGACCGTTGAGGCGCGGCCTCGAACGACAAGGACTGCGAGGGGCTACAACCGTTGTGACAGCAACAACCGCCATGGCGCCGATTCCACTCACATGCACATCTCGCGAGGCCCTCCTGTGGCGCGCCCCGTGCCTTGCAACATCATGGCCGGCTGCTGCTTCCAAGGCTATCATGATGCCACCTGTCTTCCAGCTTGCGAGGCGGCTCAGGTGAAGGTAGCGCTACGGCAGATCACAAGAAGAGCTCCAGCAGCAGCAACAACAGCAAGAGAAGCAGCAGCATCAGCAACATCAGCAGGAGCAGCAGCAGCAACAGCAGCAAGAGAAGCAGCAGCAGCAGCAGGAGCAGCAGGAGCAGCAACAGCATCAGCATCTGGCGCATCGATAAGCATTGCGCGAGCGTTGCAGCATCACCAGGATGAGCAGCAGAATCAGCGCAGGCAGCGACGCCATCATCATCGTCACCTGCGCGTCATGCCGCCCAACGCGGGGTGCCCCATTCCTCCTCGCCCCTCCCACCCATCGCTTGCCTCCCGCAGCTTCCCTCGCAGAACTTCTCTGCCTCTCTGGCAGCTCACCCCGCCCCCCAATTTGCCTCATTCCGCTGCTCCCTCCACTCACATCTCTCCTCCTTTCACCCCCTCCCTTCCCTACTCTCCGATTTCTGCTGTGGCTCCTGCGTTCCTGTCAACCTGTTCTGCTTCTGCTTCTGCAAAAGAATCCCCTTCCTCCTCCAACCGTATTCACTTCAATGGCTTCCCATCCGCCCACTTTTCCCATATCCAGCATTCACAATCAGCCACTGTGGTTCCCGAGCGTGAGCTCGTCCGTAGATACTCCGCTCCTGTCCTGCGCCTGAACCTGTCCAAAAGCCCCGGCATAAGCCCCGTCAACAGCCTTAGAATCAACCCTAGAGGCAGCTTTGAGTCCATTGCAGACCAGCTGAGCTCCTCCGAATCAGAAGATCAGGGTCGGACAGGCCTGAGTCCGAGACGCTCGTGCTTCAATCCAAAACGGGAGAGCCCGGATTACGCTGCCACTCGAAAGCTTGTTCGGCGCGTATCGTTCAGCAGTATTCTGCAGGTTAGAAGGGTCATTGACCTGCTTGCTGATGCTGACAAGTGCTGTAGTGACAGTGATGGGAGATACTCGAATGCTATCTATTCTGGCCAATGGTGTGGCGATGCTATTCCCTGCAGCACGAGGGAGCAGCAGCAACAGCAGCAAAACACATCTCGTGACTCCTACTCCAGCCTTTCGGCTTCGTTTGACTCCTCCCCATCCTCTTCGTCTTCCTCATCCTCCTCTCTCTCCCTATCACCCTCCACTAATCCGTCTCACCATCTGAAGCCCCATCCCCCTCCTCGTCACAACTGGTCCCACTCCTCCCTCACCTCCTCGTCCCCACTCTCACCTTCCTCCTGTTCCACATCCCACCCACATGCCTCCCCCTCCCCAGCCGCTAGAAGGCTGATCGCACAGCTTCGAGCATCAGCAGCAGCAAGTCAGGGCAGCAAGCAAGTTGTGACTCGTGCATGAGTGCCATGAGTACGGTATTTAGACCCACAAGTGCCCCACTGGTTTTCGCCTACAGACCAAACCAGTGTATAATTAGTCAGATTTGAGCAGAAGGAACAAAAGTTAGTATGGACATGATCAGGGTTTATTCCATACTGGTGTTTAACCCTTGAGATTGATATAAAACCTTGTATTGTTATTAAGGAAAAACTCCAGAGAATCAGCATTATTGAAATCCGGGTGGAGTGAGATAAGAAATATCAAGAAAATAAGTCAAGTCCCGATTTAAGGACGTATATGTAAGCAGGGAAAGACTGAGCTGCACATTCGCGAGCAGCGTGTACCGCGTACGGCTCCTTACCTCTGTTGCTTGTGCTGCACGCCATCCTGCCCTTTCGCCGCTTTACAACCCACCAGACCCGACCCGATCCGACCAGTACACTGTTTATGACACCAAAGCGATGCCATAGATACGCCCTGCCTCAGGCCAGCAGGCACGGGCCGCGTGCGTGGTATGACATCATCATCGTATTCTTCTTATCGCCTATTCTCCTCCGCCGGTCGCTTATGAGAAGCCCCCTAACCAGGCAAGCCTGCTCTCGTCGTTGTGCGTTGTGGTCTCGCTGGTTCCCCCCCGCCTTGTTCCTTAGGCTCCCCGTAAGCTTATTCTGGATTATCCCGACTTGAGGTTGTCGTCAGCACTAGCGTAATTCCAGGTCAGCCACCGTTGCGTGGCGCCGCGGACGTGACGGCGGCCGTTACTTTTCATCGCCCGCATTAGCGCGAGTAGAAGTAGTAGCAATTTTGTGCCCTCACCTCATCCTGGGTATTGCCGACGAGTAGTAGAAGCGCTAGCGTCTTCCATACCGTGAGATTCTGCAACCACTACTACCACCACGGTGTTTTGGACAGTAAAGTGGGACGCGTAGATGGGCGTGTTCGCAGGCGCAATGCTCGTAGCGCACCAGGCTGTTGTGCAATCTGTTCCAGCTAAGCCGGCGTTGAATTTCCGCAGTCAACGATACCGATTCCAGATCAGTACTACGAGCGCGAGCCACTCGTCTCCCGTCGCGAGGCCGCGCCGCGCATCAACCTCCTCGTTCCTTTCGACCAATGATGCAACCACAAGTTATCATCCCTGCAGCGGCGCGGTGGGAACGGCGGCACAGACTCGGGCTCTTACGCACGGCGCGGTCGTCGGGAGTCCAACCAGTCGTTACTTCTCGACAACGGAGTCCGCATCCTTCGCCGCATCGTCCGCGTCGGGCGCGTCGTCACCTTGGAGCAGCAGCAGCGCTACTAACGCAGCCCATAGAGCAGCCAATCTCTTCACGAGAATCCACAGCCACCCGCCGCGGCGCTACCCGTCGCGAGAATCAATCCCCTCGTTGCTGTCACCCCGGGCCGCGCCTGCACTCACGTCCGCGTTTACCGCAAGCGATCAGTCCATGCAGTTCCGCAAACGCGCGTACGATCAGCAAACTGATTTTTCTCCCAACGTGTGGTCGGGCCGCGGAGCGAGCTCGGTGTCCCTTCGCCAGCCCCGCGCGTTTCTCGGGATCTTCAGTCCCGTGGTCGCCGCAATCGTCGCCGCGTTTGCCGCTGTGTTCGTGGTCGGAGCCGCACTGAAAGCGGTCGTCGCGATTACCTTCGCCATGGTCGCGGTTTCCGTTATCCTCCCCATCGCATTCTTCGTTTTGCTGTTCTCGCTCCCGCTCTTCATCCCCGCGATACAGCTCGGAATAGCAGCCGCGGTCGGGACCGCAGGGGCAGCTTTCGCCCTCATCGCGACTATATTAGGAGCGGCATGGTCGTTTGGGCTGCTCAATCGCGGATCCAGTTCCCGCAGCAGTGATAAAGCCGGTCGCGGTGGAAGGCGGGGGAAGAGAGGGAAGCGCAGCAGTGATTTTGAAAGCGAGATGATGGATTACCTTGACTTGAGCCCCAAGGAGCGGGAGAAGATGAAGAAGGCGCTGAATAAGCTTGGCGTGAGGAGGTGGTTCAATGGCGCCTCAAGTGAGGATAATGAATGGAAGAAGTGGGTAGACTACATTGAGTGCAGTGAGGACGAGGAGGATAGGGCTGATGGGAGGAGGGTCAGGGAACGAAGGGATGCAGGAGGTGAAACGGAAAGCTTTTTCATGAGTAGCGATAACAAGCGTGGTGGTAGTAAGAAGGGGAGTGGCAGTGGGACAGGGGTATGGCTGGAGGAAGAGGAGCGGAAGCGGATGAAGAAGTTTGACGAGAAGCTGATTGAGAAGAGTGTGCGGAAGATGGGTGAGTGCTTGCTATTCTTAACATAAGATGATTGCATTTTGTCGGGAGATCACTTCGACTGCTGGAACCGTGTGAGTTATCGACAAGGACTCCCTTGTTCATTTGTGGCTTTTTTGCTTGTTGTATCGTGCTTGTGCTTGTGGTT
Source organism: Closterium sp. NIES-65 (assembly GCA_948144175.1). Lineage (NCBI taxonomy): Eukaryota > Viridiplantae > Streptophyta > Zygnematophyceae > Desmidiales > Closteriaceae > Closterium > Closterium sp. NIES-65. The sequence continues at coordinate 3,144,067 of CANXME010000843.1, forward strand.
GTGTTTGACAGGAGATCCATCTTCTTGGTCAGTAGATCAGGTGGCTTCCTGGCTTGAGCTGCAAGGCTTTGGTGCATATGCAGACACTTTCAAGGAACAACGCGTCTGTGGTGGGGTGAGTGCTTTCACCGCACTGATCTCTTTCATTTACGTTTTGGTGTTTTCATGCTTCCAAATAACGAGCTGTTTTGCTGCTTGATTTTCCACAGGTTCTGCTCAACCTGACAACGTCCGAGTTACGGGACGATTTAAGCGTGAAGAGTCTTGGTGAGAGGAAGTTGATGCTCGAGAGCATACTGGAATTGAAAAAGATTGGGGATTCGGCGTCAAGATAGTGGACAATTTCTTATGGCTGCTTTGTTTTTTAGAGGGCTGTTGTATTATACACTGTAAGGAGGAAGAATGCTTTGAGAGCACTATATTTTGCTGTACACCGACGCACCGCATCCTCTCGCCCTTGGCTCAGTGCTTTGGACGTGGAAACCTTTTCTGGTTACCATACCTGCACGATGCTTTGGTCGAGAAAAGTTGGCTTGCATTGCAAAAACTACCTCACGACGAACCTCGCTCACATCGCTACAAGTTTTCCTTGCCTCACAAGTTCAAGAGGCGCTGCTGACGTGCCTAATCTCCCGAGCCCCCACCGAACCCAACGACGTGTTGCGGCTGCATGGGGCAGCCACCCCCACAACGAGAATTTTATAGACTGCCCTTGAGAACCACTAACAGAAAGGTTTGGGAAAATCAGGTCGCCCATTGTGCACCTGCCCTGGTTGGTTCGGTTCGCGCCGCGCATAACCGCATTCTGGAATTGAGAGTGGAGGGGACATACCATGAAATTCTTCGCTGTTTCTTACAGAGCAACAAAACTCGAAGCTTGGGAGAGGATGGTTGTTCCAACAATGGAGGAACGAACAAGTATTTCGAGCAGCAAAGAACCGAGCTCCCAAGTACTGATGGAGAGATGGAGGTGGTAAGTACGTGATTTGGTGGCGGACGCCGTATTTAGAAAGTCTAACAAATGCTCTTAATGCGAATATAGGAAATGCGCGACGAAGCGTCATTCTCTAGTCACGCCAGCAGAAAACCACTGAGTACCAACATAGGAGTAAAAGTCAGCCACCCGAGTGTTTCTCTGAGTAGTTCTGCCACCACTTGTTATCATGCAGAACCAGCAATGATTACCAGGAGCGAGTAGATGGCAACGGTATTATCTCACAGACACCTTAGCTTTACAATGCGACTTTTATAGCCTACTACTTCCTCCAATAACCATGGTTAAAGCCATGGTAAAGGTAACATTTCCGTGTAACCGTCAGCCTTCGCCGGTAGAGCCGAAGCAGCGTTGCATGATACACAATCAGCGATGGCGCTGCGTAGAGAAACCGAAAGAGACGAGGGAGCAGCGGCGGACGGAACTCACGGAGCCGTGCTTCTCGCGTCTATGGCAGCGCGACGCGCAGCACACGATAGAGTGGCAAAACGAAGAGCTGCGCGGCAGGAGGCAGAGAGGGAAGCAGAGAGGGAGACGACGGGCAAACCTGAGGGGGAGGCATAAGGCGAGTTGTAGAGAAACGCGAAACGGAAGGGCGAGATGGAGACAGCGCGACGAGGAACAGAAATGCGTTTTCCAGCAGGAGCGACGGGAGCGGCGGGTGCGGCGAGTGCGGCGAGTGCGGCGAGAGGAGCAGAGGCAGCGGCAGTGGCACGGCAGCGGGTGGGAGCGAGGGCCGGGACGGCGGGGAGGAAAGAGCAGGGGGCTATACTGTCGGCATGGCAGCGCGTGGCTGCTTCGCTGTGCTCTCCTCTTGCTGCATCTCTTGCCTCTTACCGTCGACTCTCGGGACGTTCCAGGCATGTCCGCTTCTGCTGCTCTCCCTCTTGCAATTTCTTCTTCTCTCCATTTTGCGCCTGTGATTTCTTCACCTTCCCGCCATCTATTACTTCCCACAACCTGCGCCCCTCTCTCCCCTCCCTTTCCCTTCCTAGAGCCAGTCCCCCGACCTTCGTGCCCTTCCTCCCGTCCTTCATCTCCCCTTTCCTCAACCACCCCCAACCCCCCCTTCCCCCACCCTTACGTCCCTTCCTTATATCAGGCGGCCATCCCGCCGTCTACATAGTCCGCCTGCGCTCCGCGCCCGCCATCCCCGCATACGTCGGCGGAATCCCCGGTTTCCCCGCGACCGCCTCCCCTGTGGTTGTCGCGGAAGCAGCAGCGGTAGCCGCGGCAAGGGGGAATGGAAAACGAGTTAGACCTCACGGGATGACGACCGCAGCTGACGCGGAAGAGAATGACGAGTTGGACGATGATGACTATAACGAGGACGACGAAGATAATTACGGAGATGAAAATAACAATACCGAGTCGGATGTTCCAGATATGGCGGGTATCCGCGTTAGCGTCAAACCACGGACTGGCAGCGGCGGTGCGGGAGGGAAGGAGGTTCCGCGGGGACCCGTGCCGGCGACGCGCGGAGTGCGCGTGAACGTGCAGGCGGCGCACGTGAAGGCGTTTGCGCGCATGCTGGTGCGGCAGCAGCAGCAGGTGGTGGCGGAGACCCGCTTGAGCGAGCGCAACATGCTGTACAGGTGCGCGCTGCTGACCGTTGTAGTTGCGAGTGCGTGGGTGCATGGGTGGATGGGTGCATGGGGTGGATGGGTGCATGGGGTGGATGGGTGCATGGGGTGGATGGGTGCATGGGGTGGATGGGTGCATGGGGTGGATGGGTGCATGCGTGCATGCGTGCATGGGTGCATGGGTGCTTGGGTGATGAGTGACATTGGGATCGGATCAAAGCAAAAGTGGCAGCAGCAGCAGCAGGTGGTGGCGGAGACCCGCGTGAGCGAGCGCAACATGCTCTACAGGTGCGTGCGGGGCTGTCTCCCTGGTGGGACCCGTGGACTTTTGTACAGAAACTATGGTTGGATGCGTGAATGAATGAGATTCTGAGTGGATTCAAGCGACAGTCGCAGCAGCAGGCAGTGTGGCAAGGGCACGTGTGAGCGAGGCAAGCTGTTGCCAAAGTGGGGAGCGTGTGGGGCCTGTGCGTGGGTGAGCTGGAGGTTGTGTGTTTATGGGTCCTTGACACCTGCCAGTAAGCAGCAGGGAGCAGAGAGCAGGGAGTCTCGCTATGAATGAGTTGACGTATTCACCAACAGCAGTAGCAACTGGTGCGGTCGGTGACCAGGGTGTTCATGAGTTGTGTCCGTTTTGAGTTGACTGCTCACACAGCGGCACACAGCAGCACACAGCAGGTGGCGTGTTGGCCTAATGGATGCTGCGTACGTGAATTGCTTCTCTTCAAACCGCACACCAGCACACCGTACAGGCGGGCTTAGCTGGTGGGGTGGCTGGGTCAAGGGACAGGGATGGCTGGATGGAAGATGGCGGATGTGATTAGACAAGAAGTTCCCAAGGTTTGCACTGGTACTAATCTACCCATGGTCTTCCCACACCCCCTCCCACCTCGTCCAGTTACAAGTTTGCAGCCAATGGCTTCGCAGCGCGCCTCACGCAAGCAGACGTTAGGAGATTAAAGCGCCACGCCATGGTCGCTGACGTCACCAGGAGTTACGGCGTCCGGTCCGCTACCACCTACACACCGAGATTTTTGCAGCTGCCCGGATCCATGTGGAAATCTAGCGGCGGGGGGAGCCGGGCAGGTGAAGGAGTCGTGATCGGCGTGGTGGACACTGGAATATGGCCCGAGCACCCTTCGTTCCGAGTAGCTAACGTAAGATAATTTCATTATTATTATTACCACAGAGTACTCCGTTGACTCCACTGAACAACTGTTTTCCCCTGAGCTCAACTTTCTCCTACGCTGCTGCTTGCTGGAAATGTCTCAAGATCCATTGGCTTAATTGGAGGGTGTTCATTATTTCCTGTTTCTTCTCCTTGCTTCTCGGGCAGAAGAATGCGCGTTTAGGCCACTGGCGCATAAGAATCCTCTCTACTCCTCCCCTTCCCACGGATGCAGTCGCACTTGCAAGCACCCATCCACCCACGCACGTACCCAGACACGTCTCCACCCCCAATCCGCCTTCCCCCGTCCACCCAACATAAATTCCCCATCCGCTCCAGTCCTCGCACGTGTACCCGCGCCCGCCGCGCCGGTGGGCGGGCAAATGCGTGCGCACGCGCGACTTCCCCGCGTCACGGTGCACGCGCAAGCTGGTGGGCGCGCGCTTCTTCTCGCGCGCGTACGAGGCGCAGGGCGGCGTGGTGGACACGCAATACGACTTCCGCTCGCCGCGCGACGCGGACGGCCATGGCACGTGGTGTGCAGGGTAAGGGGGGTGTGCAAGGCACGACCAGAGAGAGCAACGGATGATTCTCCCATGATATATTGAGAATTCTCAAAAGTAACACCCATGGCACTTCTAGTGGTGTCCGTGAGACAAGGGACACTGCAAGTTAACATCGCCACTCCTTCCCCTTCCTTTCCCTCCCTCCTCTCTCTCCCCTTACTCCGAGGCACTGGCACCACCTAGCCTGATCTTCTTCTCCACTTCTTCCCCCTACGTTTCCATCCCATCCCATGTCACCCCATCCCCATGTCACCCCATCCCCATGTCACCCCATCCCCATGGCATCCCATGTCACCCCATCCCCATGTCATCCCATGGCATCCCATGTCACCCCATCCCCATGTCATCCCATGGCATCCCATGTCACCCCATCTCCATGTCATCCCATGTCATCCCATGGCATCCCATGTCATCCCATCCCCATGGCATCCCATGTCACCCCATCCCCATGTCATACCATGTCATCCCATTCCCATGGCATCCCATGTCACCCCATCCCCATGTCATCCCATGTCATCCCATCCCCATGGCATCCCATGTCATCCCATCCCCATGTCACCCATTCCCATCTCACCCCATGTCACCCCATCCCCATGTCACTCCATCCCCATGTTACCCCATCTCACCCTATGCCACCCTATCCCACCCACCCCACCCCACTCCACCCCACCCTGCCCCACCCTCACCAGCACAGCAGCAGGCACGGGCGGCACGCCCGTACTCACATCCGAGCGCCCCCCCGTGCGCTCGCTCGGTATCGCGAGTGGCATGGCACCCGGCGCGCATCTCGCAGTCTACAAAGTCCTCTGGACCAACGCCACTCTCGCCGGCTACGGCGAGCTGGCAGACGTGCATTACGCCATAGACCGGGCTATTAAAGACGGGGTTGACGTGCTGTCACTGTCGCTGGGTGGTTTGGGTCCGGATCAGCATTACTTTGATGATTTGCTGTATCTGCTGGCGAATCAGGCGGGCATGGTGGTGGTTACGGCGGCCGGGAATCTAGGCCCGGCGCCGAACCTGGGGTTGTGGAACCGGTTTGGGATCTACCGCACGATTAGTAACTTCTCGCCGTTTTACCTGACTGTGGGGGCGAGGTAGGTGGATGGGCTGAGATGTAATTGGGTGATATTGAAGCGATTGTGTGATTGGGTGGTTTTCATGCTGGTGTGGTTTGACACATCATAATGAGTCTTTTGGTGTGCCGGCTTGCTCGGTGATGCCCCTTCTCTGCTCTTCCCTCCTCTCCAATGCTCTTCTCTCTCTCCCTCCCCTATCAATCCCCGCTCCGAGCAGCTCCAATCACCCTCTCCTCCACACCCACCCACACACCCCCTCATTACTGGGAATCCCCCCCTCATCCACCCACCCACCCTGCTACCCACAGCTCCATAGGACGGCGTTTCCTCATGGAGCTGAGGCTGGGCAGTGGGCTCAGTGGGCTCAGTGGGTAGTGCACGCCTCTGGAGAGTGGGCTCTCTTCATCACACGCCTCTCTCCTCTGCTCTACCCTCCTCTCCTCTTCCATGCTCCTTCTGCCAGCTCCATAGGACAGCGTTTCCTCACGGAGCTGAGGCTGGGCGGTGGGCTCAGTGGGTGGTGTTCGCCTCTGGAGTGGGCTCATACACCTGCCTCCCCTCTCCCATAACCCCTCCCACTTACCCATCCATTATCCATCCTACCCACAGCTCCATAGGCCGCCGGTTCCTCACGGAGCTGAGACTGGGCAGTGGCAGGGTGGTGTACGCCTCTGGAGTGGGCTCGGGCACCTATGCCACGCGCCGCCTGCCGCTGCTCTCTGCTGCTGACGCTGCCGGCCCCGAAAGCTCTCTGGAAGGGGTGAGTTGCTGCTGGTGCTGGCGTTTGAGTCGACACTGAAGTCACTTCTGCATGTGGTGGGGGTGCGGTGGGTGGTTGGGGAAATCAGCCTGCCGCTGTTCTTTGCTGCCGACGCTGCCCGACCCGAAAGGTCACTGGCAGGGGTGCGTTGCTGCAGCGATTGGGGTGCGGGGTGGGTGTGGGGGGGATGACTGGTTGCTTACTGGGAAAGGGTGAGCTGCTGTAGCGTTGGGGTTATGGTGGGTGGGTGGGTGGGGGGACAAGCGGTTCGAACAGAGTGTGAGTTCCTGCAGTGGTGGAGGTACATCGAGTAATGCGGGGAGGGGAATTTCTGAAGTGTGTCAAAATGCGCCACCTGCCGCTGCTCTCTGCTGCCGACGCTGCCCGACCCGACAGCTCTCTGGACAGGGTGAGCTGCTGCAGACTGCAGTGGTGGCGGAGAAGTGGTGCGCGTGTGGGGGGAGAGAGGGGGTAAGCAGTTGCTGACTGGTAAGGATGAGTCGCGCTAGCACATTAGCTGGTTGCTAGCATCTACATTGGGTGCCGGATAGCGCTGGTGGTTAGGAAATACTGGGTACCTGGGATGGATATTGAGAGTTCCTGGATTGTCAAGGGGTGCTTCGTGGTTGTCTCCTGCCTTCTCTGCTTCTGCTCAATCATGCTAATCCTCATGCTTATGCTGCAGCTGAACCTGCTGCAGCATAAGCATCCCATCTCATCCCATCCCAAACCATTCCATCCCATCCCTTTCCCCCCCAAACACCAGGCCACCCACTGCCTACCGGAATCGCTCTCCCCTGCACGAGCACGGGGAGCCATAGTCCTCTGCACGCGGGGCATGGTGGGAGTCCAAGACAAGCTGCGCTCAGTGGCAGCAGCCGGAGGAGTAGCCATGATCCTTGCAAACGAAGACGGAGGCTTAATCGACCTCAACACCCTCTCTGCCACGGCCGGCGCGCCCATCCCGTTCATCCACGTCAATCTCGCGCAGGCTCGGATCATCCGAGCCTACATCCAGAACACGCCCAAACCTACTGCGACCATCATGGCCCGGTGCCACATTTTGGAAAACGCCGCGCCGCCCATGATTGCATCGTTCTCCTCCACTGGCCCCACGGTGAACCCGAGGTTTGGCGCGACCGCGCCCTACCCCACGAATGATATCTTAAAGCCAGATGTGGTTGCGCCTGGGGTGGACATTTGGGCTGCGTGGACTGGGCAGAGGCGTAGCCCCATTTCGCCGATGGCTGTTGTTAGGCCGAGGCGGGAGGAGGTGCGGAGCAGAGCTGCTGATGGTGACGCGTGGAGGGGAAGCAGGGAGTTCAACAACAACAACAACAACAGCAGCAGCAGCAGCAGCAGCAGCAGCAGCAGCAGCAAAGGCATTAGCAGCAGCAGCAACAACAACAACAACAACAACAACAACAACAACAACAACAACAACAACAACAACAACAACAACAACAACAACAACAACAACAACAACAACAGCTTTGGCATATCCCGCACCAGCAACGGCATACTCTCAGACGATTCACGGTCGAGACCAACAGCAATCACACGCACGCGACCCTTTTTCGCCCTCCTCTCCGGGACGTCCATGGCTACCCCCCACGTGGCTGGCATCGCAGCGATGGTCGTTCAGGCGCACCCCGGGTGGACGCCCGCTCAGGTCATGTCTGCCATTCTCACCACGGCCAGAAGCTCATACGCCCAACCCGCAGGATCCATGGCCCGGGTCAAGCCAAGGAACCCCACTGCGTTGCAACCACAGGACCCGCTGCACTTGCAGCACCCGCAGCAGCCACAGCTTCGGCCACGTCAGCCCAGAGGGCCGGGAGGAGCGCGTGTGAATCCTCCTCCTGCTAGGCGTGTGGTGGACGGGGTTCCAAGCTGGGGACTGCCGCCGCTGCATCAAGTGCCTAGAGTCTCCAGGCCTGTACCGGGGAGGCCTGCAACGAGGAGGCCTATAGCAGGGAGGCCTGTGACGGGAAGGCCTGTACGGAGTCTGGAGAGGAATAGGCAGATAGTAAGGGCGGAGAGGCTGGAAAAGGGCAAGGCAGGAGGGGGAGGGTTGGGAGTGCAAGGAGAGGATAGTTTGAGGCTTTCACTAGCAGCTGACTCTGGGAGTGGCAGAAGAAATTCTGAAACTAGCAGATATAATAGAGGGATTGTCAGCAGCAGCAGCAGCAGCAGCATCATCAGCAGCAGAAGCCTTAGGAGAAGCAGCAGACACAAAGCCACAACCTCAAGCACCACCACCAACTCCTCCCTGGTCTACCTTCCCATTCGAACATCTTCGGGCAAAATTGCCACGCCTTGGGACATGGGCCAAGGCCATATCTACCCTCCATCCATTCTTGACCCAGGACTGACATTCAACGCAGGGATATACAGTTACCTGAACTTCCTTGCAGGGCAAAGCATGACGCGAGCAAAGAAGCTTTGGCCCAAGTGGAAACTCAAGCCCAAAAAAGCATACAGGCTCAACCGTCCATCAATTTCCATCGGACGGCTGAGAGGCTCCGTGCTGGTGAAACGTTCAGTCACGAGCGTATCCAAGTCAACGAGCACTTATGAGGCGAAAATAGCAATGTTTCCGGGTAATGTGAAGGTTGTCGTGAAGCCGAGTAAGTTCACGATAAAGCCTGGGCAAATGGTGACATATGGCGTGAACCTGACGGTGCTCAAGCCGTCCCTGACGGGAGCATTTTCATATGGTAGTGTGGTATGGATGGATGAGAGAGGGCATGTGGTGCGATCAATACTTGCTGTACAGCCAGTAGCACTGAGATAACAATGCACACATTTACCGACTGTTGACCTGTATGAACTTAGGGTCCTTGTTGACGAATTGACTCAGAAGGTTTTTTATTGTCTCGATCTGTCAACAAGCAGTGATTGACAGTATTACTTTTATAAAAAGTAATGGTTTTTACCTGCCATATCTGTAAGGAATTTTCCGAATTCCTTATCGCGGTTGACTGCTTCGCGTACAACCCGATTTTCGGAGTTCGCACGTTCGGCCGATTTCAACGCTGCCGAGGCTCCTCACGTCGCCTTCGGTTTTCCCATCGCCAAACCTGCACCCAACCTCGCTCGTCCGAGGTTTCCTCCTAGCTAGAGTAGTCCTACATTAGTCTGTGCATTCAGTGTATTCGCAGTTGATTCAGTGACAGCTTCGTTATTCGTTTACCTGCGCACTCTCTCTTACAACTCATAACACCTGGTATCAGAGCTACTTTCCTAGTTCACCCCGCTTTTCCGAGGGTAGTTTGGTGGCATAGGGTGTGGCTGGTTTAGTGACTACACGACGGTTGGCTGCAGGGATTGTTAATTCAATCCTGCCCGACTCCGATAGTTCGTGTTTTCATTTGCCTGAAGGCCACGGAGACCCGATTGCCCACCAGACGTAGCGTTAGGCATATGGATCAGGAAGCGGTCAACAGGATGATGGCGCAAGTGGCAGAAATGCAGGAAAGAATGAAGACGTTAATGGCGGAAGTGACGACACTGCGAGAGGAAAACGCCGAACTACGCCAGACGCGAGGTGAAGCGCGTCAGGAGTCGCCTGTGGACGAAGGCGAGGGCAACAGTAAGGCGATGAGCAATCCATTGGATGCGTTGACACGTGACTTCGAAGAGGAGGATAGGCAGCGAGCGGCAGCAGCTCCAGTTGCAGTGACAATGATCAAGATCAAGCCCGTTAATCCACCCCCGTTTAATCCTACGGACAAGACGGTTACGGTAAAAGGGTGGTTGTTCGGGGTCGAAGTCTTTTTTACTGCAGCCGGAGTTAATGACGACGCCACGCGTATTAATTACGCAGTTTCGCTTCTTCGAGGTGCAGCACTTGAGTGGTGGCGCCGAACCTTGGAAACAGGGACGCCGACAGGTGTGACACATGCGGCAGACGGGACCTCTACAGTGACTTATCAAGTGGCAACATCGATCTTCGGAGTGACCACGATACGCACGTGGAAGGAGTGGGGCGCAGCCTTACGAGGTCGCTTCGAGCACGTATCCGCCTCGGAGCAAGCTCGCATGAAGCTGCGTGCATGGTCGCAGATGGCTTCTGTCCAAGACTACACGGCGTCATTTATGAGCCTCGCCGACCAAGTCGATGACATGTCGGAAGCTGAACGGCTGGATAAATACATCAGCGGCCTCAAATACGAGATACAGTACGAGGTTCGCAGGGGCTGTCCGACGTCATTTCTTGCAGCAGTATAGTTGGCGGAGTCCACAGATGCGCTGATGCAGTACGCGAAAGCAGCTTCCCGGGAGGGAAACCGTTTTTGTGGCCAGACCCATCGGACCACAATCAACGCCGCCCATACACCCGACCACCCTCCTAAGGGACCGTGTTTCCGGTGTGGGAAGACGGGTCACTACATGAAAGATTGCAACGAGAAAACGCCACTGACGGGGAACGACAAGAAGGAGCAGGGAAATGGGAAGAGTCAGTAATTAGCGGGCCCTTTACTGACTGTGCTCCGTCGCCCGAACCCCACCATCCTCACCGAGTCGTGGTTCCAATTCATGCAATCGATCGCACTCAGCCGAATAACGAGGATAATCACGTGGATCACCCTGTGCTGGTCGCTGGTAAGGTGTTAAAGAATAACCTGAAAATGTTCGTCGATGGAGGGGCCAGTCATAGCCTCTTCAATTTGGCGAGCGCAAAAAAATGCAAGCTGCAACTTGACAGGTGTCTGCCCGAAGTCGACGCTCGCCTCGTGGACGGGACGCCTCTGGCGATAACGGAAGAAACACGGACGGTCAGGATCGAATGCGGCGACGATTTCGGCTTCAGCATGAAGTTCCTCGCGTTAACTTTGGACGGCTGCGACGTACTGCTGGGACGCGATTGGCTGCGACGGCACAACCCCGTCATCGACTGGACAACGAGGACGTGCAGCATCAACAAGCACGAGGGGCTAATTAAGCTCCCTGCATGGACCCCTGACTACGTCCAAGCCCCGTGCGTCAAAGCCATCACTATAGCTCGCCACTTCAACAGGGGCGTGATGAGATAGAGGCGAGGAATGAGTGCACTATGAAATGAAACAAGTACAAGTACCAACCCTAATTGGGTTGTACCCCCTATGGGCTACCCCACTACAGCCTAAATATATGCATCAGTAATATAATCATCTGACACACCCCCATAGGCAAAGTGGGGGAGAGCAAGGGGTCACAAGACCAGTCAAGCAAAACAAAGCAAAGCAAAGCAAGCTCAGGGTGGATCTCAAGGATACCACACAAATTCCGAGCACAAGGTCAAGGCCACAAGGCCAGTTCACATGCAGCAGAGCATATATATATAACAGTGCTAAACAAGCAAGAGCAAGGAGATATATATGCAGCAGTACAAGCAAGGTCAAGAGGTAAGCAAGTGAGGCCCAGTGGGCACAAGGCCTAGCAAAGTGCAAAAGCCCTGATGGTCACGAGGCGGAAGTGCCTTGGTGAACACATCAGCAGTGTTGGCCTCAGTGGCCACGAAACGCAGGCGAAGCTGACCACGCTGCTGCAGCTCTCGAGCAAGGAAGTAGCGTAGAGCAATGTGCTTCGTCCTGTGCTCCAGTCTGTGCTCCTCACACAAGGCAATGGTTGCCTTGTTGTCGACGTACAGCACTGGAGGAGAACGAGGCCGCTCTCCAAGGTCAGTCAGCAGGTAGGTGAGCCAGCGAAGCTCCTGGGCAGCCATGGCCGTGGCGTAGATCTCAGCCTCACAGCTGGAGCTGAGAACCGAAGTAGAGCGAATAGAGCGCCAAGAGACAGAGCCAGGGCCAAGACTGAAGGTGTAACCCTGAGACGACCTCTGAGTAGCCTGGTCGTCAGCCCAAGAAGCGTCTGAGTGCCCAGTGAGCACAGGCCGCTCACGCCCTCCAAGCACTAGCCCCATGCCCGACGTACTGCACAAGTAGCGCAACACCCTCTTAGCTGCATCCATGTGCTCCTTCCGGTGACGGCCGGGAGCAACATAGCGTGCTAAGATGCTGAGAGGGTATGCGAGGTCAGGTCGAGTGCAAGTCATCAGGTACATGAGGCAGCCCACAAGCTCTGGATACGGACCACTCGACTCTACGGACTCATCCGAAGGCAGAGCTGAGAGCGAGTGTCCCGTAGGCAGAGGAGTGGACTGAGGCGAGGAGTACGTGAAGCCGAAGCGCTGAAGGACCTGCTGCACCATGTGTGACTGGGTCAGGGTAATGGTGCGGCGTGCTCTGTCCCGGGTGATCCGCAGGCCAAGATAGCTTGTCAGTTCACCCAGGTCTGTGCACGTGTGTCTCTTCTGCAGCTCGGACTTCACGTGGGCGAGTGCGGCAGTGTCCGCAGTGGCAAAGACCAAGTCGTCGACGTACACGAGGATGTAGAAAGGCGGCAGCGAGGTGTCGGTGCGCAGAAACAGCGACGGGTCAGCAGTAGAAGGAGCAAACCCAAGAGCCGCAAGCGTAGTCCTCAGTGTGTCGTGCCACTCACGCGGTGCCTGGCGGAGACCGTAGACTGGCCGTTGGAGGCTCCACTGGGTGCCAGGAGGGAAAGTCCCAGTGAAGCCAGGCGGACGGCGCAGCCAGATCTCCTCGTGCAGGCGGCCCTGCAGGAAAGCAGTGCTGAAGTCAAGAGAGTGTAGCTCATAGTCACGCTGAGCAGCGACGTGCAGTAGAACCCGAAGAGTGGTCATCTTCGGGGTCGGGGAGAAGGTCTGAAAGAAGTCAACTCCCTGTCGCTGACTGAAGCCACGAGCCACGTAGCGCGCCTTGAAGACAGGCGGAGAACCCGGCGGCCGCTTCACCCTGAAGATCCACATGCCACTGACAATGTTCGCCCCAGGAGGGGGAACAGCGTCAACGTAGGTGCCTGTGGACTTCCAGGAAGCCATCTCTGCGTCCATGGCTGACTGCCATTGAGAGGAGTAGGGACCGGCCATCGCCTCTGCGTAAGAGCGTGGGGTCGGGATGTCTAGAGCATCCGGGTCTCCCTCAGGGGCAACAAGCATGGACACGAGATGGGGCAAAGCGGCGGCAAAGCACTGGAACTCATCCTGCCTGTCCTCAAGGACGTCCGTGCCAAGAGCACAGTCACCCCCGACGGACGGAGGACAGGCTGACACAGACGCAGCAGACGTAGACTCAGCAGACTCAGCAACAAGACTGGCAGCGTAGTCCAGACGACACGCAGCAGCAAAGTCGTCCAGCTCAGCAACTAGGGCAGACGCAGCAGCGGACTCAAAGGAAGGGTCAGTGACAAGAGAAGCAAGAAGACGCGTGACAGTAGGACTGGCAGCACGGCGAGAGTCCGACTCCGGGTCGGCAAGTGTAGGAAGAGAAGACTGAGGAGGAGAAGGCAAAGGGGCACGCAGAGGAGCAGTGGACGGACGCAGAGACATCTCGTGCGTGCCAGGGACAGGAGGAGTACGCTGACGCGAACCGCGACCACTAGGGCGAGCAGCTCGGACTGGCGACGCAGGGCGGGACGCAGGCTCACGACGCTCAGCAAGACCTCCAGTAGGACCAGCGTAGGGAGAAGGAGAAGGCAGGGGAGAGGCGGGCTGTAATTGTGACTGTGACGGGACAGGCTGCGGACACTCTACGGGAGGAGAAGGACTAGTGGAAGGCGGGAGACCAAGAACCTGCTGAAGGAGCGGAACGAAGTACGGCCGAGGCCGCGCAGCACCGCCAGAGACAGCAGGGACAGCACCAACACCTCCAGAGGCAGCACCAGCACCAGTAGCAGCTCCAACTCCAGCACCACCAGCAGCTGCAAAAGTACCCGCAGTAGGACCGACAGTCGTAGCCTCAGCGCCAGCACCCGCAGCAGCTCCAGCTCCAGAGGCACCCCCGGGCCCGGCAGCTCCAGTACCCTCAGTACGAGCACCTCCGGGACCCGTGGTACCAGCTCCCTCGGCAGCAACGGAACCTCCAGCACCCGCAGTACCCCCAGCTCCAGCAGCTCGCCTCCAGCGCCGGGCAAACCACTCACGCAGCTCCAGAGGAGAGAGCGGCTCGTGGCGTGAGGCTCAGCACCCCCAGTCTCAGCACCCCCAGGCTCAGCACCCCCAGGCTCAGTACCCCCAGTCTCAGCACCCCCAGGCTCAGCGCCCCCACTCTCATCACCCCCAGTCTCAGCACCCCGAGGCTCCGCACCCGCAGCAGCACCAGAGTCACCAGTGACCTCGACAGGCTCGACCGCGTCTACCTGAGACACACCTGAAGGGGCAGGACCCTGAGGGGGGAGGGGGTCTACCGGGGGGGGACCTGGGACCAGGAAGAGGGGCGGGGGGGGAAGGGACAGAGTGCGGTAGGGGAAGAGCCGGTAGAAGGGAACCGACTCGTCGAACGTGACGTCCTGGAAGGACAGAACACGACGAGAGGTGGGGTGGTAAAACTGCCACCCAGGTGCGTCAGGGGGCAAACCCAGGAAGACGCAAGGAGCAGCACGAGGGGACAGCTTGTCCGCAGACAAGTCGCGGACAAACGCCCGAGATCCCCAGACACGGAACGCCGACGCATCGCCAACCTTCTTCGTCCACAGCAAAGCTGGGGAGGTCTCCGGTCTCGAGACCCTGGGCTGAAGGTTGATCTGATGCGCGGCGTACCGAACCGCAAACGGCCACAGAAAATGGGGGGCAGCCGCATGCACCATGGACGTACGGGCGACGTCCATGACAATGCCGATGCGGCGCTCAGCAATCCCATTCTGCTGTGGAGAGTCCGGAAGCGTGAAGGTCTGGCGGATGCCTCGTGCCCAACAGTAGGCTCGCAGAAGGCCGGAGGAGAACTCTCCGCCTCTGTCCGAGTGCAGACGCAAAACAGGAAAGTCCGAGCCGAAGCTCCGCCTGAGCTGGAGACGAGCTGCGCGGATCCAGCCGATCAACACCTCAGTGACCTCACCCTTGCTGCGCAAGGGGAAGACTGTGGTGTAACGCGAGTAGTCGTCAACCACCAGCAGGAAGTAGCGCTCGTGACCCTGTCCACGGACGCGGGCTGGGCCCCACACGTCCATGTGAAGCGTCTGCATCGGGGCCTCCGTCGGAGGAAACGGGGAGGAGTGAGGGGTAGCCCGCAGGCGACCCTCGACACAGGGGACACAGGGAGGGCCAGGCCCCGGAGGAAGGGGAGGGAGGGACCGGGGAAGGCCAGAGACAAGAAGGCGAGAGGCCATGCCCCGGAGACGAGGCAGGGAGGGATGACCCATCCTGTGGTGCCAAAGGAGGGTCTCGTGGGACAGGAGGCGACGCGAGCAGGGGGCAGACTCAGGACCAGACCTTGACGCTGCAGCAAACACCTGACCCGACGCAGCTACCTGACCAGACGCAGGAGGAGGAGACGGAACAGTGAGTGGGTACAGGCTCGACCCCGGCCCACGTGTGAACGTGGTCAAGTGTCGACCCGTGTCCGCGTCCGTGCAGTGGGTGTCCCGTCGGCGTGCAGGGGTGAACTGGTCGACCCCTGCATCCTGTAGGTCAGCACCCGCCACCAAGTTCGTAGAGAACGAGGGGAGGTAGAGACCGGACAGGGCGCCAGACGGGACCGCAGGGCACGGCAGGACAGTGGAGTAGCGAGCCAGAACAGGACCCCCAGAGGGGTCCGCCAGGGAGACCGCCACTGGCCGACTAAGCGGTGTGAGTGTGGTGCGGTCTCGAAAGAAGGAGCGAGACGCCTCTGAGTCAAGAGTGAAGGTGAGAGAGGGCGGAGCCGACGCAGTACCTGAGAGAGCAGACTCACCAGCACCTGAGGACACTGACTCACTGGCACCTAGAGCGACAGCCTCACCAGCACCTGGAGCAGCAGCCTCAACAGCACCTAGAGCCGCAGTACCAATGCCTGGGTCGGGCGGGAAACACCGGTAACAGTCACCCTCCTCACTAATAGTCACAGCATACATGGCAGCAAGAATAGCATCAAAGTCAAGATCAAAGATAGCTACTCCTGCCCTAGACAGCTGGTCCCAGCGAGGGATCTCAGAGGCGTCAGGAAACTGGCGGCGCCAAGCGTGAGTCAGGCGGCCGAAGCAGCGCTGGGCGGAGTGTGGACCACCACACGGCTCACCCGCACGGTCGCCAGTGCGCAAGACGTAGGTGCACGGACCAGTACCCCCACCCCTCTGACGTGCAGTGTACCACTCACGGAGCTGCTGTGGGGAGAGGGTCTCCTGACCACGCTGCTGCCGCTGCTG
The DNA here is from genome assembly GCA_948144175.1 of Closterium sp. NIES-65. Classification (NCBI taxonomy): domain Eukaryota; kingdom Viridiplantae; phylum Streptophyta; class Zygnematophyceae; order Desmidiales; family Closteriaceae; genus Closterium; species Closterium sp. NIES-65. The sequence continues at coordinate 3,160,399 of CANXME010000843.1, forward strand.
CTGGCGCTGACCGCCACCGGAGCCACTCCTCTGCGACGAGCCACGACCTCCTCCGCCGCCTCCTCCGCCGCCGCCGCCACCACCTCCGCTGCCACCGCCACTCCCACCGTCGCTGCCGCCACCGCCGCCTCCACCTCCACTCCCACCACCACCGCCGCTGCCACCCCCGCCTCCACTGCCGCCGCTGACACCTCCACTCCCGCCACCACTCCCGCTACCACCCCCACCTCCTCCGCTGCCTCCACCGCCGCCTCCACCGCCCCCGCCGCCGCCACCACCGCTCCTGCCCCCCTTGCCCTTGCCAGAGCGACGTCTCCCACTGGGGGCAGACGCCGCGCCGACCGACTCAAAACCAACTAGGTCGGCCGTAGCAGCAGAGGCGACAGAGGGCAGGAGGGGGGAGGGGGAACACCCCTCAAAGATGGGGGTGCGCGGGTCACCACGAGAGGCCCCTACAGCGAGAATGCTCTTCTCGGCTGCTAGGAGGGACTTCTCGAGGAGGTCAACAGTGAGAGTGGTGGGGCAGACTGAGAGTAAGTCGTCCCTGACTCCGCGAAGGGAGTCAGGGAGGCGGGCGACAATGTAGTAGAGAGTGAAGTACTGGGGGGGGGGGGGGTTCTTGGCGCAGAACTCAGCAGGAAGCGCAGCGCGGAAGCGAGCGTCACTAGTGCGCAGGTGGGTAATGAGGTCGGCGACTGTGGCAAAGGAAGCAAGGTCGGGAAAGAGGTACGGTAGCATGAGGCGGCTCAGTGCAGCAGTGGCAGGGGTGGAGTAGCGTGCAATAACGGCGTCGTACAAGGTCTGAGCACTCTTGTACGAGCCAAAGTGTGCACGCTCAGAGGGAGGGAGGTGGTGACGCACAGCAAGACGTGCAGCAGCATCGCGTGTGGCCCACACTGAGCGAACAGTGGCATCCTCAGTAGCAGCAGGGGCGGGAGAGGCACCAGAAGTGAGATCAAAGAGAGAGAGGCCGTCAGCTCTGTCGCACTGTAGGAAAAGCAGCAGGTCGTCTACCCACACGTCAAAGTCTATGGCTCTGCCCTCAGCGTCGAAGGTGAGGACACTAGGGGTAGCCATGACAGCAGTAGGGTGAGGGCAGTGCGCAGAGTAAAGCTAAGTGCTCACCAGACAGGGCAGTGCAGACGGCTCGGGCGGCTCGGGCGGCTCGGCGGCTCGGGCGGCTCGGGCGGCTCGGCTGCTGGGGTGGCTCGGCTGCTGGGGCGGCTCGGCTGCTGGGGCGGCTCGGTTGCTGGGGCGGCTCGGCTGCTGGGGCGGCTCGGCTGCTGGGGCGGTGCAGTTGCTGGGGCGGCGAGGCCGGGAGATGCAGCTGCGGGGCCGTTAGGGGTAGTGGCGGGGCCGGTAGGTGAAGCGGCGGGGCCGTCAGGTACAGCAGCGGGGCCGGCAGGTGAGACGGCGGGGCCTGCAGATGAGGCGGCGGGGCCGGCAGGTGCAGCAGCGGGGCCGTCAGGGGTAGCGGCGGGGCCGGTAGGTGCAGTGGTGGGGCCGTCAGAGGGAACGGCGGGGCCGTTAGGTGCAGCGGCGGGGCCGTCAGAGGGGACGGCGGGGCCGTCAGGTGCAGCGGCGGGGCCGTCTGAAGCAGCGGCGGGGCCGGCAGAGGGGACAGCGAGGCCGTCAGAGGGGACGGCGGGGCCGTCAAGTGCAGCGGCGGGGCCGGCAGAGGGGACGGCGGGGCCGTCAAGTGTAGTGGAGGGGCCGGTAGAGGGGATGGCGGGGCCGTCGCAGGCGATCGCGGGGCCGTCAGAGACGGCGCCGGCGTCGCGAGGGTCAGAGGGGGCGGCGCGCGACTGGAGGGCGGCACGCGCGACGCGGCGCGGCCGTCTAGGGGCGGCGCGACGAGGCCGCGTAGGTGGCGCGCCAAAAAAAAAATCGCGGGCGGCTCGACGCGATCGGGCCGCCAAAGGAAAAAAAAAAGGCCCAGCGCGACTCGGGCTAGGGCAGAGCGCGCTCCGGGCAGGACGGAATAGTAGGTGGGCCCTAAGAACAGTTCCCACTAGGGAACCTGCTCGATACCATGATGAGATAGAGGCGAGGAATGAGTGCACTATGAAATGAAACAATTACAAGTACCAACCCTAATTGGGTTGTACCCCCTATGGGCTACCCCACTACAGCCTAAATATATGCATCAGTAATATAATCATCTGACAGGGCGCGCGGCTGTTCGCCGTTTGTTTACGCGAGTTGGCAGTCGACACCGAAGGAAAAGACATCGAGAAGCTGTGTGCAGCTGTACCACCGGATTTAGCGGAGCTGATTCGGAGGTACCCGGAAATCTTCCCCGACGATCTGCCACCTGGACTGCCACCGGAGAGACCTGAGGACCACAAAATCCAGCTAGAACCTGGAGCGCAACCAACCGTTCGGACACAGTGGCGGTTGACCCAGCCGGAACTCGAGGAGCTGCGACGACAAATCGACGCACTGTTGGAAAAAGGGTTCATTCGGGCCAGCACATCTCCCTTCGCAGCACCGATTCTGTTCACTCCGAAGATAGACGGCGGGCTTCGCATGTGTATCGACTATCGCGCGCTGAACAGGGTCACCATCAAGTCTCGCTACCCAATCCCACGCACCAACGACCTCCTCGACCAACTTCGTGGCGCTCGCTATTTCTCGAAAATTGACTTACGTGGCGGTTACCATCAAATTTGAGTCTTCGCCGACGATTGTCACAAGACTGCGTTTCGTACACGCTACGGGAGTTACGAATTCACAGTGATGCCTTTCGGCCTCACGAACGCGCCCTCAACTTTTCAGCTGACCATGAACAGGGTTTTTCGGGATCTTCTAGACCGGTGCGTTATCGTCTACTTAGACGATATCCTCATTTTTAGCAAGACAAGGGAACAGCACCTCCGTGACCTGGACGCAGTGTTTAAACGGCTGCAGGAGAACCGACTCATCACCAAGGGCTCTAAGTGCGAGTTTTTTAAGCAGGAGTTGGAGTTTTTGGGGCACGTCATCTCGCGCGACGGCATTAAAATCGACCCGGCGAAAATCAAGACCATACAGGAGTGGAAGTCCCCGACGAACGTCACGGAGCTCCAGAGTTTCCTCGGATTCGTAAATTACGTCCGGAGGTTTTGTCAGAACATTATAGCTTACTTATTTGTGTAGGCTATAGTGGGGTATCCCATAGGGGGTACAACCCAATTAGGGTTTCATATTTGTACTCACTTCATTCATAGTTCATCCATTCTCGTTCGTTTCTTCTCATGGAATCAGAGCAGGTTCCCCTGTGGGAACTGTGCTTAGGGCCCACCACTTAGAAAATTTTTTTTTTTCTCTGCCCTAGCGCCTTGCGCCCTAGCGCCTACCCTAGCGCCCACCCTAGCGCCCTAGCGCCCGCCCTAGCGGCCGCCTTAGCGCCCGCCCTAGCGCCTGCCCTAGCGCCCTAGCGCCCGGCGCCCGCCCTAGCGCCCGTTCGCCGCCCGCGGCCTGTCCGTGCGCTGTCGCCCGTGCGCCGCCGCCCGTGAGCGCCGCCCGTGAGCGCCGCCCGTGAGCACCGCCCGTGAGCGCCGCCCGTCAGCGCAGCAGCCCGTCAACCGCCGCTGGTGCGCCGCCGCCCGTGACGCCGCCGCCCGTGAGCCGCCGCCCGTGAGCCGCCGCCCGTGAGCCGCCCGCCCGTGAGCCGCCCGCCCGTGAGCCGCCCATGACGCCGACGCCGCCGACGCCGCCCGTGCACCGCCGATGCCGCCGACGTCACCCGTGAGCCGCCGACGCCGCCGACGCCGCCCGTGAGCCGCTGACGCCGCCGTCGCCGCCGACGCCGCCCGTGAGCAGCCGACGCCGCCCTCGAGCCGCCCGTGCAGCCGCCCCAGCCGCCCGTACGCCGCCCGTACCCCGCCCGCGAGCCGCCCCAGCCGCCCGTGAGCCACCCGCGAGCCGCCCCAGCCGCCCGTGCTGTCGCCCGCAAGACGCCCGCGCCGCCCGAGCCGCCCGAGCCGCCCGAGCCGCCCGAGCGGCCCGAGCCGCCCGAGTCGCCCGAGCCGCCCGAGCCGCCCGAGCAGCCTGAGGCGTCGGCCTCCTGTTCCTGTGGGGGCTGCTGCTGCTCCTGGCCCGCCGTAGCTGCTGTGCTGCTGTGTGGCTGTACTCCTAAGCTACCCGACTCTTCCCGCCCGGTGAGACTGTCAGCTGCTATAATGGCCACCCCCAGTGTCCTGTCTTTTGACGCTGAGGGTCGCGCCGTTGACTTTGCAGTCTGGGTCGAGGACCTGCAGCTGTACTTACTGTGCGATGCGATCGATGAGGTTTCTCTCTTTGACTTTGTCTCTGGCGCCGTCCCTGCCCCTCCTGCTGATGCTGACCCCTCAGTTCGCTCCAAGTGGGCCACGCGCGATGCTCCTGCACGTCTTGCTGTGCGTCGCCACCTCCCTTCCTCCGAGCCTGCACACTTTAGTCAGTGCAAGACCGCTCAGCCCTTGTACGACGCTGTAGTTGCGCGCTACTCCTCCCCTTCCTCCGCTACGCTGAGCCGCCTCATGCTACCGTTCCTCTTCCCTGACCTCTCTGCCTTTCCCACAGTCGCTGACCTCTTTACCCACCTCCGCGCTAGTGACACTCGCTACCACGCTGCGCTTCCTGCTGAGTTCCGCGCCGCAAACCCTCCTCCCATGTACATCACTCTCTACTTTCTAGTCACCCGTCTCCCTGAGTCCCTTCGTGTCGTTAGGGACCAGTTTCTCTCTGTCTGTCCCACCACCCTCACTGTCGACCTCCTTGAGAAGTCCCTGCTAGCGGCTGAGAAGAGTATCGTCGCTGTAGGGGCCTCTCGTGGTGACCCTCGCACCCCCATCTTTGAGGGGTGTTCTCCTTCCCCCCTACTTCCCTCTGTCGCCTCTGCTGCTGCGGCCGACCTCGTTGGTTTGGAGTCGGTCGGTGCGGCGTCTGCCCCCAGCGGTAGGCGCTGCCCTGGCAGGGTCAAAGGGGGCAAGGGAGCGGGTGGAGCTAGCGGGGGCGGTGGCGGAGGCGGTGGAGGCGGCGGGGGGAGTGGGGGTGGCAGTGGAGGTGGTGGCGGGAGTGGAGGTACTAGTGGCGGCGGTGGAGGCGGAGGTGGTGGTGGTGGTGGCGGTGGGAGCGGCGGGGGCGAGGGTGGCGGTGGCGGCGGTGGCGGCGGAGGCGGAGGTTGCGGTGGTGGAGGTGGTCGGAGTGGCTCGTCCCAGCGGAGCACCACTGGAGGTAGTCAGCGCCAGCAGCAGCAGCAGCAGCAGCAGCAGCAGCGCTCTCGCAACGTCCCCACCCCTCAGCAGCTCCGTGAGTGGTACTCCCAGCGTCAGCGTGGTGGGGCGTTCGGTCCCTGCACCTACGTCCTTCGCACCGGCGACCGTGCGGGTGAGCAGTGTGGGGGCACCCACACCGCCCGCCGCTGCTTTGCCCGCTTGACCGACGCTTGGCGCCAGCAGTTTCCGGAGGCCTCTGAGATCCCCCGCTGGGGAGAGCTGTCTAGGGCTGGTGTAGCTATCTTTGATCTTGACTTTGATGCTATTCTTGCTGCCATGTATGCTGTGTCTGCTAGTGATGAGGGTGACAGTTACCGGTGTTTCCCGCCCGATCCGGGCATTGAGTCTGCTACTCTAGGTACTGGTGCCCTAGGTGCTTGCGACGCTGCTGCTCTTGGTGCTAGTGTGTCTGAGTCCTCAGGTACTGGTGAGTCTGCGCTCTCAGGTACTACGTCGGCTTCGGCCTCCCTCACCTTCACCCTTGACTCTGGGGCTTCTCGCTCCTTCTTTCGGGACCGCACCACTCTCACGCCGCTTAGTCGGCCGGTTGCGGTGTCCCTGGCTGACCCCTCTGGGGGTCCTGTCCTGTCTCGTTTCTCCACAGTCCTCCCGTGTCCGGCGGCTCCCTCTGGCACCCTGACTGGTCTCTACCTCCCCTCGTTCTCTACGAACCTGGTGAGTGGTGCTGACCTACAGGATGGGGGTGTCCACCAGTTCACTCCTGCTCGTCAGCGGGTGACACACTACACAGAGGCTAGCACAGGTCGCCACCTAGCTACGTTTACACGTCAGCCAGGGTCGAGCCTGTACACACTGACCACTGCTTCTCCTCCCGGTGCTGAGTCTGGTAGAGTCCCTTCGTCTGGTCAGGCGTTTGCTGCAGCGTCAAGGTCTGGTCCTGAGTCTGCCCCCTGTTCGTGTCGCCGTCTGTCTCACGAGACTCTCCTCTGGCACCACCGCCTTGGCCACCCCTCTCTGCTTCGGCTCAAAGGCATGGCCTCCCGTCTTCTTGTGTCTGGTCTCCCCCGGTCCCTCCCTCCCCTTCCTCAGGGCCCTGGCCCTGCCTGTGTCCCCTGCGTCGAGGGGCGCAAGCGTGCTGCCCCTCACTCCTCCCAGTTTCCTCCGACAGAGGCTCCGTTGCAGACGCTTCACATGGACGTGTGGGGCCCTGCCCGCGTCCGTGGACTCGGTCACGAGTGCTACTTCCTGCTGGTGGTTGACGACTACTCGCGTTACACCATAGTCTTCCCCTTGCGCAGCAAGGGTGATGTCACTGAGGTGCTGATCGACTGGATCCGCGCAGCTCGTCTCCAGCTCAGGCAGAGCTTTGGCTCGGACTTTCCTGTGTTGCGTCTGCACTCGGACAGAGGCGGAGAGTTCTTCTCTGGCCTTCTGCGTGCCTTCTGTCGTGCGCGAGGCATCCGCCAGAACTTCACGCTTCCGGACTCACCGCAGCAAAATGGGATTGCTGAGCGCCGCATTGGCATGGTCATGGACGTCGCTCGTACGTCTATGATGCATGCGGCTGCCCCCCATTTTCTGTGGCCATTTGCGGTCAGGTACGCGGCGCATCAGATCAACCTCCACCCCAGGGTCTCCAGGCCGGAGACCTCCCCAGCCCTTCTGTGGACGGGGAAGGTTGGCGATGCGTCGGCGTTCCGGGTCTGGGGATCTCGGGCGTTTGTCCGCGACTTGTCTGCAGACAAGCTGTCCCCTCGCGCTGCTCCCTGCGTCTTCCTGAGGTTCCCCCCCGACGCCCCTGGGTGGCAGTTCTACCACCCCACCTCTCGACGTGTTCTGTCCTCCCAGGACGTCACGTTCGACGAGTCGGTGCCCTACTACCGCCTCTTCCCCTACCGCACTCCGTCCCTCCCCCCGCCCCCGCTCTTCTTGGTACCAGGTCCCCCCCCGGTAGACCCCCTCCCCCCTCAGGGTCCTGCCCCTTCAGGTGTGTCCCAGGTAGACGCGGTCGAGCCTGTCGAGGTCACTGGTGACTCTGGTGCTGCTGCGGGAGCTGAGCCTGGGGGTGCTGAGACTGGAGGTGCTACGCTTGCGGGTACTGAGCCTAGGGGTGCGGAGTCTGGAGGTGCTGAGCCTGGGGGTGCGGAGCCTGGGGGTGCTGAGCCTGGGGGTGCTGAGCCTGGGGGTGCTGAGCCTGGAGGTGCTGAGCCTGGGGGTGCTGTGCCTGGGGGTACTGAGCCTGGGGGTACTGAATCTGGGGGTGCTGAGCCTGGAGGTGCTGAGACTGGGGGTGCTCCGCCTGGAGGTGCTTCGTCTAGCTGAGAGCCACTCTCCCCTCAGGAGCTACGTGAGTGGTTTGCCAGGCGCTGGAGGCGTGCTGCTGGTGCTGGAGGTTCTTCGGCTGCAGAGGGTACTGCTGCCGAGCGTCCTGGCGGTGCTCGTACTCTAGGTGCTGGAGCTGCTAGGTCTGAGGGTTCTCCTGGAGCTGGTGCTGCTGAGGGTGTTGACGCTGAGACTGCCGCTGGAGGTTCGACTAGTGGTGCTCCTGGTGGTGCTGCTGGAGGTTCTGGAGCTACTGGAGGTGCTGCTGGAGCGGGTACTCCTGCTGGGGGTACCGGTGCTGTCCCTGCTGTTTCTGGCGTCGCCGCGCGGCCCAGGCCGTACTTCGTTCCGCTCCTGCAGCACGTTCTTGGTCTTACTCCTTCTCCTAGTCCTCCTCCTCCTCCCTTAGAGGGTCCACAGCCTGTCTCGTCACAGTCACAGCTACAGCCTGCCTCACCTTTGCCTGCTCCTTCTCCCTACGCTGGTCCGACTGGAGGTCTTACTGAGCGTCGTGAGCCTGCGTCTCGTCCTGCGTCGCCTGTTCGTACTGCGCGCACTAGTGGTCGTGGTTCGCGTCAGCGTCCTCCTCCTGTCCCTGGCACGCACCGGATGTCTCTGCGTCCGTCTACTGCTCCTCTGCGTGCCCCTTTGCCTTCTCCTCCTGCTTCCTCTCTTCCTGCTCTTGCCGACCCGGAGTCGGACTCTCTTCGTGCTGCCACTCCTACTGTCACGCGTCTTCTTGCTACTGCTGTCACTGACCCTTCTTTCGAGTCTTCTGCTGCGTCTGCCCTTGTCACTGAGCTCGTCGACTTTGCTGCGCGCTGTCGTCTAGACTACGCTGCTAGTCTTGTCACTGAGTCTGAGTCTGCCTGTCCTCCGTCCGTCGGGGGTGAGTGTGCCCTTGGCACGGACGTCCTTGAGGACAGGCAGGAGGAGTTCCAGTGTCTGGCCGCCGCTTCACCTCATCTTGCGTCTGTACTGCTAGCCCCTGAGGGAGACCCGGATGCACTAGACATCCCGACTCCGCGCTCTTACGCGGAGGCGATAGAGGGTCCCTACTCCTCTCAGTGGCAGGCAGCTATGGATGCAGAGATGGCTTCTTGGAAGTCCACAGGCACCTACGTCGACGCTGTTCCCCCTCCTGGGGCGAACATCGTCAGTGGCATGTGGATTTTCAGGGTGAAGCGGCCGCCGGGTTCTCCGCCTGTCTTCAAGGCGCGTTACGTGGCTCGTGGCTTCAGTCAGCGGCAGGGGGTTGACTACTTTCAGACCTGCTCCCCCACCCCGAAGATGACCACTCTTCGGGTACTGCTGCACGTTGCTGCTCACCGTGACTACGAGCTGCACTCTCTCGACTTCAGCACAGCTTTCTTGCAGGGCAGCCTGCACGAGGAGATCTGGCTGCGTCGCCCACCTGGCTTCACTGGGTCTTTCCCTCCTGGTACCCAGTGGAGTCTCCGGCGTCCAGTCTACGGTCTCCGCCAGGCTCCACGTGAGTGGCACGACACACTGAGGACTACGCTTGCGGCACTTGGGTTTGCTCCTTCTACTGCTGACCCGTCGCTGTTTCTGCGCACCGACACCTCTCTGCCGCCGTTCTACATCCTCATGTACGTCGACGACTTGGTCTTTGCCACAGCGAACACTGCTGGACTCGCCTACGTGAAGTCCGAGCTGCAGAAGAGACACACGTGCACTGACCTGGGTGAACTGCGCAGCTACCTTGGCTTGCAGATCACCCGGGACAGAGCACGCCGCACCATTACCCTGACTCAGTCACACATGGTGCAGCAGGTCCTTCAGCGCTTCGGCTTCACGTACTCCTCGCCTCAGGCCACTCCTCTGCCTACTCGCCACTCGCTCTCAGCTCTGCCTTCGGATGAGTCCGTAGAGTCGAGTGGCCCGTATGCAGAGCTTGTTGGCTGCCTCATGTACCTGATGACCTGCACACGACCTGACCTTGCATACCCTCTCAGCATTCTCGCACGCTATGTTGCTCCTGGGAGACACCGACCAGAGCACATGGCTGCAGCGAAGAGGGTGTTGCGCTACTTGTGCAGTACGTCGGGCATGGGGCTAGTGCTTGGAGGGCGCAGTCCAGTGGTCCTCACTGGGCACGCGGACGCTTCTTGGGCTGACGACCAGGCTACGCAGCGGTCGTCACAGGGTTACACCTTCGGCCTTGGTTCCGGCTCTGTCTCGTGGCGGGCTACTCGCTCGTCTTCTGTTCTCGGCTCCAGTTGTGAGGCTGAGATCTACGCCGGGGCTATGGCTGCTCAGGAGCTTCGCTGGCTCACCTACCTGCTGACCGACCTTGGAGAGCCGCCTCGTTCTCCTCCAGTCCTGTACGTAGACAACAAGGCCATGCTGGCCTTGTGTCGAGAGCAGCGACTGGAGCACAGGACAAAGCACATTGCTCTCCGCTACTTTCTTGCTCGTGAGCTGCAGCAGCGTGGACAGTTGCGACTTGCGTACGTGGCCTCTGAGGCCAACACTGCTGATGTCTTCACCAAGGCACTTGCTCCTTGTGATCATCAGCGTTGCTGCACGCAGCTGGGTCTTGTGCCTGTCTTGCCTCACTTGCTCACTTCTTGACCTTGCTTGTACCTTGACCTATATATACTCTTGCTCTTGTTTGCTTGACTCTTGTATATCTCTATATATGATCTTGCATGCGAACTGGCCTTGTGGCCCTTGACCTTGCGCTCGGAATGTGTGGTGACTTTGTGATCCACCCTGAGCTTTGCTTTGCTTTGCTTTGCTTGACTGGTCTTGTGACCCCTTGTTCTCCCCCACTTTGCCTATGGGGGTGTGTCAGAACATTATAGCTTACTTATTTGTGTAGGCTATAGTGGGGTATCCCATAGGGGGTACAACCCAATTAGGGTTTCATATTTGTACTCACTTCATTCATAGTTCATCCATTCTCGTTCGTTTCTTCTCAGGTTTATCCCGAATATGGCAGGGATAACCGGCCCGCTGACCGACCTGCTGCACAAGGACAAGAATTTTGTCTGGGGGGAGGAGGCAGAAGCGGCGTTCCAGGAACTCAAGAATTTTCTCGTTTCCCCTCCTGTGCTGCGCATCGCCGACCCATCAAAGCCGTTCGAAGTTGTAACCGACGCCTCAGATTTTGCCATCGGAGCTGTGCTCCTCCAAGATTTCGGGAACGGGTTGCAGCCGATAGCCTACGAATCACGCAAGCTGCAGGCAGCCAAACGCAACTACCCGATCCACGACAAGGAGATGCTCGCCATCATACACGCATTTAAACTATGGCGATGCTACCTGGTGGGCGCCGACGTCATTGTTCGCACGGACCACAAATCCCTACAGTACCTGCGAGCCCAACCCAACCTCAACCCACGACAGATTCGATGGCTCGACTACATGGAGAGCCATTTCACCTACCGCATCACGTACAAAAAAGTCTAATAACATCGCCGACGCCCTGACCCGACCGACAGTACAATACGCTGCAGTACTCATCACCCACTCGAACCCGCTACTTACCGGACTATTCACCCACGGCTACACGACAGACCCCTTCTTCACAACGGGAAACCATCAGCAGGCTACGACGCAAAAAGGGGACTATTACGTGAAAGCCGGAACCGACCGGATTTGGGTTCCCGCTTACCGTCTGCTGCGTGAGCTTCTCATCCAGGAGATACACGATTCAAACCTCTCCGGACATTTCGGGGTCGATAAGACACAGAAACTACTGCACCGTCACTATTACTGGCCTGATTCCTCTAACGACGTGCAGCGCTATGTGTCCTTATGCAGGGTGTGCCAAGCAATGAAGTCGATACGTCAGCGACCAGCTGGATTGCTGCAACCCCTCGAGCCACCCGAACGACCGTGGCAACAAGTGACGATGGATTTTGTCACGGGGATGCCAGCTGGGCCGACAGGCAACGACGCTTTTCTCGTCGTCGTCGAGCGCTTCACGAAAATGGCGCACTTCGCACCATGCCGAACGACAATCACAGCCGAAGAAACTGCGCAACTTTACATATCGACGGTCGTGCGACTGCACGGCATCCCTTCAGCGATCATCAGCGACCGTGACCCAAAATTCACATCCAAATTCTGGAAGGAGACATGGGCGCAATACGGCACGAAGCTACAGTTCTCATCGGCTTACCACCCGCAGACCGACGGTCAAACAGAGCGGACCAACCAGACCATGGAGCAGTTAATCAGGACAAACTGCCCCGATCCTGCCCGCTGGGAAGACTCGCTCGCAATGCTGGAATTCGCTTTCAACAACGCACCATCCAGCACGACTAATCACTCCCCATTTTTCCTGAATTATGGGATGGACCCGGCGGTTCCGACGACAACTACACTCGACAATCCGGTCCCACGTTCCCAGACTTTCGTGACGGAACTCCGGGAAGTCCGCGAAAAAGCCGCCGACGCAATTCGCAAAGCGAATATCACTTCCCGCAAATACACCAACCTCCTTCGCCGGGAACTCGTCTTGACTACTGGGCAACTAGTCCTCCTCGACACGAAAAACCTGAACCTGCCCGGCCCTGCGAAACTTCGGCCACGATTTTGCGGCCCGTTCAAAATTCTCAAGATGGTGACACCTGTCACCGCGAAGTTGTTGCTACCCGACGATTGGCATATACATGACGCGTTCCACATCAGCCTTCTTCGGAAGTTCGTGCCTACCACGACCGACATCGCACGTCAGCAAGCGGCCCCGACGGCTCGCCCCGTCCCGGAGCCAACCCTTGACCCTTCCAAGATTCATTGTATTCGCAGTTGATTCAGTGACAGCTTCGTTATTCGGTTACCTGCGCACTCTCTCTTACAACTCATAACAATATCAGAGTGGCGCAGCGGAAGCGTGGTGGGCCCTTAACCCACAGGTCCGAGGATCGAAACCCCGCTCTGATACAATTTATGCAGGCTGACCTTTTAGGATGTCTCACTATATGAATGTTTTCTAAATTTACCTTATTTGAAAATGAAGCCGCTTGTACGCAGCATCAGAAGGTGTCGTCGAAGCGCTATTCGCCCTTCCCCGACTATTAAAGAAGGGGTTTCGGCCATTTGGCCTCACCCACGTTTTCATTTTCAAACTTTCAAGTTCAGATTTTTGCCCGTCAAGCTGGCAAGGATTCGCTCCCTTCCTCGGTTCAGTTTTCCTTCAATGCTTCTAACGAACATTTTCAACCACAACTTAGCGACAATGACTCCGTCCAACGACAACCGCGATGAGGCTACGAACGGGAACGCCCGTCCTATTTCCGAGTCCGGAAAAAAAGCGAGAGAATCCGAACGTCAGCCTAAATGGAAGACCTCGACCACTGCTGTCTAAGTTTTGCTCGGAGGAGGAGAACCCCCAGGTCTTTCGCCGGAGCAGGTAACAGCGCATCTGCGCTGTTACACCAGCAGCAACCGAATGTTACCCGTTTGATTTCCGGAAACGATACAAATGTATCTGCAAATCCCAAAAAAAAAAAAAAAAATGCGAGTCTTCCCCTCCTTTGCGCGCCGCTATGCTGCCGCGTCACGCCGACACTGCCTTCAACTCAGCAACTGCAGTTAGAAGTGGACACTGGAATGGCCCGAAGTGGTCTCCCCAAAGGCTACAGGTGCCGTCTTGGTGGGGTATGGGTGCGCAGACCCACCAAGGAAACATGCCTTTTTAGCCTAGTTGGTTAGCGGGCTGGACATGGCGCGGTGAGCGTGGAGGACCGGGGTTTGATTCCTGCTGCTGGCGACATTCTGTGCCCTAGTGGTGGGCCCTCCCAGTGAGGGGAGTGTTAGAAGTGGACAATGGAATGGCCCGAAGTGGTCTCCCCAAGGGCTACAGGTGCCGTCCTGGGGGGGTATGGATGCATTGACCCACCAAGGAAACATGCCCTTTTATCCCAGTTGGTTAGCAAATTGGGATGCTATCCTTGCAACTACGGCGTCCCCCAATGCACCCGAAGATGATTGCGACGACGACAGCGAGAATGGTGAGGCCTCTCCCTCGACCGATTTTCCCACCATCGTCAAACACCTTCCACCCCTCCCATCCGCTAACCCGTGTCAAACTATATCTGTGCTAGTTCTATGTAGGCTATAGTGGGGTAGCCCATATGGGGTACAACCCAATGTTAGGGTTAGCACTTGTACCAACGATTCATTCAATGCAGCCATTCATGCTTGTTAGTTTCTGACATGGTTTCTGAGCAGTAGGTGTCAGAATAATATATAACTCTATATATTGTTTTGTAACTGCCTGTAGTGTAGAATACTGTAGTCATAGAAGTTTCTGTTTGGTGGTGCACCTTTCTTGTTTGCTCTTTCCTATTTGTACCCTCGCTCAATATTGAATCATCCTCTTTTGTCAAACTCTCTCGACCCCTTCCTCTCGTAACTCTCGTTCTACCCAACACCCTAGTGCCTAAGTCTTAACTACTTTTGATATGGTATCGAGCTAGATTTCGATCAATGGGCCCACCAATTTTCGACCCTGTCATGGCGGCCCTCCCTCGCGACGACTTTCTACTGCGATCGGGCCGTCAGTGCGACCGTCGCGTGAAAATCCGCGACGGTTTCGATCGTCAGTGCGATCGACGGGGCGAAGGCGGCGCTCTGCTCGTCGCGCTGCCTTGTCGCCCCGTCGTTCGCGGCCACGCTGCCCCGACGTCGCCTCGTCGCGCCTCCGTTTCGGCCCCCTATTCTGCTCGTCGCGCCCGAGAAGCTATCCCCGCCCACCCTCCCGCGGTCCCCACTGCAGCTGTCGCACTTGCTGCTGCAGTGCGCGCTCCTATTATGGGGGGAGGTCGTGGGAGTGGCGGACCATGGGGGAGGTGGTGTGTCGGGGCGACCGCTGTGAGCAGTCTACAGCAGCTGCCGTCATCATTTGTCGCCCCATACGCGACTGTCGCTGTGGGGGGGAGGGTAAAGGGGTGGCGGGAGTGTACCCGCAGGAACCAACCAATGCCCTCCTCTCTCCTCTCTCTCCCTGCAGCGCCTGTCGCTGTGGGGGATGGGGGGGAGTGTGAGGGGTTGGTGAGAGAGATTTTGCAGCACCAACAGCCGTCCCCCCTCCTCTCTCTCTCACTGCTGCGTTTGCAGCTGTGGGGGGGAGGGTGAGAGAGGGTGGCGGAAGACAGCCGGGTATCTGCTGCTGCAGCCCGCTGCTACTTTGGCACCTCCAGCTGTCGCCCTTGTCGCCACCTGCCCTGTTTTCTGTTTTCTCCTGCTGGGGCCTGCAGGTGCTGCCGTCGAGCCGCTGCTGTCCTGCTGCCTGATGCAGCCACAGAGCCTGCTCCTCAGGCGACCTGCCGCCTCCCACACCTGTTACTACTTCTTCCTTGGCTGAGGGTTGGCTACAGCTGTTTCTGCCACTGTTGCACCGGTTACCACTGCTTTTGCCTGCATCTGTTTCTTCCGCTGCACCTGTATGGTGTACCCCATTATGGGGGCGTTGACTGCACTTTCTTCCCTACAGGCACTTATGGGGGCGTGTCAGAATAATATATAACTCTATATATTGTTTTGTAACTGCCTGTAGTGTAGAATACTGTAGTCATAGAAGTTTCTGTTTGGTGGTGCACCTTTCTTGTTTGTTCTTTCCTATTTGTACCCTCGCTCAATATTGAATCATCCTCTTTTGTCAAACTCTCTCGACCCCTTCCTCTCGTAACTCTCGTTCTACCCAACACCCTAGTGCCTAAGTCTTAACTACTTTTGATAGTAGGTCCGTAGGACCGCTTTATTTTCGGGCCCACCATTACCTAGTGACCGACTGCGGTTAACGCGTTACCCCACGCCTTGCCCTGCGCTGCGCCTATAGTGCGCACCCTGCCTTGCGTAGCGCTGCCCCGCGCACGCCCTGCGCTGCCTTGCGTCGCGCTCCCCCGCGCACGCCTTGCCTTGCCTTGCGTCGCGCTGCCCCGCGCACGCCCTGCCCTGCCTTGCGTCGCGCTGCTCTGCGCACGCCCTGCTGCAGCCCGCACGTCGCGCCTTGTTGCCTTGCGCGTCGCGCTCTGCTGCCTTGCGCGTCGCGCCCTACGTCTACCCCGCGCGTCGCGACCTGCAGCCCGCCATCGCGCCCTGCTGCAGCCCGCGCGTCGCGCTTTGCTGCACCGCACGTCGCGCCCTGCTGCAGCCCGCGTATCGCGCCCTGCTACAGCCCGCGCGTCGCGCCTTCCTGCAGCCCGCGCGCCGCGCCCTGCTGCCCGCGCGTCGCGCCCTGCTGTAGCCCGCGCGTCGCGCCCTGCTGCCCGCGCTGCCCAGCACGAGCCGCCCTGCCCAACCCGATCCACCCTGCTGCTGCTGCTGCTGCTGCTGCTGCTGCTGCTGCTGCTGCTGCTGCTGCTTCTGCTGGTGGTGGAGGTACTGCTAGGAGTATTGGAGGTGCTACAGCCTAGCCTCGCCGAGCCACTCTGCTGCTCTTACTACTGCTGCTGCTGCTACTCGTGCTACTGCCTTCACTCCGTCCTGCCCTAGATGCCACGCTCCTCCTAGCTTGCCCGCCATGACTTCACTCCGCAGCAGCAGTGGGGGTGGTGCCGGCGGTGGTTGTAGCAGTGGGAGTGGTGGCGACCGTAGTAGCAGTCACTGTGGCGCTGTTCGGTGCGGAGTTTCTGGCGGTGGCCAGATGCAGCTACAACGACGTTTGACCCTTACGCCTCGGGGGCTTCGTGAGTGGCTTTACCAGCGTGGGACGTCTCCGAGTCCTCGTCACTGCCCGTACGTCATTCGCACAGGTTGTCGAGCTAGTCAGACCTGTGGGACAACTGGTCACGCAAAGTCCCGCTGCTTGTCCTATTTGAGTGACGCCTTGCACGCAGAGTTTGGAGACGAGGCTGAGATCCCCCACTGGCTTGAGCTGCTTAGGTCGGGCGTTGATGTCTTTGCTTTAGACTATGATGCCATCCTTACTGCCATGTATGCTTTGCCTGGTGGTGCTGAGGGTGACTGTTACCTGTGTGTGCAGCACGACCCCGGTATAGAGGTTCCTGCTCTAGGTGCTAGTGAGGCTGCTGCCTCAGGTGCTAGAGAGCCTGCTGTCTCAGAAACTGCGCCTACTGAGGCCTTGCACACCTTCACGCTTGACTCCGGTGCTTCCCGCTGTTTCTTATGCGACAGTACCGCACTCACGCCACTTCCTGCACCTGTTGCAGTGTCTCTGGCTGACCCCTCAAGGGGCCCAGTTCTGGCACGGTCCACCACTGTGCTCCCGTGCCTGGCGGTTCCGTCTGGCTCATTGACATGCCTCCACCTCCCCTCGTTCTCTACGAACTTGGTGAGCAACACAGTTCTTCAAGACCAGTAGGTTGACACCTTTACCACTGGAGCACAGCGTGTGGCGATCTGTACGTGCTTCCGGACCGGCCGCCACCTGGCCACGTTTACCCGTCGGCCAGGGTCGAGTCTTTACACACTGACGACTGCGCCTCCTCAGGTAGCTGCTACTGGTCAGGTGTCCGCGTAAGGTCAGGTAGCCTCCCCTTGTGAGTGTCGCTCCCTGTCGCACCAGACTCTTCTCTGGCACCACCGTCTAGGTCACCCCTCCTTGCCGCGTCTACGTGGCATGCACCGTCGCCTCCTTGTGTCTGGTCTTCCCAGGTCTCTCCCTTCCCTCCCTGCCTCCCCTGCGCCGCCCTGCCTTCCTTGCGTCGAGGGGCGGCAGCGCGCCGCTCCTCACTCCTCGTTTCCCCTGACAGGGGCTCCTTTGCAGACCCTCCACCTGGACGTGTGGGGTCCGGCCCGTGTTCGTGGACAGGCCGGTGAGCGGTACTTTCTGCTGGTTGTCGATGACTACTCGCGTTACACCACGGTATTTCCCTTGCGCACAAAGGGTGAGGTCCCTGCTGTCTTGATCCCTTGGATCCGAGCGGTTCGTCTCCAGCTCCGCCGCACGTTCCGCCCGGACCTTCCTGTCATGCGTCTGCACTCTGACAGAGGTGGTGAGTTCACCTCCGACCTCTTGCGGGCCTTTTGTCAGGGGGAAAGCATCGAGCAGTCGTTCACGCTTCCGGGCTCACCGCAGTAAAATGGGGTTGCTGAGCGCCACATTGGCTTAGTCATGGAGATCGCTCGTACCTCCTTGATGTATGCGGCGGCTCCCCATTTTCTGTGGCCGTTTGCGGTCCGGTACTCCGCGCAACAGCTCAACCTCTGGCCCTGTGTCTCCTTGCCGGAGACCTTGCCCACACTGCGTTGGACGGGGGAGGTTGGCGATGCGTCGCGTTTCCGGGCCTGGGGTGCTCATGCCCTTGTCCGTGATGCGTCCGCGTACAAGCTCTCCTCCCTCACCATTCCCTGTGTCTTCCTTAGCTTTGTCCCTGACGCGCCTGGCTGGCAGTTTTACCACCCCACCTCGCGCCGTGTCCTGCCCTCTCAGGACGCCACCTTTGACGAGTCGGTTCCTTTCTACTGTCTCTTCCCCTACCGCACTGCCCCTCTCCCTCCCTCGCCGCTTTTCCTCGCTCCAGGTCCCCCTCTAGTAGACCCCCTCCCCCCTCAGGGTCCTGCTCCTTCAGGTGTGTCTCAGGTAGACCCGCTCCCCTTGGCTGAGCCTGTAGAGGTCACTAGTGACTCAGGTGCTGCGTCTGGGGGTGCTGATACTGTGCGTGAGGTGCTGGGGGGTGCGGAGCCTGGGGGTGCTGAGCCTGCGAGTGCGGAGCCTGGGGATACTGAGCCTAAGTGTGCGGAGCCTGGGGGTGCCGAGCCGGAGGGTGCTGAGCCTGGGAGTCTCTCTTCACGACGGGGGCCTCTCTCACCACACCACCTACGAGAGTGGCTGGCGTGGCGTACCCGCCTGAGGAGTCGTGCTGCTGGTGCTGGAGGTACTGCTGCTCGAGGTGCTGCGGTTGGAGCTGCTGGAGCTGCTCGTCGTGGAGGCGCTGGGGGTGCTGGCGTAAGGGTCCTGAAGGTGCTCGTACCGGAGATACTCGAGCTGCTGGGGTCCGTGGTGCTGGAGGCACTGGAGCTAGAGACCCCCGCGTTGGAGTTCGAGACCTTAGAGCTGGAGGTGCTGGCTGTCGAGGTGCTGGCTCAGGGGGTACTGAGTGTGTTGGTGCTGAGCCTAGGGGTGCTGAGCAGGCCTATCGATGTTCCTGGGGCCCATACATGGAGTCCCTAGCTCCTCCCTATCTGACCTTGTATTGGCCGTAGCTGAGTGTTTTGGCGCCCTTAACAGTCACGGGCGCAGGCCAAAGTGAAAACTTGATATCCGGGCTTGCACTTACACTATCTTAGCTAAGGGAAAGTTCGGCTGCTCCAAAGCTGACTTAGAGATATCAAAAACACGGGATTTGCTAGAAAACACGAAGGGAAAAATCCCCTTGGCGCGCTCTCGTGCAACCTAAGGAGAAAGGGGGGGGGGGAGGGTCCTAGAACCGAAAATTAAAACTTTGTGGGCGGGGAAGGCGTGGTTGGAGCACTTAACGCATCCAGGGAAGGGTCGAACAAAGCACTTATTGGCACGGGTGCAGGGCGATCATAACACTTTATGCATTCGCGCTTGAGTGAAAGTAGCCTAGAATTTAAGGGCATTAAGGGCATATGCCCGTCAATCGACAGGCTTGGTGCTGAGTCTGCTGGAGGTCCTCCTGGTGCCGCGTCGCAGCGGTCACCTCTCTCGCTGCATTAGCTGCACGAGTGGCTTGCTTCGCACACCCGCCTTCGGAGTCACGCTGCTGGAGCTGGAGGCATTGCTGCTGGAGGTGCCAGAGCTGGAGGCACTGGAGCTGGAAGCGCTGGAGCTGGAGACCCTGGAGCTGGAGGTGCCGGTTCTGGGGGTGGTGCTACTGGAGGCACTGGAGCTGGGGGACCTGGAGCTGGTGCTGTCGACCCTGGAGTTGGAGACCCTGAAGCTGGAGGTACCGGTTCTGGGGGTGCTGCTGCTGGGGGCACTGGAGCTGGAGGCCTTGGAGCTGGTGCTGTCAACCCTGGAGTTGGAGACCCTGGAGTTGGAGATGCCGGTTCTGGGGGTGCTGCTGCTGGAGGCACTGGAGCTGGTCCTGTCGACCTTGGAGTAGGAGACCCTAGAGCTGGAGGTGCCGGTTCTGGGGGTGCTGCTGCTAGAGGCCCTGGATCTGGAGGTTCTAGAGCTGCTGGAGGAGCTGGTGCTGCTGGTGCTCATCCTGGAGGTGCTGGAGCTGCCGGAGCTGGTGGTGCTGCGAGCTTTGGAGCTGAAGGCGCTGGCGCTGGAGGCGCTGGAGCTAGAGACCCTGGAGCAGGAGGTACTGGAGATGGAGGCGCTTGAGCTAGAGGCGTTGGAGCTAGAGGTTCTGATGCTGCTGGAGGCGCTGGAGCTGCTGGTACTCGTACTGGAGGTGCTGGTGCTGGTGGTACTACACAACCGTGACTGTTCTTCGCTCCGCCGTCACCATCGTCTCTGCCACCGCTTGACTCCGTGCTTCGCCAGGTTCTTAGCCTCCCGTATTCTACTGGCCTCCCGTTACAGCCAGGCTCTCCACTGCCTGCTCCTTCTCCTTACACTGAGCAGACAGACTCGCTTACAGAGCGTCGTGAGCATGCGTCTCGTCCTGCCTCGCCTGTTCGCGCTGGTTGCTCTGGTCGTCGTGTTCCTCGTGAGCGTCCTCCTCCTTTCCCCGGCACGCACACTATGGCACTTCGTCCTTCCTCTGTTCCACAGCGTATCCCTCTGCCGTCTCCCCCTGCGTCCTCTCTTCCGCACGTTCCTTACCCTGAGTCTGACCTAGTTCGTGCTGCGAGTCCTATTGTTACGCGTCTCTTAGCCACTGTTGTCACTGACCCTTCGTTTGAGTCTGCTGCTACGTCTGCCTTAGTCTTTGAGCTTGTTGGCTTTGCTTCTGCTTATCGTCTCGACTACGCCGCTAGTCTTTTTGCTAAGTCTGAGTCTGTCTGTCCTCCGTCCGTCGGGGGTGAGTGTGCTCTTAGCACGGACGTCCTTGAGGACAGGCAGGAGGATTTCGAGTGTCTTGCGGCTACTGTACCTCATCTCGTGGCCATGCTGCTTGCACCTGAGGGAGACCCGGATGTACCAGACATCCCGACCCCGCGCTCTTACGCAGAGGCGATCACGGGTCATTATTTCTCTTAGTGGCAGACAGCCATGGACGCAGAGATGGCATCCTGGAAGTCCACAGGCACTTACGTCAGCGCAGTTCCCCCTCTTGGGGTGAACATAGTCGATGGCATGTGAATTTTCAGGGTGAAGCGGCCGCCGGGTTCTCCGCCTGTCTTCAAGGCTCGTTACGTCGCACGATGCTTTACTCAGCGACAGGAGTTGACTTCTTCCAGACCTTCTCCCCTACCCCAAAGATGACCACTCTTCGGGTGCTGCTGCACGTTGCTGCTCAACGTGACTACGAGCTTCTTTCTCTTGACTTCAGCACTGCTTTCTTGCAGGGCAGCCTGCACGAGGAGATCTGGCTGCGCCACCCACCTGGCTTCTCTGGGTCATTTCCTGCAGGTACCCAGTGGAGCCTCCAGCGGCCAGTCTACGGTCTCCGCCAGGCACCTCGTGAGTGGCACGACACACTGAGGACGACACTTGCGGCTCTTGGGTTTGCTCCTTCGACAGCTGACTTATTGCTGTTTTGGCGCACCGACAATTCGCTGCCGCCGTTCTACATCCTCGTGTACGTCGATGACTTGGTCTTTGCTACTGCTGACACCGAGGCACTCGCCCTTGTGAAGTCGGAGTTGCAGAAGAGACACACGTGCACATACCTGGGTGAGCTGCGCAACTACCTTGGCTTGCAGATCACCGGGGACAGAGCACGGCGCACCATCACACTGACTTAGTCACACATGGTGCAGCAGGTTCTTCAGCGCTTCGGCTTCACTTTGTCCCCGCCACAGTCGACTCCTATGGCTACCGATCACTCGTGGGCGGCTCCGGAAGCTGCTGGCACACGAGGCAAACTGGAGTAACTTGCTCTGCTCGCCGGCAAGAGCAACTGACCCACGGTCAACTGGAGAAAGTGGCATACGGGCAACTGGAGTAACTGGCTCTGCTCGCTCGCAAGAGCAATTGACTTACGGGCCACTGGCGCAACGATCTCTCGGGCGACTGAAGCTGCGGAATTCACGGCGGCCACCCGCCTTCAACTTCCTCGCATTGTCCCAAACCCTCTTTGCCCCCCCTCGGCATCCCGAGCGCCACTCCCTCGTCTCCCCCACACCCTCCCCCCCTGCAGCCGTGGGAGAGAGAGGAGGAGGAGCAGCAACTGATCACTAACGCCCGCTACCCCCATACCCTCCCTCCCATGGCTGCACGTGCAGCAGGGAGATGAAGGAGAAGGGAGGGGTGTGGGGGGTGGGGTAGGAGCTGCCTCGCGGCTGTAAGGGCAGGCGCGCGGGCTGCAGAGGCGGCTCGCGGGCTGCAGGGGCAGCGCGCAGGCTGCAGGGGCGGCTCGCGGGCTGCAGGGGCAGTGCTCGGGCTGCAAGGGGCAGGCGCGCGGGCTGCAGGGGCGGCTCGGGGCTGCAGAGGCGGCTCGCGGGCTGCAGGGGCAGTGCACAGGCTGAAAAGTGCCGCACGCTCAGGGCGCGCGTCGGGCAGGAAACCGACACGCGCCCAAGGCGTGCGATAGGGCGCGCGGCGAGCAGAAATTGTCGCGCGCCCGGGGCGCGTGACGTGCAGGAATCCGTCGCGCGCCCGGGGCGACGGAGCACCCTTCCCATCGACGATGGCGGAGCACCCTTCCCATCCTGCATCTCCTCGACCCGTGCGAAACAAAGGTGGTGTCGATGAGGAGGTCGACAACGGTGCACGAATCAGAGGCAGCGAAGGCACGAAGAAGAGAGGGGTGATCAAGGTCGACGGTGGCATTGACGGGAGTCAGGCGCGAGTGCAGCAGTCGAAGGCAACTGCAAGCAGCTCGCGTGTCGACGTCGGTGGTCGATGTCGCTCACCTCAACGAAGCAGTGGGAGGCCCACGTTGACGACGCACGTGACGGCGGGCAAGATCGCGCGCGTACGGTCACTTCAAGTTCACGCCGGACAACATCACCGCCACACCGCTACAAGGTCGACGAGACCTCATCACTTGGAGGGAGTCGATGGAACCTCAGCTGGAGGTCGCTGGGCTGAAGGGCTTTGCCGACGGCACCGTGCCAGTTCCGCCTGAGGATGAGGTCGAGCTGTGTGAGGAATTTCGTGCCGCTCACATGCTCTCCTTTATGGTCATCTTGAGGTGCTGCTTGCCAGTGGTGCAGATAGCGCTCAGGTCGTGTCGAGAGCGACTTGATGCTGGTTACCAAGCGTGACACTTCATCATGTCCACGTATCAGGCGACGAGCGACCTGTACATCGGGCAGCTGGAGGAGCCGATGACACACATTCGGATGGGCAAGCAAGAGTCGGCGACGGACCACTGCAACCATGCTCGACGGATCCTGGCCGAGATGCCAATGGCGGGCGTTGAATATTCGACGGCATCCTACATTACCCACGTCGTCAAGGGCCTGCCGCATAGCTACAACCTCATGAAGAGGATAATGATGGTGCCCGGCACACGTGAATCTTTCAACGAGGACTTCCTCACCAGTTACGTCATCAAGGACGAGGCTATGCAAGAGGCAGAGCAACCCACATAGCTCCTTCCGCAGGCGAACTACACTGCCCCGGCGAAGTTGAATCAACCTCAGGTAAAGCGTAGGAAGCTGGGCAGAGGTGGTAGCGGAGGCGGGCGGTCGACGAAGGACGTCGACGAGAAGCGGTCAACGCGGGACAAAGGCCGTGGAGGTGGTGGTTGACGGAAGGGGTGTTGGATCTGCCACGACCCTGACCATTTCTCCTACGAGTGCCCCGACTAGGACGATAGCGATGAGGATGATAGCAAGGGAGGCCGCGGCCGGTCGACCAGTCATCGCCCCCGTCAAAATGAGAAGCAGCGCAAGGAGAAGCAGACATTGAAGAAGACGTCGTCGACGAAGGACGCCGATAACTCCAGCGGCAAAGGCTGAGGCGACGGGGAGGAGTCGTGCTCGATGGTCGGCATGGTGGAGGTGATAGTCTCTCTGGTGCCGGAGGCTGACGAGGACTTTCAAGCGGTGGCGGCAGCTGTGAAGGCAAACCCGATGGTGGTGTTTCTCGATAGTGGCTGGTCGCACCACCTCATGGGGACGAAGGAGGTCTCCGTCGACATGGCGCTGAGCGACAACGTGAAGCATGTGTGTGGCTTCAACGGAGCACTGCAGGTCGTCGAGCGCCGTAGCAACGTCGCTTTGCAAGGGGAGGCTGAGAAGCGGGTCCTCATCCCCGACGTGCTCTATGTTCCGGGAGTGCAGGCGAATCTGCTGTCTGCTGGCCAGATGAAGGAGAGCGGTGTGAAGCTGTAGGATGACGGCGACGGGCAATTACTCGTAACAAGTGCCAGCGAGGTGCTTGGTCGAGCACGCTACACTGGACATGTCCTCTGCACCGACCTTCGCCCCTGCTTGACGCGGTTGACATTGACCGAGGTGGTGGCTTTGCGGACGATTGCTTCTGCGACGAAGTCGACCCCTGACCAATGGCACACGAGGCTCGCACACGTTGGCGTCGACACGATCAAGAGCTCAGCGAAGCATGAAGTTGAAACCGGTCTCGACATAAAGCTGTCGACTGGAGCTGATCTACCGTGTGTCTCGTGCGTTAAAGGGAAGCTAGCGCAGCACACTTTCCCCGAAAAGGGCTTGGATGCCGAGGGAGCGCTGACCGTTGTGCACATTGACTTGTGCGGGCCATTCCGGATGGCTGCCAAGGATGGCAGCTTGTACTTCTTGCTATTGAAGGATCGCCACACTCGTTTCGTGCAGGTGGTGTCGGTCACTAAGAAGAGCGACGTGCTTTAGGAGTTTCTGCAGTGGCTGGTGCTGGTAGAGCGACAGACAAAGCAGCCGGTGCTGATGCTTCGCTCAGACCGGGGAGGGGAGTTCCTTGGGAAGGAGTTCACCGCCTTCGTCAATGGGAAGGGCATCGTCCACGACCTGACGTGCCCTTACACTCAGCAAAACGGCATGGATGAGCGGGAGATGCGCACGGTCGTCGAGTCCGTGCAGACGATGCTGTTGCACATGGGCGTGCAGCATCACTGGCGGCACCTCGCCCTACGACAGGCCGTCTGGGTGCACAACTGCGGTTGACGGCGCCACCGGGGACAACGCCGTACCAGCTGGTGACCGGGAAGAAGCCTGACCTCACCCTGGGTTTAGGGTTTAGTGTTTAGGGTTTAGGATTTAGGGTTTAAGGTTTAGGATAGGGTTTAGGGTTTAGGATGAAAGGCGAAGTATGGGCCGGCGTCGGGGCGGACGCAGGCACACCCGCTAATGGATACCTGGACGGCGACGTTCCAGCTGCTCGCCGAGGTCGACGAGCCTGCTAATGAGGACGTTTCCGCTAATGCTAAGTCCTCCCTCCGCCCTCTGCTCTTACTCCTCCCACCCCCGTCGCAGATCAGCCTGCGTCGACACCAGTGTCGGCCACCGGCAATGAGGGAAGCCTTAAGGTGTCACCTGAGGCGCCGGCCAGTGGCTTCGCTAGTGGTTGACAAGACGCCAAGCTCGTCAACAAGGATGTGAAGCTGTCGACAAGGAAGAAGTAGACTGGGGAGCTGGTACAGAAGGAGTCAACAACAAATATCCAGTCGACAGGGGAGCACCAGACTGGGCAGTTGACAGAGGAGCTGCTGAAGTAGATGGTCGACGACGAGGACATCGACGGGGAAGGGGAGCTGTCGGCAGGAGAGGAATCCACTGACAGCAACGTGGTGGAGGTGCAGATCGAGACGACTGAGCAGCAACGCTCAGAACCTGAGCTGTGACGCTCAGGTCGAACTCGGAGGCCACCACAGTGGCTAAGCTACCACACATGTCTGCCACCAGCTGCCTTCACTACACTGCTCAATGATGCTGAGGCGGATGTTGACCTGCCCGAGCTTGACCCCGATGTGCACGCCGACCTCGAGCACCGCTGGGACATTGCGACGATGGCGGTGAAGGAGGCGCTGGCGAGCTGGAAGGGGGAGGCAGTGAAAGCCGCCACGGACAAGGAGATCCGCAGCCTCATCAGCATGGGCACCTGGGAGCTGGCCGAACGCCCATGCGGGGTGAACATCATGAAGAACCGGTGGGTACCGACGACCAAGTACCGCATCGACGACATCGTCGAGCGCGAGAAGGCGAGGCTGGTCGTGAAGGGGTTCACGCAGGTGTACGGGGCTGACTACGACGAGACGTACTCGCCGGTGAGCAGATGCGTCACGCTGAGGTTCTTCCTCAGCATCGTCATTGTCCTCGATCTCGACCTAATGCAGCTCGACATGAAGATGCTTTCCTATAGAGTAAGCTCGGCCGGGTACTGTACATGTACCAGCCGGACTACTTCGACGATGGGACCGACCAGGTGTGCAAGCTACTGAAGGGCCTCTACCGGCTGAAGTAGTCGCCGGTGCTGTGGTACAGGGCTCTCAATAGCGTGCTGCTGGGCGCTGGCAGGAAGAAGAGCCAGGTCGATACGGTGCTCTACTTCAAGGTCGGTGACGATGGAGTGACTTGCTGGGTGCTGGTCTACGTCGACGACCTGCTTGCCGCAAGCTGCAGCACCGCGATGCTGAAGAGCTAAAGGAGCTGCTGGAGGCTGCCTTCAAGCCGTGCAAAATCTCGCCGGTTGTGAAGTACCTCGGGTTGGAGATTGTGCGCGACAAGCCAGCAAGGAAGCTTTGGCTGCACCAGCGGAACTACACCGACAAGCTGCGTAGGCGCTTCATCGACGAGGAGCAGGGCGGTCGGATCCCAAAGACTCCGGTCTCGGTCGACACCTACGTCGAGCTGATATTCGACGACGATGAGGCACATGAGCGCAAGGAGGAGGAGGAGTACCGGCAGAAGGTTGGCTCGCTTCAGTTCGCGGCGACAACGACGAGGCCGGACATCGCCTTCGCCTGCAGCAAGCTAGGGAGCGGCCTCACAGTGAGGAGCCACCAGCATTGGCGCGAGGTCGACCGCAGCCTCGCCTACCTCCCCGACACCCATGACACCACCCTGGAGTTTGGTGGTGGACTAGAGTCGCTGGAGCTAATCGGCTACGTGGACGTCGATGACGCGGGCGACAAGCAGAACTGGACAAACACGGGCGACTACGTCTACGTCTACAGAGGGGTCGCTGTCTTCTGGTCGAGCTCGCGCATCAAGTGCACGACATTGTCGTCGACCGAGTCGGAGTACGTTGCGGCGACGGACACTGGCAAAGAGGGACGCGGACTCCGCTTCCTCCTTGCGGAGTTCCAGCAGCTCGACGCTGGGAAGCCGACTGTCCTTCGGGTGGACAACGAGTCGGCTATCACGGTCGCTGACAGGTTGGGGCTGACGGGCAACCTCAAGCACATGGAGCGACGCTATGCCTGGCTGCAGCACATGGTGAGGCACGGGAAGTTCGCGCTGGCCCGACCACCGAGCAGCCGGCCGACTTTTTGACAAAGGTACTGCACTTTCCGGCCTTCAACTGGTGCTCCGTCGCAGTTGGCCTAGTGCGCCTGGCCAACGTTGGCGACGAGGATTATGAGGTGCCGCACTAGGTGCCGCCCTTCTGCACGGCTGGTACGCTGACGGCGTGCCGTATGTGGGGTGCACGCCCAGGACGAGTTTTTTCCGTGGAATATTGCCGTGGGGGCTGGGAAGCCCAAGCGTGAGTGCGGCAGGGGAGTGTTAACGGGAATGGAGTGTTGGCCCCGCCCTTGCTTGGCGGCGCCGACGTCCTGGTCGGATGCACGGGAGAAGCAGCCGACCGTACGCAGTGAGAGAGCTGCTCGACGGGCTTCGTCGAGCTATAGGGGATCGATGCGGTGTTGCCGTCGACCAGGGAGCTTGGCGGCCTTCTTCTGCACGGCACGTCGATAAGGTGCTTGCCAACCTGCACAGGACTGACGCGGGGCTAGAGCCGTTGACCAGGGGTGCTTGACGGCTGAAGCTAACCATGTTGAAATGAACGAACAGGAATGGTTGAACTAACAGTGAAATCAGTACAAGTACCTAACCCTAGAATTTTCTACCCCCTATAGGCTAACCCACTGTAGCCTAAACAAGCACAACATATATAATGTTTGACACACCCCCATAAGCGAAGTGGGGGAGAACTAGGGGTCACAAGACCAGTCAAGTAAAGCAAAGCAAAGCAAGCTCAGGGTGGATCACAAAGTCACCACACATTTCGACCACAAGTTCAAGGCCACAAGGCCAGTTCACATGCAGGAGTACATATATATATAAGGCTAGACAATCAAGAGCAGGTATATATATATGTAACAGTACAAGTAAGGTCAAGAGGTGAGCAAGTGAGGCAAGACAGGTACAAGACCCAGTTGGGTGCAGAAGCGCTGATGATCACAAGGCGCAAGTGCCTTGGTGAAGACATCAGCAGTGTTGGCCTCAGAGGCCACGTACGCAAGTCGCAACTGACCACGCTGCTGTAGCTCACGAGCAAGGAAGTAGCGGAGAGCAATGTGCTTTGTTCTGTTCTCCAGTCTCTGCTCTCGACACAAGGCTAGCATGGCCTTGTTGTATACGTACAGGACTGGAGGAGAACGAGGCGGCTCTCCAAGGTCGGTCAGCAGGTAGGTGAGCCAGCGAAGCTCCTGAGCAGCCATGGCCCCTGCGTAGATCTCAGCCTCACAACTGGAGCCGAGAACAGAAGACGAGCGAGTAGCCCACCACGAAACAGAGCCGGAACCAAGGCTGAAGGTGTAACCCTGTGACGACCGCTGCGTAGCCTGGTCGTCAGCCCAAGAAGCGTCTGCGTGACCAGTGAGGACCACTGGACTCCGCCCTCCAAGCACTAGCCCCATGCCCGGCGTACTGCACAAGTAGCGCAACACCCTCTTCGCTGCAGCCATGTGCTCTGATTAGTGTCTCCCAGGAGCAACATAGCGTGCGAGAATGCTAAGAGGGTATGCAAGGTCAGGTCGTGTGCAAGTCATCAGGTACATGAGGCAGCCAACAAGCTCTGGGTACGGGCCACTCGACTCTACGGACTCATCCGAAGGCAGAGCTGAGAGCGAGTGGCGAGTAGGCAGAGGAGTGGCCTGAGGCGAGGAGTACGTGAAGCCGAAGCGCTGAAGGACCTGCTGCACCATGTGTGACTGAGTCAGGGTGATGGTGCGGCGTGCTCTGTCCTGGGTGATCTGCAAGCCAAGGTAGCTGCGCAGTTCACCCAGGTCTGTGCACGTGTGTCTCTTCTGCAGCTCGGACTTTACGTAGGCGAGTCTAGCAGTGTCAGCTGTGGCAAAGACCAAGTTGTCGACGTACACGAAGATGTAGAACGGCGGCAGAGAAGTGTCGGTGCGTAGAAACAGCGACGGGTCGGCAGTAGAGGGAGCAAACCCAAGAGCTGAAAGCGTAGTCCTCAGTGTGTCGTGCCACTCATGCGGTGCCTGGCGGAGACCGTAGACTGGCCGCCGGAGGCTTCACTGGGTGCCAGGAGGAAAAGTCCCAGTGAAGCCAAGTGGGCGGCCCAGCCAGATCTCCTTGTGCAGGCTGCCCAGCAGGAAGGCAGTGCTGAAGTCAAGAGAGTGTAGCTCGTAGTCACGGTGAGCAGCTACGTGCAGTAGTACCCGAAGAGTGGTCATCTTCGAGGTGGGAGAGAAGGTCTGAAAGTAGTCAACTCCCTGCCGCTGACTGAAGCCACGAGCCACGTAACACGCCTTGAAGACAGGCGGAGAACCCGGCGGCCGCTTCACCCTGAAAATCCACATGCCACTGACGATGTTCGCCCCAAGAGGGGGGACAGTGTCAACGTTGGTGCCTGTGGACTTCCAGGAAGCCATCTCTGCATCCATAGCTGCCTGCCACTGAGAAGAGTAGGGACCCTCTATCGCCTCCGCGTAAGAGCGCGGAGTCGGGATGTCAAGTGCATCCGGGTCTCCCTCAGGGGTAAGCAGTACGGACACGAGATGAGGTGAAGCAGCGGCCAAGCACAGGAACTCCTCCTGCCTGTCCTCAACGACGTCCGTGCCAAGGGCACACTCACCCCCGACGCACGGAGGACAGACAGACTCTGACTCAGCTACAAGACTAGCAGCGTAGTCTGGACGACAGCGAGCAACAAAGTCGGCGAGCTCAGCAACTAGGGCAGACGCAGCAGTGGACTCAAAAGAAGGGTCAATGACGACAGTAGCAAGGAAACCCGTGACAGTAGGACTGGCAGCAAGAAGAGAGTCTGACTCCGGGTTGGGAAGAGCAAGAAGAGAGGACTCAGGATGAGAAGGCAAAGGGGCACGCAGAGGAGCAGTGGACGGACGCAGAGACATCCGGTGTGTGCCAGGGACAGGAGGAGGACGCTGACGCGAACCACAACCACTAGTGCGAGCAGTACGAACAAGCGACGCGGGGCGAGACGCAGGCTCACGACGCTCAGCAAGACCTCCAGTAGGACCAGTGTAGGGAGAAGGAGCAGGTAGTGGGGAGGCGGGCTGTAACTGTAACCGTGACTGGACAGGCTGTGGACACTCTAAGGGAGGAGGAGGACCAAGAGAAGGCGGGAGACGAAGAACCTGCTGAAGGAGCGGAACGAAGTACGGCCGCTGCCGTGCAGCGACTCCAGAACCAGCTGAGACACCAGCGCCAGGGTCCTCCGCACCAGCAGCAGCTCCAACGCCCGACTCCAGAGCACCAGCAGCAGCACCAGCTCCAGGGTCCTCAGCACCAGAAGCAGCTCCAACGCCCGGGTCCTCAGTACCAGCAGCAGCTCCAACGCCCGGGTCCTCAGCACCAGTAGCAGCACCAGCGCCCGGGTCTGCAGCACCAGCCATAGCTCCAACGCCTGGGTCCGCAGCACCAGAAACAGCTCCAACCTCTGGGCCCGCAGCACCAGCAGAACCAGTAGAGTCTCCAGCACTAGTAGCACCCCCAGGCTCAGTACTCCCAGGCTCAGCACCCCCAGGCTCCGCTCCCCAAGGCTCAGCACCCCCAGGCTCCGCACTCCAAGGCTTAGCACCCCCAGGCTCCGCACCCCAAGGCTCAGCACCCCCAGGCTCCGCACCCCCAGGCTCCGCACCCCCAAGCTCCGCACCCCCAGGCTCAGCACTTCCAGGCTCCGCACCCCCAGGCTCAGCACCCCTAGGCTCCTCACCCACAGCAGGACGAGAGTCGATAGCTACCTCAACAAGGTCAACCGGGTCTACCTGAGACACACCTGAGGGAGCGGCACCCTGAGGGGGGAGGGGGTCTACGACAGCAGCACCTGGCGCGAGGAAGAGAGGCGGGGGGGGGGGGAGCGGGGCAGTGCGGTAGGGGAAGAGGCGGTAGTAGGGGACGGACTCGTCAAAAGTGACGTCCTGAGAGGGCAAGACTCGGCGCGAGGTGGCGTGGTAAAACTGCCAACCAGGCGCGTCCGGAACTAAGCCGAGGAAGACGCAGGGAACAGCACGGGAGGAGAGCTTGTCCGCAGACATATCACGGAAAAAAGCTCGAGATCCCCAGACCCGGAAACGCGACGCATCGCCAACCTCCCACGTCCACAGCAGTGTGGGCGAGGTCTCCGGAAAGGAGACACGGGGCCAAAGGTTGAGCTGATGCGCAGCGTACCGGACCGCAAACGGCCACAGAAAGTGGGGGGCACCCGCATGGATCAAGGAGGTACGGGCGACCTCCATGACCAGGCCAATGCGGCGCTCTGCAATCCCATTCTGCTGTGGAGAGGCAGGAAGCGTGAACGACTGCTCAATGCTGTGCTCAGCACAATAGGCTGCCAAGAGGTCGGAGGAGAACTCACCACCTTTGTCAGAGTGCAAGCGCAGGACAGGAAAGTCCGAGTGGAAACGCTCGCTGAGCTGGAGACGGGCTCTGCGGATCCAAGGGATCAAGACATCAGGGACCTCACCCTTGGTGCGCAAGGGGAAGACCGTGGTGTAGCGCGAGTAGTCGTCAACAACAATCAGGAAGAACCTCTCCTGACCCTGACCACGGACGCGGGCTGGGCCCCACACGTCCATGTGGAGCGTCTGCAAGGGAGCAGTCGTCGGGGGAAACGAGGAGGAGTGAGGAGCGGCGCGCTGCCGCCTCTCGACGCAGGGAAGAGAGGGAGGAGCAGGCAAGGGTGGGAGGGGAGGGAGGACTCTGGGAAGACCGGAGACAAGGTACCGGGAGTGCATGGCACGAAGGCGCTGCACAGACGGGTGGCCAAGTCGGTGGTGCCAGAGGACAGTCTCGTGCGCCAGAGAGCGACACGAGCAGGGGGCAGACAGCTGACCTGACGCGGACGCACACGCAGACGCAGCGACCTGAGGGGACTCAATGGTCAGTGTGTACAGGTCCGACCCTGGCTGCCGAGTGAAGGTAGCCAAGTGGCGGCCCGTACGAGCACACGTGCAGTGTGTCACGCGCTCATAGGCAGGGGTGAACTGGTGAACACCCCCGTCCTGGACTGCACTACCTGCCACCAAGTTCGTAGAGAACGAGGGGAGGTGGAGACCTGACAGTGTGCCCGACGGGACCGCAGGACAGGGAAGGATAGTGGAGGAGGTCGCAATGACCGGACCCCCAGAGGGGTCAGCGAGGGAGACAACAACTGGCCGAGCAAGCGGCTCAAGGGCAGTGCAATCACGAAAGAAGCAGCGAGAAGCACCTGAGTCCAGTGTGAAGGTGTGCAGTGCTGCCGTCGACTCAGTACCAGGGGGGGCAGACGCACAAGCACCTAGAGCAGCTGCCTCACCAGCACCTGGGGTAGCAGACATGCGAGTACCTGGAGCGGCAGACGCACTAGTCCTAATGCCCGGGTTGGGCGGCACACACCGGTACTCAGCACCCTCTCCACTAGTAGACATCACATACATAGTAGTGAGAATAGCATCAAAGTCTAGAGCATAGATATCAATCCCCTTCTTCAGGAGATCAACCCAGCGGGGCAGCTCAGTGGCTTGAGGGAACTGAACACGCCAAGCGTCGTTGAGACAAGCGAAGCAGCGCTGTGTGGCGTGCGGTCCCCCACACGGCTGACCAGTGCGGTCACCAGTGCGAATGACGTACGTGCAGCTAAAGCCACCCCCCCCCCCCCCCCCCCCCCCCGTGCTGAGAGTACCACTCACGGACCTCCTGGGGCGACGGAGTGTGCTGCTGGCCCTGGCCACCGCCAGCGCCTCCACGACCACCACCGCCGCCGCCACCTCCTCGACCACCCCAACCCCTGCCGCCGCCGCGTCCACCGCCACCCCCACCACCGCCTCCGCCCCTGCCACCTCCCCCGCCGCTGCCGCCACCACCCCCACCGCTGCCACTAGCCCCTCCAGTCGCGCCACCACCCCCACCACCGCCACCGCCCCCACCACCACCTCCCCCGCTGTCACCGCCACCGCCCTTGCCCCCTTTGCCCTTGCCGCTGCGGCGCCCGCTCGAAGCAGATGCAGTCCCGACCTTCTCAGCACCAAGGAGGTCGACAGCAGCAGCAGAGGCGACAAAGGGAAGAAGGGGGGAAGGAGAACACCCCTCAAAGAACGGGGTACGGGGGTCGCCACGAGAGGCACCTACAGCGACTATGCTAGCCTCAGCTGCAAGGAGTTCCTTCTCGAGGAGGGCAATGGTGAGCTCAGTGGGGCAGCGAGCTAGGAAGTGGTCCCTGACTGAGCGCAGAGTGTCAGGGAGGCGGGTGACTAGGTGGTAGAGAGTGAGCCAGAGTGGGGGTGGGTTCTTGGCAAGGAACTCATCAGGCATGGCGGCGCGGAAGCGAGCCTCACTAGTGCGGAGGTGCGTAATGAGGTCAGCGACTGTGTGGAAAGAGGCTAAGTCGGGGAACAGGTAGGGAAGAGAGAGACGGCCTAGTGCGGCAGAGGCCGGTTAGGAGTAGCGGGCAACGACAGCAGTGTACAGTGCCTGTGCAGTCTTGTGCTGCCCAAAGTGCTCGCGCTCATCTATCGGCAGGGAGTTGCGAATAGCGAAGCGAGCGTGGGCGTCACGAGTCTGCCACTGTGAGCGGGCAGTGCTGTCAGCAGTAGCAGCAGGAGCAGGAGCATGGCCTAGGGCGTGATTGTACAGTGAGATGTCCTCCTTGGCAGTGAGCTGTAGGAAGAGGTGTAGGTCATCTAGCCAGGTTTCGAACTTCACTGGGCGGCCCTCAGCATCGAAAGCCAGCACCGGAGGGCTAGCCATAGCAGTAGTAGGAGTAATAGCAGTAGGGGCACCCCAAAAACAGTAGGCAGTGCGACTCAGGTAGGGCGGCTCGGTCGAGTACGGGCGGCGCGGCTCGGTTCAGGTAGGGTGGCGCGGCTAGGTTCGGGCGGCGCGGCTCGGTTTGGGCAAGGGCGCCGCGGTTCGGGCGGCTTGGTTTGGGCGGCTCGGTTCGGGCTGGGCGGCTCGGTTCGAGCTGTTCGGGTCGGGCGGCTCGTTCTGGGGGGGCCGTTCGGGGCCTCTAGGGGCGAGCGCGGGGCCGTAAGGGGCCGCTAAGGGCGAGCGCGGGGCCGATCGGGGCCTCTAGGGGCGAGCGCGGGGCCGTAAGGGGCCGCAAAGGGCGAGTGCGGGGCCGTTTGGGGCCTTTAGGGGCGAGCGCGGGGCCGACGGGGGCCGCTAGGGAGGTGAGCCCGGGGCCGACGGGGCTGTTAGGGGCGATCGCGGGGCCGACAGGGTCGCTAAGGGGCGAGCGTGGGGCCGTAAGGGGCGACCGCGTGGGCCGAAGGGGCCTTAAGGGGCGGCGCGCGAGTCGCTAAGGGGCGGGTCGCGGGGCCTTAGGGGGCTGTGAAAAAAGAGGCGCCCTAGGGCGCCGTTAGGTAGGTAGGTAGGTTGGTAGTGGTGGGCCCATAAAAAACGTTCCTAGCGAAGGACCTGCTCTATACCATGTTGAAATGAACGAACAGGAATGGTTGAACTAACAGTGAAATCAGTACAAGTACCTAAACCTAGAATTGTGTACCCCCTATAGGCTAACCCACTGAAGCCTAAACAAGCACAACATATATAATGTTTGACAAACCAAGCTAGTCGACAGGTGGGCCGTCGACCCGGAGTAGTTCGACGGAGAGGTCGACGGAGCAGTCCGTTAACCTGCATAGGACATGTGAGCGGCAGTCGACGAGGGGAGCTCGACGACAGCAGTTGACTGTGCTGGTCGACGGACCAGGGTGTTTCCTCGACGAGAGCTGTGGTTGACGAGGGATGTGTCGACCAGAGCACTAGGTGGTCGACCAGATCGACCATGCTGTGTTGGCGGCCGACTAGGCTAGCTGCAAAGTTGCTAGGTGCCTTTGTTTATCATTCTTGCCTTTGTTGTGTCTATCATTCTGGAATGCAAACTTTGCTAGTGGAAACTCTGGTCGATTTCTCTTGTGAATGCGCAAGTGCTAAGGGACTAGGCAAAGCCACGATCACTCCCAGAGTTCGTGCCAACACTCTGTAGTCTAGCTCACGACTATTGTAGAGTGACTCTCCGCATTGTCATGCCGATCCAGTGTCGTCGCGAGCATTTCTTGTGTAAACCTGAAGTTTCCCCCGCAGCGAACTTTCACCCTCTTCACTTTCTCTCGTATGGCCAGTAGCGTGCCGTCAACTAAACGTGCATCGATTTCTAGTAAACAGCGGCTAAGCATCAGTTGCAGCTTCCGTGCAGCTGCAGTATTAACTAAACTGTGATTTGCTCCTCCGTGTATAAAAATCTTCACCAATGTCCCTTGTATTTCGGTATTGGGCAATCCGTCGTTGTACCCTCCTTACTCATCCGAGCCTGATCGATGACGTGAACTGGTACTATGACTCGGTGAGGGTCAGTGGGGTCGGGCGAGCAGTGAGTCTCGTCAATAGTAGGCCCGATCTCTACATACTGTTGGCGTTTCCCTGCCTTCCAGACTCCCTCCCCTGCTCCACTGCACGGCGTCTCAGCTCCTCTGGGCACTCGCTCTTGCTATGGCCCAGCCTGTTGTAAGAAAAGCAGCACCCCTTAAATGGCACAGCAGCTGAGTTTGCCACAACAGTGTGTATGGTTGCGTGCTCGGTCGGTCCCCATGGAAGATGTCCGTTGTAGGACCCCAGTCTCGGACGGTGCAAAACGTCGAATTTCTCCGCGAGCGCGAGGATTTCATTGAAATTAGATAGCCCGTGGAGCATGATCTCGTGTAAGATGTCCGGCTTTTGTCCGCCGGCGTAAGATTCCACCCGCTCCGCCTCGTGCATATAGTGGACTTGCTCGCATAGAGCGAGAAAACCGCAGGTGTAGTCTTGAGCTGACCCGAGCTACCGCCAAGTGCATAGTCTCTGACGCGCCAAAATTGAAGCCGCGATTGGCTCGGAGCGCGCCCGAAGCCCCGCGCACCACGCATCCCACATGCTCTACTTGGCGGTTTCAAAGAACGAACTCCAGGTGACGGCTGGACCCGTGGGCCCTTCCTCTTGCAATGGCGGCTCGTAGGCACGTGGCAACGTCACAATGACTCGCCACCAGTCCATGGTGGGGCCTTGCAGCAGCGAAACAGCGTATCGTATCTTCGTTGTGTCCGACTCAACGTAATTCTCGTCGAAGAAGACTTTCATCGTGAAGACCCACGATTGAACTGTCAGACCTCCACGTTGGCTAGGATCGAAGCAGGGCGGGTGCTGCGGTTTGAGCGGCATCGGTGTGATGATGCCATCATTGCCGCTTGTTGCTGCAAATTCGACGTGACAACAGGCTTCACGAGGCCCACTCGTGTTTGGTGCAGCCTGTCGAGATAGTAGCAATAGTGGAGGCTAGGTTTAAGTGGGGGCCTAGGCTTAGTAGCCTAGGCCAAAGGGGGTCGAGATAGTTTGTGCCAAGGAGGGAGAGGAGAATGGATGTTCACTATAGCACTAGGGTACATATAGCAAACAAAGAGGTGCACCACCTATAAAGTTAATATCTACACTACAGCTAGAACTACATGCAGGTATAAGAATATAATTCTGACATCCCCCCGTAACTGCATGCACGAATAGCTAAGTGCAGAACACAACCTGCAGGGGTACACCACAGACAGAGAAAACAGCAACAGCAAGCAAGGTAAAAGTGCAGGTACAGCAGCAAAGAGGCAGGCACTCCTGCCACCCCTTTACTCTCCTCCCCCCCCCCCCCCCCCCCCCCACCTCAGAGAGATGGGGGCTGGTTGGTCTCACACCCGCCACCCCAATGCCACTCCCCTGGCTCCCCCACACCCTCACACCCTCCCCCCCCAGCGGCAGCTACAGCAGTGGGAACAAAAGGAGGAGGAGGGGAAGGGAAACATACCACCCATCACCCCCACACCCGCCACCCCTAGACCCGCCCCCCCACAGCTGCAGGGAGACGAAGGACGGGGGGGAGGGGGGGGGGATAAAGCCGCAGAGCGGCTACAGAGGGTCGGCGCATTGTAGGGCAGGGGCGGTTGCAGTGGGTGCAGGCACGGGGTGAGGGAGACGCGCCGTCGCGGGCGCCAGGGGCGGGTGCGCAGCGGCTCAGGGCACCGTCGCGGGCGCCAGGGGCGGGTCCGCGGCGGCTCAGGGCACCGCTGCGGGCGCCAGGGGCGGGTCCGCGGCGGCTCAAGGCACCGCCGCGGGCGCCAGGGGCGGGTCCGCGGCGGCTCAGGGCACCGTCGCAGGCGCCAGGGGCGGGTTTGCGGCGGCTCAGGGCACCGTCGCGGGCGCCAGGGGCGGGTCCGCTACGGCTCAGGGCATCGCCGCGGGCGCCAGGGGCGGGTCCGCGGCGGCTCAAGGCACCGTCGCGGGCGCCAGGGGCGGGTCCGCGGCGGCTCAGGGCACCGTCGCGGGCGCCAGGGGTGGGTCCGCGGCGGCTCAGGGCGCCGTCGCGGGCGCCAGGGGTGGGTCCATGACGGGCAGAAAAAATGTCATGCGCCACCCGGGCGCGGGACAGAACGAAAATTGCCACGCGCCCGAGGTGCGCGACTGGAAAAACAGCAGCGGAAGCGAGAGGCTGGCCCACAGGCCAGGACTTAACAGTCTCTGATAGCATGTCGAGATAGTAGCAATAGTGGAGGCTAGGTTTAAGTTGGGGCCTAGGCTTAGTAGCCTAGGCCAAAGGGGGTCGAGATAATTTGTGCCAAGGAGGGAGAGGAGAATGGAAGTTCACTATAGCACTAGGGTACATATAGCAAACAAAGAGGTGCACCACCTATAAAGTTAATATCTACACTACAGCTAGAACTACATGCAGGTATAAGAATATAATTCTGACACAGCCCTGTTCCTCTCCATGCCAGGCATTGATTGGGCGGCACCATCACTGGTTGCGCTTGAGCGCTGCCCCATGCTGTCGTGATGTGACGGTGTGTCGGATGAGATGACAATCGGCTCATCCGATTGCGCAAGTGCATTTGTAGATGTCAGTGTTGGTGCCGGTGCATTCGCAGTTGATTGCTGGCTGGCGGAGTTGCGTTCCGCCGTGAGTGTCGCGAGTTCAAGTGCCGAATCTTCGAGTTGGCAACCGAGCGTGTCAAGTTGCTCCTGCGTCAACGTCGGGAGATTGAATTCGGCCATGGCGGGGGTGTCAGGCAAGCTCAGCGAGAGCCTCAGTCGTGGCCGTGCATGCTTTCGAGAGAGCAGTTCGAGCAGCGGTGCCTGGACACTGAGAGACGTCTACCCCCTCAAAAATTTGAGATAATGGGGAAGCGAAGGTGTGGATGCGGTCCGAGAAGAGATCGTAGGCTCTAAATACCAAGTGTTACGAGTGCAATTGAGCGAGCGAGCGAGAATTAAACTATCGAAGCAAAACAGTACATCGAGCGAAGGCATGAGCGCAAGAATCTATAGTGAAGCTAAAGTGGTAACGGTAATGTGTGAAAATGGGGTGCGCTACGCACCTAGCGCCGAGGCTCGGAATGCGGAGATAACTACTACAACGGGAGCTAGACTACGGGCTAGCCACGGGTGCTCGTGTGATCTCTGCGTTCGTTGGTCCTTAGTCGTTTTCCTCGTGCTCACACAGCTTGCTAGTTTACAAGGAGAATTGGCAAGAGTTTAACTAGAGAAAGTTGGCAACAATGGTACAATGAATTTGGCATAGCAAGACTGCATCAGCGCCATCATTCAGGTCGGTCGACTGCCAACGTAGCATGGTCGACCGCGTTCCAGCACGACTTGGTTGACTGCACTCCAGCAGTGCAAAGTCGACGGCGTGCCAACGTCGCAGGTTGACGGCGTGCGAGCATTGCTCCCACAGATTAGCATCGCACCAGCTTCGCAGGTGCTCGCAGATGATTGGCGTACGGAGCCTTGCCACCTGCACAGCGCACACACCATGTCAACTTGGCGCTAAGGACTGCATCTGATCAGCCAAGTCAACCTCGAGATACCACCACCGAGGTCGGACTCGCCAACTTTGCCTGGGCGACCTTCGCACTCTTCCGCAGGACCTCATCACCCAGGTAACCTGGTCGACCGGGCAACCACGTCGACTAGCTGCTCCCGTATGTGCCCGCCGACCTCCCAAGTCGACGGCCACCTCCAGTCGGCCTCACCGGGTCGACCACACCCTCGGTCAACCACCTCTAGGTCGACGTCACGCCAGGTCGACAAGCTCCACGTCAACCAGCGCAGTTGTCAGCCGACCACCCAAGTTGGCTGCCCCCAAGTTGGTGTCACCAAGTTGACGCCCTCTGCAGGTCGACCTCCCAGGTTGACCTCCCTGAAGTCGGCGCCACCCTGAAGTCGGCGCCCGTACAGTGGTCTCCGTGCAGGTCGACCTCCCCGACAACCAGCTCGCCCACTGCTGCAGGTCGGCTGTTCCCCTTACACCCGACCACAAAGTTGGCTCCGCCCAAGCGAGAACGGGGCCAATACACAACTCCGGTTGACACTCCCCTGCAGCGTTCACGCTTGGGCCCCCAGCCCACACGAGAGTACGCCTCGGAGAATAGCTCGTCAACGTGCACTCAACACACAGCACGTCGTCCACCGCACCAGCCATGCAAGAGGGCATGGCACCTACTGCTGCACTTCGTCAACTTCGTCACCCACGTCGGCCAAGCGCACCTGGCCGATGGCGACGGAGCACCGGTTGAAGGCCAGATAGTGCTTCGCCTTCGTCAGAAAGTCGGCCGGCTGCTCGGTGGTCAAGATGTACCTCAGCGAGAACTTCCCGCACCTCACCATGTGCTGCAGCCAGACCTGTCGCCGCTCCATGTGCTTGAGGTTGCCCGTCAACCCCATGCCCTCGGCGACTGTGATGGCCGACTTGTTGTCCACCCAAAGGACGGACGGCTTCCCGGCATCCAGCTGCAAGGAGTAAGCGAAGGCGGCGTCCCTCCTTGCCGGCTTCGGTGGCCGCCACGTACTCCGACTCGGTCGACGACAACGTCACGCACTTGATGCGCTGGCTCGACCAGGAGACTGCGGCCCCTCCATAGACGGACTCGTAGCCACCCATGCTCGTCCTTTTCTGCTTGTCACCGGCGTCGTCGGCGTCCACGTAGCCGACCAGCTCCACTGACTCACGTCCACCGCCGAACTCCAGGGCGGTGTCACGCGTGTTTGCGAGGTAGGCGAGGCTGCGGTCGACCTCGCGCC
The DNA here is from genome assembly GCA_948144175.1 of Closterium sp. NIES-65. NCBI lineage: Eukaryota > Viridiplantae > Streptophyta > Zygnematophyceae > Desmidiales > Closteriaceae > Closterium > Closterium sp. NIES-65. The sequence continues at coordinate 3,200,346 of CANXME010000843.1, forward strand.
AGTGCTTGACGCTCCTCACCGTGAGGCCGCTCCCCAGCTAGCTGCAGGCGAAGGCGATGTCCGGCCTTGTCGTCGTCGCCGCGAACTGCAGCGAGCCGACCTTCTGCCGGTACTCCTCCTCCTATCGCCCCTGTGCCTCCTCGTCGTCGAAGGTGAGCTCGGCGTAGGCGTCGACCGAAACCGGCGTCTTCGGGGTGCGCCCAGTCTGCTCCTCGTCGATGAAGCGCCTACGTAGCTTGTCGGCATAGCCCTACTGGTGCAGCCACAGCTTCCTCGCCGGCCTGTCGCGGACGATCTCCAGCCTGAGCTACTTCCGCACCGGCGAGATCTCCCGCAGCTCGAAGGCGGACGCCAGTAGCCCCTTCAGCTCCTTCAGCATCCCAGCGCTGCTGCTGGCGGCGAGCAGGTCGTCGACGTAGACCAACACCCAGCAGGCCACTCCGTCGTCACCGACCTTGAAGTACAGAGCCTCATCGACCTGTCTCTTCTTCCACCTGACGCCGACCAGCACGTCGTTGAGCGCCAAGTACCACAGCAGCAGCGACTGCTTCAGGCCGTACATGCTCTTCAGCAGCTTGCACACCCGGCCGGATCCGTCGTTGAAGTAGTCCGGCTGGGACATGTAGAGCACCCGGTCGAGCTTGCTCTGCAGGAAGGCGTTCTTCATGTCGAGCTGCATCAGGTTGAGGTTGAGGATGTCAACGGGAGTTGTGTGTTGGCCCCGTCCTCGCTTGGGCGGAGCCGACATCGTGGTCGGGGTGAGGGGAGCAGCCGACCTGCAGCAGTGGGCCAGCTGGTCGACGAGGAGCAGGTCGACCAGGAGTACTGGTCGACGTGGAGCTGGTCGACCAGAAGGGACGTCGACCTGGAGGAGGTCGACCGATGGAGGTAGTCGTCGACTTGGGAGGTCGACGGGCACGTATGGGAGCAGCTGGTCGACGTGGTTACCCGGTCGACCAGGTTACCTGGGTGACGAAGTTCTGCGGAGGAGTGCGACGGTCGCCCAGGCGAAGTTGGCGAGCCTAACCTCGGTGGTGGTATCCCGAGGTCGACGTGGTCGATCAGAAGCAGTCATCAGCACGAGGTTGACGTGGTGTGTGCGCTGTGCAGGTGATGAGACTCTGCACGCCAATCATCTGCGCGCACCTGCAAAGCGGGTGCACTGCTGTTCTGCGCAAGCAACGCTGGCACGCCATCAACCTGCGACGTTGGCACGTCGTCGACCTTGCCTTGCTAGAGCGCGGTCGACCAAGTCGTGCTGGAACGCGGTCGACCAAGCTGCGCTGGCAGTTGGCCGACCTGAATGCTTGCTCTGATGTAGTCTTGCTATGCCAACTTCATTGTATCATTGTTATGAACTTTTCCTTGTGGAACTCTTGCCAATTTTCCCCGTGAACTAGCAAGTAGTATGTGCACAAGGAAAACGACTAAGGACTAGCGAATGCAGAGATCACACGAGCACCCGTGCCTAGCCCGTAGTCTAGCTCCCGTTGTAGCAGTTATCTCCGCATGGTGCGGTGAGCGTGGACGGCACACCACTTACCTTTCAGTTAGGTCGACGTAGACACCACTTACCTATTTCGTAGTTACAGGCCGGCAACTGTGCGGTAGTCACTTTGGTAGGAGCCGTAGGTGACGCGGGGGTGGTGGACACCCTGGAGGCACGGTTGGAGAACGCGAGGAGGAAGCATGAGGCCAACGAGTATGGCGACTTGCCCTGGGCGGTCGTCGAGGCTGGACTCCGCTCCATGTGGGCGACGGAGCACCCGTCTTGACCTGCCTCTCCTCGTCCGGTGAACAACGAAGGCGGCGTCGACGTGGGCGTCAACGCCGGTGGTGGTCAAGTCGGCAGCAGTGCTGGAGGCACGTTGAGGCAGAGAGGTGTGATACACGCCGGTGAATTTGGCGGCGTTCAGGCGCGAGAGATGCAGTCGTCGGCGGCTGCAGGCTCTTTGCAGGGTGACGTCGGAGGCCGACGGAGTGGGCTGTTGCCGATGTCGGCGTCCTAGGTGACGGCAGGTGGGATTGCGCAGAGCTACGGCTACTTCAAGTTCACGCCGGACAGGATCTCAGTCACCCCCCCACTGGTCGGTCGACCCGACATTCTCACCTGGAAGGAAGCTATCGAGCCCCAGCTGGAGATGGCCGGGCTGATCGGCTTCGCCCGAGGGACCGTGGCGACGCCGGGGGAGCACCACCCCGACTTGCGGGCGGAGTTTCGCGCCGTGCAGCTGGTGACCTTCACGGTCATCTCGCGGTGCTGCTTGCCGGGCGTGCAGATCGCCTTAAAGTGGTGCCGGGAGTACATCGACGCCGGCCACCGGGCGTGGCACTTCATTGAGTCGACGTACCAGGTCACCGACGACCTGCTCATCGCCCAGCTGGAGGGACAGCTGACGCACCTGCGCATGGGTGACGAGGAGACAGCGACTGACTACTGCAACCGAGCCCGGCGAATTCTCGCCACTATCAGGATGGCCGGCGCGCAGTACTCCACGGCGTCGTACATCACCCATGTCATGCAGGGACTTTCTAGCAGCTATAACCTCCTGAAGCGGCTGTCCATGGCGCCGAGCACAAGAGCGACGCTCAACGAGGACAACCTGACCTTGTACATCCTGCAGGACGAGGCGATGCAGGAGGCTGAGCGGTCACAGGAACTCTTGGCGCAGGCCAACTTCGTCGCCCCAGCAAAGCAAGGAGGCCAACCAAGACAGCGCGGACAGTCTGGTGGTAGCGGGGGCGGTGGCTGGAAGTCGACCAAGGAGGTCGAGAAGAAGTCGACCAAGGACGGCGATCGAGGAGGAGGAGGTCGACGTCGGGAGTGTTGGATCTGCCACAACCCCAATCACCTCTCCTTCGAGTGTCCCTGCGGAGATAACTGCTGCTACGGGAGCTAGACTACGGGCTAGGCACGTGTGCTCGTGTGATCTCTGCGTTCGTTCACTTAGTCATTTCCTTGTGTTTACGCTTCTTGCTAGTTCACGGGGAGAATTGGCAAGAGTTTCACTAGGAAAACATGACAACAATGATACAATGAAGTTGGCAATGCAAGACTACATCAGAGCTAGCATTCGGGTCGGCCAACTGCCAGCGCTGCTTGGTCGACTGCGTTCCAGCACGACTTGGTCGACCGCACTCCAGCAAAGCAAGGTTGACGGCTTGTCAACGTCGCAGGTTGATGGCGTACCAGCTTTGCTCACGCAGGATAGCAGTGCACCCGCTTCGCAGGTGCGCGCAGATGATTGGCGTGCAGAGTCTCGTCACCTGCACAGCGCACACACCACGTCAACCTCGACCTGACGACTGCCTCTGATCCGCCACGACGACCTCGGGATACCACCACCGAGGTCGGTCTCGCCAACTTCGCCTGGGCGACCGTCGCACTCCTCCGCAGCACTTCGTCACCCAAGTAGCCTGGTCGACCGGGCAACCACGTCGACCAGCAGCTCCCGTACGTGCCCGTCGACCTCCCAAGTCGACGACCACCACCATGTCGACCTCACCAGGATGACCACGCCCCTTGATCGACCTCCTCCAGGTCGACGTCCCTTTTGGTCGACCAGCTCCACGTCAACGAGCACTAAGTCGGCCAGCGCAGTTGTCGGCCGACCACCCACGTCGGCCACCCGAAGTCGGCGTCACGAAGTTGACGGCCCGCTACTCGACGCCCAACTGCTCGGCGTCCTGAGTCAAAGTCGACGTCGGCCCCTCCTTCGTCGACCACCAGGTCCAGTCGACCACTCGCAGGTCGACCAGCAGTCCATCAGCCGACCACCGAAGTCGGCTTCCCCAAGTTGACGTCACCAAGTTGACGTCCTCCGCAGGTCGACTCCTAAGTCGACCTCCCCGAAGTTGGCGCCACCCTGAAGTCGGCGCCCGTGCAGTGGTCCCCGTGCAGGTCGACCTCCTTGTCAACCAGCTCGCCCACTGCTGCAGGTCGGCTGCTCCCCTAACACCCGACCACGATGTCGGCTTCGCCCAAGCGAGGACGGGGCCAACACACAACTCCCGTTGACACTCCCCTGCCGCGTTCACGCTTGGGCAACCAGCCCACACGGCAGTACAGCTCCGAGAATAGCCCGTCGGCGTGCACCCAACACACAGCACGCCAGTCACTGCACCAGCCATGCAAGAGGGCATGGCACCTACTGCTGCACGTCGTTATTGCCGTCGCCCACGTCAGCCAACCGCACCTGGCCGATTGCGACGGAGCACCGGTTGAAGGCCGGATAGTGCAGCGCCTTCGTCAGGAAGTCGGTTGGCTGCTCACCGGTCGAGATGTACAGCAGCGAGAACTTCCCGCGCTTCACCATGTACTGCAGCCAGGCCTGTCGCCGCTCCATGTGCGTGAGGTTGCCCGTCAACCCCATGCCCTCGGCGACTGTGATAGCCGACTTGTTGTCCACTCGCAGGACAGTCGGCTTCCCGGCGTCCAGCTGCCGGAACTCGACAAGAAGGAAGCGAAGGCGGCGTCCCTCCTTGCCAGCTTCAGTGGCCGCAACGTACTCCGATTCGGTCGGCGACAGCGTCGCGCACTTGATGCGCTGGCTCGACCAGGAGACCGCGGCCCCACCGTAGACGAACACGTACCCACCCGTGCTCGTCCTGTTCTGCTTGTCACCGGCATCATCGGCGTCCATGTAGCCGACCAGCTCCAGCGACTCAGGTCCACCGCCGAACTCCAGGGCGGTGTCGCGTGTGTTGGTGAGGTAGGCAAGGCAGCGGTCGAAGTCGCGCCAGTGCTGGTCGCTCCTCACCGTGAGGCCGCTCCCCAGCTTGCTGCAGGCAAAGGCGATGTCCGGCCTCGTCGTTGTTGCCGCGAACTGCAACGAGCCGACCTTCTGCCGGTACTCCTCTTCTTGGCGTTCCTGCGCCTCCTCGTCGTCGAAGGTGAGCTCGGCGTAGGCGTCGATCGAGACCGGCGTCTTCGGGGTGCGCCCGGTCTGCTCCTCGTCGATGAAGCGCCTACGCAGCCTGTCGATGTAGCCCTGCTGGTGCAGCCACAGCTTCCCCGCCGACTCGTCGCGCACGATCTCTCGCCCGAGGTACTTCTGCACCGGCAAGATCTCGCGCAGCTCGAAGGCGGCTTCCAGCAGCTCCTTCAGCTCCTTTAGAATCGCGGCCCTGCTGCTGGCGGCAAGTAGGTCATCGACGTAGACCAGCACCCAGCAGGCCACTCCGTCCTTTCCGACCTTGAAGTAGAGAGCCTCGTCGACCTGGCTCTTCTTCCACCCGGCGCCGACCAGCACATTGTTGGGCGCCAAGTACCACAACAGCGGCGACTGCTTCAGGCCGTACAGGCTCTTCAGCAGCTTGCACACCCGGCCGGATCCGTCGTTGAAGTAGTCCGGCTGGGACATGTACAGCACCCGATCAAGCTTGCTCTTCAGGAAGGCGTTCTTCATGTCAAGCTGCATCAGGTTAAGGTCGAGGAAGGCGACGATGCTGAGGAAGATCCTCAGCGTGACGTAGCTGCCCACCGGCGCGAACGTCTTGTCGTAGTTGGCGCCGTACACCTGTGTGAAGCCCTTCACGACTAGCCTCGCCTTCTTGCGCTCGACGGTGTCGTCGACGTGGTACTTCATCGTCAACACCCACCGGTTCTTCATGACGTTCACCCCCGGCGGGCGTTCGACCAGCTCCCACGTTCCCATGTTGAGGAGGCTGCGAATCTCCTCCTCCATTGCGGCCTTCACCGCCGGGCCCTTCCAGCTCGCCAACGCCTCCTTCACCGTCATCGTCGAGATGTCCCAACGGTGCTCGGGGTCGGCTAGCATGTCGGGGTCGAGCTTTGGAAACTCCTCATCCTCCTCGGCATCGTCGTATAGCAGGCTGTCGGCCTCATCGTCCATATCGTACACCGTGGTGAAGGCAGCGGGGACGAAGAAGTCAGGCGGCCTCCGAAGTCGGCCTGAACGCCGTGGTCCTGGCTGGACCTCCTCGGCGTCCCCTCCATCGTCGCTGTTGTCGCTGCCCTCGGCGTCCTGCTGCTTCTCAGCCGGCGTCCCAGCCGACTTCTCCCCTGTGGTCGGCTCCCCTGCCGACTGCCCGGTCGCCAACTGCTCCTTGGTCGGCGTCACTGCTGCCTGCTCCTTTGTCGGCCGCTGGTCCTCGGCCTGCTTCTCGACCTGCTCCTCCCATGTCGACGTCGACTGCAATCCCACGTCGACCTGCCGCTCGTCACGTCGACCACCGGCGATGCACTTGGCTGAAGGCGACGTCCCACTACTCCCCTCATCGCTGGAGGCCGACACCAAGGTCAGCCCACGCAGGTCGGCCACGAGGGGAGGGACAGGGGTCGGAGGGGGAGGGGTAGGGGGGCGGACGTCCTTGACGTCCTCAATAGCAAGCTCACCGACCTCGGCAAGCAGTGGCAGCGTCGCCGACGAGGTGTCAGAGGGCGGGGTGGGCGACGAGCGGCCGGACACCGACTTGTACTCCGTCTTCCACTCGGCCAGCGACATCTCCTCGTAGAACACCACGTCCGACGTGGTGACCACCCGGTCGGTGTCGACGTCAAGGAGCTCCCAGCCCTTGCTCGCCGCCGACACGCCAAGGTGCAGGCCCTACCTGGCCTTCGGCTGCAGCTTCCCACCACGCTGCTGCTCGGGGACTAAGAACTGCGCCATGCAGCCCCACACCCGCGCCAGCGACAAGTCGGGCTTCTTCCCGGTCAGCAGCTGGTACGGCGTCGTCCCCGGCGGCAGCGCCGACCTCTCAAGGCAGTTGCGGACCCAGACGGCCTGCCGGAGAGCGAGGTGCCACCAGTGGTGCTGCACGCCCATGTGCAACAGCATTGTCCGCACGGACTCCACCACCGTCCTCATCTCCCGTTCCGCCATGCCGTTCTGCTGCGGGGTGTATTGGCAGGTCAGGTCGTGGACGATCCCCTTGCCGTTCACGAAGTCGGTGAACTGCTTCCCGAGGAACTCCCCTCCCCGGTCGGAGCGCAGCATCAACACCGACTTCTTCGTCTGCCGCTCAGCCACCGCCAGCCACTGCACGAACACCGGCAACGCATCTGACTTCTTGGTGACCGGCTTCACCCACACGTAGCGGGTCTTGCGGTCCTTCAGCAACAAGAAGTACAAGCTGCCATCCTTGGCAGCCACGCGGAACGGCGCGCACAGGTCGATGTGCACGATGGCCAGCACGTCATCGGCGTCGGAGCCTTGGTCGGGGAAGGTGTGCCGCGCCAGCTTCCCGCCGACGCACGAGACACACGGTGAGTCGGCGTCCGTCGCCTACTTGAGGTCCAGCCCAATGGCGACCTCGTTCTTCGCCGAGCTCCGTATGGTGTCCATGCCGACATGTGCAAGCCGCGCATGCATCCGGTCCGGCGTCGACTTCGTCTTCGAGACGATCGTCCGCAGAGCCACAACCTCCGTTGTGGGCGACGTCGACCTCGTTGAGCAGGGACGCAGGTTGGTGTAGAGGACGCGCCCGGAGTACGCCGCCCGACCGAGCACCACTCTGGCTGCAGAGACGAGCATCATTCCCTCTCCGTCCTCCTGCAGCTTCACGCCGTGCTCCTTCAGCTGGCCGGACGACAGCAGGTTGGCCCGCACACCCGGGACATACAGTACGTTGGGAATGAGTACCTGCTTCCTGGCCTCCCCTTGTAGGGCGACGGTGCCACGGCCCTGGACGTCCTGCAGCGCCCCATTGAAGCCGCGCACATGCCTGATGGCGCCGCTCGGGTGCAGGTTGACGAAGGCTTCCTTCGTCCCCATCAGGTGGTGGGAGCAACCGCTGTCGAGCAGGACCACCGCCGGGTTCGCCTACACAACTGCCGCCACCGCCTGGAAGTCCTCTCCGGCCTCCGGCGCCAGCGAGACGGTCGGCTCCACGACGCCGACCAGCGAGCACGACGCCGTCTTGTCATCCCGCGCCTTGCCGCCAGCAGGGGAGTCGGCGTCCTTCACCAAAGTCGACATCTTGGTCGACTGCTTCTCCTTGCGCGGCCGGTTTCCTCCTCGACGAGGACGACGACTGCTCAACCTCCCGCGGCCGCCCTTGTCGTCGTTGTCGGAGTCACTGCGGTCGGGACACTCGAAGGAGAGGTGATTGGGGCTGTGGCAGATCCAGCACTCCCGAGGTCGACCTCCTCATCCTTAACCGCCGTCCTTGGTCGACTTCTTCTCGACCTCCTTGGTCAACTTCCAGCCACCGCTCCCGCCGCCACCAGACTGTCCGCGCTGTCTTGGTCGGCCTCCTTGCTTCGCCGGGGCGACGAAGTTGGCCTGCGCCAAGATTACCTGTGACCGCTCAGCCTCCTGCATCGCCTCGTCCTGCAGGATGTACGAGGTCAGGTTGTCCTTGTTGAGCGTCGCTCTTGTGCTCGGCGCCATGGACAGCCGCTTCAGGAGGTTATAGCTGCTAGAAAGTCCTTGCATGACATGGGTGATGTACGACGCCGTGGAGTACTGCGCGCCGGCCATCCTGATAGTGGCGAGAATTCGCCGGGCTCGGTTGCAGTAGTCAGTCGCTGTCTCCTTGTCACCCATACGCAGGTGCGTCAGCTGTCCCTCCAGCTGGGGGATGAGCAGGTCGTCGGTGACCTGGTACGTCGACTCAATGAAGTGCCACGCCCGGTGGCCGGCGTCGATGTACTCCCGGCACCACTTTAAGGCGATCTGCACGCCCGACGAGCAGCACCGCGAGATGACCGTGAAGGTCAACAGCTGCACGGCGCGAAACTCCGCCCGCAAGTCGGGGTGGTGCTCCCCAGGCGTTGCCACGGTCCCTCGGGCGAAGCCGATCAGCCCGGCCATCTCCAGCTGGGGCTCGATAGCTTCCTTCCAGGTGAGAATGTCGGGTCGACCGACCAGTGGGGGGGTGACTGAGATCCTGTCCGGCGTGAACTTGAAATAGCCGTAGCTCGGCGCAATCCCACCTGCCGTCACCTAGGACGCCGACATCGGCGACAGCCCACTCCGTCGGCCTCCGACGTCACCCTGCGAAGAGCCTGCAGCCGCCGACGACTGCATCTCTCGCGCCTGAACGCCGCCAAATTCACCGGCGTGTATCACACCTCTCTGCCTCAACGTGCCTCCAGCACTGCTGCCGACTTGACCACCACCGGCGTTGACGCCCACGTCGACGCCGCCTTCGTTGTTCCCCGGACGAGGAGAGGCAAGTCAAGACGGGTGCTCCGTCGCCCACATGGAGCGGAGTCCAGCCTCGACGACCGCCCAGGGCAAGTCGCCATACTCGTTGGCCTCATGCTTCCTCCTCGCGTTCTCCAACCGTGCCTCCAGGGTGTCCACCACCCCCGCGTCACCTACGGCTCCTACCAAAGTGACTACCGCACAGTTGCCGGCCTGTAACTACGAAATAGGTAAGTGGTGTCTACGTGGACCTGACTGAAAGGTAAGTCGTGTGCCGTCCACGCTCACCGCACCATGCGTAGATAACTGTTGCAACGGGAGCTAGACTACGGGCTAGGCACGTGTGCTCGTGTGATCTCTGCGTTCGTTCACTTAGTCATTTCCTTGTGTTTACGCTTCTTGCTAGTTCACGGGGAGAATTGGCAAGAGTTTCACTAGGAAAACATGACAACAATGATACAATGAAGTTGGCAATGCAAGACTACATCAGAGCTAGCATTCAGGTCGGCCAACTGCCAGCGCAGCTTGGTCGACCGCGTTCCAGCACGACTTGGTCGACCGCACTCCAGCAAGGCAAGGTCGACGGCTTGTCAACGTCGCAGGTTGATGGCGTACCAGCATTGCTCACGCAGGATAGCAGTGCACCCGCTTCGCAGGTGCGCGCAGATGATTGGCGTGCAGAGTCTCGTCACTGCACAGCGCACACACCACGTCAACCTCGAGCTGACGACTGCCTCTGATCCGCCACGACGACCTCGGGATACCACCACCGAGGTCGGTCTCGCCAACTTCGCCTGGGCGACCGTCGCACTCCTCCGCAACACTTCGCCACCCAGGTAACCTGGTCGACCGGGCAACCACGTCGACCAGCAGCTCCCGTACGTGCCCGTCGACCTCCCAAGTCGACGACCACCACCATGTCAACCTCACCAAGACGACCACGCCCCTCGGTCGACCTCCTCCAGGTCGACGTCCCTTCTGGTCGACCAGCTCCACGTCAACGAGCACTAAGTCGGCCAGCGCAGTTGTCGGCCGACCACCCACGTCGGCCACCCGAAGTCGGCGTCACGAAGTTGACGCCCCGCTACTCGACGCCCAACTGCTCGGCGTCCTGAGTCGAGGTCGACGTCGGCCCCTCCTTCGTCGACCACCAGGTCCAGTCGACCACCCGCATGTCGACCAGCAGTCCATCAGCCGACCACCGAAGTCGGCCTCCCCAAGTTGATGTCACCAAGTTGACATCCTCCGCAGGTCGACTCCTAAGTCGACCATCCCCGAAGTTGGCGCCACCCTGAAGTCAGCGCCCGTGCAGTGGTCCCCGAGCAGGTCGACCTCCTCGTCAACCAGCTTGCCCACTGCTGCAGGTCGGCTGCTCCCCTAACACCCGACCACGATGTCGGCTCCGCCCAATCGAGGACGGGGCCAACACACAACTCTCGTTGACAGTCCCGATCGCAGTGACTCCGACGATGACGACAAGGGCGGCTGCGGGAGGTCGAGCAATGGTCGTCCTCGTCGAGGAGGAAACCGGCCGCGCAAGGAGAAGCAGTCGACCAAGATGTCGACTTCGGCGAAGGACGCCGACTCCCCTGCTGGCGGCAAGGCGCGGGATGACAAGACGGCGTCGTGCTCGCTGGTCGGCGTCGTGGAGCAGATTGTCTCGCTGGCGCAGGAGGCCGGAGAGGACTTCCACGCGGTGGTGGCAGCTGTGCAGGCGAACCTGGCGGTGCTCCTGCTCGACAGCGGTTGCTCCCACCACCTGATGGGGACGAAGGAAGCCTTCGTCAACCTGCAGCTGAGCAGCGCCATCAGGCATGTGCGCGGCTTCAATGGGGCGCTGCAGGACGTCCAGGGCCGTGGCACCGTCACCCTACAAGGGGAGGCCGGGAAGCAGGTACTCATCCCCATAGCGAGTACAACCCTTCTAGGGTTTGCTATTTGTATCCTCATTCTTGCTAGTGCAATCCTCTTCTTTCTTTTAAACTTTCACAAGGAGGCAACGACTGAAGCTGCAGAGGCACGGGCACAGGTTCGGCTGACTCAATGGCTACTGAAGCAAGGGCGACGGACTACTGGAGTGACTGGCTCTGCGGCTAAGACGAGCAGCAGGAGCAATGGACCCATTGGCGACTGGTGCAACAGGCTCACTGGCTACCGAAGCAAGGGCGACGGACTACAGGCGCTGCAGGCGACACGACAGCTACCTCCACACAACCTCCTCCAACTGACCCACACGCTTGACACACACCCCCTGCTGAACCCCTAACTCCACTCCCACGTCACCCCCCTAGCGCCATTCCCCTCGGCTCCCACACCTCCACCCCCCTCAGCAGCAGGTGCAGCAGTGGGAGACGAACAAGGAGGTGGGGAGAGGGAAGGGGAGTACCCACACCGCGCACCCCCATGCTCGCCACCCCACACCCCCCACCACCGCGGAACGCACGGCAGCACGGGAGGAATGGGCAGCACAGGGGGGGGGGGACGGTACAGGAGGGGCCGCGCGTCTCTCCTCAGGGCGCCAAAACGGACGGGCAACGAGGCGCGCACGCCTCCTCAGGGCGCCGCGACGGACGGGCGGGGGGGCGCGCGCGGCTCCCCAGGGCGCCGCGACGGACGGGCGGGGGGTGCGCGCGGCTCCCCAGGGCGCCGCGACAAGAAGGGCGGGGGCCGCGCTTGCTCCCCAGGGCGCCGCGACGAGCAGGGCAGGGGCCGCGCGCGGGTCCCCAAGGCCGCGCGACGGGCAGACGGGCCGCGCGCGGCCTGCAGGCCCGTGCACGGCCTGCAGGGCGACGCGACGGGAAGGGCACGGGACTGCGCGCGGGTTCCCCACGGTAGGAAACCGCCGCGCGCCTCGGGGCGCACGGCGGGCAGAAAACCCTAAAAAAAAAGGCGTCGCACGCCACAGGGGGTGCAACAGACAGAGTAGCAGCGGAAGAAGTTAGGTGGTGGGCCCACCCACAGGATCGACCCAAGGGGGTCAACCTGCTCTGAAACCATGTCAAAGTTAGCAGGCAGAAACAGAATTGAAGAAAGGAGGGATTTCACTAGCAGCAGTTTGGATACATATAGCAAACGCTAACTGGGTTGTACCTGCTATAGAGCACCCCACTACAGGCTAGATAATAACATTCGGACAAGACTGGGGGAGAGCAAGGCCGCTCACCAAGGTCGGTGAGAAGGAAAGACAGCCAGCAAAGCTCCTGAGCGGCCATGGCCGCAGCGTACACCTTTGCCTCACAGCTGGAACCGGCGACGGACGACGCCCGAGTCGACTGCCACGAGACAGCACCTGTCCCGAGGCTAAAGGAGTACCCTTGTGTAGACCGACGCGTCTCCGCGTCGTCGGCCCACGACGAGTCTGAGTAACCTGTGAATGTAACTGGCAGCTTGCCTCCAAGGACAAGTCCCAAGCCTGACGTACTCGCCACATACTTCGCCACCCTCTTAGCAGCGGACCAGTGGGACGGTCAGTGTCTCCCAGGCACAACAAAGCGCGCAAGGACGCTAAGAGGGTAAGCTAGGTCTGGGCGAGTACAGGTCATCAGGTACATGAGACAACCCACCAGCTTAGGATATGGACCACTGGACTCAAATGACTCGTCTGAAGGTGGAGCCGTGAGCCCATGATCCACAGCAAGAGGGGTGCGCTGTACCTTGGAGAACGGGAAGCGAAACCTCGTGAGGATCTGCTCGACCATATGCGACTACGTCAGCGTAATGGTGCGAGCTGCCCTGTCCCTGGTGATGTGGAGGCCAAGGTAGTGCTGCAGCTCACCAAGGTCAGTGCAAGTGTGTCTCCTCCGCAGTTCCTCCTTCACAGAGGCCAGCGCGCGTCGGTCGGGAGTGGCGAACACTAGGTCGTCGACGTAGACCAGGACAAAGAACGGGGTCGAGCCACGGTGGACGAACAGTGATGGGTCGGCAGACGACGGAAAGAAGTCAAGCGCTGCAAGGGTCGAGCGAAGTGTGATGTGCCACTCATGTGGAGCCTGATGCAGGCCGTAGACTGGTCGACGCAGCTGCCACTGGGTCCCAGGTGGGAAAGAGCCAGTGAAGCCAGGCGGGCAACGCAGCCTGATCTGCTCGTGCAGGCTCCTCTGAAGAAACGCGGTGGAAAAGTCCAAGGAGTGCAACTCGTAGTCGCGCTGGGCTGCAATATGTAGCAGCACCCGAAGAGTACTCATCTTCGGGGTGGGCGCAAACGCCAGGAAGAAGTCCACCCCCTCTCGCTGACTGAAGCCTCTTGCCACATAGCACGCCTTGAACACTGGTGGTGATCCAGGAGGCCGCTTCACCTTGTAGAGCCATCGGCCACTGACGACGTTCGTCCCAGGCGGTGGGACTGCGTCCCAAGTGCCTGTGGACCTATAAGATGCCATCTCTGCCTCCTCAGCTGCTATCCAGTACGAGGCCCAGGGTCCCGAGACTGCCTCAGCATGATTGTGAGGGATCGGGATGTCAAGAGCGTCTAGATCCCCCTCAGGGATAAGCAGCATGGCGCAGAGATGAGGAACAGCAGCCGCAAGGAAACCAAGCTCAAACTGCCTGTCCTCTAGGACCTCCAGGGGAAAGACAGGAGCACCCCCAGAGGACGGAGAACGAGCAGGGCCACTCACCAAGTGAGCGGCGTGGTCAAGGCGGTGGGAAGAGGCAAAGCCAGCGACAGTGGTAACAAGTGCTGAGACAGACGACAGGGGTGCAGCCGGGTGAGTGACCAGCGCGGACAAAATACGGGAGACGACAGGACGGGAGGCACGAAGGTAGTCGGACAACGGGTCGTGAAGCACAGTGAGGGACGACTCAGGAGGCTGTGGAAGGACAGGAAGAGGTGGAACACGAGAGCGAAGAACAAGTTGGAACGGACCGTCTGCACGGTAACGGGACCGACAACGCTCTGAGGACAAAGCACGACTGAGGGGAGAACGACGAGTCCACTGGGACGAGGACATGGACTCAACAAGGGGAACAGGAGGGGACGGTAGGGGACCACGAACAAAGCGTGCAGGTGCTGGGTCGGGGAGGTCGCGTAGTCACAGTCGCTGCTGCTCTGCCTCCTCTGGCGTCTGCTGCAACGGTACTGGCCCCTGCTGCTGCTCCTGTGGCTCCGCGTCTGCCCTCTCCTGCTGCGTCTGCAGCTGCACCCGCTGCTGCGACCGGGACTCCTCCTCTACTCTCTCCTGCTGGGTCTGTAACTGCACCTGCTGCTGCGGGTGGGACTGCTGCTCTACCCTTTCCTGGTGCGGCCGTGACTGGTCCTCAACTCTCTCCTGCTGTGTCTGTAACTGCACCTGCTACTGCGGGCGGGACTCCCGCTCTACCCTCTCCTGGTGCGGTCGTGACTCCTCCTCTACCCTCTCCTGCTGCGGCTGTGACTCCTCCTCTACTCTCTCCTGCTGCTGCTGCTGCTGCTGCTGCTGCTGCTGCTACTACTGGTGCTGCTGCTGCTGCTCCTGCTGCTGTGCCCTCTCAAACCGCTCACGCTCCTCCCTCTCCAACCTGAGGAGACGCTGCTCACGGGTCAGGAAACGTACAGTGCGCGGTGTAGGCACCACAGTGCTAGTGCCTCCAGCTCCAGCACCCCTCGGACCAGCACCTCCACCACCGACACCTCTGGGGCCTCCAGTACCTCCCACAGGAACACCCCCAGGCTCCGCAGCAACCGGCCGCAGAGAAGAACGAGGAGGAAACTGCTGGACGGACGGGAAGCCAGGGGGTGAGGCGGGGCGAGGCCGCCGAGTCGAGGCTGCCGTGTCCTCCACAGGAGTGACCTCCACGCCCACAACCCCTGAACCCCCAGAGCCGACACCACCAGCTCCTGCAGCCCCAGTGCCCTCACCCTCCGCAAGTGCACCTCCCGCACCCCCAGACACGACAGGGACTGGACGCTGCGGGGGGGAAGACTGCCGAGTGACGTGCGACACACCTGACGGGGCAGGACGCAAGGGGGGGGGGGGCTACCAGGGCGACCGGTGGGGGCTCAAGGGTGAGGAACAGCGGGGGGGGGAAAAGGCCTCAGTACCTTAGCGGGGGCGACTCCTGTAGTAACAGGCAGACTCGTCAAACGTGACGTCCTGAGAAGCGAAGAACTGGTAGGTGACCGGGTCGTAGAACACCCAGCCAGAGGCGTCCAACGGGAAGCCAAGAAAGACGCAGGCAAGAGTGCGTGGAGACAACTTGTTTGCGCCAGGGGCGCGAACGTAAGCCAGAGAACCCCAGACACGGAAGTCAGCTGCTGCGCCCGGAGAACCTGTCCAAAGGGAGACCGGCGTCACCCGTGGCCGTGCGTCACTGGTCCACAGGTTCAGCTGGTGCGCGGCGTAGTGGACTGCCTGAGGCCACAAGAACTGGGGGGCACCGGCATGGCACATGGAGGTCCGGGCAACCTCCATGATCAGGCCGATGCGTCGCTCGGCTACCCCGTTCTGCTGCGGTGAGGCTGGTAGCGTGTAAGACTGGATTATCCCCCGACCCTGACAGAACGTCTCCAGGCGAGTGGAAGAAAACTCACCACCACGATCCGAGTGTAGGCGAAGCCCACACAGGCCCTGGGCACCACCCCACGCTAGTAGCCACGGCTCGAGGACGGTAGGCACGTCGGCCTTCCATCGCAAGGGGAAAACCGTGGTGTAGCGGGAGTAGTCGTCCACCACAATCAGGAAGTAGCGCTCCTGACGTGGCCCAAGGACTGGAGAGGGGCCCCAGACGTCCAAGTGCAGGGTCTTGAAGGGAGCCGTGGTGGGGGGGAACAAGGAGGAGTGAGGGGCAGCGTGCTGCCGACCCTCGACGCAAGGAGTGCGCAGCGGCGCAGGCGAGCGGGGAAGCGGTGCAAGCGACTCTGGGAGACCTGAGACCAAACGGTAACGTGCCATCCTACTGAGACGCGGAAACGACGGGTGACCTAGACGGTGGTGCCAGAGGACCGACGGGTGGGTGAGGGATCGAGAGTCACACGACACAGCAGCTACCTGACCTGACCTGACCAAGTGTGGTGGGACCTAGTGTGTAGTGAGTACAGACCAGAGCCCGGCTCCCTGTGAAAAGTGGCCAGAGGGGCCCCAGTGGTACCGACTGTGCAGGAGGCAACAGGCTCGTCGACTGGGAAAGTAGTGACTACACCTAAGTCGTGGAGGTGACTGACACCCACCAGGTTCCTGGAGAACGAGGGGGTGTAGTAACCTGTCAGGAACCCAGAGGGAGCCGTCGGACACGGGAGAGTGGTGGTGCTGTGGGCAACTACAGGTCTCACAGAGGGTTCAGCCAAGGCGACAGTGACTGGAGAGTGCAGTGGTGTGAGGTCAGTACACTCGCAAAAGAAACAGCTGGACGCTACAGAATCTAGGGTGAAGGAAAGTTGTGCAGTCTGTGAGGTCGCACCCGAGCCAGCTACTAAGGCTGACAGACTAGTGGTAGCTGCAGCTCCTACACAAAGACCCTCAAAGGCGCCTGGACGGGAAACAACACATGCACCAAGACTGGAAACACATGTCTCTACTCGTGCAGTCGGGAACCGTCCTAGACCAGGTAGGTGAGACTCAACTGGTGCAGCAGTGCGCTGGCAAAGTCGCGAGGGCCAGTGCGGTGTAATAGCGTGAGGACCAAAACGCTCACGGTGGAGGTCGTCGAGTCGACGGTAGCAGCTGGACGCAGAGTGGTCAAGACTCCAACAGGTGGTGCCAGCACCAAGGCGTGTCAGGGCCCGGTACCCGCAGGGGCCGACGTCTCGCCCACTGCTAGCTGAGCCATTGCTGGGGGCTCCACCCTTTGGACCCGCAGGTCCCCACTGCCGAGAGTGCTGGGGCTGGCCCTGCTGCTGTAGAACTCTAGTACACGCCATGTGAGCCTATGCTGCTGCTGGTTCTGCTGGGGGCAGCCTAAGCTGCTGCTGGTGCACTGGCGCTAGCCTAAGCTGCTGCTCGAGCGCTGGGGCAGCCTATGCTGCTTCTGGTTTTGCTGGGGGGCAGCCTAAACTGCTGCTACTGGTGCAGCTAGTGGCGGGTTTCAGCTCTTGAGGCGGAGGAGGCGGAGGATTTAGGTCATGGGGGGGCAGCTCTGACTGGTACAGGTGGGACAGCGGGTGCGGTTCGGTGCGGTTGTGTTTAATTCAGTGCGGTTTTGCGCGGTTCTGTGCGGTTCTGTGCAGTTTTGCGGGGTGGAGAGTACCGGGTGGGGCAGCTGATTCTGGGTGATGTGATTGGAACTGGTGGGGCAGCAGCTCTGGCTGGAACGGGTGGGGCAGCGGGTGCGGTTCTGTGCGGTTCTGTGCAATTCAGTGCGGTTCTGCGTTTTCTGTGCGGATCTGTGCGGTTCTGTGGGGTGGAGAGTACTGGGTGGGGCAGCTGATTCCAGGTGAGGTGACTGGAACAGGTGGGGCAGCGGTTATGACGGTGGGAAACAGGTGGGGCGACGTGTCGCTCGTGCGCGCGGCTGCTGCTGTGCGCGCGTGCGACTAGCTACGGGGCCGCGGGGCCCGCTAGCGAAGGAGCCTCGGGGCCCACGAACGAAGGGCCGCGGGGCCCGCTAATGAAGGGCCGTGGGGCCTGCTAACGAAGGGCCGCGGGGCCCGCTAACAAACAGCCACGACGGGTAACAGGCGACGGGAAAAAAAAAAAAGGAAACGACCGCGATCGACGGGGGGAAACGGGCGACGGGCGACTGGCGACGGGGGGGGGGGGCGGGGGGGTCTACAGGCGACGGGGCTAAGGTAAGCGCGCTACGGGCGGTCTAGGACTGCGCGCGACTAGGTGGGCCCATGATAGTCGAGTGATTTTTCCTAAGGGGAAAATTTCACTAGAGTTAACCTAGCTCTATACCATGTCACAATGTAAAATTGACTAAAACAGAAAGTACAAACAAGATATATGCAAAACCTAGCCCTAGTGCAAGTAGAAAATAACATAAGGGAGAACACCTAGACTAGAACTACACAAACTATAGAATTTGTTTGACAACAACGCCGTCGAGTACTGCGCGCCGGCCATCCTGATGGTGGCGAGAATTCGCCGGGCTCGGTTGCAGTAGTCGGTCGCCGTCTCCTCGTCGCCCATACGCAAGTGCGTTAGCTGCCCTTCCAGCTGGGCGATGAACAAGTTGTCGGTGACTTGGTAGGTCGACTCGATGAAGCGCCACGCCTGGTGGCCGGCGTCGATGTACTCTCAGCACCACTTCAAGGCGATCTGCACACCCGGTGAGCAGCACCGTGATATGACTGTGAAGGTCAACAGCTGCACGACACGAAATTCCGCACGCAAGTCGGGGTGGTCCTCCCCCGGCGTCGCCACGGTCCCTCGGGCAAAGCCGATCAACACGGCCATCTCCACCTGAGGCTCAATAGCCTCCTTCCAGGTGAGAATGTCTGGTCGGCCAACGAGCGGCGGGGTGACCAAGATCCTGTCCGGCGTAAACTTGAAGTAGCCGTAGCTCGGTACAATCCCGCCCGTCGTCACCTGGGTCGCCGACATCGGCGACAATCCGCTTCGTCGACCTCCGACGTCGCCCTGCGAGGAGCCTGCAGCCGCCGACGTCTGCACCCCTCGCGCCTGAACGCCGCCGAATTCATCAGCGTGTATCACACCACGCTGCCTCGACGTGCCTCCCGCACAGCTGCCGACGTGGCCACCTCTGGCGTTGACGCCCACGTCGACGCCGCCTTCGTTGGTCACCAGTCGAGGAGAAGCCGGTCGAGAAGGGGGGTGCTCCGTCGCCCACATGGTACGGAGTCCAGCCTCGACGACCACCCAGGGTATCACCCCGTACTCCTAGGCCTCATGGCGTCTCCTCGCATCCTCCAGCCATCCCTCCAGGGTGTCCATCACCTTTGCGTCACCTACGCGCACGTTAGGGACCTGTACGGCTGCTGGCCTACGAGCAACTTAGGTATGTGACCTCTACGTCGACCTGACTGAAAGGTAAGTCGTGTGCCGTCCACGTTCACCGCACCGTGCGGAGATAACAACTACAATGGGAGCTAGACTACGGGCTAGCTACGGGTGCTCGTGTGATCTCAGCGTTTGTTGGTCCTTAGTCGTTTTCCTAGTGCTCACACTACTTGCTAGTTTACAAGGAGAATTGGCAAGAGTTTAACTAGAGAAAGTTGGCAACAATGGTACAATGAATTTGGCATAGCAAGACTGCATCAGCGCCATCATTCAGGTCGGTCGACTGCCAACGTAGCATGGTCGACCGCGTTCCAGCACGACTTGGTTGACTGCACTCCAGCAGTGCAAAGTCGACGGCGTGCCAACGTCGCAGGTTGACGGCGTGCGAGCATTGCTCCCACAGATTAGCATCGCACTAGCTTCGCAGGTGCTCGCAGATGATTGGCGTACGGAGCCTTGCCACCTGCACAGCGCACACACCATGTCAACTTGGCGCTAAGGACTGCATCTGATCAGCCAAGTCAACCTCGAGATACCACCACCGAGGTCGGACTCGCCAACTTCGCCTGGGCGACCTTCGCAATCTTCCGCAGGACCTCATCACCCAGGTAACCTGGTCGACTGGGCAACCACGTCGACCAGCTGCTCCCGTACGTGCCCGTCGACCTCCCAAGTCGACGGCCACCTCCAGTCGGCCTCACCAGGTCGACCACACCCTTGGTCGACCACCTCTAGGTCGACGTCACGCCTGGTCGACAAGCTCCACGTCGACCAGCACAGTTGTCAGCCGACCACCCAAGTTGGCTGCCCCCAAGTTGGAGTCACCAAGTTGACGCCCTCCGCAGGTCGACCTTTTCAAAATTGTAGGAGTAGGTAGGTAGTTAGGTTTAAGTGGGCCTAGGCTTAGTAGCCTAGGCCAAGGGGGGTCGAGCTAGTTTGTGCCAAGGAGGGAGAGTCGAGAGATGAGAGGAGAATGAATGTTCATTATAGCACTAGGGTACATATAGCAAACAAAGAGGTGCACCACCTATAAAGTTAATATCTACACTACAGCTAGAACTACATGTAGGTACAAGAATATAATTCTGACATCCCCCCGTAAGTGCATGCAGGAATAGCTAAGTGCAGAACACAACCTGCAGGGGTACACCACAGACAAAGAAAACAACATCAGCAGGCAAGGTAACAGAGCACGTACAGCAACAAAGGGGCAGGCACTCCTGCCACCCCTTTACTCTCCTCCCCTCCCCCCCCCACCTCAGAGGGACGGCGGCTGGTTGGTCTCACACCCGCCACCCCAGTGCCACTCCCCTGGCTCCCCCACACCCTCACACCCTCCCCCCCAATGGCAGCTGCAGCAGTGGGAACCAAAGGAGGAGGAGGGGAAGGGAAACACACCACCCATCACCCCCACACCCGCCACCCCCAGACCCTCCCCCCCACGACTGCGGGGAGACGAAGGAGGGGGGGGGGGGCGGGTAAAGCCGCAGAGCGGCTACAGAGGGTCGGCGCGCTGTAGGGCAAGGGCGGCTGCAGTGAGTGCAGGCGCGGGGTGAGGTAGAGGCGTCGTCGCGGGCGCCAGGGGCGGGTCCGCAGCGGCTAAGGGCATCGTCGCGGGCGCCAGGGGCGGTTCCGTAGCGGCGCAGGGCACCGTCATGGGCGCCAGGGGCGGGTCCGCGGCAGTGCAGGGCACCGTCGCGGGCGCCAGGGGCGAGTCCGCGGCGGCTCAGGGCACCGTCGCGGGCGCCAGGGGCGGGTTCGCGGCGGCTCAGGGCACCGTCGCGGGCGCCAGGGGCGGGTCCGCGGCGGCTCAGGGCACCGTCGCGGGCGCCAGGGGCGGGTCCGCGGCGGCTCAGGGCATTGTTGCGGGCGCCAGGGGCGGGTCCGCGGCGGCTCAGGGCGCCGTCGCGGGCGCCAGGGGCGGGTCCTCGACGGGCAGGAAAAACGTCACGCGCCATCCGGGCGCGGGACAGAACGAAAATCGCCACGCGCCCTAGGCGCGCGACCGGAAAAACAGCAGCGGAAGCGAGAGGCTGGCCCACAGGCCAGGACTTAACAGGCTCTGATACCATGTCAAAATAGTAGGAGTAGGTAGGTAAGTGGGCCTCGGCTTAGTAGCCTAGGCCAAGGGGGTTCGAGCTAGTTTGTGCCAAGGAGGGAGAGTCGAGAGATGAGAGGAGAATGAATGTTCACTATAGCACTAGGGTAAATATAGCAAACAAAGAGGTGCACCACCTATAAAGTTAATATCTACACTACATGACAGACCTCCCTGAAGTCGGCGCCACCCTGAAGTCGGCGCCCGTACAGTGGTCTCCGTGCAGGTCGACCTCCCTGCCAACCAGCTCGCCCACTGCTGCAGGTCCGCTGTTCCCCTTACACCCGACCACGAAGTCGGCTTTGCCCAAGCGAGAACGGGGCCAATACACAACTTCCGTTGACATGGAATTGTCGAGGCGGAGGTCCGGAGCGCGGGTTACCAACCCAACCGTGAGGTTGGGTCGCGTTGTGAACAGTGGCGGGAACAGTATTCGAAGCGAGTGTCGCAAATGGTAACGGTGCACTGTTGGGAGTTCTTGGCGGGAACAGTGGTGTACACGCTGAGAAGGGACGCGAAGAAAGGAAAATGAAATTTCCTTACACCTTGTGAAAACGTTGTCGAGAGGAAATTTCTTTCTCTCACTGCATATGACGATGCAAAGTACACGCAATTTCTTTCACGCACCGCAAGTGACAATGCATAGTGCACGCAATTTCTTTCTCAAACCGCTGGTGACGATGCAAAGTACATGTGTGCCAAATTTGTCGCAATTGCGATTTTTTTTTCCGCTTCACGAGATATGTTGTGCGAGGTGTGCAATTCACATTTTAGTGCAAACTCTTGACTAATCAATCTCATTATCGGTCGTCACTACTGAGGTGATCAATTGGGCTCTCTCCAGCTATCATAGTCGTGCACTGTGATTGAAATTTAGCGTGGTAACCTGACGCTACTGTAGGGCGATTGGGGGGGGATCAGTTTAGAGTGGGGATCGATCAGTTACTTGCAAAACGTCATAAGGGCGGGTCCAACAATGCACATATTCGCAGAAAACCTACTCAACCATCTTTTGTTTTAGACCGACCACCCTGGATCAAGTCTAAACCTTTGTCAGCCACATTCGGACGTACTCTTTGGACCCCCCCAAGGACGCGGTAAATGTGCAAATATCGCAGGATCGTGCGTGACAATTGAGTGGCACAATCGATTGGGCGGATCGATTGGCAAAACGATGCGTCGACGTCGTTGTAATGATCACGCTTGAGTTTTGTTTTGGATGTTCCAAAACTATGTACTGGACTTCTGCACGACACCAGTAAAGAAAAGCATCTGTTGTCCAAAAACACATGCGACATTCACAACCCACATGGCAACTGACCTCGCGAAGTGGTGTTTACGTAATTGAGATGCTATTGAAATTCTGCGAAATGTATGCAATTCGTGCGATTCCAATTCCCGGCTTTGCGAAATCCCGGCAAGTCGGCGAGATAGGCGAGGCAGCGGTCGTCCTCGCGCCAATGCTGGTCGTTCCTCACCGTGAGGCCGCTCCCTAGCTTGCAGCAGGCGAAGGCTATGTCCGGCCTCGTCGTTATCGCCGCGAACTGTAGCGAGCCAACCTTCTGCCGGTACTCCTCCTCCTCCTCGCACTCGTGTGCCTCCTTGTCATCGAATATCAGCTCAGCGTAGGCGTCGACCGAGACCGGCGTCTTTGGGATCCGACCGCCCTGCTCCTCGTCGATGAAGCACCTACGCAACTTGTTGGCATAATTCTGCTGGTGCAGCCACAGCTTCCTTGCTGGCCTGTCGCGCACGATCTCCCGCCCAAGGTACTTCACCATCAAGGAGATCTCACGCAGCTTGAAGGCGGCCTCCAGTAGTTCCTTTAGCTCCTTCAGCATCGCGGTGCTGCTGCTAGCAGCGAGCAGGTCATCGACGTAGACCAGCACCCAGCAGGTCACTCTGTCGTCGCCGGCTTTGAAGTAGAGCGCCTCGTCGATCTGGCTCTTCTTCCAGCCAGCGCCCAGCAGCACACTGTTGAGAGCCCTGTAACATAACAGCAGCGACTGCTTCAACCCGTAGAGGCTCTTCGGTAGCTTACACACCCGGCCGGTCCCATCGTCGAAGTAGTCCCGGCTGGTACATGTAGAGCACCCTGTCAAGCTTGCTCTGCAGGAAAGCGTTCTTCATGTCGAGCTGCATCAGGTTGAGGTCAAGGACGGCGATGATGCTGAGGAAGAACCTCATTGTGACGTAGCTGCTTACCGGCGAGTATGTCTCGTCGTAGTCGGCGCCGTACACCTGCGTGAATCCCTTCACGACTAGCCTCGCCTACTCGCGCTCGATGGTGTCATTGATGCGGTACTTGGTCGTCAGTACCCACCGGTTCTTCATAATGTTCACCCTGCGTGGGCGTTCGACCAGCTCCCAAGTCCCCATGCCGATGAGGCTACGGATCTCTTCTTCCATGGTGACCTTCATCGCCTCGCCCTTCCAGCTCGCCAGCGCCTCCTTCACCGTCATCGTGGCAATGTCCCAACAATGTTTGTGGTCGGCATGCACGTCGGGGTCGAGCTCCGGCAGTTCTTCATCCTCCTCGGCGTCGTTGTACAACAGGTCGTCGTCGACCTCGTCGTACACTGTGGTGAAGGCAGCTGGCGGTAGGCAGGCATGGAAGCTCAGGCTTCGTGATCGGCACTTCCACCACGTCGTTGTCGGTGGACTCCTCACCCGCCGACTGCTCCCCTGCCTCGTCGACATCATTGTCGTCGACCATCTGCTTTAACCCTTCGACCGGCTGCTCGCCTACTGCTGACTTCAACAGCTCCCCTATCGACCGCCCTAGCTGCTGCTCCCCTGTCGACTGCACCCCTGATGTTGCCTCTTGTTCGACCGACTCCCTTGTCTGGTGCTCCCCTGTTGTCGACGGCTTCTGGTCCTGCTCGACGAGCTTGGCCCCTTGTCGACCGCCGGCGATGCCACTGGCCGGCGCCACAGGCGACGCCTCAAGGCTCCCCTCATCGCCGGTGGTCGACATAGGTGTCAACGCAGGCCGATCTGCAACGGGGGAGGGAGGAGCAAGAACAAGAGGAGGTGGAAGAACCTCCACAACATCCTCATCAGCAGGCTCGTTGAATTCGGCAAGCAGTGGAACCGTCGCCGTCGAGGTGTCCGCCGGCGGGTGTGCCTGCGTCCGCCCCGACGCCGGCCCATACTTCGCCTTCTACACCTCCAGCGGTAGCGTCTCGTAGAATATCACCTCGACCGACGTGACTACCTTGTTGTCGGTTAGGTCGAGCACCTCCCAGCCCTTGCTCTCCGGCAACACACCCAGGTGAAGCCCCCGGTGAGCTTTCGGCGCCAGCTTCCCACCGCGCTGCTGCTCGAGAACCATGAACTGCACCATGCAGCCCCACACCCGCGCCAACGTGAGGTCGGGCTTCTTCCCGGTCAGCAGCTGGTACGGCGTCGTCCCTGGCGGCATCGTCGACTGATCCCAGCAGTTGCACACCCAGACAGCCTGTTGAAGAGTGAGGTGCCACCAGTGGTGCTGCACACCCATGTGCAGCAGCATCGTCCACACGGACTCGACGACCGTGCGCATCTCCTGCTCAGCCATGTCGTTCTGCTGCGGAGTGTAGGGGCACGTCAGGTCGTGGATGATGCCCTTCCCGTCGACGAAGTTGGTGAAATCCTTTCCGAGGAACTCCCCTCCCCGGCCTGAGCGAAGCAACAGCACCGACTTCTTCGTCTGCCGTTCCACCAGCACCAGCCACTTCTGGAACTCCCGCAGCACGTCGCTCTTCTTAGCAACCGGCATTGCCCACACGAACCAAGTATGGTGATCCTTCAGCAGCATTAAGTACAAGCTGCCATGCTTGGCAGCCACCCGAAATGGCCCGCACAAGTCAATGTGCACGACAGCCGGTGCCTCCTCGGCGTCCGAGCCCTTGTCGGAGAAGGTGTGCCGCACCAGCTTTCCTCCGAAGCACGAGACACACGGCGGGTCTGCTTCGGTCGACGGCGTGATGTCAAGCCCAACAGCAACTTCATGCTTCGCTGAGCTCTTGATCGTGTCGGCGCCGACGTGCGCGAGCCTCGCATGCAGCCGGTCAGGGGTCGACTTCGTCGCCGAGACGATCGTCCGCAGAGCCACCACCTCGGTCAACGGTGTCCCATCAAGCAGGGGCGAAGGTTGGTGCCAAGGACTCGTCCGGTGTAGCGTGCTCAACCGAGCACCTCCCCGGTCGCGGCGACGAGCATTATCTCGTTGCCATCGCCCTACAAGTGCACTCCACTCTCCTTCAGTTGGCCAGCTGACAGCAAGTTCGTCTGTACGCCCGGAACGTAGAGCACGTCGAGGATGAGGACCAGCTTCCCGGCCTCCCCTTGTAGAGCGACGGTTCCGCGACCCTGGACAGGCTGCAGCGCCCCGTTGAATCCACGCACGTGCTTCACTCCGCCGCTCAGCGCCATATCGACGAAGACTGGCTTCGTCCCCATTAGGTGGTGGGAGCACCCGCTGTCGAGCAGCACGGCCATTGGATTGGCCTGCACAGCTGGCCCCACCACCTGGAAGTCCTCGCCAGCCTCCGGTGCCAGCAAGATTGTCGGCTCCACCACGCCGACCATCGAGCATGACGCCTCCCCGTCGCCTTGGCCCTAGCCGCTGGAGGTGTCGACGTCCTTCATCGACAACGTCTTCTTCGATGTCTTCTTCTCCTTGCACGGCTTTGCATCTGGACGGGGGCGACGGCTGGTCGACAGGCCACGGCCTCTCTTGAAGTTGTCCTCATCGTTGTCGTCGCGGTCAGGGCACTCGTAGGAAAGGTGGCCGGAGTCGTGGTAGATCCAGCACTCCCGCCGTCGACCACCACCTCCACTGCCCTTGTCCTGCGTTGACCTCTTCTTGTCGACGTCGTTCGCCGATCGCCCACCTCTGCTACCACCTCCGCCGAACTTTCCGCGCTACCCTTGCAGCTGATTCAGCTTCGTCGGTGCAGCGTTTGCCTGTGGAAGGAGCTCCGTGGCCTATTCGGCCTCCTGCATCGCCTCGTCTTGAAGGATGTAGCTGGTGATGGAGTCCTCGTCGAGGGACTCACGCGTGCCGAGCACCATCATCATCCTCTTCATAAGGTTGTAGCTGCACAGAAGGCCCTTGACGATGTGGGTTATGTAGGACGCCATCGAGTATTTGGCGCCCGCCATTCGCAAATCGGTCAGGATCCGTCGAGCACGGTTGCAGTAGTCCGTCGCCGAATCCTGCTCGCCCATCTGAATGTGTGACATCTTCTCCTCTAGCTGTCCGATGTACAGGTCGTCCCTGACCTGATACGTCGACAGGATAAAGTGCCATGCCTGGTGACCAACATCTAGTCGCTCTCAACACCTCATGAGCGCCAGCTGCACCACCGGCGAGCAGCACCTCGAGATGACCGTGAAGGTGAACAAGTGAGCCGTGTGAAAGAACGAGGAATGAATGAACTAGCAAGCAGGTGGGTACAAGTAGGAAAACCTAAAAGAGTTGTACCCCATATTGTCTACCCCACTAGAGCCTACAAAGACTAAGTCATATATCTCTGACACACCCCTATACGCAAAGTGGGGGAGAACTAGGGGTCTCAAGACCAGTCAAGCAAAGCAAGCTCAGGGTGGATCACAACGTCACCACACATTCCGAGCACCAGTTCAAGGCCACAAGGCCAGTTCATATGCAAGATTATATACATAAAGGTAAACAAGCAAGAGCAGGTATATATAGATCACAGTACAAGCAAGGTCAAGAAGTGAGCAAGTAAGGCCAAGTAGGCACAAGACCTAGCATCGTACAAAAACGCTGATGATCACAAGGCTGAAGTGCCTTGGTAAAGATATCAGCAATGTTGGGCCAAGAGGCCACGGAAGCAAGGCGCAGCTGACCACGCTGCTGCAGCTCACGAGCAAGGAAGTAGCGAAGAGCAATGTGCTTCGTTCTGTGCTCCCGACACATGGCCAGCATGGCCTTGTTGTCTACGTACAGAACAGGAGGAGAATGAGGCGACGCTCCCAGATCAGTCAGCAGGTAGGTGAGCCAGCGTAGTTCCTGTGCAGCCATGGCCCATGCGTAGATCTCAGCCTCACATGTGGAGCCAAGAACAGAAGACGAGCATGTAGACCGCCACGAAACAGAGCCGGAACCAAGGCTGAAGGTGTAACCCTGTGACGACCGCTGCGTAGCCTGGTCGTCAGCCCAAGAAGCGTCTGCGTGACCTGTGAGGACCACTCGACGTCGCCCTCCAAGCACTAGCCCCATGCCCGACGTACTGCACAAGTAGCGCAACACCCTCTTCACTGCAGCCATGTGCTCTGGTCGGTGTCTCCCAGGAGCAACATAGCGTGCCAAGATGCTAAGAGGGTATGCAAGGTCAGGTCGTGTGCAGGTCATCAGGTACATGAGGTAGCCAACAAGCTCTGGGTACGGGCCACTCGGCTCTACGGACTCATCCGAAGGCAGAGCTGAGAGCGAGTGGCCAGTAGACAGAGGAGTGGCCTGAGGCGAGGAGTACGTGAAGTCGAAGCGCTGAAGGACCTGCTGCACCATGTGTGACTGAGTCAGGGTAATGGTGCGCTGTGCTCTGTCCCGAGTGATCTGCAAGCCAAGGTAGCTGCGCAGTTCACCCAGGTCTGTGCACGTGTGTCTCTTCTGCAGCTCCGACTTTACGTGGGCGAATCCAGCATTGTCAGCAGTGGCAAAGACCAAGTCGTCGACGTACACGAGGATGTAGAGCGGCGGCAAAGAGGTGTCGGTGCCCAGAAACAGCGACGGGTCGGCAGGAGAAGGAGCAAACCCAAGAGCCGCAAGTGTAGTCCTCAGTGTGTCGTGCCACTCACGGGGTGTCTGGCGGATACCGTAGACTGGCCGCCGGAGGCTCTACTGGGTACCAGGAGGAAACGACCCAGTGAAGCCAGGTGGGCGGCGCAGCCAGATCTCCTCGTGCAGGCTGCCCTGCAGGAAAGCTGTGCTGAAGTCAAGAGAGTGAAGCTCGTAGTCGCGCTGAGCGGCTATGTGCAGCAGCACCCAAAGAGTGGTCATCTTCGGGGTGGGAGAGAAGGTCTGAAAGTAGTCAACTCCCTACCGCTGACTGAAGCCTCGAGCCGCGTAACGCACCTTGAAGACAGGCAGAGAACCCGCCGGCCGCTTCACCCTGAAAATCCACATGCCACTGACGATGTTCGCCCCAGGTGGGGGTACCTCATCGACGTAGGTGCCTGTGGACTTCCAGGAAGCCATCTTTGCGTCCATGGCTGACTGCCACTGTGAGGAGTAGGGACCCTCTATCGCCTCAGCGTACGATCGAGGAGTCGGGATGTCTGGTGCATCCGGGTCTCCCTCAGGGGCAATCAGCGTGGACACGAGATGAGGCAAAGCAGCAGCAAAACATTGGAACTCCTCCTGCCTGTCCTCAAGGACGTCCGTGCTCAGAGCACACTCACCCCCGACGGACGGAGGACAGACAGACTCAGACTCAGCAACGAGACTAGCGGCGTAGTCTAGACGACAGCGAGCAGCAAAGTCGACAAGCTCAGCAACTAAGGCACACGCAGCAGTGGACTCAAAGGAAGGGTCAGTGACAACAGTAGCCAGGAGACGCGTGACAGTAGGAATGGCAGCACGAAGAGAGTCAGACTCCGGGTCAGCAAGAACAGGAAGAGAGGACTCTGGAGGAGACGGCAACGGGACACGCAGAGGAGCACTGGAAGGACGCAGTGCCATCTGGTGTGTGCCTGTGACCGCAGGAGGACGCGGACGCGGAACACGACCACTAGTGCGAGCAGCACGAACAGGCGACGCAGGACGAGACGCAGGCTCACGACGCTCAGCAAGACCTCCAGTGGGACCAGTGTAGGGAGAAGGAGCAGGTAGGGGGGAGGCGGGCTGTAACTGTGACTGCGACTGGACAGGCTGTGGACACTCTAAGGGAGGAGCAGGACCAGTAGAGGGCGGGAGACCAAGAACCTGCTCAAGGAGCGGAACGAAGTAAAGCCGCGGCCGCGCAGCGCCTCTAGAATCAGCATGGGGCGGTCTCGAAAGAAGGAGCGGGAAGCACCCGAGTCAAGGGTGAAGGTGTGTAAGGCCTGAGCCGACGTGGTACCTGAGAGAGCAGACTCACCAGCACCTGGGGCAGCAGACGCACTAGCACCTAGAGCAGCAGCCTCACCAGCACCTAGAGCAGCAGCCTCAATGCCCGGGTCAGGCGGAACACACAGGTAACAGTCACCCTCATCACTAGTAGGCAATGCATACATGGCAGTGAGGATAGCATCATAGTCAAGAGTGAAAATATCTACCCGCAGCCGAAGCAGCTCCACCCAGTCGGGGAGCTCAGCCGCGTCGCCAAACTCCGTACGCTAGGCGTCGCTCAGACGGGCGAAGCAGCGGGACTCTACGTGACCAAACGTCCCTCAAGGCTGACCAGTCCGAGCACCAGTGCGAATGACGTACGAACGGCGAGCAGTACCCCGTGACCCGCCACGCTGAGCGTACCACTCACGAAGCTGCTGGGGCAAAAGAACCGCGCACGGACGACGCTGAAGCTGCACCTGGCCACTACAAGCAGCTGCCAAACTACTTACTCCAGGAAGACTCCCACTACGGCCACCCCGACAACCCGAAGTAGCGTACCACTCACGAAGCTGCTGGGGCGTGAGGGACTCACGCGGACGTCGCTGGAGCTGTATCTGGCCACCGCCAGGAGCAGTAGGAGCAGTGGTAGCCGCAGTAGCAATAGCAGTAGTCGCAGCGCGGCCAACCCTATAACCCCATCTAGCGTACCATTCACGAAGCTGTTGGGGGGTGAGGGACTCACGTAGATGGCGCTGGAGCTGCATCTGGACACGCCAGGAGCTGTCAACGGGAGCGTTGTAAGGCCCCGTCCCCGCTTGGGCGGAGCCAACCTTGTGGTCGGATGTGCGGGGGTTGCAACCGACCTGCAGCAGTGGGCACGGGGGCCACTGCAAGGGCGCCAAGCTGGAGGGCGCCTGGCTGGAGGGCGCCGAGCAGGAGGACGCCACCCTGGACGCCTGGTTGGTGTCCCGGACGCCTGGACGGCGTCCTTGGAAGCTGGACGCCGAGCTGGGCGTCGCCACGACTACCTGGGCGTCCCGGGGGGCCCACACACCGACCTGGGCGTCTAGTCGGCGTCTTGGGAGGAGGGACGCCGCTCTGGAGGCTTGGTCGGCGTCCTGGGAGGAGGGACGCCGCTCTGGAGGCTTGGTCGGCGTCCAGGGCGTCTGGACGCCGACATGGGGGTTCGGAGGCGTCCTGGACGCGTGGACGCTGGACTGGGGACGCCGGGCATCCGTGGCCGACTACGGACTGTGCTGGTCGGCCAGGCGTGGTTGCCCGGTCGACCGGAATACCCGGGCCACGTGCGCGAGTGTCGCCAGGGTGGAGTCTGCGAGGCCGACCTCGGGGGTGGCATCCCGAGTTCGACGTGGCTGGTGGGCACAGTCGCTGGCGTGGAGTCCGCCAGGCGTCTGCGCTGTGCACGTGACAGGGAAGTGCGCACCAACTAGCTGCGCGCACCTGTGAAGCAGGTGCACCGTTGTCCTGCGGGTGTAACGCTGGGCAGCCGACTTGCTGCAGCACTAGCACACCGTGGACTTGCAACGTTGGCGAACCGCTACGCTGCAACGCTAGAGCGGTGCGAGCGCTGCTGCGCTGGAGCGTGGTCGACCGTGCTGTGCTGGAGGTCGACCAGCAGCCTAGCTAGCACTGATGTAGTTTGTGATGCCAATGTTGTTGCTATCATTGTTGTTATGTTTTCCTAGTGAAACTCTTGCCAATTCTCCCCGTGAACTAGCAAGAAGCGTGAACACAAGGAAACTACTAAGTGAACGAACGCAGAGATCACACGAGCACACGTGCCTAGCCCGCAGTCTAGCTCCCGTTGCAGCAGTTATCTCTGCATGGTGCGGTGAGCGTGGATCGAACACCGCGACGTAGTTCAGTCTAGCCGACTTAGCACTTACCGATCGTGTTCGTAGACCGGCAGCCGTGCACTCACTAGCTTGTGCGTAGGCGACGCCGAGGTGATGGACACTCTGGAGGGATGGCTGGAGGATGCGAGGAGACGCCATGAGGCACAGGAGTACGGGGCGATACCCTGGGCAGTCGTCGAGGCAGGACTCCGCTCCATGTGGGCGACGGAACATCCCTCTTCACGACCAGCTTCTCCTCGACCGGTGACCAACGAAGGCGGCGTCGACGTGGGCGTCAACTCCGGAGGTGGCCAAGTCGGCAGCAGTGCGGGAGGCACGTCAAGGCAGCGTGGTGTGATTCACGCCGATGAAGTCGGCGGCGTTCAGGCGCGAGGGGTGCAGTCGTCGGCGGCTGCAGGCTCCTCGCAGGGCGACGTCGGAGGACGACGAAGTGGTTTGTCGCCGATGTTGGTGACCCAGGTGACGGCGGGCGGGATTGCACCGAGCTACGGCTACTTTAAGTTTACGCCGGACAGGATCTCGGTCACCCCGCCGCTCGTTGGTCGACAAGACATCCTCACCAGGAAGGAAGCCATCAAGCCCCAGATGGAGATGGCCGGGCTGATCGGCTTCGCCCGAGGGACCGTGGCGACGCCGGGGGAGCACCACCCTGACCTGCGTGCGGAGTTTCGCGCCGTGCAGTTGTTGACCTTCACGGTCATCTCGCGGTGCTGCTCACCGGGCGTGCAGATTGCCTTGAAGTGGTGCCGAGAGTACCTCGACGCCGGCCACCGGGCGTGGAACTTCATTGAGTCGACCTATCAAGTCACCGACGACTTGTTCATCGCTCAGCTAGAGGGACAGCGGACGCATCTGCGCATGGGCGACGAGGAGACGGCGACCGACTACTGCAACCGAGCCCGGCGAATTCTCGCCACCATCAGGATGGCTGGCGCGCAGTACTCGACGGTGTCGTACATCACCCACGTCATGCAGGGACTCTTGGGCAGCTACAACCTGCTGAAGTGGCTGTCCATGGCGCCGAGCACGAGGGCGACTCTCAACGAGGACAACTTGACCTCGTATATCCTGCAGGACGAGGCGATGTAGGAGGCCGAGCGATCCCAGGAGCTCTTGGCGCAGGCCAACTTCGTCGCCCCGACGAAGCAAGGAGGCCGATCAGGGCAGCGTGGGCAGTCGGGCGGTGGCGGTAGCAGTGGCTGGAAGCCGAGCAAGGACGTCGACAAGAAGAAGTGGGCCAAAGATAGCGGTCGAGGAGGAGGAGGAGGTCGACGACAGGAGTGCTGGCTGTGTGGCGACCGCGACCACCTCTCCTACGAGTGCCCCGACCGCAGTGACTCCGACGACGACGACGCCAGGGGAGGCCGCGGGAGGTCTGGCAGTCGTCGCCCTCGTCGAGGAGGAAACAAGCCGCGCAAGGAGAAGCAGTCGACAACGTCGACCTCGGCAAAGGACGCCGACTCCTCTACAGGTGGCAAGGGGCGGGACAACAAGACGGCGTCGTGCTCGCTGGTCGGCGTCGTGGAGCCGATCGTCTCGCTGGCGCCAGAGGCTGCGGAGGACTTCCAGGCGGTGGGGGTAGCTGTGCAGGCGAACCCCGCGGTGGTACTGCTTGACAGCGGTTGCTCCCACCACCTGATGGGGACGAAGGAAGTCTTCGTCAACCTGCAGCCGAGCAGCTCCATCAAGCATGTGCGCGACTTCAATGGGGCGCTGCAGGACGTCCAGGGCCGCGGCACCGTCGCTCTACAAGGGGAGGCCGGGAAGCAGGTGCTCATCCCTGACGTGCTGTACGTCCCGAGTGTGCGGGCAAACCTGCTTTCAGCCGGCCAGCTGAAGGAGCACGGCGTGAAGCTGCAGGAGGCAGCGATGGGATGCTGCTCATCTCGGCAGCAGGGGAGGTGCTCGGTCGGGCGACGTACACCGGGCGTGTCCTATGCACTGACCTGCGCCCCTGCTCGGCCACGCCGACAACGCCTACCACGGAGGTAGTGGCCCTGCGCGCTTTCGTCTCGGCGACGAAGGCATCGCAGGACAGGATGCACGCAAGGCTTGCGCACGTCGGCATGGACACCATCAAGAACTCGGCGAAGAACGAGGTCGCCATTTGGCTGGACCTCAAGTCGGCGACGGGCGCCGACTCACCGTGTGTCTCGTGCGTCGGCAGGAAGCTGGCGCGGCACACCTTCCCCGACCAAGGCTCCGACGCCAACGATGTGCTGGCCGTTGTGCACATCGACCTGTGCGGGCTGTTCCGCGTGGCTGCCAAGGATGGCAGCCTGTACTTCTTGCTGCTGAAGGACCGCAAGACCCGCTACGTATGGGTGAAGCTGGTCGCCACGAAGTTAGATGCGTTGCCGGTGTTCGTGTAGTGGCTGGCGGTGGTGAGCAGCAGACAAGGAAGTCGGTGTTGATGCTGCGCTCTGACCGGGGAGGGGAGTTCCTCGGGAAGCAGTTCACCAACTTCGTGAACGGCAAGGGGATTGTCCACGATCTGACCTGCCCATACACCCCGCAGCAGAACGGCATGGCGGAGCGGGAGATGAGGACGGTGGTGGAGTCGGTGCGGACGATGCTGCTGCACATGGGCGTGCAGTACCACTGGTGGCACCTCGCTCTCCGGCAGGCCGTCTGGGTTCGCAACTGCCTTGAGAGGTCGGCGTTGCCGCCGGGGACGACGCCGTACCAGCTGCTGACCGGGAAGAAGCCCGACTTGTCGATGGCGCGGGTGTGGGGCTGCATGGCGCAGTTCTTAGTCCCTGAGCAGCAGCGTGGTGGGAAGCTGCAGCCGAAGGCACGGTGGGGCCTTCACCTCGGTGTGTCGGAGGAGAGCAAGGGCTGGGAGCTCCTCGACATCTCCGACAACCGGGTGGTCACCACGTCGGACGTGGTGTTCTACGAGAGCATGTCGCTGGACATGTGGACGTCGGCGCACGGGCCGGCGTCAGGGCGGATGCCGTTTCACCCGCCAACGGACACCTCGACGGCGTCGGTGCCTCTACTCGCCGAGGTTGGTGCGCTTGCTGGTGAGGACGCCGAGGACGTCCCCGGTCCCTACCCTTCACCTGCCCCTCCTGGACGCCGACTTGCATGAACGGACCCCGTCGTCGGCCTTTGTCGATGAGGGGAGAAGTGGTGCGTCACCTGTGGCGCCGGTCCCAAGCATCGCCGGTGGCCGACGTGCTGCTGTGCAAGGCGGCATGGGAGCGGAGCTGACGACGACCGGGAGGCAGCAGGTGGTGCAGCCAACTTCGGTGAAACCGGTAAAGGAGGCGCCTGCAGAACAGCAGCAGACAGGGGAGCAGGCAGCAGCGACGCCGACCAAGGAGCAGTCGGCGACCGGGTCGTCGGCAGGGGAGCCGACCACAAGGGAGAAGTCGGCTGGGACGCCGACCCCAAGGGAGCAGTCGGCTGGGACGCCAGCTGAGGAGCAGCAGGACGCCGAGGGCAGCGACGACAGCAACGATGGATGGGATGCCAAGGAGGTCCAGCCGGGACCACGGCATTCAGGCCGACTTCGGAGGCCGCTTGACTTCTTAATCCCCGCTGCCTTCACCACGGTGTATGACGTGGATGATGACAACGACCTACTATACGACGACGCCGAGGAGGATGAGGAGTTTCCAAAGCTCGACCCCGACATGCTAGCCGACCCCGAGCACCGTTGGGACATCTCGACAATGACGGTGAAGGAGGCGTTGGCGAGCTGGAAGGGCTCGGCGGTGAAGGCCGCCATGGAGGAGGAGATTCGCAGCCTCCTCAACATGGGAACGTGGGAGCTGGTCGAACGCCCGCCGGGAGTGAACATCATGAAGAACCGGTGGGTGTTGACGACGAAGTACCACATCGACGACACCGTCGAGCGAGAGAAGGCGAGGCTGGTTGTGAAGGGCTTCACGCAGGTGTATGGCGCCGACTACGACGAGACGTTTGCGCCGGTGGGCAGCTACGTCACGCTGAGGATCTTCCTCACCATCGTCGCCGTCCTCAACCTCAACCTGATGCAGCTCCACATGAAGAACGCCTTCCTGTAGAGCAAGCTCGGCCGGGTGCTGTACATGCACCAGCCGGACTCCTTCAACGATGGATCCGGCCGGGTGTGCAGGTTTCTGAAGAGCCTCTATGGGCTGAAGCAGTCGCCGCTGCTGTGGTACTTGGCACTCAACGATGTGCTGGTCGGCGCCGGGTGGAAGAAGAGCCAGGTCGACGAGGCTCTTTACTTCAAGGTCGGCGAGGACGGAGTGGCCTGCTGGGTGCTGGTCTACGTTGACGACCTGCTCGCTGCCAGCAGCAGCGCCGCGATGCTGAAGGAGCTGAAGGAGCTGCTGGAAGCCGCCTTCAAGCTGCGCGAGACCTCGCTGGTGCACAAGTACCTTGGGCTGGAGATCGTGCGCGACAGGTCGGCGGGGAAGCTGTGGCTGCACCAGCAGGGCTACGCCAACAAGCTACGTAGGCGCTTGATCGACGAGGAGCAGACCGGGCGCACCCCGAAGACGCAGGTCTCGGTCGACGCCTACGCCGAGCTCACCTTCGACGACAAGGAGGCGCAGGAGCGGCAGGAGGAGGAGTACCGGCAGAAGGTCGGCTCGCTGCAGTTCGCGGCGATGACGACGAGTCCAGACATCGCCTTTGCCTGCAGCAAGCTGGGGAGCGGCCTCACGGTGAGGAGCGACCAGCACTGGCGCGAGGTCGACCGTTGCCTTGCCTACCTCGCCAACACATATGACACCGCCCTGGAGTTTGGCGGTGGACCTGTGTCGCTTGAGCTGGTCGGCTACGTGGACGCCGACGACGCCGGTGACAAGTAGAACAGGACGAGCACGGGTGGCTACGTGTTCGTCTACGGTGGGGCCGTAGTCTCCTGGTCGAGCCAGCGCATCAAGTGCGCGCCGCTGTCATCGACCGAGTCGGAGTACGTGGCGGCCACTGAAGCTGGCAAGGAGGGACGCCGCCTTCGCTTCCTCCTCGCCGAGTTCCGGCAGCTGGACGCCGGGAAGCCGACCGTCCTGCGCGTGGACAACAAGTCGGCCATCACAGTCGCCGAGGGCATGGGGTTGACGGGCAACCTCAAGCACATGGAGCGGCGACAGGCCTGGCTGCTGCACATGGTAAAGCGCGGGAAGTTCTCGCTGCAGTACATCCCGACCACTGAGCAGCCAGCCGACTTCTTGACGAAGGCGCTGCACTATCCGGCCTTCAACCGGTGCTCCGTCGCAATCAGCCAGGTGCGCTTGGCCGACGTGGGCGACGGCGACAACGACGTGCAGGAGTAGGTGCCATGCCCTCTTGCATGGCTGGTGCAGTGACTGGCGTGCTGTGTGTTGGGTGCACGCCGACGGGCTATTCTCGGAGTTGTACTGCCGTGTGGGCTAGGGGCCCAAGCGTGAACGCGGCAGGGGAGTGTCAACGGGAGCGTTGTAAGGTCCCGTCCCCGCTTGGGCGGAGCCTGTCAACGGGAGCGTTGTAAGGCCCCGTCCCCGCTTGGGCGGAGCCAACCTTGTGGTCGGATGTGCGTGGGTTGCAGCCGACCTGCAGCAGTGGGCACGGGGGCCACTGCAAGGGCGCCAAGCTGGAGGGCGCCTGGCTGGAGGGCGCCGAGCAGGAGGACGCCGCCCTAGACGCCTGGTTGGTGTCCCGGACGCCTGGACGGCGTCCTTGGAAGCTGGACGCCGAGCTGGGCGTCGCCACAACTACGTGGGCGTCTCGGGGGGCCCACACACCGACCTGGGCGTCTAGTCGGCGTCCTGGGAGGAGGGACGCCGCTCTGGAGGCTTGGTCGGCGTCCTGGGCGTCTGGACGCCGACATGGGGGTTCGAAGGCGTCCTGGGCGCCTGGACGCCGGACTGGGGACGCCGGCATCCGTGGCCGACTACAGACTGCGCTGGTCGGCCAGGCGTGGTTGCCCGGTCGACCGGAATACTTGGGCGACGTGCGCGAGTGTCGCCAGGGTGGAGTCTGCGAGGCCGACCTCGGGGGTGGCATCCCGAGGTCGACGTGGCTGGTGGGCACAGTCGCTGGCGTGGAGCCTGCCAGGCGTCTGCGCTGTGCACGTGACAGGGAAGTGCGCACCAACTAGCTGCGCGCACCTGTGAAGCAGGTGCACCGTTGTCCTGCGGGTGTAACGCTGGGCAGCCGACTTGCTGCAGCACTAGCACACCGTGGACTTGCAACGTTGGCGAACCGCTACTCTGCAACGCTGGAGCGGTGCGAGCGCTGCTGCGCTGGAGCGCGGTCGACCGTGCTGTGCTGGAGGTCGACCAGCAGCCTAGCTAGCACTGATGTAGTTTGTGATGCCAATGTTGTTGCTATCATTGTTGTCATGTTTTCCTAGTGAAACTCTTGCCAATTCTCCCCGTGAACTAGCAAGAAGCGTGAACACAAGGAAACTACTAAGTGAACGAACGCAGAGATCACACGAGCACACGTGCCTAGCCCGCAGTCTAGCTCCCGTTGCAGCAATTATCTCCGCAGGAGCAGCAGTAGCAATAGAAAGAGCAGTAGCAGCAAGAGCAGCAGTAACAGCAGTACGGGCATGGTAGTGCTCACCAGTGGCGAGAAGGGAAGGCGTACGACGGCGGCAACGGCGAGGCCGCTACCACTGTAGGGCGAGGGCTCCGCGGCAGCTGCAGGGGCGGCTGCTCCTAAGGCGGCTGCTCCTTGGGCGGCTGCTGCAGGGGTGGCTGCTCCAAGGGCGGCTGCTGCAGTGGCGGCTGCTCCAGGGGCGGGTGCTGCAGGGGCGGCTGCTCCAGGGGCGGCTGCTGCAGGGGTGGCTACTCCAGGGGTGTTGCTGCAGGGGCGGCTGCTCCAGGGGCGGCTGCTGCAGGGGCAGCTTCTCCACGGGCGGCTACTGCAGGGGTGGCTGCTCCAGGGGCGGCTTCTGCAGTGGCGGCTGCTCCTGGGGCGGCTGCTTCAGGGGCGGCTGCTCTAGGGGCGGCTGCTGCAGGGGAGGCTGCTCCAGGGGCAGCTGCTGCAATGGCGGCTGCTCCAGGGGCGGCTGCTGCAGGGGCGGTTGCTCCAAGGGCGGCTGCTGCAGTGGCGGCTGCTCCAGGGGCGGCTGCTGCAGTGGCGGCTGCTGCAGGGGCGGCTGCTGCAGTGGCGGCTGCTCAAGGGGCGGCTGCTTCAGAGGCGGTTGCTCCAGGGGCGGCTGCTTCAGGGGCGGCTGCTCCAAGGGCGGCTACTGCAGGGGAGGCTGCTCCAGGGGCGGCTGCTGCAGTGGCGGCTGCTCCAGGGGCGGCTGCTGCAGTGGCGGCCGCTGCAGGGGCGGCTGCTGCAGTGGCGGCTGCTCTAGGGGCGGCTGGTGCAGTGGCGGCTGCTCCATGGCGCGGGTTAGGGCAGGGCGCCGCGGCGGGCAGTGGTGACGCCACGCGGGTCCCGCAGGGGCGTCGCGACGCACAGGTTCCGCGCTCCGCGGGTCCCGCAGGGGCGACGCGACGAGACAGGGGCGACGCGGCGGGGCCGCGAAGGGCGACGGGGCGGGGTCGCTACGGGCAGCGGGGCGGGGCCGCGAAGGGGCCGCAAAGGGAGCCGCGAGGGGGCCGCAAGGGGGCCGTGAAGGGGCCGTGAAGGGGCCGCGAAGGGCGACGGGGCGGGGTCGCTACGGGCTGCGGGGCGGGGCCGCAAAGGGGCCGCGAAGGGAGCCGCGAGGGGGCCGCGAGGGGGCCGTGAAGGGGCCGTGAAGGGGCCGCGAAGGGGCCGCAAAGGGGCCATGAAGGGGTCGTGAAGGGGCCGCAAAGGGGCCGTGAAGGGGCCACGAAGGTGCCATGAAGGGGCTGCGAAGGGGCCGCGAAGGGGCTGTGAAGGGGCCGCGAAGGGGCCGCTGTGAAGGGGCTGTGAAGGGGCCACGAAGGTACCACGAAGGGGCCGTGAAGGGAGGCTGCGAAGGGGCCACGAGGGGCCTGAAGGGGCCGCGAAGGGCCGTGAGAGGGGCCGTGAGAGGGCGTGAGAGGGGCCGCTACGGGGCCGTAGGGGAGC
Organism: Closterium sp. NIES-65; assembly: GCA_948144175.1. Classification (NCBI taxonomy): domain Eukaryota; kingdom Viridiplantae; phylum Streptophyta; class Zygnematophyceae; order Desmidiales; family Closteriaceae; genus Closterium; species Closterium sp. NIES-65. Next base: position 3,239,324 of record CANXME010000843.1, read on the forward strand.
GTGACGGGCCACTAAGGGCAGGGGACGCAACGGGAGAGTAGGCACACGGGGCGCGACTCAGGCAGGGGCGAAGCGCGCTCCGGGAAGGAAAAAAATCGATATTCGGTGGGCCCTAGGAAACGTTCCCACTAGGGAACCTGCTCTATACCATGTGAAAGAACGAGGAATGAATGAACTAGCAAGCAGGTGGGTACAAGTAGGAAAACCTAAAAGAGTTGTACCCCATATTGTCTACCCCACTACAGCCTACACAGACTATAGCATATGAGTTTGACAAGCCGCACAAAACTCCCTGCGCAGCTAGACATCGTCCACGAGTGGAATTGGCACAGTGCCGTCGGCAAAGCCCTTCAGCCCAACAACCTCCAGCTGAGGTTCTATCGACTCCCTCCAGGTGATGAGGTCACGTCGACCTTGCAGCGGTGCGACGGTGATCCGGTCCGGCGAGAACTTGAAGTAGCCATACGCCGGTGCAATCCCGCTAGCCGGCACGTGCGTCGTCACCGAGAGTCCTCCACGCCTCCACGCTTCGTAGAGGAGAGCGATGTTGTCCATCAACATCGGCACATGAGCTGCCTGCAGCCGCCATCGACCGCTACACTCGCGCCTGAATCCCGTCGACACCACCGTCGACCATGATCACCCCTCTCTGCCTCGCGCCTTCACTGTCGGTGACTCGTGCACGAACGTCGACCTCATCGTCGACACCACCTTCGTTGCGCACCGGTCAAGGAGATGGACGACGGGAAGGGTGTTCCGTCGCCCACAGCGACCGGATGCCCAACTCAACGATCACCAAGGGGATCGTCCCGTACTCGCCATCCCGTGGCGTTTCCTCGCATCAGCCAAGCGTGCCTCCAAGGTGTCCGCTACGCCCGCATTAGCTACGGGGTCGACCATGGCGACTAACGCTGTTGCCGGCCTACGAACGACTTAGTGGATGCAAAAGTCGGCTCCTATCTGAAGGTAATCTGCAGGGCCGTCCACGCTCACCGCACCATGCGGAGATTCACTCGACAAAGGTAGTGAGCTAAACTACAGGGGTTGGCACAAACTACTGGGAGCGATTGTAGCTTTGCCTAGTTCCTTAGTGCTTCCACAATCACAGGACAAATCGACAAGTGTTTCCACTGGGCAAAGTCGAAATTCCATAATGATCAAGTTCACAATGACAAGAATGACTACATTGGACGCCTAGCAACTCTGCAGCTAGCCAGGTCGATCGCCAGCACAGCTTGGTTGACCGCCTGACAGCGTTGCGTAGCGGAGCCGCGCCAGCACTTCGGAAAGGCGACCTGCCAACAGAGCAGGTCGACGGCGTGCCAACGGTGCAGTAGAGCGGCTATCCAGCGTTGCCCCGTAGAACACGTCGGTGCGCACGCTCCTAGACGATCGGCCCGACTTGCCTCGTTGGGCATCCGTCGGCTGTTGTCTGCGCCTGACGAGCCACATCGACTCCCGCAATTACCTTCGCCATCGTGACCTCGACGACGTTCGCGTGCATCCGCAGAATTCGTCAAGCAAGTTACCCGGTCGACCTGGTCGACCACCAGGTGCTTCCGATCGACCACCACTGCCTCTGGTCGACCACCAGGTGCCTCTGGTCGACCATCAGGTGCCTCCGATCAACCACAACTCCTATCGAGCTACCCCCTGGTCGACGGACCCCTTCTGTCGATCGAAACTGTCAGCGGTTGTCGCCGAGCTCCCCTCGTCGACCGCTGCTAACTTGTCAGTTCGACAGACTGCTCCGTCGACCTCCCAGTCGAACTGCCCCTCCTGGTCGACGGCCCACCCGTCGCCCAAACCAGTCAGTTGCAGCTGTCGAGCTCATTGGTCGACAGCAATACTGTCAAACTCATATGCTATAGTCAGCTGCATGGTGGAGTGGGGTAGACAATATGGGGTACAACACTTTTAGGTTTTCCTACTTGTACCCACCTGTTTGCCAGTGCATTTATTCCTCATTTCTTCACATGGTATCATAGCAGGTTCCCTAGTGGGAACGCTTCCTAGGGCCCACCACTGAAAATCGAATTTTATTTTTTTCTGACCAAAGCGCGAGTCGCCCCTGCCTGAGGCGCGCCCCGTGGGTCGCCCTCTCGTCGCGTCCCTTGCCCTTAGCGGCCCGTCGCGCCCTTCTAGAGGCCCCTCTCACGGTCCCTCGCGCCACCCCTAGCGGCCCCGTTGCCGACCTTCGCGGCCCGTCGCCGCCCCTCGCGGCCCCGTCGCCACCCCTAGTGGCCCCGTCGCCACCCTTCGCGGTCCCGTCGCCGCCCCTAGCAGCCCCGTCGCCGCCCCTCGCGGCTCCGTTTCCGCCCCTCGCAGCCCCGTCGTCGCCCGTTACGGCCCTGTCGCCGCCCTTCGCGGCCCCGTCGCCGCCCCTAGCGGCCCCGTCGCCGCCCCTATCGGCCCCGTTGCCGCCTTTCGAGGCCCCTCGCGGCTCCTTCGCGGCCCCGTCGCCGCCCCTTCTTGGCCCCGTCGCCGCCCTTGGCGGCCCCGTCGCCGCCCCTAGCGGCCCCGTCGCCGCCCCTTCTTGGCCCCATCGCCGCCCTTCGCGGCCTCGTCGCCGCCCCTAGTGGCCCCGTCGCCGCCCTTCTTGGCCCCGTCGCCACCCTTCCCGGCCCCTTCTCGGCTCCAGCAGCAGCCGTCGCCGCCACCAGCAGCAGCAGACGCCGCCGACAGCAGCGACGGCCGCCACCAGCATCAGCCGTCGCCGCCGACAGCCGGGACTGCCGCCGCCACTAACAGCACGAGCTGCCGCCGCGGTCGCGGCTCTGTCCCTGCCGACGCGCCTAGGCCCTGCCCCACCGCTTGCCGGCCCCTACCTACCAGCCCTGGTGAGAGCACTGTCGAGCCACGCCTACTACTACTGCCCCTAGCCTGCTGCCACTGCTGTCATGGCTACCCCTAGCGTTCTAGTCTTTGATGCTGAGGGTCGGGCTGTTCACTTTGAGGTCTGGGTCGATGATTTACAGCTTTTCCTACAGTGCAATAGGAAGGACGGTCTCTCACTGTTCGATCTCACGTCTGGCGCCTTTGCTGCCCCTGCTGCCGATGCTGACAGCAATGTTCGCTCACAGTGGGCCACACGCGATGCTGCTGCCCGTCTTGCTGTGCGTAGTCACTTGCCATCCACTGAGCGCGCGCACTTTAGTCAGTACAAGAATGCTAAGACCTTGTACGATGCTGTAGTTGCACGCTACTCTTCCCCTCCCACTGCTACCCTTAGCCGCCTCATGCTGCCGTACCTGTTTCCTGACCTCGCCGCCTTTCCCACAGCCGCTGACCTCATTACGCACCTTCGCACTAGTGACACCCGCTACCGCGCTGCACATCCTGCTGAGTTCTGCGCCAAGAACCCCCCCCCCCCATGTACATCACCCTCTACTACATAGTCACCCGGCTCCGAGACTCCCTTCGCTCGGTCAGGGACCACTTCCTCTCTGTTTGCCCCACCACACTCACCGTTGACCTCCACGAGGAGCGCCTCCTGGCAGCTGAGAAGAGTATAGTCGCTGTAGGAGCCTCTCGTGGTGACCCTCGTGCCCCCTTCTTTGAGGGGTGCTCCCCCTCTGTGAGGATCTGGGATCGAGCTCAGAAAAGATGATTCAAATTGAATTGAATGATCACCTAGGTACAACACGAGGCTATATATAGGCTCGACACAAGGCCCCGTAACCAGGTGTTACGCGAAGGTTCCGCGGGTCGCGAAGCCTCCCGAACAGATCCTTACCGAATTCGGTAGAAGGCAATTCGGTGGCAACCGAAAAGCCAGAATTCGGTGCACGCAACCTAGCTCGGTGCTATAACTATAATAAAATATAGGAAAGCACCTAGCCTATGAAATCAAGCAATTCATGCATGCATATAATTATCCTATGCTAGAAATAGCATAATAAAGTAAAGGCAAGCAAGCATAGCTGGCATAAGCCGTCGTACTCCCACACGTCCCCCCCTCAAAGCTGGGTGGTGTGAGATACACCCTGCTTGACAAGATAGTCCTTGAGAGCACGGCGTGCGTTGCCCATATCAGCTTCTGCAACCCAACTGTCCTCAGTGGGGTCGTATCCCTTCCAGCGTATCAGGAACTCGAGAGTCTTGCCACCGCGGCGCCGATGAGAGAGAACGCGCTCGATCTCGTACTCGGGTTCATCCTGTATGAGAACAGGTGGTGGTGACGGTAGTTGCCGTCCCTGGAACTATTGGTTGGGGTCCTTGTAGGGCTTCAGTAGCTGGACATGGAAAGCGTTGTGAAGCTTCCATGTATCTAGTAAGCGCAAGCGGAATGTAACTGGTGTCACCTGTGCCTCAACGAGAAAAGGACCACAGAAGCGAGGCCGGAGTTTGGATGGGAGGTGAGACAGGTTCAAGTTGCGCGTGTCAAGAAGCACCTGATCTCCGACTACTACTGAGTGATCAGGTCGCTGACGATCGGCATACTGCTTCTGGGAGTTCTGCATCGTAGTGAGACGTCGCTGAGTCTTCTCCCATAGCTGCTGCATGGTGGTGACGAAGTCATGTGCGGCTTGGACGTGTGCCGGTGTAGTTGGCTGCTGTGGTGTAAGTGGTTCCCGTCCGTAACACAGGAAGAAAGGAGTTTTTCCTGTGGCCGCATGTGATGCGTTGTTGTAAGCGAACTCTAGGGTCGGTAACTGTGTGTCCCAGTGGCTGACGTCGTCCTTGCAAGCTGTGCGCAATAACTGTTCAACCACTTGATTGAGTCGCTCTGTCTGTCCGTCAGTCTGGGGGTGGTATGCTGAAGACATTGCAAGTTTTGTCCCCAACAGTCCCATGAGCTCCTTCCAGAACTTACTCGTGAATTTGGGGTCTCTGTCTGAGATGAGTGTAGCGGGGATGCCGTGGATGGTGATGATGCGGTCGAAGAAGAGTCGAGCAGTTGCTTGAGCTGTAGCTGTGGCGTTGGTAGGTATGAAGTGACCCATTTTGGAGAACTTATCGATCACCACGAGGATGGAATCATGTCCCCGTGAGGTCGAAGGAAGTCCTGTGATGAAGTCGAGGCTAACGACCTGCCATGGCTGCTCATGTACGGGTAGAGGCTGAAGTAACCCTGCTTTTTCTGCTTGCTGCTCTTCATCCGCTGGCACGTGTCGCAAGAGGTGACGAACTGCTGCACGTCTGCTGCCATCTCGGACCAGTAGTAATACTTCGCTATCCCTGCTAACGTCTTGTTGCTCCCGAATTGTCCCGCGTAAGGTACGTCGTGAAACTCCTCCAATAGGATCTGCCATAGCGGGGCGTAATTCGGTACCCAAATCTTTCTTGAACCCTTCCTTACCCTTCCTTACCGCTAAGTCCTTCTTCTACTGTAATAGCTTCTTACTGAGGTAGGCGATGGGCTGCAAACTGCGTTCGTGATGCTGCATCAAAACTGCTCCGACTGCTTGGTCACTAGCGTCTGCTTCCACCACGTAGTCTCTATCTGGATCCGGTAGGATGAGTACTGGCGCTGTAGTCAGTGCTGTCTGTTTGTTCAGTGCGCGGTAGTCGATGCACATCCGTAAACTACCGTCTGGCTTTGGAGTGAAGAGAACTGGTGCACCGTAGGGAGAGGTGGATGGGCGGATCAGTTGTCTGTCTAGTAGATACTCTATCTGTTTTTCATGTCTGTCAGTTCAGTTGGACTCAGTCGGTATGGTGCACATGAGACGGGTTTCGCACATGGTTCCTCCACGATCTCGTGCTCGTGGATGCATGCTGGAGATACGCCTGTGGGTAGGTCGTCGGGCATTATATCCTTGTACTGCTCCAAGACCTCCTCCTCTGCTGTTGCTATAACCAGTGCTAAGTAACGCGTGTTACTCTCGTTCACTGTCCGTTCGAACCGTGCCAGTGTCGTTTCAGGAACGCTCCCTGTATCTGTCAAGCTTTGCAGCTCCACTCGTTTCCCGTTGTTGTAGATGCACGTTTTCCGGTTGACCCAGTCGATCTTGGGGTTGAACCGCTTCAGAAAATCTTGCCCCAAGATGAAATCTAATCCCTTGATGTTCGTTATCGTCAACGTTGGCTTCCACCTCAACGCCCCTATCTGCAGCTGCAGTGTTGACTTTCCGTGGATGGGAAGCTTCGTACTGTCCACCATCGTTGCTCTAAACTGGGTTTCTTCTTAAGATTCTCCAATTTTCTCCAACGTCCCGCGGTCGCACACCAAGTGGGACGCACCACTGTCCACCAGGGCCTGGAGGCGACGCCCGTTGCAGATCACCTCGAGTACTAGTGGTTGCTGCTGCTCCTAGTATTCGTAGATGGTATCGCTTATAGGATCGTAGGGTACGTCGAATATGTTATCCCTAGGTCCTGCGCTCAAAGATGCAGCTTCAGTATCAGTTTTCAACTGAGAAAGGTTAGAAGGATTTATCCAAGGCCGATTCGGCTTATCTTGGGCCTGGAACCTTCCACTAAGCCTTTGCAGCTGTGTAGGCTTCATCTGTGGGGAACAGAGAGCCTTTAAACAGTGCTGCTGGGAGAGAATATTAACTCCTCGGAACGCTCGACCCGTATTAGCGCTCTGGAGTAGGGTCCCCATAATACCCGGTACCGGTTTAATTTCTAACTCTCCCTTAATAAAGGCTTGAAACCCACGAGAAGTAATATTCTTACTTGTCAGGGTATACGGCTGGAGTTTCCCGGTTGGTGTAGGGTCTTGTTTCGCGGATCCTCCATTAGTCTCAGCGATTTCCCCTGGTGCCGGCTGGTCGAGACGTTTTAAATTTGCGCCACCATATTCTCCTTTTTTCGCCCTCTCCGAAGTTGCCACGTTGTCTGTTTTCTGCTTCGGGGGTGCCGCACTGTTCTTGTCCTTCAGCTCCGCACACCTTCTCTCCATTTTCCAACACGCCAAGATACGATGTCCTGTAGCGCCGCAAAATTTGCACGTCTCATTATTTGCTAGCCGCTGCTCCACATCGCCCTCGTCGTTCTCCATCGGGTCGGCAGTCGTGGGTGGTGCCAATCGCCCCATGCCACTAGTTGGCTTGTTGCGTCGTGTTCCGTAGTAGCTACTGTTCAACGTGTCGAACTGTTCGATCAGTGCTGCCGGAACCTACGCCCACGTCCCCTCGCCTTGGACTATTCTGTTGTTGATCCACTCTAGAGCTGGGCCTCGTAACAGTGTTGCTGCGAGCCGTATGCGCATTGCGTCTTTTGTCGGGGTCGTGCATCTAACGGCTTCGAAGTAAATTTCGAGTTCAGCTACAAATCGACGAACGTCGTTCCTTTTTACTGTAGGATCGAACGCCTCCGGTAGCCTCAGCTTCACTGCTTCGAGGTTAACTGTAGCTACCACCGTTGTCGCATGTAGAATTGTCGGTGTAGCCGCTGCTGCTGCTGCTACTGTTGTCGCTGCTGCTGTGGCGGTTGCCGACTGGTTCGCAAGGAGTTTTTCGAGTCGTGGGAGCGCTGCACGTAGTTGCTTATGCTCAGCACGTAACTCCGCGATTTTCTGTACTGAAATATCTCCTTTTCCCTCCATTTGGTGAATTACAGGAAGATGCGCGACGAAAATAATCAAATTCTAGGTGCTGGTCGACTTACTGCGAGTCAAATTGACTGTAGAATCGACGAGCGCGAATTCTGTAGGTTGCGTAAATCTCCCTTAGGCGAAATTCGCGTCCGATCTTGGCCGTTGAGGAGAAAATCGATCCGACACTCCAAATTCCAACTTTTTTGGGCGAAATTCTCTGGGCCGTTGAGATGAAACTCGATCGGACGGTCGAAACTCCAACCTTTCCACCAGTAAATCTGAGGGGTGTTCGAAAACCGAATCGAGGGGGACTTCGAAAAATTGCGCGGAACTGGTTTTACATACCCGTATCGGCGCTTTCGTCGTCGCCCCCGCGGTTTTTAAAGGCCGGAACTAAGCAGTTGAAGACCTCGCGTGTAAACTCGCTCTAATACCAAGTGTGAGGATCTGGGATCGAGCTCAGAAAAGATGATTCAAATTGAATTAAATGATCACCTGGGTACAACACGAGGCTATATATAGGCTCGACACAAGGCCCCGTAACCAGGTGTTACGCGAAGGTTCCGCGGGTCGCGAAGCATCCCGAACAGATCCTTACCGAATTCGGTAGAAGGCAATTCGGTGGCAACCGAAAAGCCAGAATTCGGTGCACGCAACCTAGCTCAGTGCTATAACTATAATAAAATATAGGAAAGCACCTAGCCTAGGAAATCAAGCAATTCATGCATGCATATAATTATCCTATGCTAGAAATAGCATAATAAAGTAAAGGCAAGCAAGCATAGCTGGCATAAGCCTTTTGCCCTCTGTTGCCTCTGCTGCTGCCGTCGACTTCGTTGGCACCGAGTCGGTCGGCACTGCGTCTGCCCCTAGCGGGAGACGCCGCACCGGCAAGGGCAAGGGGGGCAAGGGCGCTGGAGGGGCTGGCGGGGGCGGTGGAGGTGGCGGTGGAGGCGGCGGAGGGAGTGGGGGTGGCGGTGGGAGTGATGGCGGGGGTGGGGGCTTCGGTGGCGGCGGTGGAGGCGGAGGCGGCGGCGGCGGTGGCGGTGGGAGCGGAGGAGGAGGCGGTGGCGGCGGTGGCGGAGGTGGCAGCGGCGGAGGTGGAGCTAGTCGGGGTGGCTCTGCGAAGCGGGGCGGCTTCGGTGCTGGTCAGCGCCAGCAGCAGCAGCGCACTCGTAAGACCCCGCCCCCCCAACAGCTTCGTAAGTGGTACGCTGCACGTCAGCGGGGTGGGGGTACTGGTCCTTGTGCCTACGTCCTCCGTACCAACGACCGCACTGGTGAGCTGTGCGGTGGCCCGCACACCACGTAGCGCTGCTTCGGCCGCCTGACGGACGCTTGGCGTCTCCAGTTCCCTGACGCCACTGAGATCCCCCGCTAGGGCGAGCTGCTTAGGTCGGGGGTTGCTATCTTTGATCTAGATTATGATGCCATTCTTTGTGCCATGTACGTTGTGTCTACTAGTGATGAGGGTGACTGTTACCTGTGTGTTCCGTCTGACCCGAGCATTAAGGCTGCTGCTCTAGGTGCTAGTGAGGCTGCAACTCTAGGTGCTGGTGAGGCTGCTGCTCTCGGTGCTAGTGCGTCTGCTGCCCCAGGTGGTGGTGAGTCTGCTCTCTCAGGTACCACGTCGGCTCAGGCCTTGCACACCTTCACCCTTGACTCGGGTGCTTCCCGCTCCTTCTTTCGAGACCGCACCACGCTTACGCCGCTTAGTCGGCCAGTTGCGGTCTCCCTGGCGGACCCCTTTGGGGGTCCTGTCCTTGCCCACTTCTCCACTGTCTTACCGTGTCCGGCGGCCCCCTCTAGCACCCTGTCAGGTCTCTACCTCCCCTCGTTCTCTACAAACTTGGTGAGTGGTGCTGATCTCTAGGATAGGGGGGTTGACCAGTTCACTCCTGCGAGTCAGCGGGTGACCCACTGTACGTGTGCTCGGACAGGCCGACACTTGGCCACGTTTACCCGTCAGCCGAGGTCAAGCCTGTACACACTGACTACTGAGTCTCCTTTGGTTGCTGAGTCTGGTCAGGTAGCTGCGTCGGGTCAGGTGTTTGCTGCAGCGTGCAGGTCTGCCCCTGAGTCTGCTCCCTGCTCGTGTCATCTCCTGTCCCACCAGACTCTCCTCTAGCACCACCGCCTTGGTCAACCCTCCCTGCCTCGTCTCTGAGGCATGGCCTCCCGTTACCTTGTCTTTGGTCTCCCCCGGTCCCTCCCTCCCCTCCCTCCGGGGCCTGCCCCTACCTGCGTTCCCTGCGTCGAGAGGCGGCAGCGCGCCGCCCGTCACTCCTCCGAGTTTCCTCCGACAGAGGCTCCGCTGCAGACTCTTCACATGGACGTGTGGGGCCCCGCCCGCGTCCGTGGCCAGGGTCACGAGCTTTACTTCCTGTTGGTGGTTGACGACTACTCGCGTTACACCACGGTGTTCCCCTTGCGCAGCAAGGGTGACGTCACTGAGGTGTTGATCGACTGGATCCGCGCAGCTCGTCTCCAGCTCAAAGAGGGTTTTGGCTCGGACTTTCCTGTTCTGCGTCTGCACTCTGACAGAGGCGGGGAGTTTGCCTCTGCTCGTCTGGGAGCCTTCTGTCGTGCACAGGGCATCCGCCAGACCTTCACGCTTCCGGCCTCTCCACAGCAAAATGGGATTGCTGAGCGCCGCATTGGCATGGTCATGGACGTCGCTCGTACGTCCATGATCCATGCGGCTGCTCCCCATTTTCTGTGGCCGTTTGTGGTTCAGTACGCAGCGCATCAGCTCAACCTTCAGCCCCGGGTCTCCTTGCCAGAGACCTCCCCCACCTTGCGGTGGACGGGGAAGGTTGGCGATGCGTCTGCGTTTCGTGTCTGGGGATCTCGGGCGTTTGTCCGCGACATGTCTGCGGACAAGCTGTCCCCCCGTGCTGTTCCCTGCGTCTTCCTTGGCTTCCCCCCTGACGCGCCTGGTTGGCAGTTTTACCACCCCACCTCGCGTCGTGTTCTGTCCTCCCAGGACGTCACCTTTGACGAGTCGGTGCCTTACTACCGTCTCTTCCCCTACCGCACCGCGCCCCTCCCCCCGCCGCCGCTCTTCTTGCGCCAGGTCCTCCCCCGGTAGACCCTCTCCCCCCTCAGGGTCCTGCCCCGTCAAGTGTGTCCCAGGTAGACGCAGTCAAGCCTGTCAAGGTAGCTGTTGACTCTGGTGCTGCTAGGGGTGCTGAGCCTGCGGGTGCTGGGTCTGGGGGTGCTGAGCCTGGGGGTGCGGAGCTTGAGGGTGCTGAGTCTAGGGGTGCTGAGCCTGGGGGTGTTGAGTCTGGGGGTGCTGAGCCTGGGGGTGCTGAGCCTAGGGGTGAGGAGCCTAGGGGTACAGAGCCTGGGGGTGCGGAGCCTGGGGGTGTTGGGTCTGCTCGTTTGGCCTCTGGCAGTGCTTCGTTAAGGCGGGAGCTACCCTCTCCACAGGAGCTGCGCGAGTGGTTTGCGCGACGCTGGATCCGTGCTGCTGGAGCTGGAGGTGCTACCATTGCTGCTGTTCCTGGAGGTGCTCGTACTGGCGGTACTGGAGCTGCTGGGACTGGGGGTGCTGCTGGGGCTGCTGGAGTTGGTCCTACTGGAGGTACTGCTGGAGCTGCTAGCGGTACTGGAGCTGACGTTCCTGCTGGAGTTGGTGCTGCTGGAGCTGATGGAGCTAGAGCTGCTGGAGCTGGAGCAGCTGGGGGTGTTGGCGCTGGAGGTGCTGCTGGCGCTGGTGCTTGTGAGGGTGCTGGAGTTGGCGCTGTTGGAGCTAGAGGTGCTGCTAGCGCTGGTAAAGCCGCTCGGAGTACTGGTGCTGTCCCTGCTGGTTCTCGAGGCGCTGCGCGGCCGCGGCCGTACTTCGTTCCGCTCCTTGAGCAGGTTCTTGGTCTCCCGCCCTCTACTGGTCCTGCTCCTCCCTTAAAGTGTCCACAGCCCGTCCAGACGCGGTCAAAGTTACAGCCCGCCTCCCTCCATGCCTGCTCCTTCTCCCTACACTGGTCCTAGTGGAGGTCTTGCTGAGCGTCGTGAGCCTGCGTCTCGTCCTGCGTCGCCTGTTCGTGCTGCGCGCACTAGTAGTTGTGCTCCGCCTCCGCGTCCTCCTGCGGTCCCAGGAACACACCATATGGCACTGCGTCCGTCCACTGCTCCTCTGCGTGTCCCGTTGCCGTCTCCTCCAGAGTCCTCTCTTCCTGTCCTTGCTGACCCGGAGTCTTACTCTCTTCGTGCTGCCAGTCCTACTGTCACGCGTCTCCTTGCCACTGTTGTCACTGACCCTTCCTTTGAGTCCACTGCTGCGTCTCCCTTGGTTGCTGAGCTTGTCGACTTTGCTACTAGTAGTCGTCTAGACTACGCCACTAGTCTTGTTGCTGAGTCTGAGTCTGTCTGTCCTCCGTCCGTCGGGGGTGAGTGTGCTCTTAGCATGGACGTCCTTGAGGACAGGCAGGAGGAGTTTCAGTGTTTTGCTGCTGCTTTGCCTCATCTTCTGTCCACACTGATTGCCCCTGAGGGAGACCCGGATGCACCAGACATCCCGACTCCTCGATCGTACGCTGAGGCGATCGAGGGTCCCTACTCCTCACAGTGGCTGTCAGCCATGGACGCAGAGATGGCTTCCTGGAAGTCCACAGGCACCTACGTCGACGAGGTTCCCCCACCTGGGGCGAACATCGTCAGTGGCATGTGGATTTTCAGGGTGAAGCGGCCGCCGGGCTCTCCGCCTGTCTTCAAGGCGCGTTACGTGGCTCGAGGCTTCAGTCAGCGGCAGGGAGTTGACTACTTTCAGACCTTCTCTCCCACCCCGAAGATGACCACTCTTCGGGTGCTGCTGCACATAGCTGCTCAGCGCGACTACGAGCTTCACTCTCTTGACTTCAGCACAGCTTTCCTGCAGGGCAGCCTGCACGAGGAGATCTGGCTGTGCCGCCCACCTGGCTTCACTAGGTCGTTTCCTACTGGTACCCAGTAGAGCCTCCGGCGGCCACTCTAGGATCTCCGCTAGGCGCCCCGTGAGTGGCACGACACACTGAGGACTACACTTGCGGCTCTTGGGTTTGCTCCTTCTACTGCCGACCCGTCGCTGTTTGTGCGCACTGACACCTCTTTGCCGCCGTTCTACATCCTCGTGTACGTCGACGACTTGGTCTTTGCCACTGCTGACACTGCTGGACTCGCCCACGTGAAGTCCGAGCTGCAGAAGAGACACACGTGCACAGACCTGGGTGAACTGCGCAGCTACCTTGGCTTGCAGATCACCCGGGACAGAGCACAGCGCACCATTACCCTGACTCAGTCACACATGGTGCAGCAGGTCCTTCAGCGCTTCGACTTCACGTACTCCTCGCCTCAGGCCACTCCTTTGTCTTCTCGCCACTCGCTCTCAGCTCTGCCTACGGATGAGTCCGTAGAGCCGAGTGGCCCGTACCCAGAGCTTGTTGGCTGCCTCATGTACCTGATGACCTGCACCCGACCTGACCTTGCATGCCCTCTTAGCATCTTGGCACGCTATGTTGCTCTTGGGAGACACCGACCAGAGCACATGGCTGCAGTGAAGAGGGTGTTGCGCTACTTGTGCAGTACGTCGGGCATGGGGCTAGTGCTTGGAGGGCGGCGTTCAGTGGTCCTCACAGGTCACGCTGACGCTTCTTGGGCTGACGACCAGGCTACGCAGCGGTCGTCACAGGGTTACACCTTCTGCCTTGGCTCCGGCTCTGTTTCGTGGCGGTCTACCCGCTCGTCTTCTGTTCTCGGCTCCAGCTGTGAGGCTGAGATCTACGCGGGGGCCATGGCTGCTCAGAAGTTACGCTGGCTCACCTACCTGCTGACTGACCTGGGAGAGCCGCCTCGTTCTCCTCCAGTTCTGTACGTAGACAACAAGGCCATGCTGGCCTTATGTCGGGAGCACAAACTGGAGCACAAAACGAAGCATATTGCTCTTCGCTACTTCCTTGCTCGTGAGCTGCAGCAGCGTGGCCAGCTGCGCCTTGCTTACGTGGCCTCTGAGGCCAACACTGCTGATATCTTTACCAAGGCACTTCCGCCTTGTGATCATCAGCGCTGCTGTACGATGCTAGGTCTTGTGCCTACTTGGCCTCACTTGTTCACTTCTTGACCTTGCTTGTACTGTGATCTTTCTTTTCCTGCACTTGCTTGTTTACCTTTATATATGATCTTGCATGTGAGCTGGCCTTGTGGCCTTGAACTTGTGCTTGGAATGTGTGGTGACGTTGTAATCCACCCTGAGCTTGCTTTATTTTGCTTGACTGGTCTTGTGACCTCTTGTTCTCCCCCACTTTGCGTATAGGGGTGTGTCAAACTCATATGCTATAGTCCGTGTAGGCTGTAGTGGGGTAGACAATATGGGGTACAACAATTTTAGGCTTTCCTACTTGTACCCACCTGTTTGCCAGTGCATTCATTCCTCATTTCTTAACACTTCAGCATCGCGGTGTTGCTGCTGGCGGCGGGCAGGTCGTCGACGTAGACGAGCACCCAGCAAGCCACTCCGTCGTCGCCAACTCTGAAGTATAGAGCCTTGTCCACCTGGCTCTTGCTCCAGTCGGCGCCCGTCAGCACAGCGTCGAGCGCCGAGTACCACAGCAGAGGACTTTGCTTGCTGTCCGGCAAAACATGTCGAAGAGAAAAGGCCCCGCCCTCACTTGGGCGAAGTCGACAAGACATTTTTCGGAACTGAACGGTATTCTTTTCGTGGTTATCGACGACTTCGGGGACTTTTATCTGTGTGCAACGAGTCGTTTGTCGATGAGATTGATTGGTCGAGGTAGAAGTGTTCCCTCTGCTTGATCAAAGTCCCTGTCAAGGAGGAGCTCGTCAATGGGAGTAAAACGGCGTCAAAGACGAGCCTTTCAAACACGTCGGGGATGAGAATATACTTTCTCGTCTCGCCTTACAGAGCAACTGTTCCACGACCTTCGACGTTCTAAAGTGCCCCGTTGAATCCACATACGTGACGGATTTCGCCTCCTCGCTTCATGTCGACGAAGGCCTCTCGCGTTCTCATCAGATGATGAGAGCAGTCGCTGTCGAGGAGCACCACGGTCAAATTCGCCTGCATGGCTGCATCGACCGCCTGGAAGTCTTCTCCAGCCTCTGGCGCTAGCAAAATAGTTGGCTCAACCACTCCAACCATCGAACAAGAGGCTTCCTTGCCGCTCGAGGTATCTCCCTTTAATTTTGACGGTGTTTTCGACGACGCTGGCTTCTCCTTGCGAGGCTGGCTGTCTCGACGACGACGGTCGTTGTTAGACTTTCCGCGACTTCCTCTCTGATCGTCGTCGGACTCATCGCAGTCTCGGCACTCGTACGAGAGATGGTCAAGGCCTCTACAAATGTAGCAGCAGCGTCCTCCTTGATGCGAACCACTGCTAGCGCGATCATTGCCTTTCGCCGACTTCCCGCGGTCGGCGCTTTCTGATGACTTCGTGTTCAACGACTTTCCGCCATCGCCTCCGTCTCCGCCCGACTTCCCACGCTGCCCCGTCTGACGTCCCTGCTTTGTCGGAGCAACGTAGTTGGCCTGCGGAAGGAGCTCTGTAGACCACTCAGACTCTTGCATGAATTCGTCCTGGATGATGTGGCTCAAAAGCGAGTCC
Source organism: Closterium sp. NIES-65 (assembly GCA_948144175.1). Lineage (NCBI taxonomy): Eukaryota > Viridiplantae > Streptophyta > Zygnematophyceae > Desmidiales > Closteriaceae > Closterium > Closterium sp. NIES-65. The sequence continues at coordinate 3,254,405 of CANXME010000843.1, forward strand.
TCGTTCTTTGTCTCGCGCGTGCCGGGAACTGTCAGCATCCGGCGCATTAGATAGTAGCCCGAGGAGAGGCCACTGATGCGATGGGTGACATACGACGCCACCGAGTAGTCAATGCCGGCCATCCGCAGATCGACCAAAACTCGTCGTGCTCGATTGCAGTACTCGGTCGCCGATTCCTGCTCCCCCATACGGATGTTGGTCAATTTCTTCTCCAGTTGGCTGATATAGAGGTCGTTGGTCGCTTTGTAGGTGCGCATGATGTACTGCCACGCTTGGTGGCCAGCATCCACTCGAAGTCTGCATGACTTCAATGAGACTTGCACCAAAGGAAAGCAACACCTGGAAATGACCATAAAGGCCAGAAGGTGAGCCGCGCGAAATTCCAACCAAAGCTCGACATCCCCCTCGTCCGGCGCCAAACCATTTTCGTCGACGAACTTCTTCAATCCGGCGATCTCTAGCTGAGGCTCGATGGATTCGATCCATGTGATGAGGTCGTTTTGACCTTCGAGCAGCTTTGACACAACGATATTGTATAGCGAGAATTTAAAGTAGCCGTACGCCGGCGCGATGCCTCCGTCTCGACCAGCCGACACACGAGTCGCCGAAATCGGCCTGACTCCACTCCGTTGAGGAGAATGACGTCGACCATCGTTGTTGCCGTTCGAGCGCCTGCTGCCGCCGTTGACCGCAGCACTTGCGTTTCACTAAGAAAGTTGACAACAATGATAGCAACAACATTGGCATGCAAGACTACACCAGACCTAGCAAAGCTGCTGGTCGACTTCCAGTGCAGCACGGTCGACCGCGTGCCAGCACGACTTGGTCGACCGCGCTCCAACAGAGCAAAGTCGCAGCTTGCCAATGTTGCAAGTCCACGGCGTGCCAATGCTGCAGCAAGTCGACTGCACATCGTTGCACCCGTAGAACAACGGTGCACTTGCTTCGCAGGTGCGCAAGGCTGGTTGGTGCACTCTTCCTCGTCACGTGCACAGCGCCGACGCTCAGGCCGACTCTAATCCAACGACTACACCCACCAGCCACATTGACCTAGGGATACCACTTCCGAGGTCGGCCTCGCAAAACCATCCCAGCAACCTTCGCATGCTCCCGGAGAAGTCCGTCGCCCGGGTTACACAGTCGACCGGGAACCAGGGTGATGTCGACAAGTCGGCGTCCTCCCTGGTCAGCGTCCCCTCGTCGACCACTTCGGGACTAGGCCGCCAACTCTGCCAAGTTGTCGGCCACCCAAGGTTGGCACCCTCTACCCCGGTGCCTTACTGCTCGACATCCAGCTGCTCGGCGTCCTACTCCTTAACGCCCTCTAGCTCGACGTCTCCAGTCTCCCCTGCCGAGGTTGACGTCGGCCCCACCTTCGTCGACCACCATGCCTAGTCGACCACCAGGTCGACAACACCCCTTGTTGACCAACACCAGGTCGAACAACAGTCTTGTCAGCCGGCCACCCAAGTCGGCTACCCCAAGTCGGCGTCACCAAGTCGACGCCCACCCTAGGTCAACTTCCCAAGTCGAGTGCACTCCCCTGTACACCCGACCACAAGGTCGGCTCCGCACAAGCGAGGACGGGGCCTAACACAACTCCCGTTGACACTCCCCTGCCACGTTCACGCTTGGGCCCCCAGCCCACACAGCAGCACCACTCGGAGAATAGCCCGTCAGCATGCACCCATCACACAGCACGCCGGTCACCGTACCAGCCATGCAAGAGGGCATGGCGCCTACTGGTGCACGTCGTTGTCGCCGTCACCCACGTCGGCCAGGCGCACTCGGCCAATTGCAACGGAGCACTAGTTGAATGTCAGATAGTGCAGTGCCTTTGTTAGGAAGTTGGCTGGCTGCTCAGCGGTCGGGATGTACTGTAGCAAGAACTTTCCGTGCTTCACCATGTGCTGCAGCCTGGCCTGTCGCTGCTCTATGTGCTTGAGTTTGCTCGTCAACCCCATGCCCTCGGCGACCGTGATAGCCGACTTGTTGTCCACCCGAAGGACGGTCCACATCCTGGCATCCAGCTGCCGGAACTTAGCAAGGAGGAAGTGAAGGTGACGTCCCTCCTTCCCGGCTTCGGTGGCCACGTACTCCGACTCGGTCGACGACAGCGTCGCGCAATTGATGCGCTTGCTCGACCAGGAGACTGTGGCCCCTCCGTAGACAAACACGTAGCCTCTCGTGCTCATCAAGTTCTGCTTGTTGCCGGCGTCGTCGGCGTCCACTTAGCCGACCAACTCCAGCGTCTCAGGTCTACCACCGAACTCTAGGGCAGTGTCACGCGTGTTGGCGAGGTAGGCGAGGCAGCGGTCGACCTCGCGCCCGTGCTGGTCGCTCCTCACCGTGAGGCCGCTCCCCAGCTTGCTGCAGGCGAATACAACATCCGGCCTCGTCGTCGTTGCCGCGAACTGCAGCGAGCCGACCTTCTGCCGGCACTCCTCCTCTTGTCGCTTCTGTGCCTCCTCGTCGTCAAAGGTGAGCTTGGCGTAGGCGTCGACCAAGACCGGCGTCTTCAGGGTGCACACGGTCTGTTCTTCGTCAATGAAGCGCCTACGCAGCTTGTCGGCGTAGCTCTGCTGGTGCAGCCACACCTTCCTCGCCGGCCTGTGACGCACGATCTCCAACCCGAGGTACTTCTGCACCGGCAAGATCTTGCGTAGCTCGAAGGTGGACTCCAGCAGCTCCTTCAGCATCTCGGCACTACTACTGGCAGCAAGCAGGTCGTCGACGTAGACCAGCACCCAGCAGGCCACTCCGTCATTGCCGACCTTGAAGTAGAGAGCCTCGTCGACCTGGCTCTTGTTCCACCCAGCGCCAACTAGCATATCGTTGAGCGCCTTGTACCACAGCAGTGGCGACTGCTGCAACCCGTAGAGGCTCTTCAGCAGCTTACACACCCGGCCGGTCCCATCGTTGAAGTAGTCCGGCTGGTACATGTACAGCACCCGGTCGAGCTTGCTCTTCAGGAAGGCGTTCTTCCATGTCGAGCTGCATCAGGTTGAGGTTTTAGACGGCGACAATGCTGAGGAAGATCCTCAGCGTGACGTAGCTGCTCACCGGCGCGTACGCCTCGTCGTAGTCGGCGCCGTACACCTGGGTGAAGCCCTTCACGACCAGCCTTGACTTCTCAAGATCAACGGTGTCGTCGATGTGGTACTTCGTCACCCAACACCCACCGGCTCTTCACGATGTTCACTCCCGGCGGACGTTCGACCAGCTCCCACGTCCCCATATTGATGAGGCTGTGGGTGTCCTCCTCCATGGCGGCCTTCACCGCCGGGCCCTTCCAGCTTGCCAGTGCCTCCTTCACCGACGTCGTAGAGATGTCCCAGCGGTGCTCGAGGTCGGCGTGCATGTCGAGTCGAGCTCTGGCAGCTCATCATCGTCCTTGGTGTCGTCGTACGTCAGGTCGTCGTCATCCTCATCGTACACCGTGGTGAAGGCAGCGGGATTAAAAAGCCAGGTGGCCTCCGAAGTCAGCCAGTACGTCATGGTCCACCCTGGACTTCCACCACGTCGCTGTCAGTGGACTCCGGGGCGTCCCCTCCATTGTCACTGTCCTTGCTGCCCCCAGCGTCCTGCTCTGCCACGGTTGGCGTTCCGGCCGACTTCTCCCCTGCAGTCAGCTCCCCTGCCGACTGCCCGATTGCCGACTGCTACGTGGTCAGCTTCGCTGCTGCCTGCTCCCCTGTCAGTTGTTGCCTTGCCGCAGCCCCCTTTGCCGACTTCACCACTGTCGGCTGCACTTGCTCAGCCTGCACCTCCCCTGTCAGCGTCGACATCACTCCCACGTTGCCTTGCGGGACGTCACGTCGGCCACTGGCGATGCTCTTGGCCGGCGCCACAGGTGACGCCCCACTGCTCCCCTCATTGCCGGGGGCCGACACCGAAGCCAGCTCGTGCAGGTCGGCCACAAGGGGAGGGGCAGAAGGGGCACGGGAGGGGGAGGGAGAGGGGACATCCTCGACGTCCTCAGCAGCAGGCTAACCGACCTTGGCGAGCAGAGGGAGCATCGTCGACGAGGTGTCCGTCGGCGGGGTGGTCAGCGTCCGCCTGACGCCGGCCCGTGTGCCAACTTCCACACCTCCAGCGATGTATTCTCGTAGAGCACCACGTCCGACATGGTGACCACTCTGTTGTCGGCGATGTCGAGGAGCTCCCAGCCCTTGCTCTCCTCCGACACGCCAAGGTGAAGGCCCCACCTGGCCTTTGGCTTCAGCTTCCCACCACGTTGCAGCTCAGGGACCACAAACGGCGCCATGCAGCCCCACACCCGTGCCATCGACAGGTCGGGCTTCTTCCCGGCGAGCAGCTAGTACGGTGTCGTCCCTAGTGGCAGAGTTGACCTCTCCAGGCAGTTGCGGACCTAAATGGCTAGCTGCAGAGCAAGGTGCCACCAGTGGTGCTGCACGCCCATGTGCAGCAGCATCGTTCGCACTGACTCCACCACCGTCCTCATCTCCCGCTCCGCCATGTCGTTTGGCTACGGGGTGTACAGGCAGGTTAGGTCGTGGAGGATCCCCTTTCCGTTGACGAAGTCGGTGAACTGCTTCCCGAGGAACTCCCCTCCCCGGTGAGAGCACAGCATCAACAGCGACTTCTCAGCCACCACCAGCCACTGCACGAACTCTTGCAAGGCATCTGACTTCCTTGCAACCAGCCTCACCCACACGTAGCGGGTCTTACGGTCCTTCAGCAGCAAGAAGTACAGGTTGCCGTCCTTGGCAGCCACCCGAAAAGGCCCGCACAGGTCGATGTGCACGACAGCCAGCACGTCGTCCGCGTGGGAGCCCTGGTCGAGGAAGGTGTGCCGCGCTAGCTTCCTGCCGACGCACGAGACACACGGCGAGCCGGCGCCCGACGCCGACTTGAGGTCCAGCCCGGTGGCGACCTCGTTCTTCGCCGAGCTCCGTATGGTGTCCATGCCGATGTGCGCAAGCCTCACGTGTTGCTTGTCCGGCGTTGCCTTCGTCGCTGAAACGATCGCCTGCAGGGCCACCACCTCCGTGGTGGTCGTCGTCTGCTTGGTCAAGCAGGGGCGTAGGTTGGTGCAGAGGACACGCCCAGTGTACGTCGCCCAACGGAGCACCTCTCCCGCCGCCGAGACGAGCAGCATCCCGCCATCTTCGTCTTCCAGCTTCACCATGTTCTCCTTCAGCTGGCCGGATAACAACAGGTTCGCCTGCACGCTCGGCACATAGAGTACGTCGGGAATGAGCACCCGCTTCCCAGCTGCACCTTGCAGAGCGACGGTGCCACGGCCCCGGACGTCTTGCTGCGCCCCATTGAAGCCTCGCACATGCTTGACGTCGCCGCTCAGCTGCAGGTCAACGAAGAACTCCTTCGTCCCCATCAGGTGGTGCAAGCAGCCGCTGTCGAACAGGATCACCTCTGGGTTTGCCTGCATGGCCGCCGCCATCGCCTGGAAATCGTCGCCAGCCTCCAGTGCCAGCGAGACGGTCGACTCCACGACGCCGACCAGCGAGCACGACGCCTCCTTGTCGTCTCGCCCTTTGCCGCCAGCACAGGAGTCGGCGTCCTTCGCCGAGGTCGACTTGTTCGACTACTTCTCCTTGCGCGGGCGGTTTCCTTGACATGGACGACGGCTAGCGGACCGCTCGCGGCCTCCCTTGGCATAGTCGTTGTCGGTATCGCTGCGATCGGGGCACTTGAAGGAGAGGTGGTCGAGGCTGTGGCAGATCCAGCACTCGCGACGCCGACTCCCCCCTCCTTGACCGCTACCCGAGGCCGACTTCTGCTTGTCGGCGTCCTTTGCCGGCTTCCACCCGCTGCTACCACCGCCGCCAGAATGCCCACGCTGTCCCGGTCGACCACCTTGCTTCGCCGGGGCGACGTAGTTCATCTGCGCTAGGAGCTTCTGGGATCGCTCAGCCTTCTGCATCGCCTCGTCCTGTAGGATGTACGAGGTCAAGGTTTCCTTGTTGAGCGTTGCTCGCGTGCTCGACGCCATCGATAGCCGCTTCATTAGGTTGTAGCTGCTCGGGAGTCCCTGCATGACGTTTGTGACGTACGACGCCGTCAACCACTGCACGCCGGCCATCCTTATGGTGGCGAGTAATCACCGAGCTTAGTTGCAGCAATCCCTCGCCGTCTCCTGGTCGCCCATACGCAGATGCATCAGCTGCCCCTCAAGCTGGGCGATGAACAAGTCGTCGGAGACCTGGTATGTCGACTCGATGAAGTGCCACGCCCGGTGGCCGGCATCGAGGTACTCCTTGCACGACTTCAAAGCGATCTACACACCCGGCGAGCAGCACCGCAAGATGACCGTGAAGGTCAGCAGGTGCACGGCGCAAAACTCCGCACACAGGTAGGGGTAGATCCCCTTCGGCGCCGCCATGGTGCCACGGGCGAAACGATCAGCCCGGCCATCTCCAGCTGGGGCTTGATGGCTTCCTTCTAGGTGAGAATTTCCGGTCGACCCACGAGCGGAGCGGTGATCAAGATTCTGTCCGGCATAAACTTGAAGTAGCCGTAGCTCGGTGCTATCCCACCCACAGTCACGTGGGGCGCCGACATCGGCGACAGTCCGCTTCGACGTCGCCCTTTGAGGAGCCTGCAGCCGCCGACGACTGCATCCCTCGTGCCTGAACGCCGCCGAATTCATCGGCGTGAATCACACCTTGCCGCCTTGACGTGCCTCCCGCACTGCTGCCGACTTGGTCACCACCGGCGTGGACGCCCACGTCGACGCCGCCCTCATTGTTCACCGGTCGAGGAGAAGCAGGCCAAGAAGGGTGCTCCGTCGCCCATGTCAGAACATTATAGCTTATACATTTGTGTAGGCTGTAGTGGGGTAGCCCATAAGGGGTACAACCCAATTAAGGTTAGTACTTGTACCCAACTGTTTCATAGTTCATTCATTCCATTCTCACTTCTCGTCATGGTATCAGAGCAGTTTCCCGAGTGGGAATACTGCTTAGGGCCCACCACGAACTTTTTTTTTCCTTCCCTGCCCGGAGCGCACCTAGCTCCTAACCCGAGTAGCGCCTCAAGCCGCCTTACTGGCCCCTTTTGGCCGCCCTTACTGCCCCTCGAGCCGCCCTCTACGGCCTCGCTTAGGCCCCGCTACGGCCCCGCTTAGGCCCCGTCGGCCCCGCTACGGCCCCGCTTAGGCCCCGCTACGGCCCCGCTATGGCCTCGCTACGGCCCCGTCGGCCCCGCTTAGGCCCCGCTGCGGCCCCGCTACGGCCCCGCTACGGCCCCGTCGGCCCCGCTACGGCCCCGCTACGGCCCCGCTACGGCCCTGTCGGCCCCGTCGGCCCCGCTACGGCCCCGCTTAGGCCCCGTCGGCCCCGCTACGGCCCCGCTTAGGCCCCGCTACGGCCTCGCTACGGCCCCGCTACGGCCCCGTCGGCCCCGCTTAGGCCCTGCTACGGCCCCGCTTAGGCCCCGCTACGACCCCGTCGGCCCCGTCGGCCCCGCTTAGGCCCCGCTACGGCCCCGCTACGGCCCCGTCGGCCCCGCTACGGCCCCGCTTAGGCCCCGTCGGCCCCGCTACGGCCCCGCTTAGGCCCCGCTGCGGCCCCGCTACGGCCCCACTTCGGCCCCGTCGGCCCCTCTACGGCCCCACTTAGGCCCCACTTCGGCCCCGTCGCCACCGCGGCCCCGCCCACCCTTGCGGCCCGCCGCCACCGCCACCTGCGACCTCGCCACCACCTGCGACCCCGCCTCCCAGCGCCCGCAACGCCGAGCAGCCAAACCGCAGGCCACCTGAGCCGCCCGACTTCCCGAGCCGCCCAGCAGCCGAGCCGCCCGACAGCCGAGCCGCCCAGCACCGTGCAGCCGAGCCGCCCAGCAGCCGAGCCGCCCAGCAGCCGAGCCGCCCGACAGCCGAGCCGCCCCGCACCAGCAGCCGAGCCGCCCAGCAGCCGAGCCGCCCAGCAGCCGAGCCGCCCTGCAGCCAAGTCGCCCGACAGCCAAGCCACCGAGCAGCCCGATCGCTCCACCTACCTGGTAAGAGCACAGTCTCTGCCACTGCACTGCCCTGCCTCCTGCTGTTATGGCTTCCCCTAACGTTCTCACCTTTGACGCTGAGGGCCGGGCAGTGGACTTTGAGGTCTGGGTAGATGATCTGCAGCTTTTCCTGCAGTGAGATAGGGCAGACGGCCTCTCCCTGTTTGACCTCACTTCTGGTGCCTCCCCTGCCCCTGCTGCTGATGCTGACGCCACTGTTCCCTCACAGTGGGCCACACGTGACGCTGCTGCTCGCCACTTACCGACCACTGAGCGTGCATACTTTAGCCAGTACAAGAGTGCTCTGACCTTGTACGACGCTGTAGTTGCACGCTACTCTTCCCCTGCCACTGCTGCACTGAGCCGCCTCATGCTTCCGTACCTCTTCCCTGACCTTGCTGCCTTTCCCACTGTTGCTAACCTCATTACGCACCTCTGCACTAGTGACACTCGCTACCGCGCTGCGCTTCCTGCTGAGTTCTGCGCCAAGACCCCCCCCCCCCCCATGTACATCACCCTCTACTACATAGTCACCCATCTCCCTGACTCTCTCCGTGTAGTCAGGGACCATTTCCTCTCTGTTTGCCCCACCACTCTCACCGTTGACCTCCTCGAGAAGGCCCTCCTAGCGATAGAGAAGAGCATAGTCGCTGTAGGAGCCTCTCGTGGTGACCCTCGCACCCCCATCTTTGAGGGGTGTTCTCCCTCCCCCCTCTTGCCCTCTGTTGCCTCTGCTGCTGCGGCCGACCTCGTTGGTTTCGAGTCGGTTGGCGCTGCGTCTGCCCCGAGCGGGAGACGCCGCACCGGCAAGGGCAAGGGGGGCAAGGGCATTAGAGGAGGTGGAGGGGGCGGTGGAGGTGGTGGTGGAGGCGGTGGAGGGAGTGGGGGTGGTGGTGGGAGTGGTGCTGGGGGTGGCGGCGGCGGTGGCAGCAGTGGAGGTGGCGGAGGCGGTGGAGGTGGCGGAGGGAGCGGAGGCGGCGGAGGTAGCGGAGGCGGCGGAGGTAGTGGAGGAGGCGGAGGTGGAGGAGGCGGCGGAGGCGGCGGAGGCGGTGGCGGCGGCGGAGGCGGCGGTGATGGAGCGAGTCGCGACTCTGCGTTGAGGAGTGGCGCCGGTGGTGGTCAGCGCCAGCAGCAGCAGCGGAGTGGTGTGACCCTGTCCCCTCAGCAGCTTCGTGAGTGAAACACTGCACGCCAGCGCGGTGGGGGTTTTGGTCCCTGCTCTTACGTTCTCCGTACAGGCGACCGCACTGGTGAGCAGTGCGGGGGTCCGCACTCCACCCAGCGCTGCTTTGGTCGCCTGACGGACGCGTGGCGTCGCCAGTTCCCTGAGGCGTCAGAGATCCCTCGCTGGGGAGATCCGGCTAAGGCCGGGGTTGCTATCTTTGATCTTGACTTTGATGCTATTCTTGCTGCCATGTATGCTGTTGCTGATAGTGTTGAGGGTGCCTATTACCTGTGTGTACCGCCTGACCCGGGCATTTAGGCTGCTGCGCTAGGTGCTGGTGAGACTGCTGCTCTAGGTGCTAGTGCGTCTGCTGCCCCAGGTGCCAGTGCGTCTGCCGCCCCAGGTGCTGGCGAGTCTGCTCTCTCAGGTACTACGTCGGGTCAAGCCTTCCACACCTTCACCCTGGACTCGGGTGCGTCCCGCTCCTTCTTTCGAGACCGCACCACTCTTACGCCGCTTAGTCGGCCGGTTGCAGTCTCCCTGGCAGACCCCTCTGGGGGTCCTGTCCTTGCTAGCTTCTCCACTGTCCTTCCGTGCCCTGCAGTCCCCTCTAGCACCCTGTCTGGTCTCTACCTCCCCTTGTTCTCTACGAACTTGGTGAGTGGAGCGGACCTACAGGATCGAGGGGTTGACCAGTTCACTCCTGCGAGTCAGCGAGTGACCCACTGCAGGTGTGCTCGGACAGGCCGACACTTGGCCATGTTCACCCGTCGGCCAGGGTTGAGTCTGTACACCCTTAATGCTGAGTCTCCTCCTACTGCTGAGTCTGCCCAGGTAGCTGCGTCGAGTCAGGTGTTTGTTGCGGCGCTCAGGTTTGGTCCTGAGTCCGCCCCCTGCTCATGTCGTCTGCTGTCCCATCAGACTCTCCTTTGGCACCACCGCCTTGGTCACCCCTCCTTGCCTCGTCTCCGAGGCATGGCCTCCCGTGTCCTTGTCTCTGGTCTTCCTCGGTCTCTCCCTCCCCTTCCTCCGGGGCCTGGCCCTACCTGCGTCCCATGCGTCGAGGGGTGAAAGCGCGCCGCCCCTCACTCCTCCGAGTTTCCTCCGACAGAGGCTCCGCTGCAGACTCTACACATGGACGTGTGGGGCCCAGCCCGCGTCAGTGGGCAGGGGAGAGAGCGGTACTTTTTGCTGGTCGTTGACGACTACTCGCGTTACACCACAGTCTTCCCCTTGCGCAGCAAGGGTGACGTCACTGAGGTGTTGATCGACTGGATCCGCGCAGCTCGTCTCCAGCTCAAAGAGAGTTTCGGCTCGGACTTTCCTGTTTGCGTCTGCACTCGGACAGAGGCGGGGAGTTTTCCTCTGCCCGTCTGGGAGCCTTCTGTCGGGCACAGGGCAACCGCCAGACCTTCACGCTTCCGGCCTCTCCACAGCAAAATGGGATTACTGAGCGCCGCATTGGCATGGTCATAGGCGTCGCGCGTACGTCAATGATGCATGCGGCTGCCCCCCATTTTCTGTGGCCGTTTGCGGTTCAGTACGCCGCGCATCAGCTCAACCTTCAGGCCCGTGTCTCCTTGCCAGAGACCTCCCCCGCCTTGCGGTGGACAGGGAAGGATGGGGATGCATCTGCGTTTCGGGTCTAGGGATCTGGGGCGTTTGTCCGCGACTTGTCTGCGGACAAGCTGTCCCCCCGTGCTGTTCCTTGCGTCTTCCTTGGCTCCCCCCCTGACGCGCCTGGCTGGCAGTTCTACCACCCCACCTCGCGCCGTGTTCTGTCCTCCCAGGACGTCACCTTTGACGAGTCGGTGCCTTACTACCGTCTCTTCCCCTACCGCACTGCGCCCCTCCCCCCGCCGCCGCTCTTCCTTGCGCCAGGTGCTACTCAAGTAGACCCCCTCCCTCCTCAGGGTCCTGCCCCGTCAGGTGTGTCCCAGGTAGACGCAGTCGAGCCTGTCGAGGTAGCTGTAGACTTTGGTGCTGCTAGAGGTGCTGAGCCTACGGGTGCCGGGTCTGCGGGTGCCGGGTCTGGGGGTGCTGAGACTGGAGGTGCTGAGCATGGGGGTGCTGAGTCTGGGGGTGCGGAGCCTGGGGGTGCTGGGTCTGCTCGTGTGGCCGCCGTGGTTACTTCATCGAGGCAGGAGCCGCTCTCTCCACAGGAGCTGCGCGTGTGGTTCGCCCGCCGCTGGAGACGTGCTGCTGAGTCTGGGGGTGTTGGCGCTGGTGTTTCTACTGGTGCTGGTGCGTCTGGGGGTGCTGGTGAGGCAGCTGGTGCTGACGGTCCTATTGGAGTTGGTGCTGCTGGAGCTGGAGCTGCTGGGGGTGTTGGCGCTGGTGTTTCTACTGGTGCTGTTGCGTCTGGGGGTGCTGCTGAGGCAGCTGGTGCTAACAGTCGTACTGGAGTTGGTGCTGCTGGAGCTGGAGCTGCTGGGGGTGTTGACGCTGCTGTTTCTACTGGTGCTGGTGCGTATGGGGGTGCTGCTGAGGTAGCTGAGGCTGACGGTCCTACTGGAGTTGGTGCTGCTGGAGCTGGACCTGCTGGGGGTGTTGGCGCTGGCGGTGCTGCTGGCGCTGGTGCTTCTGAGGGTACTGGAGTTGGCGCTGTTGGAGATGGAGGTTCTGCTGGCGCTGGTGCTGCCGCTAGAGGTACTGGTGCCGTACTTGCTGGTTCTAGAGGCGCTGCGCGGCCGAGGCCGTACTTCGTTCCGCTCGTGGAGCAGGTTCTTGGTCTCCCGCCCTCTACTGGTCCTGCTCCTCCCCTAGAGTGTCCACCGCCTGTCCAGTCGCAGTCAGAGTTACCGCCCGCCTCCCCTCTACCTGCTCCTTCTCCCTACACTGGTCCTACTGGAGGTCTTGCTGAGCGTCGTGAGCCTGCGTCTCATCCCGCGTCACCTGTTCGTGCTGCTCGCACTAGTAGTCGTACTGCGCGTCCGCGTCCTCTTGCTGTCCCCGGCACACACCAAATGGCACTGCGTCCTTCCACTGCTCCTCTGCGTGTCCCGTTGCCGTCTCCTCCAGAGTCCTCTCTTCTTGTTCTTGCTGACCTGGAGTCTGACTCTCTTCGTGCTGCTAGTCCTTCGGTCACGCGCCTTCTTACTACTGTCGTCACTGACCCTTCCTTTGAGTCTGCTGCTGCGTCTGCTCTCGTTGCTGAGCTTCTCGCCTTCGCTGCTCGCTGTCGTCTAGACTACGCTGCGAGTCTTGTTGCTGAGTCTGAATCTGTTTGTCCTCCGTCCGTCGGGGGTGAGTGTGCTCTTAGCACGGACGTCCTTGAGGACAGGCAGGAGGAGTTCCAGTGCTTTGCGGCTACTTTGCCCCATCTCGTGTCCACGCTGATTGCCCCTGAGGGAGACCCGGATGCACCAGACATCCCGACTCCTCGATCGTACGCTGAGGCGATTGAGGGTCCCTACTCCTCTGAGTGGCAGTCGGCCATGGATGCAGAGATGGCTTCCTAAAAGTCCACAGGCACCTACGTCGACGAGGTTCCCCCACCTAGGGCGAACATCGTCAGTGGGATGTGGATCTTCAGGGTGAAGCGGCCGCCGGGCTCTCCGCCTGTCTTCAAGGCGCGTTACATGGCTCAAAGCTTCAATCAGCGGCAGGGAGTTGACTACTTTCAGACCTTCTCTCCCACCCCGAAGATGACCACTCTTCGGGTGTTGCTGCACATAGCCGCTCAGCGCGACTACGAGCTTCACTCTCTTGACTTCAGCACTGCTTTCCTTAAGGGCAGCCTGCACGAGGAGATCTGGCTGCGCCGCCCTCCTGGCTTCACTAGGTCGTTTCCTCCTGGCACCCAGTGGAGCCTCCGGCGGCCAGTCTACGGTCTCCGCCAGGCGCCCCGTGAGTGGCACGACACACTGAGGACTACACTTGCGGCTCTTGGGTTTGCTCCTTCTATTGCCGACCCATCGGTGTTTCTCCGCACCGACACCTCTTTGCCGCCGTTCTACATCCTCGTGTACGTCGACGACCTGGTCTTTGCCACTGCTGACATTGCTGGACTCGCCCACGTGAAGTTCGAGCTGCAGAAGAGACATACGTGCACAGACCTGGGTGAACTGCGCAGCTACCTTGGCTTGCAGATCACCCGGGACAGAGCACAGCGCACCATTACCCTGACTCAGTCACACATGGTGCAGCAGGTCCTTCAGCGCTTCGACTTCACGTACTCCTCGCCTCAGGCCACTCCTCTATCTACTCGCCACTCGCTCTCAGCTCTGCCTTCGGATGAGTCCGTAGAGCCGAGTGGCCCGTACCCAGAGCTTGTTGGCTGCCTCATGTACCTGATGACCTGCACACGACCTGACCTTGCATACCCTCTTAGCATCTTGGCACGCTATGTTGCTCCTGGGAGACACCGACCAGAGCACATGGCTGCAGCGAAGAGGGTGTTGCGCTACGTGTGCAGTACGTCGGGCATGGGGCTAGTGCTTGGAGGGCGACGTCGAGTAGTCCTCACAGGTCACGCTGACGCTTCTTGGGCTGACGACCAGGCTACGCAGCGGTCGTCACAGGGTTACACCTTCAGCCTTGGCTCCGGCTCTATTTTGTGGCGGTCTACCCGCTCGTCCTCTGTTCTCGGCTCCAGCTGTGAGGCTGAGATCTACGCAGGGGCCATGGCTGCACAGGAGCTACGCTGGCTCACCTACCTGCTGAGTGACCTAAGAGAGCCGCCTCGTTCTCCTCCAGTTCTGTACGTAGACAACAAGGTCATGTTGGCCTTGTGTCGGGAGCACAGACTGGAGCACAGAACGAAGCACATTGCTCTCCGCTACTTCCTGTCTCGTGAGCTGCAGCAGCGTGGTCAGCTCCACCTCACCTACGTGGCCTCTGAGGCCAACACTGCTGATATCTTCACCAAGGCCCTTCCGCCTTGTGATCATCAGCGCTTCTGTACTGTGCTAGGTCTTGTGCCTACATGGCCTCACTTGCTCACTTCTTGATCTTGTTTGTACTGTCTTCTTTCTATACCTGCCCTTGCTTGTTTTACCTTTATATATATGATCTTGCATGTGAACTGGCCTTGTGGCCTTACTCTTGTTCTTGGACTGTGTGGTGACTTTGTGATCCACCCTAAGCTTGCTTTGCTTTGCTTTGCTTGACTGGTCTTGTGACCACTTGTTCTCCCCCACTTTGCCTATGGGGGTGTGTCAGAACATTATAGCTTATACATTTGTGTAGGCTGTAGTGGGGTAGCCCATAAGGGGTACAACCCAATTAGGGTTAGTACTTGTACCCAACTGTTTCATAGTTCATTCATTCCATTCTCACTTCTCGTCAGCCCACAGGGCGCGGATGCTGGCCTCGACGACCGCCGAGGGGATGTTCCCATACTCGCGCGCCTCATGGCGTCTCCTCGAGTCCTCTAGCCGTGCCTCCAAGGTGTCCACCACCCTTGCGTCACCTACGACACCTACCATGGTGACTATGGCACAGCTGCCAGCCAACGAACACATTAGGTAAGTGACAACTACGTCGATCTGACTGTTAGGTAAGTTGTGTGCCCTCCACGCTCAACGCACCATGCGGAGATAACTACTACAACGGGAGCTAGACTATGGGCTAGGCATGGGTGGTCGTGTGATCTCTGCGTTCGTTCACTTAGTCGTTTCCTAGTGCACACACTGCTTGGTAGTTCACGTGGCAATTTGGCAAGAGTTTTACTAAGAAAGTTGACAACAATGATAGCAACAACATTGGCATGCAAGACTACATCAGACCTAGCAAAACTGCTAGTCGACTTCCAGTGCAGCACGGCGACCGCGTGCCAGCACGACTTGGTCGACCGCGCTCCAGCAGAGCAAAGTCGCGGCTTGCCAACGTTGCAAGTCCACGGCGTGCCAATGCTGCAGCAAGTCAGCTACGCAGCATTGCACCCGCATAACAACGGTGCACCTGCTAGGTATGCGTAGCTGGTTGGTGCACTCTTCCTCGTCACGTGCACAACGCAGACCTCAGGCCGACTCCACGCCAACGACTACGCCCACCAGCCACGTCGACCTCGGGATACCACTTCCGAGGTCGGCCTCGCAGAACCATCCCGACGACCTTCGCATGTTTCCGCAGAAGTTCGTCGGCAGCCAGGGAGAAGCAAAATGTTAGGAAGGTGAGGCGCGCGTCAACCCAGGGTCAACGGATTTTGACACTGGTTTGACCACATTGCGGACAACATGCACGAGGGGGAGCCGGCGTAGGTTGGAGGGGGGAGATAGGAAAAAACACCGCAGGTCCAGGCACATTCGCCCTCATATTTGGATGTCCCAGATGATTGTAACACAGTGGAAATTCGCGAAAAAAAAATCCCATGCACATTTGCCATCGAGTAGGGTTTTTTGGTGCAGTAACCCTTTATTTTGTAGGGTGCAATGTCGTTCGATGAACAGTGATTGTTGTGGAATTGAAAGGTTGATTATTCTGTTTTCAAATAATCTCTTTCTTCTTCCGTCTCACTAGGGCGGAAGCTTTCTGCCAAGGGGGGGAGAATAAGAACAGAAGACGTCGCGGGATCAATTTTTGATGGTGTTCGCGTCGCTGCTGTAAAACACATGCGCCCCGATTTCCGAAAAAAATGCCCTACAACCCGCACTGTAGAGCCCTCGATAATGCAATTGGAAGCTTCATAGAAGAAGCCAGAAAAAAAATTTCCGTCCTCTTTCGTGGCTGCCGAACTGGGCCCCAATCACGCCAGAGACTTGTGAAGCCTGTGCAAGGGCGCGCTCCAACCTAGAAAATGTTCGAATTTAATTCATTAGAAGTTAGGACGTGTCTCATGAGCAAGGTCTGCTGCATCTGGTCCGTGACCAGAATCTATACGCCTGGTCCGGGGTTCTGGTCCGACGGACCCACTTGGCGGACCAGCGTTGGACCAGACACGGACTGGTCTGCCTGATGCGTTGCGCTTTGGGCTGCACAGTATTTGCGAGATGCAGCAGTAGCGACGAATTTGAAAATGAGTTACCCATTTGCTTCGTCTGCACAAAAATCTCTCGCGAAACTTACAAAACAAGAAATCTCGCCAAAACAAATGTTCCCCACCCACTGTTTACGGACCAGGCGCGGACTGGTCTGGAGGGCCAAATAAATGGCACCGCTTTAGTGCCATCCGAACGGTATAACGGGGTTACAAGCCCCACATCCCGGTCCCGGTCCGCCCTGGTTCACGCGCTGGTTCTTGAGCTGGCCCATCAGGTCCGAGCTGTACCCACGTGGACTCAGACATCTGAGACACCCTCTTAGGGCGTGTCCCATGAGTTCGTTTACAGTTCATGTTGCCTGCTGTAACCCTGTTTTCGGCATTGTAACCCTTCATATTGGACTACTGTAGACAAGTGTCTTCAATGACGCACGACATTGATGCGCTGAATGCGTCAAAAGGTTCGTATAAATAGCGTTCAAAAACAGCTTCCAAGGTACGTACCAACACCTCGAAGAGGTCTGCGTAACCCTAATCCCCACTCTCAGAGTTCGCCCAGAAAAGACGAACGGCCAATTTTGGCACTGTCCATTCGCAACCGGCCCGTGTTACCATTCGCGAAATATGTCGAATGCGATTCGCGATACGAATTTTGCATGGGCGGGGTGATGAGTCTGCATGGTGCAACATCGTTTGGCGCAGTGCTGACGCGCTGCGTTTTTTTTTTTTTCGTCAGTGTGTACACTTCTCTGCTTTGTCAAAGCCACATAACAATTACGATTTTCCCCCAAATCAACTCATGGGACACGCCCTTAGAGCATGTGTACGGAAGTTCGAACATCTCCGGGAATGCAGCGCGGCCTACATGAAGGGGGAGGAGCCCCCTTAGGTGTCACCCCCGCCAGTAGTGAACACCATTTCGATTGGTTTACGCGAATTCACGTTACCTCGCCCAGATGTTCCCATGAGGTAAGATTGATCGACCAGGTGTTACATTTCTATGGTCTTTCGCGAAAGCTTGCGAAGAGTGCTGGAGTATTTTGAAGTCCACCATGTGTTCGGGAAAATGTTTGCACACCCCTGTGGTGCCCTCAGTGGAAGAAATGAGTCAACCTTGTGGTTGCATGTGGGAGTTGGTGGGGTCTCAATGTCAGGCACCTATGTCCAGAAGCTGGAACCAGCTCATACGCCCGCGCGCCGTCGACGGGGAGTGTAGGGGCGGGTGGGAGGGAGTGGAGTAAGGGGGGGGGGGGGGGGGGGGGGGGGGGGGGGGTGGACGAGAGAGGGGGATGTGCTGTGCACGTTGAAATTTCGATACAGTAATGGGGAGAAGGCCAAGATTCTATTTACTCAGCGGGGGAGGTTTGGCAGCATGGATCTCTTTACATCACGCTCAACCACACATCATTTCGCGTCAGCGTGTATTGAAGCTGCCCCTCAGGAGAGAATCTTGAAAGAACATTGAAATGCTGGGTTGCGATATGCCGGCCATCCCTTCATTACGGGGTAGGCAAGGAATCGTACAGTACATTGGCGCCTGTGGGTGATGTGCAAAAGGAAATACACAAATCAAACCAAACATAGGAAAAGATTATTTTTCCAAGCTGGAATTTCATGAATACTTTTTCCACAAATCATCACACTCCAAAATCTGAGTAATGGTATCAACCTACATATCACTTTGATCTTGGTACTAGTATAGATAAAGTACCATATAGCATAAAGGTATAAAAATTGAAATGCTGCCTCTCCTTATATAGCACTATATGCACATGATGATATATTTTGTGATTGATAAGAGTTAATATATATTTTTTGTTTGATTCTTGTTTCAAATATTTTTTCAAAATGTATGGTTGATTAAGAGGCATGAGAAAACCACAATGCCCAAACCGTACTAGTAAACTGTAATTCTAGCAAGTTTTTTTATATATCTCAAAGGATAAACGACACTACATAATATATAATATGTAGGGCAAAATAAAATCTATTAGGAAAATATATGCATGGCATAAACCTTAAATATCTTGCCATATGATGTTTGTGTTTATGCTTCTTTTGGATATCATGCTAATTGCGATAGTTTTTTCCCCCTTTGGTCAGGTCAACGGTCGACTACGCTATAAACTCGACCATATTTGGGTGATAATTCAAGACTTTATTTAAGTTTTTTGAGATATCAAACTTGGTTCAGTTTTTTTTTGTATGCAAAAAAAAATAGTTGAATGGTGGATCGAAAAAAAATGTTCTTTGTTATTAATTTTTCTTTATTATGATGACCAAACTAGTTTGATATATTTAATCAAACTATGGCAATAAGAAAAATTATCTGATGTTAAGTATAATACATGGAAGAGAAAATGAGGTTTTATCATGTTGGAGAAAGCGCTGGCACTTCAGAATTTTATTTTGTGATATATTCATCATCCCTGATCTTGTTTACCAAGGTTATACGAATCATGGAGGATGTTTAGGGTAATGAGAGAATTACCGACAGTTGATGCTTCTCACGAGCTATCCCTCGTTCGCTTCAGGTCTGCCGTTGGCCAACACAGAGGTGGCTCGGTTGGAGTCTGTAGTGTAGACTGTAGAAGCAAGACGGACTGTTAAAACCGCTGAGCTTTGTACAACAAGACAGTCTATTACAGTACAAGAGAGCAAGCTTGACACAGCTAGCGCGGTGCTTTTGGCACAAGTCCCTAAGTTTGCTTTTTTTTTTCAATCGATTTTTACCCTTTTTTAAAGTTTGATTGTGAGGTCGAGAAGTTGATTCGGTGAAATTCGGGTCGCGGGGCCGATTTCTGCTAAGTCAAAAGGTGACCATCGAGGATCGAAAAACGAGATTCGACCTTCTCCGAGTCGAGAGACAAATGTAGGTTACCCGATGTAGTCTACGCGGCTCTGGCGTAGTCGTCGTAATTCTCGTCGTTGATGTCGTCACAATTCGTCAAGTTCGTGAAGCTGCTGAATATACGCAGAAATGACCACGTTCGAAACCACGCTTCGAATCCTAGTTCGAGCATGCGGTTCTTTTTTTTTTTTTTTTTTTTTTTTTTTTTTGGTGAATGTTATTACACTGTATTAGTGCATACATGCGTTCGACTGACTGTGGTTACATGACTTACCAGGTCAGTATTCGAACGCAGACCTGGTCCCATACGAAAGCTATTGCGACATTCACGAAGAGTAACCAGTTCAAGTTCGACCAGTTTTCTGAACTTTGAATCAAAAGCACCGCGCCCTCAGCAGCTCACATCGTCTGATGGGCATACAGTCAAGTCTTGGCTAAAGTTACTTTGAACCAGCAATTGCGAAATCACACACAACACCAAAGGTTGCTGCTTTTGTACTCTCTCTGCTGCAAGTTTCGTTCCCCTGAAATTTGGCAGTAGTTTACGAACCAGTTCGTGTATACCAACGAAGCTTGCTGGCATGTCAAGCGGAGACTGCAAACGTCAACACGTACCTGAGGCTGAGGTTGAGTGAGAGACATGAAACTGCTGGTGAACTTCATTCCTGGCCACATAGAGCTCTCCACGACTTTCAGGCAATTGTCCCAAGACTTTACACCGGGCAGTCCCAACAAGAGGGGGACATTTACATCCGAGACTAAAGTCGATTTTAGAATCCTTGATGGGCAACTCATTGCTCATACCATAACCCGTAATCGTTTTTACAATCACTGTACATAATCACGAAAAGTGGAACACAAGGGTGTTTTTTCCCGACAACTCGTGCGAAAGGCTTCCATATGCAGAACTGTGGAAACCCTTGACTCATTGTTGCGGTGTTTTGATCATGAGGGAGGGAGGGGAAGGGAGGGAAGCAGAAGGGAGGGAGGGAGGTAGGGGCAAGGGAACTTCAGACCACGCCAATCAAACCTTCCCCCCCCCCCCCCCTCCCCCTCCCTCCCTTTCAACTTTTCCTCCACAATCCCACCCGCCGCCACCCGTAGAAATAAGATTTCGTACAGAACGCTTTTGTTCACATCGGCATACCGCGTCTCGGTCAGATTTACCCCCCTGCACCGATCTGCACACCGCGCATAGTTCAACCTCCGTAATCCATCCATCCCATCCCATCCCATCCCATCCCATCCCATACTCGCATGACTTTCACATGAAATCGATGCGCTTGGTGTTCCCTTCTTGCACATGCGGCTGCCCTTCAGCTACTTCCTGGACACAAAACATCCTCTCAACCAGATTAATTCTCGAGTCACCTGACGAATCTCGTTTAATCACCACCGTTCCTTCCACCAGCTAAACGCAGCAACCATATCTATTTTTCCGCTGTCAGTATTTTGCATTAGTTAGCCCTGCCCAGTATCGCCCTTTCTCCCGTTTCTCTCCGCCGCATTTCCCGCCAGTTTCCTACCTTGTCCCGGCTCTCAGCTCCCAGATCCACCCTGGACCTGTTTGATAAAGCTCCCACTACCAAGCGCACGTCGCAGCGCTACTCCGAAGACCAGCCAAATTCGGCGAGTTCAGTCCGTTCTCCGCAGCGCCACTCACAATAAAGGCTAAATTAGCGATTAATAACTTATATGCGGTTCAAGCAAGCCTACAACTCCCACACCGAGTCGCGCCGCATTGGCACGGCTTAATATACAGGACGAATTCCTTCTCGCCTGAGCGCGTTGGCTATAAAGGCTGTACCAGTAACATAGTCATCGCTACCGCTAGTTTTGAAATCTCCGTCATCAGCGGCGGCGGACTCCACAAAATAAGGACCGTTCGCAGAGGTGACAGCAGTCGCGAGGCAGCAAAGGACAGTCCGATATTCGCATTCTTCTAGATAACTACTTGAGCGCGACACGCGATCTCGACCGCTGCCAGTGGCAGGCGCTGCGAGTCGCGCCGTCGCGGCAGCGCTTCCTTCTGATACCTTGTTTGAGATCTTAGATAGACATTGAAGTTAGAGCTTAGTACTACGTTTGGCGGTTCTTCCTGAAGCCAGCGCCTCTTTATTCAATGAAGTGCCCCATTTACGCGGCGCGGCTGGCGCAGCGGTGTGCCCTCGTCACGTGGCTCTCTATCGTCACCGTCGCTGTTTCGTATGGAGGTACGTCTTTCGGGAGGACATGCGTGATACTAGGAAGGGCAATCACGAGGAGATGGATATTTCATCAAGCCGCCGGGAAGACGGTTTTGTACGCTGTTCGCGTAATCAGCGCCGTCATCCAGTTGCCACCTCACTCGCACACCGACTCGGCCGCTCCCTCCACCTTTCCGCGGCATCTCTTTTTCCGCTTCCGAGAATTTGTTGTCGTTCCTGTCTCCCGAACGTGTCGCATTCTTTCCCTCTCTCCCCCTCATCCCGTTCTCCTTCCCCCTCCGCCAGCGGCGGAGCCCACCGCTGTGTACATCGTGCGGTTGCGCGACCTTCCGCCAATCTCCGCGTATCGCGGCGGAATCGCCGGTTTCCCCGCGACAATACCTCCTTTCGCCGCCACCACCGCCGCCGCCGCCGCCGCCGTGAAGGCCACCGCGGCGGCGTCAGGGTTGCGCAACATGCGCAAATCGCTGCGCCGGTGGTTCCGCCGGCGGAACCCGAACCTCCGCCTTCCGCACGTGCAGGCTTTTGCTCGGCTTCTGGGGGAAGCGCAGGCGGCCGTCGCGAAGAAAGCGGGAATCCCGACGAACAAAATGCTGTACAGGTGAGGCGGCGGCCGCTGCTTTGAGTTTAGGAGTCGATAGTTGCATCTAACAACTCTTTCGAGAATTCTCTAAAGCAAGTATTATGTTATCTGATCCGTCCCCCGCCGTCGCGTCGAAGTGCGACGGCTGGCGCGTCGAAGTGCGGAATCTGATCTGATTCCTCCCGCCGCTTCCGACTCCTCGCGCTGCCTCTGCTCGTTTATTCTCCACTCCTGTCGTTGATGTCAACTTTGCTTCTCCAATATCCGTCCCACCCTTTTCCCGTCCCTCCCCAACACTCCTCCGTTCTTTCCGCCGCCCTCCACATGTTTATTTGGTTGATTATCTCTCTCCAATCCACGCCCTCGTTCCCTCTTCCCCCCAGTCCCCCCTGATCCCGTTATCTAAACATCTCATTTCATCTCTCTCCCACACCCTCTCCCCCCCCAATCCCCCGACTCCCTCGCTCGGCACAGCTACAAGTATTTGAGCAACGGATTCGCTGCAGTGCTAACGGCCGCACAAGTCGACCAGCTGCGGAAAACCGCCGCCGTGGCGGAAGTGCGGCGGAGCCTCCCCGTCCGCCCCGCGGGGCAGGTGTCCTCCCCAGCTCGCCGCATGTTCAGCCCCGCCGCAGAGGGAAGCACAGAATCAGCGGGAATAGCAACCGCGGCGGGGAAGCCCGCGCCTGGGGGGAAGACCCTGCCTGTGGGGACGCCCACGCCCGGGGGGACACTCTCGCCTATGGGAAAGTCCCCGCCGCCCGCGCCTACGGGGAAGCCCGCGGATAGGGGCGGCGGGGGTGGGGGGAGCGGAAAGACGAAGACTTCACAGGACAGCCTATTAAAGTTGCCGCTGGAGCTGTGGGCGGCAAACGGTGGAGAGGAGAGCGCGGGAGAGGACGTGATAATCGGGGTGATCGACAGTGGGATCTGGCCCGAGCACCCCTCGTTCAGCGACAATGTGAGTGCAGTGCAGTGAAGTGGGGTGCGATGGGGTGTGGTTAGAGTGTGGTGTTTGTTTGCGTGGGTGGTGGGGGGGGGGAGAAGGGGGTTGAAAGACTGCGATACACTGGCCCGAGCACCAGTCGATCAGCGATGCTAATGTGAGCACGTTTCGCGCGTATAGCATCACTGGCATGACTAGCATGGCTACTACTTCGCATCGCAAGCCGGACAAGCCGGCTGCTTTGGTCCAGACGAACCGCCATTAGCGCTCCCACCTCCTTGCTGCTTTGACCTAAACGTCACCGCAGTTATCGTCATCATCGGCACTCGTTCTGCCGTTCCACAAATGTTGCCGAACCCCCCCGTTTTCCAGCAACATGCAGCAGCATCTTAACTTCTTGACCCATGCAGTCGCTTTCCTTTCACTGGACAATCTATGCAACATTCCCTCTCCGCCCTCTCCCCCTCACCCCGTCCCACCACCCCCTCTTCTTCCCGCTCTCCGCCCTTCTCCCCAACCCCTCTCAACCACCTCTTCAGGACACGAACCCGTACGGCCCGCCACCAGCCACGTGGCAGGGCAAGTGCGACGCGTCGGCGGACTTCCCCGCGTGCAACGGCAAGGTGATCGGAGCGCGCTTCTTTATCGACTCGTTCGACAACAACGATCGCCAGCTCAACACCGTGGTCGACTACCGCTCGCCGCGCGACGCGGACGGCCATGGCTCCTGGTGTGCTGGGTACGTATGACGTGACGGCCACCCACTGCTTTCCCTTCTATCGTGCTCACTGTTCGTGGTCGCTGTAGCGCCCATTACCGCGCTCAACCGTGGCGTGCTCATGTGTATGCTCCTCACTCGTAGCATGCTGACTGCTTCCTTTCCTTCTTTCTTGGTGTATTCCTAAATCCATCCATCTTTTAATACTCCCATGTGGATCCCCTCTCCCCCGTCGCCTTTCCCCCCTCTTCCGATTCCAGCGCATCGGCAGGCAACAGCAACGTCCCCGTCGTGGCCAGCTCAGGCAAGCGCTTCGGCACCGTCTCAGGCATGGCGCCGCGCGCGCGAATCGCCGTGTACAAGGTCTTCTGGACGCAAAAAGACGGCTCGCTCATTGCAGAGCAAGCGGACATCGAAGCAGCGGTGAATCAAGCCGTGGAGGATGGCGTTGATGTGCTCAGCATGTCGTATGTCAGTGATGTAGGCACAAGCTACTTTGACGACCGGATCTACCTCCGCGCGAATCAGGTCGGCGTCGTGCCGATTTTCGCCGCTGGGAATGCAGGCCCCCCGCCCGGCTACTCGGCGTACCGCACTCTGTATAATTACTCACCATGGTACCTCACTGTGGGGGCTGGCAACCTGGCGCAGCAATACCAGACGCAGATTACCCTCGGAAACAAGGCGGTGGTTCTAGGTGCTGGCCTTGGCGGTAATGCAGTAACCGCCAAGGGACTCCCGTTGATCGACGGCCGGTCTGCACCTGGGGACGTGGCGAGCCTAGACGAAGCAGAGCTGTGCTTTCCAGGCTGCCTGGACCCGGCTAAAGTAGCTGGCAAGATTGTGATGTGCTTGCGAGGCGGAGTGTATTTGTTCGAGAAGGCTCGCGTGGTGGCGGCGGCGGGCGGCCTGGGGGTTATTTTTGTGAATGACCCTACTGGGAGCTCGGACGTTTATTCGTCAGTGTCAGAGGCCACAATTCCCACGGTGCATCTGACAGTTGCGCAGGGTGCAGTAATCCGGACATACATCAAGAAGACGAAGCAGTAAGTGGTGATGATGGTTGCTGGCCTGTGTGGCAGTGGTTTCAGTGCTTTGCGCATGAGTGGGACAAGAAGCTGGGAGAAAGAGGCTGGAGAGCTAGGTCTGGATTTGGATCAGAGAACTTTATACTTGTTTGAATTCCCTCGCTTTGGGTTCCCTGCAGGTGCGCCCTGCTGTGATCCACCAGCTTCAGGCTCACTTTTTTCCTCCTGTGCTCCCGCGCTCTTCTGCTGTGTGTCACCCACTCAGGCCTACAGCAGCCATGGCAGCTGACTGTGTATTCGGCAAGTCTACCATTTCCCCGCCCGCTGTAGCAGCCTTCTCCTCTACAGGCCCTCCGCTAGACCCCATGGCTGACTCCGTCCCGGGAGGCCCCATCAACGATATCCTAAAGCCGGACATCCTCAGTCCAGGTGTCGAGCTCTGGTCGGCAGTAGCCGGTGATATCAACGACAAAATGAAGCCAGCGTTTGATCTCCTCTCGGGAACCTCTATGGCCACGCCGCTTGTTGCGGGGGTAGCTGCGCTGCTCGTGCAGAAATTCCCCACGTGGACGCCCGCGCAGGTCATGTCTGCGATACAGACGACTGCGAACCCGAATAACGACGCCGGGAAGCCGATCACGACAGACAAGGGGGTGGTCGCAACGCCCTGGGAAATGGGAGCGGGGACAGTGAGTGCTGCGAGGCTGGTTGATCCTGGGCTCACGTATAATGCGGGACTGCAGGACTACATGAATTTTCTGGCCGGGCAAAGCAAGTATAGGACCTCGGTGTTGTGGCCTAAGGAGGTGGTGACTCCCACTCCCGCATACAATTTGAACCTTCCGGGGTTAGTGTTTTCTCGGGTGAACGGCACACGGGTTGCCGTAAGGACGGTGATCAATGTTGCGACAAGTGCGTCGACGTATAAAGCCAAGGTGGTACTCCCTGCTGGGGTACAAGTTACCGTTACTCCAAGCCAGTTCTCTGTGAACCCTGGAGAATCCAAGACGTTCACAGTGGCTGTGTTGATTGTCAAGCCTTCCACAAAGTTTGCCTTTGGCAGCTTGACATGGGAGGATGAGTTAGGGCACAAGGTGCGTTCTGTGCTGGCTGTGCAATCACGTATGGTGCTGAAGAAAAAGTAGGATGTGTTGCTTTGACTAGTTTGTAGTACCCAAAGCTTGTATTATATATTCAATATATTTATTCAAAAGCTTGTAGTTATTGCGATATAATGAGAAGTGATACTGTGTACTCAGGTGACATTTGAGCACCAAGGCCACCTGAGCCTCAAGGCCTCAGAGGGTCGGCTCCAGGCTGGCAAATTTCACCTGACATGACAGCTGGGAGGCTGGTGGCGGCGGCGCGGCCTGGCTGTGAAGGTACTGTATCAATTCAACGCAGGACTGGCTGAAGCAGAGCAGCCTTTTCGTCCCCTCCCCACACACACACACGTGTACAGTCGCTTACCGTACGGAACTGTAAAACACGTGGTGTACGCGACTTTTATAATTTATTTATCCGTGAAGATAGCGTTTTGGGGTGGGGAGTAATAGGAGGACTACACCTCACCGCAACGTCCATTTCTTCCCAGCTGAAAAAGAATGGCTGGGCTGACCAGAAACAGAGAGGGGGAAGAGAGTGAAGTGTGGCTGAGAGGGGGAAAGGAAATGCAGAAAATGACAATACTGAAAGCGACAGGACGAGTAGGCGGGGGAAAGGGGGCTGGTACTGTAGGGCGGAGGCGCAGGAAGAAAAGCAGGTTCAACTGGGGACGAAGCTGCAATTCGCTGCAACCGTCTACAAATAACACGTGTACGTCGAATTTGGGTTCGGTTGGGTTGGGTTCGGTTGAGCGTTCAATTGCGTTTTTGGCGAAGATCCTCGGGTTGGGGGGAAGTGTGGGGAGTGGGGGGCGTGGGGGGAGTTCGGGGAGGGAGGGGATGTGGGAGGGGGGAATATGGCAGGAGGGTTGGGTGGGTTGGGGGACGGAGGGCAGGCGGTAGGGAAGGGGAATGAAATGGTTTGTCATGCCAGCTGCAACCTGCTGGAGGCCGCACCGCAGGCAACACATCTGTTTTTGGTGCAATCCACATGGCTATATATCTGTCTGGTCTAGACTGAGGGTGGCGGGAGGAGAGGAAAGGAGAGGAGAGGAGAGGAGAGGAGAGGAAATGGAAAAGAAGCAGGAGGTACAGCCGAACAGCGCGTGACTCTACGTGGCATGTGCAGCATTCTGCATACGTCACGAAAGATTCTTCCCGCTGATTCTACAGACAGCGTTCTGTGCACAGGAGGACACAGCCTTCGCCATGGGCTTCGCCGCCGCCGCCAGGGCATGGCATGGCACAGCATCAGCTTCTGTCCATAGCTCCACACCGCTGTTTCCCATCCCATCCCTCCTCGCCCGTCCGCGCGCGGTACTCCTCCCGACTCCCCCTCACCCCGCTTCCCACCCCACGCCAATCCTCCGTCAAATGCGGCTGGAAGGCGTCGACCACACCCCTGGTCGTTGTTCAATCCAAGCGTAACAAGACATCCCCTCTATTCGGGTCGCTGCGCTTTAGTGTACATCAAGGAGGGCAGGACCTTTCTCATCGCGTACATCCAACAACTGCCATCCATCCAAGGAAAAGCTGTTCCCTTAGCTGCCTTCCTAAACTGGACAAATTCCCTTAGGACGCGGTAAAAGTGGAGAATCGATCGCCTCAGGATCGTTTTTTAGCACGGTTATAAACGTTTGTGTGCTTTTCGTAAGCCAAACGCAAGGTTTCAGTGCGGTGACCGGATCGATCTCCCCCCGATCGAGCACTTTTACCGCGTCCTTAGCTGCTCCCTTTTCCGATGCCTCGAAGCCATGCTTGTCGGCGATAGCGACTCTGATGGACGTCCGCCAGTCAGCGCACTCGCTCACCTAGTTACCAGTCAGTGCGAAAGCAAGTTTCGTTGAACTCCCCTAAGCATAGCGAACGAAATTCGTCAACCTCCCTCTGCATTTCTCCTTGTCTTACACTTCACCGCCGTACGCCCTTCGTCGCCATTCGTTACTCACCCTCTATTCCCGCGCCGCATCCCCAGCCGATTCACCTCTTCTCGAGCCCGAGCCGCTGCGTCCATTCGTGCTGCTTAACGCTCCGGCTCCCTTATCGCCTCCTTCCATCGACTGCATTGCGTTGCGTCGGCGCTTTTGTTCCATCCGCGCGGTTCCACTCATCTTCCTCTGGATTCGTCCGTCAAATCCGTCCGTTAAATTCGTTTCCTGGGCCAGCCCGATAGGTTCTTAGAATTCGACCTGGAACCGCCCGTCATGGCACCTCCATCGCCGCCGGGCGCGCACCGCTCTCGCCGTCAGGCTCCTTTCCTTGCCTCGCTGCCCCTCCTCCTTCCGCTCCTCCTCGCCTGCTCGCTTGTACGGCTGCGCACCGTTGTATCCCAACAAGGTACCGCCCCCCTTCCCCCTTCCCTTCCCGCTTACCCCTCTTTCTCCCCCCCCCTCTCCCTTTCTCATCCCCATCCCCTTGCATTACCCCGCCGCCGCTCCCCACTTGCATTTTCCGTCCCCATCCCCTTCCCTTCCCCTCCCCGCCCCCCCCCCCCCCCCCCCCCTTGTCCCTTTCTCATCCCCTACCTCTTGCATTACTCCGCCGCCGCTCCCTGCTTGCATTTTCCGTCCCCATTCCCCGCCTGCATTCCCCTTACCTGCCGCCCCTCTCTTCAACCTTCGTACATCCCCTTCCCCTCTTCCGGTTCAGCGTTCCCCCTCCTTCGCCTTGCTCTCATGTCGTAGCCAGCACTCAAGACAACACACATCCCTTTAGTTCCACCTCCTCTTTGTCACCTACCTTCTCGCCTCCTTAACTTCTTTCCCCCTTGCCTCACCTTCTTGGCAGCCTTCGTTGTTCTCAATTCTACGTCACCTCCTTCCCTCCTCCCGTTCCCCGTTCCTTCCATCTTCCCTCCCTCCCTCCCTCCCCGTCACTCGTCCCTCCGCGCACGTTCACCCTCCCAACTTCAGACGATATTATCTCTTTCTCCCCGCCGCAATCCGCGCAATCGTCGTCCTCCACTTACCTCTATAAAGTCTACCTCAACACCGCGCCGCCCGTCTCCCTGTATCGCGGCGGAATCGCCGGCTATCCCGCCACCGCGGGGGTCTCCGACGCGCTCTCGGGCTTCGCGGCGGGGATGCGCGGAGCCGCGCGCCGCGCGCGGCAGCAGATGCGGCGAGGGCCGCTGCGCGACTTCGCCAAGTTTCTCGGACAGGTTCAGAGAAAGGTCGCCGAGGACGTCAAGCTGCCCATGTCAAAAGTACTCTACAGGTGCGGCCCGCGGTGAAAGACTTCAACCCCTATCGTCCGCGGTGGAGGGGTGAAGTCTTTCCCTTTCTCTGCTTAGCTTCTGGGCTGCTCACAGAAAGTCATTCCTTTCCTTTCTCCCGCTATCCTCCTCTGTCTGTGCCCCACGTTCATGAGTCTCCCTCCGTCTTTTCCTACCGCTTACTCCAACTTTCCTTCCTAAATCCCGCTACTCTCCCTTCCGACTCGCACTCCCTTCTCTCACCTTCCCCTCCCCCCCCTCTCCCCCTTCCCATCCCCTCCCCCTCCCCCACTCCTCCTCTTCCCTGTTTCCTTCCCCCTCCCCCTCCCCCGCCCCTTCCCTTTCCGCCTCCCCGTCCTCCTTCCCCTTCCCGTCCCCGTCCCCGTCCCCGTCCCCGTCCCCGTCCCCGTCCCCTTCCCCGTCCCCTTCCCCCACAGCTACAAGTACGTGAGCAACGGCTTCGCGGCGCGGCTGACGCTGTCGCAGGTGCAGCAGCTGCGGCGGCACCCGCAAGTGGCGGCAGTGCGCGCGAGTCGGCGCATAGTAGCGTCCACAACGCACTCGCCCGCGTTCCTCAACCTCCCCGGAACCCTGTGGCCCGCGAATGGCGGCGTGCAGAGCGCGGGGGAGGACGTGATTATTGGAGTGATTGACAGCGGGATCTGGCCCGAACACCCCTCCTTCAGCGACAATGTGAGTGCTGTGCAGGTGCAGTGCGGTGGAATGCGGTGGAGTGGGGCGCGGTGCGGTGCGATGGGGTGATTTGGGGTGTGGTTGGGTGTGGTCTTTGTTGGCGGTGGTGATTCTGGTGGGGTGGAGTGGAGTGTGCTGCTGGGCGCAAGTGTGTGGTTCAGTGTGGTTGGATGCGCCACTGTTTGTCCCCACTCTCCATCCTCCCTCCTGTTCCCTCCTCTCGCATTTCCCTCTACTCTCCCTCCACTCTCCCTCACTCCCCCTCACCCTCACTCGCTTTCTTCCTCCACCCTCCCTCCATTCTCCCCTCACTTCCCCTTCCCCCCCACCCCTCCCCTCACCTCCCCCTCACCTCCCGCTCTCCTCACCCCTCAGGGCACCCAACCATACGCCGCGCCCCCAACGCGGTGGGCGGGGCGGTGCGAGGCGACCAAGGACTTCCGGCAGTGCGGGCGCAAGATCATCGGCGCACGCTTCTTCGCCTGCTGCGGCGTGGACTCCACTGTTGAGTACTGGAGCGCCCGCGACGCCGCTGGTCATGGCTCCTGGTGTGCCGGGTAAGACTAGGGCACCTGGTGCGCCGGGTAAGGTCCTTGAAAGGGAGTGAGGGAGGGAGGGAGGGAGGGAGGGAGGGAGGGAGGAAGGGAGGGGGGAGGGAGGGGGGAAGGGAAGGGGGGATGGGGGGGAAAGGGAGAGAAAGAGGGCGGGAGGGAGTGGCAGAGGGCAACAATTGAGCACCAATTGAGGAAAGTGCCACTCTCATGAGACAAGCATCCCAAAACAAACCTACCCACCCCTCATCCCTCCCTTCTCTGCATCTTCCCTTCCCCTCGCCTCCCACCAGAGCGGCAGCGGGCAACAACGGGGTGTTGGTCACGGGCCCCACCGGCGCCACCTTCGGAGCAGCCAGCGGCATGGCTCCCAGGGCGCGCCTCGCCATCTACAAAGCTCTCTGGAAGAGTGCGGATGGGAGCGCGGCGGGGGAGACGGTTGATATAGAGGCAGCCGTTGATGCTGCTGTGGCGGACGGTGTGGATGTGCTCAGCATGTCGTTTGGTGATCTGGGCATGGAGGCGACTTATTTCAGCGATGGCTCGCTGCTGAATGCGGTGCAGGTGGGTGTGGTGCGGCTGGGTGGGGGGGGCAAGTGGGTGTTTAGGGGTCTGTGTGTGTGTGTGCAGAGTGGAAGGGCTGGGATGTGTGGTGCGTGCATGGGTCGGTGGGTGGATGGGTGGTCGGGGTACCGTGGTGCAGGTGGGTGCGCTGTGGGGTGTGTGGTGTGGGTGCAGTTGAGAAGATTGTGTGGTGTGCCGCGTGCATGGTGCATGACATGGCCGCCTGGGGCGCTGAGGGGGGTGTGTGTGTGGGTGACTCAGGTCAACCTGGTCCGTTAGACGGACTCCGTCTGTACAAGTCGCTCACGCTGTGTCCCATGCTCTTCGCTCTATCACCCCTCCTCCCTTATTCTCCCCTCCTCCTCCACTCATCTCTTTGTTCCTCGTTCTCTCCTTCATTCCTCTCTTACATCTCCTCCACCCCTCCTCCCCTCTTCCTCACTCCCTATCTCCCTCTCTCGCGCTCCTCCGTCCTCTCTCTACCCCTTCTCTCTCCGGCCCCCTATGCGCCCTTCTCCAGGCGAACGTGGTGCTGGTGATGGCGGGGGGCAACGAGGGCCCTCCCCCGACCTACTACAACTACCGCTCGCTCACCAACGTCTCGCCCTTCTACCTCACTGTCGGCGCCAGGTACGCTCCCCTCTCCCCCTCTCCCCCCTCCCCTCTTCCCCGCCTTGCTTGCCCTTCCTCCCCCCTTCTGTTTTATCCCCCTCCTGCTTCACCCCCTTCCCACGCTCTCTCACCAACGGCTCCCCCTTCTTCCTCACTGTTGGCGCCACGCACGTGGACAGTGCAGTGCATGCATACTCCATGCATACACTCAATACATGCATAGAGCGCGTCCAGAAAATGCATCCATGTACTTGTATAATGCATACCATACAGTGCATACATGGAGTGTCCTGTGTACCTACCAACACATATACTTCATGTGTCCAAACCATCCCCCCACTTCTCCCCCACAGCACCATCGGCCGGCAGTACTGCAAGCAGCTGCTGCTGGGGAACGGAGCTGCTGCTGGGGAACGGAGCGGTGATCAAGGGCGTGGGCGTGGGCGTGTTCTCTCTTCCCCACTCACAACCTTACTCACTCCCCCTCCCGTCTCTACCTTACCCATCCGTCTCCCCCCCACCCCCACAGCACCATAGGCCGGCAGTACCGCACGCAGCTGCTGCTGGGGAACGGAGTGGCGATCAATGGCGTGGGCGTGGGGGGCACGGCGGAGACAGCAGCAGGGCTGGGGATCATCTCAGGCGGACAAGCCATGGTGGATGGGGGAGACGTGGGCAAGGTGAGGGGCAAGGGGGGCGTGAGTGGGAAAACGGAGAATGCGCGAGTGAGTGAGTGGCGGGATCAGAATGTGCGACAGTAGAGTGTTTAGACGCAACAATGCAGCACCATGGTAAAGTAGCTAACAGGATTGCCTTCATGTGCTGCTGCCCCTGCCCCCGCCACAGCGTCACCACCATCCATCCTCTAACTCCACCCCTTCCATCCCTCCACCCCTTCTGACGCCCCATCTCCCTCCCTACCTGCCCCTCCCTCACCCGCCCCCCACTTCTGATCCCCCAACAGGCGCAGCAGTGTTTCGACACAATGCTGGACCCCGCCAAAGTCGCCAACAAAGTAGTCGTGTGCGACCGCGGAGTCACCTCCATCCTCTCCAAGGTCTCCGTCGTGGCCTCGCTGGGCGGCAAGGCCATGGTGCTGGCGAACGTGGCGGGCAGCCCCACGACCACGGTGGAGCTGGTGGAGGGGGCCACCATCCCCACTCTCCATGTTTCGCTCGAGCAGGCGGGGGATATCATGGATTACCTTGACAGCGATCCCAGGTGAGGATTGGGGAGGGTGGCGGTGGCGGGAAGGGAGTGCCTAAAGGCAGCCTGATACTCGCTGCTTGGGGGGGCTTGGGGGAAAGAGAGTGTGTGTGCAGCGGGGGAGTAGGGGAGAGGGGGTTCACGATGGTGCTGGCGAACGTGGCGGGCAGCCCCACGACCACGGTGGAGCTGGTGGAGGGGGCCACCATCCCCACTCTGCATGTGTCTCTGGAGCAGGCTGGGGCCATCATGGATTACCTTCTAGCCGACCCCAGGCGAGAGGGCTGGAGGGGAAGGAGAGGGGGTTGTACGGGGTGCCAGGGGGGAAGGGAGGTGGGATTGGGGAGAGAAGGGGAGTAGGTGTGCAGGTGTGTGTGTGTGTGTGTGTGTGTGTGTGTGTGTGTGTGTGTGTGTGTGTGTGCAGGTGTGTGTATGTGTGTGTGTGCAGGTGTGTGTGTGTGTGTGTGTGCAGGTGTGTATGTGTGTGTGTGCAGGTGTGTGTGTGTGTGTGTGCGCGCGTGCGCGCGAGCATGGGGGGGGAGGGGGTGCCGGGAGAGGGAACTGTAGAAACCGAGCCACCACCACCAGCAGTTTTTTTTCTGTGTTTTTCCAACGCCTCAACTCTTCCCTCCCCTCCCCTCCCCTCCCCTCCCCTCCCCTCCCCTCCCCTCCCCTCCCCTCCCCTCCCCTCCCCTCCCCTCCCCTCCCCTCCCCTCCCCTCCCCTCCCCTCCCCTCCCCTCCCTCCCTCCCCCATCGACTCTCTGTTATGATTCCCCAACCCGACCCACCACCCAGCCCGACAGCCACACTAGAGCCGGCAGTGACAGCCGCGCCGGCGCCCGCAGTGGCCTACTTCTCCTCCTCAAGCCCGGTAGCCGAGCCCTCCTCAACGCCAGTGTTCTCCTCTCCTCTCTTAAGTCTCTGCCAGGGTTTTCCCTCCTCTCTTGTGTTTTTATAGGCGGCTCAACCCTCCTCTCTCTCCTCCTTCCCTCCCTCCCCCCCCTTCCCTCCAATACCCTCCCCCAGCCCCACAGCCACTCTAGCAGTGGCAGCGGAGCCGGCAGTGACAGCCGCGCCGGCGCCCGCAGTGGCCTACTTCTCCTCCACGGGTCCGGTGGCGGAGCCCTCGTCCACGCCGCGCAAGCCCTACCCCACCAACGACATCCTGAAGCCAGACATCATCGCCCCGGGCTCCAACCTCTGGGCCGCTTCCGCCGGCGCCAGCCTGGCGACCAAATCCATTCCGGTGTTTTCCCTCCTCTCGGGAACATCCATGGCTACGCCTCACGTGGCGGGGATCGCAGCGCTGATTGTCCAGGCGCACCCAGAGTGGTCTCCCGCGCAGGTCATGTCGGCCATTCTCACCACGGCCAGCACAAGCAACACCGCGGGAGGCCCGATTCTCAACAGCATCGGCCAGCCGGCTACCCCGTGGGATATGGGCGCTGGGCACGTGAATCCTGCGGGGGTGCTCGACCCGGGGTTGACGTTCGACGCGAGCTACACGGATTACCTTTCCTTTCTCAGCGGGCAGGGAGGGAAGGTTTCGATGAAGAGTCTGGGACTGGGTAAGGCGGCCCCCAAGGGGTTAAAAGCGATCGCAGGGTATAACCTCAACCGCCCGACAATCTCCGTCTCACGCCTGCAGAAAACGGTTACGGTGATTCGTTTCGTGAAGAACGTTGCCGGTGTGAGCTCGACGTATACTGCTCGGGTGGTCCCCCCGGCGAATGTGAAGGTGGTGGTTAAGCCGCTGGTGCTGGTGGTGGGAGCAGGCAAGACGGCGAATTTCACCGTGCAGTTTACTGTGACGAAGGCATCGCAGGAGTTTTCGTTCGGGAGCTTGTTTTGGGAGGATGGGGCCGGGCACGTGGTGCGGTCGGTCCTTGCCGTGCAGCCGATTAAGAAGTAGAGCCGGGCTGGTGGGGTGGTGAGGTGAGCTGTAGAGTGATTTGAGACGGCTGGACGATTCGGAATGGCTACAATCAGCAAAGCAAGTGGTTTGGTCGGGGCGTGCAGCAGCAGATTTGGACCCTGATTTGAGGTTGAGGGAGTGGAGGAGGGTGTTGTTGAACCATGAAGTGTAAACAGCAACAGCTGTACTGTATGGGTGTGTTGGGCCGAGTGCTTGCTGCCAAGGAGGGAACTGGGAGGAGCGGGGGAGAGGTGGGGGGTGCGAGGGAGGGGAAGGGGGTACCATATGAAGGAGGTCCGGGACGGGACAGCTCAATCGTTGCTGATGCTGCTGCGCTTCACTATTGCTTTCTGCTGCAACTCCCATACTCCCATACTCCTCAACTCCGGCTTTCAGTCCGGTCAGGACTCCCCTGCTGTTTACTTCAGGCAGGCTCCATACCTACTCCTCCTGACTCACATCACAGCCACTTTGTTTTCGCAGGATCATACAGCACCAGGTACTAATTTTCACAGGATTCACCGGAGATTGTCCTGCCTGTTTCACAGCATGAGTGTCAGAATCCACGATTGCTGTGAACTTGCAGGTGTATAATAGCCTCTTGCTAGTTTTTGTTTCTGATCCTGATTCTGGTTTATTGCTCCTCCAATGGTTTCGTGGCTGCATCACGAACTGCTGCTGCTGATTTTTTTATTTGATTTTATTTGTTTTGCACCTGGTACGTACCAGTTTCGATGCATGTGGTTCTTCTTGCATTTTACTTGGGAGGCACAGACCTACTGCAGACCAGGAATACGGTACCGTCACAACATACCGGTACCGGTAGAACACACACTGGGCAAATGCAGTTGTTATGTGACATGACAAGGGTACAGGTACCGGTTGTTGGAAACAATCGGTCCTAAGCGCTTCTGTCGTATCGAAACACTAATACACAAGTGAAGCAACGCATATCGAGGCACCAGCGAGTCAACCCTCGGAGGTTGAAGTAACAGCTGGAGGTTACGCGAAGGTCAAAGGTCAACAACCTTTGACTTGACAAATGCAGCGCGACAGCAAGGACACACAACTGACTCGATATTGAGCAGTTGCCCGAGTCGCACTGTATCGAACCGCAAATAGTAAAACAGTTATCATTCGTATCTCTTCGTATTCCTTGTAATCTTATATAAAATCTTGTATCTCTTTGTTTTTATCAACTTACTTTGCCCTCACATACCAGCGCAAGGTGGTTCAAGGACTTCATTTAAACGCTTCCGCTACTACATCACTTTACTCTAAGTTAAACCCTACCAAAGATCCTAAGGGGCACCCAGCCCAACATGGTATGAGAGCTGGTTAGGGTTAAAATTATTTCTCCTTAAACACCTAATACACCAAGAGACATGTCTACCAAGAAGGAGAGGAGCTCCTCCAACGGCTCTTCTGGTACTACCCCTACTCCACCTCCTGCCTCTGGCCTACAGAAAGAGGAAGGCACAACAACGAGACCGGCAGCTGGGTCTACTGAAACACCCGCAAACCAAGGCGCGGGTTTCGATCCAAACATGATGGAGAAGTTCTTCTCCTTCATGTCCTTCTACGAGCAGCATCAGCAAGGAGCACCTGCGCAATCAAACAACAGCAACAACAACAACAACGTGACGCCCATGAGTCTCGATGGCTCATCCTACGCACGCGGGAATCAACAACAGCAACCTACCTTCGCTCCGTACGAGCCCCAGCGCGGCTCCGTCAGCTTCATGCCACAACCACAACCTGCACCGGGACAAGAGAGAACGTTGGACGCACTACAAGT
This sequence comes from Closterium sp. NIES-65, assembly GCA_948144175.1. Taxonomy (NCBI): domain Eukaryota; kingdom Viridiplantae; phylum Streptophyta; class Zygnematophyceae; order Desmidiales; family Closteriaceae; genus Closterium; species Closterium sp. NIES-65. The sequence continues at coordinate 3,290,465 of CANXME010000843.1, forward strand.
TCAGTCGCAGTTCGCACACGTTCTGAAGATGCAGGCGTCAAAACCCTTTGATGGAAAGGACTTCTTCACCTGGTCGTTCGAGTTTGAGCTGATGATGGAAGGCGCGTAGATACTCGGGTTCTTCGACGGGTCTCTGCCATATCCAACAAACGGCACACAGTACGAGAAGCAGCAGTACACCTATCAGTCAATGATGGCGTACTTGATCCTATTGAGGAACATCACCCCGACTCAACAGCAGAACATAAGGACTTACCGAGGTTACGGCAACTCCGCGGAGCTCGCGTACAACTACCTGAAGAGCTTGTATCAAGCAACAGACAGCGTAAGTCAAAGTCGGTTAATGGCGCAACTGACAACGGTTGAAATGAAACCAGGGGAAAAAGGAATGGCGTATATCAGTCGATGTCGCGAGTTGCGCGACAAGCTTCTTCGATGCGGAGGGTCGATTTCTGAAGATGCCTTCGTGACAGTCATCATTGGCGGTCTCGGTCCTCAATGGCGAGCCACAAAGGTGTGAAAATCAACGAGAATGAATGCACTATGAAAGTGTTGGGTACAACTACTAACCCTAATTGGGTTGTACCCCATATAGGCTACCCCACTACAGCCTACACAAAAGCATAAGCTATACTGTTCTAACACACCCCCATAGGTAAAGTGGGGGAGTACAAGGGGTCACAAGACCAGTCAAGCAAAGCAAAGCAAAGCAAGCTCAGGGTGGATCACAAAGTCACCACACATTCCGAGCACAAGGTCAAGGCCACAAGGCCAGTTCACATGCAGGAGTACATATATATATAAGGCTAGACAATCAAGAGCAGGTATATATATATATATATATATATATATATATATATATATATATATGTAACAGTACAAGCAAGGTCAAGAGGTGAGCAAGTGAGGCAAGGCAGGCACAAGACCCAGCTGAGTACAGAAGCGCTGATCATCACAAGGCGCAAGCGCCTTGGTGAAGATATCAGCAGTGTTGGCCTCAGAGGCCACGTACGCAAGACGCAGCTGACCACGCTGCTGCAGCTCACGAGCAAGGAAGTAGCGGAGAGCAATGTGCTTCGTTCTGTGCTCCAGTCTCTGCTCTCGACACAGGGCCAGCATGGCCTTGTTGTCTACGTACAGCACTGGAGGAGAACGAGGCGGCTCTCCGAGGTCAGTCAGCAGGTAGGTGAGCCAGCGAAGCTCCTGTGCAGCCATGGCCCCGGCGTAGATCTCAGCCTCACAACTGGAGCCGAGAACAGAAGACGAGCGGGTAGCCCGCCACGAAACAGAGCCGGAACCAAGGCTGAAGGTGTAACCCTGTGACGACCGCTGAGTAGCCTGGTCGTCAGCCCAAGAAGCGTCTGTGTGCCCAGTGAGGACCACTGGACTCTGCCCTCCAAGCACAAGCCCCATGCCTGACGTACTGCACAAGTAGTGCAACACCCTCTTCGCTGCAGCCATGTGCTCCGGTCTGTGTCTCCCAGGAGCAACATAGCGTGCGAGAATGCTAAGAGGGTATGCAAGGTCAGGTCGAGTGCAGGTCATCAGGTACATGAGGCAGCCAACAAGCTCTGGGTACGGGCCACTCGACTCTACGGACTCATCCGAAGGCAGAGCTGAGAGCGAGTGGCGAGTAGGCAGAGGAGTGGCCTGAGGCGAGGAGTACGTGAAGCCGAAGCGTTGAAGGACCTGCTGCACCATGTGTGACTGAGTCAGGGTAATGGTGCGGCGTGCTTTGTCCCGGGTGATCTGCAAGCCAAGGTAACTGCGCAGTTCACCCAGGTCTGTGCACGTGTGTCTCTTTTGCAGCTCGGACTTCACGTGGGCGAGTCCAGCAGTGTCAGCTGTGGCAAAGACCAAGTCGTCGACGTACACGAGGATGTAGAACGGCGGCAAAGAAGTGTCGGTGCGCAGAAACAGCGACGGGTCGGCAGTAGAGGGAGCAAATCCAAGAGCCGCAAGTGTAGTCCTCAGTTTGTCGTGCCACTCACGCAGTGCTTGGCGGAGACCGTAGACTGGCCGCCGGAGGCTCCACTGGGTGCCAGGAGGAAAAGACCCAGTGAAGCTAGGTGGGCGGCGCAGCCAGATCTCCTCGTGCAGGCTGCCCTGCAGGAAAGCTGTGCTGAAGTCAAGAGAGTGAAGCTCGTACTCACGATGAGCAGCTATGTGCAGCAGTACTCAAAGAGTGGTCATCTTCGGGGTGGGAGAGAAGGTCTGAAAGTAGTCAACTCCCTGCCGCTGACTGAAGCCACGAGCCACGTAACGCGCCTTGAAGACAGGCGGAGAACCCGGCGGCCGCTTCACCCTGAAAATCCACATGCCACTGACAATGTTCGCCCCAGGCGGGGGAACCTCGTCAACGTAGGTGCCTGTGGACTTCCAGGAAGCCATCTCTGCGTCCATAGCTGCTTGCCACGGAGAGGAGTAGGGACCCTCTATCGCCTCCGCGTAAGAGCGCGGAGTCGGGATGTCAAGTGCATCCGGGTCTCCCTCAGGGGTAAGCAGTACGGACACGAGACGAGGTGAAGCAGCAGCCAGACACTGGAACTCCTCCTGCCTGTCCTCAAGGACGTCCGTGCCAAGGGCACACTCACCCCTGATGGACGGAGGACAGACAGACTCAGACTCAGCAACAAGACTGGCGGCGTAGTCTAGGCGACAGCGAGCAGCAAAGTCGACGAGCTCAGCAACTAGGGCAGACGCAGCAGTGGACTCAAAGGAAGGGTCACTGACAAAAGTAGCAAGGAGACGCGTGACAGTAGGACTGGCAGCACGAAGAGAGTCCGACTCCGGGTCGGCAAGAGCAGGAAGAGAAGACTCAGGAGGAGAAGGCAAAGGGGCACGCAGAGGAGCAGTGGACGGACGCAGAGACATCCGGTGCGTGCCAGGGACAAGAGGAGGACGCTGACGCGAACCGCGACCACTAGTGCGAGCAGCACGGACAGGCAACGCAGGGCGAGACGCAGGCTCATGATGCTCAGCAAGACCTCTAGTAGGACCAGTGTAGGGAGACGGAGCAGGCAGTGGGGAGGCCGGCCGTAACTGTAACTGTGACGGGACAGGCTGTGGACACTCGAAGGGAGGAGGAGGACCAGTAGAAGGCGGGAGACCAAGAACCTGCTCAAGGAGCGGAACGAAGTACGGCCGAGGCCGCGCGCGACACCAGACACAGCAGGGACAGCACCAGTACCCCCAGCGGCACCACCAGCACCAGCAGCACCTCAAGCTCCAGTACCTCAAGCAGCACCAGTAGCACCCCCAGCAGGACCGCCTCCAGGACCGACAGCAGTAGCCTCCGCGCCAACACCCGCAGCAGCTCCAACTCCAGAAGTACCCGCAGGCCCAGCAGCTCCAGTACTCCCAGTACGAGCACCTCCGGGACCCGCGGCACCAGCACCCTCAGCAGCAGCAGAACCTCCAGTACCCGCAGCACCTCCAGCTCCAGCAGCTCGCCTCCAGCGCCGGGCAAACCACTCACGCAGCTCCTGTGGAGAGAGTGGCTCCCGGCGAGACGAAGCACCCGGAGAACCGCCAGGCACAGCACTGCCAGATGCCACACGAGCAGGCCCAGCTCCCTCAGGCTCAGCACCTTTAGGCTCAGCACCTCCACGCGTAGCACCCCAAGACGTAGCACCCCCAAGCTCAGCACCCCCAAGCTCAGCACCCCCAGGCTCAGCACCCCTAGGCTCAGCACCCCCAGCCTCAGCACTCCCAGGCTCAGCTCCCCCAGGCTCAGCACCCCAAGGCTAAGCACCCCCAGGTGTAGCACCCACACGCTCAGCACCCCCAGAGTCAGCACCCCCAGGCTCAGCACCCTCAGCAACACCAGAGTCACAAGCGACCTCGACAGGCTCAACACCATCTACCTGGGACACACGTGAAGGGGCACGACCCTGAGGGGGGAGGGGGTCTACCGGGTGGGGACCTGGCACAAGGAAGAGCGGTGGCGGGGGGAGGGACGGAGTGCGGTAGGGGAAGAGACGGTAGTAGGGAACCGACTCGTCGAACGTGACGTCCTGGGAGGACAGAACACGGCGAGAGGTGGGGTGGTAGAACTGCCACCCTGGCGCGTCAGGGGGGAAACCCAGGAAGACGCAGGGAGCAGCACGAGGGGACAGCTTGTCCGCAGACAAGTCGCGGATAAACGCCCGAGATCCCCAGACACGGAACGCAGACGCATCGCCAACCTTCCCCGTCCACAGCAAAGCTGGGGAGGTCTCCGGTCTGGAGACCCTGGGCTGAAGGTTGATCTGATGCGCCGCGTACCGGACCGCAAACGGCCACAGAAAATGGGGGGCAGCCGCATGCATCATGGACGTATGGGCGACGTCCATGACCATGCCGATGCGGCGCTCAGCAATCCCATTTTACTGTGGAGAGTCCGAAAGCGTGAAGGTCTGGCGGATGCCTCGTGCACGACAGTAGGCTCCCAGAAGGCTAGAGGAGAACTCTCCGCCTCTGTCAGAGTGCAGACGCAGAATAGGAAAGTCTGAGCCGAAGCTCCGCCTGAGCTGGAGATGAGCTAGGTGGATCCAGTCGATCAACACCTCAGTGACATCACCCTTGCTGCGCAAGGGGAAGACTGTGGTGTAACGCTAGTAGTCGTCAACCACCAGCATGAAGTAGCGCTCGTGACCCTGTCCACGGACGCGGGCCGGGCCCCACACGTCCATGTGAAGCGTCTGCAGCGGGGCCTCTATCGGAGGAAACTGAGAGGAGTGAGGGGCAGCCCGCTGCCGCCCCTCGACACAGGGGACGCAGGTAGGGCCAGGCCCCACAGGAAGGGGAGGGAGGGACCGGGGAAGACCAGAGACAAGGACACGGGAGGCCATGCTTCAGAGACGAAGCAGGGAGGGGTGACCAAGGCGGTGGTGCCAGAGGAGAGTCTCGTGAGACAGGAGACGACACGAGCAGGGGGCAGACTCAGGACCGGACCTGGACGCTGCAGCAAACACCTGACCCGACGCAGCTACCTGACCAGACGCAGTGACTGGAGGAGACGCAGTGGTCAGCGTGTACAGGCGCGACCCTGGCCGACGTGTAAACGTGGCCTGGTGTCGGCCTGTCCGAGCGTCCGTGCAATGGGTCACCCGCTGACTCGCAGGAGTGAACTGGTGAACCCCCGCATCCTGTAGGTCAGCACCACTCACCAAGTTCGTAGAGAACGAGGGGAGGTAAAGACCAGACAGGGTGCCAGAGGGGGCCGCCGGACACGGGAGGACAGTGGAGAAGTGAGCAAGGACAGGACCCCCAGAGGGGTCTGCCAGAGAGACTGCAACTGGCCGACCAAGCGGCGTGAGTGTGGTGCGGTCTCGAAAGAAGGAGCAGGAAGCCCCCGAGTCAAGAGTGAAGGTGTGAGAGGCCGGAGCCGACGCGGTACCTGAGAGAGCAGACTCACCCGCACCTGAGGAAGCAGACTCACTAGCACCTAGAGCAGCAGCCGCACTTGTACCTGGAGCAGGAGACTCACTAGCACCCAGAGCAGCAGCCTCACCAGCAGCTAGAGCAGCAGGCTCTATACCCGGGTCAGGCGGTACGCACAGGTGACTGGCACGGTCAGCACTAGTAGGCGATGCATACATGGCAGTGAGAATAGCATCATAGTCAAGAGCAAATATATCTACCCTCTGCCTAAGCAACTCCACCCAGTTGGGGAGCTCAGCCTTGTCGCCAAACTCGATACGCTAGGCGTCGCTCAGACGGGCGAAGGAGCGGGACTGTGTGTGACAAGGTGTCCCACAAGGCTGACCAGTCCGAGCACCAGTGCGAATCACGTAAGAGCAGCGAACAGAACTGAGAGAACCTCTACTCTGAGCGTACCACTCACGAAGCTGCTGGGGCGTGAGAGACACGCGTGGGCATCGCTGGAGCTGCATCTGGCCGCCGCCAGTAGTAGTAGCAGCAGTAGTGGTAGCAGGGGCAGGCGACGGGGCCAGGAAGGGCAGAGCCGGGGCCGCAGGGGCAGGCGACGGGGCCAGCAGAGGCGGGGCCGGGTCGGGAAGGGCGGCGTCGGGGTCGCCGGGGAAGGCGACGGGGCCAGCCGAGGTGGCGCCGGGGCCAGGAAGGGCGGAGCCGGGGCCGGGATGGGCGGCGCCGGGGCCGCAGGGGTAGGTGACGGGGCCGCTAGGGCGGCGCGACGCGGCCGCTAGGGCGGCGCGACGAGATGGGGCCGCGACGGGGCAGCGAGGGGTCGCGCGCGGCTCCTCTGGGCGCCGCGACGGGGTAGCGGGGAGTGGCGCACCTAGAAGGAACGGGGCCGCGCGCCTCAGGGCGCGCGCCAGAGAGAAAATCGCCGCGCGCCAATCAGGTCGCACGCCACGGGGCGTGCGACAGATCGAGTAGCAGCGGAAGCAGTAGTAGGGCCCATAGGCCAGGAGCATATCTGCTCTGAAACCATGTGAAAATCAACGAGAATGAATGCACTATGAAAGAGTTGGGTACAAGTACTAACCCTAATTGGGTTGTACCCCATATAGGCTACCCCACTGCAGCCTACACAAAAGCATAAGCTATAATGTTCTGACAAAAGGCCATCCTCCGAGCTCACGGAAGAATCTCCGAAGCAGCGCTCTGCGCCGAAATCCACGCCGAACTGCAAGACATGGACCTGCAAGAAGAACGACATAAAAAGAAGACATCAGCACCGGAATTCGCGTTCCACACTCAGCGACGCTACAAAAACAACAATCGACCGAAAATCGTACCTCCGTTCTGCCACATCTGCAAAACTTCAGGACACCCGCGTACACACTGCCCGAATCGTCAACACTCAACAACCCCACAGCGGCAACTTCGACCTTCAAGCAGCCAAATCGCCTCAACGCAAGTAAATCCCACGACTCAGATTCAAGCTTCAACGACCTCAACAGGACAACCTGCACAAGGAGCAAGAAACATCGTCAGCTGCATGGCAAAGCTAACAGACTCCTGCATCACCGAGTCACCACCACACTACTCACCGGAAGAACAACTCGACGAAACCACACCCCGCCGCGAGTCACTTTAGCCGAACCCGACATACGCCGCCATCGGCCAAAGCGAACCATTCGAAAGGGACACATGGTTCTTGGACAGTTGCTGCGGACAGCACATGTGCTCCTCGGGACGCTTCGTTCAACGAGAACACCAACTTCAACGCGAAGTTGTCATTACAGTCGCCAACAATCAGAACCTGCGAACACGACGACAAGGTGTAGTTCAACTTCAGTCAAGGGAAACAAACGTTATACTGCAAATGTCAAAAGTACTAATCGCGGAGGGACTCGGCTACAACTTACTGAGCGTCAGTCAGCTAATGGCAAAGGGGATTCACCTCGAAGCAGACAGCACCACCCAAGAATTCAAACTGTACCACGGGAGAGGAGGTCTCTACATCGGCAAGGCGGTCCTCAAGAACAACGTCTTCGTTCTTGACCTTGGCACCGCCGACAGCGACGCCATCGTTAACTTCACCGACTGGACACACCCTCCAGACCTTGATCCCGATTTTAGTCCAGAAGGCTTCTGGTATTCACACACCATCCCTGAAGCAGAAAGAACAAGGGCGTTAGCAACAATTCAGACAACATCGGCAGCAGCAGAGACAACATCGGCAGCAGTAGAGACAACATCGGCAGCAGCAGAGACAACATCGGCAGCAGCAGAGACAACATCGGCAGCAGCAGAGACAACATCGGCAGTAGCAGAACCATCAACGGCAGCAGCAGGAACGTCAACACCAATCGCTGGTCCTTCAACGACACCGCTCCTCGTCGACGACACACCACCAACACCAGCGCAACAACTACATCCAGCACCACGAGAAGTTCATCATAGCGCAAACTTCACCGCTAGCTTCTACTCCAACTCCGACGCGTATCGACGCTCACCCGGACACCGCGCCTCCGAAGACATCTGGCACGCACGCATGGGACACCCAAGCAACACTGTTTAAAACAATACAATAAGAGCAGGAGTCTTTGACAAGGACTCGTTACTACTACTCGACGGCAGAGAACTTCAACGGGCACGAGGAACATGTCTTACCTGCCACGAAGCCGACTTACCACACCGGCCGTTCACTCCTCATCACAACCCGAGCGCATCCGCGTATGCACCACTCGAGAAGGTGTACAGCGACATCCTGTTCGATCGGGAACCAGGACAAGTAATATACAACTACACGATCACCTTCATCGACGCCACCACCCGTTACGTCTGGCACCTAAACCTCCCTAGCCGCGACATGGCATTCGCAGCCTTCGTTGCCTGGCTACCAGTAGTAGAGAGAGAATCGGGCGTGCAACTGAAAAGCTTCCAGTCTGACGGAGGAGGAGAGTACACCTCTCAGCGATTCAAGCAGTACCTGGCGGAAAGGGGAATCAAGCAGCTCCTCTCTCTTCCCTACGCTCATCAGCAGCAAGGTGTAGCAGAAAGAATGAACAGGACCTTGCAGAACAGCATGCGCAAGCTGTTACGTGGCATGCGGCTACCCAACCACCAGTGGCCAGCAGCAATGGACCATGCCGTCATGCTGCACAACTTGCTGTCATCATCATCGCTTCCGAACAACGCATCACCGCATCTGCTGTGGACAGGGAAACATGGCAGCACAAAAATGTTATGAGTTTTCGGCTGCATGGTACAGTACCGACCCCCGTCAGCACGAGCGGGCCGATGTTCACAACGCGCACAGTGGGGACTACACCTCGGCATCGAAAAGAACTACAACGCGTGGAAAATCTTCGACGTCCACTCCAAGGAAACAGTAGCAGCACGTGATGTAATTTTCTACGAACGACTCACGCTCCAGACATACCTTGCCAGCCTGCAAGAAGACGAAGATCCCACAGGCGGTTTTCGTGGTGACCGAGCCTTCGCCTACGCAGCAGACGAAGCTCACTGGGACGAGCAGAATGTGGACAACGCATCAGAAGAAGCCGGACCTCTTTCGTTCTGCTCCGACGACGTTCCCATGGACGAAGACAACCCTCGCGAAAGTGCCAACGTCGAAACCTTCTACCACTTCGCCGACAACGGTTACGTAACACCTGCGGCAGTCAACACCAACGAAGCAGAACGCGTAGGACCAAACTTCATACCTGATCCAGAAGCGGGAGATGAAGCAGCTTATCCCGAGGACGCAAATCTTCCCCGCTACTCACAGAGCGGACTGCAGATTCTCGGACTCGTCACCGCAGTTCATGGCACCGCCACTCCTAAAGAGCCTGCGACGGTTCAACGGGCTCTGGGGGGGGAACATAAAGAAAAATGGTGCAAAACCATGGATAAGGAGCTGAAGGCACTGGAGGAACGCAACACGTGGAAAGTAGTTCCTATCGGCGTGGCACGGAACAAGACAGTGCTCACCGAAAGTGGTTCTTCCGTGTGAAGACAAAAGCCGATGGCACCATTGACAAATTCAAAGCTCGCTGGGTCGTACGCGGCTTCGACCAAGAGCACGGACGCGACTTCACCGAAACTTTCGCTCCGGTCTGTCAGTAGAGCTACGCTGTGAGATCCCCGATCGATCCTAGGGGGGGTTACAGGCGCGTTTGCCTGGGGGGTTATGGGCGCACTGACCCGCTACTGAAACAAGCCCTTTTATCCCAATGGTCTAGTGGTTGGGATTCTGACATGGTATCAGAGCGGTCTCGGGTTCGAATCCCGGTGTATGCACATGTAGGCCGTTGCCACTGTGCTCACTCCTGGGCCTCCCAGTGTGGGGGGGTGTCAGTAGAGCTACACTGTGAGATCCCCGATCGATCCTAGGGGGGGTTACGGGCGCGTTTGCCTGGGGGGTTATGGGCGCACTGACTGTGTAAATGAGTAAGCAGGAATGAATGAACTATGAATGAAAGCAGTACAAATATGAAACCCTAACTGGGTTGTACCCCCTATGGGATACCCCACTACAGCCTACACAGCAGTATAAGCTATAGATATGTTCTGACACACCCCCATAGGCAAAGTGGGGGAGAACAAGGGGTCACAAGACCAGTCAAGCAAGACAAAGCAAAGCTCAGGGTGGATCACAAAGTCACCACACAGTCCAAGCACAAGAGCAAGGCCAAAGGCCAGTTCACAAGCAAGAGTACAGACATATATATATAAAACTAGACAAGCAAGAGCAGGTATATATATATGTCACAGTACAAGTAAAGTCAAGAGGAGAGCAAGTGAGGCAAGACAGGCACAAGACCCAGCTGGGTGCAGAAGCGCTGATGGTCACAAGGCGCAAGTGCCTTGGTGAACACATCAGCAGTGTTGGCCTCAGAGGCCACGTACGCAAGTCGCAACTGACCACGCTGCTGCAACTCACGAGCAAGGAAGTAGCGGAGAGCAATGTGCTTCGTTCTGTGCTCCAAGCGCTGCTCTCGACACAAGGCCAGCATAGCCTTGTTGTCTACGTACAGCACTGGAGGAGAACGAGGCGGCTCTCCAAGGTCAGTCAGCAGGTAGGTGAGCCAGCGAAGCTCCTGTGCAGCCATGGCTCCGGCGTAGATCTCAGCCTCACAACTGGAGCCGAGAACCGAAGACGAGCGAGTAGACCGCCACGAGACAGAGCCGGAACCAAGGCTGAAGATGTAACCCTGTGACGACCGCTGCGTAGCCTGGTCGTCAGCCCAAGAAGCGTCCGCGTGGCCGGTAAGGACCACTGGACTCCGCCCTCCAAGCACTAGCCCCATGCCTGACGTACTGCACAGGTAGCGCAATACCCTCTTCGCTGCTGCCATGTGCTCCGGTCTGTGTCTCCCAGGAGCAACATAGCGCGCAAGAATGCTCAGAGGGTATGCAAGGTCAGGTCGTGTGCAGGTCATCAGGTACATGAGGCAGCCAACAAGCTCTGCATACGGACCACTCGACTCTACGGACTCATCCGAAGGCAGAGCTGAGAGTGAGTGGCGAGTAGGCAGAGGAGTGGCCTGAGGCGAGGAGTACGTGAAGCCGAAGCGCTGAAGGACCTGCTGCACCATGTGTGACTGAGTCAAGGTAATGGTGCGGCGTGCTCTGTCCCGAGTGATCTGCAAGCCAAGGTAGCTGCGCAGTTCACCCAGGTCTGTGCACGTGTGTCTCTTCAGCAGCTCGGACTTCACGTAGGCGAGTCCAGCAGTGTCCGCTGTGGCAAAGACCAAGTCGTCGACGTACACGAGGATGTAGAACGGCGGCAGGGAAGTGTCGGTGCGAAGAAACAGCGACGGGTCAGCAGTAGAAGGAGCAAACCCAAGAGCCGCAAGCGTAGTCCTCAGTGTGTCGTGCCACTCACGCGGTGCCTGGCGGAGACCGTAGACTGGCCGTCGGAGGCTCCACTGGGTGCCAGGAGGGAAAGTCCTAGTGAAGCCAGGTGGACGGCGAAGCCAGATCTCCTCGTGCAGGCTACCCTGCAAGAACGCAGTGCTGAAGTCGAGAGAGTGAAGCTCGTAGTCGCGCTGAGCGGCTATGTGCAGCAGCACCCGAAGAGTAGTCATCTTCGGGGTGGGAGAGAAGGTCTGAAAGTAGTCAACTCCTTGCCGCTGACTGAAGCCACGAGCGACGTACCGTGCCTTGAAGACAGGTGGAGAGCCCGGCGGCCGCTTCACCCTGAAGATCCACATGCCACTGACGATGTTCGCCCCGGGAGGGGGAACCGCGTCAACGTAGGTGCCTGTGGACTTCCAGGAAGCCATCTCTGCATCCATAGCTGCCTGCCACTGAGAGGAGTAGGGACCCTCTACGGCCTCCGCGTAAGAACGCGGAGTCGGGATGTCTAGTGCATCCGGGTCTCCCTCAGGGGCAAGCAGTACAGACGCGAGATGAGGTGAAGCAGCCGCTAGACACTGTAACTCCTCCTGCCTGTCCTCTAGGACGTCCGTGCCAAGAGCACACTCACCCCCGACGGACGGAGGACAGACAGACGCAGACTCAGCAACAAGACTAGCAGCGTAGTCGAGACGACAGCGAGCAGCAAAGTCGACGAGCTCAGCGACTAGAGCAGACGCAGCAGTGGACTCAAAAGAGGGGTCAGTGACGACAGTAGCAAGCAGACGCGTGACAGTAGGACTCGCAGCTCAAAGAGAGTCCGACTCAGGGTCGGCAAGCGCAGGAAGAGAGGACTCAGGAGGAGAAGGCAAAGGGGCACGCAGAGGAGCAGTGGACGGACGCAGAGACATCCGGTGCGTGCCAGGGACAGGAGGAGGACGCTGACGCGAACTGCGACCACTAGCGCGAGCAGCACGAACAGGCGACGCGGGGCGAGACGCAGGCTCACGACGCTCAGCAAGACCTCCAGTAGGACCAGTGTAAGGAGAGGGAGCAGGCAGTGGAGAGGAAGGCTCCAGTAGGGACTGCGACTGGACAGGCGGTGGACCCTCTACTGGAGGAGAAAGACCAAGAACCTGCTGAAGGAGCGGAACGAAGTACGGCCGAGGCCGCGCGGCAGCTCCAGTCTCAGCAGGGACAGCACCAGCACCCTCAGCGACAGCACCAGCGCCACCCACACCTCCAGCGGCAGGACCAACAGCAGTAGGCTCAGCACGAACGCCCTCAGCAGCTTCAGCTCCAGGAGGACCCGCAGGTCCAGCAGCTCCGGGACCGGCAGCACCCGCACCCTCGACGATCGAAGAAGCTCCAGCTCCAGCTCCAGCAGCACCTCCAGACTCAGCAGCACGCCTCCAGCGGCGAGCGAACCACTCGCGCAGCTCCTGTGGAGAGAGGGGCTCCCGGCGAGACGCAGCAGCAGGAGAAACCCCAGGCTCAGCAGCTCCAGACGCAGCACCCCCAGGCTCAGCAGCTCCCAGCTCAGCACCCCCAGGCTCAGCAGCTCCCGACCCAGCACCCCCAGACCCAGCACCTCCAGGCACAGCACCCCCCGGCTCAGCACCCCCAGGCTCCGCACCCACCGCAGTAGCACCCTCAGGCCCAGCACCCCCAGCAGTAGCACCCCCAGGCACAGCACCCCCGCGCACAGTACCCCCAGAGTCAGCACCCCCAGGCTCAGCACCCGCAGCAGCACCAGAGTCACCAGTAACCTCGACCGGGTCAACGGCGTCTACCTGGGACACACCTGAGGGGGCAGGAACCTGAGGGGGGAGGGGGTCTACCGGGGGAGGAACCGGCACAAGGAAGTCCGGGGGAGGGGGGAGGGAAGGAGTGCGGTAGGGGAAGAGACGGTAGAAGGGGACTGACTCGTCGAACGTGACGTCCTGGGAGGACAGAACACGACGAGAGGAGGGGTGGTAAAACTGCCACCCTGGGGCGTCAGTGGGGAAGCCAAGAAAGACACAGGGAGCAGCACGAGGGGACAGCTTGTCCGCAGACAAGTCGCGGACAAACGCCCGAGATCCCCAGACACGGAACACAGACGCATCGCCAACCTTCCCTGTCCACAGCAAGACTGGGGACATCGCAGGCCGAGAGACCCGGGGGTGAAGGTTGAGCTGATGCGCCGCGTACCTCACCGCAAACGGCCACAGAAAATGGGGGGCAGCCGCATGCATCATGGACGTACGAGCGACATCCATGACCATGCCAATGCGGCGCTCAGCAATCCCATTTTGCTGTGGTGAGTCCGGAAGCGTGAAGGTCTGGCGGATCCCCCGTGCACGACAGTAGTCTCGCAGAAGGCGAGAAGAGAACTCTCCGCCTCTGTCAGAGTGCAGACGCAGAACAGGAAAGTCCGAGCCGAAGCTCTTCCTGAGCTGGAGACGAGCCTCGCGGATCCAGTCGATCAGCACCTCAGTGACCGCACCCTTGCTGCGCAAGGGGAGGACTGTGGTGTAACGCGAGTAGTCGTCAACCACCAACAGGAAGTATCGCTCGTAACCCTGCCCACGGACGGGGGCTGGGCCCCACACATCCATGTGAAGCGTCTGCAGGGGAGCCTCTGTCGGGGGGAAGTGGGAGGAGTGAGGAGTAGCCCGGAGGCGACCCTCGACACAGGGGACACAGGAAGGTCCTGGCCCGGAGGGGAGAGGAGGGAGAGACTGGGGAAGACCAGAGACAAGGACACGGGAAGCCATGCTCCGAAGACGGGGCAAGGAGGGGTGGCCAAGACGGTGGTGCCACAGGAGAGTCTCGTGAGACAGGAGGCGACAAGAACAGGGGGCAGACTCAGGACCTGACCGGGACGCAGCAGCAAGTACCTGACCCGACGCAGCCACCTGACCAGACGCAGGGACAGGAGGAGACTCAACGGTCAGGGTGTAGAGACTCGACCCCGGCCGACGCGAGAACGTGGCCAGGTGTGAACTGGTGAACACCCCCATCCTGCAGGTCCGCTCCACTCACCAAGTTCGTAGAGAACGAGGGAAGGTACAGACCCGACAGGGTGCCCGAAGGGGCAGCCGGACACGGGAGGACAGTGGAAAAGTGAGACAGGACAGGACCCCCAGAGGGGTCAGCAAGGGAGACCGCAACCGGCCTGGCGAGCGGCGAAAGGGTAGTGCGGTCTCGAAAGAAGGAGCGAGAAGCTCCGGAGTCAAGTGTGAAAGTGAGGGAGGACGAGGACGACTCAGTACCTGAGAACGCAGTCTCACCAGTACCTGAGAGCGCAGACGCACTGGCACCTAGAGCAGCAGCCTCACAAGTACCTAGCGCAGCAGTACCAATGCCCGGGTCGGGCTGGAAACACCGGTAACCCTCATTCTCCTCACTATAATCCACAACATACATAGCAGTAAGGATAGCATCAAAATCAAGATCAAAGATCGCTACACCAGCCCTGAGAAGCTCATCCCAGCGAGGGATCTCACTAGCCCCAGGGAACTGCTGACGCCAAGCGTCCGTCAGGCGGCCAAAGCAGCGCTGGGTGGCGTGGGCACCCCCACACTGCTCACCCGCGCGGTCGCCGGAACGAAGAACGTAGGTGCAGGGACCAGTACCCCCCACCCCTCTGACGCCCAGCGTACCACTCACGAAGCTGCTGAGGCGAAGGGATGTCCCGTGAGCGCTGCTGCTGCTGCCGGTGCGAGCGCTGGCCACCACCACCGCCGCTACGCTGCTGGGTACCACCCCGACCAGCTCCACCTCCTCCACCACTACTGCCTCCGCCGCTGCCGCCTCCACTGCCTCCACCTCCGCCGCCTCCACCTCCGCCGCTGCCTCCACCACCACCGCTGGCACCACCACCACCGTCTCCGCCGCTGCTGCCACCACCACCACCACCACCACCCCCGCCACTAGTCCCGCCGCCACCCCCACTCCCTCCGCCGCCACCGCCGCCACCGCCACCGCCCCCCCCAGCTCCACCCGCGCCCTTGCCTCCCTTGCCCTTGCTGGAGCGACGTCTCCCACTAGGGGCAGACGCCGCGCCGACCGACTCAAGACCAAGCAGGTCGGCAGCAGCAGCAGAGGCAACAGAGGGCAGCAAGGGGGAAGGAGAGCACCCCTCAAAGATGGGGGTGCGAGGGTCACCACGAGAAGCACCTACAGCGACTATGCTCTTCTCCGCTGCAAGGAGGGCCTTCTCGAGGAGGTCGACGGTGAGAGTGGTGGGACAGACTGCGAGAAAGTGGTCCCTGACGACGCGAAGGGAGTCAGGGAGGCGCGCGACTACGTAGTAGAGAGCGATGTACATGGGAGGGGGGTTCCTAGCGCAGAACTCAGCAGGAAGGGCGGCGCGGTAGCGAGTGTCACTAGTGCGGAGGTGCGTAATGAGGTCAGCGACAGTGGGAAAGGCAGAGAGGTCAGGAAAGAGGTAGGGAAGCATGAGACGGCTCAGTGCAGCAGTGGCAGGGGAGGAGTAGCGCGCAACTACAGCGTCGTACAAGGTCTGAGCACTCTTGTACTGACTAAAGTGCGCACGCTCAGAGGTAGGGAGGTGGCGACGCACAGCAAGACGTGCAGCAGCATCGCGGGTGGCCCACTTAGAGCGGACAGCGGGATCAGCATCAGCAGCAGGAGCAGGAGAGGCGCCAGAGGTGAGGTCAAAGAGAGAAAGGTCATCAGCCCTGTCGCACTGTAAGAACAGCTGCAGGTCGTCTAGCCAGACCTCAAAATCAATGGCGCGACCCTCAGCGTCAAAAGCTAGGACACTAGGGGTAGCCATGACGACGACTGTGAAGCAGTGCAAGCAGTAGGGGGGAGAGCACGCAGTGACAGTGGGACTGTGCTCACCAGGCAGGGCAGGTCGCGCAGCTCGACAGAAAAGCAGAACGGCGACCGGGCGGCTCGGGTGCACAGCGGATCGGCTCCCGGGCGGCTCGACGGCAGGGCGGCTCGGGTGCAGGGCGGCTCGACTCCCGGGCGGCTCGGCTGCAGGGCGGCTCGGGTGCAGGGCGGCTCGGCTGCCGGGCGGCTCGGCTGCAGGGCGGCTCGGGTCCCGGGCTGCTCAGCGACAGGCGGCTCGGGTCGCGTAGAAGTGAGACGGGGCGGGGCCGCGTCAGGGCCGGCGGTAGGGCCGCGTAGGAGCCGGGGCAGGGCCGCGAAGGAGCCGGGGCGGGGCCGTGATAGGAGCCGGGGCAGGGCCGAGTAGGAGGCCGGCGGTGGGGCCGCTTAAGGGGCCGGCTGCGGGGCCGAGTAGGAGCCAGCTGCGGGGCCGCGTGAGAGCCGGCGCGGGGCCGCGTAGGAGCCGGCGGCGTGGCCGCGTCAGGGCCGCGTAAGGAGCCGGCGCGGGGCCGCGTAAGAGCTGGCGGCGTGGCCGCGTAAGGGCCGCGTAAGGGCCGCGTAAGGGGCCGGCGCGGGGCCGCGTAAGGAGCCGGCGGCGTGGCCGCGTAAGGGCCGCGTAAGGGCCGCGTAAGGGGCCGGCGCGGGGCCGCGTAAGGGCCGCGTAGGAGGCGACGCGGGGCCGCGTAAGGGCCGGGGCGGGGCCGCGTAAGGAGCAGGCGGCGGGGCCGCGTAAGGAGCAGGGCGGGGCCGCGACAGAGTGGGCAGCGAGGCCGCAGGGGAGAGGGCGACTCGAGGGGTCGCTAAAAAAATCGCGCCTCGGGGGCGCGCTTCGGTGGGCCCAAAAAAAAACAATTTCGGTCCTGGAGGGACCTAGCTCTATACCATGTGTAAATGAGTAAGCAGGAATGAATGAACTATGAATGAAAGCAGTACAAATATGAAACCCTAACTGGGTTGTACCCCCTATGGGATACCCCACTACAGCCTACACAGCAGTATAAGCTATAGATATGTTCTGACACTGACCCGCTACTGAAACAAGCCCTTTTATCCCAATGGTCTAGTGGTTGGGATTCTGACACGATCAGCCGCCACACCTCACTACGCATTCTCCTCGCAATCGCAGCCATGAAGAAGAAGCAGCTGCGACAAATTGACGTCGCGAACGAGTTTCTCTACGCACCTATTGATGCTGAAATTTTTGTTGAGCTACCGCACGACTCCCACAGAGAACCCAACCAAGTCTGCCAGCTACTCAAGTCAGTCTACGGCATCAAGCAGGCCCCGCGACTGTGGCAGTAGCACCTGCACGCTCGCCTCATCTGCATCGGCTTCAAGCAACTACCGCACGATCAAGGCATGTACCGGCTCACCAAAAACAAAGACTACATCCTACTAATCGTCTACGTGGACGATCTTCTTTACATCGGCTCGACTGACGACATCACCACCTGGTTTGAAGGGGAGCTACAGCGAGATCTCACACTCACAGTTTCATCTACCGTCACTCAGTACCTCGGCCTCAACATCTGGGAAGAGGAGGACCCGATCTACCTCAGCGCCGAAAAATATGCCGACACTATCGCCAAACGTTTTACGCTCACACCAACAGCCATCTCCACGCCATACCGCTACACGGCAGGAAGCGACAAAGGAGGCTCCGCTCTACTCAAGCCCGCCGGTATACGAGACTACCAGAAGAAGCTTGGATGTCTTCTCTTCGCAGCCGTCACCTGTCGTCCCGACCTCTCATACTCTGCAAGCCAGCTCGCCACCTACCTCAAAAGGCCTGAAGCAGAACATCTGGCGGAGCTCGACCGCGCTCTTCACTACCTTGTCAGCACCCCGACGGTCGCCCTGACCTACCATAAGAACGCAACTACAACGCCTAAGCTAATCGGCTACGTCGACGCAGATCACGCGGGCGACTCCGACAACAGACGATCGCGCACCGGCTACATCTACCGCTTCGAGCCTATCGGACCTATCTCCTGGCAATCGAGCAAGCAGGAACTAATTGCTCTCTCGTCAGCTGAAGCAGAATATATTGCACTCTGCTCAGCCACCAAGGAAGGACTCTATCTTCGCGAGCTGCTGGAAGAAGCAAAGTTAGCCGAGTTACCCAACTTTACCCTGTTCTGCGACAACTAGTCGGCAATTCGCATCGCCAACAAAAACGGTTTCGCGAACAGGACGAAACACATCGCCCTGCGATATTTCTTCGTGAAAGACGAGATTGAGAAGGGAAGGCTCGAGATGTCATACTGTCCCACGTCCGAGATGGCAGCTGATTACCTGACCAAGAAGCTCAGAAAGCAGAACTTCGAATATTGCATGCTGCTGACTCGACAGAGCCACGTCAGCGACACTCCAGAAGCGAAGGGGAGTGTTGGAAACAATCGGTCCTAAGCGCTTCTCTCGTATCGAAACACTAATACACAAGTGAAGCAACGCATATCAAGGCACCAGCCAGTCAACCCTCGGAGGTTGAAGTAACTGCTGGAGGTTACGCGAAGGTCAAAGGTCAGCGTGAGGAAAGTAGAACGAGAATGAATGACTAAGGAATGGAAGTGATACAAATATGCAACCCTAGAAATGTGTGCCCCATATGAGCTACCCCACTATAGCCTACACAATATTATAATTTGACACACCCCCATAGGCAAAGTGGGGGAGAACAATGTGAAAGAAACTAGAACGAGAATGAATGAACTATGAATGAAGTGAGTACAAATAGGAAACCCTGATTGGGTTGTACCCCCTATGGGATGCCCCACTATAGCCTACACAAATATATAAGCTATAATATTCTGACACACCCACATAGGCAAAGTGGGGGAGAACAAGGGGTCACAAGACCAGTCAAGCAAAGCAAAGCAAAGCTCAGGGTGGATCACAAAGTCACCACACATTCCGAGCACAAGTTCAAAGGCCAGAAGGCCAGTTCACATGCAAGATCACATGTATATATATACAAGAGGCTAAGCAAGCAAGAGCAAGAGTATATATATGTGACAGTACAAGCAAGGTCAAGAAGTGAGCAAGTGAGGCAAGACAGGCACAAGACCCAGCTGAGTGCAGAAGCGCTGATGATCACAAGGCGCAAGTGCCTTGGTGAAGACATCAGCAGTGTTGGCCTCAGAGGCCACGTACGCAAGCCGCAACTGTCCACGCTGCTGTAGCTCACGAGCAAGAAAGTAGCGGAGAGCAATGTGCTTTGTTCTGTGCTCCAGTCGCTGCTCTCGACACAAGGCCAGCATGGCCTTGTTGTCTACGTACAGGACTGGAGGAGAACGAGGCGGCTCTCCAAGGTCGGTCAGCAGGTAGGTGAGCCAGCGAAGCTCCTGGGCAGCCATAGCCCCGGCGTAGATCTCAGCCTCACAACTGGAGCCAAGAACAGAAGACGAGCGGGTAGCCCGCCACGAAACAGAGCCGGAACCAAGACTGAAAGTGTAACCCTGTGACGACCGCTGTGTAGCCTGGTCGTCAGCCCAAGAGGCGTCCGCGTGCCCAGTGAGGACCACTGGACTCCGCCCTCCAAGCACTAGCCCAATGCCCGACGTACTGCACAAGTAGCGCAACACCCTCTTCGCTGCAGCCATGTGCTCTGGTCGGTGTCTCCCAAGAGCAACATAGCGTGCGAGAATGCTAAGAGGGTATGCAAGGTCAGGTCGTGTGCAGGTCATCAGGTACATGAGGCAGCCAACAAGCTCTGGATACTGGCCACTCGACTCTACGGACTCATCCGAAGGCAGAGCAGAGAGCGAGTGGCGAGTAGGCAGAGGAGTGGCCTGAGGCGAGGAGTACGTGAAGCCGAAGCGCCGAAGGACCTGCTGCACCATGTGTGACTGAGTCAGGGTAATGGTGCGCTGTGCTCTGTCCCGGGTGATCTGCAAGCCAAGGTAGCTGCGCAGTTCACCCAGGTCAGTGCACGTGTGTCTCTTCTGCAGCTCGGACTTCACGTAGGCGAGTCCACCAGTGTCAGCTGTGGCAAAGACCAAGTCGTCGACGTACACGAGGATGTAGAACGGCGGCAGAGAGGTGTCGGTGCGCAGAAACAGCGACGGGTCGGCAGTAGAAGGAGCAAACCCAAGTGCCGCCAGTGTAGTCCTCAGTGTGTCATGCCACTCACGTGGCGCCTGGCGGAGACCGTAGACTGGACGCCGGAGACTCCACTGGGTACGACCCAGTGAAGCCAGATGGGCGGCGCAGCCAGATCTCCTCGTGCAGGCTGCCCTGCAAGAAAGCAGTGCTGAAGTCGAGAGAGTGCAGCTCGTAGTCACGGTGAGCAGCAACGTGCAGCAGTACCCGAAGAGTGGTCATCTTCGGGGTAGGGGAGAAGGTCTGAAAGTAGTCAACTCCCTGCCGCTGACTGAAGCCACGAGCCACGTAACGCGCCTTGAAGACAGGCGGAGAACCCGGCGGCCGCTTCACCCTGAAGATCCACATGCCACTGACGATGTTCGCCCCAGGAGGGGGGACAGCGTCAACGTAGGTGCCTGTGGACTTCCAGGAAGCCATCTCTGCATCCATAGCTGCCTGCCACTGAGAGGAGTAGGGACCCTCTATCGCCTCCGCATAAGAGCGCGGAGTCGGGATGTCAAGTGCATCCGGGTCTCCCTCAGGGGAAAGCAGTACGGACACGAGATGAGGTGAAGCAGCGGCCAAACACTGGAACTCCTCCTGCCTGTCCTCAAGGACGTCCGTGCCAAGGGCACACTCACCCCCGACGGACGGAGGACAGACAGACTCAGACTCAGCGACAAGACTCGCAGCGTAGTCTAGGCGACAGCGAGCAGCAAAGTCGACGAGCTCAGTAACAAGGGCAAACGCAGCAGTAGACTCGAAAGAAGGGTCAGTGACGGCAGTAGCAAGGAGACGCGTGACAGTAGGACTGGCAGCACGAAGAGAGTCCGACTCCGGGTCGGCAAGAGCAGGAAGAGAGGACGCAGGAGGAGAAGGCAAAGGGGCACCCAGAGGAGCAGTGGACGGACGCAGAGACATCCGGTGCGTGCCAGGGACAGGAGGAGGACGCTGACGCGAACCGCGACCACTAGCGCGCGCAGCACGAACAGGCGACGCAGGACGAGACGCAGGCTCACGACGCTCAGTAAGACCTCCAGTATGACCAGCGTAGGGAGAAGGAGCAGGCAAAGGGGAGGCAGGCTGTAGCTGTGACTGGGACTGGACAGGCTGTGGACCCTCTAAGGGAGGAGGAGGAGGACCAGTAGAAGGTGTAAGACCAAGAACCTGCTGCAGGAGTGGAACGAAGTACGGTCGAGGCCGCGTGGCGACGCCAGAAACAGCAAGGACAGCACCAGGACCCCCAGCAGGAGTACCCGCTCCAGCAGCACCTCCAGTAGCTCCAGCACCTCCAGCAGCACCTCCAGCAGCTCCAGAACCCCCACCAGCACCTCCAGCAGCTCCAGAACCTCCAGCAGCACCAGGAGCACCCCCAGCAGGACCGCCAGTGGTAGTCTCAGCCCCAACACCCTCAGCAGCACCAGCTCTAGTCGAACCTGCAGGCCCAGCAGCTCCAGTACTCCCAGGACGAGCTCCTCCGGGACCCGCGACAGCAGCACCCTCAGTAGCCGACGAACCTCCAGCACCAGCAGCACGGCTCCAGCGCCGGGCAAACCACTCGTGCAGCTCCTGTGGAGAGAGTGGCTCCCGGCGAGACGAAGCACCCAGAGAACCTCCAGGCAGAGCACCTCCAGGCACAGCACCCCGAGGTCCAGCACCCCCAGGCAAAGCACCCCCAGGCTCAGCACCCCCAGGCTCAGCACCCCCAGGGCCAGCACCCCCAGGCCCAGCACCCCCAGGCGTAGCACCCCCAGGCTCAGCACCCCCAGGCTCAGTACCCCTAGGCTCAGCACCCCCAGTAGCCGAAGAACCTCCAGCACCAGCAGCACGGCTCCTGCGCCGGGCAAACCACTCGCGCAGCTCCTGTGGAGAGAGTGGCTCCCTGCGAGACGAAGCACCCGGAGAACCTCCAGGCGGAGCACCTCCAGGCTCAGCACCCCCAGGCAAAGCACCCCCAGGCGTAGCACCCCCAGGCTCAGCACCCCCAGGCTCAGTACCCCCAGGCTCAGCACCCTCAGCAGTACCAGAGTCACCAGTGACCTCGACAGGCCCGACTGCGTCTACCTGGGACACACCTGAAGGGGCAGGACCCTGAGGGGGGAGGGGGTCTACCTGGGGGGGACCTGGTACAAGGAAGAGCGGGGGCAGGGGGAGGGACGGAGTGCGGTAGGGGAAGAGGCGGTAGTAGGGGACCGACTCGTCAAACGTGACGTCCTGGGAGGACAGAACACGGCGAGAGGTGGGGTGGTAGAACTGCCACCCAGGCGCGTCAGGGGGGAACCCTAGGAACACGCAAGGAGCAGCACGAGCGGACAGTTTGTCCGCAGACAAGTCGCGGACAAACGCCCGAGATCCCCAGACCCGGAACGCCGACGCATCGCCAACCTTCCCCGTCCACAGCAAGGCTGGGGAGGTCTCCGGTCTGGAGACCCTGGGGTGAAGGTTGATCTGATGCGCCGCGTACCTCACCGCAAACGGCCACAGAAAATGGGGGGCAGCCGCATGCATCATAGACGTACGAGCGATGTCCATGACCATGCCAATGCGGCGCTCAGCAATCCCATTTTGCTGCGGAGAGTCCGGAAGCGTGAAGGTCTGACGGATGCCCCGTGCGCGACAGTAGGCTCTCAGAAGGCTTGAGGAAAACTCTCCGCCTCTGTCCGAGTGTAGACGCAGAACAGGAAAGTCCGAGCCAAAGCTCTGCTTGAGCTGGAGACGAGCTAGGTGGATCCAGTCGATCAGCACCTCAGTGACATCACCCTTGCTGCGCAAGGGGAAGACTGCGGTGTAACGCGAGTAGTCGTCAACAACTAGCAGGAAGTAGCGCTCGTGACCCTGTCCACGAACGCGGGCTGGGCCCCACACGTCCATGTGAATCGTCTGCAACGGGGCCTCTGTCGGAGGAAACTGAGAGGAGTGAGGGGCAGCACGCTGGCGCCCCTCGACACAGGGGACACAGGTAGGGCCAGGGCCCTGAGGAAGGGGAGGGAGGGACCGGGGGAGACCAGAAACAAGAAGACGAGAGGCCATGCCTCTAAGCCGAAGCAGAGAGGGGTGACCAAGGCGGTGGTGCCAGAGGAGAGTCTCGTGAGACAGGAGACGACACGAACAGGGGGCAGACTCAGGACCAGACCTGGACGCTGCAGCAAACACCTGACCCGACGCAGCTACCCTACCAGACTCAGTAACTGGAGGAGACGCAGTGGTCAGTGTGTACAGGCTCGACCCCGGCCGACGAGTAAACGTGGCCAGGTGTCGGCCTGTCCGAGCGTCTGTGCAGTGGGTCACCCGCTGACTCGCAGGAGTGAACTGGTGAACCCCCGCATCCTGCAGGTTAGCACCACTCACCAAGTTCGTAGAGAACGAGGGGAGGTAAAGACCAGACAGGGTGCCAGAGGGGGCCGCCGGACACGGGAGGACAGTGGAGAAGTGAGCAAGGACAGGGCCCCCAGAGGGGTCTGCCAGAGAGACTGCAACTGGCCGACCAAGCGGCGTGAGTGTGGTGCAGTCTCGAAAGAAGGAGCGGGAAGCCCCCGAGTCAAGGGTGAAGGTGTGAGAGGCCGGAGCCGACGCGGTACCTGAGAGAGCAGACTCACCCACACCTGAGGAAGCAGACTCACTAGCACCTAGAGCAGCAGCCGCACCTGTACCTGGAGCAGGAGACACACTAGCACCCAGAGCAGCAGCCGCACCAGCAGCTAGAGCAGCAGGCTCTATACCCGGGTCAGGCGGTACGCACAGGTGACCGGCACGGCCAGCACTAGTAGGCAATGCATACATGGCCGTGAGAATAGCATCATAGTCAAGAGCAAATATATCTACCCTCTGCCTAAGCAACTCCACCTAGTCGGGGAGCTCAGCCTCGTCGCCAAACTCGGTACGCCAGGCGTCGTTCAGACGGGCGAAGCAGCGGGACGGTGTATGACTAGGCGTCCCACAAGGCTGACCAGTCCGAGCACCAGTGCGAATCACGTAAGAGCAGCGAACAGAACTGAGGGACCCTCTACTCTGAGCGTACCACTCACAAAGCTGCTGGGGCGTGAGAGACGCGCGTGGGCGTCGCTGGAGCTGCATCTGGCCGCCGCCAGTAGAAGCAGGAGCAGGAGTAGCAGCAGTAAGGAAGGCAGGGGCTCACCAGTGGTGGGAAGAGCAGGCTCGACAACTCGGCGACTCGCAACTCGTCGGCACGGCGGCACTGCAGTAACTGCGGCTCGGCGGCTCGGGCGACTCGGGCGGCTCGGCTGCTCGGGCGACTCGGGCGGCTCGGCGGCTCGGCGGCTCGGGTGGCTCGGCCGGCTCGGCCGGCTCGGGCGGCTCGGGCGGCTTGGGCGGCTCGGGCGGCTCGGCTGCTCTGCGGCGCGGCTGCTGGGCTGCTCAGCGGCTCGGCTACGGCTCGGCTGCTGGGCTGCTCGGCGGCTCGGTGGGGGGGGCGGCTCGGCAATGCAGCAGGCGACGGGCCGGGGCAGCTGCGGGGGGCCGGGACGGGCGGTGCATGGGCGGCGTGGGGCCGGGACGTGCGGTGCACGTGCGGCGTGGGGCCGGGACGGCGGCGCGCTGCCGGAACGGGCGGCGCACGGGCGGCGTGGGGCCAGGACGGGCGGCGCACGGGCGGAGTGGGGGCCGGGACGACGGCGCGGGGCTGGGACGGGCGGCGCACGGGCGGCGTGGGGCCGGGACGGGCGGCTCACGGGCGTCGACGGGCTGGAGCAGCGGCGCGCGGTCGGGACGGGCGACGCGCGGGCGGCTAAGGGCCGGGACAGGCGGCGCGCGGGCGGCTAGGGGCCAGGACGGGCGGCGCGCGGGCGGCTAGGGGCCAGGACGGGCGGCGCGCGGGCGTCTAAGGGCCGGGACGGGCGGCTAAGGGCCAGGACGGGCGGCGCGCGGGCGTCTAAGGGCCGGGACGGGCGGCGCGCGGGCGTCTAAGGGCCGGGACGGGCGGCGCACGTACGGTTAGGGGCCGGGACGGGCGGCGCGCGGGCGGCTAGGGGCCGGGACGGGCGGCGCGCCAGAAAAGAAAGAGGCCGCGCGCCCCGAGGCGCGCGCCAAAGTGCCCCGAGATTGAAAATGCGTCGCACGCCACGGGGCGTGCGACAGAGCATGTAGCAGCGGAAGCAGTAGTACCCACAGGCCGAGAGCGTAACCGCTCTGAAACCATTTGAAAGAAACTAGAACGAGAATGAATGAACTATGAATGAAGTGAGTACATATAGGAAACCCTGATTAGGTTGTACCCCCTATGGGATGCCCCACTATAGCCTACACAAATATATAAGCTATAATGTTATGACAAACAAGGGGTCACAAGACCAGTCAAGCAAAGCAGACAAATCTCAGGGTGGATCACACCGTCACCACACAGTCCGAGCACAAGTTCAAGGCCACAAGGCCAGTTCACATGCAGGAGTACATACATATATATATAAGGCTAAACAAGCAAGAGCAGGTATATATATATGTAAGAGTACAAGCAAGGTCAAGGGGTGAGCAAGTGAGGCAAGACAGGCACAAGACCCAGCTGAGTACAGAAGCGCTGATGATCACAAGGCGGAAGTGCCTTCGTGAAAACATCAGCAGTGTTGGCCTCAGAGGCCACGTACGCAAGTCGCAACTGACCACGCTGCTGCAACTCACGAGCAAGAAAGTAGCGGAGAGCAATGTGCTTCGTTCTGTGCTCCAGGCGCTGCTCCTGACACAAGGCTAGCATGGCCTTGTTGTCTACGTACAGCACCGGAGGAGAACGAGGCGGCTCTCCGAGGTCAGTCAGCAGGTAGGTAAGCCAGCGAAGCTCCTGTGCAGCCATGGCCCCGGCATAGATCTCAGCCTCACAACTGGAGCCGAGAACAGAAGACAAGCGAGTAGCCCGCCACAAAACAGAGCCGGAACCAAGGCTGAAGGTGTAACCCTGTGACGACCGCTGCGTAGCCTGGTCGTCAGCCCAAGAAGCGTCTGCGTGCCCAGTGAGGACCACTGGACTCTGCCCTCCAAGCACAAGCCCCATGCCCGGCGTACTGCACAAGTAGCGCAACACCCTCTTCGCTGCAGCCATGTGCTCTGGTCTGTGTCTCCCAGGAGCAACATAGCGTGAAAGAATGCTAAGAGGGTATGCAAGGTCAGGTCGTGTGCAGGCCATCACGTACATGAGGCAGCCAACAAGCTCTGGGTACGGGCCACTCGACTCCACGGACTCATCCGAAGGCAGAGCTGAGAGCGAGTGGCGAGTAGACAGAGGAGTGGCTTGAGGCGAGGAGTACGTGAAGCCGAAGCGCCGAAGGACCTGCTGCACCATGTGTGACTGAGTCAGGGTAATGGTGCGGCGTGCTCTATCCCGGGTGATCTGCAAGCCAAGGTAGCTGCGCAGTTCACCCAGGTCTGTGCACGTGTGTCTCTTCTGCAGCTCGGACTTCACGTGGGCGAGTCCAGCAGTGTCAGCTATGGCAAAGCCCAAGTCGTCGACGTACACGAGGATGTAGAACGGCGACAGAGAGGTGTCGGTGCGTAGAAACAGCGACGGGTCAGCAGTAGAGGGAGCAAACCCAAGAGCCGCAAGTGTAGTTCTAAGTGTGTTGTGCCACTCGCGCGGTGCCTGGCGGAGACCGTAGACTGGCCGTCGGAGGCTCCACTGGGTGCTAGAAGGGAAAGTCCCAGTGAAGCCAGGTGGACGGCGCAACCAGATCTCCTCGTGCAGGCTACCCTGAAGGAAAGCAGTGCTGAAGTCAAGGGAGTGAACCTCGTAGTCACGCAGAGCGGCTACGTGTAGCAGCACCCGAACAGTGGTCATCTTCGGGGTGGGGGAGAAGGTCTGAAAGTAGTCAACTCCCTGCCGCTGACTGAAGCCACGAGCCACGTAACGCGCCTTGAAGACAGGTGGAGAGCCCGACGGCCGCTTCACCCTGAAGATCCACATGCCACTGACGATGTTCACCCCAGGAGGGGGAACCGCTTCAACGTAGGTGCCTGTGGACTTCCAGGAAGCCATCTCTGCATCCATAGCTGCCTGCCACTGAGAGGAGTAGGGACCCTCTACGGCCTCCGCGTAAGAGCGTGGAGTCGGGATGTCTAGTGCATCCGGGTCTCCCTCAGGGTTAAGCAATACGGACGCGAGATGAGGTGAAGCAGCAGCCAGACACTCGAACTCCTCCTGCCTGTCCTCAAGGACGTCCGTGCCAAGAGCACACTCACCCCCGACGGACGAAGGACAGACAAACGCAGACTCAGCAACAAGACTAGCAGCGTAGTCTAGACGACTGCGAGCAGCAAAGTCGACGAGCTCAGCAACAAGAGCAGACGCAGCAGTGGAGTCAAAGGAGGGGTTAGTGACAACAGTAGCAAGGAGACGCGTGACAGTAGGACTGGCAGCACGAAGAGAGTCCGACTCAGGGTCGGCAAGCACAAGAAGAGAGGACTCAGGAGGAGAGGGCAAAGGGGCACGCAGAGGAGCAGTGGACGGACGCAGAGACATCCGGTGCGTGCCAGGGACAGGAGGAGGACGCTGACGCGAACTGCGACCACTAGTGCGAGCAGCACGAACAGGCGACGCAGGACGAGACGCAGGCTCACGACACTCAGCAAGACCTCTAGTAGGACCAGTGTACGGAGAAGGAGAAGGCAGTGGGGAGGCCGGCGGTAACTGTGACTGCGACTGGACAGGCGGTGGACACTCTAAGGGAGGAGGAAGACCAAGAACCTGCTGAAGGAGCGGAACAAAGTACGGCCACTGGAGCGGGCTCCGCACCCCCAGGCTCAGTAGCTCCAGACTCAGCACCCCCAGGCAAAGGACCCCCAGGCTCAGCACCCCCAGTCGTAGTACCCCCAGGCTCAGCACCCCTAGTCGTAGCACCCCTAGTCGTAGCACCCCCAGGCTCAGCACCCCCAGGATCAGCATCCCCAGTCGCAGCACCCCCAGGCTCAGCACCCACGCGCGCAGCACCCCCAGAGTCAGCACCCCCAGGCTCAGCACCCGCAGCAGTACCAGAGTCACCAGCAACCTTGACCGGCTCGACTGCATCTACCTGGGACACACCTGAAGGGGCAGGACCCTGAGGGGGGAGGGGGTCTACCGGGGGGGGACCTGGCACAAGGAAGTGCGGTGGCGGGGGGAGGGAAGGAGTGCGGTAGGGGAAGAGGCGGTAGTAGGGTACTGACTCGTCGAACGCGACGTCCTGGGAGGACAGAACACGACGAGAGGTGGGGTGGTAGAACTGCCACCCAGGGGCGTCAGGGGGGAAGACAAGGAAGACACAGGGAGCAGCACGAGGGGACAGCTTGTCCGTAGACAAGTCGCGGACAAACGCCCGAGATCCCCAGACACGGAACGCAGACGCATCGCCAACCTTCCCCGTCCACAGCAAGGCTGGGGAGGTCTCCGGTCTGGAGACCCTGGGGTGAAGGTTGATCTGATGCGCCGCGTACCTGACCGCAAATGGCCACAGAAAATGGGGGGCAGCCGCATGCATCATAGACGTACGAGCGACGTCCATGACCATGCCAATGCGGCGCTCAGCAATCCCATTTTGCTGCGGTGAGTCCGGAAGCATGAAGGTCTGGCGGATGCCTCGCGCACGACAGAAGGCACGCAGAAGGCCAGAGAAGAACTCTCCGCCTCTGTCCGAGTGCAGACGCAACACAGGAAAGTCCGAGCCAAAGCTCTGCCTGAGCTGGAGACGAGCTGCGCGGATCCAGTCGATCAGCACCTCAGTGACATCACCCTTGCTGCGCAAGGGGAAGACTGTGGTGTAACGCGAGTAGTCGTCAACCACCAGCAGGAAGTAGCACTCGTGACCGAGTCCACGGACGCGGGCAGGGCCCCACACGTCCATGTGAAGCGTCTGCAACGGAGCTTCTGTCGGAGGAAACTGGGAGGAGTGAGGGGCAGCACGCTTGCGCCCCTCGACGCAGGGGACACAGGCAGGGCCAGGGCCCTGAGGAAGGGGAGGGAGGGACCGGGGGGGACCAGACACAAGAAGACGGGAGGCCATGCCTCTGAGCCGAAGCAGAGAGGGGTGGCCAAGGCGGTTGCATGCATCATGGAAGTACGAGCGACGTCCATGACCATGCCAATGCGGCGCTCAGCAATCCCATTTTGCTGAGGAGAGTCCGGAAGCGTAAAGGTCTGGCGGATGCCTCGCGCACGACAGTAGGCTCGCAGAAGGCCAGAGGAGAACTCTCCGCCTCGGTCAGAGTGCAGACGCAGAACAGGAAAGTCCGAGCCGAAGCTCCTCCTGAGCTGGAGACGAGCTGCGCGGATCCAGTCGATCAACACCTCAGTGACATCACCCTTGCTGCGCAAGGGGAAGACTGTGGTGTAACGCGAGTAGTCGTCAACCACCAGCAGGAAGTAGCGCTCGTGACCCTGTCCATGGACGCGGGCTGGGCCCCACACGTCCATGTGAAGCGTCTGCAGCGGGGCCTCTGTCGGGGGAAACTGAGAGGAGTGAGAGGCAGCCAGGAGCCGCCCCTCGACATTGGGGACACAGGAAGGACCAGGCCCCGGAGGAAGGGGAGGGAGGGACGAGGGAAGACCAGAGACAAGGACACGGGAAGCCATGCCTCGGAGACGAGGCAGGGAGGGGTGACCAAGACGGTGGTGCCAGAGGAGAGTCTCGTGAGACAAGAGGCGACACGAGCAGGGGGCAGACTCAGGACCAGACCTGGACGCTGCAGCAAACACCTGACCCGACGCAGCTACCTGACCAGACGCAGTGACTGGAGGAGACGCAGTGGTCAGTGTGTACAGGCTCGACCCCGGCCGACGTGTAAACGTGGCCAGGTGTCGGCCTGTCCGAGCGTCCGTGCAGTGGGTCACCCGCTAACTCGCAGGAGTGAACTGGTGAACCTCCGTATCCTGCAGGTCAGCACCACTCACCAAGTTCGTAGAGAACGAGGGGAAGTAATTACCAGACAAGGTGCCAGAGGGGGCAACCGGACACGGGAGGACAGTGGAGAAGTGAGAGAGGACAGGACCCCCAGAGGGGTCTGCCAGGGAGACTGCAACTGGCCGACCAAGCGGCGTGAGTGTGGTGCGGTCTCGAAAGAAGGAGCGAGAAGCCCCTGAGTCAAGTGTGAAGGTGAGGGAGGCCGAAGCCGACGTGGTACCTGAGAGCGCAGACTCACCAGCACCTGAGGGCGTGGATGCACTGGCACCTAGAGCAGCAGCCTCACCAGTACCTAGAGCAGCAGTACCAATGCCCGGGTCGGGCGGGAAACACCGGTAACAGTCACCCTCATCACTAATAGTCACAGCATACATGGCAGCAAGGATAGCATCAAAGTCAAGATCAAAGATAGCTACGCCTGCCGTAGACAGCTCTCCCCAGCGGGTAATCTCACTAGCCTCCGGGAACTGCTGACGCCAAGCGTCCGTCAGGCGGCCAAAGCAGCGCTGGGTGGGATGAGCACCCCCACTCTGCTCACCCGCGCGGTCGCCAGAGCGAAGGACGTAGGTGCACGGGCCAAAACCCCCACCACGCTGACGCTGCGTGTACCACTCACGGAGCTGCTGAGGAGGGGGGATGTCCCGAGAACGCTGCTGCTGGTGCTGCTGCTGGCGCTCACCACTCCCGGAGCCGCTCCGCTGAGAAGCACCACCCCGACCAGCTCCACCTCCTCCACCACCGCCGCCTCCGCCTCCGCCGCCACCGCCGCCTCCGCTCCCACCGCTACCGCCACCGCCGCCTCCGCCTCCTCCGCTGCCACCGCCACCTCCACCCCCGCCACCACTCCCACCGCCACCCCCACTCCCCCCGCCGCCCCCACCGCCACCTCCACCACCCCCGCTAGCCCCACCCGCGCCCTTGCCCCCCTTGCCCTTGCCAGAGCGGCGTCTCCTGTTAGGGGTAGACGCTGCAGCGACCGACTCAAGACCAACGAGGTCGGCCGCAGCAGGAGAGGCGACAAAGGGCAACAAGGGGGAAGGGGAACACCCCTTAAAGATGGGGGTGCGAGGGCCACCACGAGAGGCTCCTACAGGGACTATGCTCTTCTCCGCCGCTAGGAGGGCCTTCTCTAGGAGGTCAACAGTGAGAGTGGTGGGACAGACTGAGAGGAAGTGGTCCCTGACTACACGAAGGGATTCAGGGAGGCGGGTGACTATATAATAG
Source organism: Closterium sp. NIES-65 (assembly GCA_948144175.1). Classification (NCBI taxonomy): domain Eukaryota; kingdom Viridiplantae; phylum Streptophyta; class Zygnematophyceae; order Desmidiales; family Closteriaceae; genus Closterium; species Closterium sp. NIES-65. Next base: position 3,321,706 of record CANXME010000843.1, read on the forward strand.
AGAGTGATGTACATGGGGGGGGGTTCTTGGCGCAGAACTCAGCAGGAAGCGCGGCGCGGTAGCGAGTGTCACTAGTGCGGAGGTGCGTAATGAGGTCAGCGACTGTGGGAAAGGCAGCAAGGTCAGGAAAGAGGTACGGTAGCATGAGGCGGCTTAGTGCAGCAGTGGCAGGGGAGGAGTAGCGTGCAACGAGAGCGTCGTACAAGATCTGGGCACTCTTGTACTGACTAAAGTGCGCGCGCTCAGTAGTAGGCAGGTGGCGACGCACAGCAAGACGTGCAGCAGCATCGCGAGTGGCCCACTGGGAGCGAACAGTGGCGTCGGCATCGGCAGCAGGGGCAGGGGAAGCACCAGAGGTGAGGTCAAAGAGGGAAAGACCGTCTGCCCTATCGCACTGTAGGAAAAGCTGCAGGTCATCCACCCAAACCTCAAAGTCAATGGCTCGACCCTCATCGTCAAAAGCGAGAACACTGGGGGTAGCCATGACAACAGTGGACTAGCAGTACCAACTGTAGGACAGGGGCAGGGCAGTGACAGAAGCGCTGCTCTCACCAGGCAGGGCGGGTCGGGCAGCTCAGCGGTACAGCAGCACGGCAACACGGCTGCTCGGACGGCACTGCAGCAACTGCGGCTCCGTGGCACCAGCGGCTCGGCTCCTCAGGCGGCTCGGGCGACTCAGGCGGCTCGGGCGGCTCGGGCGGCTCGGGCTGGTCGGGCGGCTCGGGCGGCTCAGGAGAGTCGGGCGGCTCGGGCGGCTCGTGCAGCTCGGGCAGGTCGGGGGGCTCGGAAGGCTCGGGCGGGTCGGGCGGTTCGGGCGGCGCGGGCGGTGTAGGGCGGCAAGGCCGCTGGTGCGAGGGGCGGCTGGGCCGCTGAGAAGGGCGGCGAGGCCGCTGCGGAAGGGCGGCGGGGCCGCTGTTGGGAATATAAACGCATGACTTAGTGCGTTCCTGTAGTATCGAACCTCACCCGATACTGGAGCACAACAAAAGGAGTATGAAGTCGAAAAAAGGCGCGTACCACATCAAACCGCAACTGGAAGTTGCGAGCCGTAACCGCCTGGAGGTTACGCAACAGCAGGCGACGCTTCAGTGAACAGTAACCGCCTCGATAGTCGAAGCGTTACGCGTCTTGATAAACATAACCGCTTCCTGTAATCTATCTTTTCTATATATTCCTGTATGCTCTTTGCTTCAATCAATTACTTGTTCTCACATACCAGCACAAGTACAAGCACAGTTCAACAACATCCTGCGACTGCACACATCCACACCATTCAACGGGAAGGACTTCTACTCTTGGAGCTTCGAGTTTGAACTCCTGATGGAAGGCGCGAATCTTCTTGGATTCTTCAACGGTACCTGGCCATATCCACACAACGGCGAAGACAAAGACAAAGAAAATTATACGTATCACTCCCTGATGGCTTACACCGTTCTTCTCCGAAACCTGTCGCCGAACGAACAACAAAGCATCCGCGCCTACCGGAACTACGCAAACTCTGCGGAACTCGCCTATCAACATCTGCGAAGCATTCATCAAGCATCCGACAGCGTTACACAAAGCCGACTCATGGCACAACTGACAACAGTTCAAATGCAACCTGGAGAAAAGGCCATGCCTTACATCAGTCGCTGTCAAGGACTACGCGACAGACTTATTCGCTGCGGAGGAAACTTATCTGAAGAAGCTTTCGTAACCGTCGTTCTTGCCGGCCTTGGACCTCAATGGCGCACCACCCGTTCACTTCTTCGCGCTCACGGTCGACTCTCCGAAATGCATCTCTGCGCCGAACTTCACGCCGAGCAGCAGGAAATGGACCTGTTCGAAGAACGCAACAACAAAAGGCATCATCAACCAGTTGTTCTTTACACCAATCGACGACAGCCACGTTACCAAAACCGAGGACACGTACCTCCTTATTGTCATCTATGTCGGACTTCAGGACACACACGCTTCAGCTGCCCTCAGCAACAACGACAACCAGCACCATTCTCTCGTCCTCTGCGACCCGCGCCTCCCCACATCGCGTCAACTCAACAACGACCCGCTACCGCCTCAACGACTACTTCAACGCGACCGCCAACTTCCACTTCGGGACCTGCACAGACATCAAGAATCGTCGCCATGGCACGAACAACAGAGTCAAACATCGACTCGTGTATTACCGGCTCTCCACCGACTTACAGTCCTGATGAGCAACCGTCACCACCACCGTCGTCCCTTAACGTGAATCCAACGTACGCCGCCATCGCGAACAGTGCACCCACCGGACCAGACACATGGTTCCTCGACAGCTGTTGCGGTCATCACATGTGCTCTTCATCACAATTTCTTCAGCGCAAACGACGTCTTCTGCGAGACGTCATCATCACCATCGCCAACAACGAAAACCTGCGCACCAACAAACAAGGAGTCGTGGAGCTTCAGTCAAACGAAACAAACGTTATCCTTCAACTAAACAAAGTACTCGTCGTCGACAACCTCGGCTTCAACTTACTGAGCGTCAGCCAACTCATGTCGAAAGGCGTTCACCTGGAGTGCGACTCCGACGCCCTGGAAATCCGTCTTTACCACGGAAAAGGGGGGGTCTTCATCGGCCGCGCAATCCAACAAGATGACGTGTTCGTCCTCGATTTCGACCCCGACAAAGGCACCGCAGACAGCGACGGCATAGTCGCTCTCGCACCTTGGACGCATCCGCCAGACCTCGACCCGAACTTCAGTCCTGAAGGCTTCTGGTACTCTCGTACCATTCCCGAAGCTGAACGCACCAACGCGCTTGCCGTCTTGCAAACACAAGCAACAACACCTGAGTCAGCACCCGTCATCGAAACAACAATTGCACCCGTCATAGCACCAACAACCACCGAACCTGCAGTTGAAGAACCAACCGTCGTCGCGGAACAACCTTCCGAAACTCCATAGCCCGGTCCCTCCGTCGCACCACCACCTCTCATCATTGACACGCCACCGACAGCCGCCCAACAGTTAACGCCAGCACCACGCGCCGTTCATCGAAGTGCAGCAACACACGCCGCCTTTTTCGCTAACGCAGACTTCTATCAACGCTCCGTCGGTCACAGCGCCTCCGAAGACATCTGGCATCAACGTCTTGGACATCCTGGAAACAAAACACTTTACAACACAATACGAGCCGGAGTGTTAGACAAGAACGCCCTACTTCTTCCCAACGGACGTGAACTCGAACGACCACGTGGCACTTGCTTCATCTGCCCGGAAGCAGATCTGCCTCACCAACCATTCCCGTCACATCACAACCCGAGCGCCCCCGTTTATCAACCACTCGAGAAAGTCTACAGCGACATCCTCTACATACCTCGAACTGAAGGACGTGAAGACCTGAACTACGTCATCACCTTCATCGACGCCGCAACGCGATATGTCTGGCACGTAAACTTACCGTCACGAGACATGGCTCTAGAAGCCTTCACAGCCTGGCTACCTGTTGCTGAAAGAGAGTCGGGAGCGAAACTGAAGAGTTTTCAGTCAGATGGCGCAAAGGAGTACCAGTCAAACCACTTCACGCAGTTCTTGCCAGAAAGAGGCATCAAACGCCTCATCTCTCTTCCTTACGCTCACCAACAGCAGGGTGTGGCAGAAAGGATGAACAGGACCCTGCAGACAACCATGCGAAAGCTGCTACGTGGAACTCGACTGCCCAACTCAGAATGGCTAGCAGCGATGGACCACGCTGTCCTCGTCTTCACTGCCCAACAACGCATCTCCGCACCTGTTGTGGACTGGGAAGCTGGGCAACACAAAAATGTTAAGAGTTTTTGGATGTATGGTACAGTACCGCCCACACACTGCACGCGCAGGGAGATTTTCGCAACGTGCACAGTGGGGTCTACACCTCGGGCTGGCAAAACATTACGAAGCCTGGCGAATCTTCGACGTCCACACAAAGGAAACAGTAGCAGCACGTGACGTTATCTTCTACGAGCGACTCACCCTCAACCATTACCTGGACAACATCGCACGCCACGTCGACCCCACCGGCGGATTTTCTGGTTCCCGAGCCTTCGCTTCACCCTCCGACGCTGCTGACTAGGAAGAAGAAAACGTCGACGGCGCCTCCGAAGCTGCTGGACCCCTTCCCTACTGCTCCGTCCCAATCCCCATGGACGAGGAAAATCCTCGCGACAGCAACAATGCCGACGTCTACTACCATTTCGCCGACACTGGTTACGTAACACCCCAACCCGTCAACACCGACATCTCTGAACGATACGGCCCCGGATTCGCACCTGATCCTGAAGCGGGAGACGAAGCAGTCTATCCCGAGGATCCCTTGCTGAACCGTCACACCCCCAGCGGACTCCAAGTCCTGGGACTCGTCGCTGCAGTGCACGGGCCTTCGTCGCCACCTGAAGAGCCTCGCTCTGTCAAGTAGGCTCTGGGGGGGGAACACAAAGAAAAATGGCGCGAAGCCATGGAAAAGGAGTTAAAAGCGCTTTCAAACCGCAACACCTGGAAGATCGTCCCTGCATCACTCGCACAAGACAGACCCATTCTCTCCGGAAAATGGGTATTCCGGATCAAAACCAACTCCGACGGAACCATCGAACGATTTAAAGCTCGATGGGTCGTCCGCGGATTCGACCAAGAGTATGGTCGCGACTTCACTGAAACTTTTGCACCAGTCAGTCGACATACTTCCCTGCGTATACTCCTCGCCATCGCCACCTCACGTCGCCGCCCACTCCGACAAATCGACGTCGCCAACGCTTTTCTGTACGCCCCAGTCGACGCTGAAATCTTCGTCGAACAGCCCCACGGGTTCGTCGACGACCCTTCCCTCGTCTGCCAACTACTTAAATCACTATACGGAATTAAGTAGGCACCGCGACTCTGGCAGCAGTACCTGCACGCACGACTTAAACGCATCGGATTCAACCAACTGCCCCATGACCAGGGCATGTATCGCCTCACTCACGACAACGACTACGTCCTGCTAATCGTCTACGTCGACGATTTACTTTACATCGGGTCAACTACCACCATCGTCACCTGGTTCGAAAGGGAGCTTCAGACAGATCTCTCCCTCACAGTCTCACCCAACGTCACGCAGTACCTAGGGCTCAACATCCTCGACGAAGACAACGCCATTCGTCTCAGCGCCTCAAAATACGCAAGCACTATCGCCGAACGCTTCTGCATCACACCGACGCACGTCGCAACACCCTACAGTCACCTATCGCTCGATCCAACCGAAGAAACCAACCCACTGCCGTCTGCTGGAATCCAAGAATATCAACAGAAACTGGGCTGCCTACTCTTTGCCGCCGTTACGTGCCGACCGGACTTATCCTACAGCGCCAGTCAACTAGCGACCTACCTCAAGCGCCCAGAACAACGTCACCTCAAGGAACTCAACCGTGCCCTTCTCTACTTCATCTCGACGCCAACAGTTGGCTTAACGTATCACAAGAGCACGACGACCGACCTAAAACTACTCGGCTACGTCGACGCTGATCACGCTGCTGATCGTGTCGATCGTCGCTCTCGCACCGGCTACATCTACCGTCTCGAGCCCGTCGGAACTATCTCCTGGCAATCAAGTAAGCAGGAACTCGTCGCACTATTATCTGCTGAAGCAGAGTATATTGCTCTCTGCACCGCTACCAAGGAAGGTCTGTACCTGCGCGAACTGCTGGAAGAAGCGAAAATTGCGAAAGTACCCAGCTTGTCGCTTTTCTGCGACAACCAGTCCGCGATACGAATCGCGAACAAGAATGGCTTCGCCAACAGAACCAAGCATATCGCACTGCGATACTTCTTCGTGAAAGACGAAATTGAGAAGGGAAAACTCCAGCTGGACTACTGCCCGACCACCGAGATGGCAGCAGATTATCTCACCAAGAAGTTACCAAAGGGGAAATTCGAGTACTGCATGCTGCTCACCGGATTGGGCCACGTCACCGAAGCTGACCACGTCGACACTCCAGAAACAAAGGGGAGTGTTGGGAATATAAACGCATGACTTAGTGCGTTCCTGTAGTATCGAACCTCACCCGATACTGGAGCACAACAAAAGGAGTATGAAGTCGAAAAAAGGCGCGTACCACATCAAACCGCAACTGGAAGTTGCGAGCCGTAACCGCCTGGAGGTTACGCAACAGCAGGCGACACTTCAGTGAACAGTAACCGCCTCGATAGTCGAAGCGTTACGCGTCTCGATAAACATAACCGCTTCCTGTAATCTATCTTTTCTATATATTCCTGTATGCTCTTTGCTTCAATCAATTACTTGTTCTCACATACCAGCACAAGTACATTCACTCAAAAGACTTCCGCTGTGCTACTCTAGCACCTACTAGCCTATTCTCTGCAAAGATCCTAAGGCTGAAATCCTCGGCCCAACAGTATCGAGCAGGTTCCCCCTTGGGAATTGTGCCTAGGGCCCACCACATCGAGTTTTTTTTTTTTTTTTTTTTTTTTTTTCTACCCGAAGCGTGCTCCGCCCGAGTCGCGCTCCGGGCTCTCACCTCGCCGAACCGCCCTAGCGGCCCCCTACGCCCTAGCGGCCCCTTCCCCTAGCGGCCCCGCCGCCCTTCGTTTCGGCCCCGCCGCCCTTTAGTGCGGCCCCGCCGCCCGTCACAGCGGCCCCGTCGCCCCGCATCGCGGCCCCGCCGCCCGTCTCCGCGGCCTCGCCGCCCTTCGTTGCGGCCCTGCCCCTACTCAGCGGCCCCGTCGCCCTTCTCCTCAGCGGCCCCGCCGCCCTGCTCAGCGGCCCCGCCGCCCTACTCAGCGGCCCCACCGCCCTTCTCCTCAGCAGCCCCGCCGCCCTACTCAGCGGCCCCGCCGCCCTTCTCCTCAGCGGCCCCGCCGCCCTACTCAGCGGCCCCGCCTGTGAAAGTTTAGAAGAAAGAAGAGGATTGCACTAGCAAGAATGGGGATACAAATAGCAAACCCTAGAAGGGTTGTACTCGCTATAGAGCACCCCACTACAGGCTAGAGAATAAGATAACATTCTGACACACCCCCATAGCCAAAGTGGGGTGTAATCAACAGAGGAAGCAAAGCAGTACAAGCTCAGGGTGGATCACAATGTCACCACACATTCTGAGCACAAGTTCAAGAAGCAATAGTTTAAAGGGTACAATTATGAGCAAAGCTAGCGGTAGTCACAACGGGCAAGCGAGGAGGAGGAGAGAGAGTGAGAGGAGAGGAGATAGTAGGCGACGGCTGAAGCTGCAGACACACGGGCAACAGGAGGCAGACTGGCTCAGCGACAGCTGCAGCAGTGGGAGACAAAGGAGGAGGAGGAGCAAAGGGAGGAATGCAGAAGTGCCACCCCCATACTCGCCACCCCCTACTCGCCACTCCCCAAACCCTAACACAGGCAGGGCGGGATGGCGGGTAGGGAGGTTACGGGGGAGGGGGGGGAGAGGGGGGGGGGGGGGGGGGGAACCGACGCGCGGCCTCCCAGGGCGCCAAGACAGGCAGCAGAAGGGGCGGCGCTCGCCCCCCTCCCGCAAGCGGCCCCCGAGGGTCGCCTCGACAGGCGACGGGAAAAGGGGCCGCAGGCGGGGCCGGGGCCGGGGCGCAGGTAGGGCGATGGGGCCGGGGCGCAGGTAGGGCGTTGGGACGACGGGGCCGCAGGTAGGGCGGCGGGGCCGGGGCCAGGGCCGCAGGTAGGATCGCCCGAGCCGCGCGCAGGCGGCCCGAGCCGCGCGCGGGCCTGGCGCCGCCACGACGGGCGACGGGGGGCGACGCGGAGGTCCCCGTCGCCCGTTGCAGCGCCTCCCGGGAGCGGCGCGCGGCATGACGGGGCAGTAACCCGCCGCGCGCCTCGGGGCGCACGGCGGGAAGAGAACCGCCGCGCGCCTCGGGGCGCACGGCGGGCAGAAAACCGCCGCGCGCCTCGGGGCGCACGGCGGGATGGAAAAATGCCGCACGCCACGGGGCGTGCGGCACAGAGAGTAGTGATAGCAGTAGTAGTAGGAGTTGCAGCGGAAGCAACGAGGTGGTGAGCCCACCCACAGGATCGATCCAAGGGGATCGACCTGCTCTGATAGCATGTGAAAGTTTAGAAGAAAGAAGAGGATTGCACTAGCAAGAATGGGGATACAAATAGCAAACCCTAGAAGGGTTGTACTCCCTATAGAGCACCCCACTACAGGCTAGAGCATAAGATAACATTCTGACACCGCCGCCCTACTCAGCGGCCCCGCCGCCCTTCTCCTCAGCGGCCCCGCCGCCCTACTCAGCGGCCCCGCCGCCCTTCTCCTCAGCGGCCCCGCCGCCCTACTCAGCGGCCCCGCCGCCCTTCTCCTCAGCGGCCCCGCCGCCCTACTCAGCGGCCCCGCCGCCCTTCTTCTCAGCGGCCCCGCCGCCCTATTCAGCGGCCCCGCCGCCCTTCGTCTCAACAGCCCCGCCGCCCTACTCAGCGGCTGTTGGGCTGAGGATTTCAGCCTTAGGATCTTTGCAGAGAATAGGCTAGTAGGTGCTAGAGTAGCACAGCGGAAGTCTTTTGAGTGAATGTACTTGTGCTGGTATGTGAGAACAAGTAATTGATTGAAGCAAAGAGCATACAGGAATATATAGAAAAGATAGATTACAGGAAGCGGTTATGTTTATCGAGACGCGTAACGCTTCGACTATCGAGGCGGTTACTGTTCACTGAAGCGTCGCCTGCTGTTGCGTAACCTCCAGGCGGTTACGGCTCGCAACTTCCAGTTGCGGTTTGATGTGGTACGCGCCTTTTTTCGACTTCATACTCCTTTTGTTGTGCTCCAGTATCGGGTGAGGTTCGATACTACAGGAACGCACTAAGTCATGCGTTTATATTCCCAACACTCCCCTTTGTTTCTGGAGTGTCGACGTGGTCAGCTTCGGTGACGTGGCCCAATCCGGTGAGCAGCATGCAGTACTCGAATTTCCCCTTTGGTAACTTCTTGGTGAGATAATCTGCTGCCATCTCGGTGGTCGGGCAGTAGTCCAGCTGGAGTTTTCCCTTCTCAATTTCGTCTTTCACGAAGAAGTATCGCAGTGCGATATGCTTGGTTCTGTTGGCGAAGCCATTCTTGTTCGCGATTCGTATCGCGGACTGGTTGTCGCAGAAAAGCGACAAGCTGGGTACTTTCGCAATTTTCGCTTCTTCCAGCAGTTCGCGCAGGTACAGACCTTCCTTGGTAGCGGTGCAGAGAGCAATATACTCTGCTTCAGCAGATGATAGTGCGACGAGTTCCTGCTTACTTGATTGCCAGGAGATAGTTCCGACGGGCTCGAGACGGTAGATGTAGCCGGTGCAAGAGCGACGATCGACACGATCAGCAGCGTGATCAGCGTCGACGTAGCCGAGTAGTTTTAGGTCGGTCGTCGTGCTCTTGTGATACGTTAAGCCAACTGTTGGCGTCGAGATGAAGTAGAGAAGGGCACGGTTGAGTTCCTTGAGGTGACGTTGTTCTGGGCGCTTGAGGTAGGTCGCTAGTTGACTGGCGCTGTAGGATAAGTCCGGTCGGCACGTAACGGCGGCAAAGAGTAGGCAGCCCAGTTTCTGTTGATATTCCTGGATTCCAGCAGACGGCAGTGGGTTGGTTTCTTCGGTTGGATCGAGCGATAGGTGACTGTAGGGTGTTGCGACGTGCGTCGGTGTGATGCAGAAGCGTTCGGCGATAGTGCTTGCGTATTTTGAGGCGCTGAGACGAATGGCGTTGTCTTCGTCGAGGATGTTGAGCCCTAGGTACTGCGTGACGTTGGGTGAGACTGTGAGGGAGAGATCTGTCTGAAGCTCCCTTTCGAACCAGGTGACGATGGTGGTAGTTGACCCGATGTAAAGTAAATCGTCGACGTAGACGATTAGCAGGACGTAGTCGTTGTCGTGAGTGAGGCGATACATGCCCTGGTCATGGGGCAGTTGGTTGAATCCGATGCGTTTAAGTCGTGCGTGCAGGTACTGCTGCCAGAGTCGCGGTGCCTACTTAATTCCGTATAGTGATTTAAGTAGTTGGCAGACGAGGGAAGGGTCGTCGACGAACCCGTGGGGCTGTTCGACGAAGATTTCAGCGTCGACTGGGGCGTACAGAAAAGCGTTGGCGACGTCGATTTGTCGGAGTGGGCGGCGACGTGAGGCGGCGATGGCGAGGAGTATACGCAGGGAAGTATGTCGACTGACTGGTGCAAAAGTTTCAGTGAAGTCGCGACCATACTCTTGGTCGAATCCGCGGACGACCCATCGAGCTTTAAATCGTTCGATGGTTCCGTCGGAGTTGGTTTTGATCCGGAATACCCATTTTCCGGAGAGAATGGGTCTGTCTTGTGCGAGTGATGCAGGGACGATCTTCCAGGTGTTGCGGTTTGAAAGCGCTTTTAACTCCTTTTCCATGGCTTCGCGCCATTTTTCTTTGTGTTCCCCCCCCAGAGCCTGCTTGACAGAGCGAGGCTCTTCAGGTGGCGACGAAGGCCCGTGCACTGCAGCGACGAGTCCCAGGACTTGGAGTCCGCTGGGGGTGTGACGGTTCAGCAAGGGATCCTCGGGATAGACTGCTTCGTCTCCCGCTTCAGGATCAGGTGCGAATCCGGGGCCGTATCGTTCAGAGATGTCGGTGTTGACGGGTTGGGGTGTTACGTAACCAGTGTCGGCGAAATGGTAGTAGACGTCGGCATTGTTGCTGTCGCGAGGATTTTCCTCGTCCATGGGGATTGGGACGGAGCAGTAGGGAAGGGGTCCAGCAGCTTCGGAGGCGCCGTCGACGTTTTCTTCTTCCCAGTCAGCAGCGTCGGAGGGTGAAGCGAAGGCTCGAGAACCAGAAAATCCGCCGGTGGGGTCGACGTGGCGTGCGATGTTGTCCAGGTAATGGTTGAGGGTGAGTCGCTCGTAGAAGATAACGTCACGTGCTGCTACTGTTTCCTTTGTGTGGACGTCGAAGATTCGCCAGGCTTCGTAATGTTTTGCCAGCCCGAGGTGTAGACCCCACTGTGCACGTTGCGAAAATCTCCCTGCGCGTGCAGTGTGTGGGCGGTACTGTACCATACATCCAAAAACTCTTAACATTTTTGTGTTGCCCAGCTTCCCAGTCCACAACAGGTGCGGAGATGCGTTGTTGGGCAGTGAAGACGAGGACAGCAAGTTGTGCAGGAGGACAGCGTGGTCCATCGCTGCTAGCCATTCTGAGTTGGGCAGTCGAGTTCCACGTAGCAGCTTTCGCATGGTTGTCTGCAGGGTCCTGTTCATCCTTTCTGCCACACCCTACTGTTGGTGAGCGTAAGGAAGAGAGATGAGGCGTTTGATGCCTCTTTCTGGCAAGAACTGCGTGAAGTGGTTTGACTGGTACTCCTTTGCGCCATCTGACTGAAAACTCTTCAGTTTCGCTCCCGACTCTCTTTCAGCGACAGGTAGCCAGGCTGTGAAGGCTTCTAGAGCCATGTCTCGTGACGGTAAGTTTACGTGCCAGACATATCGCGTTGCGGCGTCGATGAAGGTGATGACGTAGTTCAGGTCTTCACGTCCTTCAGTTCGAGGTATGTAGAGGATGTCGCTGTAGACTTTCTCGAGTGGTTGATAAACGGGGGTGCTCGGGTTGTGATGTGACGGGAATGGTTGGTGAGGCAGATCTGCTTCCGGGCAGATGAAGCAAGTGCCACGTGGTCGTTCGAGTTCACGTCCGTTGGGAAGAAGTAGGGCGTTCTTGTCTAACACTCCGGCTCGTATTGTGTTGTAAAGTGTTTTGTTTCCAGGATGTCCAAGACGTTGATGCCAGATGTCTTCGGAGGCGCTGTGACCGACGGAGCGTTGATAGAAGTCTGCGTTAGCGAAAAAGGCGGCGTGTGTTGCTGCACTTCGATGAACGGCGCGTGGTGCTGGCGTTAACTGTTGGGCGGCTGTCGGTGGCGTGTCAATGATGAGAGGTGGTGGTGCGACGGAGGGACCGGGCTGTGGAGTTTCGGAAGGTTGTTCCGCGACGACGGTTGGTTCTTCAACTGCAGGTTCGGTGGTTGTTGGTGCTGTGACGGGTGCAGTTGTTGTTTCGATGACGGGTGCTGACTCAGGTGTTGTTGCTTGTGTTTGCAGGACGGCAAGCGCGTTGGTGCGTTCAGCTTCGGGAATGGTACGAGAGTACCAGAAGCCTTCAGGACTGAAGTTCGGGTCGAGGTCTGGCGGATGCGTCCAAGGTGCGAGAGCGACTATGCCGTCGCTGTCTGCGGTGCCTTTGTCGGGGACGAAATCGAGGACGAACACGTCATCTTGTTGGATTGCGCGGCCGATGAAGACCCCCCCTTTTCCGTGGTAAAGACGGATTTCCAGGGCGTCGGAGTCGCACTCCAGGTGAACGCCTTTCGACATGAGTTGGCTGACGCTCAGTAAGTTGAAGCCGAGGTTGTCGACGACGAGTACTTTGTTTAGTTGAAGGATAACGTTTGTTTCGTTTGACTGAAGCTCCACGACTCCTTGTTTGTGGTGCGCAGGTTTTCGTTGTTGGCGATGGTGATGATGACGTCTCGCAGAAGACGTCGTTCGCGCTGAAGAAATCGTGATGAAGAGCACATGTGATGACCGCAACAGCTGTCGAGGAACCATGTGTCTGGTCCGGTGGGTGCACTGTTCGCGATGGCGGCGTACGTTGGATTCACGTTAAGGGACGACGGTGGTGGTGACGGTTGCTCATCAGGACTGTAAGTCAGTGGAGAGCCGGTAATACACGAGTCGATGTTTGACTCTGTTGTTCGTGCCATGGCGACGATTCTTGATGTCTGTGCAGGTCCCGAAGTGGAAGTTGGCGGTCGCGTTGAAGTAGTCGTTGAGGCGGTAGCGGGTCGTTGTTGAGTTGACGCGATGTGGGGAGGCGCGGGTCGCAGAGGACGAGAGAATGGTGCTGGTTGTCGTTGTTGCTGAGGGCAGTTGAAGCGTGTGTGTCCTGAAGTCCGACATAGATGACAATAAGGAGGCACGTGTGTGAGAATAAGCAAACAGGAATGTGTGAACTAGAAGTGAAATGAGTACAAGTAGTAAACCCTAGAATTGTGTACCCCCTATAGGCTAACCCACTGTAGCCTACACAAGCATAACATATATAATGTTTGACACACCCCCATAGGCAAAGTGGGGGAGAACAAGGGGTCACAAGACCAGTCAAGCAAAGCAAAGCAAGCTCAGGGTGGTGTCAGAACATATCTATAGCTTATACTGCTGTGTAGGCTGTAGTGGGGTATCCCATAGGGGGTACAACCCAGTTAGGGTTTCATATTTGTACTGCTTTCATTCATAGTTCATTCATTCCTGTTTTCCTATTTTCACATGGTATAGAGCGGGTCCTACCTTAGGACCGTTGTCTGGGCCCACCGACGCGCGCCCCGAGGCGCGCCCTTTTTTTTAGCGACCCCTCGGGTCGCCTTTTCACTCGCGGCCCCGCCGCCTCCTCTGACGCGGCTTTGCCGCCTCCCCTGACGCGGCCCAGCCGCCTCCCTTGACGCGGCCCCGCCGCCTCTTTTAACGCGGCCCCGCCGCCTCCCTTGACGCGGCCTCGCCGCCTCCCCTGACGCGGCCCCGCCGCCTCCCCTGACGCGGCCCTGCCGCCTCCCTTGACGCGGCCCCGCCGCCTCCATTGACGCGGCCCCGCCGCCTCCCCTGACGCGGCCACGCCGCCTCCTCTGACGCGGCCCCGCCTCTGCTGCCCACGGCCCCGCCGCTGCACTCTACGGCCCGCCGCTGCACCCTGCCGGCCCGTCGCTGCTCCTGCCGGCCCGCCGCTGCACCCTGCCGGCCCGCCGCTGCTCCTGCCGGCCCGCCGCTGCACCTACCGGCCCGCCGCTGCACCCATCGGCCCGCCGCCTCTTACGGCCCGCCACTTGCACCTGCCGGCCCGCCGCTGCACCTGCCGGCCCGACGCTGCACCTGCCGGCCCGACGCTGCACCTGCCGGCCCGACGCTGCATCTCCCGGCCGAGCCGCCCCAGCAGCCGAGCCGCCCGGGACCCGAGCCGCCCTGCCGCCGAGCCGCCCGGGAGCCGAGCGGCCCTGCACCCGAGCCGCCCAGCCGCCGAGCCGCCCGGGAGCCGAGCCGCCCTGCACCCGAGCTGCCCAGCCGCCGAGCCGCCCGGGAGCCGAGCCGCCCTGCGCCCGAGCCGCCCAGCCGCCGAGCCGCCCGGGAGCCGAGCAGCTGTGCACCCGAGCCGCCCGGTCGCTGAGCCGCCTTTCTGCTGACTGCACGACCTGCCCTGCCTGGTGAGCACTGTCCCACTGACACTGCGAGCTCTTTCCCTACTGCTTGCACTGCGTCGCTGTCGTCACCATGGCTACCCCTAGTGTCCTAGCTTTTGACGCTGAGGGTCGCGCCATTGATTTTGAGGTCTGGTTAGACGACCTGCAGCTGTTCTTACAGTGCGACAGGGCTGACGACCTTTCTCTCTTTGACCTCACCTCTGGCGCCTCTCCTGCCCCTGCTGCTGATGCTGATCCCGCTGTCCGCTCTAAGTGGGCCACCCGCGATGCTGCTGCACGTCTTGCTGTGCGTCGCCACCTCCCTACCTCTGAGCGTGCGCACTTTAGTCAGTACAAGAGTGCTCAGACCTTGTACGACGCTGTAGTTGCGCGCTACTCCTCCCCTGCCACTGCTGCACTGAGCCGTCTCATGCTTCCCTACCTCTTTCCTGACCTCTCTGCCTTTCCCACTGTCGCTGACCTCATTACGCACCTCCGCACTAGTGACACTCGCTACCGCGCCGCCCTTCCTGCTGAGTTCTGCGCTAAGAACCCCCCCCCATGTACATCGCTCTCTACTACGTAGTCGCACGCCTCCCTGACTCCCTTCGCGTCGTCAGGGACCACTTTCTCGCAGTCTGTCCCACCACTCTCACCGTCGACCTCCTCGAGAAGGCCCTCCTTGCAGCGGAGAAGAGCATAGTCGCTGTAGGTGCTTCTCGTGGTGACCCTCGCACCCCCATCTTTGAGGGGTGCTCTCCTTCCCCCTTGCTGCCCTCTGTTGCCTCTGCTGCTGCTGCCGACCTGCTTGGTCTTGAGTCGGTCGGCGCGGCATCTGCCCCTAGTGGGAGACGTCGCTCCAGCAAGGGCAAGGGGGGCAAGGGCGCGGGTGGAGCTGGAGGGGGCGGTGGCGGTGGCGGCGGTGGCGGCGGAGGGAGTGGGGGTGGCGGCGGGGCTAGTGGCGGGGGTGGTGGTGGTGGTGGCGGCAGCAGCGGCGGAGACGGTGGTGGTGGTGCCAGCGGTGGTGGTGGAGGCAGCGGCGGAGGTGGAGGCGGCGGAGGTGGAGGCAGTGGATCACAAAGTCACCACACAGTCCGAGCACAAGAGCAGGGCCAGAGGCCAGTTCACATGCAGGAGTACAGACATATATATAAAACTAGACAAGCAAGAGCAGGTATATATATATGTCACAGTACAAGTAAAGTCAAGAGGAGAGCAAGTGAGGCAAGACAGACACAAGACCCAGCTGGGTGCAAAAGCGCTGATGATCACAAGGCGCGAGTGCCTTGGTGAACACATCAGCAGTGTTGGCCTCAGAGGCCACGTACGCAAGTCGCAACTGACCACGCTGCTACAGCTCACCAGCAAGGAAGTAGCGGAGAGCAATGTGCTTCGTTCTGTGCTCCAAGCGCTGCTCTCGACACAAGGCCAGCATGGCCTTGTTGTCTACGTACAGCACTGGAGGAGAACGAGGCGGCTCTCCAAGGTCAGTCAGCAGGTAGGTGAGCCAGCGAAGCTCCTGTGCAGCCATGGCCCCGGCGTAGATCTCAGCCTCACAACTGGAGCCGAGAACCGAAGACGAGCGAGTAGACCGCCACGAGACAGAGCCGGAACCAAGGCTGAAGGTGTAACCCTGTGACGACCGCTGCGTAGCCTGGTCGTCAGCCCAAGAAGCGTCCGCGTGGCCGGTAAGGACCACTGGATTCCGCCCTCCAAGCACAAGCCCCATGCCCGACGTACTGCACAGGTAGCGCAATACCCTCTTCGCTGCAGCCATGTGCTCTGGTCTGTGTCTCCCAGGAGCAACATAGCGTGCAAGAATGCTCAGAGGGTATGCAAGGTCAGGTCGTGTGCAGGTCATCAGGTACATGAGGCAGCCAACAAGCTCTGCATACGGACCACTCGACTCTACGGACTCATCCGAAGGCAGAGCTGAGAGTGAGTGGCGAGTAGGCAGAGGAGTGGCCTGAGGCGAGGAGTACGTGAAGCCGAAGCGCTGAAGGACCTGCTGCACCATGTGTGACTGAGTCAAGGTAATGGTGCGGCGTGCTCTGTCCCGAGTGATCTGCATGCCAAGGTAGCTGCGCAGTTCACCCAGGTCTGTGCAAGTGTGTCTCTTCAGCAGTTCGGACTTCACGTAGGCGAGTCCAGCAGTGTCCGCTGTGGCAAAGACCAAGTCGTCGACGTACACGAGGATGTAGAACGGCGGCAGTGAAGTGTCGGTGCGCAGAAACAGCGACGGGTCAGCAGTAGAAGGAGCAAACCCAAGAGCCGCAAGCGTAGTCCTCAGTGTGTCGTGCCACTCACGCGGTGCCTGGCGGAGACCGTAGACTGGCCGTCGGAGGCTCCACTGGGTGCCAGGAGGGAAAGTCCCAGTGAAGCCAGGTGGACGGCGCAGCCAGATCTCCTCGTGCAGGCTGCCCTGCAGGAACGCAGTGCTGAAGTCGAGAGAGTGAAGCTCGTAGTCGCGCTGAGCGGCTATGTGCAGCAGCACCCGAAGAGTGGTCATCTTCGGGGTGGGAGAGAAGGTCTGAAAGTAGTCAACTCCCTGCCGCTGACTGAAGCCACGAGCAACGTACCGAGCCTTGAAGACAGGTGGAGAGCCCGGCGGCCGCTTCACCCTGAAGATCCACATGCCACTGACGATGTTCGCCCCAGGAGGGGGAACCGCGTCAACGTAGGTGCCTGTGGACTTCCAGGAAGCCATCTCTGCATCCATAGCTGCCTGCCACTGAGAGGAGTAGGGACCCTCTACGGCCTCCGCGTAAGAACGCGGAGTCGGGATGTCTAGTGCATCCGGGTCTCCCTCAGGGGCAAGCAGAACAGACGCGAGATGAGGTGAAGCAGCCGCTAGACACTGTAACTCCTCCTGTCTGTCCTCTAGGACGTCCGTGCCAAGAGCACACTCACCCCCGACGGACGGAGGACAGACAGACGCAAACTCAGCAACAAGACCAGCAGCGTAGTCGAGACGACAGCGAGCAGCAAAGTCAACGAGCTCAGCGACTAGAGCAGACGCAGCAGTGGACTCAAACGAGGGGTAAGTGACGACAGTAGCAAGCAGACGCGTGACAGTAGGACTGGCAGCGCGAAGAGAGTCCGACTCAGGGTCGGCAAGCGCAGGAAGAGAGGACTCAGGAGGAGAAGGCAAAGGGGCACGCAGAGGAGCAGTGGACGGACGCAGAGACATCTGGTGCGTGCCAGGGACAGGAGGAGGACGCTGACGCGAACCGCGACCACTAGCGCGAGCAGCACGAACAGGCGACGCGGGACGAGACGCAGGCTCACGACGCTCAGCAAGACCTCCAGTAGGACCAGTGTAAGGAGAGGGAGCAGGCAGAGGAGAGGAAGGCTCCAACAGTGACTGCGACTGGACAGGCTGTGGACACTCTACCGAAGGAGAAAGACCAGCTGTAGGAGCGGAACGAAGTACGGCCGAGGCCGCGCGGCAGCTCCAGACTCAGCAGGGACAGCACCAGCACCCTCAGCGACAGCACCAGCGCCACCAACACCTCCAGCGGCAGGACCTCCAGCAGCACCAGCAGCAGAACCACCGCCAGGACAGACAGCAGTAGTCTCAGCACCAACACCCTCAGCAGCTCCAGCTCCAGTAGGACCCGCAGGCCCAGCAGCTCCGGGACCGGCAGCACCAGCACCCTCGACGGTCGACGAAGCTCCAGCTCCAGCAGCACTCCTCCAGCGGCGAGCAAACCACTCACGCAGCTCCTGTGGAGAGAGGGGCTCCCGGCGAGACGCAGCAGCAGGAGAAACCCCAGGCTCACCAGCTCCAGACTCAGCACCCCCAGGCACAGCCGCTCCAGACTCAGCACCTCCAGGCTCAGCAGCTCCAGACTCAGCACCCCCAGACTCAGTAGCTCCAGCTCCAGTAGGACCCGCAGGCCCAGCAGCTCCGGGACCGGCAGCACCCTCAGCAGGCGAAGAAGCTCCAGCTCCAGCAGCACGCCTCCAGCGGCGAGCAAACCACTCGCGCAGCTCCTGTGGAGAGAGCGGCTCCCGCCGAGACGGAAGAACCGGAGAGCCCCCAGGTCCAGCAGGCGCAGGCTCCGCACCTCCAGGCCCAGCACCCCCAGGCTCAGCAGCTCCTGACGTAGCACCCTCCGGCTCAGCACCCCCCGGCTCAGCACCCCAAGACTCAGCACCCCCCGGCCTCGCACCCCCAGGCTCAGCACCCCCAGGCTCAGCACCCCCAGCAGCAGCACCCCCAGGCTCAGCACCCGCAGCAGGACCAGACTCAGCAGCAACCTCGACTGGCTCGACCGTGTCTACCTGGGACACACCTGAAGGGGCAGGAACCTGAGGGGGGAGGGGGTCTACCGGGGGGGGAACTGGTACCAGGAAGTCCGGTGGGGGGGGAAGGGAAGGAGTACGGTAGGGGAAGAGGCGGTAGAAGGGGACTGACTCGTCGAACGTGACGTCCTGGGAGGACAGAACACGACGAGAGGAGGGGTGGTAGAACTGCCACCCTGGAGCGTCAGGGGGGAAGCCAAGGAAGACACAGGGAGCAGCACGGGGGGACAGCTTGTCCGCAGACAAGTCGCGGACAAACGCCCGAGATCCCCAGACACGGAAAGCAGACGCATCGCCGACCTTCCCCGTCCACAGTAACACTGGGGACATCGCGGGCCGAGAGACCCTGGGGTGAAGGTTGAGCTGATGCGCCGCGTACCGAACCGCAAACGGCCACAGAAAATGGGGGGCAGCCGCATGCATCATGGACGTACGAGCGACATCCATGACCATGCCAATGCGGCGCTCAGCAATCCCATTTTGCTGTGGAGAGTCCGGAAGCGTAAAGGTCTGGCGGATCCCCTGTGCACGACAGTAGTCTCGCAGAAGGCGAGAGGAGAACTCCCCACCTCGGTCAGAGTGCAGACGCAGAACAGGAAAGTCCGAGCCGAAGCTCCTCCTGAGCTGGAGACGAGCCTCGCGGATCCAGTCGATCAGCACCTCAGTGACATCACCCTTGCTGCGCAAGGGGAAGACTGAGGTGTAACGCGAGTAGTCGTCAACCACCAACAGGAAGTAGCGCTCGTGACCCTGCCCACGGACGGGGGCCGGGCCCCACACGTCCATGTGAAGCGTCTGCAGAGGAGCCTCTGTCGGGGGAAACTGGGAGGAGTGAGGAGCAGCCCTGAGGCGCCCCTCGACACAGGGGACATAGGAAGGTCCTGGTCCCGAAGGAAGGGGAGGGAGAGACTGGGGAAGACCAGAGACAAGGACACGGGAAGCCATGCCCCGAAGACGGGGCAAGGAGGGGTGGCCTAGACGGTGGTGCCACAGAAGAGTCTCGTGAGACAGGAGGCGACACGAACAGGGGGCAGACTCAGGACCAGACCTGGACGCAGCAGCAAATACCTAACCCGACGCTGCTACCTGACCGGACGCGGGGACAGGAGGAGACTCAGTGGTCAGGGTGTAGAGGCTCGACCCCGGCCGACGCGAGAACGTGGCCAGGTGCCGGCCTGTGCGTGCGTCCGTGCAGTGGGTCACCCGCTGACTCGCAGGAGTGAACTGGTGAACCCCCGCATCCTGTAGGTCTGCACCACTCACCAAGTTCGTCGAGAACGAGGGGAGGTACAGGCCAGAGAGGGTGCCCGAGGGGGCAGCCGGACACGGGAGGACAGTAGAGAAGTGAGCGAGGACAGGACCCCCAGAGGGGTCAGCCAGGGAGACAGCAACCGGCCGACCAAGCGGCGTGAGTGTGGTGCGGTCCCGAAAGAAGGAGCGAGAAGCCCCAGAGTCAAGTGTAAAGGTGAGGGAGGCCGAAGCCAACGCGGTACCTGAGAGCGCAGCCTCACCCGCACCTGAGGAAGCAGACTCACTAGCACCTAGAGCAGCAGCCGCACCTGTACCTGGAGCAGGAGACTCACTAGCACCCAGAGCAGCGGCCTCACCAGTAGCTAGAGCAGCAGGTCCTATACCTGGGTCAGGCGGGACGCACAGGTGACCGGCACGGTCAGCACTAGTAGGCAATGCATACATGGCAGTGAGAATAGCATCATAGTCAAGAGCATATATATCTACCCTCTGCCTAAGCAACTCCACCCAGTCGGGAAGCTCAGCCTCGTCGCCAAACACGGTACGCCAGGCGTCGCTCAGACGGGCGAAGCAGCGGGACGGTGTATGACTACGTGTCCCACAAGGCTGACCAGTCCGAGTACCAGTGCGAATCACGTAAGAGCAGCGAACAGCACTGAGAGACCCTCCACTCTGAGCGTACCACTCACGAAGCTGGCGAGGCGTGAGGGACACGCGAGAGGGTCGCGGGAGCTGCATCTGGCCGCCACCACGATTAGAAGCAGCAGGAGTGGTAGTAGGAGTAGCGTCGCCACCCCTACAGCCCCAACCAGCGTACCACTCACGCAGCTGCTGGGGCGTGAGGGACTCACGCCGGCGTCGCTGGGGCTGCATTTGGCTCCGCAAGTGGAAGCAGGAGCAGGACTAGCAGCAGGGAGGCAGGCAGCCAGGCAAGCCAAAAGGCAGGCAGGCAGGCAAGCAGGCGACGCGCAGCGTGCTAGCAGGGCAAGAGCTCACCAGTGGTGGGAAGAGTAGGCTCGGCGACTCAGCGGCTCGGCAGCTCGGCGGCTCGGCGGCTCGGGCGACTCGGGCGCCTCGGCGGCAAGGCGGCTCGGCAGCAACTGCAGCTCAGCAGCTCGGTGACTCGGCGGCTCGGCGGCAGGGCGGCTCGGCAGCAACTGCAGCTCAGCAGCTCAGCGACCCGGCGGCTCGGCGGCAGGGCGGCTCGGCTGCTGGGCGGCTCGGGTGCAGGGCGGCTCGGCGGTGGGGCGGCTCGGCTGCTGCAGGTGAGCGGCTCGGCTGCTGCAGTGGGAGATGAAGGAGGAGGAGAAGCAGGGGAGGCCACACACCTGCCACCCCTCTGCCGGCCTCTCAGGTCGCCTCGACAAGCGACGGGAAAAGGGGGGGTGGGTGGTGGGGGCCGGTAGGTGCAGCGGCGGGGCCAGCAGGTGCAGTTGCGGGGCCGGTAGGAGGGGACGGCAGGAGCCGTCAGGAGGGGACGGCGGGGCCGTCAGGAAGGGACGGCAGGGCCGTCACGAAGGGACGGCGGGGCCGTCAGGAAGGGACGGCGGGGCCGTCACGAAAGCCGGGGCGGGGCCGCGTAGAAGCCGGGGCGGGGCCGCGCGAGAGCAGGCGGCGGGGCCGCGAAGGAGCCGGGGCGGGGCCGCGTGAGAGCAGGCGGCGGGGCCGCGTAAGGGCCTGGGCGGGGCCGCGACAAAGTCGTCGGCGGGGCCGCGTGAAAGCCGGGGCGGGGCCGCGTAGAAGCCGGGGCGGGGCCGCGCGAGAGCAGGCGGCGGGGCCGCGAAGGAGCCGGGGCGGGGCCGCGTGAGAGCAGGCGGCGGGGCCGCGTAAGGGCCTGGGCGGGGCCGCGACAAAGCCGTCGACGGGGCCGCGTGAAAGCCGGGGCGGGGCCGCGTAGAAGCCGGGGCGGGGCCGCGCGAGAGCAGGCGGCGGGGCCGCGAAGGAGCCGGGGCGGGGCCGCGTGAGAGCAGGCCGCGGGGCCGCGTGAGAGCCGGCGACGGGGCCGCGTAAGGGCCGGCGGCGGGGCCGCGTCAGTGAAGGCGGCGGGGCCGCAGGGGAAATGGCGACCCGAGGGGTCGCTAAAAAAGATCGCGCCTCGGGGGGCGCTTCGGTAGGCCCAAAAAAAACGGTCCGTAGAAGGACCCGCTCTATACCATGTGAGAATAAGCAAACAGGAATGTGTGAACTAGAAGTGAAATGAGTACAAGTAGTAAACCCTAGAATTGTGTACCCCCTATAGGCTAACCCACTGTAGCCTACACAAGCATAACATATATAATGTTTGACAACGTGTCCTCGGTTTTGGTAACGTGGCTGTCGTCGATTGGTGTAAAGAACAACTGGTTGATGATGCCTTTTGTTGTTGCGTTCTTCAAACAGGTCCATTTCCTGCTGCTCGGCGTGAAGTTCGGCGCAGAGATGCATTTTGGAGAGTCGACCGTGAGCGCGAAGAAGTGAACGGGTGGTGCGCCATTGAGGTCCAAGGCCGGCAAGAACGACGGTTACGAAAGCTTCTTCAGATAAGTTTCCTCCGCAGCGAATAAGTCTGTCGCGTAGTCCTTGACAGCGACTGATGTAAGGCATGGCCTTTTCTCCAGGTTGCATTTGAACTGTTGTCAGTTGTGCCATGAGTCGGCTTTGTGTAACGCTGTCGGATGCTTGATGAATGCTTCGCAGATGTTGATAGGCGAGTTCCGCGGAGTTTGCGTAGTTCCGGTAGGCGCGGATGCTTTGTTGTTTGTTCGGCGACAGGTTTCGGAGAAGAACGGTGTAAGCCATCAGGGAGTGATACGTATAATTTTCTTTGTCTTTGTCTTCGCCGTTGTGTGGATATGGCCAGGTACCGTTGAAGAATCCAAGAAGATTCGCGCCTTCCATCAGGAGTTCAAACTCGAAGCTCCAAGAGTAGAAGTCCTTCCCGTTGAATGGTGTGGATGTGTGCAGTCGCAGGATGTTGTTGAACTGTGCTTGTACTTGCAGGACTTCTTCGGTGTCTCGTTTGATGGCGGGAAGAGGGGTTGCTGGATGGCGAGGCGGCATGAACTGTTGAACGAGGAATAAAATGACTAAGGATGAAATGAGTACAAATATGGAAACCTAGAAGTGTGTACCCCCTATAGGCTGACCCACTGTAGCCTAAACAACTACAACAATATATATAATGTTTGACACACCCCCATAGGCGAAGTGGGGGAGAACTAGGGGTCACAAGACCAGTCAAGTAAAGCAAAGCAAGCTCAGGGTGGATCACAATGTCACCACACAATCCGAGCACAAGTTCAAGGCCACAAGGCCAGTTCACATGCAGGAGTACATATATATTAAGACTAAACAAGCAAGAGCAGTGATATATATATATGTAACAGTACAAAGAGGATCAAGAGGAGAGCAAGTGAGGAAAGACAGGCACAAGACCCAGCTGGGTACAGCAGCGCTGATGATCACAAGGCGCAAGTGCCTTGGTGAAAACATCAGCAGTGTTGGCCTCAGAGGCCACGTACGCAAGTCGCGACTGACCACGCTGCTGTAGCTCACGAGCAAGGAAGTAGCAGAGAGCAATGTGCTTTGTTCTGTGCTCCAGTCTCTGGTCTCGACACAAGGCCAGCATGGCCTTGTTGTCGACGTACAGGACTGGAGGAGAACGAGGCGGCTCTCCAAGGTCGGTCAGCAGGTAGGTGAGCCAGCGAAGCTCCTGAGCAGCCATGGCCCCTGCGTAGATCTCAGCCTCACAACTAGAGCCGAGAACAGAAGACGAGCGAGTAGCCCGCCACGAAACACAGACGGAACCAAGGCTGAAGGTGTAACCCTGTGACGACCGCAACGTAGCCTGGTCGTCAGCCCAAGAAGCGTCCGCGTGACCAGTGAGGACCACTGGACTCCGCCCTCCAAGCACTAGTCCCATGCCCGACGTACTGCACAAGTAACGCAACACCCTCTTCGCTGCAGCCATGTGCTCTGGTCGGTGTCTCCCAGGAGCAACATAGCGCGCAAGAATGCTAAGAGGGAATGCAAGGTCAGGTCGTGTGCAGGTCATCAAGTACTTGAGACAGCCAACAAGCTCTGGGTACGGGCCACTCGACTCTACGGACTCATCCGAAGGCAGAGCTGAGAGCGAGTGGCGAGTAGACAGAGGAGTGGCCTGAGGCGAGGAGTACGTGAAGCCGAAGCGCTGAAGGACCTGCTGCACCATGTGTGACTGAGTCAGGGTAATGGTGCGGCGTGCTCTGTCCCGGGTGATCTGCAAGCCAAGGTAGCTGCGCAGTTCACCCAGGTCAGTGCACGTGTGTCTCTTCTGCAGCTCGGACTTCACGTAGGCGAGTCCAGCAGTGTCAGCAGTGGCAAAGACCAAGTCGTCGACGTACACGAGGATGTAGAACGGCGGCAGAGAAGTGTCGGTGCGCAGAAACAGCGACGGGTCGGCAGTAGAAAGAGCAAACCCAAGTGCCGCCAGCGTGGTCCTCAGTGTGTCGTGCCACTCACGTGGCGCCTGGCGGAGACCGTAGACTGGACGCCGGAGGCTCCACTGGGTACCAGGAGGGAAAGACCCAGTGAAGCCAGGTGGGCGACGCAGCCAGATCTCCTCGTGCAGGCTGCCCTGCAAGAAAGCAGTGCTGAAGTCGAGAGAGTGAAGCTCGTAGTCCCGGTGAGCAGCAACGTGCAGGAGTAACCGAAGAGTGGTCATCTTCGGGGTGGGGGAGAAGGTGTGAAAGTAGTCAACTCCCTGCCGCTGACTGAAGCCACGAGCCACGTAACGCGCCTTGAAGACAGGCGGAGAACCCGGCGGCCGCTTCACCCTGAAGATCCACATGCCACTGACGATGTTCGCCCCAGGAGGGGGGACAGCGTCAACGTAGGTGCCTGTGGACTTCCAGGAAGCCATCTCTGCATCCATAGCTGCCTGCCACTGAGAGGAGTAGGGACCCTCTATCGCCTCCGCGTAAGAGCGCGGAGTCGGGATGTCTAGTGCATCCGGGTCTCCCTCAGGGGCTAGCAGTACAGACGCGAGATGAGGTGAAGCGGCAGCCAAGCACTGAAACTCCTCCTGCCTGTCCTCAAGGACGTCCGTGCCAAGGGCACACGCACCCCCGACGGACGGAGGACAGACAGACTCAGACTCAGCGACAAGACTAGCAGCGTAGTCTAGACGACAGCGAGCAGCAAAGTCGACGAGCTCAGCAACTAGGGCAGACGCAGCAGAAGACTCGAAAGAAGGGTCAGTGACGGCAGTAGCAAGGAGACGCGTGACAGTAGGACTGGCAGCACGAAGAGAGTCCGACTCCGGGTCGACAAGAGCAGGAAGAGAGGAAGCAGGAGGAGAAGGCAAAGGGGCACGCAGAGGAGCAGTGGAAGGACGCAGAGACATCCGGTGCGTGCCAGGGGCAGGAGGAGGACGTGGACGCGAACTACGAGCACTAGTGCTAGCAGGACGGACAGGCGACGTAGGGCGAGACGCAGGCTCACGACGCTCAGTAAGACCGTCAGTAGGACCAGAGTAAGGAGAAGGAGCAGGCAGTGACTGAACAGGCTGTGGACACACTAAAGGAGGGGGAGGACCAGGAGGAGGCGAGAGACCAAGAACCTGCTGAAGGAGCGGAACGAAGTACGGCTGAGGGCGCGCGGCGACTCCAGACACAGCAGGGACAGCACCAGTGCCCCCAGCGGGAGTACCAACGCCCGAGTCCGCAGCACCAGCAGGGACTCCAACACCAGGGTCCTCACCACCAGTCACAGCTCCAACGCCCGGCTCCTCAGCACCAGCAGCAGCTCCAACGCCCGGGTCCGCAGTACCAGCAGCAGCTCCACCGCCCGGGTCCTCAGCACCAGCAGCAGCTCCAACGCCCGGGTCCTCAGCACCAGCAGCAGCTCCAACGCCCGGGTCCGCAGTACCAGCAGCAGCCCCAACGCCCGGGTCCTCAGCACCAGCAGCAGCTCCAACGCCCGGGTCCTCAGCACCAGCAGCAGCTCCAACGCTCGGGTCCGCAGCACTAGCAGCAGCTCCAACGCCCGGGTCCGCAGTACCAGCAGCAGCTCCAACGCCCGGGTCCGCAGCACCAGCAGCAGCTCCAACGCCCGGGTCCGCAGCACCAGCAGCAGCAGGGTCCGTGAGACGAGGCGCGCCACTACGAAGTGTGCAACGGCGCTCGTACCACTCACGGATCCGCTCACGAGAGGGGAGCTCCCGACTAGAAGGAGAAGTGCCAGCACCAGGCTCCGTAGCGCGCCTGGTCCTAGAGGTACCACTCCGGAGGCTGCAGTACTGTAAGTACCACTCACGCAACTGCTCCGAGGAGAGGTCTCGGCCAGGCGTAGGACCCCCTGGCGCAGTACCGCCAGGCTCAGCACCCCCAGTCACCGCACCTCCAGGCTCAGCACCCCCAGGCACAGCACCCCCAGGCTCAGCACCCCCAGTGTCCGCACCCCCAGGCTCAGCACCCCCAGAGTCAGCACCCCCAGGCTCAGCACCCCCAGCATCCGCACCCCCAGGCTCAGCACCCCCAGCAGGACGAGAGTCGACAACAACCTCAACAGGCTCGACCGGGTCTACCTGAGACACACCTGAGGGAGCGGCACCCTGAGGGGGGAGGGGGTCTACGACAGCAGCACCTGGCGCGAGGAAGAGAGGCGGGGGTGGGAGCGGGGCAGTGCGGTAAGGGAAGAGGCGGTAGTAGGGCACAGACTCGTCGAAAGTGACGTCCTGAGAGGGCAAGACCCGGCGCGAGGTGGCGTGGTAAAACTGCCAACCAGGTGCGTCCGGAACAAAGCCGAGGAAGACGCAGGGAACAGCACGAGAGGAGAGCTTGTCCGCAGACGAATCGCGAACAAAAGCTCGAGATCCCCAGACCCGGAAACGCGACGCATCGCCAACCTCCCCCGTCCACAGCAGTGTGGGCGAGGTCTCCGGCAAGGAGACACGGGGCCAGAGGTTGAGCTGATGCGCAGCGTACCGGACCGCAAACGGCCACAGAAAATGGGGGGCAGCCGCATGGATCAAGGAGGTACGAGCGACCTCCATGACCAGGCCAATGCGGCGCTCCGCAACCCCATTCTGCTGTGGAGAGGCCGGAAGCGTGAACGACTGCTCAATGCCGTGCTCAGCACAGTAGGCTGCCAAGAGGTCGGAGGAGAACTCACCACCTCTGTCAGAGTGCAAGCGCAGGACAGGAAAGTCCGAGCAGAAACGCTCGCTGAGCTGGGGAAGACATCAGGGACCTCACCCTTGGTGCGCAAGGGGAAGACCGTGGTGTAGCGCGAGTAGTCGTCAACAACGATCAGGAAGTACCTCTCCTGACCCTGACCACGGACGCAGGCTGGGCCCCACACGTCCATGTGGAGCGTCTGCAAAGGAGCAGTCGTCGGGGGAAACGAGGAGGAGTGAGGAGCGGCGCGCTGCCGCCCCTCGACACAGGGAAGGCAGGGAGGAGCAGGCGAGGGTGGAAGAGGAGGGAGAACCCTGGGAAGACCAGAGACAAGGTACCGGGAGTGTATGGCACGAAGGCGCTGCACAGACGGGTGGCCAAGTCGGTGGTGCCAGAGGACAGTCTCGTGCGCTAGAGAGCGACACGAGCAGGGGGCAGACAGCTGACCTGACGCGGACGCAAACGCAGACGCACACGCAGCGACCTGAGGGGAGGCAGTAGTCAGTGTGTACAGGTCCGACCCCGGCTGCCGGGTGAAGGTAGCCAAGTGGCGGCCCGTACGAGCACACGTGCAGTGTGTCACACGCTCGTAGGCAGGGGTGAACTGGTGAACACCCCCGTCCTGGAGAGCAGAACCTGCCACCAAGTTCGTGGAGAACGATGGGAGGTGGAGACCTGACAGTGTGCCCGACGGGACCGCAGGGCAGGGAAGGACAGTGGAGGAGGTCGCAATGACCGGACCCCCAGAGGGGTCAGCAAGGGAGACAGCAACTTGCCGAGCAAGGGGCTCAAGGGCAGTGCGGTCACGAAAGAAACAGCGAGAGGCACCTGAATCCAGCGTGAAGGTGTGCAGTGCTGCAGTCGACACAGTACCAGGGGGGGGAGACACGCACGCACCTAGAGCAGCAGCCTCACCAGCACCTGGGGTAGCAGACACGTGGGTACCTGGAGCAGCAGACGCACTAGTCCTAATGCCCGGGTCGGGCGGGACACTCAGGTACTCAGAACCCTCTCCACTAGTAGACATCACATACATGGCAGAGAGAATAGCATCAAAGTCTAGAGCATAGATATCAATCCCCTTCTTCAGGAGATCAACCCAGCGGGGCAGCTCAGTGGCCTGAGGGAACTGAACACGCCAAGCGTCGCTCAGACGAGCGAAGCAACGCTGTGTGGCGTGCGGTCCCCCACACGGCTGGCCAGTGCGGTCACCAGTGCGAATGACGTACGTGCAGCTAAGGCCACCCCCCCCCCCCCCGTGTTGAGAGTACCACTCACGGACCTCCTGGGGCGAGGGAGTGTGCTGCTGTCCCTGGCCACCGCCAGTGCCGTTACGCCCACCACTCCCGCCACCACCTCCTCGACCACCCCAACCCCTGCCGCCGCCTCGTCCACCGCCACCCCCACTACCTCCTCCGCCCCGGCCACCTCCCCCGCCGCTGCCGCCACCCCCACCACCGCTGCCACCTCCCCCACCCGCGCCACCCCCCCCGCCACCACCTCCCCCACCACCGCCACCCCCGCTGTCACCACCACCGCTCTTGCCCCCCTTGCCCTTGCCGCTGCGGCGTCCGCCCGAAGCAGACGCAGTCCCGACCTTCTCAGCACCAAGGAGGTCGACAGCAGCAGGAGAGGCGACAGAGGGAAGAAGGGGGGAGGGAGAACACCCCTCAAAGAACGGGGTGCGGGGGTCACCGCGAGAGGCACCTACAGCGACTATGCTAGTCTCGGCTGCAAGGAGTTCCTTCTCGAGGAGGGCAATGGTGAGCTCGGTGGGGCAGCGAGCGAGGAAGTGGTCCCTGACTGAGCGCAGCGAGTCAGGGAGGCGCGTGACTAGGTGGTAGAGAGTGATCCAGAGCGGGGGTGGGTTCGTGGCGAGGAACTCATCAGGCATAGCGGCGCGGAAGCGAGCCTCACTAGTGCGGAGGTGGGTAATGAGGTCAGCGACAGTGAGAAAGGAAGCTAAGTCGGGGAACAGGTAGGGAAGAGAGAGACGGCCTAGAGCAGCAGAGGCCAGTGAGGAGTAGCGGGCAACGACAGCAGTGTACAGTGCCTGTGCAGTCTTGTGCTGCCCAAAGTGCTCGCGCTCATCTATCGGCAGAGAGTTGCGGATAGCGAAGCGAGCATGGGCGTCACGAGTCTGCCACTGTGAGCGAGCAGTGCTGTCGGCAGTAGCAGCAGGAGCAGTAGCGTGGCCTAGGGCGTGATCGTACAGCGAGATGTCTTCCTTGGCAGTGAGCTGTAGGAAGAGGTGTAGGTCATCAAGCCAGGTGTCGAACTTCACTGGGCGCCCCTCAGCATCGAAGGCTAGCACTGGAGGGCTAGCCATGGTAGTAGCAGTAGTAAAAGCAGCAGGAGCAGTAGGTAGGTAGGGCGGCGCGGCTCGGTACAGGTAGGGCGGCGCGGCTCGGTATAGGTAGGGCGGCGCGGCTCGGTACAGGTAGGGCGGCGCGGCTCGGTATAGGTAGGGCGGCGCGGCTCGGGTCGGGCGGCGCGGCTCGGTTTGGGCGGCTCGGGTCGGGCGGCGCGGCTCGGGTCGGGCGGCTCGGTTCGGGCGGCTCGGTTCCGTTAGGGCCGGGCTGTTCGGTGCGGGCGGCGCGGTCTAGGTGGGGCCGTTCGAGGCGGCTAAGGGGAGCGCGGGGAGCGGGTGGGGTTGGGGACGGGGCCGACGCGGGCTGTAAGGGGTAGGGACGGGGCCGACGCGGGCTGTTAGGGGTAGGGACGGGGCCGACGCGGGCCTCTAGGAGTAGGGACGGGGGCCGACGCGGGCCTCTAGGGGTAGGATCGGGGGCCGACGCGGGCCTCTAGGGGTAGGATCGGGGCCGTCGCGGGCCTCTAGGGGTAAGGACAGGGCCGTCGCGGGCCTCTAGGGGTAAGGACGGGGCCGTCGCGGGCCTCTAGGGGTAGGCTCGGGGCCGACGCGGGCCTCTAGGGTAGGCGCGGGGCCGTTGCGGGCCTCTAGGGGACGAGCTCGGGGCCGACGCGGGCCGTTAGGGTTAGGCGCGGGGCCGATTCGGGGCCTCTAGGTGCAACAGCGCGGGGCCTACAGGGCCTCTAGAGGCGTGAACGTCGAGGCACCCTAGGGCAGGTAGGCAGATAGGCAGGTAGGTAGTGGTGGGCCCTTAGGAAAAACGGTCCTAGGAAGGACCTGCTCTATACCATGTTGAACGAGGAATGAAATGACTAAGGATGAAATGAGTACAAATATGGAAACCTAGAAGTGTGTACCCCCTATAGGCTAACCCACTGTAGCCTAAACAACTACAACAATATATATAATGTTTGACATGAACGTGAAGGAACCAGGTGAGACCGAATTTGGTGTTTGTTGATTATGTCGTCCGAACGATGAGTTGTCAATACTCATTGGTGCCGCTCCGTTGTTTACGCTGTTGCTGTTTGCAGGTTGTGAGGACTGCTGCTGCGACATGAAGTTGAAGAACTCCTCCATTAAGCTTGGGTTGAAGATTGTTGGCGGCGCTACTGGCGCTTGAGTAGAACGTTCCGTCGCTTCCGGCGTTAATCCGGGCGTTGTTCCTCCTTCGGTCTGCAACTCGGAGACCGGGGGTAGAGTAGATCCCGTGGATGATCTTCTTTCTTTGCCACTTGCCATGTCTTGCCTTTCTTGAATGAAGATTGAACTTCTTGGTTGCTTGCAGATCGGTAGCCTGGAAGAGGCTTAGTGACGAGAGCCTTTGTTCTCTGACTGCTCTCATACCATGTTGGGCTGAGGATTTCAGCCTTAGGATCTTTGGAGAGAATAGGCTAGTAGGTGCTAGAGTAGCACAGCGGAAGTCTTTTGAGTGAATGTACTTGTGCTGGTATGTGAGAACAAGTAATTGATTGAAGCAAAGAGCATACAGGAATATATAGAAAAGATAGATTACAGGAAGCGGTTATGTTTATCGAGACGCGTAACGCTTCGACTATCGAGGCGGTTACTGTTCACTGAAGCGTCGCCTGCTGTTGCGTAACCTCCAGGCGGTTACGGCTCGCAACTTCCAGTTGCGGTTTGATGTGGTACGCGCCTTTTTTCGACTTCATACTCCTTTTGTTGTGCTCCAGTATCGGGTGAGGTTCGATACTACAGGAACGCACTAAGTCATGCGTTTATATTCCCAACAGATACCATGAGGAAAGTACCGTATCCCCCCGGATATACCCCCATGGGGGGCAATAATAAAACAGGTTTTTTCATGGGGGTGGGCTTATAATCGAGTAAATTTATAAGCGCCGGCGTTTATAAAATGACATACATATTTTTTTATATCTTTTAACACCAAACTGTAGGTCTCGTGCTTGCCTTTTCAATCGAGTCGAAGTTACATGGGATCGTCTGTGAAATTCTCGCGCGCGCTGGGAGATACACCCAATCTGACTCACATCCAGCTCCTGATAGGTCCTGCTGACTGGACCCGCATCCAGTGCAGGGTCCGAATGTGAAGGGAACCGAATCTGCAACATATCCGCCTGCTAAAGTAAAAATCGTTACAGCTTTTTGAACACATTTCAAATTTTAAAGTTTACGTGCGCTTATAATAAAACAAGTTTTTTCAAGGGGTGCGCTTATAATCGAGGAGGGGATATAAGCGCCATATGCCAATTAGAAGCGCCAGGCGCTTATCCTAGGGTGGCGCTTATATCCGGGGGGAGACGGTAGAACGAGAATGAATGACTAAGGAATGGAAGTGATACCGTCATACCCCGGATATAAGCGCCACCCGCGGATAAGCGCCTGGCGCTTTTAATTGGCGTGTGGCGCTTATATCCGGTGCTCGATTATAAGCGCACCCCCTGAAGGCTTACGTATTATAAGAGCCACCATTTGTATTAGTTTTTATAAAGTTACTCGAATCTCTGTAGCGAAACACACTATTTGCATCCTCACTTGATAAAATTTCGACCCTTCACCCTCGCGCGACTTACTGCCCCACCCTCGCGCGACTCATTTGACTGCGTGTCCAGTCAGAATGAGCTGTCATGGGGCGAAATGACTCATTCTGACTGTGTGTGTTGGCAGTTTGCAAACTTACGCGAGATTCTTCTTCACACCCACTATGATCTTGACTCGATTGAAATCGCAATGACAAGATGAACATTTTGAAGTGAAAACAACTAGATTTCATATATGTCATTGTATAAGCCCCGACGCTTATAAAATTACTATATTATAAGCCCACCCCCCAAAAAAAACACGTTTTTTTAGTGCCCCCCATGGGGGTATATCCGGGGTATGACGTACAAATATGCAACCCTAGAAATGTGTACCCCATATGAGCTACCCCACTACAGCCTACACAATATTATAATTTGACACAGCGACCTTTGACTTGACAAATGCAGCGCGACAGCAAGGACACACAACTGACTCGATATTGAGCAGTTGCCCGAGTCGCACTGTATCGAACCGCAAACAGTAAAACAGTTATCATTCGTATCTCTTCTTATTCCTTGTAATCTTATACAAAATCTTGTATCTCTTTGTCTTTATCAACTTACTTTGCCCTCACATACCAGCGCAAGGTGGTTCAAGGACTTCATCTAAACGCTTCCGCTACTACATCACTTTACTCTGAGTTTAACCCTACCAAAGATCCTAAGGGGCACTCAGCCCAACACCGGTAAGGTATCAGGAAAGAAGGCATGCAGTGCAGAATCATGGCTTGCCACACGGCATGGCAGTTGGTCGGCTGAAAATGGCATTGCTTACAGGCCGCATATAGTAACCGAACAACCACTTCATAAAGCTGGTTTCTACCGAAAAAATACCGTACCACAACTGTCCCGTCCCGTCCCACGACTTCCCCCAACAACACAAAGCAGCAGCCAGTACCACTACCACTAACTGCTGCCAGTACCATCACAACAACACGCACCACTCTCCTGACAAACCCACTCCCACAGCAACCTCCAACCCTGAGCTCGGGGCTTCTCATCTCAGACTGCTCACTCCCCTGAAAACCCTTTGCCAGATTGCCACACACAACACAACGAATCCTCTCCCAGAGGCCTGCTGCGCCTCAGGATTAAAGACCCATCGCATCGCACTTAACTCTGACCCTGAGCCTCGGGTTTCTTCGACAGCTCACTCTCCTTCTAATCCTTACCCACCACAAACCCTGAGGCACACATGTTTCAATTCTGAGACGCCCCAGGAATCATCGCAGTGCAGTGCAGCTAACTCTGAGCCGCCTGAGCCTTGGGTTTCTTCGACAGCTCACTCTCCTTATAATCCTTACCCACCACGAATCCCGGCCCCACATAACAGTCAACCACGCTCGTGCGCTCCTGCATAAGCACATTGCTGCTCACCACCGACCCCTGCACCAGGCACCCATCGCCTATAGTCACATGGTCCATAATCACGGAGTTCACCAGCTTCACATGCGCTCCAATCCGGCAATGCCGCCCGATGATAGACCGCTTGATGCTGCTCTTCTCCCCCACCGAAGTTCCCTCGCCCACCATACAATGCGGCCCTATCGTCGCCTTAGCAGCAAGACTCACACTCTCGTGGACTGCGGCAGCTGCTTTCCCGGCCGCAGCGCCCCCTCCCCCCGCGCCACCCCCCCCTGCGCCTGCTGCAGCAGCAGCGGCGGAGGCAGCGGCGGAATCAGCGCCTGAGGCAGAGGCGGGAAAGGGAGTGAGGATGCCTGGGCGGGAAGCCATGGCATGGTTAAGCTCAACGTAAGATTGCAGGCTGTCTACCGAGAACCAAAACGTTCCTTTCTTTGCCACGAACGCCCTACTGCCGCTGCTGCCAATGCTGCTGCCGCCGCTGCCGCTTCCGCTGCTGCTAATGAGTTCGAGATCCCCTACGCTTCCACTGTTAGCAAGCATAATCCCTCCGCTTCCTCCTAATCCTCCTCCTCCTCCTGCTGCTGCTGCTGCTGTTCCTCTTCCTATGCCGCTGCCACCGGCGCCACCACCACCGTTGCTGATGCCACTCCCACCGTCGCCACTGCTGCTGCTGAAAGAACCTCCCCCCCCGCCGCCGCCGCCGCCACCGCTTCCCTCAGCGTCTCCTCCGACGCTTCCCCCTCTGCCAGTTCCTAGCACGTCCCTGGATCCGCTAACCCCGCCGCCAGATGCGGCCGCGGCGGAGGCTGCAGGCGACACGAGCCCTGCGGCGGCGCCGGCTGCCGCGGCGAAAGGCAGGCCGGCAGACGGCGGGAGGAGCGACGCGAGGAGCAGCTGCCGGCGCGGCTGCAGATCGCGCACGAAGGCCGGCAGGACGTCGCGTCGCAGGCAGGACAAGCCAGACTGCGACGCGAGGAAATTCTGGAGAGCGGTTCGACGAAACGCGTAAACTCGAGAGTCGACTAAATCCGTGCACAAGTCCACGCGCCCCTCCGTCTCTAGGAGGGCCCGACGAAGCGCAGTCTGACGTGGCGCGCTGCCAGCGGAGTTAGAGCCTGGTTGAAAGATTAAGAGGTGCTTCCCTGACGCGTCCAATCCGACTAAATCCGGACTGACAGCGCTGCTCTTCCCGCCGGCTTTACCGCCCCCGCCGCTTTTCCCGCCGCTTCCGCCTCCGCTGGCTCCTCCTTTCTTCCCCTTGTCCCCCGACCTGGCGTCCCCTCCGCTCCCCGTACCGCCGGCGGCGCCGTCTGATCCGCCGGCTAAACCATCTCGGTCGTTAAAGACGATCGTCAGTGCGGCGTCTTCCCGCCGATGAGCGGCGGCGACGGAGCCTAACGGGACGTCTGTCAGGACGTCGGCGAAGAGAACGAGGAGATCGTGGACGTCGGCGATGCGGTGGAAGATGCTCCGAAGCGCATCGGCAGATCCGACGGCTTCGGAGACGACGGCAATCTCGAGGCCGGGCAGCCGCTCGTGAAAATTTTGAGCTACCCAGCCGGAGATTCGGGACGCGGCTGCTGAGTCAGCACCGACGATGACGAGTAAAACGGATTGAACGTTGCACGATTCGAGGAGCTCGAGGTTGTAGGAAAGAAGAGGGCGGCCTCCCACTGGGAGGAGGACACGTGGCAGCTCATCCGACGTGAGCGGATAGAGCTGATTGTCATCAGTCGGGATAAGGAGAAGGGCCTGAAAGGTCCGTGAGCCACCCATTAGCAACAACGGTCCTTAATTGTCAGACTAGGTTGCCAACGGGATGCTTTCCTAAGAAGGAAACTGCGCCTGCATATACAGGTATGGGGCTTTGACTACTAATGCCCTAACCCCAGCGAAAGTATCACGACATACATTCCGATGAAGTCCACCTTTCCAAAAATGAACGCTTCCCTGCTACTGCTCGTACTCGTTTGCAACACCTCAGGTCTGCCTTCTACACCGCTAGTCGCCGGATCAAAAACGCGTTCTGCGTTCATTTTGCTTCTTTCATTTTTTTACGTGCCTAGCCCGTAGTCTAGCTCCCGTTGTAATAGTTATCTCCGCATGGTGCGGTGAGCGTGGACGGCACACAACTTACCTTTCGGTCAGGTCGACGCAGTGGTCACTTACCTAAGTTGCTCGTAGGCCAGCAGCTGTACTGTCCCTATCGTGTGCGTAGGTGATACAGAGGTGATGGACACCCTGGAGGGACGGCTAGAGGATGCGAGGAGACGCCATGAGGCCCAGGAGTACGGGGCGATACCCTGGGCGGTCGTCGAGGCTGGACTCCGCACCATGTGGGCGACGGAGCATCCCCCTTCTCGACCGGATTCTCCTCGACCGGTGACCAACGAAGGCGGCGTCGACGTGGGCGTCAACGTCGGAGGTGGCCAAGTCGGCAGCAGCGCGGGAGGCACGTCGAGGCAGCGAGGTGTGATTCACGCCGATGAAGTTGGCGGCGTTCAGGCGCGAGGGATGCAGTCGTCGGCAGCTGCAGGCTCCTCGCAGGGCGACGTCGGAGGTCGACGAAGCGGATTGTCACCGATGTCGGCGACCCACGTGACAGCGGGCGGGATTGCACCGAGCTACGGCTACTTCAAGTTTACGCCGGACAGGATCTTGGTCATCCCGCCGCTCGTTGGTCGACCCGACATACTCACATGGAAGGAAGCCATTGAGCCCCAGTTGGAGATGGCCGGGCTGATCTGCTTCGCCTGAGGGACAGTGGCGACGCCAGATGAGCACCACCCCGACCTGCGGGTGGAGTTTCGCGCCGAGCAGCTGTTGACTTTCACGGTCATCTCGCGGTGCTGCTCGCCAGGCGTGCAGATCGCCTTGAAGTGGTGCCGAGAGTATCTCGACGCCGACCAACGGGCGTAGCACTTCATCGAGTCGACGTACCAGGTCACCGACGACCTGTGCATCGCCCAACTGGAAGGGCAGCTGACGCACCTGCGTATGGGCGACGAGGAGACGGCGACCGACTACTGCAACCGAGCCCGGCGAATTCTCGCCACCATCAGGATGGCTGGCGCGCAGTACTCGACGACGTCGTACGTCACCCACGTCATGCAGGGACTTTCGAGCAGCTACAACCTCCTGAAGCTGCTGTTGATGGCGCTGAGCACGAGGACGACGCTCAACGAGGACATCCAGCAAGACGAGGCGATGCAGGAGGCAGAGCGGTCCAAGGAGCTCTTGGCGCAGGCAAACTTCGTCGCCCCGGCGAAGCAAGGTGGCCGACCGGGGCAGCGCGGGCCGTCTGGCGACAGTGGTAGCAGTGGCTGGAAGCCGACCAAGGAAGTCGACAAGAAGAAGTCGACCAAGGACAGCGGTCGAGGAGGAGGAGGTCGACGTCGGGAGTGCTGGCTGTGCGGTGACCCCGACCACCTCTCCTTCGAATGCCCCGACCGCAGTGACTCCGACGACGACGACGCCAAGGGAGGCCGCGGGAGGTCTGGCAGTCGTCGTCCTCGACGAGGAGGAAACTCGCCGCGCAAGGAGAAGCAGTCGACGAAGTCGACCTCGGCGAAGGACACCGATTCCTCTGCTAGCGACAAGGGGCGAGACGACAAGACGGCGTCGTGCTCGCTGGTCGGCGTCGTGGAGCCGACCGTCTCGCTGGCGGCGGAGGCCGGCCAAGACTTCCAGGCAGTGGCGGCAGCTGCGTAGGCAAACCCGACGATGGTCCTGCTCGACAGCGGCTGCTCCCACCACCTGATGGGGACGAAGGAAGTCTTCATCGACTTGCAGCCGAGCGGCTCCATCAAGCACGTGCGCGGCTTCAATGGAGCGCTGCATGACGTCCAGGGCCGGGAGGCATGTACTCATCCCCGATGTGCTGTACGTCCCGGGTGTGCGAGCAAACCTGCTGTCGTCCGGCCGGCTGAAGGAGCACGGCGTGAAGATGCAGGAGGACGGCGACGGGATGCTGCTCGTCTCGGCAACGGGAGAAGTGCTTGGTCGGGCGACGTACTCCGGGCGTGTCCTCTGCACCGACCTGCGTCCCTACTCAACGAGGTCGACGTCACCCACGACGGAGGTCGTGGTCCTGCGGGCGATCGTCTCGGCGACGAAGGCGGGGCCGGACAGGTTGCATGCAAGGCTTGCGCACGTCGGCATGGACACCATACGGAGCTCGGTGAAGCACGAGGTCGCCACTGGGTTGGACCTCAAGTCGGCGTCGGGCGCCGACTCACCGTGTGTCTCGTGCATCAGCGGGAAGCCGGCACGGCACACCTTCCCCGACCAAGGCTCCGACGCCGACGACGTCGTGCACATCGACCTGTGCAGGCCGTTCTGTGTGGCTGCGAAGGACGGCAGCTTGCACTTCTTGCTGCTGAAGGACCGTAAGACCCGCTATGTGTGGGTGAGGCCGGTCGCCAAGAAGTCAGACGTGTTGCTCGAGTTCCACAAG
The DNA here is from genome assembly GCA_948144175.1 of Closterium sp. NIES-65. Lineage (NCBI taxonomy): Eukaryota > Viridiplantae > Streptophyta > Zygnematophyceae > Desmidiales > Closteriaceae > Closterium > Closterium sp. NIES-65. The sequence goes on from CANXME010000843.1 coordinate 3,359,320, forward strand.
TGGCTGGTGTTGGTGGAGCGGCAGGTGAAGAAGTCGGTGCTGATGCTTCACTCCGACCAAGGTGGGGAGTTCCTCGGACGGGCGTTCACCGACTTCGTGGACGACAAGGGGATCGTCCACAATCTGACCTACCCGCACACCCCTCATCAGAACGGCATGGCGGAGCGGGAGATGCGGACGGTGGTGGAGACGGTGCGGACGATGCTGCTGCACATGGGCGTGCAACACCACTGGTGGCACCTCACTCTGCGGCAGGCCGTCTGGGTCCGCAACTGCCTTGAGAGGTCGACGCTGCCGCCGGGGACAACGCCGTACCAGCTGCTCACCGGGCAGAAGCCCGACCTGTCGCTGGCACGGGTGTGGGGCTGCATGGCACAGTTCTTGGTCCCCGAGCAGCAGCGTGGCAGAAAGCTGAAGCCGAAGGCTAAGTGGGGGCTTCACCTTGGTGTGTCGGCGGAGAGCACGGGCTGGGAGCTCCTCGACATTGCTGACAACCGGGTGGTCACCATGTCGGACGTGGTCTTCTACGAGGATATGTCGCTGGAGGTGTGGAAGTCGGAGCACGGGCCGATGTCAGGACGGACGCCGACCACCCCGCCGTCTGACTTCTCGACGGCGACGCAGCCTCTGCTCGCCGAGGTCGGTCACCTTGCTGGTGAGGACGTCGAGGTCGTCCGTCCTCCTTCCCCTCCCCCTACGACCCCTGCCCCTCCCCTTGTGGCCGACCTGCACGGGCTGACTCCTATGTCGGCCTCCGGCGATGAGGGGAGTAATGGGACGTCGCCTTCGACGCCTGCCAAGGGCATTGCCGGTGGCCGACGTGTCGAGCGGCAAGTCGACGTGAAAGTGCAGGTCGAGGAGGAGCAGGTCGAGGAGGAGCAGCCGACTTGGGTGAAGCCGACGAAGAAGACACCAGTAGGGCAGCAGCCGACAGGGGAGCAGGCTGCGGTGACGCCGACCACGGAGCAGTCGGCAACCAGGCAATTGGCAGAGGAGCCGACTACAGGGGAAAGGTGGACCAGGAAGTCGACCGAGGTGCCGCAGGACGACGAGGGCAGCGAAGCCGGTGACGAAGGGGAGAAGTCCACCGACAGCGACGTGGTGGAGGTTCGGTCTGAACCCCAGAAGTTAGGCCGACTTCGGAGGCCGCCCAACTTCTTCGTCCCCGCTGCCTTCACCACGGTGTACGACGTGGACGATGACGACCTGTCGTATGACGACGCCGAGGAGGATGAGGAATTTCCGGAGCTCGACCCCGACATCCATGCCGACCCCGAGCACCGTTGGGACATCTCAATGATAATGGTGAAGGAGGCGTTGGCAAGCTGGAAGGGCCCGGCGGTGAAGGCCACCATGCAGGAGGAGATCCGCAGCCTCATCAACATGGGCACTTGGGAGCTGGTCGAGCGCCCACTGGGAGTGAACATCGTGAAGAACCGGTGGGTGTTGGCGGCGAAGTACCATGTCGACGACACCGTCGAGCGCGAGAAGGCGAGGCTGGTCGTGAAAGGCTTCACCCAGGTGTATGGCGCCGACTACGACGAGACGTTCGCGCCGGTGGGCAGCTACATCACGCTGAGGATCTTCCTCAGCATCGACGCCGTCCTCAACCTCAACCTGATGCAGCTCGATATGAAGATCGCCTTCGTGCAGAGCAAGCTCGACCGGGTGCTCTACATGTCCCAGCCCGACTACTTCAACGACGGAACTAGCCGAGTGTGCAAGTTGCTGAAGAGCCTATACGGGCTGAAGCCGTCGTCGCTGCTGTGGTACTTGGTGCTCAACGACGTGCTAGTCGGCGCCAGGTGGAAGAAGAGCCAGGTCGACGAGGCTCTGTACTTCAAGGTCGACGACGATGGAGTGGCCTGCTGGGTGTTGGTCTACGACGACGACCTGCTTGCCGCCAGCAGCAGCGCTGGGATGCTGAAGGAGCTGAAGGAGCTGCTGGCGTCCGCCTTCGAGTTGCGGGAGATCTCGCCGGTGCGGAAGTACCTCAGGCTGGAGATCGACCGCGACATGTCGGCGAGGAAACTGTGGCTGCACCAGCAGGGCTACGCCGACAAGCTGCGTAGGCGCTTCATCGACGAGGAGCAGACTGGGCGCACCCCGAAGACGCCGGTTTCGGTCGACGCCTACGCCGAGCTCACCTTCGACGACGAGGAGGCACAGGGGCGACAGGAGGAGGAGTACCGGCAGAAGGTCGGCTCGCTGCAGTTCGCGGCGACGACGACGAGGCCGGACATCGCCTTCGCCTACAGCAAGCTGGGGAGCGGCCTCACGGTGAGAAGCGTCAAGCACTGGCGCGAGGTCAACCGCAGCCTCGCCTACCTCGCAAACACGCGTGACACCGCCCTGGAGTTTGGCGGTGGACCTGAGTCGGTGGAGCTGGTCGGCTACGTGGACGCCGACGACGCCGGTGACAAGCAGAACAGGACGAGCACGGGCGGCTACGTGTTTGTCCATGGAGGGGCCGCAGTCTCCTGGTTGAGCCAGCGCATCAAGTGCGCGACGTTGTCATCGACCGAGTCGGAGTACGTGGCGGCCACCGAAGCCGGCAAGGAGGGACGCCGACTTTGCTTCCTCCTTGCATAGTTCCGACTGCTGGATGCCGGGAAGCCGACCGTCCTTCGGGTGGACAACAAGTCAGCCATCACAGTCGCCGAGGGCATGGGGTTGACTGGCAACCTCAAGCACATGGAGCGGCAACATGCTTGGCTGCAGCACATGGCGAAGCGCGGGAAGTTCTTGCTGAGGTACATCCCGACCGCTGAGCAGCCGGCCGACTTCCTGACGAAGGTGCTGCACCATCCGGCCTTCAACCGGTGCTCTGTCGCCATCGGCCAGGTGCGCTTGGCTGACGTGGGCGACGGCGACGACGACGTGCAGTAGTAGGCGTCATGCTCTGTAGCATGGCTGGTGTGGTGGACGACGTGCTGTGTATTGGGTGCATGTCGACGAGCTATTCTCCGAGGAGTACTAGCGTGTGGGCTGGGGGCCCAAGCGTGAACGCGGCAGGGGAGTGTCAATGGGAGTTCTGTGTTGGCCCCGTCCTCGCATGGGCGGAGCCGACTTCGCGGTCGGGTGAGAGGGGAGCAGCCGACCTGCAGCAGTGGGTGAGCTAGTTGACAAGGAGGTCGACGTGCACTGGGGCCACTGCACAGGCGCCGACTTCAAGGTTGCGCCGACTTCAGGGAGGTCGACCTGGAAAGTCGACCTGCGGAGGGCGTCGACTTGGTGACGCCAACTTGGGGCAGCTGACTTGGGTGGTCGGCTGACAGGACTGCTGGTCGACCTGGCGGTTGGTCGACCAGGCCTGCTGGTCGACTTGGTGGTTGGTCGACCAGGCGTGATGTCGACCTGGTGGTCGACGGAGGAGGGGCCGACGTCGACCACGACTCAGGACGCCGTGCAGCTGGGCGTCGAGTAGCAGGGCGTCAACTTGGTGACGCCGACTTCGGGTAGCCCACTTGGGTGGTCCGCTGACAATTGCTCTAGTCGATCTGGAGCTGGTCGACCAGGGGCGTGGTCGACCTGGTGAGGTCAACTGGAGGTGGTCGTCGACTTGGGAGGTCGACGGGCACGTACGGGAGCAGATGGTCGATGTGGATGCCCGGTTGACCAGTTTACCTGGGTGACGAGAATCCGCGGAGGAGTACGACGGTCGCCCAGGCAAAGTTGGCGAGTCAGACCTCGGTGGTGGTATCCTGAGGTTGACGTGGCTGATCAGATGCAGTCGTCAGCGCCAGGTTTACTTGGTGTGTGCGCTGTGCAGGTGACAAGGCTCAGCACGCCAATCATCTGCGAGCACCTGCGAAGTTGGTGCGATGTTGTACTGCGGGAGTTACGCTGGCACGCCATCGACCTGCAGCGTTGGCACGCCATCGACTTTGCACTGCTGGAGCGCGGTCGACCAAGTCGTGCTGGAATGCAATCGACCATGCTGTGCTGGCAGTTGACCAACCTGAATGCTAGCTCTGATGTAGTGTTGCCATGCCAACTTCTTTTTACCATTGTTGTCAACTTTCTCTAGTGAAACTCTTGCCAATTTGCCCTGTGAACTAGCAAGCAGTGTGTGCACTAGGAAAACGACCAAGGACCAACGAACGCAGAGATCACACGAGCATCTGTGCCTAGCCCGTAGTCTAGCTCCCGTTGTAGTAGTTATCTCCGCACATGCACCTCCACGGTGATTTCAATCAACAACCTCTGCGGCCCTCCCATCCCTGTTTGTTACGGTGTGAGACATGTTTGTCCCCTGGACCCCCTTATATTTCTCTGTATTCTTGAGGTACTTCATCGCTACGCCTCCTAGTTCCTCCCCGGCTTCCCAGTCTCCCGCACTTAGAGTCGCCTGATGGCGTGCAATGCTGATAACGTCGCCATTTTCTTAAACTCACACGATTAACTTCGAATCACCTCCCGCACCATTCTTTCTTTCGTTGCTGTCTCTGGGGAACACCCAAACTGGGCTAAATGCTCCCTAATCCCCTTTTATTTTAACCCCGGAGACATCACTCACGAAGTATTCCAGTTCGTCTGGATCCGAGTTCGAGAGAATTCTCGGCATCTTCGTGGGATGCTCCGGCCTCACAAGTAACACGTGGGAGCACGCCCTTTCCAAAATCAAACGGTCCTCTAACTTCCTCTTATTTTTTATGCCACAGTTTCCTGCTGCAAACTGCTTGCTTCCGAGCACCTGAACTCTGTGCTCTTTTTCCTTGCATGGTTTTGACCCCCCCCTAAGATCACAGTCAAAACGTTGGATGCAGTGGTGGGTAACTTCTTATCCTCATCCAAATACCTTTCGGAGGGACGAGTGACAAGTCTTCTCACCCACATAGCTCTGTACAATAAGCTGGGGCACGGTGGAGTTGGAGCCATTAAACCCTCCACCCAGGTCATGTCTCTCAATGTGCAGCGTGCCTTCCCCCGCTTCTCTCCGCTTCCTGGAGCGTATGTTGCTAGGACATGCAAGCCCATTCCATTCGGGCTCCACGGTTTTCTCCTACATTCTGACTTCTCTTCTTCCATCCACCCCTCTGTCCCCGGCCGTTTCCGCGAAGAAGTGTGCAGTCTCTTGAAATTTCCCCTCACTCTCTCCTCCCCCTGGCCCGAATTCTGGTGCATTTTGGCAGAACCAGTCCCTTTCAACAGGTTCCTTCTCAAGTCAGATAATAGGCCTTTTGGGCAGATGCGAGAGGAAACTTTTCTCCTCTCGGAGGAAGTCCGAATCGAAGTAGACATTCCAGTTCGTCTGGATCCGAGTTCGAGAGAATTCTCGGCATCTTTGTGGGATGCTCCGGCCTCACAAGTAACACGTGGGAGCACGCCCTTTCCAAAATCAAACGGTCCTCTAGCTTCCTCTTATTTTTTATGCCACGGTTTCCTGCTGCAAACTGCTTGCTTCCGAGCACCTGAACTCTGTGCTCTTTTTCCTTGCATGGTTTTGACCCCCCCCTGAGATCACGGTCAAAACGTTGGATGCAGTGGTGGGTAACTTCTTATCCTCATCCAAATACCTTTCGGAGGGACGAGTGACAAGTCTTCTCACCCACATAGCTCTGTACAATAAGCTGGGGCACAGTGGAGTTGGAGCCATTAAACCCTCCACCCAGGTCATGTCTCTCAATGTGCAGCGTGCCTTCCCCCGCTTCTCTCCGCTTCCTGGAGCGTATGTTGCTAGGACATGCAAGCCCATTCCATTCGGGCTCCACGGTTTTCTCCTACATTCTGACTTCTCTTCTTCCATCCACCCCTCTGTCCCCGGCCGTTTCCGCGAAGAAGTGTGCAGTCTCTTGAAATTTCCCCTCACTCTCTCCTCCCCCTCGCCCGAATTCTGGTGCATTTTGGCAGAACCAGTCCCTTTCAACAGGTTCCTTCTCAAGTCAGATAATAGGCCTTTTGGGCAGATGCGAGAGGAAACTTTTCTCCTCTCGGAGGAAGTCCGAATCGAAGTAGACATTCCAGTTCGTCTGGATCCGAGTTCGAGAGAATTCTCGGCATCTTCGTGGGATGCTCCGGCCTCACAAGTAACACGTGGGAGCACGCCCTTTCCAAAATCAAACGGTCCTCTAGCTTCCTCTTATTTTTTATGCCACGGTTTCCTGCTGCAAACTGCTTGCTTCCGAGCACCTGAACTCTGTGCTCTTTTTCCTTGCATGGTTTTGACCCCCCCCTGAGATCACGGTCAAAACGTTGGATGCAGTGGTGGGTAACTTCTTATCCTCATCCAAATACCTTTCGGAGGGACGAGTGACAAGTCTTCTCACCCACATAGCTCTGTACAATAAGCTGGGGCACAGTGGAGTTGGAGCCATTAAACCCTCCACCCAGGTCATGTCTCTCAATGTGCAGCGTGCCTTCCCCCGCTTCTCTCCGCTTCCTGGAGCGTATGTTGCTAGGACATGCAAGCCCATTCCATTCGGGCTCCACGGTTTTCTCCTACATTCTGACTTCTCTTCTTCCATCCACCCCTCTGTCCCCGGCCGTTTCCGCGAAGAAGTGTGCAGTCTCTTGAAATTTCCCCTCACTCTCTCCTCCCCCTCGCCCGAATTCTGGTGCATTTTGGCAGAACCAGTCCCTTTCAACAGGTTCCTTCTCAAGTCAGATAATCGGGCTTTTGGGCAGATGCGAGAGGAAACTTTTCTCCTCTCGGAGGAAGTCCGAATCGGACATCTCGTCATACGCGATGCACAGTGCGCTCCCCGTCTCACGGAAGCTGAAATCAAGGCCAAGTACCCTCCTAGCAAATATCAGTGCAGTCGAAGGATCATCAAGGAAGTTTACGACGCCATGCTCCCCGAATGTTGGGCTGCTCTTGCCTCCTCCCACAGCTTGTTTCCCCTCACAGCAAGAGATTGGGTACTGCTTGCCGCTGACATGCACGCTCCACCCCATTTCGCTTTCGAGGTAGGCGTCATCCTGCTTGACAACTTCTTCTAAGCAAATGTTGTCGACGTCGCACCAACAGGACGAATAGCGGAGGAAGCAACAGCGAGACGACGACTCTCCGTGCAAGAATCTGTCCCGATCTATGTCTACGACAAATGGCTGGGCGGCAACCTTCTGTTATGGAGATGGCTTGGCAGCGCGTCTCCCTATCCTCAAAGACGGCGGTCCTTCACTTGCGGATATAAAAAATCTCCTCTACTCACCGCAAGACCTCACACACCCACAAGATGGGTCAACATGCTTCCCAACTCTAGCCCTCCCATAATACCGGACTACACCCACGTATTTCTCTCTGAGCAACCTTCTTCGCAACGGGATGTGCTCTTTCGTCTGTACGCGCTCGCACTTCTCTCTGGCTCAAGATTCACCTTTGGCCGAGATAAAGGAAGCTGCCCCGACTGCAATGAAGGGAAGGTTGAAACGCTACCTCACATGTTTTTCGAATGTGGGGTGGCGAAACCCATCACCGAGGTGCTTCATTGCACTGCTCTTGCTCACTTGGGAATTTCCAACACTCATGAACTGTCGCTATTTCCGCTTTCATATGAAGCAGGGCAGGTTGCTCCATGGAGTTTGCTGGTCGGCGCGGCTGCCAAAACAATCTGGAACGCCCGCTTCAGCTACAAGTATAAACAAGTCTCCGCCAAAACCATCGATACTCTTCACCAAGTACTACACCACTTTTTACTCGCCTTCAAAATCTTCTGTTGTTATAACCAAAGGGTCTAAGTGGATAGGATAAGTCTGCTAAGTTAGGAGAAGACAAATAAGCCTTGATAGTGATCGTATTAATAATAGTTGAAAGAAAACAAGATGATTGTAAGATAGGAGTACAAGGGTATAAATAGCAAACTAGCTAGCCATTTACTTTGAGGGGTACATTCCCTTATTAACTGAATTACATTGCTATAGTAACAACGACTATTGCTCCTCTTGACAGTTACCATGTAGCGTCGCGTAACTACCAAGTGCGGTCAATACTGTTGACTGTCTTTCGACTGTTGACCTTCAGGAGACTCTCGATCTTCCACATGATCTATATGAGCTATTATGGTACTGGTACAGACACGCTGCTTCGTTATGGAGTGACATGTGGGTGGAGAGCCTTCGGGAATGTAACGATAACCTTTCGGTTATTCCAACATTCCCCTCCATTCCTGAAGGTGAGCCACGTGGGATTTCTTCGAGATCCCGCAGAGGTCGGTGCAGTGCTAAAACTGTTGACTTGGCAACTTCTTAGTCAAGATGTCTGCTGTTATCTCACCAGTTGGGCAGTACGTGAGTTTGACCCTGCCTTTGTCGATTTCGTCCTTAACGAAAAAGTAACGGAGTGCGATGTGTTTTGTGCAGTTCACGAAGCCGGGCTTGTTCGCGATCTTGATCGCGCTCTGATAGTCGCAATGTAGCGTGAAGTGCCCGTTCATCGTCACTTTCACTTCCTACAGGAGCTCCATCTGGTACAGTCCCTCGCAAACAGCTACACTGGCAGCGATGAACTCAGCTTCGGCTGACAAAAGTGGGATGAGTTCCTATTTCTAGGAGTTTCAAAAGATGAGGCCAGCAGGTTGGAGTTGAAAGATGAATCCTGTGCAAGAGCGTCTATTGTCACTGTCTTCCACGTGATCTGCGTCTACGTAGCCATGAAGTTGTAGGGTAGCGGTTAGGTTAGTTTCGTAGGTGAGTCCAACGTCAGGAGTAGAGACGAAGTGTTGGAGTGCTCGGCGTTGATATAGTAGATTCTCCCCTTTAGGTCGCTTCAGGTACTGTGCGAGCCGGCTTGCGACGTAGGAGAGGTCCGACCAACACGTGACGGTGGCGAACATGAGGCATCCCAGTTGTTGCTGATAGAGTCGATGGTCTTCGATGGAGAGCGGCGTGGTATCAGGTTCGTGATTAGGAGGAAGAGGGTGGAAGGGGGTGGTGAGGTTGATAGGTGCGATGGCGAATTTCTTCGCGAGCGTTTCCGCGTACTTGGCGGCAGAGAGATGGATGGAGGTGGCGGACTGGGTAATGTTGAGACCCATAAATTGTGTGACATTATGGTTGATCATCACCTCGAGCTTTCCTTTGATTTCTTCTTCAAAGCCATCGGGCAGCTCCGTGTCGTCGCCAATGTAGAGGAGGTCGTCGTTGTAGGCGATGAGGAGAATGAATTTGTCGTGCGATTCTTTCCGGTACATCTCGAGGTCATGTGGCAGTTGAGTGAACCCGAGCTCCGTGAGGACGGTGTGCAGGTAGTGCTGCTACAGATGAGGCGCTTGTTTGATCCCATAGAGGGATTTCTGGAGAAGGCAGATGGCGTCGTCGCTCTCTTTGAAGGCGTGCGGTTGTTCGACGAAGATGGTGGCGTCGACCGGTGCGTACACGAATGCACTGCCGACATCAATCTGACGAAGCGGACGCTGTTTGACAGCTGCGATGCAGATGTGGATGCGCACAAAGGTGTGTCTTCCAACTGGTGTGAAGATGAGATCGTAATCCACCATGTGAGTTTGTTCGAAGCCGCGCACCACCCATCTCGCTTTGTACTTGTTGATGGAACCATCCACGAGTGTTTTTATTCGGAAGACCCACTTGCCACTGAGAAATTTTCTCTCCTTGGCTGATGATCGTGGAACCAGCTTCCACGTTCCGCGGCTCTTTAGCGCCGCAACTTCTGCTGCCATAGCTGCCTTCCACTTCTCACTGCTTGGTGAACGGTGGTGGGCTCCTTGGGGGAGGTGTGGCGAACAGCAACTGCGAGCCCAAGGATGCGGAGACCGGTTTTGTTGGTCTTTTCGTAGTGGAGCTGATCGTAGTCGTGGAAGCTGGTAACTTCGACGACATCGTCGTCGTTGTCATGACCGGGGCGGATGGTGTCCTGCGAAGAGTTGCATGGAGGCAACTCGGCATCCGGAGATCGGCACGCTGTGCTATTGTAATTGTGGGTTTCACGAGTTCTATTATCAGGATCGAATTGATGAACAGGTTTGAAGGTTGGAGTTTGAAGTGGGCTTGTAAGGGGGATGTTTGGCTATGGATCGGATGGTGTGTTGTCCGCTGCATCTGCATCCTCTGCCAGGTCTGTTTCCTCCAGTGACGTGGCGTAGCTGCGGTGCCCCTCAAAAACCCGTTTCGGTGCCTTGTTAGCTTCGCGATGTTCCTTGAACAGTGGTAGAGTCAGCTTCTCATAGTAGATGTAGTCACGTGATTTTGTCACTTCGTGTGTCGCGTCAGCACGATCCACGCCTTATAGTTTTTTTTCGATCCCGAGATGAATGCCCCAACGTGCCCGATCAGCGAATTTTCCTGTCCTTGCTGTGTGTGGCTTGTACTATACCATGCAGCTGAACACCCAAAGAAGTCACGTGTTAGCTTTTCTGCCGGTCCAAGCTTTGTAAGACGAGTTGTTGTTCTTTAGGCTTCGGGAGGACAACAAGTTGTGCAGCCGAACAGCGTGATTCATCGCAAATGGCCAATACTTGGTTGGGATGGCTGATTCATTAGGGCCCTCATTCTCGTGGGGATGCTCCTATTTGTCCGTTTTGCTACCCCCTGCTGCTCGTGGGCGTATGGCAAGGACACCATGTGCTCAATCCCTTTCTTGGTGAAGAGCTGCTTCAACTCAGTTGAAAATAATTCTTCTCCTCTTTTTGCCTGGAAGCTTTTAGCTTCAAGCCTGATTGAGGCTCTGCTCACTTCATCTACGCAATGAAGCATTCAAAGGCAAGAGAGCAGCAATCGGTGTTAATAGCCCAGACGTAGCAGGTGCATGCGTCGATGAATGTTAGCGTGTACTGCTCGCACGTCGAGCCCTTCTTGAGTACGAATCATGAAGTCGCTATAGAATTTTTTCGAGAGGTTCATATCGTTCGTAGCCAGGAGGTAAGTCGGGGAAGGGTTTATGGGCGAGCGACATGGTGGGGCAGACGATGCACGGCGGGTCGACTGAGTCTACTGTGAGGGAACCTCCTCGAGGGAGCAGCAGCGCGTCTTCGTCAAAGACTCCGGCCTTGAGGGAGTTTATGAGCGTGATGTGTGAGGGATGTCCGAGTCGTTGGTGCCAGATTTCTGGATCTGCTCGGTAGCCGACTGTTTTCTGGTAATGTTTGTGTCTTCCCGCTTCGTCCCGCTGCCCGTCTTTAGGTCCCTTGTCAGCGGCGTTATCCACATTGGCTGCGAAGGCTCGGGCGGAGTTTTGCTTCAAGGCGACATCGGGACTTCCGAAGATGTCGTCCGTGTCTCCAGCGTGAACAAGATCGCCTGTAACGAGCAGTTGTGAAAAGATGCTACCTCCGGCCATTTGTAGGCAGGGAGTCCTTCCATCGGAACGCGATAGTAACTGTACTCGTCTTCGGTGACCTCGATCAGCAGGGGGCCTTGCTCTGGCGGCGGCGCTTCCTCGGTAGGTTCAGGTAACTCCACTGCTCCTCCGAATTCGTAAGTCAACTCTTCTGACTCTTCTTGTACGTTTTCTGGTGTGTCAGGAGCATACTGCTCTGGAAGAGGAGGTCCGCCCCAGCTGGTGCCGCGTGTTGCCCAGTAGGGATCGACTGTCGCGACGTCCGCTGGAGCTTTGGGATAAGGGGGGTTTGGCAGTCCCCAGTTGCTCCCTCCTTCGGTTGTTGAAGTTCCCCAGCCACCATCGGTGGCAGCCCCTTCTTTTGTTGTTTCGACACCTCCTGTTTCACTTCTGACAGTGCCCTCTTCTGGTGTTTGAATGGCACCCCAACCGCCCACGGCTGCTTCTTCGGGTGTTTAAGTTACTCCCCACGGGCTGAACCTGGGGCTTGAGTTCCCCTGGTCGCTCGAGTAGTTCCCCATCCTCTGGTGTCAGTTTCTGCTGGTGCTGACTTTCCGGTGTCCTCTTCTTGATCCATGGTTTCATGTTCAGTATCGCCAGGAGTGGAAGTTGAGGCGGTCGGAGCGATGCGGAGTCGAAGAAGTCCATCTGAAGCGGGCCGTTCAAGGATCCATTTCCTTGGGGTGTGACCAAGTCAGTGGCTCTGTGGGGGTTGTTCGAAGTAGAAGTGTTTGATGAGAGTCGCTGGTGCTCCCTTGAGCTAAGAAAATCGACACGAAGACTCCGTCGTGATCGGCACCCTTGTCGATGTAGGCATTTTTGTAATACAGCTCGAATTTTTGTCTTCGGTGTTGCTCCGAATGTCAACTCCACACCTCATGAGTTGCTCTGAAGAGAGAAGGCCGTATTGCAGGTCGGGAACAGCCAGCACGCCTCCGATGTGAATGGTGAAGTGGGTCAGCCTCGAGGTAAATCTCTCCAATCTCATAGGCCTTGAGTCTATTGTTGTTGGTGACGGTAATCTCGCACAGTCGCCGCATGTGTCTTGAGTTGCTGATGAATTTTGGTGACCCCACCATATGTTGTCCACAATAGTCATCAAGATACAAAGTGTTGTAGTGCTCGTGGTTCCGACGCGCAATCCCGGCGATCTTTGGAGTGACGATGCGGTTGACTTCTCCGGAGTACGGCAAGAGACCGATGTATCTTCTCGCGGGAAAGCTGGGAGGGGATTCCGGAGTGCTTGGAGGCAACTCGAAGTCAGGTGGGATGTTAGTGGGTTGGTTGATCTAGCGACTGGGTGTGGGGTCATTGTCCAGGCTCGGAATGATGGAATTGATGGGCGCGATAGGTGGGAATTGAGTGTCATGGTAGTATCGGATGCCTCCGCGACGACGCACCATGCAGCTCATAATTGATCCCTCGCCTTTGTCCTTGGACGAAATGCGCGCAGGATTTTGCGAGGTGCTCGCGACGGAGGGAGGCGACAAGTCGCTGTTGGAACAGGAGATGCCGAGGGTGCCGAGGGCTGCTGACTGGAGGAGTTGTTGTGTCTCTCGTCTGCTGCTTCTCGTTTGTAGCACCGGCCGATAGTATGACCTAGTATCTTGCAATACTTTCAAAAAGTTTCCTTCTTTATGTGCTGCTCCCGTTCAGTCGCTCCAGTGAAAAACACTAACTTCTCCCGCTTGTTGTTCTTCTCATTGTACATATCGATCTCCTTCTACTCCGAGAGAAGGGTGGCGCAAAGAGCGGACTCGGAAATGGTTGCTCGAGCGCGGAGCAGCGACTGGCTCTGGCGCCAATCGGGTCCAAGGCCCGAGAGAACCATCGAGACAAACATGTTGTCAGGGACAGTTCGGACACACTTCTTAATGTGGTCGCGCAGATTGCGGCACCGGTTGTTATATGGTCCCGCTTTTTCTCCTTGCTGCATTTTAACTGATGTCGGTTGGCTGATCAGGCAACTCATGGTGACCGGATCCGTTACCATGTATGAATTGCGCAGGTGCTCCCAAGACGCGTGCGCAGGTGCCCACTCAGATTTGTAAGAGATTCCGGAGAAGAGTGGTGTACACGAGAAGGGACTCATGATAGTACTGGTTCTTCTCTTGGATGGTGCCTTCCGTCGGAAAAAGTAGGCTTCCATCGTAGTACATCCAAATTTGCGCAATTGTTGCGAGGAGCTTGAATTCGAAGCTCCACGTGTAGAAGTCTTAGCCGGCGAATGGAACTGATGTCTTCAATTTTTAAGTGAGAACGACTTTTGTTTGCATTGTCGCAATTGCTTCTGGCTGCGCACGTTGTTGAATGTCTTGCGCAGGAGCTGAAGCTTGACGGTTGTCAAAGGTGAATGACCCCTCGGAGTTGACGCGGTGGTCTTCTCCAGGGAGAGGAAGTCCAGCAACTCCTCTTGCATAGCTTAAGCCATCAATTCTCATGGCTTGATGGCTTTCAAGAGTGTTGATGCAAGCGACTAGCTGCTCAATGAGAGCGGCGCTGACGGAATGTGAAGCAAGGAAAACAGGAATGAAATGACTAAGTCAGAGTTGGGTACAAATACAACCCTAGAAAGCTGTACCCCATATGTGCTACCCCACTATAGCCTACAAACATGCATCAGCTATGATAATCTGACACACCCCCATAGGCAAAGTGGGGGAGAACAAGGGGTCACAAGACCAGTCAAGCAAAGCAAGCTCAGGGTGGATCACAAAGTCACCACACAGTCCGAGCACAAGAGCAGGGCCAGAGGCCAGTTCACATGCAGGAGTACAGACATATATATAAAACTAGACAAGCAAGAGCAGGTATATATATATGTCACAGTACAAGTGAAGTCAAGAGGAGAGCAAGTGAGGCAAGACAGGCACAAGACCCAGCTGGGTGCAAAAGCGCTGATGGTCACAAGGCGCGAGTGCCTTGGTGAACACATCAGCAGTGTTGGCCTCAGAGGCCACGTACGCAAGTCGCAACTGACCACGCTGCTGCAGCTCACGAGCAAGGAAGTAGCGGAGAGCAATGTGTTTCGTTCTGTGCTCCAAGCGCAGCTCTCGACACAAGGCCAGCATGGCCTTGTTGTCTACGTACAGCACTGGAGGAGAACGAGGTGGCTCTCCAAGGTCAGTCAGCAGGTAGGTGAGCCAGCGAAGCTCCTGTGCAGCCATGGCCCCGGCGTAGATCTCAGCCTCACAACTGGAGCCGAGAACCGAAGACGAGCGAGTAGACCGCCACGAGACAGAGCCGGAACCAAGGCTGAAGGTGTAACCCTGTGACGACCGCTGCGTAGCCTGGTCGTCAGCCCAAGAAGCGTCCGCGTGGCCGGTAAGGACCACTGGACTCCGCCCTCCAAGCACTAGCCCCATGCTCGACGTATTGCACAGGTAGCGCAATACCCTCTTCGCTGCAGCCATGTGCTCTGGTCTGTGTCTCCCAGGAGCAACATAGCGTGCAAGAATGCTCAGAGGGTACGCAAGGTCAGGTCGTGTGCAGGTCATCAGGTACATGAGGCAGCCAACAAGCTCTGCATACGGACCACTCGACTCTACGGACTCATCCGAAGGCAGAGCTGAGAGTGAGTGGCGAGTAGGCAGAGGAGTGGCCTGAGGCGAGGAGTACGTGAAGCCGAAGCGCTGAAGGACCTGCTGCACCATGTGTGACTGAGTCAAGGTAATGGTGCGGCGTGCTCTGTCCCGAGTGATCTGCAAGCCAAGGTAGCTGCGCAGTTCACCCAGGTCTGTGCACGTGTGCCTCTTCAGCAGCTCGGACTTCACGTAGGCGAGTCCAGCAGTGTCCGCTGTGGCAAAGACCAAGTCGTCGACGTACACGAGGATGTAGAACGGCGGCAGGGAAGTGTCGGTGCGAAGAAACAGCGACGGGTCAGCAGTAGAAGGAGCAAACCCAAGAGCCGCAAGCGTAGTCCTCAGTGTGTCGTGCCACTCACGCGGTGCCTGGCGGAGACCGTAGACTGGCCGTCGGAGGCTCCACTGGGTGCCAGGAGGGAAAGTCCCAGTGAAGCCAGGTGGACGGCGCAGCCAGATCTCCTCGTGCAGGCTACCCTGCAGGAACGCAGTGCTGAAGTCGAGAGAGTGAAGCTCGTAGTCGCGCTGAGCGGCAATGTGCAGCAGCACCCGAAGAGTGGTCATCTTCGGGGTGGGAGAGAAGGTCTGAAAGTAGTCAACTCCCTGCCGCTGACTGAAGCCACGAGCAACGTACCGCGCCTTGAAGACAGGTGGAGAGCCCGGCGGCCGCTTCACCCTGAAGATCCACATGGCACTGACGATGTTCGCCCCAGGAGGGGGAACCGCGTCAACGTAGGTGCCTGTGGACTTCCAGGAAGCCATCTCTGCATCCATAGCTGCCTGCCACTGAGAGGAGTAGGGACCCTCTACGGCCTACGCGTAAGAACGCGGAGTCGGGATGTCTAGTGCATCCAGGTCTCCCTCAGCGGCAAGCAGTACAGACGCGAGATGAGGTGAAGCAGTCGCTAGACACTGTAACTCCTCCTGTCTATCCTCTAGGACGTCCGTGCCAAGAGCACACTCACCCCCGACGGACGGAGGACAGACAGACGCAGACTCAGCAACAAGACTAGTAGCGTAGTCGAGACGACAGCGAGCAGCAAAGTCGACGAGCTCAGCGACTAGAGCAGACGCAGCAGTGGACTCAAAAGAGGGGTCAGTGACGACAGTAGCAAGCAGACGCGTGACAGTAGGACTGGCAGCACGAAGAGAGTCCGACTCAGGGTCGGCAAGCGCAGGAAGAGAGGACTCCGGAGGAGAAGGCAAAGGGGCACGCAGAGGAGCAGTGGACGGACGCAAAGACATCCGGTGCGTGCCAAGGACAGGAGGAGGACGCTGACGCGAACCGCGACCACTAGCGCGAGCAGCACGAACAGGCGACGCGGGACGAGACGCAGGCTCACGACGCTCAGCAAGACCTCCAGTAGGACCAGTGTAAGGAGAGGGAGCAGGCAGGGGAGAGGAAGGCTCCAGCAGGGAGTGCGACTGGACAGGCGGTGGACCCTCTACTGGAGGAGAAAGACCAAGAACCTGCTGTAGGAGCGGAACGAAGTACGGCCGAGGCCGCGCGGCAGCTCCACACGCAGCAGGGACAGCACCAGCACCCTCAGCGACAGCACCAGCGCCACCCACACCTCCAGCGGCAGGACCAACAGCAGTAGGCTCAGCACCAGCGCCCTCAGTAGCTCCAGCTCCAGGAGGACCCGCAGGTCCAGCAGCTCCGGGACCGGCAGCACCCGCACCCTCGACGGTCGAAGAAGCTCCAGCTCCAGCTCCAGCAGCACCTCTAGACTCAGCAGCACGCCTCCAGCGGCGAGCGAACCACTCGCGCAGCTCCTGTGGAGAGAGGGGCTCCCGGCGAGACGTAGCAGCAGGAGAAACCCCAGGCTCAGCAGCTCCAGACGCAGCACCCCCAGGCTCAGCAGCTCCCAGCTCAGCACCCCCAGGCTCAGCAGCTCCCGACCCAGCACCCCCAGACCCAGCACCTCCAGGCACAGCACCCCCCGGCTCAGCACCCCCAGGCTCCGCACCCTCCGCAGTAGCACCCTCAGGCCCAGCACCCCCAGCAGTAGCACCCCCAGGCTCAGCACCCCCGCGCACAGCACCCCCTGAGTCAGCACCCCCAGGCTCAGCACCCGCAGCAGCACCAGAGTCACCAGTAACCTCGACCGGGTCAACGGCGTCTACCTGGGACACACCTGAGGGGGCAGGAACCTGAGGGGGGAGGGGGTCTACCGGGGGGGGAACCGGCACAAGGAAGTCCGGGGGAGGGGGGAAGGAAGGAGTGCGGTAGGGGAAGAGACGGTAGAAGGGGACTGACTCGTCGAACGTGACGTCCTGGGAGGACAGAACACGACGAGAGGAGGGGTGGTAAAACTGCCACCCTGGGGCGTCAGTGGGGAAGCCAAGGAAGACACAGGGAGCAGCACGAGGGGACAGCTTGTCCGCAGACAAGTCGCGGACAAACGCCCGAGATCCCCAGACACGGAACACAGACGCATCGCCAACCTTCCCCGTCCACAGCAAGGCTGGGGACATCGCAGGCCGAGAGACCCGGGGGTGAAGGTTGAGCTGATGCGCCGCGTACCTCACCGCAAACGGCCACAGAAAATGGGGGGCAGCCGCATGCATCATGGACGTACGAGCGACATCCATGACCATGCCAATGCGGCGCTCAGCAATCCCATTTTGCTGTGGTGAGTCCGGAAGCGTGAAGGTCTGGCGAATCCCCCGTGCACGACAGTAGTCCCGCAGAAGGCGAGAAGAGAACTCTCCGCCTCTGTCCGAGTGCAGACGCAGAACAGGAAAGTCCGAGCCGAAGCTCTTCCTGAGCTGGAGACGAGCCTCGCGGATCCAGTCGATCAGCACCTCAGTGACCGCACCCTTGCTGCGCAAGGGGAGGACTGTGGTGTAACGCGAGTAGTCGTCAACCACCAACAGGAAGTAGCGCTCGTGACCCTGCCCACGGACGGGGGCTGGGCCCCACACATCCATGTGAAGCGTCTGCAGGGGAGCCTCTGTCGGGGGGAAGTGGGAGGAGTGAGGAGTAGCCTGGAGGCGACCCTCGACACAGGGGACAGAGGAAGGTCCTGGCCCGGAGGGGAGAGGAGGGAGAGACTGGGGAAGACCAGAGACAAGGACACGGGAAGCCATGCTCCGAAGACGGGGCAAGGAGGGGTGGCCAAGATGGTGGTGCTGACAAAATTAGAAGGAAGAAAGAGAGGAATGAACTAGCAAAAATGGGGATACAAATAGCAAACCCTAAAAGGGTTGTACTCGCTATAGAGCACCCCACTACAGGCTAGAACATAAGAATAATATTCTGACAGGTGCCACAGGAGAGTCTCGTGAGACAGGAGGCGACAAGAACAGGGGGCAGACTCAGGACCTGACCGGGACGCAGCAGCAAGCACCTGACCCGACGCAGCCACCTGACCAGACGCAGGGACAGGAGGAGACTCAACGGTCAGGGTGTAGAGACTCGACCCCGGCCGACGCGAGAACGTGGCCAGGTGTCGGCCTGTGCGTGCCTCCGTGCAGTGGCTCACCCGCTGACTCGCAGGAGTGAACTGGTGAACCCCCACATCCTGCAGGTCCGCTCCACTCACCAAGTTCGTAGAGAACGAGGGAAGGTACAGACCCGACAGGGTGCTCGAAGGGGCAGCCGGACACGGGAGGACAGTGGAGAAGTGAGACAGGACAGGACCCCCAGAGGGGTCAGCAAGGGAGACCGCAACCGGCCGGCCGAGCGGCGTAAGGGTAGTGCGGTCTCGAAAGAAGGAGCGAGAAGCTCCGTAGTCAAGTGTGAAAGTGAGGGAGGACGAGGACGACGCAGTACCTGAGAGCGCAGTCTCACCAGTACCTGAGAGCACAGACGCACTGGCACCTAGAGCAGCAGCCTCACAAGCACCTAGCGCAGCAGTACCAATGCCCGGGTCGGGCTGGAAACAACGCTAACCCTCATTCTCCTCACTATAATCCACAACATACATAGCAGCAAGGATAGCATCAAAATCAAGATCAAAGATCGCTACACCAGCCCTAAGAAGCTCATCCCAGCGAGGGATCTCACTAGCCCCAGGGAACTGCTGACGCCAAGCGTCCGTCAGGCGGCCAAAGCAGCGCTGGGTGGCGTGGGCACCCCCACACTGCTCACCCGCGCGGTCGCCGGAACGAAGAACGTAGGTGCAGGGACCAGTACCCCCACCCCTCTGACGCCCAGCATACCACTCACGAAGCTGCTGAGGCGGAGGGATGTCCCGCGAGCGCTGCTGCTGCTGCCGCTGCGAGCGCTGGCCACCACCACCGCCGCTACGCTGCTGGGTACCACCTCGACCAGCTCCACCTCCACCACCACCACCGCCTCCTCCGCTACCGCCTCCACCGCCTCCACCTCCGCCGCCTCCACCACCGCCGCTGCCTCCACCACCACCGCTGGCACCACCACCACCGTCTCCGCCACTGCTGCCACCACCACCACCACCTCCGCCACTAGTCCCGCCGCCACCCCCACTCCCTCCGCCGCCACCGCCGCCACCGCCACCGCCCCCTCCAGCTCCACCCGCGCCCTTGCCCCCCTTGCCCTTGCTGGAGCGACGTCTCCCACTAGGGGCAGACGCCGCGCCGACCGACTCAAGACCAAGCTGGTCGGCAGCAGCAGCAGCAGAGGCAACAGAGGGCAGCAAGGGGGAAGGAGAGCACCCCTCAAAGATGGGGGTGCGAGGGTCACCACGAGAAGCACCTACAGCGACTATGCTCTTCTCCGCTGCGAGGAGGGCCTTCTCGAGGAGGTCGACGGTGAGGGTGGTGGGACAGACTGCAAGAAAGTGGTCCCTGACGACGCGAAGGGAGTCAGGGAGGCGCGCGACTACGTAGTAGAGAGCGATGTACATGGGGGGGGGGTTCTTAGCGCAGAACTCAGCAGGAAGGGCGGCGCGGTAGCGAGTGTCACTAGTGCGGAGGTGTGTAATGAGGTCAGCGACAGTGGGAAAGGCAGAGAGGTCAGGAAAGAGGTAGGGAAGCATGAGACGGCTCAGTGCAGCAGTGGCAGGGGAGGAGTAGCGCGCAACTACAGCGTCGTACAAGGTCTGAGCACTCTTGTACTGACTAAAGTGCGCACGCTCAGAGGTAGGGAGGTGGCGACGCACAGCAAGACGTGCAGCAGCATCGCGGGTGGCCCACTTAGAGCGGACAGCGGGATCAGCATCAGCAGCAGGGGCAGGAGAGGCGCCAGAGGTGAGGTCAAAGAGAGAAAGGTCGTCAGCCCTGTCGCACTGTAAGAACAGCTGCAGGTCGTCTAACCAGACCTCAAAATCAATGGCGCGACCCTCAGCGTCAAAAGCTAGGACACTAGGGGTAGCCATGGCGGCGACAGCGACGCAGTGCAAGCAGTAGGGAAAGAGCTCGCAGTGTCAGTGGGACTGTGCTCACCAGGCAGGGCAGGTCGTGCAGCTATGCAGAAAGGCGGCTCAGCGACCGGGCGGCTCGGGTGCACAGCGGCTCGGCTCCCGGGCGGCTCGGCGGCTGGGCGGCTCGGGCGCAGGGCGGCTCGGCTCCCGGGCGGCTCGGCGGCTGGGCGGCTCGGGTGCAGGGCGGCTCGGCTCCCGGGCGGCTCGGCGGCAGGGCGGCTTGGGTCCCGGGCGGCTCGGCGTTGGGCGGCTCGGCTCCCGGGCGGTTCGGCTGCTGGGGCGGCTCGGCCGGGAGATGCAGGGGCGGGGCCGTCAGGTGCAGCGGCGGGTCGACCGGTGCAGTGGCGGGCCGGCAGGTGCAGCGGCGGGCCGGCAGGTGCAGCGGCGGGCCGGCAGGTGCAGCGGCGGGCCGGCAGGTGCAGGCGGCGGGCCGTAGGGTGCAGCGGCAGGCCGGCAGGTGCAGCGGCGGGGCCGTCAGGTGAAGCGGCGGGCCGCTGGGTGCAGCGGCGGGCCGGCAGGTGCAGCGGCGGGCCGGCAGGAGCAGCGGCGGGCCGGCAGGAGCAGCGGCGGGGCCGTCAGGTGAGGCGGCGGGCCGGCAGGAGCAGCGGCGAGCCGGCAGGAGCAGTGGCGGGGCCGTCAGGTGAGGCGGCGGGCCGGCAGGAGCAGCGGCGGGCCGAGGGTGCAGCGGCGGGGCCGTCAGAGGCGGCGGGCCGTAGGGTGCAGCGGCGGGCCGTAGGGTGCAGCGGCGGGGCCGTAAGAGGCGGCGGCGGGGCCGCGGCAGTAGAGGCGGGGCCGCGTCAGGGGAGGCGGCGGGGCCGCGTCAGGGGAGGCGGCGGGGCCGCTTCAGGGGAGGCGGCGGGGCCGCGTCAGGGGAGGCGGCGGGGCCGCGTCAAGCAGGCGGCGGGGCCGCGATCAAGCAGGCGGCGGGGCCGCGATCAGGAGAGGTGGCGGGGCCGCGTCTGAGGGACAGCGGGGCCGCGAGGGAAAAGGCAACCCGAGGGGTCGCTAAAAAAAAGGGCGCGCCTCGGGGCGCGCTTCGGTGGGCCCTAAAAAAAAACGGTCCTAAGGCAGGACCCGCTCTATACCATGTGAAGCAAGGAAAACAGGAATGAAATGACTAAGTCAGAGTTGGGTACAAATACAACCCTACAAAGCTGTACCCCATATGTGCTACCCCACTATAGCCTACAAACATGCATCAGCTATGATAATCTGACACGGAAGTCACCCCTGATGGCGCATTAGTCGTTGCTGGTGGTGGGCTCGGGGAATCTGCAGTAGTTTTGCCTTTAGGAGCCATAATGATGCAGACTTGTGGTTGTAATGAGTGATTTATAAAGGGTTTGTTCTAGGAAGAACGAGAACTTGGCAGGCCTTTAGTCCACTCTAGCTCTCATTCCATGTTGTTATAACCAAAGGATCGAAATGGATAGGATAAGTCTGCTGAGTTAGGAGAAGAGAATGAAGTCTTGATAGTGACCTTGTTTATAATAGTTGAAAGAAAACAACATGTCTGTAAGATAGGAGGACAAGGATATAAATAGCAAACTAGCTAGCCATGTGCTCTGAGGGGAACATTCCCCTATTAAATGAGCTACAATGCTACCACAACTATCGCTTTTCTTGACAGTTACCATGTAGCATCGCGTAACTACCAAGTGCGGTTATTGAACGGTCAAGAGTCACGACCAGGGCTAATTTTTGGTTTTGGCCAACCCTTACGATCAGTGTTGCTCATCATAAAAAACCTGATTATCAGAGTATCCCTCTTTGAAAATCCTGATTTGTCAGGGTTTTTGCAGATCTAGAAGTTTTTGCCCTGGGTCATCAGTGTAACAAATTTTCAAGCCTTTGAGACAGTTAGTTTTAACACTGCACAGAATAACAATCTAAATCATCATCATGCCAGCACACGTAATGTCGTGTCGAATTGTACAGTTGCGACAGTTGGCAAAGGGGATTCCCAGGTTTCGGGGAATGGGGGTTACGGGAAGGTTGGGGGGGGGGCGGGGGGTCGGGTGGAACTCGCTTCAGGGTAGAACTTGCTAAGAGCTTCGGCAACCCTGACGCGACAGTGTAGCTTAAACGTAAACCCTGGCACATCAGGGTAAATGAAGGTCCCAAAAAAATACCCTACCGCATCAGTGTTACTACCTAAAAACCACCTTGTTCATCAAGGCATCAGGGTGATTTACCCTGATAAAATAGGCCCTGGTCACGACCGTTGACTGTCTTTCGACTGTTGACCTTAGGGTGACTCTCGGTCTTCCGCATGCTCTATATGAGCTATTGCGGTATTGGTCTAGACGCGCTGCTTCGTTATGGAGTGACACGTGGGTGGAGAGCCTTCAAGAATGTTACGATAACCTTTCGGTTATTCCTGATGGAAAGCGAGCGAATCTGGAGAGCGTACAAGAGATTAAGTCCGCCGACTTCGACGGAACATTGCGTGCAGCTCTCGTAACCTTAAACTATGAGCAGGTACGCGTTAGAAAGGGCTTTATCTCTTATTTCCAGAATAGTAACGCACGCCTTCAGCTAAGATCTAGGCCGATCGCTACCACGATTTAAGTGCGACGGGGTATTCTGGCGAAATTACTTGGCAGCCATGGATTAGATCAAGAAAGTAGCTTTAGCAAGAGTTCAGATGTGAAAAATGACGAGTTGTTCAAACCCTACCAACCCAACCCTCGCCCTAAAACAATTCTCAACAACCCAAAGTGTCAGAGGTCCACTGGAGATCCCCGATTGATCCTAGGAAAGGGTTACAGGCACGTTGGCCTGGGGGGTTATGGGCGCACTGACCCGCTACTTAACAAGCCCTTTTATCCCAATGGTCTAGTGGTTGGGATTCTGAGATGGTAGCAAAGCGAAGGTCTCGGGTTCGAATCCCAGTGTGTGCACCTCGGGCATCTCAATGCGGGGGGGTGTCAGAGGTCCACTGGAGATCCCCGATTGATCCTAGGGAAGGGTTACAGGCACGTTGGCCTGGGGGGTTATGGGCGCACTGACCCGCTACTTAACAAGCCCTTTTATCCCAATGGTCTAGTGGTTGGGATTCTGAGACAAAGTGCTAAAATAGCAACACCAAAGGTGTTATAGTGAATAGCAAAGGTTTGTTGGTGCTTGTTGGGTGCGAGATCAATTCTAGCCCGCATCAAGCCTAACCACCACATTTTGCCCAAACCCTTAGCCCACAACCAGTTAGAGCAAAATACCACAACCACCTATACAATCAACACCCCCCCCTTGCTCGTGCTGGAGGTGGTTGTGTCAGAATGTTATTATCTAGCCTCTAGTGGGGTGCTTTATAGCGAGTACAACCCTATTAGGGTTTGCTATATGTATCCCAAATACTGCTAGTGAAACCCTCCTTTCTTCATTTCTCTCTTGCCTAGCTAGCTAAACCCTAGCTATGGCTCCTCACTGTGCTTACTATTGTGACATGGTTTCAGAGCATTTACGCTCCTGGCTTGTGGGCCCACCTAACTGCTTCCGCTGCTACTCTGTGTGTTGCACGCCCCGTGGCGTGCGACGGTTTTTTCTTCCCGCTGCGCGCTCGGAGCGTGCGGCGGTTTTCTGCCCGCCGTGCGCCCCGAGGCACGCGGCGGATTTCTGCCCGCCGTGCGCCCCGGGGCGTGCGGCGGTTCTCTGCCCACCGTGCGCCCCGAGGCGCGCGGCGGCTTTCTGCCCCGTCGGTCCGCGCGTCGCCCCCGGGGGGCGCTTCGACGGGCGACGGGGACCAGCCCGTCGTCCCCGGTCGCCCGTCCCGGCCAGCGCGGGCTGCGCTAGCCCCGAGCGCGGCCTGTACGGGCTGCGCCCGGCCCGCGCGCGGCCCGTACGGGCTGCGCCAGGCCCGCGCGCGGCCCGTATGGGCTGCGCCAGGCCCGCGCACAGCTCGGGCCGCCTGCGCGCGGTTCGTCTGGCTGTGCCAGGCCCGTCGGCGGCCCGTTCCTCTCTGCCCCTGAGCTGCCCGCTGCCCCCCGTGCTTCTAACGGCGCCCCACCCCTGCTGCTGCCCGTTCTCCTGAATTAGGGTTTGGGGGTGGGGGGTATGGGGGTGCAGTTTCTGTGCGCCGTTCCACTACTCCTCCTCCTCCTCCGTCTCCCGCTGCTGCAGCTGCCGCTCAGGGGGGTGGGTGTGTGGGAGGCGAAGGAGTGGTGCTAGGGGGGTGTCGTGGGAGTGGAGCTAGGGGTGCAGCAGGGGGTGTGTGATAGGGGCGTGGGGCAGCTGGGGGAGGTTGAGTGGAGGCAACCGTCGTGTCGTTAGCAGCGCTAGTAGTCCGGAGGCTACAATCTCCGGTAGTCGCCAGTCGCCTGTGGGTCAATTTCTCCAGTCAGGAGGCTACAATCTCCGCGGAGCCAGTTACTCCTGTAGTCCGGGCCCTTGCTTCGGTAGCCACTGAGCCAGCAGCTCCTGTGTGTCTGTAGCTTCAGCAGTCGCCTCCCATCTCCTCGCCCCCACAGTCTCTCCTCCTCGTCACTTGCCCTCTGTGATAGCCTCTAGTTTTGCTTGCAATTGTGCACCTGCTCTATGACTGTGTGATTTGCTGATTACACCCCACTTTGGCTATGGGGGTGTGTCAGAATGTTATTATCTAGCCTGTAGTGGGGTGCTCTATAGCGAGTACAACCCTGTTAGGGTTTGCTATATGTATCCCAACTACTGCTAGTGAAACCCTCCTTTCTTCATTTCTCTCTTGCCTAGCTAGCTAAACCCTAGCTATGGCTCCTCACTGTGCTTACTATTGTGACAGGCTGAGCACCACTGGGCAAAATCCTTCACTTCACTCCCCCTTGCCCAAGGAGGCGCGCCATCCACAGCATGAGGTCGTCAAGGCAAAGAAGTACCAGTCCTCCCACATCCTGCTCAGGCACCATGCTGACATGGGGCTGCATCCCCATTAAGGACATGCACACACCATGCCTCTCAAAAGGGAGGGGTTTGGTGAATATATCTGCTGCTTGACGGTTGGTGGGGCACCACCGGAGGATCACCTCGCCGCACGCCACCATCTCCCTGATGAAATGTCACCGAACCTACATGTGCTTGGTGCGGCCATGCAAGCATGCATTGTGTGCAAGGGCAATGGCAGGCTAGTTGTCTACAAACACAGGCACACCACCAGCAAACTCATGTCCAAACTCCCCAAACAAACGCTTCAGCTACACACCCTCCTGAATGCTCTGACACAGACTGATGTACTCACTCTCAGTGGTGGACAATGCAACCATCGGCTGCCTCTTGCTCTGCCAAGAGATGGCTGCACCATTAAGGCAATAGACATAGCCGGTGTGACTCTTGCGATCAGCTGAATCTCCAGCATAATCAGCATCATTAAAGCCCACCAACTCAACCTGAGGCTTGCTGTGTGCGGGGTAGAAGATACCTGACATGACACAACCGTTTAGGTACCTTAGCACTCTCTTAGCAGCCTGCAAGTGAAATGTCTTGGGACAAGACACCACCTTGGACAGCTGTGATACTGCATAAGCAATCTGGGGCTGTGGGGTCGTGCTTGCATATATGAGAGACCCCACAATGCTTTGATAGAGCTGGACCAGCTCATCTCGCAGCAAGGGCTTCTCAGCATGTGCATGCACGTCGAACCCTGTAGGGAGAGGGGTACGCACGGGGCTAGCCTCATAAAGGCCAAAGGACTCAAGCATGTTGAGAATGTACCTCTCCTGATGAATCAAGATGCCACTCTCATCACGCTCAATCTGCACCCCCAAATAGTACTTAGCCTCCCCCAAGTCCTTCATGCAGAAACGAGAGGACAAGAAACCTTCACCTCGTCCAGCAAGACCATGCTCGAAGACACGAGCAGAATGTCATCCACATAGAGGTAGAGGGACAGCCTGCCCTTACGCCTCACCAAGTGGTACAAGGCGGGGTCACACTCCGACCTCTCAAACCCAAAATCCATCAGTGCCTCATCAAACTTGAGGTACCACTGCCTTGGAGCTTGCTTTAGCCCATAGATTGATATCTTGAGTCAGCAAACTCTGCCGGACCCATCATCAAAACCAGCTGGCTGCCTCATGTAAAGCTCCTCCTTTAAGACCCCATGAAGATAGGTAGTGATCACATCCATGTGATCGATGTGAAACCCCGAGGATGATGCCATCCCAAGGGAACCTTTGAGGGTGGTTGGTTTACCTACCGGGGTTTATACCTGGTCATAGTGAACACCTCGTGTCAGAGTGTTCCCCATGGCCACCAACCTGGACTTAGGCCTTTCAATACTCCCATCAGCCATGTGCTTATACTTCCACACCCACTAACACCTCAAGACCTCCATTCCAGGTGGCACACAAGCTGGATCAACCAGCTCAAAGGACTCGTTCACCCTATGAGACTCAAGCTCCTTACGCATGGACTCGACCCACTCAGGACGGGACAAGGCCTCCTTAACCGACTTAGGCTCATGCACCTGACCCATGAGACAGAAATCAAGCCCAAGCTCACCCCCTTCAGCATCCACAAGCATGCACTCCTCCAAATCATGGACCTCATGATCATGCATGCAAGCATACTGTGCACTTGGTGTGAACCTTTCAGGTGGCCGGGAGATGCGTGTGGTGCGGCGCAGAGGTGATGCCTCCCCCTGCTCCAAACTTTGCAACTTCTCCTTCCAAGTCACTCTCTTCATGGGGGGCCGTGGTGACTTGGACAGCTGATGCTGCAGTAGTTGCTGCCACCTACCCATAGGAACAGGCGGTGTATGCTCCTGTGGTGGCTGTTGCGGCATCTCTTGTTGCTGCTGATGCCCCTGTGGCTGCTCCGGGTCATGGGCTGGTGGGTTAGGGTCAGGGGTAGAACCAGCAGTTTGTGACTCCTCATGGTGAGGTGCAGCTGCCTTTTGTTCCTCTTGCTGCTCCTCTACCTCCTCTCCAGGGTCCTCCCATGCCCCCTCAAAGATGGAAGAGGTGTAGGGATCCTAGAGGGAGCTCCCAACTGTACTAGCACCATGCTCCTTCCACCCCTTGTAGCTCAGCCCCTTGTGGAAAACCACATCCCTGCTTTCCACCACCTGCTGATCTGCCACACTCCACAACATCCAAGCTTTGCTCCTCTCCGACACCCCAAGAAAAATGCCCCATTGTGCCATAGGATCCAACTTCCTCCGTTGCTGGTCGAGCACTTTGTACTGCGCTATGCACCCCCACACTCATGCCATGGACATAGTAGGCACCTTCCTGGTCCACATGAAGTATGTGCTCTTGCTCCCTAGCCCCTTGCTGCCCATCCGGCTCTTAACCCATTTGGCATACTGCACTGCTGCCCCCCACCAAGTATGGTCCAGCTGCGCATGAGCAAGCATGGCTCGGGCAAAGTCAATGAGGGTCCGGTTAAGCCGCTCCGCTGCCCCATTTTGGTGCGGCGTGTAGGCTAGTGAAAGCTGGTGGGTAATCCCCTTATCTTCAAGGAAGGTCTCCAGGTCCTTCCCCATGTAATCCCCACCCCGATCAGACCTTAGTATCTTCACCTTGGCCCCGGCTTCCCTCTCCGCATAGCGTATCCAACGCTTAAACACCTTTGCCACCTCATCCGGGGTCAGCCAACACACGACCAGCAAGCGCCGTCTCCTTCTCCAGGGTAGGGAAGGAGAAACTGTCATCCGACGAGTCCTCCTTCCCTTCCCACCATCATTTGCCGTTGCTGCCGCCGCTTTTCCTTTGCTGCCCTTCTTGTTCCAGGCTCCATTCTTCATCCTCTTCTCCACCCATTTAGGCCTAGTCACAGGTGGAGCCTCTCCTGGGTACCCTTGAGGCTTCCACCCATCTGGCCGACTCCAACACTCCTTCCACGAGTGATTTCGGTTGCATCTAGGGACGAGACACTTGTCTATCACCTTCTTCTTCCCCCCACTTCCTTGCCGGTGCTGGTACTTCTTGGAGGCAGACCTATCACCTGCCCCCATTCCCCCTTCAACTCCTCTACCAGCATCTCGCTTGCGAGCTTCATCAGAGACCAACACCTCCCATATCCAGGCCTTGGTCCATTTCTGCTGCTCAAGGTGAAGGTATTGTAGTAGAGCCTCGTTTGCTTCTTGATCCAGCCCTTGGAGTGCGGTGTAGATGATCTCCTTCTCATGTACAATGTAGTACAACTCCTCCAAGGCTCTCACATACTCATCCACCCTCTCGAGATACTGCATCGTGGTCTCCCTATCGCCATAATTGCGTTCCATGGTGTAGAACCGCTTCCTCCAGGTGGGTATGCTTAGGAGCCCTTTTTGCAAATGTCGATCTTGAACTCTCTTCCATGCTTGGGCAGCTGCTCCTTTCTTCCCCTTCAAGTCAATTAGCATCTTTAGGAGCTCTAGTTGGCCTTCCAATGCCCAGCACAGGTACTGGAACGCTAACTTGTCCTTGCGGTCCCATGCTTTCTGTGCCTTAACAATCTCCTCTGCACTAGGCCGTTGCCTCTCGGTTCGCGGTGTTGCTGATCCACCTCCACTTCCTTCAGTTATGGATGAGCTAGAGGCTCCCCCAGCCCCTTCTCCCACTTGGCTAGAGACTCGAGTAGATGCCTTTCCTTCATCAGCTTTAGGTCTTCGCTCCGATCCCTCCAAAACGCCCTCTAGGTCTTTAATACCTAGCCGAAGCGTAAACTGGAACCGCCATAGCAAAAAATCCGAGCCGGTGAACCTAGGAGGGCCATCTAATTTCTGGGCCATAACCAACCCTATATCTGGAGGTTCTTAAGCCAATTTGAAATATGATAATAGGAGGGAATGTCGCAGGCCTAACCAGCTCTGATACCACTGATGGAAAGCGAGCGAATCTGGAGAGCGTACAAGAGATTAAGTCCGCCGACTTCGACGAAACATTGCGTGCAGCTCACGTAACCTTAAACTATGAGCCGGTACGCGTTGGAAAGGGTTTTATATCTACTTTCCATAATGATAACGCACGTCTTCAACCAAGATCTAGGCCGATCGCTATCGCGGGTATCCTTGCAAAATTACTTGGCAGCCATGGATTAGGTCGAAAGTAGTGACAGAATCAGTAGCACAAAGTTAGAACGGGAAAGGGGGGTTTGCACTAGCAGGCAGTTGAGTACATATAGGAAACCATAATTTGGGCTGTACTCGCTATAGAGTACCCTACTGCAGGCTAGACAAGCATAATATTCAGACACCCCCACAGTCAAAGTGGGGTATAATTAGCACAGCAAGCACTCATAGAGCAGGTTCACAAGAACAAGCAAAGCTAGAGGCATTCACAGAGGGCAAGTGAGGAGGAGTGACAATGAGAGGAGAGAAGGTGGTGGGCGGCAGCTGAATTTGCTGGCACACGGCGCAGCTGGAGCAACTGGCACACAGGCAACTGGAGCAACTGGCACACTGGCAACTGGAGCAACTGGCACACGGGCAACTGGAGTAGCTGGCTCCGCGGCTAGACGAGCGGCAGGAGCAACTGACCCACGGGCGACTGAAGCAACAGGCTCACGGGCGACTGAAGCGACGGGCTCACGGGCGGCTGGTGCAACAGTCTCACGGGCAACTGGAGCTGCTGGCTTCACGGCGGCCACCCCCCCCTTCAACCTCCCCTAACAGTCCCACACCCCCTTCTCACACACCCCCTTGCTGCACCCCTAGCTCCACTCCCACGACACCCCCCTAGCGCCACTCCCTCAGCTCCCACACACCCACCCCCCTCAGCGGCAGCTGCAGCAGTGGGAGATGGAGTAAGAGGAGGATCAGGGAACGGCTCACACACCCGCCACCCCCAGAATCGGCACCGCGCAGTTGCACAAGAGCAGGGAGTGGCGCGCGGCTCCACAGGGCAGCACGCGCAGGCTGCAGGGGCGGCAGCGCGCGGGCCCCCCGAGGGCGCCACGGCGGGTGACGGGAGAGGAGCCGCGCGCGGGCCCTCAGGGCGCCTTGAAGGGCGACGGGAGGGGGCGACGCATGGGCCCCCAGGGCGCCGCGACGAGGCGACGGGAGGGGGCGACGCGCGGGCCCCAAAGGCGCCGCGACGAGGCGACGAGAGGGGGGCGGCGTGCAGGCCCCCAAGGTGCCGCGACGAGGCGACGGTAGGGAGCGACGCGCAGGCCCCCAGGGCGCCGCGACGAGGCGACGGGAGGGGGGGGTGGCGCGCGGGTCCCTGGGGGTGCCTCGACGGACGACGGGGGGCGACTCGCTGGTCGACGGGGCAGGAAACCGCCGCGCGCCTCGGGGCGCACAGTGGGCAGAAAACCGCCATGCGCCCCGAGCGCGTGGCGGGAAGAAAAAGCGTCTCGCGCCACGGGGCATGCGACAGACACGACAGCAGCGGAAGCTAACGGTGGGCCCACACGCCAGGAGCGTAACCGCTCTGATAGCATGACATAATTAGTAGCACAAAGTTAGAGCAGGAAAGGGGGGTTTGCACTAGCAGGCAGTTGAGTACATATAGGAAACCCTAATTTGGGCTGTATTCGCTATAGAGTACCCCACTGCAGGCTAGACAAGCATAATATTCTGACAAGTAGCTTTAGCAAGAGTTCAGATCTAAAAAGTGACGAGTTGTTCAAACCCTTCCAGCCCAACCCTTGCCCTACAACAATCCCCAAGAACTCAAAGTGCTAAAATAGCAACACCAAATTTGTTGTAATAAATAGCAAAGGTTTGTTGGTGCTTGTTGGGTGCGAGATCAATTCCAGCCGGCATACATTCGCATTTTGCCCAAACCCTTAGCCCACAACCAGCTAGAGCAAAATACCACAACCACCTACACAATCAACACTCCCCCTTGGTCGTGCTGGAGGTGGCTGAACACCACTGGGCAAAATCCTTCACTTCACTCCCCCTTGCCCAGGGAGGGGCGCCATCCACAGCATGAGGTCGTCAAGGCAGAGAAGCACCAGTCCTCCCACATCCTGCTCAGGCACCATGCTGGCGTTTCTCCAAGTGTTCTCCAACATCTTCCTCTGGCATTTCTCCAAGTGTTCCAAGAAAAAGCAGCTACGAGTGGCCCATAGAGTCAAATTAGCCAAACTCCACCGATTTTTCATCTTCCCCGAACCTTCCTCCCCCGTTCTTCACCCTGAGCTACGATCAACTTGGCTCCTTTACGGTACTTTCCGACCACCCCGAAGCCTAGACTCGCCCCTTCTGCCACATGTAAACTAGATATGCGTAGCGATACGCCTCCGCTCGTGTAGCGGGTACATGACGTGTTCACACGTGCTGGCTTATGGTTGACGTGTTCACCAAGGCACTCGCGCCTTGTGACCATCAGCGCTTCTGCACTCAGCTGGGTCTTGTACCTGTCTTGCCTCACTTGCTCTCCTCTTGACCTTGCTTGTACTGTCACATATATATACCTGCTCTTGCTTGTCTACCTCTACATATATATGTGTGTACTCCTGCATGTGAACTGGCCTTGTGGCCTTGTCGTTGTGCTCGGACTGTGTGGTGACTTTGTGATCCACCCTGAGCTTGCTCTGTTTTGCTTAACTGGTCTTGTGACCCCTTGTTCTCCCCCACTTTGCCTATGGGGGTGTGTCAGAACGTTATATAGCTTATGCTGTTGTGTAGGCTATAGTGGGGTATCCCATAGGGGGTACAACCCAATTAGGGTTTCCTATATGTACTCACTTCATTCATAGTTCATTCATTCTTGTTCTATTCTTCTCACTAATAGTGAGCACCCCATTATCGAAGGCTCACTACTTCCGCATTTCGACAAATGGTCGTCGAGATCACAACCGAGTGGAGCACTAAGCGTTATCTGCATTAAATATATATGTATATTAGCCATATGCTAAATTCAGGCCGTTCAACATTTTCTTGTTTGCAAAAGGCTTGTTTTCATTTATTAGAAACAAAACTGTATAATATATAAACAACGGATTCCAGCCAGCATAACTGCACATGAAAATTAACTAGATGTAGATATTGCAATGAAATAAGCATATATTAGTGTAATTTCTGAATATGTATGCAATGTATGAATAGGTGAGGCGTGAGGATACTTACAATTTGAGTTTAGTTTCAAATATAAGTAGCACAAAAGAACTAGTTCAGGAAGACCCTAGGTTGGGTACAAACAAACTCTCACTAAGGACGTGGGCCCAATCGACTTTGATCGGCTTGATCAGTGGTGATCAATAACTTCGAGGAAGGCGGGAAGCCAATTTCAGGCGATTGGGGGCAATCAGCTGATCGCGATCTGTTGATCGCGCCAACTCGATCAACCGCCTCGAATTGCCCGATCGGACCCGATCAGACACAATCAGCCCCGATCACTTGGTTGCATGTGATCGGTGTCACAAGAACGAGCAGAAAGTTTAGAAGCAGAAAGAGGGTTTGCACTAGCAGCAGTTGAGATACATATAGGAAACCCTAATTGGGTTGTACTCGCTATAGAGTACCCCACTGCAGGCTAGACAATTACATCATTCTGACACACCCCCATAGCCAAAGTGGGGTGTAATCAACACAACAAGCAGTCACAAAATAGTTCACAAGCCCAAGTAAAGCTAGAGGTAGTCACAGAGGGCAAGTGAGGAGGAGGAGGGACTGTGAGAGGAGAGGAGATGGGAGGTGACGGCGAAAGCTGCAGACACACAGGAGCTGCTGGCTCAGTGGCTACCGAAGCAATGGCCCGGACTACAGGAGTAACTGGCTCCGCGGAGATTGTAGCCTCCTGTCTGGAGCAACTGACCCACAGGCGACTGGCGACTACCGGAGATTGTAGCCTCCGGACTACTGGTGCTGCTGGCGACACGACTGCGACCTCCGCTCAACCTCCGCCAACTGCCCCACGCCCCTAGCACACACCCCCTGCTGCACCCCTAGCTCCACTCCCACGTCACCCCCTTAGCACCACTCCTTCGGCTCCCATACACCACCCCCCTGAGCGGCAGCTGCAGCAGGGGGAGACGGAGGAGGAGGAGTAGGGGACGGCGCACACAACCGGCACCCCCACAACCGCCACCCCCACACTCCCCACCCCCAAACCCTAAAAGAGATGGCACGGGGCAGGAGCGCGGGGGACGGCGAGGGGACCACGTGCGGCCCCCAGGGCGCCACCACGGGGCAGCAAGGGGGGTCGCGCACGGCTCCAGGGGTGGCGCGTTGCCCCCAGGGCGCCACCACGGGGTAGCGAGGGGCTGCGCGCGGCTCCCCAGGGCGCCGCGACGAGGCAGCGGGGGGGTCGCGTACGGCTCCAGGGGTGGTGCGCGGGTCCCCGGGGGCGACGCGAAGGTCGACGGGGATGGCGCGCGGGTCCCCTGAGGCGACGCGAGGGTCGACGGGGTGGGCGCGCAGGTCCAGCGGGGCCGGCGCGCCAGGAAGAAAAGGGGTCGCGCGCCTCGGGGCGCGCGCCAGAGAGCAAATCGCTACGTCGCACGCCACGGGGCGTGCGATAGATCGAGTAGCAGCGGAAGCAGGTTGGTGGGCCCACAGGCCAAGGAAGGACAGGCTCTGATAGCATGTCACAAGAACGAGCAGAAAGTGTAGAAGCAGAAAGAGGGTTTGCATTAGCAGCAGTTGAGATACATATAGGAAACCCTAATTGGGTTGTACTCGCTGTAGAGTACCCCACTGCAGGCTAGACAATTACATCATTCTGACAATCGGGGCCTTGGGCGATGTAAGCGAAATGTAACACGCCTCGCCTTGAGGTCTCGAAAATCCTCGCTCATACATACAGACTGGTGAGAACTGTATGCCATAGCCATCATATGGACCCTCTGTGTAGTACGATAAGAGCGACATTACCACGATACTTGGATTCGCCCATCTCGCCAAAGTTGGGATGCATGTCAGAATATTATCTTATTGTTCTAGCCTGTAGTGGGGTGCTCTATAGCGAGTACAACCCTTCTAGGGTTTGCTATTTGTATCCTCATTCTTGCTAGTTCAATCCTCTTTTTCTTTCTTCTAATTTTGACATGCTATCAGAGCAGGTCGATCCCCTTGGATCGATCCTGTGGGTGTGTCCCCACCTTGCTTCCGCTGCTACTTTTTCATCCCGCCGTGCGCCCCGAGGCGCGCGGCGGTTTTCTGCCCGCCGTGCGCCCCGAGGCGCGCGGCGGTTCATTGCCCGCTGTGCGCCCCGGGGCGCGCGGCGGGCTTCTCCTCTACGTCGCAGCCCCGCCCCGGCCCGTCGCCGCCCGTGCGCCTGCCCGGCTCGGCCCCGCCCTTCGTCGCGGCCCCGCCCCGGCCCGTCGCCGCCCGTGCGCCTGCCCGGCTTGGCCCCGCCCTACCTGTCGCGGTCCCGCCCCTCCGTCGCGGCCCCGCCCCGACCGTCGCGGCCCCGCCCCTCGTCGCGGCCCCGCCCCTGCGTCGCGGCCCCGCCCCTCGAAGCGGCCCCGCCCTACGTCGCGGCCCCGCCCCGGACCCTATGCGGCCCCGCCCTACCTTCGCGGCCCCGACCTGTCGCGGCCCCACCCTACGTCGCGGTCCCACCCCGACCGTCGCGGCCCCGCCCCGCTCGTCGCGGCCCCGCCCCTTGTCGCGGCCCCGCCCTCCCCTCAGGTCCGTGGTGGGCCCCCCCCCCCTTCTCCCCTTCCCCCATTTCCCGTCGCCCGTCGCGGCTCCTTCGGGGGCCGCGAGCTGTGGGGTGGCGGGTATGGGGGTGGCCGGTGTGCCTTCCTCCCTTTCTCCTCCTCCTCCTTCGTCTCCCACTGCTGCAGCTGTCGCTGAGGGGGGTGGTTGTGTGGGAGACTGGGGTTTAGGGTTTTAGGGGGGTGCGTGGGAGTAGAGCTAGTGGTGTAGCAGTGGGTGTGTATCAGGGGGGTGGGACTGTGTGCGGGAGGATGAGCGGAGGTTGCCAGTTTGTCGTCAGCAGCACCTGTAGTCCGGGGCGCTGTCCCGGTAGCCCAGTCGTAGCCAGCTGTGCCAGCCGCCCGTGGGTCCGTTGCCCGTCCGCCGCTATTTGAGCCGCGGGGCCTGTTACCCCTGTAGTCCGGGCGCTGTCCGGTAGCCGCTGTGCCAGTCTGCCTCCTGTTGCCCGTGTGTCTGCAGCTTCAGCCGTCGCCTCCTGTCTCCTCTCCCCTCACTCTCCCTCCTCCTCCTCACTTGCCCGTTGTGACTACCACTAGCTTTGCTTATAATTGTAAACTCTAAACTATTTCTTCTTGAACTTGTGCTCAGAATGTGTGGTGACATTGTGATCCACCCTGAGCTTGTTTTGCTTTGCCTGCTCTGCTGATTACACCCCACTTTGGCTATGGGGGTGTGTCAGAATATTATCTTATTGTTCTAGCCTGTAGTGGGGTGCTCTATAGCGAGTACAACCCTTCTAGGGTTTGCTATTTGTATCCTCATTCTTGCTAGTTCAATCCTCTTTTTCTTTCTTCTAATTTTGACAATGCAACTATCAGGTAATGGGCCACCAGAATATTCGAGGAAAATCAACTCTGATCGGGCGGCTCGAGAAAAATGATCACATGCAATTCGATCCAATCCGACCCGATCAGATCTAAGCCGATCAAAGTCGATTGGGCCCACGTCCTAGACTTGAACCTGCGCTGTGCTACACCTAGTTCTCGATAATTGCACATCCCCTACCCTTTTTCCCCGTATGTACCCTTTACGGACTTTGACTTGATGCGATGGACACCCAGAGATTGCGGGACTAGACAGCTGGCAGGTGCCTTCAGAAAGAAACTCGCACTTAAAATTCGGGGTTGGGGTTTAGTTAGGTTTGGGTTCTCTTTAATATTCTTGGTGCACCCCGACAGTTCGCGAAAGTACGTGGGACCCTCCTCCGCAGTTTTCCTAGACGTTGGTAACTACCCTACGAAACCGATAGGGGTAGGGTAAGTACCCCAGTGTGGGATTAAGGGGTGTAAAATAATCGAGAACAAGGTGTACAAGAAACAAAGAAAGCGGTCATGTTGTACTGTACAAGAGAACAGCTGGGCTGGGCTGGATGCAACCTTACTTGAAGCTGGTCATCGGTGGCGGCTTGCCGATACCCTTTTGGTCTCTGTTCAGGCGTGCCCCACCTGATTTCAAGATTAACAGAGTAATTCGAGGAGAGTCAGACAGGGTTTCTGTTAACGAACCCCGTCCACTTTCTAGTTCATAACAGCAGTTCTCCATAAGCACCGGTGCTTCGGTTCTTGGAGTACGCCGCTCAAGATTCTGTACCAGGTCCCTCGGACAGAGAATTTCAAAAAGATAGGTAAGCTGGGTAGCTCAGTTTGAGTTGGAAACAAGATTGAGCTGTGATTCGAATTTGATATCGACCACGGCACCAGATCAACTGTAAACCACGGATATTCTGGTGCCCCTTGTCTCCCACTGTAGTCTGTCTGTGGCACTCTTTGACTCTTATTCCGAAGTGGAACTCGGATCGGAAACGTGGAGCTTGGCAGTTGGTTTACCTTGAACCTAGTCTCACTTTTTGGGAAGGATTCTCGGAATGTTTGTTGTGGGAGGAAGAGGGTGCGGGAGAGGAGGGGAGAGGGGAACTTATTTGAAACAAATCGAGGCGACCCACCGCTGAACAAAATCTCTAGGGCGTGTGGGATGGAAAGAACAGGCTGGGGGTGGGCGTATGGGTGAGCTTGTCTCACCAACCCTCTCCTACCCCGCTCCACCTTACCTTAACCCACTATACCACCACACCATCCTAACCTGAAAAGCAAACAATTTATTACCTTACCTCAACAAGTCCATTACGCGCCGAAGACAGAAGCAGCTCACTACACCAACGCCACCAGCCGGCGATGGCATGTCCGTTGTTGCGCGGCTGCTGTTCTGCGAGGGTAGGTTGGGTTGGGTTTTCCAGGGCAAAATAGCGGAATGCATCTCTATTTGGCTGAAACACGCAGAACCGGATCGCACCGATTCTTGCCATGAAGGATCCATAACTCTTAGGAGCGTTTATGCTCGTTACAGGAGCGACTGCTCTACAGCCCGCATTGCCGACCTCTATCCTCGTTACGATTCGTTGCCGCCGCGGCTATTCTCGGTACTATGGAATCGATTACTGCGACGCGGTTCAGCCTGCATGATGTCAGAGCGACAGTGCTTCTAATACTGCTATCTTCCATGCAATTCGCGCTGCGAGATCAGTTGACGGAAGGTACGGACGGATCCGAGAAATTTATGCAACTTACCACGCCTTAATCCTGAGCTTGGACTTGAAAAAAACGAGGTATTCTGATTCTCACACTTAGCATCTCCCTCCACCTCCCCTCTCCCTTTCCTTTCCCCGCTTTTTCTCCCCCTCTTCGGGTGTCTTCCCCTTCCCACGGCATCACTCTCTCTCCTCCCCTCTCTTCCATCTTCCGTCTATACCTTCCTCCTCCTCTCCTTCTTCGACACGACATACCAGTTCAATTTGGCTCAGCGAGAACTTCGTATCGCTTTGATTCGAGCGCAGAACAGAGTCTCCTCGCTTCTCCAAACTTCCATCACAGCTTCTCCAATGCACGCCAAGACAGTCGCCCCGCCCTAACCATTCAGCCATCCAACCAACCAACCAACCAACCAACCAACCAACCAACCAACCAACCAACCAACCCGCGCTCACCTGCCTCCATTCCTACCAGCCGCGGCCGTGTCTCTCCACGTGTACTTAGTCCGCCTTCGCTCCGCTCCGCGCCTGCCACCGTCGCGTCGTTGTCCCGGTCCCCCCAACGCATTTCCCCTCCCCTCTCCTCCCCTACCCTCCCCTTCCCTCCCCTCCGTCACCTGCCTCTCTCCCATCCCAACCCCTCCTACCAGCCGCGGTCGTCCCAAGCCGGGTGTACATAGTTCGCCTGCGCTCCGCGCCTGCCACCGTCGCCTACGCGGGCGGTATTCCCGGCTACCCTGCCACTGCCCCTACCGCTTCTTCTTCTGCAGTAGATGGAGGGGCGGGACGAGCAGCAGCAGCAGGAGCAGCAGCGGCAGCAGGAACAGCAGCGGCAGCAGGAGCAGGAAACAAGCCGTTAACCTCCACGAAATCAGCGGAAATGGATTGGCCACGTTGGAAGCAGCGCCCCGGTCCCCGTCCCCCTCGTCCCCCGCGTTTTCCCCCTCTTCCGCGCGCGCGCCTCAACACCCGTGCCTCACACGTGCGCGCATTCGCCGCCATGCTCTCGCGGCAGCAGCGCCAGGTAGCCCAGGACATCCGCCTCCCCGCTCCCAACCTCCTCCACAGCTACACCTACACCAGCAACGCCTTCTCCGCCCTCCTCTCCCCTGAACAGCTCCAAACACTCAAAAGACACCCCATGGTCGCGGATATTCGCCCCAGTGTGGTGATCAAGCAGCTGACGACTGACTCGCCGCGGTTTCTGAAGCTGCCTGGGTCGCTGTGGAAGGCTGGTGGGGGACGGAAGAGGGCGGGCGCGGGCGTGGTGATTGGGGTGGTGGACACGGGGATCTGGCCCGAGCACCCCTCGTTCCAGAAAAATGTGAGTTGAGTTGTTGCTGGTGGCGAGGCGATGTGAGTTGTGTTCTTTTCATGTTGCTACGACATCTGCTGGTGCTCTATTGTTGTTGTTGTTATTGTTGTTTTTTTTTTTTTTGAAGTCATTATGGTTCCTGTGTCCCAGTCTGTGTTCTTCTCACTCTCTTTCGCGCTCTTTCTCTCTCCTTCTCTCACTCTCTCTCCCCTTCTCCTGACCTCGTGCGCTCTGCTCTCGTAGCTGTGTCTCAGGAGCTGTTGCTATGGTCTGCGCTACTCATCCATCTCCACCCTCCCTCTCTTCGCCCTTCCTTCCCCCGTATCTTCCTCCCTCCCAACCTTCTCTCACCCATCTCCCACCCCACCCTCCCACTCCCTCAACAGCGCTTCACCTCTCCCGCAGACCGCCCCCCCCCTCTCCCCCAACTGATCCGGTAGGTGTGCACGCACGTCCGACTTCAAGGGGTGCTCTTCCCAGCTCATCACCCATCCACACACCCTCCCTCCCTGTCTCCCTCCCTCCCTCCCAACCATCCAACCCTGCAGCGCTCCTCCTCGCCGGCAGACCGCCCCCCCCACTGGTCGGGCACGTGTGCGCGCACGTCCGACTTCAAGGGGTGCTCGTCGAAGCTCATCGGAGCGCGCTTCTTCCTGGCGGGCTTTGCGGCCTCGGGATTCTCCATCAGCCCCTCGGGGGACTACCTCTCCCCCCGCGACACCAACGGCCACGGCACCTGGTGTGCCGGGTGAGTCATGGGCGCGTGGGCGGGGTGTGTGGATGGGCGGGTGGGTTAATGGATGGGTGGTTGGGCAAATGGTAGAGTGAGTGTCTGGGTGACCGTGTGCTGATGATTGTATGAGTCGGTGTTGACGAGAGGAGTTTCTCTTAGTGCTGCAAGCACGAGACGGCCTTCAAAGGCCACATGGCATGGCATGCCCATTTCTCTCACGAACATCTCTCCTAGGCATTCCGATGTGACTCACAACACAATACCCAAAAGTCACCACCACGCATTTCCTTTACACAACACCTCTCTAGACTCGAGCAGCACTAGGCGTTCCTTCAATTCGTATGGAGAATCCTAGGAAGAAATGGAAGCATGCACTTACAAGCAGCTCCCTTGCACCCGCCGTTGTTCCCTCACTCCCACATCCTGCACCACCCTCATCCTCTCCTTCCTTTCCCAATCCTTCTCCCCTGCCCTCTCCCCCTTCCCCTCCACTCCCTCTCCCCATTCCCCTCCCCCATCCATCTCCCCCTAGCGATCGTTATCATTTAATATAATAAACGGTACAGAAACAATTGGTAGGTTGGGCAAAGCCAATGCTATGCAGGGCAAGGAAACAAGGGGGGTGCGCGAGGCAGGTAATGCAGCACAAGTAATGCCCCTCTCTCTCCCCCATCCCTCTCTCTCCCCCGTCCCTCTCTCTCCCCCATCCCTCTCTCTCCCCCGTCCCTCTCTCTCCCCCATCCCTCTCTCTCCCCCATCCCTCTCTCTCCCCCATCCTCTCTCTCCCCCGTCCCTCTCTCTCCCCCGTCCCTCTCTCTCCCCCGTCCCTCTCTCTCCCCCGTCCCTCTCTCTCCCCCATCCCTCTCTCTCCCCCGTCCCTCTCTCTCTCCCATCCCTCTCTCTCCCCCATCCCTCTCTCTCCCCCATCCCTCTCTCTCCCCCGTCCCTCTCTCTCCCCCATCCCTCTCTCTCCCCCGTCCCTCTCTCTCCCCCGTCCCTCGCCCCCCGCCACCCAACAGTGCAGCAGCAGGCAGGCACGGGGTAATAGTCCGCCCACCCCTGCGCACCTCCCCAGGAGCAGCCAGTGGCATGGCGCCAGGGGCGCACCTCGCTGTGTACAAAGTCTTCTGGCAGGAGGCGCAGTCAGGCGCCCTCTTTGCCACCTCTGCCGACGTCGAGGCGGCCGTTGATGCGGCCGTGGCGGACGGTGTGGATGTGCTCAGCCTGTCGCTGGGCGCTCTGGATCCCAGTGCGACCTACTTTACGGACCTCACGTTTCTCTATGCCCACGCGGTCAGTCTCTCTCTCTCTCTCTCTGACTCTCCAAATCTCTGACTCTCCAAATCTCTCTCTCTGTCGCTGCTGCTCTGGTGACTGGTGCGAAAAATATCCCAGCCTGTCGCTGGGCGCTCTGGATCCCAGTGCGACCTATTTCACCCACCTCATGTTTATCTATGCCCACGTGGTGAGTCTTTCTGAATCCTTGCTGCTCTGCTGCTCATGATTTACTGTTTGTGCCACTCTTTTTCTTATACACCACGGCCTCAGCCTGTCGCTGGGCGCTCTGGATCCCAGTGCGACCTATTCACTGACCTCACGTTTCTCTACGCCCCCTCAGTGTGTCTCTCTATCGCCGGGCTGCGCTGGTGCTCGTGGCGCTTATCGTTCTATCACTATCACTGCACATGGCCCCTCTTTCGCACCTCTTAACCCTGTGACGGGCCTCTCTCCCTTCCCGCACACCTCTCTCTCGCCTTCTGCTCACATGCAGGCGGGCACGGTGGTGGCATTTGCAGCGGGCAACGAGGGCTTCCCGGGAAGCGGCTACGAGATGTACCGAACGATCAACAACTTCTCGCCCTTCTACATCACTGTTGGCGCCAGGTCAGCTGCCAATAGTCCTTCCCTTCCTCTCGTCCTCTCTCATACTCTCTTTCTCTCTCCGCCTTGCTTGTCTCAACCTCATGCTTTCCCAAATAACACCACGGCGTCTTAACCCAAAACACACCATCAAGCCAGACACTCACGATGCGTGCTATGCCCTGTCTATCGCACTATACATTGTTCATTTCACGTCTGTGCCTAGCAGTTGTCAGTTCATGCCTCCCAATTGTTTCGTTCAAGCCTCTGAATATATATTCTCTATCCTTCATACTTTCTTGCAGCAAGTCAATTGCTCTTTTTCTGCTTGCAGTCTCTGGTGCGTTTTTGTTTGGCATTCCTCGTCTATTGCTCATCACGCTTCCACTCCTCCAATCCCATGTTTCACTTCACCAGCACCATTAAAAGGAGAAAAAATAAAGAGATCGCCCGGTTCCGATCCGCGGGGCTCAAGTTGGAGTCCCAGGACAAATCACAGCAGACGGGGCTGGACTTTCTCGGTGTCTGCGATGATTCTGATGATGATGGTGATGTTGCCTGCAATGGCAACCAAGCAGCTGATATCGTTCTCAGTAGCACTGCTGCCATCATTTCCACTTCTGCAATTGCAGCAGCTGCAACAACTCCTGCGGTTGTCGGTGGTGGTGGTGGTGGTGGTGGTGGTGGTGGTGGTGGTGCTGCTGCTTCTGGTGCTGCTCCAGGTTCAGATGTCCCTGCAGCTAACAGCAGCACCGCAAGCACGGAGCTGCTGGAAAAGACTGTGAGAATACCGGAAGCACAGCCAAGGTCTACTCAGCCAGCCGCAAGGGCTGCTGCGTTTCACCCTGACATAGCCAAGACTCTAGCAGCACAGTGTGTCCCAGGGTGGGTGGATTGTGCTGCCGTGAAGGGCAAAGTGGTCGTGTGCAGCAGCGGTAGCAGCAGAAGCAGCAGCACCGCCAGCGGTAGCAGCAGCGGAACCATTTCTGAGGCCCAACAGGTGGCAGCGCTGGCTGCCTGCCAGGCTAAGGCTGTGGTGCTGCTACCCAGCAGCACCGCACCTGCTGCTTCTACTGCAGGTGCTTTCGGCAGGCTTGGTGAGGGTGTTACCTCTGATGCCAACGCTGCTGCTACTGCTGCTGGCGGAGATGGTATTGGTGGTGGCCGCGGTGGTGGTGGTGGTGGTGATGGCGATAGTGCCACTGCTGCTGCCGCTTTGGTTGATTCCGGCACTAGCAGAAGCATTTCCATTAGTCCCAGCAGGCGAAGCAGGCCTGTGTTTGTTGACTCGTACTCGTTGCCGCTTCTGCGGCTGGACACCCGCTCTGCAGCGCTGCTCCACGCGTTCCTACGGGGAACCAGGACCAGGTCAGTAACTGGCTCAAGGTATTTCTGAGGCGCTTTCTCTTACATGTGTGTCGCTCACTCTTCCTCCTTCCCGTGCCTTCCCTTCCCTTTCCTGGCAATGCCGTGGCAACGCCCTTTGTGCTTTCTTTTGCACCCCTTGCTCTCCTGTTCTCTCCCCAATACTTGTTTGTTCTTGTTAAAGCCCCAACGCAGCCAATCAGCTCATCCATCCCCTCACCTTCCTCTCCACTCACCACCACCCTCAGTCTCCTCACCCTGCTCACTAACCTCCCTCTTGCCCCCTTCTTCCTCTTTCATACCTTCCCTTATCCCTCTCTTACCCCCTTCCGTACGC
The DNA here is from genome assembly GCA_948144175.1 of Closterium sp. NIES-65. Classification (NCBI taxonomy): domain Eukaryota; kingdom Viridiplantae; phylum Streptophyta; class Zygnematophyceae; order Desmidiales; family Closteriaceae; genus Closterium; species Closterium sp. NIES-65. The sequence goes on from CANXME010000843.1 coordinate 3,402,125, forward strand.
TCTCCCTTACCCCAATCCCAGAGCTACTGCCGCGCTCATTGCTTCTATTCACTCCATCACCAAAATGGCTCCTGCTGTCCCTTACTTCTCCTCCACGGGACCTCTAGCTCCTGCCGACGACGCACCCTCGCCGCCCTACCCCACCAACGACATCTTAAAGCCCGACATTCTCGCTCCCGGCGTCAAGCTCTGGTCCGCCGCTCCTGGAAAAAGAGGGTTGATTTTCCGCCGCGCTGCCTTTGCGAAGATGTCCGGGACGTCCATGGCGACGCCACACATCGCGGGGATCGCCGCGCTGCTGATCCAGCGGCGTCCCGCGTGGACCCCCGCGCAGATCATGTCCGCGATTATGACGACCGCGAGCACGCGGAACAATAAAGGCGGGAAAATAAGGGGGTCGACGGGGGGACACGCGACCCCGTGGGAGATAGGCTCGGGACAGGTGAACCCGCCGAGGCTTCTGGATGCGGGCCTGACGTACGACATTTCGCTCGGAGATTTCAAGGATTTTCTCGCCGGGCAGAATCAAACAGTGGCGAAGCTGGAATGGCCGTCCGATACGCTCACGGCGACACCAGCTTATAATCTCAACAGGCCGTCGATTTCCGTGACTCGGTTGTCGGGATCCGTTACTGTTACACGTTATGTCACAAGTGTATATTCGGAAACAACGGTCTACACCGCTGTTGTGGAAACGCCAGCAGGTGTTTCGATAAATGTTAACCCGGGGAGCTTCGCCATTGCACCAGGGGAGACGGTTTCTTATGAGGTGTATATTCAGGTCTTGCAAAAGAGAAGAGGGTTCTCGTATGGGAGTTTGACATGGCGGGACAATAAAGGGCATAGTGTAAGATCGCCAATAGTTGTTCAACTCCTAGATGTCTAAAAGTTGTAAAAAGTGTTGCACTAATTATAACCATACATCTAGCTGGTGGTGAAACCTTTAGCTGGACTTGGATTGATAATCAACTTGTACCACATGGATGACTGTCTTTTCTATTTATGTCGAATTCACCAAAATCTGGCACAATGCTGGTCTCCATACCGGACTTTCCGAAGCAGGCAGTGGGACCATGTGCAGCTTGGCTCGGCGCGCTGTGTTGACTTCCAGAACGCTGCTCCCTGCCTATGTCTCGCCGATAGTTGCACGCCTCGCGTCGTCGTCAGAGCCGTTGGCTTTTATAGCTGCTGCTGCAAATTCCCGTTTCGCCACTCGATGTGCGACCAGCAACGTCGCTGAACGACACTTATACGACCACGGTCACCAGTCCCTGTCACTAGCTCGCAATCCCGTCGGTCGTTGCTACATGACACGTGTTTCTCTGTCATTGGCGCATCATGCTTCCTTCTCGCCAGCTCCTAGCAGCCCCAGTAGGTGGATCGTAAGCAGAGGCGGGTCTGGGTTTGCCACCGCGCGATTCGGGGATCGAGATCGGAATCAGAATCAGAATCAGAATCAGAATCAGAATCAGAATCAGAATCGGGGTCGTCCAATATTTCCAAGAGCACGGCTCTTACTCATGACATATACTCCTCCTTTTCTATCATCTCCTCTTCAATCGGCTCCTATGGCGTTATCCCCGCTAACATCGACTCCTCTCAACTCGTCTCCCCTGCGGTCGTCTTCCCTGCCGCCGCCTCCCCTGCTATCGTCAGTCTCTGCCCTCCTCTGGTTTACTCAAAGCGTCTCCTCTGCTCGTCCTCTTTCTGTGACTCAGAAACAGACTCCCCTGCTATCGTCAGTCTCTGCCCTCCACTGGTTCAGTCGAAGCGTCTCCTCTGCTCGTTCTGTTTCTGCGTGCGCTCGGCGCGAAGGTAGAACTCCTGGCACTGTAGCAGCGGATCAGGAGCGGGAAACGGGTCGAGCTGTATCGGGTACAGCGGATGCGTGGTGGGACAACGAGGGGCAGGAGGAGCTGGCGAGGATGAGAGATGAAACAGGAGGTGCATGGGACGGGGGGGTAGAGGAAGGGATTGAGGAGGAGAGGGGGGAAGAGGAGCGAGGACGAGGAGGAGAGAGGAGGAAGAAGGGCAAGAGGAGGGGGCCTGCTGATGTGGAAGAGCAAAGGGAGGGTGTTGAAGCTGGGGGCTGGAGGGAGAGTGGTAGTGAGGGGTGGAGGGAGAATGGGAATGAAGGGTGGGGCGGGCGAGGGAGGGAGGGAGGGAGCGAGAGGGGGAGTGAGAGAGGGAGTGAGGGAGCGAGTTCCATGTCTGCGGCAGAGCTCCTTGCTCTCTCTGACGCGCACCTGTTGCAGCAGTGTGAGGTGGACACGTACAGGGCGTCAGGCCCTGGGGGGCAGCACCGCAACAAGACAGAGTCTGCCGTCCGCATCCGGCATAAGCCGACAGGCTGTGTGGCTCAGGTGATATGCACTGACAATCAGTGCTCACCACTTCCCTTTCACCACTTCCCTTTCACCACTTCCCTTTCACCACTTCCCTTTCACCACTTCCCTTTCACCACTTCCCTTTCACCACTTCCCTTTCACCACTTCCCTTTCACCACTTCCTTTTCACCACTTCCCTTTCACCACTTCCCTTTCACCACTTCCCTTTCACCACTTCCCTTTCACCACTTTCCTTTCACCACTTCCCTTTCACCACTTCCCTTTCACCACTTCCCTTTCACCGCTCCCTGCTCGCTGCTCACTGCTTACTGCCCCTAGCCTCTCCGACCATCCTGCACCTGGTGATTTGTAGTCTCAATGAAGCTTTCTCTTTCACTTTTGAAGAAGACCTCCACCGCTGCTCTCTTCTGAGACGTCTCAAAAGTCTTTTGAGACGTCTCAAAAGTCATCCTGCACCTGGTGGTGCCAATGAGGCTTTCTCTTTCACAATTTCAGAAGACCTCCACCGCTCCGCTGCTGTCCCTTCCCCACCCATACCCATCACATCACACCTCCCCTCACTCCTCATTTCAATGCCTTTTTGTCTCCCCCCCCTCCCCGCTCCCTCCCTTGATTTCTCCATCCAACCTTCCTCTCTCGCTCACTCCCCCCCTCCACCCTTTCCCTCTCTCTCTCTCACTGCACCGGCCCTCCAGTCCTGTGAGCAGCGATCACAGCATATGAACAAGGCCACGGCCCTCGTTCGCCTTCGCCAGGCCATTGCCCTCACAGGCGCGTTCATGCCTTCATGTGCTCGCTGCCTTGCTTCCTCACTACTAGCCATGTTGTTGTTCAGTGAATTTGTGTGTGTGTGTGTGTGTGTGTGTGTGTGTGTGTGTGTGTGTGTGTGTGTGTGTGTGTGTGTTTTTTTTTTTTTTCTTTCTTTCTTTCTTTCTTTTTCTTTTCCGAACAGCACATTTTATTCTCTCGCATATGTTTGCATTTGTTAACCCGTTTTGGGTTTTAGTGCCCAAGGAGTAGCGGTCCATCGCTAAAAACTTTCGCCCGAAGGTGCGCTTTCAGCGACTTAGCTTGCGGGCCTGCTCTTGAGAGCTCACTCAATGCATCCATGCCTCCTCTCCTCGATACCTCCATGCATCCATACTTTTGTGTATATGCATACATGCAGTGCGCACGCCCATCCATCTGCCATCCTACGAGCCCTCGCCGGGCCTCCTCCGCATCTTGCCTCGCTCTGCCTCCCAGCCTTCGAAGCTGAAGCAACACCAAAAACAGCAGCAGCAGCAGCAGCCCTCCAATGGCGACGCTGCCACTGCTGCCAGCCCAACCCTGTCGGAAGGAGTGCCTGTTGGCGGGGACAGCACTGCTGCCAGTAGCAGTGGTGGTGATGCTGGCACTGGCAGTGGTGCTGGTGGGAGTGGGAGTGCGAGTGGGAGTGGGAGTGGGAGTGGGAGTGCGATTGGGAGTGGGAGTGCGAGCAAGGCAGCAGCAGTGAGGAAGGTGAAGGATCGCATTGGGCCGAACCATGCTGACTTCCACAAGGTGGGTGCTGCGCTGCATGGGATGCCACTCATGAGGATGCATGCATAAAGCGCCTGAGTAGTGCACTGCACTGCACTGCACTGCACTGCACTGCACTGCATTGCACTGCACCGCACAATGCCAAGGATCCGATCCCATCCCATCCATGCATGGTCACATCACAGCTGTTACACACCTCAACCCTCACAGCAGCAACAACCCCCATGGCCATCAATATCCTCCCATTCCGCAACCTCCTCTCTCTATGCTACTATGATTCTTTTCTCTCTGCCTGCCTGCCTCCCCGCACACCCACCCACCTGACCGCCCACCCGTCTGACCACCTGCCTGCGTGCACACTGGGCGCCAGTGAGCTTCTGGACGTGCTGTAAGCTCATGCTGGGAATGACGTCTCAAAACCTGCCTGCCTGCCTGCCTGCCCGCCTGCCTGCCTGCCTGCCTGTCTGCCTGCGTGTGTGCATGCAGGGCGCCAGTGAGCTTCTGGACGTGCTATCAGCCCATGCTGGGAATGTCTCTGCTACGGCCACCACCCTCGGGTCCGCACCGCACCCCTTCCTTCCCCATGCCCCAAATCCACCATGTCATTGCCCTGCCCCTCCCATACTGCCTCGGCGTTGTCTTGGCGTTGTCTTGGCGTTGTCTCGGCGTTGTCTCGTCGTTGTCTCGTCGTTGTCTCGTCGTTGTCTCGGCGTTGTCTCGTCCTTGTCTCGTCGTTGTCTCGGCGTTGTCTCGGCGTTGTCTCGGCACTGTTTCGTCATTGCAGTAGCTTCCTGCGTTTCCCTGTCTCATCTCTCGTCCCAGTCATCGTCCTGTCCTGTGAGACACACACGCTTATCCACCACCGCACCCAACCCAACCCAACCCACCACTACACTACAGCATCTCCACAGACAAGACAGCCACCCTCGTCAAGCACCCTGCTGCTGCGTACATCCCTGAACTTCCTCGAATTACCTCTCTCACTCCACTCCACTCCACTCCACTCCACTCCACTCCTCTCCACTCCACTCCACTCCATGCTGACATTTCTCACACTTTCTCTGACTGCAAAACACACTCCTCATTTCTCCCTCACATCACATCACACCCCCCCAAACCTCCCAATACCTCCGCATCTCCACCGCCGCCCTCCTAAACTGTTTCAATCAATCCTCTCTTGAGCCATGCCAAACTTCTCTCTCTTTACACAGTCAAACGCCCTCCAGCCGCTTCACCCTGTTCCCTTCCCTCTCGCCCCCCCCTCCTTCCCAATCGTTTTCCCCTTCCTCCAACACACAATGCAGTATTTCCACCGGCGCCCTGTCAAAGATGCTGCTATCTGACTGGGGCCTCTTGCCACGAGCCAACGAGCTGAGAGCCAAACTTCTCACTTCACATCACAGTCAAACTCCCTGCTGACCCTCCCCCCCTTTTCCCTCACTCCCCCCTCCCTTCAACACACAATGCAGTATCTCGACAGGCGCCCTGTCGAAGCTGCTGCTATCTGACCGGGGCCTCTTGCAACGAGCCAATGAGCTGAGAGCTGCCAAGGTGCGGAAATCCCGAGATTGCGTCACAGGATATGCGGCACTGCAGTGCGGTGTGCATTGCATGCAGTGACTTATGATTCGACTCAAAGGTCACTACAATGCAGCGCGTCGCATTTGGGTGCGGTGCGAGTGATGGATTTTTAATTTCTCTATCTACCCTATTTCTTCCCCCCCCCCCCCCCCCCCCCCCACCCTACCCATTAACCTCTTTGCCTCTCTCTGCATGCTGTTGTGTGTGTGCTGCTTGCCGTTTGCTGCTGCATGTTGCTTGCTGCTGTCAACGTCCTTTCACAGGGCTTGAAGCCTCTCCGGTGAAATTGTCACATGAGTTAAGGCTCGAGAGGGTTACTGCCGGACCGTTGCTGTATGTCTATCTAGTCCCCATTCCCTTGTATGTGAGATGCACACTTTTGGGACGAGATTATATGGACATGAATGCATTTCCATGGCTAAGGATGCCCCAGGCCAGGACTAGGGAAGACCAGTGCCACTCTGTGTTTAGTGTTTAGTGTTACTTACTCGAACTTGTTTTATCCACCACACTAGTAGACACGCGTGGTTGAGGTGTTGGATGGAAGGGTGAAGAAAAGACATCCAAAGAAGTTGGTTTCGTGGCAGGGGCCCAACCCAAGTATCGAGTACAGCCAAGCCCAGCAGACGAAGAAGAGGGCTACAAGGCAGTCTACCTACAAACGAATCCCTATGTGACGCGCAGAAAATCAATAGGTACTAGTATAGGCAGACAGAACAGAACATAGCCCGGCAGGCAGCACTGGAAAAGAAGAGAATAACACGTCTCCCCACCATCCCTGCTAGGTTTGATCAACACACATCACTTCACCAGTCCATTGACTCTGACACGTTACAACTCCTGGCGCATCACCTGACAACCTGAAAAGCCTTCAGCCTGACAGCCTGACTCCACGTACCACACGGTACACCTTACGGCCACGAGTCCCAACTCTCAACACCCCCCGAGCTCCAGATTCTAGACTCCGAACACTTCCCATACTCTTTCTAGACCGCCCTGCCTGACTATGCCTGCCTGCTCACCACATCCCAACTCTGCTTTACTCTCCCCAGCTCTCCTCAACTCTCCCACCTCCACCTCACACTTGCACCCTCTACACTCCCCTTCACCTAAACACAACCTTCACTGCTCTGGGGCTGGAACAACCGCAACAGCACAACCGGAACAGCTTCAGCAATCCCACCCCACCCCCCTTCCCCTGTCCTTCCTTCCCCAATTGCCTCCACTGGAACAGCGCACACAGATTGTTGCAATGGGTGGCCCTCTTACACAACCAGCCTGTCCCCCCTACCTGCTTCCTGCACCTTCCTCTTCTCCTTCTGCCTGCCTCCTCTTCCTCCCCCTCCTCTCTCCCTCCTCCGTCCTCCCGCCTCCGCCCCCCCTCCTGCCTTCCTACTCCTTCCCTTGTCCCTGCTAGCTCCATACCTCCAGTCAACGGTTGAGAAACTCCGGCGAATTAGGCTCTAAGCGGAGGACGCTTTAAGCGCGGCCTTGAGCTTCTCAGCCTGGATATACGCCGTGGAATACGGCAGGAACTCCGACTTATGCTGCTCCGCCAGCCAGTGCGCCGACTCCGCCAGCTTCGGAATCTCCGCCACTTCATCCGCCGTCAGCTCGCGCACGAATTTCGCCGGGCTGCCCGCCCAGAGCTGCCCGCTGGGAATCAGCTGCCCGGGGCCCACCACCGTGCAATCCGCGAGAACGGCGTTCTTTTCCACGATAGCTCCTTCGAGGACAAGGCACCGTTGCCCGATAACCACCTCGTCTTCGATCTCGCAAGATCGCAGCACGGAGTTCTGCCCAACGGTCACATACCTCCCTACCGTGGTTTCCGCGGAGAGACCAGTCGGGGAGGCCGACGCGGCGTGCACGACGACGCGATCCTGAATGTTGCTGTACGCGCCGATGCGGATGTAGTTCAGATCGGCGCGCAGCACGCTGCCGTACCAGACGGACGCGCGGTCGTCGATCGTGACGCCGCCCGCCAGGATCGCGTTCGGCGCGACCCACGCGTCGACTGCCACGTCAGGCACCATGTGGTTGATCGGCACGAGCTGCCGCTGCCGGTTGTAAATCTCGCGGTAGAGGTAGTTAGCGGCAGGCGCGGAGGTCGCAGCAGCAGCAGCAGCAGCGGCAGAGGCAGGAGGAGTGGCAGGAGCGGCGTTGGCGGGAGCGGACGTGGATTGACGCTGCGACGCGACGCGGAACGGGGCGATCGAGGCGGCGCAGGAGGTGTCGAGGAGGGTGGCCAGCGCGGGGCTGCGCGCCGCGGCAAGATCGAGGAGATGCGACGCGCGGCGGCGGGACGCGGGCGCGAGGATGTGAGACCAACGCGCCATGGTGGCTCGAGTGGGGAGTTTAACGACGGGTCTAGAATGCGACGCGCTATCTGCCAACGGCGAGGATCGGGAGAGCGGAGGGGCGAGATGGGGTGACGCGCGTGGCAAACCTTCCCCGACGAAAATGGAAGCGGCGGGGTGATGGGAGGGAGTGGACTCCCAGGCGTGGATTGCGGCGGAAGAGACGGAGGAGCAAGGGCAGCCCCGGACTGCAGCTGGGGTGAAGGGAGTGAGTGAGCAGTGGGGGATGGGAGAGATTCCGGGTGGGAAACGTGATGAGGTGAGGAGGGGGGAAGGGGGAATGGGGGCAAGGGGAACACGAAGCGGGGGGACGGGACGGAGGGTTCGGCCGAGGAAAGGAGGCGGAGAATGTAATTGGCGGAGCGCCGTAAGGAAACGAAGAGGTTGGGGGATGGGGCGCTCGCAGCGGCGCCACATGGCATGTGGCGCACTCGTGGTCCCCCATATGCTGGAGAATTGCATTTGTGGTAGGTTTTGCAACCAATCAGTTTTGAATTCGCAGGTGTACTGGTACTGAAACCAGTTTGCCAATGTGGCTTCTTGAATTCCAAGAACGCTTAGTTTTTGTCACATAATAATATCAACACTTGCAATGTCTCTTCTACATCAGCCGAAATGGTAAGTCCCATATGTAGACTGTATAAGCTGCTTCAACATGCAGAATCGCATCTCCAGCAAACGTTGCTTATACCTAGACTACACGTCTTTCAGCAGAGCTACGAAACAATGGAAATTTAATACCAGTCATCGTCATCATCTACAAAGCCACCTTTCCTCGGCCCTTCGTCCTCATCATCCTCCACATCCTCCACATCGAGACGATCACAGTCATAGAAGCTATCCACACTCTCATTAGGTCGAATAGTGCCAGCAGCATCAGTTGCAGTCTCGACCTGACCAGCAGTGGCACCGGCGTCAGAACCAGCAGCGGCAAGAGTAGCAGCAGGTGTGCCATTTGCAGCTGATACGATTGCCTCTGCTCCATCTGAGACAGCATTCCCATCACCTGCGGCCTCAGAAGCAACAGGAATTGTTGCAGCAGCTGCCGCAGGTGCAGCAGGTGCAGCAGGTGCAGCAGAAGGCACAAGCGATGCCACAGCAAAGTCTGCAAACGGATCGTTGTCCTCGCCTTTCTTAGCTGCATCCGAGCCTGCTGCTCCTGTCAGCGTCTCGAAGACCAGAAGGCCAGAATCAGGAACTGCAGATTTACTGCCGAAGGGACCTGCTGACTCAGCAGAAGGTGGTGTTGACTCAGCAAGTGCAGGAGCAACAGCAACAGCAGCAGCAGCAGGAGCAGGAGCAGACACCAGGAAATTGTCAAAGGAATCAGCATCCACTGCTTCTGCTGGTGTTGCTGCTGCTGCTGCTGCTGCTGCTGCTGGGATCGCTGGTGCTGCCTGGGAGGACAGATCAACGGCCTGAAAGTCATCCCAGTCGTCACCATCGTCCACAGCAGTTGATGCATCTGCAACCGCTGCAACTACTGCTGGTGCCTCTGCAGTAAATGTGTCTGCAAGCTCTCCTCCTGGTGCAACTGCAGCAGCTTCAGATGCTCCCTGAGTAAACGCTTCCACCACAACACCGTTCGTAACCACCTCCACTCCACCCACCAAATCTGCAACGGCAGCTGCTGCTGTTACTCCTCCTGCTGCTGTGGCCGCTGATGCATCTTCACCTGTGCTATCTGCCCCGCTCCCTTCCAATGCCATCGCCTCACCACTTCCACTCGCCTCAAGGCTAACTTGCACAAAATCTTCCTCTGACAATCCCGCAACGTCAGCTGCAGCCGCTGCTGCTTCTACATCTGCTGGTTCCTGTGCTTCTGCTACCGGTTTAGTACTTTCCTCCAGATCTGCTGCTGTTTGGATAGCAGGAACAGCAGGAGCGGGAGCAGCAGGAGCAGAAGCAAAGGAGTCTTCGAAATCACCCCAGTCGCTGTCATCTACAGCTGCTTCAGCACCATCACCAGCACCTGCTGTTGCTGCCATTGCTTCCGTTGCAGCTTCTACTGGTGCTTCTGCTGCTGCTCCGATTGCTGCCTCTGTTGCAGCAGCAGCAGCAGCAGCAGCAGCAGCAGCAGCAGCAGCAGCAGCAGCAGCAGCAGCAGCTGCTGCTGTTACTTCTGGCTGGATAGTGGTTGAAGGTGGTGCGGAGGAGAAATCAGTAAAGTCTCCAAAATCATCATCGTCCTGTTGGGAGCGCAAATGGAGGGATGAGAAAAGTTAACGATAGGAGGGAGTGGTGTCACTTCAAGCACAAGACGTGAGAGACAACATGACTTGGCGTGACAAGGGCAACGACACGACAATAGGGACAGCATGAAATGGCATGGCATGACACGAGATGGCACGAGAAACAAGGACTTAAGGTACTCAAATGACCAGGAAATGGCATGGCATGACACGAGATAGCACGAGAAACAAGGACTTAAGGTACTTGAAGGAGCCGAAAAATGGTAAGATATCCATGCTGCATTTGAGTGACTCAAAAGAAGAAACGGGGCACTGGTGCAAGAGGAGCCGAAAACTGGCAACCAAAGCATGCTGCAGCAAGCAGAAATCCTACCTCATCTAGTGAGTCTGCAGCAGCACTGCTCACACCACTCTCCCGTGCCACACCCACCCCATCCTCTCCCCCTCCCGCCCCTGCTTTGTCCGCTTCAGACAAGCCATTCTCCTGTGCCAAACGGCTAGCTTCTGACACAGCCGAATCGCCATCAACAGCAGCGTCTGTTGCAGCAGCTTCAGCAGCAGCGGTATCGTCAGTGGCGGAGGGGCGTGCACTGGGGGGGGCTGTACTGGTGGAGGTGGAAGTGGTAGAGGAACGAATAGACTGAAACTCAGCCCACTCATCATCATCATCGTCATCACTAAACCCTCCCATGTTCCCAGCAGTGGCCTCCGCAGCAGCAGCGGCAGTAGCAGCAGCAGAAGAGGTGGTGGTGGTGGTGGTGGTGGCTGCAGCAGTGTCTGAGCTTGCAGATGAGGCAGAGAGGCGGGAGGCGGAGAGCTGGGTGAGAGGAGGGGGCTGGAAAGGCGAGGTGGAGGGAGAAGAGGAGGAGGGAGGGGGAGGTGCGAGGAAGCCTTTAGATGGGGCGCTTGAGGGGAGAGGGATGGGAGGAGGAATGGCGGTGCTGGTGGTGGTGGTGGAGGGGGGAGGAAGAGATGGGGAAGAGACTGTGGGGAGAGGTGGAGGGGCGAGAGGAGCAGCAGGGGAGGAGGAGGAGGAGACACGGCGTTGCTGTGATTGCTGGACGGAGGACTTGATCACGGTCTGCAGAGGAGGGCCAGAGAGGAAGGCAGGGGAGGAAGGCAACAGATGGAAGACAGAAAATAGTGGATCATGTGGACGGCAAGGAGGATTTGGGAATGGGGTGTATTTTGAGGCGCCTCAAAATACACCTCACTACACGCGGAAGGCAACAGATAGGAGACAGGAAATAGCGGATTGTGTGGACGGCAAGGATTGGGAATGGCAAGGACGGGCGGGGCAGAGTGGGAAGGAGGGGATGGTGGATGCGGACTATGTGGGAGAGAAAGGAAGAACTAGGACGAGGAGGTGGGCAGGGGAGGGTGGGATAGCGATGAAGCAGCTGCAGCTGAAGCAACGTACCTGGAGCTGTAGCTTGGTGGCGGGGGGGAGGGCGGCGGTGGCAGCTTGCAGATTGGCGGGGAAGGCGGTGGCGAGGTGGGTGATGAGCTTCACTGCCATGCCTATCACTGCTGCCTGCGTTGGGCTCTGCTGCTGCCCCTCCTGGTCCATACGAGCATGGGGGGATGGGAGTTGGGAAGGGAGGGATTTTGGGAGGGAGGGAAAGAGGCAGGAGGAAACTGAACACATGTGGCACACCTGGCAATTGACTTGCCCTTTTCCATGACATTCCCACATGGAAACTGAAAACCCTCACTATGAACTCTCTGTGCGCTCTCCTTGAGACTCGAACCTTCGTTACACAGAAACACATGCCCGCACCACACATGCACGCATCCACATGCCCACAACGCACCCACCCACCCACCCACACACACACGTCTCGCCGCAACACACACGCGCCCCCACACGGTATTACCCCTCCCGCCGGCTGCGCAAGAGATCCTGCCATGATCGCCGTCACTAGCAGCAGCTCCAGCACCGCCTGCTGCCTCTCCCCACCCGCTGCCACCGCTGCTGCACCCGCTGCCCCTGGCAGTTTCTCCTTGGCGTCGGGAGGCGGGATGGTGGAGAGCAGCAGCAGGAAGAGCTTCAGCGCCTCCATCACCTCGTTGGCTGCCTGCGGGGTTTGTAGGTCCTGGTGGAAGGGCGCGGGAGGGAGGGACGGAGAGAGAGGGATGGATTGGGGGAAACCGGGAGAGATTGGGTTAAACCAGGAGGGATGAACTGGATTGGAGAGGGGTTGGAAACAGCACGCAAAGCTTGAGGGTGAGACAATCATACGAATGGAAAGGTGCTGCAGCGGATGATACAGAGAAGGGAGAAGGGGGGAAGAAGTGCGGGGAGAAGGGAGGGGGAAGGAACGAGAGAGAGAGAGACAAGAAATGGGGGGGAAGGAGGTGGGTGGGGGGAGGGGGGGGGTGAAGGAGGAGAGGGTGGAGAGAAAATCGTGTTCAGCAAAGGCGAGAAAGACAAGCGGAAGACGAGAAAGGCCAACAGACCGTACGGCAAGGTAGAAAAAAACGATTGTCGAAAAATACGATTGTTTTTTTCGATGGTATTTTACGGTACCTTTTGGGAAAAAAACGTCGTTTTTTTGTTAGACAAAAAAACTCTTCAACTTCAAAGATGCTGTTCTGATCACAAAAGCACTTCTAACAATCTTCCGCTGCATCATCAGCACTTCTAACGGCCCCTTTGTTCTTCTCACCAATCAATCCCCTTGTTTCAGCAGCAGTTTTGGTCTTTTTACTGAAAAAAACGAAGGTTTTTTTGCACCAGAAGTATTTATTTTCAAAAACCGTTTTTTATCGTTTTTTACGATCGTTTCTTACGGTACGGTATTTTACGATCAAAAATTGAAAAAAAACGTCGTTTTTTTGCACCTTGCCGTACGGGCACGACATGACAAAGAGCACAGGTGGAGTATATCTTCCAGGGGCATTTGAAACAGAGTGACGTGCCCACCTTGGACAAGGTTTGGATGACCGAGAGCACGGCAGGAGTGAGGGCGAGCATGAGCTGCATGGGCCACCACACCACAGTCGCCCAGTAGGGGATAGACCTTGGGTGTATCATGTATGGGACCAAGGAACCAGAGACCATTGGAAGCACCACGCACCTTGGACGAGGTCTGGATGACTGAGAGCACAGCAGGAGTGAGGGCGAGCATGAGCTGCATGGGCCACCACACCACAGTTGCCTGTCTCCTCATGCTGCTGTTGCTGCTGCTGTCGGCAGCATCGCTCTCTCCCTCTGCTCCTCCCTCCCCTGCTGCGCCTGCTGTTGCCAGAGCCTTGGGCAATCCCGCCTGTAGCAGCACCTTGAGGGCTCCTATCACTGCCATGCGCACCTGGATAGGACGGGAAGGGACGGGGAGGGGAAGGGGAAGGGGAAGGGGAAGGGGAAGGGGAGGGGGGGAAGAAAGGGAAGCGGAAGAGAGGGAGATGGTATAGAGGAGGGGAAGGGGAAGGAGAAGGGGAAGAAGGGAGGGGGGGGGGGGGGGGGGTTGGGTGGGAGGAGAGGAGGAGAGGGGAGAGGAAGGGGCCAAAACGAGAGGAACGAGGAGAAAGGCAATGAGACGAGGAGAAGGGCATGGACGAGATGCAGAAAGGCAATGAGACGAGGAGAAGGGCATGGACGAGATGCAGGTTCTTTCATCTCTCTATGTATCAGCAGAGACAAGATCGAGAGGCGGATGGGATACACACCGGGAACAGATGACAAAACGTTCAGACGAACATCCCCATTGGCTATTCCTTCTCCCCTCTCCGCTCTCCTCTCTCCACTTTCCCCTCTCCCCTCTCCCCTCTCACCACCCAAGCCTCGTCCCTACCCCACCACTCCGCCTCACCTGTCGTGACTTGGACGCAAAAGCTGTTTCAAACGCGTGCATGCATCGAGCCATGCCGCTCTCTTCCAGCTGGATCGCGAAGTAATCCCCTCCCGCGCCCGACACCAGCGGCGGCAGCGCTGCCAGAAGCGACAGCGCGTGCAGCACACGCGTGGCGCTTGGAGCGCCTTCCGGCTCTGAGAAGCCGCCACGTGGCGCTGACGGGGACGATGGCGGCGACATGGTTGAGAAGGCCACATCAGCATTGGGGATGGTGTCGAGGGGAGAGGAAGACATGTCGAGAAAGCTGTTGGACTGATCTGCTTTTTCTTCTGCTGCTGCTGGCGCTGCTGCTGCTGCTTCTTTTCCACCATTGCCGTCACCACCAGCTGCTGCAGTCACCATACCCTCACCCCCTTCCTCAACGTTCCCACCATCCCCCTTTCCTTCATTCGCCTCCTCACCTTCCTCACTCCTCAACGTCTCATCTCTCTCCACCTGCACCTTCTGATCTTCTCCTCCTTCCGGGTCCTTAATCTCATCACCTCCCTCCTCTCCATCCCCCCCATCCCCATCACCACCGCAGCCTTCCTCATTCTTGCTGTCCCCAGCAGTACCAGCATTCCCAGTCGCCTCCATGTCACCACTGCTTGCTTCACCCGCTGCATCGGCTCCTGACGAATCCTGGCTGCACAGGTGGCGGTCCACGATTTGCGCAGCTCCCTCCAGCAGTGCTGCCACCACTGTGGCCCGCTGCCCCGACCACAGAGTCACCTCTCCCAGGGATGCCGCTGGAAGGGAAAGAGGAAAAAGGAGCGAGAGAATATCAAATTAGGCTCCCTGGAAATAGATTCCAGGAGTTCTGCCACGGCTGTGGCCCGCTGCCCCGACCACAGAGTCACCTCTCCCAGGGATGCCGCTGGAAGGGGAAAGAAAGAAGCAAGAGCGAAGTAAATTACTAAAGCTTAGATAGATTTTAGAAGGGCAGCCATCACTGTAGCCCGCTGCCCCGCCCAAAGTCACCTCCCCCAGAGATGCCACAGGGGGGGAAGCCGTGGAAAAGGAAGAGCAGGAGAAGGGGGCATGGCGAGAAACAGCGGGGGGGGGGGAGGGGGGGGAGGGAGTCATGGGTGAGATCATGAAAGGGAAATAGCAGGGCGGGAGGAGGAGATGAGGGGAAGTGGAGAAAAGACGAGGAAAAGGAGGGGGTACGACGATTGGATAAAAGGGAGCGAGGCAAGTTGGTGCAACGAGTTGCTCTTATGAATCATCTATGAAAGGGGTACTTACAGAGGATTCTGAACAGTGCTGAGTTGGCAACAGGGACGGTTCGGATGGACGAGCTAAAGATACACAGCTAGTAAGAGAGTTTGAGAGAGAGAGCTGTCAACATGAGTACAAGGAAGCATGGAAGGCACACGAGCAGGCAAAAGAAAGGCACAAGGGCGGGCAGGCACAAGGTGGGAAGCTCACTGGGGTCAGCACAGGAGCCAATGCGGGCTGCAGCAATGGCTGTGACCGTGGCTTCTGCCAGAACCGCACCCCACCCTTCCTCCACCCCTGCTCCTGCTGCTGCTGCTGACGAGGCAAGAGAGTCAGCTTGGTCGAAGGAGGAGGAATCAGAGAGTGGAGCAGAGCGCAGCAGGCGCAGGCACGTGGTCATGATGCTGGGTAGCAGAAGCACCTTGCCCTGGCGGGGTGGGTTGCAGGTGCGGGCAAGGGGTGGGTTGCAGGTGCGGGCAAGGGGTGGGTTGCAGGTGCGGGCAAGGGGTGGGTTGCAGGAATGCAGTGATTGAGAATCTGTTAACAATAGCTCCTGAGGAGGCTTACAAGTCATGGGTGCCGTGCAGGAGAACATTTTGAAGCCGTGGGAGTGGTGGAAGGAACACAGGAGTACAAGCCACATCACAAGCCAAGATGCAGCAAACGTAGGTGGTGATTCTGCTTGACAGAAGCAGCAGCAAAAATAGAGCCTCTGCACAGAAGCAGGTAGCACATAGCATGGCAGACGGCATTGCAGATAGCATGGCAGACGGCAATGATTGTTTGTAAGAATCGGGGCAAGTGATTCTAGGAGTGCTACAAGAGGGACGAAGACGAATGGGATGGGGTTGTTACCTGGGAGGAGAGGCGGGGGGCGATGGAGGCGACGAGCTTGAGGGCAGAGATGAGCAGAGATGCCTCTGCTGCTGACAGCGAGGCAGTGGATTCACTGATGGGGGAAAGGGGGGAGGGAGGGGACAAAAGGTAGGGGCATGCAGTATGAAGTGAGTCCTCAAAGGGCTGTGTGGGAGTGAGTGAGTGCAAGAGAAGCAGGTGTTGCGAGAGACAGCAAGTGCAGATGAGCAAAGCACAGTGCATCCAAGGCGGAGGAAGACCCACGTGGAAGAAAGACAAGGTGGAAGAGGCATGGTGTGACTGACAGGGCGGTTCCACTCCATGCAAAGGTGTTCATCTCACGAGTTGCACTGCGCTGCACCTATTGCTGTCAGGGGAAACTAGGGCCGACCGTGACACCTGGCAGGCACTGTCCGCGACTACCATACATCTCAGCGCAATACCCAAGCGTTTGGATGAAGCAGCTCAAGCCTGTAAGGGTCTCTAAGTGAACCCTCCCTAATGGCGGGCCTCTAAGGGACTCTTTCTTACCTGGTGCTATCAGTGGCAGAGTGCAGGGCAGAGTGCAGCAGGTGCATGCATGCCGCCAGGGCAGCTGATACAATGTCCAAGTTGGAGATCAGGGCGTCTGGTGCGCATGCCATGAACTGGGGAGGAAAAGGGGAAGAGGGGAAAAGAGGTGGGGAGAGGCAGAAAGGGGGCGGGGGGGAGATGGATGTTTAAGGATGAAACTGGGAGGGAGCATGGTGAATGCAGAACGGAAAGGTAGAGGGGAGGAAGGCGCAAGGTGGGAATCGAAAGCGCGAATGAGGGAAGCACAGAGGGTGAGCGACAAGGGGAACAAGGGTGGGGACGAAAAGGGCTGCATGTTATGATGGCATGTAGAAGCCGTCCGTCCTTCCTTGGTACTGAAAACGGAAGCTTCCTTGGTGAGTACATCCAGTGCCTGTGCCCTGAAATTTGAAGCACCCCAAGACTTTCGATATTTCAGGCCCGCCAATAAGGCATCTTTTGTTTTGAGGTGCCTCAAAAGTCGTCCTTGGTGCTGAAAAAGGCATGCTACCTTGGTGAGTACGTCCAGTGCCTGTGCCTTGAGCGCCATGTCTCCATCCTCCATCACTGACGCAATGACCTGAGCAACACACACACGCACGGTCAAGCAGCACAAGCAGGAGCAAGCAGAAACCGGTTTTTAGGCTCCTTAAACGTCCAGTGCCTGTGCCTTGAGCGCCATGTCTCCATCCTCCATCACTGACGCAATGACCTGAGCAACACATGCACGCACGGTCAAGCAGCACAAGCAGGGACAGGCGGGAACAAGCGGGAGTGCCGGAGCATTGCGATGGGAAGATTTTCGCCGAGGAAAAGTGTGAGGGGCGGAGGGAAGTTACATTCTATCGTATGTTTAAGCTTGGCAATCAGAATTGAAAGTAGTTGTATCTTGTGCAAATAGGGGCCCCTTCCTCACCTGCAGCAGCTCCAGGCAATCCTCCTCCTCGATAAAGTCACCCCCAAAGAACTCTCGGTGACGTTTGAGTCGACTCAAAAGTCAGCTTGGAGCCCACCCACTCATCCTCACCTGCAACAGCTCCAGGCAGTCCTCTTCCTCGATGAAGTCACCCCCAAAGAACTCCCGCTGCATCAACCGCCCCAACGCCCGCAGCGCCACACTCCTCCCCTCCCCAACAACCGCCCCGCTGCTGCCTCCCTTGCAGCCCCACGACGCATCCGCTTGCAAGAAATCCCCTATCACCACCTCGCCCCCCTGCTCCTGCTGCTCTTGCCCCTGCTGCACCTGCTGCCCATCCTCCGATGTTCTCCTTGACCCCTCTGCCCCTCCGTTTTCCCCAGAACCAGCACCACTGGTCTTATCTCCAGCGGGATGGCAGATGGCATACAGGCAAGCAGCCCATAGCTGGTGAAACTGCTTCGGATCGATGCCCCCATACGATGTGGTACTAGGAGGGCCTTTAGACCCAGCCGAGCTAGGACCTACTGCGAAGACAGGAGCGAGAATCGTCACCCCCGAACCTGCCGCAGCCGCCGCCGCTGCGGCTGCCTCGGCATCTGCTGCCGCAGCTGCAGCGGCTGCAGCAGCCGCTGCCGCAGCTGCTTCCTTCGCCGCAGACAGGTTGGGTTTGACGCCTAAAGTAACAGCATCTAGAACAACCGGGGACGACGCGAGAAGGTACCGTTTGATCAACGGGAGCATGGACGGAGACATCTCAGCAGCGTACGAGGACCGATACACCGCCTGCACGTTTGGCTCGAGGGAGAACGCAGCGAGGTAGTCTCGCAGAAGGGCAACCCAGTGGGACACGAGCAAGTCGGGGGTTTGCTCGACCGCCGCTCGCACTTTACGGAGGGCGGCGAGACGTGTGTCAGACTCGAAATGCTCGTCCTCTGAGTCGTATCCGGCTTCGGGAGTGGCTGCTGTGGCAGGGGCGCCTGCGGCGGCGAGTTGCGCATCGTAGGAGGCGAGAGTGAGGGATTTGAGGCGGGCGTGCCGCACCACTAGCTCGACCTTCACCTGTGGGGGTGCGGTGGGGAGTGGTGGATAAGGGCACAAGGGGGCGTGGGGAGGTTTGTATGGAGATGTGTGGCATGGAGGAGTGGACGTCATAGGTGGAGAGAGTGAGGGACTTGAGGCGGGCGTGCCGCACCACTAGCTTGACCTTCACCTGTGGAGGTGTGTAGGTGGGGGGTGGGGGGGTTGGGGGTGCAGAAGGGTGGACTTGCATAGAAGGATTGAGAGGGATGAAATGATGCTGAGGGGTAGCGGAGGACATGACTGAAGAGATAGTGAAGAGGGGGAGGAATAAGTGTGGGCTGTGACAAACTGCTGCTGGTACGAAAACAATGGATACAAGCTGAACTTGAACGTGCATTTTGAGTTGATAGAACGTGAACAAGAGAAAGGGGAGGGGAGCTGACCTTGAAGCCAACCCATTCTGCATAGGACCAGTTGCCAAGGGCATCCCACTTGCTGAGGGGCGTGGCCAACAGGGTCATGACACGTGGCACCACAGATTCGTCTGAGCCTCTTAACCTGCCGCTCACAACCTGGTCATGTGACACAGAGAGAGGATGTGGGGAAAGAGGGTGGGATATACAGGGAGGGAACAAACGGGGCAGGGGGGAATGGGAAGCGGGTGAATATTGAGGGAGCATATGGAGAACACATGCAGGGAAGGGAGCATACAAGGTGCGCATGGGCATGGGCAGCGGCATGGGCATAGGCATGGGCATGGGCATGGCTACTGGCATGGGCATGGCTACTGGCATGGGCACCACACAAACCACATGCAAACACTACATGCATGCATGCACTAAGCCTAGAGCACAGCACGCAAACAGCACACGAGTACTCTCTGAGAAACAGAAACCAGAATAGCGCAAGAGGATGGTGGGCAGGAGCTCTCACCTTATCTGCCAGCCTGGCACCTGCCAGCAGCAGCAGCGGATTGTTGGCAGCATCCATGGCTGTGCGCACCGTGGACACATACTGCGCCTGGTGGGGTGGAGTGGGACGCACAGATGTACAGGGACGGAAGAGGAAAGGGGGTGGTTTTGTGTGGTTTCGTAGTAGACAACTGGTAGTAGAACCTAACTGGAGGTACTACACGACCAGATTTCGTCCCTAAGTCAGCATCCTCTGTGTCATGGAACATAATCAGCCAGCAACAGCAATACGGGCAGAGGATTTTCAAATCAAAAGAAGGGAACCTATAATGTAAGTACCTGGTATTGCTCGAGCAGAATGTGGCCCTCAAAGTCTGGATCCTCTGTGTGACCAAACTGCATCAGCCAGGACGACGGGCAGAGCGGACAGGGAGGGAGGGAAAGAGGGGGAGAATGAGATGGGAGAGGGGGAGATGAGGAGAGGAGAGCTGCAGGAAGGAAGAAGAGCCTGGTGCTGAATAGTATGGATAGCACGCCTAGACTACTCAAGAAGAGGCATTTGAAGCGAGCGGGGAGCAGCGGGAAGAGAGCAAAGAGCAAGGAGCGTAGAGCGGAGCAGAGCAGAATGGAGCGGGGCAGGGCGGAGCAGAGCAGGGCAGAGCGGAACAGGGCGGGGGAGCATGGAGCGGAACAGAGCAGAGAGTATCCCGCTCATGGGGGAACACACGCACCTTGTCCAGTATGGTCCCAAGGAGAGACACCCCCATGGGGCGAACGCCTTCCATGCTTCCTGTTGCCATCTGGGAGAGGCGTCGGGAGGGCATGGTGGCGGGCAGAGGGCGGGGGGCGGAGGGTGGGGGGTGGAGGTTTTAGACGTCTTAAGCTTAAAGAAGGAAGTAGGGTGGTGAGAGAAACGGAGGTGGAAGAGGTGACGGTGAGGGAGATATAGAGGGATAAGGATGGGTAGGATATGGTGGAAGGACAACACTCCGAGGACGAGAGGAGATACAGGAAAGAAGTGAGAGGGAAAAGCAAGAGAGACGGAGCTTTGAGATGCCTAAACACGTGAACCCACTCTTCCCCACTGTCCCTCTCTGCCCCTTCACACACGCGCCCACCCTCACAAAGCCTCTGAGAGCCCACCTGGAAGGCCACAGCCACGAGGTCACCCAGATGCAGCACGAGCCAGTCCGCCTGCTGTGCACTGCCTCCGCTCTCTCTCCTCTCCTACACGCACCTCAAGACGCCTCCAGACACATCGCATCCCAACAACCCACCTGGAAGGCCACAGCCACAAGGTCACCCAGATGCAGCACGAGGCAGTCCGCCTGCTGTGCACTGCCCGCGCTGCTGCCCCCCCTGCCGCCCCTGCTCTCCCACACACACACATTCCTCACAGCACCTCCTTCAGATACATGCCAATGTCATCCAGAGAGCCCACCTGGAAGGCCACAGCCACGAGGTCACCCAGATGCAGCACGAGCCAGTCCGCCTGCTGTGCACTGCCCCCTCCACTCTCGCGGCCGGCCTGCCTCCTCGCGTCCACTTTATGTTTTGCGACAGTGATGTCAAAGTGAGCAGGGTCGGAGCCCACCATGTAGGGCAGCCGGGAGAGGCACCTGGGCGCGGCAGGGGATAAAGCGCAGGGAGGAAGTGCAGCAGGGCGAAAGGAGAGAACGCGTTTAGATTTGTCTTGGAAAACACATTAGAGTGAGCAGGGTAGGAGCCCACCATGTAGGGCAGCCGGGAGAGGCACCTGGGCAAGGCAGGGGATAAAGCGCAGGGAGGAAGTGCAGTGCAGCAGAGCGAAAGGAGAGAACGCGTTTAGATTTGTCTTGGAGAACACATCAAAGTGAGCAGGGTCGGAGCCCACCATGTAGGGCAGCCGGGAGAGGCACCTGGGCAAGGCAGGGGATGACACAAGGGCGAAAAACACACAGGGAGCAGGTGCAGGGGACGACGCAAGGGCGAAAGGAGAGAGAGTGTTTAGATTTGTCTTGAAGAACACTTTAGAGTGAGCAGGGTCAGAGCCCACCACGTAGGACAGCCAGGATAGACACCTGGGCGCAGCAGGGGACAAAACGCAGGGAGCAGGTGCAGGGGATGACGCAAGGGCGAAAGGGAAAAGAGTGTTTAAGTTAGTTCTGGAGACCACATAAAGGTGAGCAGGGTTCAAACCCACCATGTGGGGCAGCCGGGACATGCACCTGGGCGTCACGACGACGGGAGGGTGGCAGGAGGGACAGGCGGCCTTGTTCGCTTCGCTGAAGAAGAGTGGGATAGAGGACTCTTGAGTTGACTGGGAAGAAGCATCGAAGTGAACAGGGTCCAGCCCACCAGGTAGGGCAACTGGGAGAGACACCTGGGCGGGTGACGTGGAGCCTAAGGGAGAAGACACACCAGCTGCGAGGGCAAAACACGCCATGAAGAACTCACTTTGCCGCAAACACTCTCGTCCTGAACCTTGGCAGCTGATCCACTCCCCTCCTCACTGCCCCTCCTCCCCCTCCTCCCACGCCCCCAATCGGTGTCCCTCCACCTATCCCTGCCCCGCCCCCTTTCCCCGCTCCTCCTCCCCCTCCCGCTCCCCCTGCCCCCGCCCCAGCTCCTGCTGCTCCCCCTGTGCGCGCTCCATCCCCCCCTGCCGCCACCATACTCTCATCATCCTCCTCGTCCTCCCCTGCTTCCCCCTTCCGCCCCTCCCCTGCGACTTCCTTTGCCTCGCCTGCTCTCCTAGTGGCAGACGCTGCTAGCACCTGAAAGAAAATGATATGCCCGGGGTGGGTGGGAAGGACGAGGCACAGGTGGGTGGGTAGCGCGGTTTTGCGGGAAGAGGAGAGGGGTGGAAAGGGGCGTGGAGGAAGGGGGCGGAGAGTGGAGAGGGTGGGGGAGAAAAAACGAGGCAGCTGATACGGAACCCGGAGACGCACACGAGAAAAAATCTCAATGATTCATGGCTACACAGGAAGAAAGGTCTAAGGAGGAGCTATCTACAGCGGCAACAAACAACTTCTGGAAAGAAGAGGAGGGAAGAGCAGACGAAGCTGAGGGAAGTTGGAGAGAGGGAAAGGAGATTTTGCAACAGGAAATCGTGAAGAGGTAGCACTAGTATGGCGTACATACCACGTTCTTGCAGAGGCGAAGCCATCGACTGGGGTATGTGGGGCATGCAGCCTCTAGCAGTCGCTCCAAGGCCATGCACACACCGGATATGACCCTGGCCAGTGATGCAGACAGACAAAGAATGGGCATTTGGTGGGAAGGGGGATGGAAACAAAGGAAAATCATTTTTTAGGCGCCTCAAAGATCATGCAGCCTCCAGGCAGGAGTCGCCCTTAAGACAATGCACACACCGGATATGCCCCTGGCCAGTGATGCAGACAAAGCAAAGGGCGTGTGAGGAAACGACAGAAACGAAGGAACCCAAAAGAAGAAAAAAAAAAGGGGGGGGGGAGGGGAGGGGGAGGGGGAGGGAGGGGGGGGGGGGGGGGGGGGGGGGTGACATTACACTCATGCATATCTGCCCTGGACCCCACCCTGCCCCATGCGCAAATGCACACCCGCCCCATGCACGCATGCACGGCACGCATGTGCGCACACACACCTGGGGTCCGTCTCGTTGTCAAGCATGGAAAAGAGGTCCTCCTCTATCTGCTCTGATACCATGGCCGCCTGACAGCAAGAGCGGCAGCAGAGAAGGTCACAGGTGCAGCACGTAGAACCACATCACCGAGCATGTATAGCATGAGAGGGTGGGGTGGGGGTGAAGGGTTGGAGGAACACAGCACAGATTGGGAAAAAATGAGCATTGTTTGTTACATCAAACTACAGTTTTTCACTTCTGCTAAAAGGAATGTAATGTAAAAGTGAGTGCAGGAGTGGAGGAAAAGTTAACTGACACTTGATACTGCGAGGTATGAGAAGAATCCATCCTACAAGAAAAGCCAGACGCTGACAGGAAGCGCAAAAAAGGGAGGTGCTTACCGGCTCTCTCTCACACATGTGACGCAGAGTGGAAATGGCAGCAAACCGCAAACTCGGCTGCATGGGTGAAAAAAGGGTTGCAAGGGGTGGAAAGCCAGAAAAACAAGGTGTAAGGCGAAAGAAATGGAAATTATGGAGATCTTGTGAGGCAGGGGGCATTTACCCTGACTTGTGCATGGCCTTAAGGCATTTATCCTTAAGGTTTTTAAGGGCACGTAGAACAAAAAATTAAGTCACGAGAACAACGGGAAGAAAGGCAAAGCGCTGAGGTGAGGAAAGGGAGGTGAGCAGACAGTGGCCATCGAGGGAACATGGGGAAAATGAAAGGTGGAGGGCAAGTGGAGTTCAGATGGGAAAGGAACAAATGGCACGGCTTGGCATGGGATGGAATGCCATGGCCTGGCGTGACATGAGATGGCATGAGATGGCATGGGATGGCATGGGATGGCATGGGATGGGATGGCACCTGGCGGGAGGTGAGGGTGGCGCGGAGGGTGGTAACATGGTGGTGCAGAGGCATGGCCTGAGGCGCAAACAGCACCAGCTGCTGTGTGTACAGCACACACCTGAGAGCATGGGGGGGCAGGCAAGGGGGGAAGGGGGGGGGGAGAGGGGAGTTGGGGCGGTGAGTTAGGAGGAGGAAGGATGCATGAGTTAGGACAGGATATTCTTTAAACCTTGAGACAACATTTAGGACAAAGAGCAGGAATTCTGAAGGCGGAGAGAAGAGGAAGAATGGGAGGGAGAGAGAGGGGGATGGGAGTGGAAGAGGGAGAGGGAGAGGAGGGGAGTGCAAGAGGGGGGAAAGGGGTGGTGGGGGGGACGACACGGCGATAGAAGGAGAGAACGAATGCAGCAGGGTGGCTTACTCTAGCTGTGCAGCAGGGTCGTTTCTCTGGCTGATGTCATCCAGAATACACTGTCACATGGAGCGCATTCCATTCCAGAACCGGCAGGCAAGGGAAGAAGAGAGAGAAAGAGGCGGAAGGAGAGAGGAAGAGAGAGAAAGAGAAGGGCCCCATTTGGTTAGTGAGTTGCATTGCATTCTTAGAGAAAAAGAGGAAGGTAGCTTGGTGAACAGTGAGTGAGCCAGTGAGAGCAGGAAAGTGCAACCTGGTACCTTGCAGTGGTAGAAAACCGTGGAGCCTGGAAGCAGCTCGGGAGGGCCAAAGACGGTTACCAGGGCATTGACCAGACGAGCCACGCTCTCTGAAGAAGGCTTTGAGACGCCTCAAAATCGAGTTTTGAGACGTTTCAGAACTCACCTTGCAGCGGTAGAAGACCGTAGAGCCTGGGAGCAGCTCAGGGCCAAAGACGGCCACGAGGGCGTTGACCAGACGAGCCACGCTCTGAGGCAAGCCCGCTGCGACGTGGTCGTCTGACAGCAGCACGTCCATCAGCAGCGACAAGGTGGCCTGGGGGGACATGGTGGTGGGATGGAGGGATGGGGGGTATGGGGGGATACAGAAACGATTGCTGGGCGCATGGAGGCAGGCCCGCTGCAACGTGGTCGTCTGACAGCAGCACATCCATCAGCAGCGACAAGGTGGCCTGGGGGGGCATGGTATGGTGGGGATGAGGGGATGAGTATGTGGGGTGCACACATGGGTTTACAGGAGAGCACGGAGCACATAAGCGATCACTCAGTGTATGTGTGTGAGTAGGCCCGCCTGCTGCAATGTTATTGTCCAACAGCAGCGACAGGGTAGCCTGGGGGGACATGGTGGGGATGGGAGAATGAGTATGTGGGGTGCGCACACAGGAGGGTGGCGCACACGAGCAATTATTGGGTGGATGGGGGAAGGCACACTGTCTCACGTGAATCGAAGCACATTCGTTAGTAGCAGATTTTGCCAACGTGACAAAGTTGATCGAGTTTTCATTTGAAAGGCTTATCAAGGGCGCATAAATTATCCGTGGCCCAGCACAGGAAAAGAGGGGGAGGAAGGGGAAGGAGGAGGGAGGAAGAGCAAGAAAGAGGGAGTAAGTGGTAGGAAGAGGGAGAATAAACACGGGGAAAACCTCACCTGTACATGGGGAGTGTACGAGAGGCCAGCAGCGTCGGCAGCAAGCCAGAGCGCGTGCAGAGCCCAGATGTGCCCCAGGTGCTCTCCTGGTGCACGTGCCATGGCCA
Organism: Closterium sp. NIES-65; assembly: GCA_948144175.1. Lineage (NCBI taxonomy): Eukaryota > Viridiplantae > Streptophyta > Zygnematophyceae > Desmidiales > Closteriaceae > Closterium > Closterium sp. NIES-65. Next base: position 3,427,556 of record CANXME010000843.1, read on the forward strand.
TTAGGAACTGCACCACTGGGGAGATGAAGGATGAGAGCGCTATGCCACCCACACTGAGAATGGGGTAGGGATATTGGAGAAGAGCGGAAAGAAAGAAGCGGGAGAGGGGGGCGTGATGGGCAATGGCACGTGCCATGGCCATAAGGAACTGCACAACCGGGGAAACAAAGGACAACAGCTCTATGCCACCCTCACTGGGGAAGGGGAAGTGGGATGATGGGGAAAAGGGGCAATAAGGAGCCACAGCATAAGGAACTGCACCAATAGAGACACGAGACGACAGCGCTATGCAGCCCACACTAGGGAAGTGCAAGAGGGAGGCATACGGAGGAGAGTAGCACCACAGGGAAAGGTATCAATGGGACAATCAAAGAGGGTGAGGGGAGATAAGCGGGACACGGCATGTGAAAGGTGAAAAATGGCTCACTCCCAACCTCTGTGGGGCTGCAATGGAAGAACAAAGACAGGCGAGAGAGGTGTGAGCAGCGAGGAGGGAGGGAGGAGGGGGAGGAGGAGGGAGCAGCGGGGAGAGTACGAGAAATCAAACGAGACATGGAGGGTATGCAACGCAACTGACCTGCGGAGCACTGATCCGAATGCGAGAGCGACAGCTGCCCTGGTGGAGGGGTCAGTGGCCGCTTCCCCCTCTGCCAGTAGAGAACGGATCTGAGAGGGCGCATAGCCGGGGAGAGAAGGACAGGGGGGGAGTGGGAGGGAGGGGTGAGAGAAAAGGAAGGAAGGTGAGAAGGGAATCTATAGAACGAACGCGGATGGACAGGGGTGACACACAGTGAGAGAGACAGACAAGACGCAATGGCCTGGCCTTTTCCTGGCTCATATATTGCAGCTGAGGCAGTAAAGGGGACTATCTCCCAGGCAAGCAAACAGACCAAGGGCCTCTTCAAACGTCTCAGATGTGTTGTCACACCAGGCGGGCAACAAAGAGTTCTTTTGTCTTGTCACCCAGACAAGCCAGCGAGCCAATTTTGAGGCGCCCAAACATACACAAGCCAACAACAGCCCAGGGGCATCTTGAGACGTCTCGGATGAGAAGTCTCACCAGGCGCACAGCAAAGAGATCGTCTCCCAGGCGAGCCAGCAGGCCCAAGGCCTCTGCTGACGCCCTCTTGAACGCTGGGTTGGACGGGTCACTCGCCACAAAGCTCTGTAGCGGGGGGGAGAGGGGGAGAGACGGGGGAAGAGAGAGGAAAGGGTAGGCGAGAGGGGGAGAGGGGGGAAGAAAGAGAAAGAGAGGGGAAGAGAGGGGCGAGAGGGACGAGAGGGGGTGAGTGGGATGAGATAGAATGAGAGGGGGAGAGAGGTGGAGAGAAGGGATGAGAGGAGGAGAGGGGGGGGGGGGGGGGGGGGGGGGGAGGAAAAGGTTTGACAGCACACTCGTACACAGCAAAACGGCTGTGGCAGCAACAAAACAAGCACAACAGACTGGTGTAAGGGAAGGACATGTGGGCAGCAGCCTAAGCAGTGGGTTCCCCCATCAAGGAGGTTGACTTGACACTTATCCGAGCACTGCCCAGGAAGAAAGTGCTGAGTAGTAAGGGACCCTCCAAGTGGGTGGATGCGCCAGCCTACCTGAACCAGCGCCTGGATACGACGCAGGGTCTCTGCATCCTCCTCCTTTGCCTTGCGTGCTACCATGGCCTGATGCAAGCCGTGTGGTACAACAGGGAGGCAACAACGGGGAGATGGGGAGGAGGGAGAGGGCGGGAGGGAGGAGTGAGGGAGCAGAGCGTCTCAACAGTAAGTTACCGTGGTCCTACGTGTGGGATGTCAAAGGATGGGGACGAGGGGGAGGGGGGAACGGGGGGGGATTGAGTGAGGGGGGAGGAATTGACGGGAATGGGTAGCATATTGGGGTGGGGTGAAAGCAGGTCATACAGAGGAGCAGGTCTGTGTGTGTATATGCTTCGTGAGCTTTCACTGCAAGCACGCCCTTCCCCCCCCCCCCCCCCCCCCCCCCCCCCCCCACCTTCCCCCTCCCAACACACACACACAACCACCGGACATGAGCGCGAAACTCACCTTGAGAGTGCCAACCACCACCACACAGGCATTGGCAGTGGCAGAGACGCGCAGAGCCTGGCGCTTGTTGCCCTTCACCGCCACAGACAAGGTATCCACCAGCGCTACCTTGGACATTGGAACCTGCGAGCACGTTGTGCACGGGGATGGGCGAAAAACAGGGTGTTTTGATTACAATCATTGGAAAGGCATGCATGGAATTGGAGTGCCTGTATACATCAGCAGGTCTGCAGCGGGTTAACCCAAGGGCTATTGCATATGAAACGGCTGACAGTGTTAGAAAATTAGCTTATGGGGCATGGACCATGGGGTATGCAGCATTGCATATGGGACACGGGGCATGGGGCATGGGTGGGCATGGGGCGTGGGGCATGTGACATGGGACATGGGGGATGGGGCATGCAGCATGGGGCATGGGGTATTGAGCATATGGTATGATGGCACCTGGATGGGGAAGAGCGCGATGAAGCAGCGTAGCATGGAGTCGACTAGAGCCACTCCCAGAGGCACGGACTGCAGTGGCGGTGCCATGGCGATGCGGGGAATGATGGGGAAGAGATGGAGAAAGGGAAGGGGGCGTCAGGCATGGAAGCGAGGGGTTAATGAGAGGCTGAACATGGGAAATTATGCAGGGCGTTAAGTAGCGGGTGGGGGGCAAAAGGGGGGATGGGAAGCGAAGTTGAACCCAAGGTGAGAAAGAGTTCTGTGGTAGCTGCACTGCTAGCTTCAGGAGAGAGGAGGCGCCGGGTGTGTAGGATGTGTGAGGTGTGTGGGGTGTGGGGTGTGTGGGGTGTGGGGTGTGTGGGGTGTGTGGAGTGTGTGGGGTGTGTAGGGTGTGTGGGGTGTGTAGAGTGCGTAGGTGTGTGCATGTGAAATATCATATAAGCACAAGGGGGGGTTGCACCTGTGGGAAGGTGGAGGTGTCATCTTCCCAGACAGACGCAATGACCCCATCCATGCCACCCTCCAGCGCACGTAACTCGTCCTCCAGCACATCCCTGTGTGATAGCACACACTCACGCACACGCACACGCACATGCATGCACACGCACATGCACATGCACACACACACATGCATGCAAACATTCACACACACGCACTCACACACATGCTCGCACACGCTCACACACACACACGGACAAATGCACACACACAGCGGCACACGCGCATGCACGCACACATGCACATGCATATGAACTGGCGGTTCTGTATGCATGTTCGTATGTAGGCATGTGTGTGTGTACACAGTGCTGTGTACATGCATCCACCAGACACTGCAAGGGGCAAACATGTCGTTGACAGGCTAGAAAGCTGGAGCGAGGGAGAGAAGGAACAAGAGTCGGAACAGGTAATGGAGGGAAGCTGACCTTCCCGGGAACCAGGGGCCAAGATTGGAGTCACTGGGCTCTAGCAGAGTGCGGAGGAGAGAGCTGCTCGGGTATGATGCCGTTTCTCTGAGGGCGCCAGGGTGGTGGGGGAAGAGTGGGCGAGAGAAGTGGGGTTGAGAGGGGGGGAAAGAGGGAGGTCGTAAACTAATGAAGGGAGCAACGGAATTGGAAGGGGGTGGTGGTCGGTTGTACTGGTTAAATGGTGGACTGGTAGGGTGGCGAGAACGAGGAGAAGGCCACGGCAGAGCACAGTAGCAGGAGAGCGGCTCAAGGACAGTGACATGGAAGGGATCAAATCAAGCAAGGGAAGTACCGGAAGGGAGCGGTGCAGATGTCGATGAGCATGGGGTGCAGGTGGCGGTAGAGTGCAGGGTCGGGCAACGCGTGGAAGGTGTTGAGCGTGCGCACTATGAACAGCTCCGCGTGCTGCTTCACTGATGACGACGCCTCGCCCAGGGTTGATGACGCAATGTACGTCAGTGCTCTGTGAGGTGGGGAAGCAAGGGGAAAGAGGAGGGGGAGGAGAAAGAGAACGGAAACGAAGGAGGGAAGGGCACTATGAAGAGCTCCGCGTGCTGCTTCACCGGTGACGACGCCTCGCCCAGGGTTGACGATGCAATGTATGTGAGTGCTCTGAGGTGGGGATGAGGGAAAGGAAGATGAGGGAAGAGGGACAGGAACCATAAGACAATAACTCAATTCAAACCTTAGGATGTATCCCCCATACCAATGAGTCTCCTTATGCAATAATCTACTCCACATCAGTAACCCAAACTCAATTCATACAGAAACACCTACACCAGCAGCAGCAACTACGTACCCTGAGAGGTAGCCCATGATGGGGTTGATGGTCTCAGCCACAGAGGGAGTTGCAAGGTTGGGCACCACATAGCTCACAATGAACGCCCTCAGAGCATCCATGGCTGCGGACCAGCAGCTGAGAAGTCACAGGGGTGGGGTGAGATGTGAAGGGGGGGGGGGGGGGGGGTTGACAAGGGGGGGTGGTAACCGAAACTGAGAAGTCTAACCAGCTCAGAGATTGGCTCAGTCGCTGTAAGCTGAACGCTCAGCACAGAGCATCATGGATGCGGTGCGGACCAGCAGCTGACACACGTCACGGGGGAAAGAAAGAATCATGTTATGGACAGGGAAAGGTGGGAATCTTGGTGGAGAGAAAATGGCTGAAGCGTGGACGCATGCACATGAAAAAGATGGATGGATATGGGCGGAAGAGAAACAAACACATGCAAAGGTCGACTCGACCAACTATACATCCACTGATGTCGACAATGAACAAAAGATCGGTGGAAACGGCTAAAAGAGTGGCAAGCGCAGAGAAGACTCTACGACAAGAGGAGCGACTAAGTGGAACAAAGATTGCGGGTGGAGAAAGCGGGAACGCACTTGAGCTCTCCAGGCAGGCTTGCAGCGTCAATTCTCTTGACTCGGTCGGCGCAGCTGCCCCCAAAGGGCATGGTCCACAGAGCAAGAAACTCCACCTCCCTCCGTGCCACCTCCTGCCAGCCACCACCGCATGTGACAAGACGCGAGAGAGAGGATAGGAGGTTGGGGCAAAAGGGGAGAGGGGAATTTGACTTTGAGTTCGGTTCGGGATGAGCTGGTTTTTGGCTAGTTTGATGAAGATTGGCATGGAGCATTAGAAAGGACAATGGGGCACGGCCAGTGAAGGAGGGAACGTAAGAAATTACTTCAGAGGAGAAAGAAGCAAGCTAAAGGATAGGAGCAAGAATCAAGGCACCCACCTCCTTGGGCATGGAGAGCAGCAGCGAGGCAATGAGGATCCAGCCCGCCTCGTGGTCTGCTGCTGCTGCTGCTGGCAGCTGGCCTGGCGACAGCACCATCTGCTGTGCCATGTCGAGAATGGAGAGTGAGAGGCTGCAGGGAGAGAGGGAAGGGCGGCGGGGGATGAGGGTGGGGAAGACAGAGTGAGGACGAGAGGTGGGGGCGAGAGTGGTGGGGGGAGATGGAACAAGGGGATGATACAATGGGTTATGGCATGCCTTCCAGTTAAAAAGAACTAGGAAAGGGAAGGGGAGGGAGAGAGCAGCAACTGTTTGATGGGTGGCAATGGCATCATAAGGAAGTTCAGATTCTTGGGCGCGCTCAACTCAAAGCGAAAATGCGGAGACACGTGGCGTTCCACGGCCAAAAAGGCAAGAGGCGAGAGGCGAGAGACGAGAAGCAAGAGGCAAAGGGAAAGAGGTAAGAGGCAAAGGGTAAGAGGCAAGGGACAAGAGGCAAGGGGCAGGAGGCAAGTAGCAAGGGGCAAGAAGAAATCTTTTAGGTCACCTGGAAGGGAGACCGAGGGGCAGCTTGGGCCCAAGGACGAGCAGAGCGGAGAGCATGAGCGCTTGGCCATGCAGAGAGTCTAGAGTCAGCTTCAAACGCTCACCCTGCAGGTATGCACAGAGACACACACACACACACACGAAGTAGTGGGTTGCAGGTGCAACAAAGTGAGGGAAAGTGGGCATTGCACTGCAATGCCGAGAGCCCATACGGAAGGAAACGCAGGGCACATCGTGAGACTATGCGTGACGTATGGCGTGCGCGGCATGCAAGGATCAAAATTACGGTCGTATTTTTGAAATGTTACCGTTTTATACGGTTTCTTATAATAGGCTCCTGTGAGAAATCGTAGAGCAATTTCAAAAATACGACCGTATTTTTTAACCTTGGCGGCATGGCATGGCATGGCAATCTACATGACCAGCCAATGGCAATGAGGAACGAGCAGAGGGAGGAAAGTGCACGCACTTTCTCTGTGTTCATGGTTTCGCTGAGTGCACACAGTGCAGTGAAGCTAGAGAGGATGAAAGAGTGGCCACGGGACGACTTTTGAGGTGCCTCAAAAATGAAAAATAAGCAGACAGAGGAGGGCGCACCTTCTCAGTGTTCATGGTTTCCCTGAGCGCACGGAGAGCAGTGAAGCCGGAGAGGATAAAGGAGTGGGCACGGGACGCGTCCACCTGCGCCAGCACCTTGATGGTGCGCGCTGCCTCCACCCGCACCTGATGCCATGCCATGCCGTGATGTGTCATGTCATTCCATGCCATGTGGTGCCATGCCGTGTTGTGTAGTGCCATGGCGTGTCATGTTGTGTAGTGCAATGCCATGCCATGCCATGACATGTTAGTTGTTGTGCCATACCGTCTTGTGCCATGCCATCACAAAGCGATCAAGCAGCAAATCCCATGCCAGGCTCATGCCCAGACCCAGTGGAACAATACCCATGGCACATACGCAAGGGTGCAGAATAAACAAGGGGATAACGTCAGCAGGGAAGCAGGCACCAGAGCACAGCACACATGCACAACCCATAATCACACACGCAGCAGCACACAGCACGCAGCAGGAGCGCATTGTACTTCATTGTAAACCGGAAGCATGGGGAACATAACACAGCATCAGCTATGTGTGCTGACGTGACTTCACAGAGCCAAAGGTCATTTAGCATGGAAGCCCGGCCCAGCTACAGCACAGAGCGGCGCACAGTGGAGTACGCACAGCAGGAGAGGAGTTGGAGAGAGTTGCCAGCAGACCGTAGTCCAGTGCCTCTCTCGCTGCTTGCGTGACCTGCACAGCACAGCACCGCACCGCACAGCAGGGTGATGCAACTTGAGGCACGCGAATGCAAGGGCAGGGAGGAGCGAGTCATGAATGACGACGAGTGCACAAGTGGAAACAAATCAGGGATGGAGGAAGAGAGCACGCATAAGCACGAATCGTTTCCTTTGCTTTGATACTCGTACTTTTGAAAATAACAAAAGCACAGCTCAAATCTCATTTCAACTCTCAAGGCTCATCTGATAGGATTGACCAGATTCGGTTCTACAACTACTGATGATCAGGTTGGAAGTTGGTTGGACGGGAGTGCACACACTAGGGATGAGCAAAGGGCGAACACGAACATGTTCGTCTTCGCCCCTTGTCGAACACCCTCTTTTGCCGAACCGAACACTGTTCGGTTCGGCGAACAGTTTAGGAAAAAACAGGTGTTCGCTGTTCGCCTGTGGAGGCGTGTTCGGGCGAACCTCGAACACTGTTCGTGTTCGTCGCGGGCAAATTTCAGCAGCGGCCCGAACACGAACGTGTTCGGGCGAACATCGCACACTGTTCGGCGAACGATTTGAGCTAAAAAACAAAACCTGTTCGGTTCGCCTCGAACACGTTCGAGGCGAACCGAACAGGTGTTCGCCACCTTGCTCATCCCTAGCACACACAACAAGCACAGACCTCGCCAAGCGTGTTGAGGAGGTGGGAGAGCGTGCGCAGAGCAGCAACGAGCATGTGCGGACCCATGTCACTGGCTGTCAGCTGCGCTTGTGGGCAGAGGTTGTGGGCGAGGGGTGGGAAGGGGAGCGAGGAGGGGGAAGGGGTGGGGGAGGAGGAGAAGTGGGGGAGGAGGAGAATTTGGGGAGTGTGAAGGGGAAAGAGAAAGGCTGCTGGGGTCCGGGAAAGTGCATATTGTGTGTTGTGAAATGTGATGAGTAAAGTGGATAGAAAACAGGGTGTGCGTGAGAGCCACAGCATTGTTGATCAAGTACGCATGTGGTGTGACGGCCACACAACACCGCACCACACCACACCACACCACACCACACCACACAGGACCTCATCTGCTGATACCATTCCCAACACCAGAATTGGCACCAGCGCAGCACCACCATGCATTCAAACGGAGGATGCTGGGCTGAGGAAGGGTCAAGGGAGTGAACACCCCTGAAAGGCTTGGCTGAGATCAATCACATCACCTCACAACCTAGACACGTGTTACAGGCAGCGGGCTGGAACGACCAACCACCCATGCATGGCATGGCCTCCTTTGGATCGACTCATACCAGTCCTTCCCTTTTCATCCTTATCCCATTCCGCTCCTCTTTCCAATTCTCTACCTTCTCTCCTCCTTCTCTCTCCCCTCCTCACCGCAGTCCCACCTGGTGTGTGAGTGTTCGAGTGAACTCCCGCTGTGCTTCCTCCCCCATCTGCTCCACAAGCCCCACTTGAAGAATGTAGAGAGCACATGCCTGCACACAACCCGCCATAGCAACAACATACATCCATCTGTTAATCCTCGGTGCAAGTTCCTTAGCAACTGCTGATTGCCACGTGTATATGACTGGACGATCTATGGCTGCTTCCCCTTCCCACACGCGCCTGCACACTGACAGCAACGCCTCATTCCATCCACACCACCACATACCACAGTCACACCACTTATCACCACCACGTACCGCACCACCTCACTCCAACCCTATCCAGCACGCCACAATTCCACACAAGCCGCGCCTCCTCTTCCCCTCTCCCTATCCCTCCCATCTCCCTATCCCCCTCCCCTGTCCCCCCTCGGCTCGCACCTGAGCCTGCGAGTCAATGGAACGAGCATAGGCGGGCAGAAGCGCCAGGGCCTGCATGCCATAGGGCACCAGGTCCATGTCTGCTACTCCATACTGAGCCCTCAAACTCTGATGGGGGGGGGGGAGGAGGGAGAGAGGAGCGGCGGAGGGGGGTTAGAGGGATGGGCTGCGAAAAGGCCCTACATCGCCAGGGCCTGCATGCCATAGGGCACCAGGTCCATGTCCGCTACCCCGTACTGCGCCCTCAGACTCTGGGAGGGGACGGTGAGGGAGGAGGGAGGGAAGGGGGGGAGGGGGCGGGGAGAGATCGAGGGGGAGGGGAGAATTAGAGTGATAGGTTGCGAGAAGGGCATGCATGGCAAAGGGCACCAGGTCTGGCTGCGCTGCATACCACTGGGACGTGTGTAAGTAGATGACTTTTGAGATGTCTCACCTGGAGCAGCGCCACCCATGCCATAGCAATGGCCAATCGGATCTCCTTGCTGCGCGATGCTGGGGCTGCACACATGCACACAGACATGCACACAGACATGCACACAGACATGCACACAGACATGCACACAGACATGCACACAGACATGCACACAGACATGCACACAGACATGCGCACAGACATGCACACACGTACATGCACACATGCACACATGCACACATGCAGACACGAGGATTTGCACACTCATACAGCACAGGCAGATAGGCGCGCAAACAAGCATGCATACTCGCAGAGCACTCTCATGTGCACCCATGTGCATGCACACTCAAGCTCGTTGAGAACAAAGAGGCGAAAAACACACACACACACACACACACACACACACACACACACACACACACACACACACACACACACACACACACACACAAAACATGGATTTTCAGACAATAAGAAACTGCAGGCCTGAAGCCATGCAAAGCAGCAGGAGACAGAATCTTCTATCAGCCAGCTCCGCATGAAGCCATGATAACATGCTTCAAGCGGAGAAAAGAAGATGTCAATGCTTCACCCGACAGCAGAGGGTGTGGACTTGAGTGCAGTGGGGCGCACCTCGAACAAACGGTGTAGTGAGGTACTTCTGAATGGCATTGTCCATGGCCTTGGGGGGCGCTGCTGACGACTTGCCCCTGGGGACAATCTGCAAGCATTACACACACACACATTGTGACATATGTACATGCAGTGCACACAAAATAAGAAACACATGCACGCATGAGTGTGTGCAGTGCGCCGTGCATACCCTCTCTTGCAAGAACAGGACATGACAGAACGACATGAGCAAGCAAGGAGGTTCAAGGGAGCAAACCAGAAGAACACACATCAGAAACAGCATTCGCTCACTTGCTCCCACTTCCTTCACCCTTCCCCTTTGACCTACCTCTCTATCATTCCCTCGCTCACACACACACAGCAAGAACAAACACCCAGCAAAGCTGACCTGAGCGGAAGGGTTGAGGCCGAGAGCCACCACCGCTCCCAGTGCAGCAGCAAAAGCGTCCCTCACAGCCTGCGCTGGGTCGTCCACCGCCTGTTAGTGTGCCATGCACATGCACATGCCCATGGCCGTGATCATGCCCATGCCCAAGCCCATGCCCAAGCCCATGCCCATGCCCATGCCCATGCCCATGCCCTTGCCCATGCCCATGCCCGCGCACATTCCCACGCCCGTGCCCCAGCACACACCCAGCAAAACGTTTATTACAATATCTCACACCACAACTGGGCAGCCTAACACTGAACAAATAAACAGCCATCTATATACCATGATCCTCCAATTCCTCAAAACAAGCACAGGCATGTTTCCACGCCACACGGCTTCCATTCTCCTCGTTTCATTCCCCCACTTCAGGTTTCCAATCCACACACACGGCTTCCTTTCTCCTCCCTCTCTTCTCTCCTCGTCCAGCACCGTCCTCCCACCCACACACAGCTACACCATAGAATCCAGCGCACCTCTCGCCAGCCCTGGTCCCCCAATACCCGTCCGCAAGTGCCTGCCTGGATGCGGTATGCTCTGGTCTTGCTCACAAAAAGGGGCCCACGATTGTCCCTCACACCCACCTTCACACACAGCTGCGCCATGGAATCCAGCGCCCCTCCCGCCAGCCCCGGCCCGCCGGTAACCGCGAGCGCCTGGATGCAGTGTGCCGTGGTCTCGCGCACCAGGGCGGACCTATCTCTCACGCCATAGCCGGAGAGTGCGCGCACTGCGTCAGTGTACGCGGAAGTGGGGCCCGCGCCTTTCATCACCTCGATTGCTGCCAGCAGCAGCTGCAGGGATGCGTTCCGCACGCTGGGCTGATGGGGGGAAGGAGTGGGGGACGCGGCAAAGGACGGTGGTAAGGAGGGAAGAGAGCGAGAGTTGGTGGGAATGAGTGTGGAACTGAAGGAAGGGGAGCCGGAAAGCCTGCAGAATGGAAGAGAAACTGAGGGCACGGAGGATGAAAATGCAGCAGCGGACCACAATGGATGGCTGGCCATGTGGAGAAGGAAATCGACAGCAGAGAAAGGAAAGGGAAATCCAACGGAGGGAGAGAACGGGCCATTTGAGGAAGCAAGCACAGACAGACCTCTGCATTGCGCAACAGCCGGCTGACAACGTTGACGGTCTCTGTGAGGCTGGATGCAATCCGCGTGCCGAACACACGTGTGATGGTTGTCAACGCTTCCAGCGCCCCTGCTCGTGGGAGATTTGGAAGTCATGCATTTGTTGAAGGCAGTAGGCGGGCAGGATGGATGGATGGATGGACCACACGGGTCAGTGGATCATCATGTGTGACACGATTACAATACAGATCATCAGTGACTGAGCGATATGGAAGACAATGTCATCATTGCAGGGATGGGAGCGTGCATGAGAGGGAGAGAAGGGAGAATACGGGCAAAATGGTTCTTATGGTTCTTACCCTGTACTCAGAACTTGCAGTGTCATTCAAACACCACCCTTACTACACCCCATTCATACACACTCCCTCTCAACCATTTTTATCCCGTCCGTTACTACTCCTCTCCGTCGCCCTTCCACAAGCTCACTCACTCAACCACTCTCTTCCCCGCGCTCCCTTCTTTCTACCACACTCACCCACAACAGCGGTCGCCCGCTTTTCTCCCTTCTCGAAGAACCAGCCCTGCAGGCAGCTGACGCGCGAGTACACGGAGATGGAGTCCCCGCGCTCTATCACGCGCACCAGCGCGCCCGCCAGCAGCCGCCGGTTCGGGGGGCCCGCGCCCTGCAGCAGCAGCGCCTGCAGGGTGTCCTCGCTGCGCCGCTGCATGAGCTGCAGCGACTCCTGTGCTCGGGGGGAAGGACGAAGGGGTGGGGAGGTGGGAAGCGCAACGGGGGGATAGATGGCAGATGTTGTACTCTGGTCAATGTCTACATTCAAACCCATTGATGGAAATAAAGCAGCAAATATATACAAAACATAAGAGTTAATGATGTGAGGTATCAGCCTGTGAGGTAATGATGTGCCATCACAGGCCAATTCATGGCGAAAAGAGCACCAAGACTCTTTTGGTTCTGACTGTCGGATCCCTCTTGCGGGTAGATCGAGCGAGAGGGTGCTGACGTTATTTTGTGTTCAATTTCATTCGTAACGATGGCGACAAACCGCGTCCAACCCAGCGCAGGTCGTGATAGTCTACCTTATTCAGTTACGGCTCAGACAGAGACACGGGGAAAGTTCGAGTCAAAATTCAGGCTGCCTCTGCGAAAGCACACACACGCACACCACACCCTGACATCATTTTCCCACCTCGGGTTCATGCTCGATGGAGGCATGGAGATTCTTGAGCAGATCGAAGCAGAAGAGGGGATCAGGCGGCTTCGCGGCGGCAGAGTGAAGTATAAGCTCGAGCTCCGATATCACCGCACTGAGCTTCTGAACCTCCTCCACGTGCTTCACCTCCATTGGCTGGGAAGAAGGGAGGCGAAAGAGAGAGAGACACGAGTGTAAAGAGAGCACTTCCGACAGAAATAGGCACGCTTCACACTGCCGTTAACAGGGCTACAGCTTTAGCAAGTTTGTAACCAGATTCTACTACAATGGCCCCTTTATAGGATGCCAAAAAACCAGGTGCTCAGGGAGAAAGCTATCAGGACATGCGCGCCAAGAGCTGACAGAATCCATGAAGCTCATGAGGGACATGTGCGACGGCCATTGAAATTTGTTGCATTCGCAGGCCAAATATGCTAGACCGAGCAACGTCGCATCTGTCCGCATGTTCGCAACATGCCTAATCAGCAAGGGTCGAGCAATAAATAGGCATTAATGCAGAAAATTTAAGCATTTACTTGCAGATATCAAGACGTTCTGTACGGTTCTAAAACTAGGCATTTACCGCACCGTTACGAACGATATCTATCCCGACACAACATCTGTCTGCCGTTGCAGAAGAAACGCGGACTCTGATGCATGCGAGCCTTCGCATTAAGAAGAAATAATGATGGGATCACAAAATCATTCACCGACCTGTGGAGGACGGCACGGAAATCTTGCTATATGATGAAGCCAGCACGGCAAATCGTACAGTCCAAACGACCAAAATTCGCAGACCTGCGGGAAAGTCTACGACACCAAAGCTCTAAAAGGTGATCACGGAAATAATTTCTTCAGAAAGCAAACGCCATGCAGAAATCTGGAGATCTTGGAGCAAACTGACTGCAGGTAGCAGAGGGGGGTTGCCTGCTTGGCTGCACACTGACTGTGTTCGGTCGCGAGTGGCGTGGTGGACATGGGTGTGGGAGTGACAGAAAGTGGTGGCGGGAAACCAATCACCCCGACTCAGGGAACAGTTTGAGGATTAATTCTGATGATGCAGAGGTGCAGATTGTGCACTCACTTCAATATCCTGCTTGAAGTGGAGATGAAAGAGGACATCATGTTATTACTATTTAGCGACTCAGCTTGAGAGCTCTCCCTTGAAATTTATGTTCAGAGTATAATAAGAATGGCTAGCTCTACTACAGTAAGTTGGTCATATTTATACAGGATTAGAGCTACTGTTTATGGTATTTATATCTGATTAAAAAAAATTATCTAATTTTATGAATTGAATACTGTTATGCGTATTATGAAACACACCAAAGATCTTGCTAAAGTGTAAAACTACATGTATATCAATCATATGCAGCTGGCAACACTATTTACCAGCTAAGGGCCAATCTTTCGCTTATATAAGCGTCCTACAGAAGCTTATGAAACACGGTAGCAATACGATCTTAGCAAGCTCCAGGAATGCTGGCAGCGCGACCATATCCTCGATCTTTCCCATGCAGCAGCTTAGTCAGCATCCGCCACGTCACCTCCTCGTGGTGTCCGATGGATTCATCATCCTCAGCTGATTGTCTGCCCTGCTCATCCCAAAGAATCCCCGGCTCACCTTCCTCCGCACTCCCCGGGTTTGCCCGAAACACCGCGCATTCCCCTTTCCGCGCGCCCGCAATCAAGACGAATCCGCCGCTCTTCCTATTCTCTGATGGCTGAACTGTGTGCCTGATGCCTGATCTAAAACCCCTATTTTCAGATTCCATGCGTTCTTGACATTTGCCCCATAGCTCCACCATTTATCCTTGGTAGCTTGTCAGTTCCATGCGCTAGCTCTCAGGCTGCTAGTGCGATATCTTCTTTCGCATAACACGTATTCGGCTGCTTGCGAGGTGCTCTCATTCATTCGCATCTAGCGCTGCTTTTTCAACGCCCTAGATTTCGGAGTGTGTGAGGGAGGTTCGCAGTCGTAGAGCCAGGGATTCCCCACGAGAGAAGATGGTGGACGAAATCGAGACCGAAGAGCGCAAGGAGCTCGACCTTACTTCCGCCGATGTCGTCACCAAGTATAAGGCAGCTGCGGAGATTGCCAACAGTGGGTGCCTTTCTGTACAGCCGTTTCCGTTTATGTGCCTTTCTGTGCCGTCAAGCTGTCCGTACTTTCCTTTTTTCCTTATCGGAGCTTCTGTACACACGCCTCGTGGAATTTCTTCGTCGTGGTGCCTTGGCCTGGATTATGTGCGGCTCTGAGCTTACAGTATTGTACGGTCGGAAGGAATCTTGTGGAATTCTTTTAAAGATTTCCAGTCCTGAAGACATAGGACGTATCTCACTGTCCTCATTCAGACATATATTCATGCGTTTTATCACATTGGGAAATTTTAAGCATCCAGTCGGGGCGCATCGTCACTTCATCGTTCCATCGTCTCCATGGAATGTTGTGCTTACATGCTGGTCGCTCGTCTTGTTCTGCCTGGTCATCGCGTCAAACGTACATGCTCATCTACCTGCGGTTCTGTTTCTCGTTACTTATATTGTGCGTGTTACCACCCTGTCAGAGGCTCTTGCGACTGTGGCTGCACAGGCCAAGGCGGGAGCAAAGGTGCTAGAACTATGCGAGCTCGGAGACAAGACTATCAACGAGTGGGTTTCGTTTTTCCGCCCTCCCTTCCTAAGTCTTTCCTGCATCATTTGTCTTTCGTATGTTAAATGCGGGAAACTTTTGTCGAATCTGCCTTTTCTGACCACCCGTTCCACCTCGGCTATTTTTTGGTCGTCATCCTTCAGAGCACCGTCGCCTGCCTAGGCCCCTTCACCTGCTTGCGCAACTCCTTCGTTCTTCTCATCCTATCCCATTCGCCGCACCTGGCCGTCCATTGTCCACCCGGTGCAGGTTATCTCAGGGCGTGTTCAAGAACGCCAAGAAGAAGATAGAGCGCGGGGTGGCCTTCCCCACATGCGTGTCCGTCAACAACATCGTCTGCCATTACTCCGCCGCTGCCGGCGACGAGGCCGCTCTCGCTAACGGCGACGTGGTCAAAATGTACGCGATCCTTCGAATCGGACCCCGTTCCTTCCTTTTCTCCATCATACACCATTTCACTCAATGGATGTGGACATACAGCATTACTACGGACCCTGATTCCTGTGTTCCTTGCATCGCATTCAGTATCGAGCAGTGGCTGTCCGATTCGACGGCTCTTGAGAGCGATTGTCCGGATTTGCTGATGCATGCCCCCCTTACCCTGCACTCCCTTCCCTCCCATATGCCGCAACTCTCTCCCCCATTCTTGCTTTTCCCTTACTGTTTTCTCCCTAAACCCTCTTTCTCAAATCTTCATCTCCCTTCCGCATTCCTTTCTTTTTCCCATCTCCCGTTCCCCCTCCGCCGCCCCTCTGCCCGCCCCTCCCCTCCCCCCCGGTATTCCCCCTCTCCCCCCCACCCCCCCGCAGCGACCTGGCGGCGCACATCGACGGGTTCATCGCGTCGGCGGCGCACACGGTGGTGGTGCAGGAGGACGCCGCCGCGCCCGTCACGGGCAAGGCTGCTGACGTCATCGCCGCCGCCAACACCGCCGCAGAGGTTGCCTTGCGGCTCGTCCGACCGGGCAAGCACGTACGTCACAGGCAGACAGTTTCTTTCGTACGCGCTATTATGCAAGTGTTGCGAGAGCCCCGTCGTTCTCGCCCTCTCGGCCCTGGAACCCAGAGCTCGTAACCCAGTTCCGCCCTTCTCGTTCCCCTAGTTCTCCCCATCCTACTCTCCTCCCCCGATGCTCTGTCTGCACTTCTCCCGTAGCCTCTCTCTCTTACACTTCCCTCCTCCCTCCCCGCACCCCCCCCCCCCCCCCCCCCCCCACCCCTCTCCAACCATTTGCCCTTTCTTACGCTATCCTTCCGCCGCGCCTGTCGCACCCTGTTGTCAGTCTTGCCACGCCTATCAACAATCCGTTTCTTGGCTTCCCTTAACGTTTCCTTCTTCCTCCTTGAAACCCCTGTTTGGGCCCCCTTTGCCCCTCCAGTGGCGGCTCGGCAAATGCGTCCACCGCATGCCTGTGTCCCTTCCCACCGGCCCCGTCCCTACCTGTCCCTCAATCCCAACCGTTCCCGCTTCCCTTTCCCCCCTCTTTTCTACCCCTCCAAACCCCTCTTTCCCGCCTCCCCCCACCCCCCCCCCCCCCCCCCCCCCGCCGGCACCCGCCTTCCCTCCTGCGCCGCCCCCGCCCCCCGCAGAACAAGGAGGTGGCGGAGGCGCTGCAGAAGGTGGCGGAGGCGTACGGCGTGCACGTGGTGGAGGGCGTGCTGTCGCACCAGATGAAGCAGTTCGTGATCGACGCCAATAAGGTCGTGCTCTCCGTCTCCTCGCCCGAGATGCGCGTCGAGGACTTCGAGTTCGAGGCCAACGAGGTGTACGCCGTCGATATCGTCATGAGCTCCGGCGAGGGCAAGGTGAGGACGGGGGGAGGGGAATGGCCGGCGACAATGCACGCATGCACGCGCGCGGGGGGGGTTTGGGATGCGCACCTGCACCCGCACCCTCACCCGCACCCGCACCGCACCCGCATACGCTCACTCAAGTTCCCCCACCCCTCTTTTCGTTTTTGTCAAATCCGCTTCCGGCTTTCCCGCTTCTCCTCCGGTACTCTACTTGACTTCTTACTTCTTCCCCTCACCACCCCACCCACCACCTTCAATTCCACCTTGCACCAAACCCGTTCCTGACTTACTCATCCCTCGCATTTTGCTCCCTTCTCCCCCGCTCGCGTGTGTATGCAACTGCACATGTCTTTGTGTCCCCTCCTGTCCTCTGCTCTGCTTTCCTCTCGTATTGTATGCGCTGCTATGCCCCTCCTTGCGTGCTCTGCTGGCTCTTCTCTGCTCTGCTGCGCGGTGCTGTGCATTGTGGTGCGGTGTGGTGCGGTGCAGCCTAAGCTGGTGGACGAGAAGCAGACGATGGTGTACAAGCGCGCGGTGGACAAGGCGTACAGCCTCAAGCTCAAGGCGTCGCGCGCCATCTTCAGCGAGATCAGCCAGAAGTTCTCCATCATGCCCTTCACGGCGCGGTGCGTGGGTTCTCATGATCGTTGGGCTCTTTTCGTTGTCTTGAAACGAACATGCCCGCCGACTTGGGGTGGAAGAAAGGCCTCCTCCGCAGCCTGCCCACCTGCCCACCGTCAACACGTCGCGCGCCATCTTCAGCGAGATCAGCCAGAAGTTCTCCATCATGCCCTTCCCTGCCCGGTGCATTTCCCAGTCCACAGTTCGATTCTCCCTTCAGTGGTCAGTGCGCTTTCAGTGAATCCAAAGGTCGCCTAGAGACCTACCTACCCCTCCCCCCCCACCCCATGATGCCCACTCATTCCTCTGGGTTTTTATTCGAGTCAAAATTCGCTCTCACCTTAGAGAGTGGCCTCTGTCATGGCCTGTACTGCTCAGCACGCTCCCACCATCAGCCGTCCTTGCCTGCAAAATCCGTGCATTGCACCATTGCAATCCTTTTTCCGTGGGCCACACATATTCCCTGATTGCTTCATGTGCTGCTTGAATGTGCCGGTTGCTCTTCCTCCGCTCAAGTGACCTCTGCTCGCCACGCTGCCTGCTGTTAAACCATGTGCCTGTTCTGTGCCGCTGCTCTGCTGCCATGCGGTGCAGGGCGTTGGAGACAAAGGCAGCGCGGTTGGGGCTGGTGGAGTGTGTCAACCACGACCTGCTGCAACCCTACCCTGTTCTGCACGAGAAGCAAGGTTGGTGCATACGGGTGGTGTCGGTGAAAGTGTAGGTGTCAGTGTAGGTGTGGGGGTAGCGTAGGTGTGGGGGTGGCGTAGGTGTAGGTGTAGTCAGCTGTACATGAGTAGCTGATGTTGTTGAAGGATTATGGGAAGTTGTATGAATACAGCTTTAGGGGAGGATCTCTGTTGAGGTTGACTGGTAAGAATGGCAATTGCTGGTTGCTTTAGTCATGGTAAGGCAAAAGGAAGGCTACATGGTAAGGAGGCTACAGAAGCTTTAGGGGAGCTGTCTATCCTTGCCCTAGCTCCCTCTGCCATCCATCACACTCTCGCCTTCCTGCCCGCATTCCTCTTCCTCCCATTCTGCTTCTTTTCTCCCCCTTTCCCTCTCCCAGGTGATATCGTAGCACACATCAAGTTCACAGTGCTGCTCATGCCCAACGGCTCGAACCGCATCTAAGCACTAGCAATCCCTGTTTCCGCCCCTCTCTCACCGGGCCTCTCCCCCTGCAGGCGACATGGTGGCGCACATCAAGTTCACGGTGCTGCTCATGCCCAACGGCTCGGACCGCATCACATCGGCCACGCTCCAAACACTGCAGCCCACGAGTGAGCTGCAAGATGCCGACGTCAAGGCGTGGCTCGCCATGTCGTACAAGACCAAGAAAAAGACGACTTCAAAGAAGAAGGGTAAGGGGGAGGGGGAGGGTGGGCTGCTTGTGGAGAAATGCAATCGGTGCTGGCTGGCTTGCTGTGACTGCAATGACGATGAGGCTTTTGTTCCCTGCTTTTTAGTTCAGTGCATGTCATCCTTGGCTGTTGGGGGTGAGAGGGAGTTCTGCCCGTACCAGTATTGGTGCTGATGCGTGTGTTATTTTATGCCTGCGTTTACTTACCTCTTTTGTCTTACAGCTGCTAAGGAAGGTGAAGAGGAGGCAAAACCAGCTGAAGCCTCTGCATAGTTGAACAGATTAAGGGCCTGGGCTTGGGGGAGCACTCCAGCATGAGTGCTCCTGCCCGTGTTAATCTGTGTTTTGACTCCATGATTAATCAAATCGGGTTGGGGCAATGGTCTATTTGTGGATTTTCTTCTGCTATGGATGGAGGGTTTTGGGAATGCGCCTGGTCGGGTTACAGGCTGGAGGTCTCCCACAGCACCGTATTCAGAACCCTTCTACCGAGAGGAAACCTGACGGACAAAGGGACACCCACACAATGCGCAGCTGCGACAGGCTGTTTGTGGCGAATGTGACGTGGATGCGTCGCAGAATTTGCAAGCAAACCATCCTGTTACGAGTGCCGTCCATAGCGTCGTTGTTAGCGAAGTTTGGCGAGACGTCTGAGGTGCATGACTGACTCGCGATCCTCACGAGGCACCCTCAGCTGGCAGTTACGTCCTACGTCACACGCAACATCGAAGCTTCCGAAAGTCATCGCGACTCGCAAGGGGGGCGTGTCACAGTTTAGCCTTCTATGGCTGTGAAAACGATTTGTGTAGAATAAAAAACGGTTGGGTGTGGTTCTCATTTCACGCCCTCCACTGGTTCGGGGTGCATGCTCAGTAAGGACGCGTTCAGCCAGGAGTAGCAGTTTCGGTTCAATTAGTCCCAGAAAATTGTGCGTTTTTATCACGTATATTATTCATAGATTTAGAGAGAAATGAAGCTTCCGCGTACAATTTACGAAACTCGAACTGAATGAAGCACCTGAAATAAGTGAGTCGCGCGAAGCCCGTTCACGCCTTGACAAGATCTTATTCATTGCTTGGATGCCATCGACTCCTAGTCAAAGCTTCGCATCCACAACTTGGTTTCAGATCCACCTCTCCTCTAGATCCGCCCCCTCTACCTCTTCCTCACACAGTTTTAGGCACTGGACTTCTATCGTCTTGTTCTTCCCTGCGTCTTGTACGGTTGGCGTGATCCTTGTTCGTGTCCGAGCCGTTTATCAGCAATTACCAACACCAACCCTAAACTCGAATTTGTTCATTGAGCACCAGCAGCCATGAGTCTCATGTGGGTTGCCGTGGCCAGTCTCACAGGCTTGGAGGCTTTGCTTCTCTTCCTCGTCAGCTTGCCGCTCCCTCGTCCGCTCATTTCTCGCTTCGTTCCGCTGGTTCTTGCGGCGCTGCAACCGCTCCTGGCGGTGGTGCCGTTTTGCCTCTTCTTTCTCCTGGGTCAGTGATTTTCTGCACCTGCTCAGATGTTATTAGTAGTATTATCACTAGTTAACCCGTTTGGTGGGAGCTCTCTTTTTTATAGTTCTTTTTTTCCCCCTCTTTCATGGAAGTTATTGATTAACTCTACTTCCTCCCCGAGGTGGCCCACGGGCTGTCAACTGCTTCCTGAACATTTGTATCTCTAGAACGATATGCACGATTGTTGGCTTTTCGGCCTCCTCTTCGTGCCTCCTCTTTTTCCTGCTAGCTTCCCCACTCATCCTTCCCCCCTCCACCCCCCCTCCCCCCCCCTCTCCCCTCTCCTGGTGCCATTGATCGTGCCCGTTCCAGACGTGTATTGGAAGTACGAGTTTCGCATGGACTGCCGCACGCTCAGTCCCTTCCTCTTCCCTGAGTTTTCAGTCGACTCAAAAAACGACTCCCTCATCCCCTGCTTCTTCCCCTGCCGTGTCTCGCGCCCGTTCCAGACGTGTACTGGAAGTACGAGTTCCGCATGGACTGCCGCGGCGGAGCCTGCACATCAGCGGACCGCGACAGATACCAGAAGTCGGTAAGTTCCCGCCGAAGCTGTGATGGGTGGAAGCTGTGCTAGCATGCTCTTTCGGAACATTACATGTTCCGGGGTCGATAGATTTCAAACATAATAAACCTCTGAGCCTTGATAGCTCTATCTCCGAGTGATTTACGCAACCAGCACATGTCTCATGGTCACAGCCGATCAAGCTGCAGCGACTTAAAAAAACAAAAAAACCGAGCTCTGTTGGTGCTAGCTTCAGGCATGCAGGGCCTAATCAGGGTCCAGATGATAGACCAACTCGACAGGGTCCAGATGATAGACCAACTCGACAGGGTCCAGATGATAGACCAACTCGACAGGGTCCAGATGATAGACCAACTCGACAGGGTCCAGATGATAGACCAACTCGACAGGGTCCAGATGATAGACCAACTCGACAGGGTCCAGATGATAGACCAACTCGACAGGGTCCAGATGATAGACCAACTCGACAGGGTCCAATATCTGCTTTCCGCTCCACACCCTTCGCACAACCATCCTTCGTGGTGCTTATTCCGTTCTACCCTTTCTCTCTCCATCCCCTCAACTTCATCCACCTTTCGCGCTTCTTGCCTTCCACTGTCTTCCCGTGTGCTGTGCACTCACCGTTACTCTCTCCAGGTCATCAAGAGTCAGCGCAACTTTATCCTCGGGCTGTTCGGCATTTACCTCTACTGGTACTAGCCATGTGCTCCCCCGTGCTCCCCCGTGCTCCCCCGTGCTCCCCCGTGCTCCCCCGTGCTCCCCCGTGCTCCCCTGTGCTCCCTGCTCTCCCTGCTCTCCCTGCTCTCCCTATCTTGTATTTGTTCCAGCGTCGCTGGTGCAGCGGCCATTTTTTTGTGAAGACATTCGCCTGCTTGGTTTCACTGTTCCCCAGTGCATCCATACTTGCACTGCTGCTGTCTGCATCTACGATTGTTTTGAGGGCAATACGTGGAAATACCTGGTTATTCACGTCACCTCTGCATGCCTGCATCCACATGCTCACTGAACACATTTGAAAATTGTCTGCCTGTCCGGCCTCCTGTTTCTGTCTGTGTGTGTGCGCGCACGCCCGGCCTCCTGTTTCCCTGCATGCCTGCGTCCGCTTGCCTGCATGCCCGTAATTATGTTTCCATGCACGATGACAGGGTGCTGTACCGCTACTGCGTGCTGAGCATGAAAGTGAACAGGCTCGAGGCCATTATCCCTGCCGACAAGCCCAAGAGGGTCACCAAGGACGCACCCAAGGAGGCGTCCAAGGAGCAGTAGCAACAGCGGTAGCGGCAGCTGCCGTGGCTGATGATTGCTGCAGCTGCGGCTGTTGGCTGGGTAGAAAATGGGTACAGGTTAAAAATGTGGGGGATCCATTGGGCATGTGTGGAGAACAAATTGGGTGTTATGACGGTCTGGTTAGCATGGAGTGTACCGGTATGAGCAGGTGAACAAATGAGGCTTAGGTATCCTGATGATGTCCACTTTGCATATGGGAATCATGAAGTTAATTGAAGTGCTTTTGGTACTCTTATTTGTTAGTGTTTTGTGTCCTTATCTTCTTTTTGTATGACACAACCTTCACCATCCCACTTTCCTCATCCTGAAGTGGCCCAGTCAGTAGAATGGGCACTTCGGAATGATAAGGGTGTCAGAATGCTATAATTGTCTAGTCAGCAGTGGGGTCAGGCCCTCAGATTCGTTTTTGGCCTGTCTGATTCGTCAGACTACCGTATTCACCCGGATATACCCCCAGGTGGGGGTGTAAAAAAACATGGAAAAATGGTGGGTGGGCTTATAATGTGGTAAATTTTATAACCCCATGGGCTAAATAAATGACACTTATGGAAATTTAATTTTATAACACTGGAATGTGGATTTCACCCTGGCGATTTAAATCGATGCTAACACAAAGAGGTTCCATGCTGAAAAGTTCCGAGAATGTGTCGTACAGTCAAGAATCCCAGTCAGCACCAGTCAAATGTTGCAGATTTCGCGCACGTGCACCTCCTGTGGAAATTTTGCCAAGCGAGCCAGGGGGGAATTCGTCATGCACGTCTGTGACGATTCGTTTAGGTGCGTTAGTGGCGATTTCGCTAAAAAAAAAAAGCAGAATTCATTGGGTGCGCTTATACAAAGATTGACAGAAATTGGGGTGGGCTTATAATCGGCAACTGGCTATAAGCCCACTAGTACGATTATAACCGCATGGGTGTAACATAGGCCTGGGGGTATATCCGGGTGAATACGGTAGTACACAATTTTAGTCTGAAAATCTCAGAGTTGGTATAAAAAAAAGGCTGAAATTTCAGAGTGTCCCTTAGGTATCCTGATGATGTCCACTTTGCATATGGGAATCATGAAGTTAATTGAAGTGCTTTGGTACTCTTATTTGTTAGTGTTCTGTGTCCTTATCTTCTTTTTGTATGACACAACCTTCACCATCCCACTTTCCTCATCCTGAAGTGGCCCAGTCAGTAGAATGGGCACTTCTGAATGATAAGGGTGTCAGAATGCTATAATTGTCTAGTCAGCAGTGGGGTCAGGCCCTCAGATTCGTTTTTGGCCTGTCTGATTCGTCAGACTAGTACACAATTTTAGTCTGAAAATCTCAGAGTTGGTGTAAAAAAAAGGCTGAAATTTCAGAGTGTCCTAAAAAAAAAGTCTGATCATTCAAAAACAATGTATTCAATGTTTCATCGGAATGTAATCAATGTTTCATTCATCTGCTACCGAAACACACAACACTAAGGGGATTTCCGATAAAACATGCTCTGACAGGGCGAATATATGTGTCAGGGCGAATCTTGTGGTGCGAAAGAGCGAATCTGCAATGTCAGGGCGAGTTTTCTGTGATTGGTCGAAAAGTGTTGTGCTCTGACAGCGCAAATCTGTTGTGTCAGGGGCGATTTTGCTATGATTGGGCGAAAATCTTGTGCTGTAAGGCTCGGATTTGCTGTGTCAAGGCGATTTTGCGTCGACATTGCGAATCTGTTGTGACCCGTAAGTCCAAATCACCAGTCAAGGACGCGTTTGTACACTGAATGATCAGAGTACACTCTCAGAAAACTCTGAACTCTCAGAGTTAGCCTTAAAAAAAGTCTGAAAATTACAGAGTTTGGGCCCAAAAAAGTCTGATTTTAACAGAGTACACTGGAAAAAAAGTCTGAAATATCAGAGTTTTTTGTGCAAATCAGAGAAAAAAGTCTGACTTCGTAGGGCCTGAGTGGGGTACTCTATAGTGAGTACAGCCAAAAGTAGGATTTGCTATATGTATCCTATCTACTGCTAAGGCCATCCCTCTGTCAAAACATATTGGTATGTTCTTACTCTAGGTTGTGTAGGGTCACACCTTAGAGGGTACAATCCAACTCTCTCGACATCCTTGTACCCCCTCCCTCTTACCTAATCGACACTCATTCCTCACCTAGCTAGTGATTCTAACATGGTATTAAGAGCACAATGCTCCTTAGGACCGAATTTTTAAAAGGGCCCACCACTACTATTTCGATCTACTGCTCGAGTCGCGCCCCTGGGAGCAACGCGAAATTCGAAACCGTGCTCTAGGCGAAACGGTTCCTTTTTCTGCCCTATACGCGATTTTCCTTCCTAGTCATGTGCGACCCCCCCTGACCGCGCCCTAGCTGCCAATACAGCCCGCGTAGGCCCGTCGCGAAGCCCGTACAGCCCGCGTAGGCTCGTCGCGAAGCTCGTACAGCCTGCGTAGGCCCGTCGCGAAGCCCGTACAGCCCGCGCCAGGCCGTCGCGCAGCCCGTACAGCCCACGTCAGGCCCGCACCCAGCTCGTAAACATCTCAAAAATGCCGAACCGTCTGTTAACGGTGGTGGCAATATTTCGAATATCACACGCTTTGGGGAGGGGGTGTTAATTTCTATCCACAGGCTGATGTGGCAAATGCTCGTTTTTGGTTGTGTTATGGCTGTTTTTCACTTGTGTTTGGCAGGGAATCAGCCGTGGCAGCGTAGGATATCGTGTCGCGCTCCGTGACATTTCACATCAACGGCCCAAACTCCAACTTTTTTTCGTGCGGTTGAGATCCATTTCGATTTGGCGTGATGTTGTCGTTGTAATCGGAACTAGTCATTGACTGTAAAATTTATTGGGCGAAACCCCAGTGTTTGCAAGCAGAAAATGTGGCATCTTCGTGCGGGAAGATTTTGTGTCGCAC
Source organism: Closterium sp. NIES-65 (assembly GCA_948144175.1). NCBI lineage: Eukaryota > Viridiplantae > Streptophyta > Zygnematophyceae > Desmidiales > Closteriaceae > Closterium > Closterium sp. NIES-65. Next base: position 3,452,750 of record CANXME010000843.1, read on the forward strand.
AGTGTCTGGTGTTTGCAAGAACGTGATTATAAACAGCCGTTTCTAGAGTACATAAGCAAGCAGGTGTATGTCACGGTTCTTGAAATCTCGTGACGCCTTGGTCATACGAAGTCAAAACGCACTGTGATATTTTTTGGGAGTGCGTGGTTTCTTCCTATTGGTCGCATCCAATTCGGTTCTCCAAACAGCACTTTTTCGCTGGCCAATATTTTGAACGACCGTATTGGCTAACGGGAATGTCGCAACGTCACTCGAAGTTCAAAATTCGCGAAGTGTAAAATTCACGATGCGATTTGAAATGTGTGAGTGAAATGCGCGGCTCGTAAGTGCCCGCCCATCCTTTTTCTTCGGGGGAATGCGGTGCAATACGACGCTGCACAATTGTAAACGCTTTAATAAACAAATAGTTCGGTTGAGATGGGTATCGATTAAGAATGATGCTAGAATGACGCGCCCTAATGCACACCCCTTCGACTTGAACCTGAATTGTCAGAACATATAGCTTTTGCATATTGTGTAGGCTATAGTGGGGTAGCCCATAAGGGGTACAACCCAATTAGGGTTAGTACTTGTACTCACTTCATTCATAGTTCATCCATTCATTGCTAAACACTTCTCATAGTATCGAGCAGGTTCCCCTGTGGGAACTGTGCCTAGGGCCCACCACTTCGAAAATATTTTTTTCCTGCCCGAAGCGCGCTCATCCCGAGTCGCGCCTCGGGCTATTACCACGACGAGCCGCCCTAGCGGCCTTCCCTCCCCTAGCGGCCCTGCCGCCCTACTGTCGCGGCCCCGCCGCCCTACTGTCGCGGCCCCGCCGCCCTACTGTCGCGGCCCCGCCGCCCTACTATCGCGGCCCCGCCGCCGTGCTTTAGCGGCCCCGCCGCCCCGCCCTATTGTCGCGGCCCCGCCGCCCCACTTCGCGGCCCCGCCGCCCTGCTTTAGCGGCCCCGCCGCCCTACTATCGCGGCCCCGCCGCCTCACTTCGCGGCCCCGTCGCCCTGCTTTAACGGCCCCGCCGCCCTACTGTCGCGGCCCCGCCGCCACACTTCGCGGCCCCGCCGCCCTACCCCTGCGGCCACGCCGCCCTGCTTCACGGGCCCCGCCGCCCTACTTCACGAGCCCCGCCGCCCTAATTCACGGGCCCCGCCGCCCTACTCTACCGGCCCCGCCGCCCTACTTCACGGGCCCCGCCGCCCTACTCTGCCGGCCCCGCCGCCCTACTGTTGCGGCCCCGCCGCCCGTCTACTGCGGCCCCGCCGCCCTACACCTGCGGCCCCGCCACCCTACTGCAAAGGGCCCCGCTGCCCGTCTGCTGCGGCCAGACCGCTCTCCCCTCCTGCCGCGCCGCCCGAGCAGCCGCCCGCCGCACCACCCTGCAGTGCGCACCGGAGCAGCCGACTGCCGCGCTGCCCAGTACCAGAGGAGCCGAGCCGCCCTGCAGCCGAGCCGCCCGGCCGCCCACCAGCCGAGCCGCCGTGCAGCCGAGCCGACCAGCAGCCGAGCCGCCGAGCCGCCGAGCCGCCCAGCCGCCGAGCCGCCCAGCAGCCGAGCCGCCCCGCCGCCGAGCCGCCGAGCCGCCGAGCCGCCCTACAGCTGAGCCGCCCGACCTGCCCTGTCCGGTGAGCACAGCCCCACTGTCACTGCGTGCCCTTCCTCTACTGCTTGCACTGCTAGTCTATCGTCGTCATGGCTACCCCTAGTGTCCTAGCTTTTGATGCTGAGGGTCGAGCCATTGACTCTGAGGTCTGGGTCAACGACCTGCAACTGTTCTTACAGTGCGATAGGGCGGACGACCTTTCTCTCTTTGACCTCACCTCTGGCGCCTCTCCTGTTCGCTCTCAATGGGCCACCCGCGATGCTGCTGCACGTCTTGCTGTGCGTCGCCACCTGCCTACCACTGAGCGCGCGCACTTTAGTCAGTACAAGAGTGCTCAGACCTTGTACGACGCTGTAGTTGCGCGCTACTCTTCCCCTGCCACTGCTGCACTGAGCCGCCTCATGCTACCGTACCTCTTTCCTGACCTTGTTGCCTTTCCCACAGTCGCTGACCTCATTACGCACCTCCGCACTAGTGACACTCGCTACCGTGCCGCACTTCCTGCTGAGTTCTGCGCCAAGAACCCTCCCCCCATGTACATCACTCTCTATTACATAGTCACACGCCTCCCTGACTCCCTTCGCGTACTCAGGGACCACTTCCTCTCAGTCTGTCCCACCACTCTCACTGTTGACCTCCTCGAGAAGGCCCTCCTGGCGGCGGAGAAGAGCATCGTCGCTGTAGGAGCCTCTCGTGGTGACCCTCGAACCCCCATCTTTGAGGAGTGTTCTCCTTCCCCCCTGCTGCCCTCTGTTGCCTCTGCTGCTGCTGCCGACCTGCTTGGTCTTGAGTCGGTCGGCGCGGTGTCTGCCCCTAGCAAGAGACGCCGCCCTGGCAAGGGCAAGGGGGGCAAGGGCGCGGGTGGAGCTGGCAGGGGCGGTGGAGGTGGCAGTGGAGGCGGCGGAGGGAGTGGGGGTGGCGGTGGGAGTGGTGGCGGGGGTGGTGGTGGTGGTGGCGGCAGCGGAGGCGGAGGCGGTGGCGGCGGCGGCGATGGGAGCGGAGGCGGCGGTGGTGGCGCAGGTGGAGGCGGCGGTGGTGGCGGAGGTGGAGGCGGCGATGGCGGAGGGGGTGGAGCTGGTCGGGGTGGTGCCCCATAGCGGAGCGGCTCTGGTGGTGGTCAGCGCCACCAGCAGCAGCGTTCTCGGGACATCCCCCCGCCTCAGCAGCTCCGTGAGTGGTACACGCAGCGTCAGCGTGGTGGGGGTTTTGGTCCGTGCACCTATGTCCTTCGTTCTGGCGACCACGCGGGTGAGCAGTGTGGGGGTGCCCACCCCACCCAGCGCTGCTTTGGCCGCCTGACGGACGCTTGGCGTCAGCAGTTCCGTGAGGCTAGTGAGATTCCCCGCTGGGGAGAGCTGTCTAGGGCTGGCATAGCTATCTTTGATCTTGACTTTGATGCTATCCTTGCTGCCATGTATGCTGTGACTATTAGTGATGAGGGTGACTGTTACCAGTGTTTCCCGCCCGACCCGGGCATTGGTACTGCTGCGCTAGGTGCTTGTGAGGCTGCTGCTCTAGGTGCCAGCGCGTCTGCGCCCTCAGGTACTGGTGAGGCTGCGCTCTCAGGTACCGCGTCGGCTTCGGCCTCCCTCACCTTCACACTTGACTCGGGGGCTTCTCGCTCCTTTTTTCGTGACCGCACCACACTCACGCCGCTTGGTCGGCCGGTTGCAGTCTCCCTGGCGGACCCCTCTGGGGGTCCTGTCCTCTCTCACTTCTCCACTGTCCTCCCGTGTCCGGCTGCCCCCTCGGGCACCTTGTCTGGTCTGTACCTCCCCTCGTTCTCGACGAACTTGGTGAGTGGTGCTGACCTGCAGGATGCGGGGGTTCACCAGTTTACTCCTGCGAGTCAGCGGGTGACCCACTGCTCGGACGCCCGCACAGGCCGACACCTGGCCACGTTTTCGCGTCGGCCGGGGTCAAGTCTCTACACCCTGAACACTGAGTCTCCTCCTGTCCCTGCGTCTGGCCAGGTAGCTGCGTCGGGTCAGGTGTTTGCTACTGCGTCCAGGTCTGGTCCTGAGTCTGCCCCCTACTCGTGTCGCCTCCTGTCTCACGAGACTCTCCTGTGGCACCACCGTCTTGGCCACCCCTCCCTGCCTTATCTGCGAGGCATGGCTTCCCGTGTCCTTGTCTCTGGTCTCCCCCAGTCTCTCCCTCCCCTTCCTTCAGGGCCAGGACCTTCCTATGTCCCCTGTATCGAGGGGCGGCTCCGGGCTGCCCCTCACTCCTCCCAGTTTCCCCTGATAGAGGCTCCTCTGCAGACACTTCATATGGACATGTGGGGCCCGGCCCGCGTCGGTGGACAGGGTCACGAGCGCTACTTCCTGCTGGTGGTTGACGACTACTCGCGTTACACCACAGTCTTCCCCTTGCGCAGCAAGGGTGATGTCACTAAGGTGTTGATCGACTGGATCCGCGCAGCTCGTCTCCAGCTCAGGAGGAGCTTCGGCTCGGACTTTCCTGTTCTGCATCTGCACTCTGACCGAGGTGGAGAGTTCTCCTCTGGCCTTCTACGAGCCTACTGTCGTGCACGAGGCATCCACCAGACCTTTACGCTTCCGGACTCTCCATAGCAAAATGGGATTGCTGAGCGCCGCATTGGCATGGTCATGGACGTCGCTCGTACGTCCATGATGCATGCGGCTGCCCCCCATTTTCTATGGCCGTTTGCGGTTCGGTACGCGGCGCATCAGATCAACCTTCACCCCAGGGTTTCCCGGCCGGTGACCTCCCCAGCTCTGCTGTGGACGGGGAAGGTCGGCGATGCGTCTGCATTCCGTGTCTGGGGATCTCGGGCGTTTGTCCGCGACTTGTCTGCGAACAAGCTCTCCCCTCGTGCTGCTCCCTGTGTCTTCCTAGGCTTCCCCCCTGACGCCCCAGGGTGGCAGTTCTACCACCCCTCCTCTCGTCGTGTTCTGTCCTCCCAGGACGTCACGTTCGACGAGTCAGTCCCCTTCTACCGCCTCTTCCCCTACCGCACTCCTTCCCTCCCCCCGCCACCGCACTTCCTTGTGCCAGGTCCCCCCTTGGTAGACCCCCTCCCCCCTCAGGGTCCTGCCCCTTCAGGTGTGTCCCAGGTAGACGCAGTCGAGCCGGTCGAGGTTGCTGGTGACTCTGGTACTGCTGCGAGTGCTGAGCCTGGGGGTGCTGACTCTGGGGGTGCTGCGCGTGGGGGTGCTGAGCCTGGGGGTGCTGCGACTGGGGGTGCTGAGCCTGGGGGTGTTGAGCCTGGGGGTGCTCAGCCTGAGCGTGCTGCGTCTGGAGCTAGTGAGCCTAGAGGTGCGGAGCCTGCGGCCACTGGACCTCCCCTTGTGGCGTCTGGCGGTGCTGGGCCTGGAGGTTCTCCGGGTGCTTCGTCTCGGCGGGAGCCACTCTCTCCACAGAAGCTGCGCGAGTGGTCTGCTCGCCGCTGGAGGCGTCCTGCTGGAGCTGGAGCTTCTTCGGCCGCTAAGGGTGCTTGTGCCGCCGGTCCCGGAACTGCTGGGCCTTCGGGTCCGCTTGGAGCTGGAGCTGCTGAGGGAGTTGGTGCTGAGACTGCTGCTGTCCTTCCTGGCGGTGGTCCTCCTGCGGGTGCTGCTAGTGCTGCTTCAGGTCCTACAGCTGGAGGTGCTGTTGGCGCTGGTACTGCCGCTGGGGGTGCTGGTGCTGTCCCTGCTATGTCTGGAGTTGCCGCGCGGCCTCGGCCGTACTTCGTTCTGCTCTTACAGCAGGTTCTTGGTCTTCTCCTCCTGTAGAGTGTCCACCGCCTGTCCAGTCACAGTCACAGTTAGAGCCCGCCTCCCCACTTCCTGCTCCCTCTCCTGACACTGGTCCTACTGGAGGTCTTGCTGAGCGTCGTGAGCCTGCGTCTCGTCCCGCGTCACCTGATCGTACTGCTCGCGCTAGTGGTCGTGGTTCGCGTCAGCGTCCTCCTCCTGTCCCTGGCACGCACCGGATGTCTATGCGTCCGTCCACTGCTCCTCTGCGTGCCCCTTTGCCTTCTCCTCCTGAGTCCTCTCTTCCTGCGCTTGCCGACCCGGAGTCGGACTCCCTTCGTGCTGCCAGTCCTACTGTCACGCGTCTCCTTGCTACTGTCGTCAGTGACCCCTCTTTTGAGTCCACTGTTGCGTCTGCTCTTGTTGCTGAGCTCGTCGACTTTGCTGCTCGCTGTCGTCTAGACTACACTGCTAGTCTCGTTGCTGAGTCTGCGTCTGTCTGTCCTCCGTCCGTCGGGGGTGAGTGTGCTCTTGGCACGGACGTCCTTGAGGACAGGCAGGAGGAGTTTGAGTGTCTGGCTGCTGCTTCACCTCATCTCGCGTCCGTACTACTTGCCCCTGAGGGAGACCCGGATGCACTAGACATCCCGACTCCGTGCTCTTACGCGGAGGCCGTAGAGGGTCCCTACTCCTCTCAGTGGCAGGCAGCTATGGATGCAAAGATGGCTTCCTGGAAGTCCCCAGGCACCTACGTTGACGCGGTTTCCCCTCCTGGGGCGAACATCGTCAGTGGCATGTGGATCTTCAGGGTGAAGCGGCCGTCGGGCTCTCCACCTGTCTTCAAGGCGCGGTACGTGGCTCGTGGCTTCAGTCAGCGGCAGGGAGTTGACTACTTTCAGACCTTCTCTCCCACCCCGAAGATGACCACTCTTCGGGTGCTACTGCACATAGCCGCTCAGCGCGACTACGAGCTTCACTCTCTTGACTTCAGCACTGCGTTCTTGCAGGGTAGCCTGCACGAGGAGATCTGGTTGCGCCGTCCACCTGGCTTCACTGGGACTTTCCCTCCTGGCACCCAGTGGAGCCTCCGACGGCCAGTCTACGGTCTCCGCCAGGCACCGCGTGAGTGGCACGACACACTGAGGACTACGCTTGCGGCTCTTGGGTTTGCTCCCTCTACTGCTGACCCGTCGTTGTTTCTGCGCACCGACACTTCTCTGCCGCCGTTCTACATCCTCGTGTACGTTGACGACTTGTTCTTTGCCACAGCTGACACTGCTGGACTCCCTTACGTGAAGTCCGAGCTGCAGAAGAGACACACGCGCACTGACCTGGGTGAACTGCGCAGCTACCTTGGCTTGCAGATCACTCGGGACAGAGCACGCCGCACCATTACCTTGACTCAGTCACACATGGTGCAGCAGGTCCTTCAGCGCTTCGGCTTCACGTACCCCTCGCCTCAGGCCACTCCTCTGTCTACTCGCCACTCGCTCTCAGCTCTGCCTTCGGATGAGTCCGTAGAGTCGAGTGGCCCGTACCCAGAGCTTGTTGGCTGCCTCATGTACCTGATGACCTGCACACGACCTGACCTTGCATACCCTCTTAGCATTCTTGCACGCTATGTTGCTCCTGGGAGACACCGACCAGAGCACATGGCTGCAGCGAAGAGGGTGTTGCGCTACTTGTGCAGTACGTCGGGCATGGGGCTAGTGCTTGGAGGGCGGAGTCCAGTGGTCCTCACTGGGCACGCGGACGCGTCTTGGGCTGACGACCAGGCTACTCAGCGGTCGTCACAGGGTTACACCTTCAGTCTTGGTTTCGGCTCTGTTTCGTGGCGGGCTACTCGCTCGTCTTCTGTTCTCGGCTCCAGTTGTGAGGCTGAGATCTACGCCGGAGCCATGGCTGCTCAGGAGCTTCGCTGGCTCACCTACCTGCTGACTGACCTTGGAGAGCCGCCTCGTTCTCCTCCAGTGCTGTACGTATACAACAAGGCCATGCTGGCCTTGTGTCGAGAGCAGCGCTTGGAGCACAGAACGAAGCACATTGCTCTCCGCTACTTTCTTGCTCGTGAGCTGCAGCAGCGTGGTCAGTTGCGACTTGCGTACGTGGCCTCTGAGGCCAACACTGCTGATGTTTTCACCAAGGCACTTCCGCCTTGTGATCATCAGCGCTTTTGCACTCAGCTGGGACTTGTACCTGTCTTACCTCACTTGCTCACCTCTTGATCTTACTTGTACTCTTGCATATATATATACCTGCTCTTGCTTGTTTAGTGTTATATATTTGTGCACTCCTGCATGTGAACTGGCCTTGTGGCCTTGACTTTGTGCTCGGACTGTGTGGTGACTTTGTGATCCACCCTGAGCTTGCTTTGCTTTGCTTTGCTTGACTGGTCTTGTGACCCCTTGTTCTCCCCCACTTTGCCTATGGGGGTGTGTCAGAACATATAGCTTTTGCATATTGTGTAGGCTATAGTGGGGTAGCCCATAAGGGGTACAATCCAATTAGGGTTAGTACTTGTACTCACTTCATTCATAGTTCATCCATTCATTGCTAAACACTTCTCATGAATCTCTGCACTATATCTCACGACAACTAAAGTGTTCACATGCTTCACATCACCTCAACCAGGGGAGTATAATATTGATGCAAATCACTCATGCTTTGTTTTTCTTTTTGCCTTCAGTACACAGAAATTAGTCTTGCATCCGCCACTATGGAATGCCCAGACTGTAGTTCGGGGCCTTTCTACGTGTATTCTGGTCTAGAATCGCATAGAGGTAGTGCGGCTTGCAGAATAGCTGCTGCATCCAGAGGCGCAGAGGCGTCAGATTCCCCACCAATCCAACCCCCCGCTCAACGTCGGCGCGTGTGGAGTCCTTCCAGCAGTGAAAACGTATTCGTACCACCTACGTTTGATGAGCCAGCCGATGAGGATGGTGTCGATGCGGCAGCCGCTCGTGCCGCCGTTGATCCGGAGGCATTCATGGCACGCATGAGTGACTCGAGTGGGATCGACGAAGTTTCTCATATTCCCAACGGATCTAATCCGCGCCCCGCAGCTCCATTCTCCTTCAAGGACGAATTGGCACGCTGGATTCTCTAAGAGCGTGTATCTCAATGCTCGGTAGCTAGATTATTTAAGATTCTTAGCCATGAAGGCGCATCGTGGGCTGACGTTGCGGAATGGAGATCTTCCCGAGATGTGTACCGACATGTGCAATCGAGAGTGGCTGACTGTGACCGTTCGTGGAAGAAGGGGGTCACTCGCGTTGGAACAAAGGCATTTTTGAACTTTTGGTACTGTGACAGCTTGAAGGTATGTTGGAGTGTTTGCTCATGTTTTTTTCAGCGCCCCACTTATCCCTCGTTCCCACATGGCTAAACATTTGCAGGCCCTACAAGATTTGTTGAGTGAACCAAGACTAAGCCATCCGCTTGTTACACGTGCGCATAGAAAGAGAGTGAGGGGCGTGAGGGTGTATGACGCCCCCGAAACCGGCAATTTTTGGAACGACGTGCAAGTGAGTGCCTCCCCATTCTTCTTTGCACCTATCCCTGACCGTTCATAAATATTCCAGCACACCCCCTCTCTCCCTGCTCCCCATTCTGCTATGCCAACCTCCCATTACCTCTCTCTCACCATCCTGTTTTTTTTCCAGCACACTACCTCTCTCCCGGCTATTCATTCTGCTATGCCTGGCTCTCCCTACCTCTCCCTCACCATCTTGATGCATTTCCAGCACATCCTCTCTCCCTGCTATCCATTCTGCTATGCCTGGCTCTCCCTACCTCTCCCTCACCATCTTGATGCATTTCCAGCACATCCTCTCTCTCCCGGCTAGCCATTCTGCTATGCCCGCCTCTCCCAACCTCTCTCTCACCGTCCTCATATTTTTTTTTTCAGCACACCCACACTCTCCCCTACTCCCATTTTGCTATGCACCTATCCTGACCGTCCTAAATTCTTCCCGCATACCCTCCCTCTCCCTGCTCCCCATTCTGCTATAACAGGCTCACCCAACTTCTCCTTAACCATCCTAAAATTCTCCAGCACACCACGTCTCTCCCTGTCCTGATTCTACTATGCTCGCCTCTCCCGACCTCCCCCTCACCGTCATATTTTTTTCCAGCACACCGCCTCTCTCCCTGCTCCCCATTCTGTCATGCCCGCCTCTCCCAACCTCTCCCTCAACGCCCTATTTTTCCAGCACACCCACTCTCTCCCTCCTCCACATTCTGCTATGCCAGGCTCTCCCTGACCCTCTCTGACCATCCTAATTTTGTCCAGCACTCTTTCTCTCTCCCTGCTAGTCATTCTGCCAAGCCCGCCTCTCCCGACCTCTCCCTCAGCGTCATATTTTTTTCCAGCACACCACCTCTCTCCCTGCTCCCCATTCTGCCATGCCCGCCTTTCCCCGCCCCTCCCTGGCCGTCCTTAATTTTTCCAGCACACCCACTATGTCCCTGCTCCCCATTCTGCTATACCACAATCTCCCTGCCATTCCTTCTCTCCCATGCGCTTCCCTCACGCGCCTTGCCCCGCATTCTGGTTTTCCAGTCCCACTCTACCTCTCCCTGCCATTCCTTCTCTCCCATGCGCTTCCCTCTCGCGCCTTGCCCCGCATTCTGGTTTTCCAGTCCCACTCTACCTCTCCCTGCCATTCCGTCTCTCCCCTGCGCTTCCCTCACGCGCCTTGCCCCGCATTCTGGTTTTCCAGCACCACTCTACCTCTCCCTGCCATTCCTTCTCTCCCATGCGCTTCCCTCTCGCGCCTTGCCCCGCATTCTGGTTTTCCAGTCCCACTCTACCTCTCCCTGCCATTCCGTCTCTCCCCTGTGCTTCCCTCACGCGCCTTGCCCCGCATTCTGGTTTTCCAGTCCCACTCTACCTCTCCCTGCCATTCCTTCTCTCCCCTGCGCTTCCCTCTCACGCCTTGCCCCGCATTCTGGTTTTCCAGTCCCACTCTACCTCTCCCTGCCATTCCGTCTCTCCCCTGCGCTTCCCTCACGCGCCTTGCCCAGCATTCTGGTTTTCCAGTCCCACTCTACCTCTCCCTGCCATTCCTTCTCTCCCCTGCGTTTCCCTCTCACGCCTTGCCCCGCATTCTGGTTTTCCAGTCCCACTCTACCTCTCCCTGCCATTCCGTCTCTCCCCTGTGCTTCCCTCACGCGCCTTGCCCCGCATTCTGGTTTTCCAGTCCCACTCTACCTCTCCCTGCCATCCCTTCTCTCCCCTGCGCTTCCCTCACGCGCCTTGCCCCGCATTCTGGTTTTCCAGTCCCACTCTACCTCTCCCTGCCATTTCTTCTCTCCCCTGCGTTTCCCTCTCACGCCTTGCCCCGCATTCTGGTTTTCCAGTCCCACTCTACCTCTCCCTGCCATTCCGTCTCTCCCCTGCGCTTCCCTCACGCGCCTTGCCCCGCATTCTGGTTTTCTAGTCCCACTCTACCTCTCCCTGCCATTCCTTCTCTCCCCTGCGTTTCCCTCTCACGCCTTGCCCCGCATTCTGGTTTTCCAGTCCCACTCTACCTCTCCCTGCCATTCCTTCTCTCCCCTGCGCTTCCCTCACGCGCCTTGCCCCGCATTCTTGTTTTCCAGTCCCACTCTACCTCTCCCTGCCATTCCTTCTCTCCCCTGCGCTTCCCTCATGCGCCTTGCCCCGCATTCTGGTTTTCCAGTCCCACTCTACCTCTCCCTGCCATTCCTTCTCTCCCCTGCGCTTCCCTCTCGCGCCTTGCCCCGCATTCTGGTTTTCCAGTCCCACTCTACCTCTCCCTGCCATTCCTTCTCTCCCATGCGCTTCCCTCTCGCGCCTTGCCCCGCATTCTGGTTTTCCAGTCCCACTCTACCTCTCCCTGCCATTCCTTCTCTCCCATGCGCTTCCCTCTCGCGCCTTGCCCCGCATTCTGGTTTTCTAGTCCCACTCTACCTCTCCCTGCCATTCCTTCTCTCCCCTGCGCTTCCCTCTCGCGCCTTGCCCCGCATTCTGGTTTTCCAGTCCCACTCTACCTCTCCCTGCCATTCCTTCTCTCCCCTGCGTTTCCCTCTCACGCCTTGCCCCGCATTCTGGTTTTCCAGTCCCACTCTACCTCTCCCTGCCATTCCGTCTCTTCCCTGCGCTTCCCTCACGCGCCTTGCCCCGCATTCTGGTTTTCCAGTCCCACTCTACCTCTCCCTGCCATTCCTTCTCTCCCCTGCGCTTCCCTCTCACGCCTTGCCCCTCATTCTGGTTTTTCAGTCCCACTCTACCTCTCCCTGCCATTCCTTCTCTCCCATGCGCTTCCCTCTCGCGCCTTGCCCCGCATTCTGGTTTTCCAGTCCCACTCTACCTCTCCCTGCCATTCCTTCTCTCCCCTGCGCTTCCCTCACGCGCCTTGCCCCGCATTCCTGTTTTCCAGTCCCACTCTACCTCTCCCTGCCATTCCTTCTCTCCCCTGCGCTTCCCTCATGCGCCTTGCCCCGCATTCTGGTTTTCCAGTCCCACTCTACCTCTCCCTGCCATTCCTTCTCTCCCCTGCGCTTCCCTCTCGCGCCTTGCCCCGCATTCTGGTTTTCCAGTCCCACTCTACCTCTCCCTGCCATTCCTTCTCTCCCATGCGCTTCCCTCTCGCGCCTTGCCCCGCATTCTGGTTTTCCAGTCCCACTCTACCTCTCCCTGCCATTCCTTCTCTCCCATGCGCTTCCCTCTCGCGCCTTGCCCCGCATTCTTGTTTTCCAGTCCCACTCTACCTCTCCCTGCCATTCCTTCTCTCCCCTGCGCTTCCCTCATGCGCCTTGCCCCGCATTCTGGTTTTCCAGTCCCACTCTACCTCTCCCTGCCATTCCTTCTCTCCCCTGCGCTTCCCTCTCGCGCCTTGCCCCGCATTCTGGTTTTCCAGTCCCACTCTACCTCTCCCTGCCATTCCTTCTCTCCCATGCGCTTCCCTCTCGCGCCTTGCCCCGCATTCTGGTTTTCCAGTCCCACTCTACCTCTCCCTGCCATTCCTTCTCTCCCATGCGCTTCCCTCTCGCGCCTTGCCCCGCATTCTGGTTTTCTAGTCCCACTCTACCTCTCCCTGCCATTCCTTCTCTCCCCTGCGCTTCCCTCTCGCGCCTTGCCCCGCATTCTGGTTTTCCAGTCCCACTCTACCTCTCCCTGCCATTCCTTCTCTCCCCTGCGTTTCCCTCTCACGCCTTGCCCCGCATTCTGGTTTTCCAGTCCCACTCTACCTCTCCCTGCCATTCCGTCTCTTCCCTGCGCTTCCCTCACGCGCCTTGCCCCGCATTCTGGTTTTCCAGTCCCACTCTACCTCTCCCTGCCATTCCGTCTCTCCCCTGCGCTTCCCTCTCACGCCTTGCCCCTCATTCTGGTTTTTCAGTCCCACTCTACCTCTCCCTGCCATTCCTTCTCTCCCATGCGCTTCCCTCTCGCGCCTTGCCCCGCATTCTGGTTTTCCAGTCCCACTCTACCTCTCCCTGCCATTCCTTCTCTCCCCTGCGCTTCCCTCTGGCGCCTTGCCCCGCATTCTGGTTTTCCAGTCCCACTCTACCTCTCCCTGCCATTCCTTCTCTCCCCTGCGTTTCCCTCTCACGCCTTGCCCCGCATTCTGGTTTTCCAGTCCCACTCTACCTCTCCCTGCCATTCCGTCTCTTCCCTGCGCTTCCCTCACGCGCCTTGCCCCGCATTCTGGTTTTCCAGTCCCACTCTACCTCTCCCTGCCATTCCTTCTCTCCCCTGCGCTTCCCTCTCACGCCTTGCCCCTCATTCTGGTTTTTCAGTCCCACTCTACCTCTCCCTGCCATTCCTTCTCTCCCATGCGCTTCCCTCTCGCGCCTTGCCCCGCATTCTGGTTTTCCAGTCCCACTCTACCTCTCCCTGCCATTCCTTCTCTCCCCTGCGCTTCCCTCTCACGCCTTGCCCCTCATTCTGGTTTTTCAGTCCCACTCTACCTCTCCCTGCCATTCCTTCTCTCCCATGCGCTTCCCTCTCGCGCCTTGCCCCGCATTCTGGTTTTCCAGTCCCACTCTACCTCTCCCTGCCATTCCTTCTCTCCCATGCGCTTCCCTCTCGCGCCTTGCCCCGCATTCTGGTTTTCCAGTCCCACTCTACCTCTCCCTGCCATTCCTTCTCTCCCATGCGCTTCCCTCTCGGTCCTTGCCCCGCATTCTGGTTTTCCAGTCCCACTCTACCTCTCCCTGCCATTCCGTCTCTCCCCTGTGCTTCCCTCACGCGCCTTGCCCCGCATTCTGGTTTTCCAGTCCCACTCTACCTCTCCCTGCCATTCCTTCTCTCCCATGCGCTTCCCTCTCGCGCCTTGCCCCGCATTCTGGTTTTCCAGTCCCACTCTACCTCTCCCTGCCATTCCTTCTCTCCCCTGCGCTTCCCTCTCACGCCTTGCCCCTCATTCTGGTTTTTCAGTCCCACTCTACCTCTCCCTGCCATTCCTTCTCTCCCATGCGCTTCCCTCTCGCGCCTTGCCCCGCATTCTGGTTTTCCAGTCCCACTCTACCTCTCCCTGCCATTCCTTCTCTCCCATGCGCTTCCCTCTCGCGCCTTGCCCCGCATTCTGGTTTTCCAGTCCCACTCTACCTCTCCCTGCCATTCCTTCTCTCCCCTGCGCTTCCCTCTCACGCCTTGCCCCTCATTCTGGTTTTTCAGTCCCACTCTACCTCTCCCTGCCATTCCTTCTCTCCCATGCGCTTCCCTCTCGCGCCTTGCCCCGCATTCTGGTTTTCCAGTCCCACTCTACCTCTCCCTGCCATTCCTTCTCTCCCATGCGCTTCCCTCTCGCGCCTTGCCCCGCATTCTGGTTTTCCAGTCCCACTCTACCTCTCCCTGCCATTCCTTCTCTCCCCTGCGCTTCTTTCAATAATCTGGCCCCACTCTCAGTTATTCTAGCCCCTCCCAACCTGTACTTGCTACACCGTCTGTCCCAAGCACATCCCTCTCTCTCACTGTCCTTAACTCTGTAACTATAGCCCCTCACATCCTGTCTTTGTATCTCCCTCCGAATCCTTCTTCCAACCCCCCAACAGGATCGCCTTGGCATCGACGACGTCGTTGCCACTCTCATTCTCTCGTCGGATGAGACAATAGCTGACGGCCAAGGAAAAGCTAAGGGGCATCCCATCTACATGTCATTGGGAAACATTCATCATGAGGATCGCTGGAAGCCATATGGGCATGCACTCATTGCAACGTTACCGGAGTTTCCGGCGGAGTACACGTCGGTTGACCGACTGCAGATCTTCCAGTATGTCTTGCGCCTCGTTCTTCAACCATTGAAAGATGCTTCACACGTGTAAGTGCCCCCATACTCATCCCTGACCTATCCTGCTCGCCATGCTCGCCACATGATGCACTTCCTTTCAACACTATGGGCCTTGCTTCTGTGACTGCCCTCCTACTCATCTCTCTCCTCTCCTTCTCAGATTGCTGCCCCATGCTTCGCTCTTAGCATTCTTCCAACCTCGCTGCCCTTTTGCGTCCTTTACTTCCCTCCTCTCATCCCCGTACCTTCCTTCTCGGATTGCTGTGCCCATGCTTCCCTTCTCTCTAGTTGTCTTACCTCTTTGCCCCGTTGCCCACATTTCGATTTTTCAGGGGGACCCGTGTGCATGACCAGTCTGGTCACGTTTTCACGGCCTACCCAGCACTATACGCCTATGTGGCGGACTACCCAGAGACGTGCCAACTCACCTGCACCAAGTCTCTAGGTACATTCTACCCCTGTTCCTTATGCAAGGTCCACAAAACCTCTTTCACGCAGAGAGATGAATATCGCTCATCCGAAGAACAAGATGTCATCTACAAGGCCGTCTCTACACGGCAACGAGGTGGGCCTCACCCGCAAACCTACAGCACTCATCATGTAGAGGTATGTGCAAAACAATCCACTGTTCTTGCGTCATATACTAGTCATGTTTCACTCTACACTCTCTTGTCATTCTAAACCCAACGCAGTGCGCGCTTCATGGCTTCCGCTTCATGGCTTCCGTTTCGAGTCAGAGCCGTGGGGCAGCCCTTATATGGCGGTGATGCCAGACCTAATGCATCAGGCTGATCTTGGCATGCTGGAGCACATTATTGCCGCCTTGAGAGGGGTCATTGATCAAAAATACCATGTCGCCATTAATGAGTACGTTACATCGCTTGACACCATTCTTTCTATTGTTCCACAGTGCATAAGACTAATGTATCTCTCTCTCCTTCCTTGCAGCATCTTGAAGCAGTTGAAGTTGACATGTCGGGTTGATGGTTTGCGCCTACCATCTGGAGAGTATTTCCGTCTAGGTGCTTCGTTCCAAGCTTACGAGCACAGGTGTGTCATGCAAATCCTTCCTTTCCTCATTCGAGACTGTGGCGAAACCACACATGGACGCCGTTGTGGCATACATCGAGTGGTATCACACGTGTGGGAAGACGAGAGACTATGACGAGGAAAACTTGACAAAACTCGAGGACCAATCCAAGAGGTTCGTACGCTTTCTAAATTGCATGTACATAATTGTAATATGCCCTTCGACCTGACTACATCTTGTGTGAATGTATTTGCAGGTTAATTGAGCTTTTAAAAAAGAGCTTCCCTCTCTACAAATGGGGATTTATCAAGACCCACTTGATGAGTCACTACATCGACGCAATTCGCCGTGCGGGCCCTCCACTCCACTATGATGCAAGCATGTTTGAGCACTTTCACAAGGACCATATCAAGAGGCCATACCGTGCATCCAACAAGCGTGACGCGGGTGGACAAATCATCCAAGCGGAGGAGGTACGCTTGCAACTGGATTCGCTACCTCAAGCCGACTTGGACACTACACACGAATACAGTAATGCAATGCGTCAGGTACGTATATTTTACAGTGACAATCAAGCCTTACTTTTCTCATATTGAAGGATGGTACAAGTCTGATTTTTTTATGAACTTTGTACAGGCATTGAAGATAGGAGCACGTACACTCTCTAAGAGTTCATGGGGGTTGATCGTTCACGCGCGTCGTCGCGAGTACCCATACGTCGGATTCTCCAAGCCTGACCCAAAGCGAGACCAATTGTATCTGGACAGCCTACATAACGACCTCCCATATCTTCGTCGTTCCATCAATCGTGACGTACCCAACGGCCCGAACATCGACACAATTTACGTACGTTACCCTTAGCACGCATTTGTTTGTTGCACGCCCGGCAACAATTACGTTATGCCTTTACTAATGATGCAATATGTGGCACACAACTTCTGTACAGGTTCATGTTGAGTTGGCCATGCCACCCGCGACGGACGAGGCTTTTTCTAGCACCCCACACCGTATCCGAGCGGTTCCGCTATTCCACAAGAAAGTTTGGTTCAGTGATGTTGCTATCCAAGGTACAGGATCGGAGTGGTACGGCAAGGTTCTGCTACTATTCCATGTCGGCCATGGTCTAGATCGACGCGAATTCGCATTCGTGAGGTATTATATCGAGCATGACGCGTTAGATGAATTGACCGGCTGCCGGCAATTCAGTTTAGAAGGGGTTTCTCAAAGGTACATGGTTGTAGAGACAGCTTCGATTCTTAGAGCTGTTCAATTTGTGCAGCTTGAGTCTGCAGGCCAGACATGGTTCCTCAACCATTTTCTGTTTTGATGGCTTTTTTTTTTGTATATTTGTATATATTGAGTACTGATTGTTGTACAAATTTTGAAAAAGCAGGCACCACAATCGTGTACCTACTTTGTGGGAGAAGGGAGTGACGTGCGCTTGAAATCGTTTCCCTAAAACTCATGTTTCCAGCTAATACAGTCACTGTGTTTCCCCTGCTTTTGAGTTGGAGTCGCCACGTTTGCTGGAATACCTTCGTCTAGGTCCACGTGGAGGATGTACTGTGGTCACCTCCACGGAAACTGACTGTAGTGCGGTATCGCGATTCGTCGTGAGCCCACGGTGAGGGTGTGCGATATTGCTCATGTCGCGCTGCAACAGCAACGATGTCGCTTGGTACAGAGCTCGACCAATCGCCCCAGCGACTTCCAACCACTTTCGACGACCAATCAGGAGCTCCCTGCCAATTTTTCTCAGCTGCAAACGATTGTAGAAATATGGTTTGTGCGACTATTGAGCTCAAACCCCAGTTTTACAACCGGGCAATTATTGGGCATAAATACATTGTTTACAACCAAAGTATGGATGTTAACGCCCGGAAATAGACCCGACATTTTTGAGATGAAGCCCGCGCTAGGCCCGCACGCAGCTCTTACAACCCGTGCCTGGCCCGCACGCGGCCCGTGTTCCTGCTGCACTCGGTGCTGCTGCTACTTGCTGCAGCTGCTCCTCCTTGCTACTGCTACTACAGCTAGCTCTACTCACTGCTGCTGCTACTGACGCTACTCCTGTTACAGCTAGCGCTACTCACTGCTGCTGCTACTGAAGCTAGTGCTGCTACAGCTAGTGCTACTGCTGCTGCTGCTACTGCGGCCCTTGCTACAGCTGCTACTAACTGAAGCTACGGCTGCTCCAGCTAGTGCTACTGCTGCAGCTCCTACTCCAGCACTTGCTACAGCTAGTGCTACTGCTGCAGCTCCTACTCCAGCACTTGCTACAGCTAGTGCTACTGCTGCAGCTCCTACTCCAGCACTTGCTACAGCTACTATTGACTGAAGCTACTCAAGCTACAGCTAGTGCTACTGCTGCAGCTCCTACTCCAGCACTTACTGCAGCTGCTCCTGACTGAAGCTACTACTGCTACAGCTAGTACTACTGCTGCAGCTCCTACTACTTCACTTGCTACAGCTAGTGCTACTGCTGCAGCTCCTATTCCAGCACTTGCTACAGCTGCTCCTGATTGAAACTACTGCTACTTGACTGAAGCTACTGCTGCTACAACTAGTACTACTCCTGCAGCTCCTACTACTTCACTTGCTACAGCTAGTGCTATTGCTGCAGCTCCTACTACTGCACTTGCTACAGCTAGTGCTACTGCTGCTCTGCCACTGTGTCTGAGCCGCGCCGCCCAGCCCGAACTGTCACTGCTGCTGCTACTGCAACTACTACTGCTACAGCTAGTGCTACTCGGTCTACTGCTGCTGTTGCCCGAGCCGCCCTGCTACTGCTGCTACTAGAGGGAGAACTGCTAGGAGTGGTGGAGGTGCGGCCTCCCACCCCCACCGAACCGCCCTGCTGCTGTTACTACTGCTGCTGCTGCTTCTTGTGCTACTGGAAGTGGAGGAGGTGCTGCTGGGAGTGTAGGAGGTGCTGCTGGCGCTGTAGGAGCTGGAGGTGCTGGACCTACTCCTGACAGTCACTGTCTGTCATGGCCACTTCCGCGGCAGTCGCTGCGGCCAGGGGTGGACAGCAGCGAGCACTGCTTCTCCTGGACGACCCCACCCCTCGGCAGCTTCGTGAGTGGGTTATTCAGTGAGGTCGTCCTGGTGGTGGAGGTTATCGTTCTGTTAAGACCGCTGCTCTTGGTGTTAGTGAGTCTACTGCCACTATAGGTATTAGTCAGTCTGCCGCCATTCTAGGTGTTAGTGAGTCTGCTGCCACTCCAGGTGCTAGTGAGTCTGCTGCAGCTCTAGGTGCCCGTGAGTCTACCGACGCTCTAGTTGCTAGTGCGTCTACTACCACAGGTCCTTCCTCAGTTGAGGTCTTGCACACTTTCCCGCTTGACTCCGGCGCGTCACGTTGCTTCTTCCGTGATTGCACCACATTCACACCACTCACAGCACCTGTCCAAGTCTCACTGGCTGACCCCTCTGGGGGCCCAGTGGTTGCGAGAGCCTCCACGGTCCTCCCTTGTCCAGCAATCCCCTCCGGCTCTTTGTCAGGTCTCCACCTCCCCACGTTCTCGACGAACTTGGTGAGCAACGCTGCCATTCACGATGTCTGGGTTGATACCTTTATTCCTGGAGGGCAGCGTGTGGCGATCTGTACGTGCTCCCGAACTGGCCGTCACCTGGCTATGTTCACTCGACAGCCTGGGTCTAGTCTGTACACACTAACCACTGCGTCTGCACAGGTGGCTGAGTCAGGTCAGGTAGCTACGTCGAGTCGAGCGTCAGCGTCAGGGCAGTTAGCTGCATCTTGCTCGTGCCGAGTACTCACGCACGAGACTCAGCGCTGGCACCACCGTCTTGGTCACCCCTCCCTGAAGCGTCTGCGCCGCATGCACTCCCGGCTCCTGGTCACTGGCCTCCCTAAGACCCTTCCCCCCCTCCCGCGCTCACTTGCGGCGCCGTGCCTTCCTTGCGTCGAGGGGCGGCAGCGCGCCGCTCCTCACTCCTCCGAGTTTCCTCCGACCACTGCTCCTCTGCAGACTCTCCACATGGACGTGTGGGGCCCGGCCCCCGTCGGTGGAACGGACCAGGAGCGCTACTTCGTGCTAGTGGTTGACGACTACACACGCTACACCACAGTCTTCCCCTTGCGGCGCAAGGCGGATGTCAGTGGTGTCTTGATCCCCTGGATCCGTGCTACTCATCACCAGCTCCGCGAGCGGTTTTGGCGGGACTTTCCAGTCCTGCGTCTGCACTCTGACAGGGGTGGTGAGTTCTCCTCTGGCGTCCTTGAGACGTTCTGCGAGGATGAGGGCATCGCCCAGTCGTTCACGCTTCCGGCCTCTCCACAGAAAAATGGGATCGCTGAGCATTGCATTGGCGTGATCATGGAGGTTGCTCGTACCTCCATGATCCATGCGGCTGCTCCCCATTTCCTGTGGCCGTTTGCGGTCCGATACGCCGCGCATCAGCTCAACCTCTGGCCCCGTGTCTCTGCTCCAGAGACCTCGCCCACACTCCGTTGGACGGGACAGCCTGGTGATGCGTCGTCGTTTCGGGTCTGGGGCGCGCTCTCCCTTGTTTGCAATACCAAAGCGAGCAAGCTCTCCCCTCGCACTCTCCGCTGTGTCTTCCTGGGCTTCCCCACCGACGCTCCACCCTGGCAGTTCTACCACCCTACCTTGCGTCGTGTTCTGTCCTCTCAGGATGTCACCTTTGACGAGTCGGTCTGTTAGTACCGACTTCACCCGCACGCGTCCCACCCGATCCTCTCGCACCTCTCTTCCTGGTACCAGTCCCCCCACCGGTAGACCCCCTTCCCCCACAAGGTCCTGCTCCCTCATATGTGTCCCAGGTAGACCCACCCCCCTTAGATGAGCCAGTTGAGATCTCTTTTGACTCCTCTGACTCACTTGAGGGGGGTGACGCCGTCGCCGATGACACAGCGACCACTGGCCGCACTCCTCGCTTGGAGACCCCCCCGGGTTTCCCGCCACGGCCGTCTTCGCCGCCTCCGCAACCCGCTGCTGTGGACTCTGGAGCTGAGACTACTGGAGCTGGGGCTGGGGGTGGTGAGTCTGGGGGTGCCCGCTCTCCTTGTCTGGCTACACCCCCCGGGTACCCACCTCTGTCGTCTTCACCGCCTCTGCAGCCTGCTGCTGTGGACACTGGAGCAGAGACTGAGGGTACTGAGCCCGGGGGTGCTGCGACTGAGGGTACTGAGCCTGCGAGTGCTGAGACCGAGGGTCCTGCCTCTGGGGGTGCTGCGAGTTTGGGTGCTGAATCTGGGGGTGCTGCGAGTCCTTCTGGTGTTGGTGTCGTCGGAGCTCCTACCGTTGGACCTGGAGCTACTGGTGCTGGAGGTACTTGAGGTACTGCTGGTGCTGGAGGTCCTGGAGGTGCTGCTGGTGCTGGAGGTCCTGGAGGTGCTGGAGGTACTGGAGGTGCTGCTGGTGCTGGAGGTCGGGGAGCTGTAGGTGGTGCTGGTCCTGGTGGAGCTGCTGGTGCTGGAGGTACTGGAGGTGCTGCTAGTGCTGAAGGTCGTGGAGCTGCTGGTGCTGGAGGTACTGGAGGTACTGCTAGTGCTGGAGGTCATGGAGCTGCTGGAGTTGCTAGTGCTGGAGGAGCTGGAGCTGCTGGGGGTGGAGGTGCTGGAGGTGCTGGAGGTCCTGGTGGAGCTACTGGTGCTCTTCGTCACCTTCTTAGTCTTCAGCCAGGTGCTACTGGTTTCCCTGTGGCAGGTACTACTCCTCCGTTGTTGTGTCCACCGGCGGACCAGACACAGCCGCCGCTGCTACCACACTCCCCACTGCCTGCTCCTGCTCCTTACACTGCGGTGTCAGAGTCCCTGACTGAGCGTCGAGAGCCTGAGACTCGTGCTTCCACCCCTGAGCGTCGAGAGCCTGAGTCTAGCTTTGACCTTGAGCCTGAGCCTAGAGCTGCTGTCCGTGCTCGTGTTCCTCTTGTTCGTCGTCAGCGTGCTCCAGCTCTTCCTGGCACTCATGATATGACACTCCGTCCTTCCTCTGTTCCTCGGCGTGTTGTCCTACCGTTACCTCCTGCGTCCTCTCTGCCTGACGTTGCCGACCCTCCGTCTGACCTTGCTCGTGCGTCCAGTCTGATTGTTACTCGCCTTCTTGCTACGGTTGTGACGGACACTACGTTCTCGTCTCCTGCTGCGTCTGCCCTTGCAGCTGAGCTCGTTGACTTTGCTGTTGTGTACCGCCTCGAATACCTTGCGAGTCTTGTCTCAGACCCTGTCCCTGCCTGTCCACCGTCCGTCGGGGGTGAGACTGCTCTTGGCTGCACTCCCCTTGGCTGTGACGTTCTTGAGGACAGACAAGAGGAGATGGAGTGCCTTGCTGCTGCTTCACCCCATCACGCGACCATGCTGCTTGCCCCTGAGGGAGACCCGCATGCACTTGACATCCCCACCCCGCGCTCCTACAGGGAGGCGATTTCGGGTGAGTACTCCTCTCCGTGGCAGACAGCCATGGACGTAGAGATGGCTTCCTGGAAGTCCAAAGGCACCTACGTCGATGAGCCTCCCCCACCTGGGGCGAACATCGTCAGTAGCATGTGGATTTTCAGGGTGAAGCGGCCGCCGTGTTCTCTGCCTGCCTTCAAGGCACGTTACGTTGCTCGAGGCTTCAGTCAGCGTGAGGGGTCGACTTCTTTCAAACCTTCTCCCCCACCCCGAAGATGACCACTCTTCGGGTGTTGCTACACGTTGCAGCTCAACGTGACTACGAGCTGCACTCCCTCGACTTCTCGACAACTTTCTTGCAGGGTAGCCTTAACGAGGCCATCTGGTAGCGCCGTCCACAGGGCTTCACTGGGTCGTTTCCTGCGGGTACCCGGTGGAGCCTACGACGACCAGTGTACGGCCTGCGTCAGGCACCTCGTGAGTGCTACGACACACTAAGGACGACACTTGTGGCTCTTGGGTTTGCTCCTTCGACTGCTGACCCATCGCTGTTTCTACGCACCGACACTACTTTGCCGCCGTTCTACATCCTCGGGTACGTCGACGACTTGGTTTTTGCTACTGCTGACACTGAGGCACTAGCCCTAGTGAAGGCAGAGCTGTAGGAGAGACACACCTGCACTGACCTGGGTGAGCTGCAGAGGTATCTTGGCTTGCAGATCACCCGGGACAGACCACGGCACACCATCACCCTGACTTAGTCACACATGGTGCAGTAGATCCTTTAGCGCTTCCGCTTCACGTACTCCTTGTCACAATCCACTCTGGCTACCGGCCACTCGCTCTCACCTCCACCTTCGGACGAGTCCATAGAGCCGAGTGGTCCGTACCCAGAGCTTGTGGGCTGCCTCATGTACCTGATGACGTGCACACGACCTGACCTCGCGTACCCTCTCATCCTTCTGGCTTGCTACGTGGCACCCGGAAGGCACCAAAAGGTGCACTTTGATGTTGCGAAGAGGGTGCTGCGTTACTTGTGCAGCACATCGGGCATGGGGCTCGTGCTTGGAGGACGGGGTTTGGTGGTTCTCACAGGACACTCTGACGCCTCTTGGGGCTGACGACCAGGCGAGTCAGCATTTGTCACAGGGCTACACTTTCAGTCTTGGCGCTGGTTCTGTCTCGTGGAGGTCCACTCGTTTTTCTTCTGTGCTTGGTTCCAGTTGTGAGGCCAAGATCTACGCTAGGGCCATGGCTGCACAGGAGCTCTGCTGGCTGACCTACCTGCTGACCGACTTGGGGGAGCGGCCTCGTTCTCCTCCAGTTCTGTACGTCGACAACAAGGCAATGCTTGCCTTGTGTCGCGAGCAGAGACTGGAGCACAGAATGAAGCACATTGCTCTGCGCTACTTCCTTGCGCGTGACCTGCAGCAGCGTGGTCAGCTGCGCCTTGCTTTCGTGGCCTCTCGGGCCAACACTGCTGATGTCTTCACGAAGGCCCTTGGGGCTGGTGATCATCAGCGTTTCTGCACTGCTCTTGGGCTTGTGCCCACTCTGCCTCATCTGCTGGTTCCTTAACTTGCTCTTGTTGTACACTACTATATATGTCTTTATACCTGCATGTTTAGTCTTGCTAGGTTGTAATCGGCTACCTTGCTATTATAAATCTGCAAGTGAATTGGCCTTGTGGCCGCCTGCTTGTGCTCAGATTGTGTGGTGTCCTTGAGATCCACCCTGGGCTTTGCCTTGTTTGTTCTCTTGGTTGACTGGTCTTGTGACCACTGTTAGGTTTGGCTATCCCCTACTTCACCTATGGGGGTGTGTCAAAACATATTGTTATGTTCTTAGTCTAGGTTGTGTAGGGTCACACCTTAGAGGGTACAACCCAACTCTCTCGACCTCCTTGTACCCCCTCCCTCTTACCTAATCGACACTCATTCCTCACCTAGCTAGTGATTCTAACACCCTCTTTTGCTGTTCATTCCTGTTTACTATCTTGATGTCAGACTAATATATAATTCTATATATTGTTCTATAACTGCTTGTAGTGTAGAATACTATAGTCATATAACTTTCTAATTAGTGGTGCACCTTGCATGCTTTGTTTACTATATGTACTCTTGTGCTATAGTGAACATTCATTCCCCTCTCAACTTTCTCGACACTTCTCCTTACCCTCGAACTCGATCACTAAGCTACTAAACCTATGGCTCCTAAGCTCACCTATACTTAGTATCTTAACACTTGACAGAGGGCACGTACCCCTCCCTTGATCGGTCGTGCAAAATGGAAGAAGATCAGGTCCAGGGTCGTCGCTAGGATTTGAGGGCGCCTGATGCATCAGACATGTCTGTTTTCTGTCGTGTCTGATGTATCAGATATTTTTGAAATGCATGTCTGACCAATCGAAAGGGTTTCTCGACGCAATTGATTAAGACTTGACCAGTCACAGCAGAATCACCCCCTCACAGCATATTCGGCCAGTCACAGCAGATTCGTCGTCACCCTGCCACAACAGATTCGCCCTGTGAGAACAATTTCATCCCTGACACAACAGATTCGCCCCCTGACACTAACCGATTCGCCTCCTGACTCATCGGATTCGCCCATTCACAACTTGAATCCCATATTCACCCCGACATAATTGGATTCAGTATCAGATGAAACCAAAATAAGAACCTGATTGATCATATAAACTCAAAAACTACTCCTTGTCAATCAGAAATAACAAAAACCAATTTCTGAAAAATCAAATGAACTCTAAAAACTCAATCTGAATATAAGACAAACAGACAAGAAATTTCTGCTAGCGACGACCCTGATCAGGTCTTCTACCGCACTACAATCTCGCGTTTTGTATAAAAAGCGTGTTCCATCGTTTCCAATCGAGGAAAAAAACTACCTTGAGCAGGATCGATCGAAGAGGGGACGCACCCTGACCGCGTGTTCAGCGCGTACGTTTTAAATCACCGTATGCGCCCGGATATAAGACAATGCTAAATAGTAGATATGGGTTGTCTATTATCAGGGTGTCTCTTATATACAGGCTAGCCTCATTAAAAGACACCTATTTGTGTGTACGAGATAAGACATATATGTCTTATAATCGAAACTGCAATATATTCTAGCGAAAATTGAAATACCGCGTACATTTTTAACCTTGCGACACGTGAATTCTGCCACGTGCTGACTCAGATACTACCAAATTTGCCTCTGCAAGTATTCACCATGACGTGGCGTCCCGAACAATGGTTGCTGAAGTGGCACCTTCGCAACATCCTCTCTCATAACGAGAAACTCTTTTCTAGATGTGTGAAAATATTTCTAAGTAATTCAAAAAAGTTTCCATTTATAAGAATTATAAGACACCCAAAACCTTCCCAAATACAAGATAACCCAATCATTTTTTTTAGTGTATGAGATAAGACATGTACATCTTATGTCCGGGCGATGACGGTATGGCAGTTTTTGTCAGAACATATAGCTTATACATATGTGTCAAACACTATATGTGTTATTATTGTGTAGGCTATAGTGGGTTAGCCTTCAAGGGGTACACAAAGTTAGGGTTTCCTACTTGTACTCCAGCTTTCATAGTGCAATCACTTCTTGTTCGTAACATGCTATCAGAGCAAATAGATCCCCTTGGGTCGATCTTGTGGGTGGGCCCACCACCTAAAGCTTCCGCTGCTCTACTGCTGTTGCGCGCCCCGGGCGCGCGACCCTTTCTTCCTGCCGCGCACTCGGAGCGCGCGGCGTTTTTCATCCCGCCGTGCGCTCAACGTGTGCGGCGGTTTTCTGCCCGCCGTGCTCCCCGAGGCGCGCGGCGGTTTCCTACTTCGCGTGGCGGTATTCTGCACGCCATGCGCTCGGGACGCGTGGCGGTTTCCTGCCCACCGCGCACCCTGGGCGCACGCGGCGGTTTCGCGTTCCGTCGACCCGCACGCCCGTCCCCATCGACCTGCGCGCGGCTCCTCGTCGCCCTTCGCGGCGGCCCCGTCAACCCGCGCGCGGCTCTCCGTCGCCCTTTGCGGCGGCCCCGTCGACTCGCGCGCCGCCTCCTGCGACCGGTGTGCCCGTCCCTGTCTACCCGCGTGTCGCCCTGCGCCCCCCCCCTCCCCGCACACCTGCGTTTGCTTACCGCACACCCGAGTTCGCTTAACGCACGCTTGTACACGCTTCGCGCACACGTGAGCTCGCTTACCGCCCGTACTGGACCGAGCCGCCCTGCCTACTGTTTTAGGGTGCAACTACTGCTACTCTACTGCTACTCTACTGCTGTTATGGCTAGCCATCCTGTGCTAGCTTTCGATGCTAAGGGCCGCCCAGTGAAGTTCGATACGTGGCTAGGTGACCTACACCTCTTCCTACAACTCACTGCCAAGGAGGACATCTCACTGTACGATCACGCCCTAGGCCATGCTACTGCTCCTGCTGCTACTGCTGACAGCACTGCCCGCTCACAGTGGCAGACTCGTGACGCCCACACTCGCTTCGCTATTCGCAACTCCGTGCCAATAGACGAGCATGAGCACTTTGGCCAGCACAAGACTGCACGCGCACTGTACAGCGCTGTCGTTGCCCGCTACTCCTCACCTGCCTCTGCCGCGCTAGGCCGTCTCTCCCTCCCCTACCTGTTTCCCGACCTGGCCTCGTTCCACACAGTCGCTGACCTCATCACGCACCTCCGTACTAGTGAGGCCCGCTTCCGTGCCGCCATGCCCGATGAGTTTCTTGCCACGAACCCCCCCCCGCTCTGGCTCACTCTCTACCACCTAGTCACCCACCTCCCTGACACTCTGCGTGCTGTCGGGGATCACTTCCTAGCTCGCTGCCCCACTGAGCTCACCATTGCCCTCCTCAAGAAGGAACTGCTTGCAGCTGAGCCTAGCATAGTCGCTGTAGGTGCCTCTCGTGGCGACCCCGCACCCCTTTCTTCGAGAGATGTTCCCCTTCCTCCCCTTCTTCGCTCTGTAGCCTCTGCTTCTGCTGTCGACCTCCTTGGTGCTGAGAAGGTAGGGACTGCGACTGCTTCGAGCTGGCGCCGCAGCGGCAAGGGCAAAGGGGGCAAGGGAGGCGGAGGTGACGGCAGGGGGAGGCGGTGGTGGGGGTGGTGGTGGCGGTGGGGGTGGTGGTGGGACTCGTGGGACTAGTGGCAGCGGTGGGGGTGGTGGCGGCAACGGCGGTGGACGCGGCGGCGGCAGGGGAGGAGGTGGTCGAGGCGGTGGTGGCGGCAGTGGTGGTCGTGGAGGCACTGGCGGTCGCCAGAGCCTACAGCACTCTCCGTCGCCCCAAGAGCTCCGTGAGTGGTACACTTGGCACGGGGGGGGGGGGGTGGTGGCCTTAGCTGCACGTACGTCATCCGCACTGGTGACCGCACTGGTCAGACGTGTGGGAGGGCGCACCCAACGCAGCACTGCTTCTCACGCCTTGACGACGCTTGGCGTACTCAGTTCCCTGCCGCCACTGAGCTGCCCCGCTGGGCTGATCTGATGAAGCAAAACATTGATATCTTTCCTCTAGACTTTGATGCTATTCTCTCTGCCATGTATGTGATGTCTATTCGTGGAGAGGGTGCCCACTACCTGTGTGTTCCGCCCGACCCGGGCATTCGACCCGGTGAGGCTACCGCTCTAGGTGCTAGAGTGTCTGCTACCCCAGGTGCTGGTGAGGCTGCTGCTCTAGGTGCTGGTGCGTCTGCGTCCCCTATTACTGAGTCGACTGAGGCACTGCACACCTTTAGACTAGACTCAGGTGCCTCCCGCTATCTCTTTTGTGACCGCACGGCTCTTGAGCAGCTTGCTCGACCCGTTGCAGTCTCTCTCGCTGACCCCTCTGGGGGTCCAGTCCTTGCGACCTCCTCCACTGTCCTCCCCTGTCCGGCCGTCCCGTCGGGCACACTGTCCGGTCTCTACCTCCCCTCGTTCTCTACGAACTTGGTGGCGGGTAATGCGCTCCTAGACAGGGGTGTTGACCTTTTCACCCCTGGCTACGAGCGCGTGACACACTGCACGTGTGCTCGGACGGGCCGTCACCTGGCGACCTTCACACGGCAGCCGGGGTCGGACCTGTACACACTGACTACTGAGTCCCCTCAGGTAGCTGCGTCTGCGTCTGCGTCAGGTCAGCTGTTGGCCCCCTGCTCGTGCTGCTCTCTGGCGCACGAGACAGTCCTCTGGCACCACCGCCTTGGTCACCCGTCCGTGCAGCGCCTTCGGGCAATGCACAAACGGTACCTTGTCTCTGGTCTTCCCAGGGTTCTCCCTCCCCTCCCACCCTCACCTGCTCCTTCCTGTCTTCCCTGTGTCGAGGGGCGGCAGCGCGCCGCTCCTCACTCCTCCTCGTTTCCCCCGACGAATGCTCCCTTGCAGACGCTCCACATGGACGTATGGGGCCCAGCCCGCGTCCGTGGTCAGGGTCAGGAGAGGTACTTCCTGATAGTTGTTGACGACTACTCGCGCTACACCACGGTCTTCCCCTTGCGCACCAAGGGTGAGGTCCCTGATGTTTTGATCCCTTGGATCCGCGCTTCTCGTCTCCAGCTCAGCGAGCGTTTCCACTCGGACTTTCCTGTCCTGCGCTTGCACTCTAACAGAGGTGGTGAGTTCTCCTCCGACCTCTTGGCAGCCTACTGTGCGGAGCACGGCATCCGCCAGTCGTTCACGCTTCCGGCCTCTCCACAGCAGAATGGGGTTACTAAGCGCCACATTGGCTTGGTCATGGAAGTCGCTCGTACCTCCTTGATCCATGCGGCTGCCCCCCACTTTCTGTGGCCGTTTGCGGTCCGATACGCTGCGCATCAGCTCAACCTCTGGCCCCGTGTCTCCTTGCCAGAGACTTCCCGGACACTGCGTTGGATGGGAGAGGTTGGCGATGCGTCGCGTTTCTGGGTCTGGGGATCTCGGGCTTTTGTTCGCGATACGTCAGCGCGCAAGCTATCCTCCCGCGCTGTTCCGTGTGTCTTCCTTGGCTTTGTTCTGGACGCGTCTGGTTGGCAGTTTTACCACGCCGCCTCGCGCCGTGTCCTCGCCTCTCAGGACGTCACCTTTGACAAGTCGGTACCCTTCTACCGCCTCTTCCCCTACCGCACTGCCCCGCTCCCTCCCCCGCCTCTCTTCCTCACGCCAGGTGCTGCTGCAGTAGACACCCTCCCCCCTCAGGGTGCCGCTCCCTTAGGTGTGTCCCAGGTAGACCTGGT
This sequence comes from Closterium sp. NIES-65, assembly GCA_948144175.1. Lineage (NCBI taxonomy): Eukaryota > Viridiplantae > Streptophyta > Zygnematophyceae > Desmidiales > Closteriaceae > Closterium > Closterium sp. NIES-65. The sequence goes on from CANXME010000843.1 coordinate 3,481,909, forward strand.
TGAGCTTGTCGAGGTAGCTTTCGACTCTTGTCCTCCTCGGGGTGCTGAGCCTGAGTGTGAGGAGCCTGGGGTTGCGGAGACTGGGGGTGCTGAACCTGGGGGTGCAGAGTCTGGGGGTGCTGAGCCTAGGGGTGCTGAGCCTGGGAGTGCAGAGTCTGGGGGTACTGAGTCTGGGGGTGCTGAGCCTGGGAGTGCTACGCCTGGAGGAGCTCTCTCCTCACAGCAGCTACGTGAGTGGTACTTACAGTACTGCAGCCTCAGGAGAGGTGCCTCTAGAGCTAGGGGTACTGCTAGAGCTGGTGCTCCTGCTTCCTCGCCTAGGCGGGAGCTGCCCTCTCCCCAGCGACTTCGTGAGTGGTACGCACGGCTCTGCAGTCTGAAGAGTGGCGCTCCTAGTGTCGCGGACCCTGCTACTGGTGCTGCGGACCCAGGAGTTGGAGGTGGTGCTGGTGCTGCGGACCCGGGCATTGGAGCTACTGCTGGTGCTGTAGACCCAGGCGTTGGAGCTGCTGCTGGTGCTGCTGACCCGGGCGTTGGAGCTGCTACTGGTGCTGCAGACTCGCGCGTTGGAGCTGCTGCTGGTGCTGCACAGCCGGGCATTGGAGCTGCTCCTAGTGCTGCAGACCCGGGCGTTGGAGGTGCTGGGGGTACTACTGGAGCTGTTGGAGGTTCTGGTGCTGTCTCTGCTGCTGCAGGGGGCACCTCACGGCCGCGGCCGTACTTTGTTCCACTCCTTCAGCAGGTTCTTGGTCAATCACCTCTGCCTTGTCCCCCTCCCTCTGTCGAGTGTCCACCGCCGGTCCAGTCGCTGTTACAGCTACCGCCTGCCTCGCCACTTCCTCGTCCTTCTCCCTACACTGGTCCTACACGCGGTCTCACAGAGCGTGGTTAGCCTGAGTCTCGCCCTGTGTTGCATGTGTCCCGTCCTGACTCGCCTGTTCGTACTACTTCCACCAGTCGCCGTACTCCGCGTGAGCGTCCGCCACCAGTCCCTGGCACACACCGGATGTCACTGCGTCCCTCCACTGCTCCACAGCGTGTCCCTCTGCCGTCTCCTCCTGAGTCCTCTCTTCCTGCTCTTGCTGACCCTGAGTCTGACTCTCTTCGCGTTGCCCTAGTTTCTGAGCTTGTCGACTTTGCTGCTCGTTGTCGTCTAGACTACGCTGCCAGTCTTGTCACTGAGTCTGAATCTGTCTGTCCTCCATCTATCGGGGGTGAGTGTGCTCTTAGCACGGACGTCCTTGAGGACAGACAAGAGGATCTTCAGTGTCTTGCAGCCGCTGCGCCCCATCTCGTGTCCATGCTAGTTGCCCCTGAGGGAGACCCGGATGCACCAGACATCCCGACTCCTCGATCGTACGCTGAGGCGATCGAGGGTCCCTACTCCTCTTAGTGGCAGTCAGCCATGGACGCAGAGATGGCTTCCTGGAAGTCCACAGGCACTTACGTCGACGAGGTTCCCCCACCTGGGGCGAACATCGTCAGTGGCATGTGGATTTTCAGGGTGAAGCGGCCGCCGGGTTCTCCGCCTGTCTTCAAGGCTCGTTACATTGCTCGAGGCTTCAGTCAGCGAGAGGGAGTAGACTTCTTCCAGACCTTCTCCCCAACCCCGAAGATGACCATTCTTCGGGTACTACTGCACGTTGCTGCTCAGCGCGACTACGAGCTTCACTCTCTTGACTTCAGCACAGCTTTCTTGCAGGGCAGTCTGCACGAGGAGATCTGGCTGCGCCGCCCTCCTGGCTTCACTAGGTCGTTCCCTCCTAGTACCCAGTGCAGCCTCCGCCGGCCGGTCTACGGTCTCCGCCAGGCGCCACGTAAGTGGCACGACACACTGAGGACTACTCTTGCGGCACTTCGGTTCTCTCCTTCTACTGCTGACTCGTTGTTGTTTCTACGCACGGACACTTCACTGCCACCGTTCTACATCCTTGTGTACGTCAACGACTTGGTCTTTGCCATAGCCGACACTGAGTCTCTCGCCCACGTGAAGTCGGAGCTGCAGAAGAGACACACGTGCACAGACCTGGGTGAACTGCGCATCTAACTTGGCTTTCAGATCACACGAGATAGAGCACGCCGCACCATTACCCTGACTTAGTCACACATGGTGCAGCAGGTCCTTCAGCGCTTCGGCTTCACTTGGTCCTCAGCACAGGCCTCTCCTCTGGCTATAGGTCACTCGCTCTCAGCTCTGCCTTCGGATGAGTCTGTAGAGTTGAGTGGTCCTTACGTAGAGCTAGTTGGTTGCCTCATGTACCTGATGACTTGCACTCGTCCTGACCTAGCATACCCTCTTGGCCTTCTGGCTTGCTATGTGGCTCTTGGTCGTCACCAAAAGGTGCACTGGGATGCTGCAAAGAGGGTATTGCGCTACTTGTGCAGTACATCAGGCATGGGGCTCGTGCTTGGAGGAGGGAGCTCAGTTGTTCTCACCGGGCACTCAGATGCTTCTTGGGCTGACGACCAGGCTACTTAGCGGTCGTCACAGGGTTACACCTTCACCCTTGGCTCTGGTTCAGTTTCGTGGCGCTCTACTCGTTCGTCTTCGGTTCTCAGCTCCAGTTGTGAGGCTGAGATCTACGCCACAGCCATGGCTGCACAGGAGTTACGCTGGCTCACCTACCTGCTGACCGACCTTGGAGAGCAGCCTAGTTCTCCTCCAGTGCTTTATGCCAACAACAAGGCTGCCATTGCCTTTTGTCACGAGCATAGACTGGAGCACAGAACGAAGCACATCGCTCTCCGTTACTTCCTTGCTTGTGAGCTTCAGCAGCGTGGTCAGCTTCGTCTGCGGTACGTGGCCTCTTAGGCCAACACCGCTGATATTTTCACCAAGGCACTTCAGCCTGGTGATCATCAGCGCTTCTGTACTTTGTTGGGGCTAGTGCCCACTTTGTCTCACTTGTTGTAGGCTTTGCCTGTACTGTGATCTCTATATATACTCCTGCCTGTTTGCTCTGCTAGGTTGAGATCACCCTTGCTGTCTGTACTACTTATATATACTTCTGCATGTGAACTGGCCTTGTGGCCCTTTGCTTGTGCTCGCAGTGTGTGGTGACGTTGTGATCCACCCAGAGCTTGCTTGCCTTTCTTGACTGGTCTTGTGACCCCTTGTTCTCCCCCACTTTGCCTATGGGGGTGTGTCAAACACTATATGTGTTATTATTGTGTAGGCTATAGTGGGTTAGCCTTTAGGAGGTACACAAAGTTAGGGTTTCCTACTTGTACTCCAACTTTCATAGTTCAATCACTTCTTGTTCGTAACAATTCTAACATGCGTCGCACGTTTCCTTCATACTATATACAACGAACCATATCATGTTACGGTATTTCTCGACATCGTCTTTGAAATCTCTTGCATTTTTTCATTGGTGGTTGTACATTGTTTCGCCGCCCTCCAGCGGCCCCGTCGCGCCCTTCCGAGGCCCTGTCGCCGCCCTTTCAGCGGCCCCGTCGCCGCCCTTTCAGCGGCCCTGTCGCCGCCCGCCCCTTCAGCGGCCCCGTCACCACCCTTACGCGGCTTAGTCGCCGCCCTTTCAGCGGCCCGTCGCCGCCCTTTCAGCGGCCCGTCGCCGCCCTTTCAGCGGACCCGTCGCCGCCCTTCCGCGGCCCAGTCGACGCCCTTTCAGCGGCCCGTCCCCGCCCTTTCAGCGGCCCCGTCGCCGCCCTTCCACAGCCTCGTCGCCGCTCAGCCGCCCAGCGCCCGAGCACCCGAGCAGCCCAGCAACCGAGCCGCCCAGTCGCCGAGCAGCCGAGCCGCCGAGCCGCCGAGTTGCCCGACCGCCGAACCGCCCAGCAGCTGTGCCGCCGAGCCGCCGAACCGCACCGCAGCCGAGGCGCTGCCGCCTGTCGGCCTGCCCGAGACCGCCCCACTTGCCTGGTAAGAGCAGTGCCTCTGCCACTGCATTGCCCTGCCCCACTGTACTCACTGCCTGTCTACTGCTGTCATGGCCTCCCCTAGTGTTCTCATCTTTGATGCTGAGGGTCGGGCAGTTGACTTTGAGGTCTGGGTAGATGATATGCAGCTTTTCCTATAGTGCGATAGGGCAGACGGTCTCTCCCTGTTTGACCTCACTTCTCGTGCCTCTCCTGCCCCTGCTGCTGATGCTGACGCCACTGTTCGCTCACAGTGGGCCACGCGGGATGCTGCTGCTCGCCTTGTTGTGCGCCGCCACTAACCGACCACAAAGCGTGCACACTTTAGCCAGTACAAGAGTGCTCAGACCTTGTACGACGCTGTAGTTGCACGCTACTCTTCCCCTGCCATTGCTGCACTGAGCCGCCTCATGCTACTGTACCTCTTCCCTGACCTTGCTGCCTTTCCCACAATTTCTGCTCTCATTACGCACCTCCACACTAGTCACACTCGCTACCGCGCTGCGCTTCCTGCTGAGTTCTGCGCCAAGACCCCCCCCCCCCCCCATGTACACCACCCTCTACTACATAGTCACCCGGCTCCCTGACTCTTTCCGCGTAGTCAGGGACCACTTCCTCTCAGTTAGCCCCATCACTCTCACTGTTGACCTCCTCGAGAAGGCCCTCCTAGCAGCAGAGAAGAGTATAGTCGCTGTAGGAGCCTCTCGTGGTGACCCTCGCACCCCCGTCTTTGAGGGGTGTTCTCCCTCCCCCCTCTTGCCCTCTGTTGCCTCTGCTACTGCGCCCGACCTCGTTGGTTTCGAGTCGGTCGGCGCTGCGTCTGCCCCGAGCGGGAGATGCCGCACCGGCAAGGGCAAGGGGGGCAAGGGCGCTGGAGGAGCTGGCGGGGGCGGTGGAGGTGGTGGTGGAGGCAGTGGAGGGAGTGGGGATGGTGGTGGGAGTGGTGCTGGGGGTGGCGGCGGCGGCGGCAGCAGTGGAGGTGGCGGTGGTGGCGGAGGGAGCGGAGGCGGCGGAGGTGGCGGAGGAGGCGGAGGTGGAGGAGGCGGCGGAGGCGGCGGTGGCTGTGGAGTGGGTTGCGACTCTGCGCTGAGGAGTGGCTCAAGTGGTGGTCCGCGCCAGCAGCAGCGGACTAGTGTGACCCTGTCCCCTCAGCAGCTTCGTGAGTGGTACACTACGCGTCAGCGCGGTGGGGGTTTTGGTCCTGCACTTATGTCCTCTGTACCGGCGACCGAGCTGGTGAGCAGTGCGGAGGCCCGCACTCCACCCAGCACTGCTTCGGTCGCCTAACGGACGGGTGGCGTCGCCAGTTCCCTGAGGCGTCAAAGATCCCTCGCTGGGGAGATCTGTCTAGGGCGGGGGTTGCCGTCTTTGTTCTTGACTATGATGCTATCCTTGCTGCCATGTATTCTGTGACTACTAGTGTTCAGGGTGACTGTTACCTGTGTGTACCGCCTGACCCAAGCATTGAAGCTGCTGCTCTAGGTGCTAGTGCGTCAGCTTCCCCAGGTGCCGGTGCGTCTGCTGCCCCAGGTGCCAGTGCGTCTGCTGACCCAAGTGCTGGTGAGTCTACGCTCTCAGGTACTACGTCGGCTCAGACCTTCCACACCTTCACCCTTGACTCGGGTGCGTCCCGCTCCTTCTTTCAAGACCACACCACTCTTACGCCACTCAGTCAGCCGGTTGCAGTCTCCTTGGCAGACCCCTCTGGGGGTACTATCCTGGCTAGCTTCTCCACTGTCTTACCGTGCTCGGCAGCCCCCTCTGGCACCCTGTTAGGTCTCTACCTCCCCTCGTTCTCTACGAACTTGGTGAGTGGAGCAAACCTACAGGATAGCGCCGTGTTTTGTCCTACCAGGACGTCACCTTTGACGAGTCGGTGCCTTACTACCGTCTCTTCCCTTACCTTACTGCGCCTCTCCCCCCGCCGCCGCTCTTCCTTGCACCAGGTCCTCCCCCGGTAGACGCCCTCCCCCCTCAGGGTCCTGCCCCGTCAGGTGTGTCCCAGGTAGACGCAGTCGAGCCTGTCGAGGTAGCTGTTGACTCTGGTGCTGCTAGAGGTGCTGAGCCTGGGGGTGCTCAGACTGGGGGTGCTGAGACTGGGGGTGTTGAGCCTGGTGGTGCGGAGTTTGAGGGGTGCTGAGTCTGGGGGCGCTGAGCCTGGGGGTGCTGGGTCTGGGGGTGCAGAGCGTGTGGGTGCGGAGCCTGGAGGTGCGGCGCCTAGGGGTGCCGAGCCTGGGGGCGCTGGGTCTACTCGTAAGGCCGCCGGTGGTGCTTCGTCGAGGCGGGAGCCACTCTTTCCACAAGAGTTGCGCGAGTGGTTTGCCCGCCGCTGGAGACGTGCTGCTGAGATTGGGGGTGCTGTTGGGGCTACTAGAGTTGGTCCTGCTGGAGCTGCTGGCGGTACTAGTACTGCTGGAGCTGGAGCTGCTGGGGATGTTGGCGCTGGTGTTTCTACTGGCGCTGGTGCGTCTTGGGGTGCAGCTGAGGCTGTTGGAGCTGACGGTCCTACTGGAGTTGGTGATGCTGGAGCTGGAGCTGCTGGGGTTGTTGGCGCTGGCGGTGCTGCTGGCGCTAGTCCTTCTGAGGGTGCTGGAGTTTGCGCTGGTGGAGGTGGAGGTTCTGCTCGCGCTGGTGCTGCCGTTGGGGGTACTGCTAATGAACTATGAAACAGTTGGGTACAAGTACTAACCCTAATTGGGTTGTACCCCTTATGGGCTACCCCACTACAGCCTACACAAATGTATAAGCTATAATGTTCTAACACACCCCCATAGGCAAAGTGGGGGAGAACAAGTGGTCACAAGACCAGTCAAGCAAAGCAAAGCAAAGCAAGCTCAGGGTGGATCACAAAGTCACCACACAGTCCGAGCACAAGAGCAAGGCCACAAGGCCAGTTCACATGCAAGATCATATATAAAAAGGTAAACAAGCAAGTGCAGGTATAGAAAGAGTACAGTACAAACAAGATCAAGAAGTGAGCAAGTGAGGCCAGGTAGGCACAAGACCTAGCAAAGTACAGAAGCGCTGATGATCACAAGGCGGAAGGGCCTTGGTGAAGATATCAGCAGTGTTGGCCTCATAGGCCACGTAGTTGAGGCCGAGCTGACCACGCTGCTGCAGCTCACGAGACAGGAAGTAGCGGAGAGCAATGTGCTTCGTTCTATGCTCGAGTCTGTGCTCCCGACACAAGGCCAGAATGGCCTTGTTGTCTACGTATAGAACTGGAGGAGAACGAGGCGGCTCTCCTAGGTCAAGCAGCAGGTAGGTGAGCCAACGTAGCTCCTGAGCAGCCATGGCCCCCGCGTAGATCTCAGCCTCACAGCTGGAGCCGAGAACAGAGGACAAGAGGGTAGACCGCCACGAAATAGAGTCGGAGCCAAGGCTGAAGGTGTAACCCTGTGATGACCGCTGTGTAGCCTTGTCGTCAGCCCCAGAAGCGTCAGCGTGACCTATGAGGACTACTCGACGTCGCCCTCCAAGCACTAGCCCCATGCCTGACGTACTGCACACATAGCACAAAACCCTCTTCGCTGCAGCCGTGTGCTCTGGTCTATGTCTCCCAGGAGCAACAAAGCGTGCCAAGATGCTAAGAGGGTATGCAAGATCAGGTCGTGTGCAGATCATCAGGTACATGAGGCAGCCAACAAGCTCTGGATACGGGCCACTCGACTCTACGGACTCATCCGAAGGCAGAGCTGAGAGCGAGTGGCGAGTAGACAGAGGAGTGGCCTGAGGCGAGGAGTACGTGAAGTCGAAACGCTGAAGGACCTGCTGCACCATGTGTGACTGAGTCAGGGTAATGGTGCGCTGTGCTCTGTCTCGGGTGATCTGCAAGCCAAGGTAGCTGCGCAGTTCACCCAGGTCTGTACACGTGTGTCTCTTCTGCAGCTCAGACTTCACGTGGGCGAGTCCAGCAGTGTGAGCAGTGGCAAAGACCAAGTCATCGACGTACACAAGGATGTGGAACGGCGGCAAAGAGGTGTCGGTGCGCAGAAACAGCGACGGGTCGGGTGTAGAAGGAGCAAACCCAAGAGCCCTAAGTGTAGTCCTCAGTGTGTCGTGCCACTCACGGGGCGCCTGGCGGAGACCGTAGACTGGCCGCCGGAGGCTCCACTCGGTACCAGGAGGAAACGACCCAGTGAAGCCAGGTGGGCGGCGCAGCCAGATCTCCTCGTGCAGGCTGCCCTGCAGGAAAGCTGTGCTGAAGTCAAGAGAGTGAAGCTCGTAGTCGCGCTGAGCGGCTATGTGCAGCAGCACCCGAAGAGTGGTCATCTTCGGGGTGGGAGAGAAGGTCTTAAAGTAGTCAACTCCCTGCCGCTGACTGAATCCTCGAGCCACGTAACGCGCCTAGAAGACAGGCGGAGAGCTCGGCGGCCGCTTCACCCTGAAGATCCACATCCCACTGATGATGTTCGCCCTAGGTGGGGGAACCTCGTCGACGTAGGTGCTTGTGGACTTCCACGAAGCCATCACTGCGTCCATGGCTGACTACCACTGAGAGGAGTAGGGACCCTCGATCGCCTCAGCGTACGATCGAGGAGTCGGGATGTGTGGTGCATCCGGGTCTCCCTCAGGAGCAATCAGCGTGGACACGTGATGAGGCAAAGCAGCAGCAAAGCACTGGAACTCCTCCTGCCTGTCCTCAAGGACGTCCATGCTGAGAGCACACTCACCCTCAAAGGACGGAGGACAGACAGACTCAGACTCAGCAATAAGAGTGGCAGCGTAGTTTAGACGACAGCGAGCAGCGAAGTCGACAAGCTCAGCAACTAGAGCAGACGCAGCAGTGGACTCAAAGGAAGGGTCAGTGAAAACAGTAGCAAGAAGGCGCGTGACCGAAGGACTAGCAGCAGGAAGGGAGTTAGACCCTGGGTCAGCAAGAGAAGGAAAAGAGGACTCTGGAGGAGACGGCAACGGGACACGCAGAGGAGCAGTGGACATACGCAGTGCCATCTGGTGTGTGCCGGGGACCGCAAGAGGACGCGGACGTGGAGCACGACGACTAGTGCAAGCCGCACGAACAGGAGACGCAGGACGAGACGCAGGCTCACGACGCTCAGCAAGACCTCCAGTAGGACCAGTGTAGGGAGAAGGAGCAGGTAGCGGGGAGGCGGGCTGTAACTGTGACTGCGACTGGACAGGCTGCGGACACTCTAAGGGAGGAGCAAGACCAAGAGAGGGAGGGAGACCAAGAACCTGCTCCAGGAGCGGAACGAAGTACGTCCTCGGCCGCTCAGCGCCTCCAGAACCAGCAAGGACGGCACCAGTACCCCCAGCGGCAGCACCAGCGCCAGCAAAACCTCCTGCTCCAACAGCGCCAACTCCAGCACCCTCAGAAGCACCAGCGCCAGCAGCACCTCCAGCGCCAACACCCCCAGTAGCTCCAGCTCCAGCAGCACCAACTCCAGTAGGAACGTCATGACCAGCTGCCTCAGCAACACCCCTAGACGCACCAGCACTAGTAGAAACACCAGCGCCAACACCCCCAGCAGCTCCACCTCCAGCAGCACCAGCACCGACAGCAGCTCCAGCAGCACCCCCAGACCCAGCAGCACGTCTTCAGCGGCGGGCGAACCAGTCGCGCAGCTCCTGTGGAGAGAGCAGCTCCCGCCTCGACGAAGCACCGTCGGCAGCCACACGAGCAGACCTAGCACCCCCAGGCTCCGCACCCCCAGGCTCAGCACCCCGAGGCTCAGCACCCCCAGACTCAGCACTCCCAGGCTGAGCACCCCCAGTCTCAGCACCCCCAGACTCAGCACCCCCTGACCCGGCACCCGCAGACCCGGCACCCGCAGGCTCAGCACCTCTAGCAGCACCAGAGTCAACATCTACCTCGACAGGCTCAACTGCGTCTGCCTCGGACCCACCTGAAGGGGTAGGACCCTGAGGAGGGAGGGGATCTACCCGGGTAGCACCTGGTGCAAGGAAGAGTGGCGGCGGGGGGAGGGGCGCAGTGCGGTAGGGGAAGAGACGGTAGTAAGGCATCGACTCGTCAAAGGTGACGTCCTGGGAGGACAAAACACGACGCATGGTGGGGTGGTAAAACTGCCAGCCAGGCGCGTCAGGGGGGAAGCCAAGGAAGACGCAAGGAACAGCTTGGGGGGACAGCTTGTCCGCAGACAAGTCGCGGACAAACGTCCGAGATCCCCAGACCCGAAACGCAGACGCATCGCCAACCTTCCCTGTCCACCACAAGGCGGGGGAGGTTTCTGGCAAGGAGACTCGGGGCTGAAGGTTGAGCTGATGCACGGCGTACTGAACCGCAAACGGCCATAGAAAATGGGGGGCAGCCGCATGCATTTTGGACGTAAGCGCGACGTCCATGACCATGCCAGTGCGGCGCTCAGCAATCCCATTTTGCTGTGGAGAGGCCGGAAGCGTGAAGGTCTGGCGGATACCCTGTGCCTGACAAAAGGCTCCCAGATGGGCAGAGGAAAACTCTCCGCCTCTGTCCGAGTGCAGACACAGAACAGGAAAGTCCGAGCCGAAACTCTCTCCGAGCTGGAGATGAGCTGTGCGGATCCAGTCGATCAACACCTCAGTGACGTCACCCTTGCTGTGCAAGGGGAAGACTGTGGTATAACGCGAGTAGTCGTCAACGACCAGCCACAGGAGTGGCCTGTGCTGAGGACCAGGTGAAGCCGAAGCGCTGAAGGACCTGCTGCACCATGTGTGACTGAGTCAGAGTAATGGTGCAGCGTGCTCTGTCTCGCGTGATCTGAAAGCCAAGGTAGCTACGCAGTTCACCCAGGTCTGTGCACGTGTGTCTCTTCTGCAGCTCGGACTTCACGTGGGCGAGAGACTCATTGTGAGCTGTGGCAAAGACCAAGTCGTCGACGTACACGAGGATGTAGAACGGCGGCAGCGACGTGTCGGTGCGTAGAAACAGCGACTGGTCAGCAGTAGAAGGAGAGAACCCATGTGCTGCAAGAGTAGTCCTCAGTGTGTCGTGCCACTCACGTGGCGCCTTGCGGAGACCGTAGACCGGCAGGCGGAGGCTCTAGTGGGTACCAGGAGGGAACGACCCAGTGAAGCCAGGTGAGCGGCGCAGCCAGATCTCCTCGTGCAGACTGCCCTGCAAGAAAGCTGTGCTGAAGTCAAGAGAGTGAAGCTCGTAGTCACGCTGAGCAGCGATGTGCAGCAGTACCCGAAGAGTGGTCATCTTCGGGGTCGGGGAGAAGGTCTGGAAGAAGTCAACTCCCTCTCGCTGACTGAAGCCTCGAGCAAAGTAACGCGCCTTCAAGACAAGCGGAGAACCAGGCGGCCACTTCACCCTCAGGGTCAGCAAGAGCAGGAAGAGAGGACTCAGGAGGAGACGGCAGAGGGACACGCTGTGGAGCACTGGAGGGATGCAGTGACATCCGGTGTGTGCCAGGGACCGGTGGCGGACGCTCACGCGGAGGACGGCGACTGGTGGAAGTAGAACGAACAGGGGACTCAGGACGGGACACAGGCGACACACGGTGAGACTCAGGCTGACGACGCTGGACACTCTACAGAGGGAGGGGGACGAGTGTAGGGAGAAGGACGAGGAAGTGGCGAGGCAGGCGGTAGCTGTAACTGCGACTGGACCGGCGGTGGACACTCTACAGAGGGAGGGGGACAAGGCGGAGGTGATTGACCAAGAACCTGCTGAAGGAGTGGAACAAAGTACGGCTGCGGCCGTGAGGTGCCCCCTACAGCAGCAGAGATAGCACCAGAACCTCCAGCAGCTCCAGCAACATCCCTAGCACCTCCAACGTCCGGGTCTGCAGCACCAGCAGCGGCTCCAACGCCCGGGTCCGCAGCACCAGCAGCAGCTCCAACGCCCGGGTCTGCAGCACCAGTAGTTGCTCCAATGCCCGGGTCTGCAGTACCAGCAGCAGCTCCAACGCCCGGGTCCGCAGCACCAGCAGCAGCTCCAACGCCCGGGTCCGCAGCACCAGCAGCAGCTCGAACGCCCGGGTTTGTAGTACCGGCAGCAGCTCCAACTCCAGGGTCTGCATCACCAGGAGCAGGGTCCGGGACACTAGGAGCGCCACTCCTAAGACTGCAGCGCCGTGTGTACCACTCACGAAGACGCTGGGGAGAGGGCAGCTCTCGCCTAGGCGAGGAAGCACGAGCACCAGCTCCAGCAGCACCTCTCCTGAGGCTGCAGTACTGTAAGTACCACTCACACAGCTGCTATGAGGAGAGAGCTCCTCCAGGCGTAGCACTCCCAGGCTCAGCACCCCCAGGCTCAGCACCCCCAGACTCAGCACGAGCAGGCTCCGTACTCCCAGGCTCAGCACCCCAAGACTCCTCAACCCCAGGCTCAGCACCCCTAGACTCTGCACCCCCAGGCTCAGCACCCCCAGTCTCCGCAACCCCAGGCTCCGCACACTCACGCTCAGCACCCCGAGCAGGACGAGAGTCAACCGCTACCTCGACAGGCTCAACCAGGTCTACCTGGGACACACCTAAGGGAGCGGCACCCTGAGGGGGGAGGGGGTCTACCACAACAGCACCTGGCGCGAGGAAGAGAGGCGGGGGAGGGAGCGGGGCTGTGCGGTAGGGGAAGAGGCGGTAGAAGGGTACCGACTTGTCAAAGGTGACGTCCTGAGAGGGGAGGACACGCCACGAGGTAGGGTGGTAAAACTGCCAACCAGCCGCGTCCGGAACAAAGCCTAGGAAGACACACGGAACAGCGCGGGAGGAGAACTTGTCCGCGGACGTATCGCGAACAAAAGCTCGGGATCCGCAGACCCGAAAACGCGACGCATCGCCAACCTCTCCCGTCCAACGCTGTGTCGGGGAGGTCTCTGGCAAGGAGACACGGGGCCAGAGGTTGAGCTGATGCGCAGCGTATCGGACCGCAAACGGCCACAGAAAGTGGGGGGCAGCCGCATGGATCAGGGAGGTACGAGCGACCTCCATGACCAAGCCAATGCCATGCTCAGCAACCCCGTTCTGTTGTGGCAAGGCCGGAAGCGTGAACGACTGGCGGATGCCGTGCTCCGCACAGTAGGCTGCCAAGAGGTCGGAGGAGAACTCACCACCTCTGTCAGAGTGCAAGCGCAGGACAGGAAAGTCCGAGTGGAAACGCTCGCTGAGCTGGAGACGAGAAGCTGATCCAAGGGATCAAAACATCAGGGACCTCACCCTTGGTGCGCAAGGGGAAGACCGTGGTGTAGCGCGAGTAGTCGTCAACAACTATCAGGAAGTACCTCTCCTGACCCTGACCACGGACGCGGGCTGGGCCCCACACGTCCATGTGGAGCGTCTGCAAGGGAGCAGTCGTCGGGGAAAACGAGGAGGAGTGAGGAGCAGCGCGCTGCCGCCCCTCGACACAGGGAAGGCAGGGAGGAGTAGGCGAGGCTGGGAGGGGAGGGAGAACCATGGGAAGACCAGAGACAAGGTACCGTTTGTGCATTGCCCGAAGGCGCTGCACGGACGGGTGACCAAGGCGGTGGTGCCAGAGGGCTGTCTCGTGCGCCAGAGAGCGGCACGAGCAGGGGGCCGACAGCTGACCTCACGCAGACGCAGACGCAGCTACCTGAGGAAACTCTGTAGTTAGTGTGTACAGGTCCGACCCCGGCTGCCGTGTGAAGGTCGCCAGGTGACGGCCCGTATGAGCACACGTGCAGTGTGTCACGCGCTCGTAGGCAGGGGTGAACTGGTGAACACCCCTGTCCTGGAGTGCACTCCCCGCCACCAAGTTCGTAGAGAATGAGGGGAGGTAGAGACCGGACATTGTGCCCGACGGGACGGCCGTACAGGGGAGGACAGTGGAGGAGGTCGCAAGGACTGGACCCCCAGAGGGGTCAGCGAGAGAGACTGCAAGGGGCCGAGCAAGCTACTCAAGAGCCGTGCGGTCACGAAAGAAACAGCGGGAGGCACCTGAGTCTAGTGTAAAGGTGTCCAGTGCCTCAGTCGACTCAGTAACAGAAGGCGCAGACGCACCAGCACCTAGAGCAGCAGCCTCACCAGTACCTGGGGTAGCAGACACTCTAGCCCTAGAGCGGTAGCCCAACCGGGTCGAATGCCCGGGTCGGGCGGAACACACAGATACTGGGCACCCTCTCCACTAATAGACATCACATACATGGCAGAGAGAATAGCATCAAAGTCTAGTGCAAAGATATCAATGTTTTGCTTCATCAGATCAACTTAGCGGGGCAGCTCAGTGGCGTCAGGGAACTGAGTACGCCAAGCGTCATCACGGCGTGAGGAGCAGCGCTGCGTGGGATGCGCCCTCCCACACGTCTGACCAGTGCGGTCACTAGTGCGGATGACGTACGTACAGCTAAAGCCACCACCCCCCCCGTGCCGAGTGTACCACTCACGGAGGTCCTTGGGCGACGGAGAGTGCTGTAGGCTCTGGCCACCGCCAGTGCCTCCACGACCACCAGTGCCGCCACCACCTCCTCGACCACCTCCTCCCCTCCTGCCGCCGCGTCCACCGCCGCCCCCACCACCGCCCCCGCCCCTGCCACCGCCTCCGCCGTTGCCGCCACCACCCCGACCGCTGCCACTAGCCCCACCAGTCCCACCACCACCCCCACCGCCGCCACCACCCCCACCACCGTCTCCCCCGCCGTCACCTCCGCCTCCCTTGCCCCCTTTGCCCTTGCCGCTGCGGCGCCCGCTCGAGGCAGACGCGGCCCGGACCTTCTCAAAACCAAGGAGGTTGATAGCAGAAGCAGAAGCTACAGAGGGAAGAAGGGGGGAAGGGGAACACCCCTCAAAGAAAGGGGTGCGGGGGTCGCCACGAGAGGCACCTACAGCGACTATGCTAGCCTCAACTGCAAGCAGTTCCTTCTCGAGGAGGGCAATGGTGAGCTCAGTGGGGCAGCGAGCTAGGAAGTGATCCCCGCCAGCACGCAGAGTGTCTGGGAGGTGGGTGACTAGGTGGTAGAGAGTGAGCCAGAGCGGGGGGGGGTTCGTGGCAAGAAACTCATCGGGCATGGCGGCACGGAAGCGGGCCTCACTAGTACGGAGGTGCGTGATGAGGTCAGCGACTGTGTGGAACGAGGCTAGGTCGGGAAACAGGTAGGGGAGTGAGAGACGGCCTAGCGCGGCAGAGGCAGGTGAGGAGTAGCGGGCAACGACAGCGGTGTATAGTGCCTGTGCAGTCTTGTGCTGGCCAAAGTGCTCGCGCTCGTCTATCGGCAGGGAGTTGCGAATAGCGAAGCGAGCGTGGGCGTCACGAGTCTGCCACTGTGAGCGGGCAGTACTGTCAGCAGTAGCAGCAGGAGCAGTAGCATGGCCTAGGGCGTGATCGTACAGTGAGATGTCCTCCTTGGCAGTGAGCTGTAGGAAGAGGTGTAGGTCATCTAGCCACGTATCGAACTTCACTGGGCGGCCCTCAGCATCGAAAGCTAGCACAGGATGGCTAGCCATAACAGCAGTAGAGTAGCTGTAGAGTAGCAGTAGTTGCACCCTAAAACAGTAGGCAGAGCGGCTTGGTCCAGTACGGGCGGAAAGCGAGCTCACGTGTGCGCGAAGCGTGTACAAGCGTGCGGGAAGCGAACTCGGGTGTGCGGTAAGCAAACGTAGGTGTGCGGTAGTTGCACTAGTAGTAGGTTCAGGTGGGGCGGCTCGACTCGGGTAGGGCGGCTTGGCTGGGTTCGGGCGACGCGGCTCGGTTCGGGCTGAGCGGCTCGGTTCGGGCGGCTCGGTTCGGGCTGGGCGGCTCGTGGGTGCTAAGGAGCGGCGCGCGGGTCGAGAGGGGGGGCCGACGGGGCCGCTAAGGGGCGGCTCGTGGAGGTGATGGGGCCGGCTGGGGCCTCTAACGGGGTCGCGCGTGGGGTCGACGGGGCCAGCGGGGCCGCTAAGGTGCGGCTCGTGGGGTTGACGGGGCCGGCTGGGGCCTCTAAGGGTGGGACGCGCGAGGTCGACGGGGCCAGCGGGGCCGCTAAGGGGCGGTACGTGGGGTCGACGGGGCCACTAGAGGGCGACGCGCGGGGCAACCGGGGCTGACGGGGCCGCTAAGGGGCGGCGCGCGGGGCAACCTAAGAGGGAGGCGGGTCGTGGGGCCTTAGGGGGCCGTGAAAAACGGGGCGCACGAGGGCGCTAGGGGGGAGGCGCTCGAGGGCGCTCCGACAGTAGGGCGCACGAGGGCGCTAGTAGGTAGCAGTAGTGGTGGGCCCTAGGAATCGGTCCTAGCGGAGGACCTGCTCTGATTCCATGTTACGAACAAGAAGTGATTGAAGTATGAAAGTTGGAGTACAAGTAGGAAATCCTAACTTTGTGTACCCCCTAAAGGCTAACCCACTATAGCCTACACAATAATAACACACTTGGTGTTTGATAAAAGAGCCTGCGACGGTTCAGCAGGCTCTGGGGGGGGAACAAAAAGAAAAATGGCGCGAAGCCATGGACAAGGAGCTGAAGGCACTGGAGGAACGCAACACGTGGAAGGTGGTTCCTATCGGTGTGGCACGGAACAAGACAGTACTCACCGGGAAATGGGTCTTCCGTGTGAAGACAAAGGCCGATGGCACCATCGAAAAATTCAAAGCACGCTGGGTTGTTCGTGGCTTCGACCAAGAGCATGGCCGTGACTTCACCGAAAAATTTGCTCCATTCAGCCAACACACCTCGCTACGCATCCTTCTCGCGATCGCCGCCATGAAGAAGAAGAAGCGAAGGCAAATCGACGTCGCTAATGCATTCCTCTACGCACCCGTCGACGTCGAGATCTTCGTTGAGCTACCACACAGCCCCAGCACGAACTCGAAACACGTTTGTCAACTACTCAAGTCACTCTACGACATCAAGCAAGCCCCGCGATTATGGCAACAATACCTACACGCTCGCCTCATTGGCATCGGCTTCAAGCAACTACCATACGACAAGGGCATGTACCGGCTCTCGAAAGGTACCGACTACGTCCTGCTAATCGTCTATGTAGACGACCTACTCTACATTGGCTCAACCGAAGGCATTACAACCTGTTTCGAAGGGGAGCTACAGCAAGACCTCACACTCACGGTCTCACCTACCGTCACACAGTACCTCGGCCTCAACATCCGAGAAGAAGACGCTATCTACCTCAGCGCCGCGAATTACGCCGAAACCATTGCCAAACGTTTCGCACTCACACCAACAGCTATCTCCACACCGTACCACTACACGACTGTATGCAACAAGGAAGGCTCCGCTCTACTCAAGCCCGCCGGCATCCGCGACTACCAGAGAAGGCTGGGCTGCCTTCTCTTCGCAGCTGTCACCTGCCACCCAGATCTATCCTACTCTGCAAGCCAGCTCGCCACCTACCTCAAGAGGCCTGAAGCGGAACATCCGATGGAGCTCGACCGCGCTCTTCACTACCTTGTCAGTACCCCGACGATCGGACTGACTTATCATAAGAACGCAACTACAACGCCTAAGTTTATCGGCTACGTCGACGCAGACCACGCAGGCGACTCCGACAACAGGCAATCACACACCGGCTACATCTACCGTCTCAAGCCTATCGGGCCTATCTCCTCGCAATCGAGCAAACAAGAACTAATTGCTCTCTCGTCAGCTGAAGCAGAATATATTGCACTCTGCTCAGCCACCAAGGAAGGACTCTACCTTCGCGAGCTGCTGGAAGAAGCGAAGTTAGCCGAGTTACACAACTTCACCCTAGTCTGCGACAACCAGTCGGCAATTCGCATCGCCAACAAGAGCGGCCTCGCGAACAGGACAAAACACATTGCCCTACGATATTTCTTCGTGAAGGACGAGATCGAGAAGGGAAGGCTTGAGCTGTCATACTGCCCCACGTCCAAGATGGCAGCTGATTACCTGACCAAGAAGCTCGGAAAGCAGAAGTTCGAATATTGCATGCTGCTGACTGGACAGAGCCACGTCAGCGATACTCCAGAAGCGAAGGGGAGTGTTGGAAACAGTCGTTCCTAAGCGCCTCTGTCGTGTCGAAACACTAAGGCACAAGCGAAGCAGAGCATATCGAGGCACCAACGAGTCAACTCTCGGAGGTTGAAGTAACCGCTGGAGGTTACGCGAAAGTCAAAGGTCAGCGACCTTTGACCTGACAAATGCAGTGCGACAGCAAGGACACACAACTGACTCGTTACAGAGCAGTTGCACGAGTCGTCACTGTATCGAACCGCAAGAGTAAAGTAGTTATAACTGTGTCTCTTCATATTCCCTGTATTCATATATAATCTTGTATCTCTTTGCTTTAATCAATTCACTTTGCCCTCACATAATAGCGCAAGGTGGTTCACAAACTCTTTATTAAGACGCTTCCGCTACTACATGAACTCTACCCAGAATTCACCTTTGCAAAGATCCTAAGGGCTTTTTCAGCCCAACATGGTATCAGATCAAAGGTACCTGGCGGAAAGGGGAATCAAGCAGATCATCTCCCTTCCCTATGTCAGATTTATATGGCATAGCTATTGTAGGCTATAGTGGGGTAACACATATGGAGTACAACTTTCTACGGTTTGCATTTGTACCCAACTTTCACTTAGTCATTCCATTCCTCGTTCTAGTTTTCTCATGGTATCGAGCAGGTTCCCTTGTGGGAACTGTTCCTAGGGCCCACCGATTCATTTTTTTTTTCCTGCCCGGAGCGCGCTCAGCCCCTGTCCGAGTCGCGCTTCCCTCTCTCGACCCTGTCGCGCCGCCTTAGCGGCCCCGTCGCGTCGCGCTAACGGCCCCGTCGCGTCGCCCTCGCGGCCCCATCCCGTCGCGCCGCCCTCGCGGCCCCGATCCGCCGCCCTAGCGGCCCCATCGCCTACTCCTTCGGTCCCAGTGCTGCCCTTCCCGGCCCCGACGCCGCCCTTCCCGACCCGGCTCCGCCTCTGCTGGCCCCACTCGCCTACCCCGCGGCACCGGCGCCGCCCTTTCCCGGCCTCGACGCCGCCCTTTCTGACCCGGCCCAGCCTCGGCTGGCCCCGTCGCCTACCCCGCGACCCCGGCGCCGCCCTTTCCCGGCCCCGACGCCGCCCTTCCCGACCCGGCCCCGCCTCTGCTGGCCCCCTCCCCTGCCCCTGCGGCTCCGAGCCGCCCTTCTCGGCCCCGGCGCTGCCCTTCCCGGCCCCGGCCCAGCCGCTGCTGGCCCCATCGCCCGCCCTTCCCGGCCCCGGCCCCGCCTTCACGCAGCCCCGCCATAACCACCGAGCCACTAGAGCCACCCGAGCTGCCCGAGTCGCCACGCCACCTGAGGCGCCCGAGCCGCCGGGGTGCCGCACGCCGAGCTGCAATTGCCGCTGAGCCGCCGTACCGCCGAGCCACCCGAGCCGCCCGAGCCGCCGAGCTACAGTTCGTGCCGCGCCGCCGAGCCGCCGAGCCGCCCGAGCCGCCCTGTCTGGTAAGAGCAGCGCCTCTACCACTGCACTACCCTTACCCCACTGTTCGCGCTACTAGTCTACTGCTGTCATGGCTACCCCTAGTGTCCTCACTTTTGACGCTGAGGGTCGGGCCATTAACTTTGACGTCTGGGTAGATGACCTGCAGCTTTTCCTACAGTGCGATAGGGCGGACGGTCTCTCCCTCTTTGACCTCACTTCTGGTGCCTCTCCTGCCCCTGCTGCTGATGGTGACGCCACTGTTCGCTCACAGTGGGCCACACGCGATGCTGCTGCACGTCTTGCTGTGCGTCGCCACCTGCCTACCTCTGAGCGTGCGCACTTTAGCCAGTACAAGAGTGCTCAGACCTTGTACAACGCTGTAGTTGCACGCTACTCTTCCCCTGCCACTGCTGCACTGAGCCGCCTCATGCTACCGTACCTCTTCCCTGACCTTGCGGCATTTCCCACTATTGCTGACCTCATTACGCACCTCCGCACTAGTCACACTCGCTACCGCGCTGCGCTTCCTGCTGAGTTCTACGCCAAGAACCCCCCCCCCCCCCCCCCCATGTACATCACCCTCTACTTCATAGTCACCCGGCTCCCTGACTCTCTTCGCGTAGTCCGGGACCACTTCCTCTCAGTTTGCCCCACCACTCTCACCGTTGACCTCCTCGAGAAGGCCCTCCTAGAAGCAGAGAAGAGCATAGTCGTTGTAGGAGCCTCTTGTGGTGACCCTCGCACCCCCATCTTTGAGGGGTGTTCCCCCTCCCCCCTTTTGCCTTCTATTGCCTCTGCTGCTGCGGCCGACCTCGTTGGGCTTGACTCGGTCGGTGCGACGTCTACCCCTAGTGGGAGAAGCCGCCTTGGCAAGGGCAACGGGGGCAGGGGCGTTGGAGGAGCTAGCGGGGGTGGTGGAGGCGGCAGAGGGAGTGGGGGTGGCGGAGGGAGTGGTGGCGGGGGTGGAGGTGTCGGTCGCAGCAGTGGAGGCGGAGGCGGCGGTGGCGGTGGCGGTGGGAGCGGAGGTGGCGGAGGTGGCGGCGGTGGAGGAGGCGGTGGCGGAGGAGGTGGAGCTGGTCGGGGTGGCGCTGTGCAGAGAGTCGGCTCCAGTGGTGGTCCGCGCCAGCAGCAGCAGCAGCGCACTCGTGACATCCCCCCCCCTCAGCCGCTCCGTGAGTGGTACGCTGCACGTCAGCGGGGTGGGGGTACTGGTCCGTGCACCTACGTCCTACGCACCAGCGACCGCGCGGGTGAGCAGTGTGGGGGTGCCCACTTTACCCAGCGCTGCTATGGCCGCCTGACAGACGCTTGGCGTCACCAGTTCCCTGACGCCACTGAGATCCCCCGCTACGGTGAGCTGTCTAGGGCGGGAGTAGCTATCTTTGACCTTGACTTTGATGCTATTTTTGCTGCCATGTATGCTGTGACTATTAGTGATGAGGGTGACTGTTACCGGTGTTTTCCGCCCGACCCGGGCATTGAGACTGCTGCTCTAGGTACTGGTGAGGCTGCTGCTCTAGGTGCTAGCGAGGCTGCTGCTCTAGGTGCCAGTGCGTCTGCTTCCTCAGGTGCTGATGAGTCTGCGCTCTGAGGTACCGCGTCGGCTTCAGCCTCCCTCACCTTCACCCTTGACTCGGGGGCTTCTCGCTCCTTCTTTGGAGACCACACCACACTCACGCTGCTTGGTCGGCCAGTTGGAGTCTCTCTGGCAGACCCCTCTGGGGGTCCTGTCCTTGCTCACTTCTCCACGGTCCTCCTGTGTCCGGCGGCTCCCTCTGGCACCCTGTCTGGTCTCTACCTCCCCTCGTTCTCTACGAACTTGGTGAGTGATGCTGACCTACAGGATGGGGGAGTTCACCAGTTCACTCCTGCGAGCCAGCGGGTGACCCACTGCACGGACACTCGGACGGGCCAACACTTGGCCACGTTTACACGCCGGCCGGGGTCGAGCCTGTACACACTGACCACTGAGTCTCCTCCTGTCACTGCTTCTGGTCAGGTAGCTGCGTTGGGTCAGCTGTTTGCTGCAGCGTCCAGGTCTGGTCCTGAGTCTGCCCCCTGCTCGTGTCACCTCCTGTCTCACGAGACTTTCCTGAGGCACCACCGCCTTGGTCACCCCTCCCTGCTTCGTCTCCGAAGCATGGCCTCGCGTGTCCTTGTCTCTGGTCTTCCCCGGTCCCTCCCTCCCCTTCCTCCTGGGCCAGGCCCTACCTGCGTCCCTTGTGTCGAGGGGCGGCAGCGGGCTGCCCCTCACTCCTCCTAGTTTCCTCTGACAGAGGCCCCGCTGCAGACGCTTCACAAGGACGTGTGGGGCCCGGCCCGCGTCCGTGGACAGGGTCACGAGCGCTACTTCCTACTGGTAGTTGACAACTACCCGCGTTACACCACAGTCTTCCCAGCAAGGGTGATGTCACTGAGGTGTTGATCGACTGGTGTTATAGTCAAGAGTCCACTTAGAGGTCGCGGATGCCCATGAAACCCCCTAAGCAGAATCTGACGTCTTCAAACCGCCTTTGTTCAAAACGCCGTCACGATCAGCTCCAAAAACATACGAGGCTGAAACTTGGACAGCGGTTAGCCTTACGTGTCTGCTTTCCAACGGTATATTATTTGCTATTATCAGAGGTATGTATACTACGCAGTGAACGAAAACGTAAGTTCGGCTGAAAAACGTGTAGTCTCATTGATGCAAGGAAGAGGTGAGTACAATATTGCCTAGGGGACTCATAAGGGGTTGGGTCATCCTGGGAACTCAGAGAAGGTTGATTCCTTGGGGAGAAAGGCTAGAGAAGGATGGGAAACGTCCTAGCTAGGTCAGCAAAGCCAACCACACATGGATGTTCAGAGCTGTACTCAAGGCAACCAATTGTGAGTTAAGCCAACCATGAGTCAGCTTGTCTTCCCACTTGCACCCTCTTGCAAGCTGGTTCCAGGAAGACCACACTTCTCAAAAGGAGGGCTGTAGAGTCCCACTTGACCACCTGTACTTCTTGTCTCATTCTCTGTCCCTGCACCATTGGCATGACAACAATGAAAGGGTGGCAAGGGAAATGCTGCCAACAGTGCACCATGACTACGGAACAGTGCATTTCGGCAGCTGTCACGCAATGCTCACATGTTTGATCGTTCTGAAACTTGGTGAACACCTGCACAGAGGGGAATAAAACTGCCAGACCGAATTTCAGATCAATCAGAGCTTGGTAGACGAGTCAGTAGCCGAAATGGTGAACTCGGGTGTTACCAAAAAGGAGTAACACACACTTCCGGGATGCCATAAGTCTTGAAACATAAAAAGTTGTCACGCCTTGGTAACTGCTTCAAAAACTCTGAAACTTTGAGGGTTTGAAGAGCACATGTTGAAAAATCTCCCCACAAAATTCCAGAAGCTGAGCAGGCTTGTAGGCCGAATGGGAGTGCGATGACCGTGCCACTGTAATGTGTTGGCACAACAAACTCCCCCTCATCGTGCTCTCATTCATCCCTTAGCTGCTCCCTGAAGCTGTCTCCCTTAGTTGAAGGACATGCCACACAAGGTGGCGCAGGTCCAATGCTGATGCTCTGCAAGCTGCTTTGTCAAAAAATCTGCAGGTTGCTTGGTAGTATTGATGTAGTGCAAGGAGACCGTGCCCTTCTTCACCTCCTTCCTCACCCAATGCTATTTGATATGCATGTGCTTGTTCAGCCCATGGAGCACAGCATTGCGAGCCATTGCAATTGCTCCTTGGCTGTCACAAAACATAGGTGTAGGACCCTCTTGCTCCTGCCCCAACTCCTCAAGCAACCTCCTCATCCAAACCACCTCCTTCACCCCATGAAACAACGCCATGTACTCGCTCTCCGTTGATGAGTGAGCTATCTCCCCTTGCTTCTTAGACTTCCAGCTCACTGGACTCCCTCCAACACAGCATCCATAGCCACCATGGGATGTTGCATCACTAATGTCACTTGCCCATGTAGCGTCGGTGAAGCACAAGAGGTACAAGTGTCCACGCCTTGCAGGTGCACCGGTCTTCGTGCTCACCTCCTCCACTCCCTTTTGCTTCAGCTGCCCATGCACTGAATATTGCAGCCCCACCCTTGAGGTTGCCATGCAGTACCTCACCAGCCTCTCTGCTGCATCAAGGTGCTCTTGAAGGGGCCTAGACACCACACGAGCCAGCTGCGAAACCGCGAATGAAATATCGGGGCGAGTGTTGACCGAAGCATACATCAAGCTCCCCACCATTGACTGGAACCGACGCTGCAACTCGGGCTCCAACACCTCACCCTCCTCTGCATCAAGGTGTAGCTGAAACCCTGAGGGTAGAGGAGTCTTCACACTCCTCCCTTCCTCCAGCCCATACCTCTCCCCCATGGCTGCAAGGTACTTGTGTTGGTGAAGCCTCAACCATCCCTTCACCTCTTCCCTCTCCACGTGAAGACCAAGGTAATACCCCACCGGTCCAAGGGCCTTGCATTGAAAGGTCTCCTTCAGCTTCCCTTGCACCTCCTTGATCCTCTCTAGAGATGGAGAGAAGAGGAGAATGTCATCGACATAGACAAGGAGAAACACCTTCTCCTCCTCCCCCTCGGTCATGAAGAGACTCTCGTCGCACCCGCTGACTTTGAAGCCAAGAGCCTCCAACGCCTCCATCAGCCTTGCATACCAGCACCTTGGAGCTTGTTTGAGGCCATAGAGGGCCTTGTTGAGCCTGCAAACACGTCCGCTCCCATCGTCATACCCCTCTGGTTGCTTCATGTAGATCTCCTCATCTACCACGCCATAGAGGAAAGCCGTCTTCACATCCATTTGCTCCACCTTCCAACCACAAACAGCAGCTGCTGCTAGCAACACCCAGAGCGTAGGAGCCTTGGCAACAGGAGCAAACACCTCCTTGAAGTCAACCCCCTCCCTCTGCTGGAAGCCCTTGATCACAAGTCTTGTTTTGCGCCTCTCCAACTTCCCCTCCGCATCGGTCTTCACACGTAATATCCACGTGCAATCCAATGCCTTTCTTCCAGGGGGCAGATCAGTGAGGGTCCATGTTCCATTCTCCATGAGGCTCTGAAACTCATTCTCCTTTGAAGCCAACCAAGCCCCTCGATCATCTCCAGCAAGTGCTTCCTCCATTGAAGCTGGTTCATGAGGTAAGTTGACACCGAAGCAACAAATCTGCTCCATCTCTCCCTCGGCTCCCTTCTCCTCATCATCTTCCTCCCCCTGGACCAGCAATGCCTTAGGACCCCCAAGCCTTTCATAATTGAGGAAATCCCTTGGGTGAGCAGCTCTCTTGGGCCTCTCCTTGGCTGCACCCTCCTTAACTCCACTGCGGACAGCACCACGCTTCCCTTGGGTTGTCCGCCTTGATGGAAGTGAAGGGGATGATGTTGGCTGCTGCACCTCCTCCCCGACATCACATCTCTCAGCTACAGGGGCCTCCTCTTGCTGCAACACTCCTTCCACCTCTGTTGCCTCCCCTTCAGCACCTCCCAAGTCATGTGACACCTCCGTTACCTCTGAAGATGAAGACAACTCGATGGGAATGAGGAGTGGATCGTTCGTTCCCACCTCTATTCCGAGCGGAATGGTGACCTTGCTCCTCCCTTGCTCCAACCACTCCTTGAACATGAGCCCCTCCATGAACTTGGCATCTCTGGTGGTGAAGATGGTGCTGGCTTTTGGGTCCCACATGAGCCACCCCTTGCTCCCTTGTGCAAGTCCCAAATGAACAGCCCACACCGCCGCCGCTTGAAGCTTGTCACGCTTCTCCTTAGGGACGTGCACGAGTCCCATGCACGCGAAGACTCGAAGCATATCCACCAGGGGCTTCTTGCCTCTCCACTTCTCCATAGGGACCTAATGCTGCCCTCCCACATGAGTCAATACTCGGTTCTCGATGACGGTGGCATGGCGAATAGCGAGGGGCCAGAATCGTAAGGGTAGACCCGAGTCTACCAACATCGTTCTCCCACCCTCCATGATGGTCCGGTTCGCTCTCTCTGCCACGCCATTGGATTGAGGAGTGTAGGCCGTGGTGAGCTGCTGTTTGATGCCGTGCCACTTCAGCCAGCTCCGGAACTCCGCTCCCAAGAACTCCCCACCACGGTCGCTACGAATCGCCTTCACCCGCTTGCCGCTCTCTCGCTCCACCAAGGGCAGCCACTCTTCAATGATGATCCTTGCAGCATCACTTTTCTTTGCAAGTGGAAAGGACCAGGTGAGCCTTGTGTTGTCATCCACCATGGTCATGGAATACAAGGCCCCACCAACTCCCTTCACCTTCATGGGTCCCACAAGATCCACATGCACGAGCTCCACTGGGTCACTCGACTTCCCCTCCACCGAATGGAAGGGAAACCGTGAAAACTTGCTGGTCAAGCAAGTCTCACAAGATCCCACCTCCTTGGGCTCCTCCTTTATCATCAGCCCCTTGACTCTTTCCTCCTTGAACAGCTGCTGCAACTGAGGTAGCGCCACGTGGCCAAAGCGACGGTGTGCGGTGAGCCAATCCGTCTCACCCGTGCTAGGAGTTACACTTGGTAACTCAGCCCCTCCATGCCCAAGGAGCCCACCATCACTATCATCACCACCTCCTCCATTGTCCACGTGGTTAGCACGCCCTCCTCTCACACCTCCAGCAGCCAAGCGCGCAGCCGCCTCCTTCCATGGCAACACCGGTATCCCCCACATGGACCGGTGCATGTCCTTGCCGCCTCGGAGGTCCCACAACACGCGCCCATCCAGAGTTGCCTTGAATACCTTTGTGCCCAACATCTCCATCTTCATCCCTGCCTCACTTAGGGCCTTGGTAGAGAGGAGGTTGTCACACAAACCAGGAACAAGGAGAACACGCTTCAGCCCCACAAGCCTCCCATCCGCACCCATGAACATGGCTCTCCCCTCGCCACGCACGGGTACAACTTGGCCGGTGGCTGAAACGACAGTGGCTGCCTTTGATGGCCTAACTTCATCCAGTAGATCCTCTCGGTTGGTCATGGTCATGAAGGCTCCCGTGTCGATGACCCAATGGGAGGAGCGGTGAAGAGCAACCTTGCTGGCCGGCACAACCATGTCCTCGGAGCACGCCTCTCCTACATGGTAGAACATGCCGCCGTATCCGCCAGCACCTCCATCGCCCTCCTCACTGCCCACGCCTTCTCCCATAGCTCCATGAACACCCTTGGAGCCCTCAATTGATGGCTGACCAGGCCTCAAGCCGTCTGGTAGCTTGCGGCACTTGAACCATGAGTGCCCTTCCACATGGCAATACCAACACTTGCCGCCACACCGCTTGCCTCCCTTGTTGCCACGCTTCCCTCCCGAGTGCTGCTCCCCTCCAGAGCCTTCCTTGGCCTTGCCTTTCTTGCTGCCACGCCCCTTGAAGCCCTTCATGCCGTAGGCTGAACCTCCACCTTCACCGGCAGCGGCGGTCAGCTCCTTCCTCCGAAACTCCTCTTGAAGAACTTGCGCGCGAATCCACTCAAGGGACCACGAGTCCTTCATGCCATTAAGGTTGACCACTAAGGGCCCACACGACTCCGGCAGCAGGGAGAGAGCCTTGTAGCACTTGATTTTTTCAGGGTAGTCCACACCAGCAGCAGAGAGCTTCACATAGAGGTCCCTGAGTTGATCGAACACTCCTTGTACGGCATCACCCTCGTTGATCTTCACCGCATCGAGTTGTCGCTTGAGCACCACCACCATAGCTTCGCTACTGGGGGCATGGACATCCTTCAATATCTTCCATGCCTTAGGACCACAATCAACTTCCTTGATGAGATGCTTGATGTGGTGCAGCTGGTTGGATGAGAGGCATTGGGAGAGAAGGAAGAATCCATCCTTGGACCGGCGATCCCATTCTTTGGTCGCTCCTTCGCTCGCAGGCCTCTTCAATTCTCCATCCATCACTTCAAGCAGCCCATAATGGTTGAAGAGGAGCTCCATCCTGAAGCTCCACGATGCCCAATCCTCCCCAGAGAACTTCTCCAGGTTGAATGCCTTCACATCATCCTTAGCTGATGTTGAAACGGAAGCCATTGGTGCAGATCCGCCTGCAACGCCTCTTCCCGCTTCCCCAACGCCTCTCACGCCACCACTGCCAATGGGACTAGCTGGAGCAGAATCTTCAGCCTCCATATTCACCCAAGAACAGAGTAAAACAGCTCTGATACCACTTGTTATAGTCAAGAGTCCACTTAGAGGTCGCGGATGCCCATGAAACCCCCTAAGCAGAATCTGACGTCTTCAAACCGCCTCTGTTCAAAACGCCGTCACGATCAGCTCCAAAAACATACGAGGCTGAAACTTGGACAGAGGTTAGCCTTACGTGTCTGCTTTCCAACGGTATATTATTTGCTATTATCAGAGGTATGTGCACTACGCAGTGAACGAAAACGTAAGTTCGGCTGAAAAACGTGTAGTCTCATTGATGCAAGGAAGAGGTGAGTACAACATTGCCTAGGGGACTCATAAGGGGTTGGGTCATCCTGGGAACTCAGAGAAGGTTGATTCCTAGGGGAGAAAGGCTAGAGAAGGATGGGAAACGTCCTAGCTAGGTCAGCAAAGCCAACCACACATGGATGTTCAGAGCTGTACTCAAGGCAACCAATTGTGAGTTAAGCCAACCATGAGTCAGCTTGTCTTCCCACTTGCACCCTCTTGCAAGCTGGTTCCAGGAAGACCACACTTCTCAAAAGGAGGGCTTTAGAGTCCCACTTGACCACCTGTACTTCTTGTCTCATTCTCTGTCCCTGCACCATTGGCATGACAACAATGAAAGGGTGGCAAGGGAAATGCTGCCAACAGTGCATCATGACTACAAAGCAGTGCATTTCGGCAGCTGTCACGCAATGCTCACATGTTGGATCGTTCTGAAACTTGGTGAACAACTGAACAGAGGGGAATAGAACTGCCAGATCGAATTTCAGACCAATCAGAGCTTGGTAGACGAGTCCGCAGCCGAAATCGTGAACTCGGGTGTTACCAAAAAGGAGTAACACACACTTCTGGGATGCCATAAGTCTTGAAGAACACATGTTGAACAACCTCCCCACAAAATTCCAAAAGCTGAGCAGGCTTGTGGGCCGAATGGGAGTGCGATGACCGTGCCATTGTAATGTGTTGGCACAACAACTGGATACGCGCAGCTCGTCTCCAGCTCAGGCAGAGCTTCGGCTCGGACTTTCCTGTTCTGCGTCTGCACTGTAACAGAGGCGGAGAGTTCTCCTTGCCTTCTGCGAGCGTACTGTCATGCACGAGGCATATGCAAGACCTTCACGCTTCCGGACTCTCCACAGCAAAATGGGATTGCTGAACGCCGCATTGGCATGGTCATGGACGTCGCCCGTACATCCATGATGCATGCCGCTGCCCCCCATTTTCTGCGGCCATTTGCGGTTCGGTACGCGGCGCATCAGATCAACCTTCACCCCAGGGTCTCCATGCCGGAGACCTCCTCAGCTTTGCTGTGGACGGGGAAGGTTGGCGATGCATCTGCGTTCCGTGTCTGGGGATCTCAGGCGTTTGTCCGCGACTTGTCTGCGGACAAGCTCTCCCCTCGTGCTGCTCCTTGCGTCTTCCTTGGCTTCCCCCCTGACGCACCAGGGTGGCAGTTTTACCACCCCACCTCTCGCCGTGTTCTGTCCTCCCAGGATGTCACGTTTGTCGAATCGGTCCCCTACTACCACCTCTTCCCCTACCGCACTCCGTCCCTCCCCCCGCCACCGCTCTTCCTTGTGCCAGGTCCCCCCCCCGGTAGACCACCTCTACCCTCAGGGTCCTCCCCCTTCAGGTGTGTCCCAGGTAGACGCGGTCAAGCTTGTCGAGGTTACTGGTGACTCTGGTGCTGCTCGGGGTGCTGAGCCTGGGGGTGCTGACACTGGGGGTGTTGAGCGTGTGGGTGCTACGCCTGGGGGTGCTGAGCCTACGGGTGCTACTACTGGGGGTGCTGAGCCTGGGGGTGCTGAGACTGGGGGTGCTGAGCCTTGGGGTGCTGAGCCTGGGGGTACTGCGCCTAGGGGTGCTGAGCGTGGGGGTGCTACGTCTGGAGGTGCTAAGTCTGGGGGTGCCACGTCTGGAGGTGCTGAGCCTGGGGGTGAGGAGCCTGCGGGAGTTGGGCCTGCTTATGTGGCGTCTGGCGGTGGTGGGCCTCGAGGTTCTCCGGGTGCTTCGTCTTGGCGGGAGCCACTCTCTCCACAGGAGCTGCGCGAGTGATTTGCCCAACGCTTAAGGCATGCTGTTGGAGTTGGAGTTTCTTCGGCTGCTGCGGGTGCTCGTGCCGCGGGTCCCGGAGGTGCTCGTACTGGGAGTACTGGAGCTGCTGGGCCTGCGGGTACGACTGGAGCTGGAGCTGCTGAGGGTGTTGGCGCTGAGGCTACAGCTGTCGGTCCTAGAGGCGGTCCTACTCGGGGTGCTATTGGTGCTGCTGGAGGTACTGGAGCTGGAGGTGCTGTTGACGCTGGTGCTGCCGCTGGGGGTGCTGGTGCTGTCCCTGCTGTCTCTGGAGTCGCCGAGCGGCCTCGGCCGTACATCGTTCCGCTCCTTCAGCAGGTTCTTGGTCTACCGCCTTCTACTGGTCTCGCTCCTCCCTTAGAGTGTTTACAGCCTGTCCAGTCACAGTCACAGTTACAGCCTGCCTCCCCCCTGCCTGCTCCTTCTCCCTACACTGGTCCTACTAGAGGTCTTGCTGAGCGTCGTGAGCCTGCGTCTCGCCCTGCTTCGCCTGTCCGTGCTACTTGCACTAGTGGTCGCGGTTCGCGTCAGCATCCTCCTTCTGTCCCTGGCACGCACCGGATATCTCTACGTCCGTCCACTGCCCCTCTGCGTGCCCCTTTGCCTTCTCCTCCTGAGTCCTCTATTCTTGCTCTTGCCGACCCAGAGTCGGACTCTCTTCGTGGTGCCAGTCCTACTGTCATGCGTCTCCTTACTACTGTCGTCACGGACCCTTCCTTTGAGTCCACTGCTGTGTCTGCCCTAGTTGCTTAGCTTGTCGACTTTGCTGCTCGCTGTCGTCTAGACTACGCTGCTAGTCTTGTTGGTGAGTCTGTGTGTGTCTATCCTCCGCCCGTCGGGGGTGAGTGTGCCCTTGGCACGGACGTCCTTCAGGACAGGTAGGAGGAGTTCCAGTGTCTGGCTGCTGCTTCACCTCATCTTGAGTCCGTATTGCTTACCCCTGAGGGAGACCCGGATGCACTTGACATCCCGACTCCGCGCTCTTACGCGGAGGCGATAGAGGGTCCCTACTCCTCTCAGTGGGAGGCAGCTATGGACGCAGAGATGGCTTCCTGGAAGTCCACATGCACCTACGTTGACGAGGTTCCCCCGTCTGGGGCGAACATCGTCAGTGGCATGTGGATTTTCAGGGTGAAGCGGCCACTGGGCTCTCCGCCTATCTTCAAGGCGCGTTACGTGGCTCGTGGCTTCAGTCAGCGGCAGGGAGTTGACTACTTTGATACCTTCTCTCCCACCCCGAAGATGACCACTCTTTGGGTACTGCTGCACATAGCTGCTCACCGTGACTACGAGCTGCACTCTCTTGACTTCAGCACTACTTTCTTGCAGGGCAGCCTGCACGAGGAGATCTGGCTGCGTCGCCCACCTGGCTTCACTGGGTCTTTTCCTCATGGCACCCAATGGAGTCTCCGGCGGCCAGTCTACGGTCTCCGCGAGGCACCGCGTGAGTGGCACGACACACTGAGGACTACGCTTGCGACTCTTGGGTTTGCTCCCTCTACTGCCGACCCATCGATGTTTCTACGCACCGACACTTCTTTGCCGCCGTTCTACATCTTCGTTTATGTCGACGACTTGGTCTTTGCCATAGCAGACACTACTAGACTCGCTCACGTGAAGTAGGAGCTACAGAAGAGACACACGTGCATAGACCTGGGTGAACTGCGCAGCTACCTCGGCTTGCAGATCACCCACGATAGAGCACGCCGCACTACTCCTCGCCTCAGGCCACTCCTCTGTCTACCCGCCACTCGCTCTCAACTCTGCCTTCGGATGAGTCCGTAGAGTCGAGTGGCCCGTACCCAGAGCTTGTTGGCTGCCTCATGTACCTGATGACCTGCACACGACCTGACCTTGCCTACCCTCTTAGCATCTTGGCACGCTATGTTGCTCCTGGGAGACACCGACCAGAGCACATGGCTGCAGCAAAGAGGGTGTTGTGCTACTTGTGTAGTACGTTGGGCATGGGGCTTGTGCTTGGAGGGCAGAGTCCAGTGGTCCTCATTAGGCATGCAGACGCTTCTTGGGCTGACGACCAGGCTACGCAGCGGTCGTCACAGGGTTACACCTTCAGCCTCAGTTCTGGCTCTGTTTCGTGGCGGGCTACCCGCTCGTCTTCTTTTCTTGGCTCCTGTTGTGAGGCTGAGATCTACGCCGGGGCCATGGCTGCACAGGAGCTTCGCTGGCTCACCTACCTGCTGACTAACCTCGGAGAGCCGCCTCGTTCTCCTCCAGTGCTGTACGTAGACAGCAAGGCCATGCTGGCCTTGTGTCGAGAGTAGAGACTAGAGCATAGAACGAAGCACATTGCTCTGCTACTTCCTTGCTCGTGAGCTACAGCAGCGTGGTCATGTGCGTCTTGCGTACGTGGCCTCTGAGGCCAACATTGCTGAGATCTTCACCAAGGCACTTGCGCCTTGTGATCATCAGCGCTTCTGTACTCAGCTGGGTCTTGTGCCTGCCTTGCCTCACTTGCTCACCTCTTGACCTTGCTTGTACTGTTACATATATATATACGCCTGCTCTTGCTTGTCTAGCCTTTATATATATGTGTACTCCTGCATGTGAACTGGCCTTGTGGCCTTGACCTTGTGCTCGGAATGTGTGGTGACGTTGTGATCCACCCTCAGGTTTCTTTGCTTTGCTTTGCTTGACTGGTATTGTGACCCCTTGTTCTCCCCCACTTTGCCTATGGGGGTGTGTCAGATTTATATGACATAGCTATTGTGGGCTATAGTAGGGTAGCACATATGGGGTACAGCTTTCTAGGGTTTGCATTTGTACCGAATTTTCACTTAGTAATTCCATTCCTCGTTCTAGTTTTCTCACCCTACGCCCATCAGCAGCAAGGAGTAGCAGAAAGAATGAACAGGACCCTGCAGAACACCATGCGCAAACTACTACGTGGCATGCGGCTACCCAACCAACAATGGTCTGCAGCAATGGACCACGCTGTCATGTTGCACAATTTGTTGTCGTCGTCATCGCTTCCGAACAACGCATCACCGCATCTGCTATGGACAGGGAAACAGGTCAGCACAAAAATGTTACGAGTTTTCGGGTGCATGGTACAGCACCGACCCCCAGCAGCACGAGCGGGCCGATTTTCTCAACGAGCACAGTGGGGACTACACCTGGGCATCAAAAAGAACTACAACGCGTGGAAAATCTTCGATGTCCACTCCAAGGAAACAGTAGCAGCACGTGACGTAATTTTCTACGAACGGCTCACGCTCCAGACGTACCTTGCCAACTTGCAAGAAAACGAAGATCCCACAGGTGATCTTCGTGGTGACCGAGCCTTCGCCTCAGCAGCGGACGAGCAAACTGGTCAACGCATAAGAAGAAGCCAGACCTCTTCCGTTTTGTTCCGTTGACGTTCCCATGGACGAAGACAACCCTCGCGAAAGCGCCAACGCCGAAACCTTCTACCACTTCGCCGACAACGGTTACGTAACACCTGCGACAGTCAACACCAGCGAAGCAGAACGAGTAGGACCAAATTTCATACCTGATCCAGAGGCGGGAGATAAAGCAGCTTATCCCGAGGATGTAAATCTTCCCCGCTACTCATAGAGTGGACTGCAGATCCTCGGGCTCATCACCGCAGTCCACGGCTCCGTCACTCCTAAACAGCCTGCGACGGTTCAGCAGGCTCTGGGGGGGGAACACAAAGAAAAATGGCGCAAAGCCATGGACAAGGAGCTGAAGGCACTGGAGGAACGCAACACGTGGAAGGTGGTGTCAAACATTATATATGTTGTTGTGCTTGTTTAGGCTACAGTGGGTTAGCCTATAGGGGGTACACAATTCTAGGGTTAGGTACTTGTACTGTTTTCACTGCTAGATTATTCATTCCTGTTCGTTCATTTCAACATGGTATAGAGCAGGTCCTTCCTAGGACCGTTTTTTTTAGGGCCCACCACTACCTACCTACCTACCTACCTACCTACCTACCTGCGCCCTAGGGCGCCTCGGTTTTCACGGCCCTCTAAGGCCCCGCGACCCGCCCCTTGGCGACCTGCGAGCCGCCCCTTAAGGCCCCGTCGACCCACGCGCTTGCCCTTTACAGCCCCGCGCTCGCCCCTTTACGGCCCCGCGCTCGCCCCTAGAGGCCCCGAACGGCCCACGCGCTCGCCCCTAGCGGCCCCTGTCGGCCCCGCGATCGCCCCTAACGGCCCCGTCGGACCCGCGCTCACCTCCCTAGAGGCCCCTTATGGCCCCGTCGGCCCTGCGCTCACCTCCCTAGAGGCCCCGAACGGCAAGGCCACGCGCTCACCTCCCTAGAGGCCCCTTACGGCCCCGTCGGCCCCGCGCTCACCTCCCTAGAGGCCCCGAACGGCCCCGTCGGCCCCTAGAGGCCCCGAACGGCCCCGTCGGCCCCTAGAGGCCCCGAACGGCCCCGTCGGCCCCTAGAGACCCCTTTACGGCCCCACGCTCACCGCCCCTAGAGGCCCCGAACGGCCCGTGACCGCCACAACCCAGGACCGAACCGAGCCGCCCAGGACCGAACCGAGCCGCGCGACCCGAACCGAACCGCGCCGCCCCACCCGGGCCGCGCCGCCCTACCTGAACCGAGCCGCCCTACCTGCTTCATCCTCCTACTCCTACTGCTACTCCTACTACTCCAATGGCTAGCCCACAGGTGCTAGTTTTCGATGCTGAGGGCCGCCCAGTGAAGTTTGACACCTGGCTAGACGACCTGCACCTCTATCTACAGCTCACAGCCAAGGACGACATCTCACTGTACGACCACGCCCTAGGCCATGTCACTGCCCCTGCTGCTACTGCTGACAGCAGTGCCCGCTCACAGTGGCAGACTCGTGATGCCCACGCTCGCTTCGCTATTCGCAACTCTCTGCCGATAGACGAACGCGAGCACTTTGGCCAGCACAAGACTGCACAGGCACTGTACATAGTTGTCGTTGCTCGCTACTCCTCACCTGCCTCTGCCGCGCTAGGCCGTCTCTCCCTCCCCTACCTGTTCCCCGACCTGGCCTCGTTCCACACAGTCGCTGACCTCATCAAGCACCTCCGTACTAGTGAGGCCCGCTTCCGTGCCGCCATGCCTGATGAGTTCCTTGCCACGCACCCCCCCCCCCACTCTGGCTCACTCTCTACCACCTAGTCCGGTACGCTGCGCATCAGCTCAACCTCTGGCCCCGTGTCTCCTTGCCGGAGACCTCGCCCACACTGCGTTGGACGGGGGAGGTTGGCGATGCGTCGCGTTTCCAGGTCTAGGGATCTCGAGCTTTTGTTGTTATAGTCACAGTAGGCTCCAATGTGCCTAAAACGAAAGATAGAGTGCACTGTCGGATTTCTGCACAGCGGCTTCAAACGTTTATAGGGATCTGCTCACAACTTTAAATGACTTCATTCAACTTGGATCTAGAGCGCCTTGATGTTGCCTAAAATAGGCAATTTAAATCGCACGCTTTCATTAAGAAATGACGACACAGCGTTGGTTTGAACGAACGGCACTAGAGTAGCAACATAGTATTAGAACACAAGATAGAAAGAGTTAGGAAGAGTTACGAGTTGGGAATGACTCCCAGCTCCTACAAACCCCAAGAGTTGAGGTACAGTGATGTGGAACAGTGCCACACTGTCCCCAACCACGAAGGGTCTCGAAACTACCCTTCACTAGGGCCTACACCAAGTGAAATGTTACACTACACAAAGTAATGTAACTATCTTCATTATCTTGAGGTGCACCCTTTTGGCGAGCTTCGAAATCACTTGAGGCTTGACACCAAGGCTCGGGCTCTTCATCACAAACTCATCCTTGAGTTCTTGATGGGTCTTCTGCACACACCTGTGACAC
Organism: Closterium sp. NIES-65; assembly: GCA_948144175.1. NCBI lineage: Eukaryota > Viridiplantae > Streptophyta > Zygnematophyceae > Desmidiales > Closteriaceae > Closterium > Closterium sp. NIES-65. The sequence continues at coordinate 3,517,091 of CANXME010000843.1, forward strand.
GCCGAACGTTCAACACAGGACAAAATAGAAACCGCGCACGACAAAATAGAAACCGCGAGCGAGACACAAACGACCGCGTAACACGCGTCTAGCGATAACTCGCTATTGACTCGACACACACACTCGACATCATGACTCAACATTCACACACAATTGTAAGCATTAAATATATATTATCCCATGCCGTCATATCATTCCATACACACACACATGCACGCACACGGACAACAAGCCGAGTGCAAACCGTAGGGTTGCACCAACATTTGTCCGCGATACGTTTGCGCACAAGCTCTCCTCCCATGCTATTCCCTGCGTCTTCCTCGGCTTTGTTCCGGACGCGCCTGGTTGGCAGTTTTACCACGCCACCTCGCGCCGAGTCTTGCCCTCTCAGGACGTCACTTTTGACGAGTCCGTCCCCTACTACCGCCTCTTCCCCTACCGCACTGCCCCGCTCCCCCCCCCCGCCTCTCTTCCTCGCGCCAGGTGCTGCTGTCGTAGACCCCCTCCCCCCTCAGGGTGCCGCCCCCTCAGGTGTGTCTCAGGTAGACCCGGTTGAGCCTGTTGAGGTAGCTGTCGACTCTCGTCCTGCTGCGGGTGCGGAGCCTGGGGGTGCGGAGCCTGGGGGTACTGATCCTGGGGGTGCTGAGCCTGGGGGTGCGGAGCCTGGGGGTGCTGAGCCTGGGGTTGCGGAGCGTGGGGGTGCGGAGCTTGGGAGTACTGAGCCTGGGGTTGCTGAGCCTGGGGGTGCTGAGCTGCAGAGTCCGGCATCTGGGGGTTCTGAGTCTGGTGGTGCTGGGCCTTATAGTCCTACACCTGGAGGAGCCCTCTCCTCGGAGCAGCTGCGTGAGTGGTACTTACAGTACTGCAGCCTCAGGAGAGGTACCTCTGGAGCCAGGCGTACTACTGGGACTGGTGCTAGTGATTCTCCTCCTAGTCGGGAGCTCCCCTCCCGTGAGCAGATCCGTGAGTGGTACAAGCGGCGCTGCACTCTTCGGAGTGGTGCGCCTCGTGTCGCGGACCCCGCTGCTGCTGGTGGTGCTACTGGTGCTGGAGGCTCTACCGGTGCTGCTGGTGCTGCGGCCTCAGAGGTTGGAGCTGCTTCTGGTACTGCGGACCCAGGCGTTGGAGCTACGACTGGTCCTGAGGACCCGGACACTGGTGCTGCTGCTGGTGCTGAGGACCCGGGCGTTGGAGCTGCTGCTGGTGCTGAGGACCCGGGCGTTGGAGCTGCGGCTGGTGCTGAGGACCCGGACGCTGGTGCTGCTGCTAGTGCTGAGGACCCGGACACTGGTGCTGAGGACCCGGGCGTTGGAGTTGCGGCTGGTGCTGAGGACCCGGACGCTGGTGCTGCTGCTGGTGCTGCGGACCCGGGCGTTGGAGCTGCTGCTGGTGCTGAGGACCCGGGAGTTGGAGCTGGTGCTGTTGGTGAGGACCCTCGTTCTGGAGTCGCTGCACGGTCGCGGCCGTACTTCGTTCCGCTCCTTCAGCAGGTTCTTGGTCAGCTCCCTCCTCCTTGTCCTCCTCCCTCCTTAGGGTGTCCTCCGTCTGTTCAGCTGCGGTCGCAGCTACCGTCTGCCTCCTCTCTCCCTGGTCCTGCTCCTTACACTGGTCCGACTGGAGGTCTTACTGAGCGTCGTGAGCCTGAGTCTCGTCCTGCGTCGCGTGAGTCTCGTCGTGCGTTGCCTGTCCGTGCTGCTCTCACTGGTAGTCGTGTCCCGCGTCAGCGTCTTCCTGCTGTCCCAGGCACTCACCGGATGGCGCTTTGTCCCTCCACTGCTCCACAGTGTCTCCCACTGCCGTCTCCTCCTGTGTCCTCTCTTCTTGCTCTAGCTGACCCGGGGTCAGACTCCCTTCGTGCTGCCAGTCCTACTATCACGCGTCTCCTGGCTACTGTTGTCACTGACCCTTCCTTTGAGTCCGCTGCTGCGTCTGCCTTAGTTGCTGAGCTTGTCGACTTTGCTGCCACCTGTCGTCTAGACTATGCCGCTAGCCTAGTTGTTGAGTCTGAGTCTGTCTGTCCTCCGCCCGTCGGGGGTGAGTGTGCTCTTGGCAGTGACGTCCTTGAGGACAAGCAGGAGGAGTTTGAGTGCTTTGCTGCTGCTTTGTCCCATCTTGTGTCCATGCTTGTTGCTCCTGAGGGAGACCCGGATGCACTTGACATCCCGACCCCACGCTCTTACGCAGAGGCGATGGCCGGTCCCTACTCCTCACAGTGGCAGTCAGCCATGGACACAGAGATGGCTTCCTAAAAGTCCACAGGCACCTACGTCGACAAGGTTCCCCCTCCTGGGGCGAACATTGTCAGTGGCATGTGGATTTTCAGGGTGAAGCGGCCGCCGGGCTCTCCGCCTGTCTTCAAGGCGCGTTACATTGCACGATGCTTCAGTCAGCGAGAGGGAGTTGACTTCTTCCAGACCTTCTCCCCAACCCCAAAGATGATGTCAATGGGAGTTGTGTGTTGGCCCCGTCCACGCTTGGGCGGAGCCGACTTCATGGTGGGGTGTACGGAAGGTACAGCCGACTTGCAGCAGTGGGCGACGCCGACTTGGACGAGCTGGTCGACGGGGTTGGTCGACTTGCACGGGGCCACTGCAATGGCGCCGACTTGGGAAGCCGGCGGCCGACTTCAACTGGTGGTCGGCGATGTGGCACGTCGACCTGGAAGTCGGTGCCGACTTGCCAGGTCACCGACTTGCAAGGTCACCGACTTGCAAGGTCACCGACTTTGCAAGTCGGCGCCGACTTGCAAGGTCGCCGACTTGGGAGGACGCCGAATTCAAGAGGTCAGTCTGGAAATCGGCGCCGACGTAGAACGGGCGTCGACCTGGTGACGCCGACTTTGGGTAGCCGACTTGTGTGGTCGGCTGACAACTGCACTGGTCCACCAGGAGTGACGTCGACCTGGAGCTGGTCGACCAGAGGAGTGGTCGACCTGGTGAGGTTGACTTGGTGTGGTTGTCGACTTGGGAGGTTGACGAGCACATACAGGAGCAGCTGGTTGACATAGTTGCCCGGTCGACCAAGATACCTGGGTGACGAGGTTCTGCGAAGGAGTGCGACGGTCGCCCAGGCAACGTTGGCGAGTCCGACCTCGGTGGTGGTATCCCGAGGTCGACGTGGCGGATCAGGTGGAGGCGTCAGCACGAAGATGTCTTGGTGCGTGCGCTCTTCAAGTGACAAAGCTTAACCCTCCAATCATCAACGAGCACCTGCAAAGTAGGTGCGCTGCTGTTCTACGGGAGCAACACTGGCACGCCGTCAACATGCAGCGTTGGCACGCTGTCGACTTTGCACTGCTGGAGCGCGGTCGACCAAGTCGTGCTGGAACGCGGTCGACCATGCTGTGCTGGCAGTCGACCGACCTGAATGCTAGCTCTGATGTAGTCTTGCCATGCCAAATTGATTGTACCTTTTTTTTTTTGTCAACTTTCTCTAGTGAAACTCTTGCCAAATTGCTCCGTGAACTAGCAAGCAGTGTGAGCACTAGGAAACGACTAAGAACCAACAAACGCAGAGATCACACGATCACCCGTGCCTAGCCCGTAGTCTAGCTCCCGTTGTAGTTATCTCCGCAGATGACCACTCTTCGGGTTCTGCTGCACGTCGCCGCTCAGCGTGACTACGAGCTCCACTCTCTTGACTTCAGCACTGCTTTCCTGCAGGGCAGCCTGCACGAGGAGATCAGGCTGCGCCGCCCACCTGGCTTCACTGGGTCGTTCCCTCATGGTACCCAGTGGAGCCTCCGACGGCTAGTCTACGGTCTCCGCCAGGCGCCACGTGAGTGGCACGACACACTGAGGACTACACTTGCGGCTCTTGGGTTCGCGCCTTCTACTGCTGACCCGTCGCTGTTTCTACGCACCGACACCTCACTACCGCCGTTCTACATCCTCGTGTACGTTGACGACTTGGTCTTTGCCACTGTTGACACTGCGGCACTCGCCCACGTGAAGTTGGAGCTGCAGAAGAGACACACGTGCACAGACCTGGGTGAACTGACAAGCTATCTTGGCTTGCGGATCACCCGGGACAGAGCACGCTGCACCATCACCTTGACTCAGTCACACATGGTGCAGCAGGTCCTTCAGCGCTTCGGCTTCACGTACTCCTCGCCTCAGCCCACTCCTCTGCCTACTCGCCACTCGCTCTCAGCTCTGCCTTCGGATGAGTCCGTAGAGCCGAGTGGCCCGTATCCAGAGCTTGTGGGTTGCCTCATGTACCTGATGACCTGCACTCGACCTGACCTTGCATACCCTCTTAGCATTCTTGCACGCTATGTCGCTCCCGGCCGACACCGGAAGGAGCACATGGATGCAGCTAAGAGGGTGTTGCGCTACTTGTGCCGTACGTCGGGCATGGGGCTAGTGCTTGGAGGGCGAGTCCCAGTTGTTCTCACTGGGCACTCAGACGCTTCTTGGGCAGACGACCAGGCTACTCTGCGGTCGTCTCAGGGTTACACCTTCAGTCTTGGCTGTGGTTCAGTTTCTTGGCGTTCTACTCGCTCTTCTTCTGTTCTCAGCTCCTGTTGTGAGGCTGAGATCTACGCCACAGCCATGGCGGCCCAGGAGCTACGCTGGCTCACCTACTTGCTATCCGACCTTGGAGCGGCCTCGTTCTCATCCAATGCAGTACGTCGACAACAAGGCAGCCATTGCCTTGTGTCAGGAGCACAGACTGGAGCACAGAACGAAGCACATCGCTCTACGCTACTTCCTTGCTCGAGAGCTGCAGCAGCGTGGTCAGCTTCGTCTGCGTTACGTGGCCTCTGAGGCCAACACTGTTGATGTGTTCACCAAGGCGCTTTAGCCTTGTGCCTACTGTACCTCACTTGCTTACTTATTGAGTCTGTTTGTACTGTGATCTCTATATATGTGTATACCTCCATGTTTACTCTTGGTAGGTTGTGATCATTGTACCTCCTGTTCTTATATAAACCTGCATGAGAACTGGTCTTGTGACCACTTGCTTGTGCTCGGAATTTGTGTGGTATCCTTGAGATCCACCCTGAGCTTGCTTTGTCTTGCTTTGCCTTGACTGGTCTTAAGACCCCTAGTTCTCCCCCACATCGCCTATGGGGGTGTGTCAAACATTATATATGTTGTTGTGCTTGTTTAGGCTACAGTAGGTTAGTCTATAGGGGGTACACAATTCTAGTGTTAGGTACTTGTATTGTTTTCACTAGTAGTTCATTCATTCCTGTTCGTTCATTTCAACATCACCAGCACCTAGCGCAGCAGCCTCAATGCTCGGGTCACGCGGTACACACAGGTAACAGGCACCCTCAACACTATCAGCAACAGCATACATGGCAGCAAGAATAGCATCAAAGTCAAGATCAAAGATAGCAACCCCGGCCTTAGCCAGATCTCCCCAGCGAGGGATCTCTGACGCCTCAGGGAACTAGCAACGCCATGCGTCCGTCAGGCGACCAAAGCAGCGCTGGGTGGAGTGCGGGCCTCCGCACTGCTCACCAGTGCGGCTGCCGGTACGGAGAACGTAAGAGCAGGGACCAGAACCCCCACCGCGCTGGCGTGCAGTGTACCACTCACGAAGCTGCTGAGGGGACAGGGTCACACCACTCCGCTGCTGCTGCTGGCGCAGACCACCACCGGCGCCAGTCCTCGTTGCAAAGTTGCGACTCGCTCCACCACCGCCGCCTTCGCCGCCGCCGCCTGTGCCAGATCCGCCGCCTCTGCCAGATCCGCCGCCTCCTCCACCTCCGCCTCCTCCACTACCTCCGCCGCCTCCGCTCCCTCCGACACCTCCACCGCCTCCGCCGCCTCCACTGCTGCCGCCGCCGCTGCCACCCCCAGCACCACTCCCACCGCCACCCCCACTCCCTCCCTTGCCTCCACCACCACCTCCACCGCCCCCTCCAGCCTCTCCAGTGCCCTTGCCCCCCTTGCCCTTGCCGGTGCGGCGTTTCCCGCTCGGGGCAGACGCAGCGCCAACCGACTCGAAACCAACGAGGTCGGCTGCAGCAGCAGAGGCAACAGAGGGCAATAGGGGGGATGGAGAACACCCCTCAAAGACAGGGGTGCGAGGGTCACCACGAGAGGCTCCTAAAGCGACTATGCTCTTCTTTATCGCTAGGAGGGCCTTCTCGAGGAGGTCAACGGTGAGAGTGGTGGGGCAAACAGAGAGGAAGTGGTCCCTGACTACCCGAAGAGAGTCAGGGAGCCGGGTGACTATGTAGTAGAGGGTGATGTACATGGGGGGGGGGGGTTCTTGGCGCAGAACTCAGCAGGAAGCGCAGCGCGGTAGCGAGTGTGACTAATGCGGAGGTGTGTAATGAGGTCAGCGACAGTGGGAAAGGCAGCAAGGTCAGGGAAGAGGTACGGTAGGATGAGGCGGCTCAGTGTAGATGTGGCAGGGGAAGAGTAGCGTGCAACTACAGCGTCGTACAAGGTCTGAGCACTCTTGTACTGGCTAAAGTGTGCACGCTCAGTGGTCGGTAAGTGGCGGCGCACAGCAAGACGAGCAGTAGCATCACGTGTGGCCCACAATGAGAAAACAGTGGCGTCAGCATCAGCAGCAGGGGCAGGGGAGGCACCAGAAGTGAGGTCAAACAGGGAGAGGCCGTCTGCCCTATCGCAGTGCAGGAAAAGCTGCAGATCATCTACTTAGACCTCAAAGTCCACTGCACGACCCTCAGCGTCAAAGGTGAAAACGCTAGGGGAAGCCATAACAACAATAGGCAGGGCGGTGCAGTGGCAGAGACTGTGCTCTTACCAGGTAGGTGGGGCGATCGGGCTGCTCCGCGGCTCGGCTGTCGTGCGGCTCCGTTGCAGGGTGGCTCGGCTGCTGGGCGGCTCGGCTTCTGGGCGGCTCGGCTCCTGGGCAGCTCGGCTGCTGGGCGGCTTGGCTGCACGGAGCTGGGCGGCTCGGCTGTCGGGCGGCTCGGCTGCTGGGCGGCTCGGTTGCTGGGCGGCTCGGGCGGTCAGGCGGCTCGGCAGGCCGGCGGTTCGGCTGCTCGGCAATGCGGGCGCTGGGCGGCGGGATCGCAGGTGGTGGCGAGGTCCAAAGGGTGGGCGGTGATGACGGGGCCGAGGTCGGCGACGTAGCGGGGCCGCGATGGGGCCGTAGCAGGGCCTAAGCGAGGCCGTAGCGGGGCCGACGGGGCCGAAGCGGGGCCGTAGTGGGGCCGTAGCGGGGCCGTAGCGGGGCCGTAGCGGGGCCAACGGGGCCAGAGCGAGGCCTAAGCGGGGCCGTAGCGGGGCCTAAGCAGGGCCGTAGCAGGGCCGACGGGGCCGTAGCGGGGCCGTAGCGGGGCCTAAGTGGGGCCGACGGGGCCAAAGCGGGGCCTAAGCGAGGCCGTAGCAGGGCCGACGAGGCATAAGCGAGGCCGTAGCGGGGCCTAAGCGGGGCCGAGTGGGCCAACAGGGCCGTAGCGGGGCCGTAGCGGGGCCCTAGCGGGGCTGACGGGGCCTAAGCAAGGCCGACGGGGCCGTAACGGGGCCGTAGCGGGGCCGTAGCGGGGCCTAAGCGGGGCCGTAGCGAGGCCGACGGGGCCTAAGCGAAGCCGTAGCGGGGCCGCAACGAGACCGTAAGCGGCCTAAGCGAGGACTTAGAGGGCGGCTCGAGGGGCAATAAGGGCGGCCAACAGGGGCCACTAAGGAGGCTCGAGGCGCTACTTGGGTTAGGAGCTAAGCGCGCTCCAGGCAGAGAAGGAAAAAAGTTCGTGGTGGGCCCTAAGCAGTATTCCCACCCGGGAACCTGCTCGATACCATGACGAGAAGTGAGAATGGAATGAATGAACTATGAAACAGTTGGGTACAAGTACTAACCCTAATTGGGTTGTACCCCTTATGGGCTACCCCACTACAGCCTACACAAATGTATAAGCTTTTATGATCTGACAACTGGTGCCGTCCTTGCTGGTTCTAGAGGCGGTGAGCGGCCGAGGCCATACTGGGGCAGGTTCTTGGTCTCCCGCCTTCTCCTGGTCTTGCTCCTTCCTTAGAGTGTCCACCGCCTCTCTAGTCGCAGTCACAGTTACAGCCCGCCTCCCCTCTACCTGCTCCTTCTCCCTACACTGGTCCTACTGGAGGTCTTGCTGAGCGTCATGAGCCTGCGTCTCATCCTGCGTCGCCTGTTCGTGCTGCTCGCACTAGTCGTCGTGCTGCACATTCGCGTCCTCCTGCGGTCCCCGGCACACACCTGATGGCACTTCGTCCTTCCACTGCTCCTCTGCGTGTCCCTTTGCCGTCTCCTCAAGAGTCCTCTCTTCCTACTCTTGTTGACCCGAAGTCTGACTCCCTTCGTGCTACTAGTCCTTCGGTCACGCGCCTTCTTGCTACTGTTGTCACTGACCCTTCCTTTGAGTCCATTGCTGCGTCTGCTCTAGTTGCTGAGCTTGTCGACTTCGCTGCTCGCTGTCGTCTAGACTACGCTGCTAGTCTCGTTGCTGAGTCTGAGTCTGTCTGTCCTCCGTCCGTGGGGGGTGAGTGTGCTCTTAGCACGGACGTCCTTGAGGACAGGCAGGAGGAGTTCCAGTGTCTTGCTGCTGCTTTGCCCCATCTCGTGTCCACGCTGATTGCCCCTGAGGGAGACCCGGATGCACAAGACATCCCGACTCCTCGATTGTACGCTGAGGCGATCGAGGGTCCCTACTCCTCTCAGTAGGAGTCAGCCATGGACGCACAGATGGCTTCCTGGAAGTCCACAGGCACCTATGTCGACGAGGTTCCCCCACCTGGGGCGAACATCGTCAGTGGCATGTGGATTTTTAGGGTGAAGCGGCCTCCAAGTTCTCCGCCTGTCTTCAAGGCGCGTTACGTTGCTCGAGGCTTCAATCACCGGCAGGGAGTTGAGTACTTTCAAACCTTCTCTCCCACCCGGAAGATGACCACTCTTCGGGTGCTGCTGCACATTGCCGCTCAGCGCGACTACGAGCTTCACTCTCTTGACTTCAGCACAGCTTTCCTGCAGGGCAGCCTGTACAAGGAGATCTGGCTGCGTCGCCCTCCTGGCTTCACTGGGTCGTTTCCTCTTGGTACCCAGTGGAGCCTCCGGCGGCCAGTCTACGGTCTCCGCCATGCGCCCCGTGAGTGGCACGACACAATGAGGATTACACTTGCGGCTCTTGGGTTTGCTCCTTCTACAGCTGACCCGTCTCTGTTTCTGCACAGCGACACCTCTTTGCCGCCGTTCTACATCCTCGTGTACGTCGACGACTTGGTCTTTGCCACTGCTGACACTGCTGGACTCGCCTACGTGAAGTCAGAGCTGTAGAAGAGACACACGTGCACAGACCTGGGTGAACTGCGCAGCTACCTTGGCTTGCAGATCACCCGGGACAGAGCACAGCGCACCATTACCCTGACTCAGTCACACATGGTGCAGCAGGTCCTTCAGCGCTTCGGCTTCACGTACTCCTCGCCTTAGGCCACTCCTCTGTCTACTCGCCACTCGCTCTCAGCTCTGCCTTCGGATGAGTCCAAAGTGCCGAGCGGCCCGTACCCAGAGCTTGTTGGCTGCCTCATGTATCTGATGACCTGCACACGACCTGACCTTGCATACCCTCTTAGCATCTTGGCGCGCTATGTTGCTCCTGGGAGACACTGACCAGAGCACATGGCTGCAGCGAAGAGGGTGATGCACTACGTGTACAGTACGTCGGGCATGGGGCTTGTGCTTGGATGGCGATGCCGAGTGGTCCTCACAGGTCACGCTGACGCTTCTTGGGCTGACGACCAGGCTCTGCAGCGGTCGTCACAGGGTTACACCTTCAGCCTTGGCTCCGGCTCTGTTTCGTGGCGGTCTACCCACTCGTCTTCTGTTCTCAACTCCAACTGTGAGGATGAGATCTACGCCACAGCCATGGGTGCACAGGAGCTACGCTGGCTCACCTACCTGCTGACTGACCTAGGAGAGCCGCCTCGTTCTCCTCCAGTTCTGTACGTAGACAACAAGGCCATGCTGGCCTTGTGTGGGGAGCACAGACTGGAGCACAGAACGAAGCACATTGCTCTCCGCTACTTCCTGGCTCGTGAGCTTGAGCAGCGTGGTCAGCTCCGCCTCTCCTACGTGGCCTCTGAGGCCAACACTGCTGATATCTTCACCAAGGCCCTTCCGCCTTGTGATCATCAGCGCTTCTGTACTTTGCTAGGTCTTGTGCCTGCCTGGCCTCACTTGCTCACTTCTTGATCTTGTTTGTACTGTACTCTTTCTATACGTGCACTTGCTTGTTTACCTTTATATATATGATCTTGCATGTGAACTGGCCTTGTGGCCTTGCTCTTGTGCTCGGACTGTGTGGTGACTTTGTGATCCACCCTGAGCTTGCTTTGCTTTGCTTGACTGGTCTTGTGACCACTTGTTCTCCCCCACTTTGCCTATGGGGGTGTGTCAGAACATATAGCTTATACATCTGTATAGGCTGTAGTGGGGTAGCCCTTAAGGGGTACAACCCAATTAGGGTTAGTACTTGTACCCAACTGTTTCATAGTTCATTCATTCTCGTTCTAATTCTCACAAGACTATCTCAACAAGATTATGTTCAAAACTAGTCCCGCGGAACAAACTTTTCAATACGTGTCCATTTTCGCATTTAATATTTTCTTGCGGGTGCAAAAAGCTGTGAAACAAGTGAACAGGGATGAAATGACTAAGGAAAGATTGGGTACAAATACAACCCTAGAAACCCTGTACCCCATATGTGCTACCCCACTATAGCCTACAGCAACTATGTCATATAAATCTGACACACCCCCATAGGCAAAGTGGGGGAGAACAAGGGGTCACAAGACCAGTCAAGTAAAGCAAAGCAGAGCAAGCTCAGGGTGGATCACAACGTCACCACACAGTCCGAGCACAAGAGCAGGGCCAGAGGCCAATTCACATGCAGGAGTACAGACATATATATATAAAACTAGACAAGCAAGAGCAGGTATATATATGTCACAGTACAAGTAAAGTCAAGAGGAGAGCAAGTGAGGCAAGACAGGCACAAGACCCAGCAGGGTGCAGAGGCGCTGATGGTCACAAGGCGTGAGTGCCTTGGTGAACACATCAGCGGTGTTGGCCTCAGAGGCCACGTACGCAAGCCGCAACTGTCCACGCTGCTGCAGCTCACGAGCAAGGAAGTAGCGAAGAGCAATGTGCTTCGCTCTGTGCTCCAGACGCTGCTCTCAACACAAGGCCAGCATGGCCTTGTTGTCTACGTACAGCACTAGAGGAGAACGAGGCGGCTCTCCAAGGTCAGTCAGCAGGTAGGTGAGCCGGCGAAGCTCCTGTGCAGCCATGGCCCCAGCGTAGATCTCAGCCTCACAACTGGAGCTGAGAACCGAAGACGAGCGAGTAGCCCGCCACGAGACAGAGCCGGAACCAAGACTGAAGGTGTAACCCTGTGACGACCGCTGCGTAGCCTGGTCGTCAGCCCAAGAAGCGTCCGCGTGCCCTGTAAGGACCACTGGACTCCGCCCTCCAAGCACTAGCCCCATGCCCGACGTACTGCACAGGTAGCGCAACACCCTCTTCGCTGCAGCCATGTGCTCTGGTCCGTGTCTCCCAGGAGCAACATAGCGTGCAAGAATGCTAAGAGGGTATGCAAGGTCAGGTCGTGTGCAGGTCATCAGGTACATGAGGCAGCCAACAAGCTCTGGGTACGGGCCACTCGACTCTACGGACTCATCCGAAGGCAGAGCTGAGAGCGAGTGGCGAGTAGACAGAGGAGTGGCCTGAGGCGAGGAGTACGTGAAGCCGAAGCGCTGAAGGACCTGCTGCACCATGTGTGACTGAGTCAAGGTAATGGTGCGGTGTGCTCTGTCCCGAGTGATCTGCAAGCCAAGGTAGCTGCGCAGTTCACCCAGGTCTGTGCACGTGTGTCTCTTCAGCAGCTCGGACTTCACGCGGGCGAGTCCAGCAGTGTCCGCTGTGGCAAAGACCAAGTCGTCGACGTACACGAGGATGTAGAACGGCGGCAGAGAAGTGTCGGTGCGCAGAAACAGCGACGGGTCAGCAGTAGAAGGAGCAAACCCAAGAGCCGCAAGCGTAGTCCTCAGTGTGTCGTGCCACTCACGCGGTGCCTGGCGGAGACCGTAGACTGGCCGTCGGAGGCTCCACTGGGTGCCAGGAGGGAAAGTCCCAGTGAAGCCTGGTGGACGGCGCAGCCAGATCTCCTCGTGCAGGCTACCCGACAGGAACGCAGTGCTGAAGTCGAGAGAGTGAAGCTCGTAGTCGCGCTGAGCGGCAATGTGCAGCAGCACCCGAAGAGTGGTCATCTTCGGGGTGGGAGAGAAGGTCTGAAAGTAGTCAACTCCCTGCCGCTGACTGAAGCCACGAGCAACGTACCGCGCCTTGAAGACAGGTGGAGAGCCCGGCGGCCGCTTCACCCTGAAGATCCACATGCCACTGACGATGTTCGCCCCAGGAGGGGGAACTGCGTCAACGTAGGTGCCTGTGGACTTCCAGGAAGCCATCTCTGCATCCATAGCTGCCTGCCACTGAGACGAGTAGGGACCCTCTACGGCCTCCGCGTAAGAGCGCGGAGTCGGGATGTCTAGTGCATCCGGGTCTCCCTCAGGAGCAAGCAGTACAGACGCGAGATGAGGTGAAGCAGCCGCCAGACACTGTAACTCCTCCTGCCTGTCCTCTAGGACGTCCGTGTCAAGAGCACAGTCACCCCCGACGGACGGAGGACAGTCAGACGCTGACTCAGCAACAAGACTAGCAGCGTAGTCTAGACGACAGCGAGAAGCAAAGTCGACGAGCTCAGCGACAAGGGCAGACGCAGCAGTGGACTCAAACGAGGGGTCAGTGACGACAGTAGCAAGGAGACGCGTGACAGTAGGACTGGCAGCACGAAGAGAGTCCGACTCAGGGTCGGCAAGCGCAGGAAGAGAGGACTCAGGAGGAGAAGGCAAAGGGGCACGCAGAGGAGCAGTGGACGGACGCAGAGACATCCGGTGCGTGCCAGGGACAGGAGGAGGACGCTGACGCGAACCGCGACCACTAGTGCGAGCAGCACGAACAGGCGACGCAGGACGAGACGCAGGCTCACGACGCTCAGGAAGACCTCCAGTAGGACCAGTGTAAGGAGAGGGAGCAGGCAGTGGAGAGGAAGGCTCCAACAGGGACTGCGACTGGACAGGCTGTGGACACTCTACCGGAGGAGAAAGACCAAGAACCTGCTGCAGGAGCGGAACGAAGTACGGCCGAGGCCGCGCGGCAACTCCAGACTCAGCAGGTACAGCACCAGCACCCTCAGCGACAGCACCAGCGTCACCAGCACCTCCAGCAGCAGGACCTTCAGCAGCACCAGCAGCAGAACCACCGCCAGGACAGACAGCAGCTGTCTCAGCACCAACACCCTCAGCGGCTCCAGCTCCAGTAGGACCCGCAGGCCCACCAGCTCCGGGACCGGCAGGACCAGCACCCTCGACAGGCGAAGAAGCTCCAGCTCCAGCAGCATGCCTCCAGCGGCGAGCAAACCACTCGCGCAGCTCCTGTGGAGAGAGGGGCTCCCGGCGAGACGCAGCAGCAGGAGAAACCCCAGGCTCAGCAGCTCCAGACAAAGCACCCCCAGGCGCAGCAGCTCCAGACTCAGCACCCCCAGGCTCAGCAGCTCCTGACACAGCACCCCCCGGCTCAGCACCCCAAGGCGTAGCACCTCCAGTCTCAGCACCCCCAGGCTCAGCACCCCCAGGCTCAGCACCCCCAGGCTCAGCACCCCCAGGCTCAGCAACCTCCGCAGTAGCACCCTCAGGCCCAGCACCCCCAGGCTTAGCACCCCCAGTAGCAGCACCTCCAGGCCCGGCACCCCCGCGCACAGCACCCCCAGAGGCAGCACCCCCAGGCCCAGCACCCGCAGCAGCACCAGAGTCACCAGTAACCTCGACCGGGTCAACGGCGTCTACCTGGGACACACCTGAGGGAGCAGGAACCTGAGGGGGGAGGGGGTCTACCGGGGGGGGAACCGGCACAAGGAAGTCCGGTGGAGGGGGGAGGGAAGGAGTGCGGTAGGGGAAGAGGCGGTAGAAGGGGACTGACTCGTCGAACGTGACGTCCTGGGAGGACAGAACACGACGAGAGGAGGGGTGGTAGAACTGCCACCCTGGGGCGTCAGGGGGGAAGCCAAGGAAGACACAGGGAGCAGCACGAGGGGACAGCTTGTCCGCAGACAAGTCGCGGACAAACGCCCGAGATCCTCAGACACGGAACGCCGACGCATCGCCAACCTTCCCCGTCCACATCAAGACTGGGGACATCGCGGGCCGAGAGACCCTGGGGTGAAGGTTGATCTCATGCGCGGCGTACCGAACCGCAAACGGCCACAGAAAACGGGGGGCAGCCGCATGCACCATGGACGTACGGGCGACGTCCATGACAATGCCGATGCGGCGCTCAGCAATCCCATTATGCTGTGGAGAGTCCGGAAGCGTGAAGGTCTGGCGGATGCCTCGTGCCCGACAGTAGGCTCGCAGAAGGCCGGAGGAGAACTCTCCGCCTCTGTCTGAGTGCAGGCGGAAAACAGGAAAGTTTGAGCCGAAGCTCTTCCTGAGCTGGAGACGAGCTGCGCGGATCCAGTCGATCAGCACCTCAGTGACCTCACCCTTGCTGCGCAAGGGGAAGACTGAGGTGTAACGCGTGTAGTCGTCAACCACCAGCAGGAAGTAGCGCTCGTGACCCTGTCCACGGACGCGGGCTGGGCCCCACATGTCCATGTGAAGCGTCTGCATCGGGGCCTCCGTCGGAGGGAACGGGGAGGAGTGAGGGGTAGCCCGCAGGCGACCCTCGACACAGGGGACACAGGGAGGGCCAGGCCCCGGAGGAAGGGGAGGGAGGGACCGGGAAAGGCCAGAGACAAGAAGGCGAGAGGCCATGCCCCGGAGACGAGGCAGGGAGGGGTGACCCATCCTGTGGTGCCACAGGAGGGTCTCGTGGGACAGGAGACGACACGAGCAGGGGGCAGACTCAGGACCAGACCTGGACGCTGCAGCAAACACCTGACCCGACGCAGCTACCTGACCAGACGCAGGAGAAGGAGACGGAACAGTGAGTGTGTACAGGCTCGACCCTGGACCACGTGTGAATGTGGTCAGGTGTCGACCCGTGTCCGCGTCCGTGCAGTGGGTGACTCGTCGGCGCGCAGGGGTGAACTGGTCAACCCCTGCATCCTGTAGGTCAGCACCCGCCACCAAGTTCGTAGAGAACGAGGGGAGGTAGAGACCGGACAGGGCGCCAGACGGGACCGCAGGGCACGGCAGGATAGTGGAGTAGCGAGCCAGAACAGGACCCCCAGAGGGGTCTGCCAAGGAGACCGCCACTGGCCGACTAAGCGGCGTGAGTGTGGTGCGGTCTCGAAAGAAGGAGCGAGACGCCCCGGAGTCAAGAGTGAAAGTGAGAGAGGGTGAAGTCGACACAGTACCTGAGAGAGCAGACTCACCAGCACCTGAGGACTCAGACTCACTGGCACCTAGAGCAACAGCCTCACCAGCACCTGGAGCAGCAGCCTCAACAGCACCTAGAGCGGCAGTACCAATGCCCGGGTCGAGCGGGAAACACCGGTAACAGTCACCCTCCTCACTAATAGTCACAGCATACATAGCAGCAAGAATAGCATCAAAGTCAAGATCAAAGATAGCTACTCCAGCCCTAGACAGCTAGTCCCAGCGAGGGATCTCAGAGGCGTCAGGAAACTGGCGGCGCCAAGCGTCAGTCAGGCGGCCGAAGCAACGCTGGGTGGAGTGTGGACCACCACACTGCTCACCCGCACGGTCGCCAGTGCGCAGGACGTAAGTGCACGGACCAGTACCCCAACCCCGCTGACGCGTAGAGTACCACTCACGGAGCTGCTGCGGGGAGAGGGTCTCCTAACCACGCTGCTGCTGCTGGCGCTGACCACCACCGGAGCCACTCCTCCTCGGCGCGCCACGACCTCCGCCGCCTCCTCCGCCGCCGCCGCCACCACCTCCACCGCCACCGCCACTCCCACCGTCGCCGCCGCCATCGCCGCCTCCGCCTCCACCCCCACTACCACCGCCGCTGCCACCCCCGCCTCCACTGCCTCCGCCGACACCTCCACTCCCGCCACTACTCCCGCTACCACCCTCACCTCCGCCGCTGCCTCTACCTCCGCCTCCACCGCCCCCGCCACCTCCACCACTGCCCGTGCCCCCCTTGCTCTTGCCAGAGCGACGTCTCCCGCTGGGGGCAGACGCCGCTCCGACCGATTCAAAACCAACAAGGTCGGCCGTAGCAGCAGAGGCGACAGAGGGCAGGAGGGGGGAGGGGGAACACCCGTCAAAGATGGGGGTGCGCGGGTCACCACGAGAGGCCCCTACAGCGAGAATGCTCTTCTCGGCTGCGAGGAGGGACTTCTCGAGGATCTCGACAGTGAGAGTGGTGGGGCAGACTGCGAGTAGGTCGTCCCTGACTCCGCGAAGGGAGTCAGGGAGGCGGGTGACAATGTAGTAGAGAGTGAAGTACTGGGGGGGGGGGGGTTCTTGGCGCAGAACTCACCAGGAAGTGCAGCGCGGAAGCGAGCGTCACTAGTGCGCAGGTGGGTAATGAGGTCGGCGACTGTGGCAAAAGCAGCAAGGTCGGGAAAGAGGTACGGTAGCATGAGGCGGCTCAGTGCAGCAGTGGCAGGGGTGGAGTAGCGTGCGATAACGGCGTCGTACAAGGTCTTAGCACTCTTGTACGACCCAAAGTGCGCACGCTCAGCGGGAGGGAGGTGGCGACGCACAGCAAGACGTGCAGAAGCATCGCGTGTGGCCCACTGTGAGCGAACAGTGGCATCCTCAGTAGCAGCAGGGGCGGGAGAGGCACCAGAAGTGAGATCAAAGAGAGAGAGTCCGTCAGCTCTGTCGCACTGTAGGAAAAGCAGTAGGTCGTCTACCCACACGTCAAAGTCAATGGCTCTGCCCTCAGCGTCAAAGGCGAGGACACTGGGGGTAGCCATGACAGCAGTAGAGAGAGGGCAGTGCGCAGAGTAAAGCTCAGTGCTCACCAGACAGGGCAGTGCAGGGAGGGCACGGGCGGCTCGGGCGGCTCAGGCGGCTCGACTGCTGGGCGGCTCGGGCGACTCGGCGGCTCGGGCGGCTCGGGCGGCACTGCAGCTGGGGCGGCTCGGCTGCTGGGGCGGCTCGGCTGCTGGGGCGGCTCGGCTGCTGGGGCGGCTCAGCGGCTGGGGCGGCTTGGCTGCTGGGGCGGCTCTGCTACTGGGGCGGCTCGGCCGGGAGATGCAGGGGCGGGGCCGTCAGGTGTAGCGGCGGGCCGGCAGGTGCAGCGGCGGGTCGACCGGTGCAGCGGCGGGCCGGAAGGTGCAGCGGCGGGGCCGTAGGATGCAGCGGCGGGCCGGTAGGTGCAGCGGCGGGGCCGTCAGGTGAAGCGGCGGGCCGCTGGGTGCAGCGGCGGGCCGTAGTGTGCAGCGGCGGGCCGGCAGGTGCAGCGGCTGGGCCGTCAGGTGAAGCGGCGGGCCGCTGGGTGCAGCGGCGGGCCGTAGGGTGCAGCGGCGGGCCGGCAGGCGCAGCGGCGGGGCCGTCAGGTGAGGCGGCGGGCCGTAGGGTGCAGCGGCGGGCCGTAGGGTGCAGCGGCGTGCCGGCAAGTGCAGCGGCGGGGCCGTCAGGTGCAGCGGCGGGCCGGCAGGGCCGCGTCAGAGCCGGCGGCGGGGCCGCGTCAGTGGAGGCGGCGGGGCCGCGTCAAGCAGGCGGCGGGGCCGCGACGTAGCGGGCGGCAGGGCCGCGGCAGAGCCGGCGGCGGGGCCGCGTCAGTGGAGGCGGCGGGGCCGCGTCAAGCAGGCGGCGGGGCCGCGATCAGGAGGGGCAGCGGGGCCGCGAGGGAAATGGCGACCCGAGGGGTCGCTAAAAAAATGCGCGCCTCGGGGCGCGCTTCGGTGGGCCCTAAAAAAACGGTCCTTAGGAAGGACCCGCTCTATACCATGTGAAACAAGTGAACAGGGATGAAATGACTAAGGAAAGATTGGGTACAAATACAACCCTAGAAACCTTGTACCCCATATGTGCTACCCCACTATAGCCTACAGCAACTATGTCATATAAATCTGACAAAAGCATGAAACCCCTCGGGAACCAAGACACATTTGCGGGACGGATCAACCCTAAACACCTAGCGGGTTCTCGTGTTTAGGGTTGATCCTTTCCGAAAGTGTGTCCTACGTCCGTAAGGGTTTTATGATTTTTACCCCGTCAAAAAAATTCGGACGCGAAAATGGACAGACATCGAAAAGTTTGCCCCGCATGACCAGTTTTGAACATACTTTGGGCTTCACGTGAGAGAAATTCCAGAAAGTTTTACTTTCTTAGTAAACTTGGGGCTAAATATGAGAGTACTCTGAAACTCAGGGGTTGGAATGTACTTTCCCTTTTCTTGCGATTAGTTATGTTGCGTCATAGTGGAGAACGGTGAACATTTAAAATCGCTTTGAAATTCTGGATATCGTCTCAGACCACGATGTCAAACTCATATGCTATAGTCTGTGTAGGCTGTAGTGGGGTAGAGAATATGGGGTACAACACTTCTAGGTTCTCCTACTTGTACCCACCTGCTTGCTAGTTAAATCATTCCTCATTTTTTTACATGGTCTAGAGCACGTTCCCTAGTGGGAACGCTTCCTTGGGAATTCTTCACACTTCAACTTTTTTCTGACCGGAGCGATAGTCGCTCCTGCCCGAGGCGCGCCTTGTGGGCTGCCCTTCTGTCGACCTCTCTTAGAGGCCCCTCTCACGGCCCCTCGCGCCACCCTCAGCGGCCCCGTCGCCGCCCCTAGCGACCCCGTAGCCGCCCTTCCCGGCCCCTTGCGGCCCCTAGCGGCCCCGTCATCGCCCCTATGCGGCCCCGTCGCTGCCCCTAGCGGCCCTGTCGCCGCCCCTAGCGGCCCCGTTGCCGCCTCCCTACCTATGCGGCCCCGTTGCCGCCCCCACGCGGCCCCGTAGCCGCCCCTAGCGGCCCCGTAGCCGCCCCTACGCGGCCCCGTCGCCGCCCCTAGCGGCCCCGAAGCCGCTCCCCTCCCTACGCAGCCCCGTAGCCGCCCCTACGCGGCTCCGTTGCCGCCCCTACGCGGCCCCGTAGCCGCCCCTAGCGGCCCCGTAACCGCCCCTACGCGACCCCGTCGCCGCCCCTAGCGGCCCCGTAGCCGCTCCCCTCCCTACGCGGCCCCGTAGCCGCCCCTACGCGGCTCCGTTGCCGCCCCTACGCGGCCCCGTAGCTGCCCCTACGCGGCCCCGTAGCCGCCCCTACGCAGCCCCTTCGCCGCCCCTAGCGGCCCCGTAGCCGCTCCCTTCCCTACGCGGCCCCGTAGCCGCCCCTACGCGGCCCCGTCGCCGCCCCTAGCGGCCCCGTCGCCGCCCCTAGCGGCCCCTCCACCGCTAACCTCCCTACGCGGCCCCGTTGCCGTCCCTACGCGGCCCCGTCGCCGCCCCTACGCAGCCCCGTCGCCGCCCCTAGCGGCCCCGTAGCCACTCCCTTCCCTACGCGGCCCCGTCGCCGCCCCTACGCGGCCCCATCGCCGCCCCTACGCGGCCCCATCGCCGCCCCTAGCGGCCCCGTCGCCGCCCCTAGCGGCCCCGTCGCCGCTGACATCCCTACGCGGCCCCGTTGCCGCCCCTCCGCGGCCTTGTCGACGCCCCTACGTGGCCCCATTGCCGCTCCTAGCGGCCCCGTCGCTGCTCTCCTCCCTACTCGGCCCCGTCGCCGCCCCTACGCAGCCTCGTAGCCGCCCCAACGCGGCCACATCGCCGCCCCTAGCGGCCACGCCGCCGCTCCCCTCCCTACGCGGCCCCGTCACTGCCCCTAGCGGCCCCGTCGCCGCCCCTACCCGGCCCCGTCGCCGCCCCTAGCGGGCAGCCGAGCCGCCGAGCCGCCCAGCAGAAGCAACCGCCCCTAGAGCAGCCGCCACTGCAGTAGCCGCCCCTAGAGCAGGCGCCACTACAGCAGCCGCCCCTGGAGCACCCGCCACTACAGCAGCCGCCCTTGGAGCACGCCCCACTCCAGCAGCCGCCCCACAAGCAGCCGCCATTGCAGCAGCCGCCACTGCAGCAGCAGCCCCTGGAGCAGCCGCCACTGCAGCAACCGCCCCTGGAGCAGCCGCCACTGCAGCAACCGCCCCTGGAGCAGCCGCCACTGCAGCAGCCGCCCCTGGAGCAGCCGCCACTGCAGTAGCCGCCCCTGGAGCAGCCGCCACTGCAGCAGCCGCCCCTGGAGCAGCCGCCACTGCAGCAGCCGCCCTTGGAGCAGCTGCCACTGCAGCAGCCGCCCCTCGAGCAGCCGCCACTGCAGCACCCACCCCTGGAGCAACCGCCCCTGGAGCAGCCGCCACTACAGCAGCCGCCCCTGGAGCAACCGCCCCTGGAGCAACCGCCACTGCAGCAGCCGCCCCTGGAGCAGCCGCCACTGGAGCAGCCACCCCTGGAGCAGCCGCCACTGTAGGAGCCGCCCCTGGAGAAGCCGTCACTTCAGCAGCTGCCCCTGGAGCAGCCGCCACTGCAACAGCCGCCCCGGGAGCAGCCGCCCCGGGAGCAGCCGCCCCTAGAGCAGCCGCCACTGCATCAGCCGCCACTGGAGCAGCCGCCACTACAGCAGCCGCCCCTGGAGCAGCCGGCACTGCAGCAGCCGCCCCTGGAGCAGCCACCCCTGCAGCTGGTGCGGAACACTCGCTCTACACTGGTAGTGGCGTCGCCGTTGCCGCCGTTGTACGCCTGCCCTTCTCGCCACTGGTGAGCACTGCCCTGCCCGTACTACTGTTACTGCTGCTCTTACTACTGCTGCTCTTTCTACTGCTACTGCTGCTCCTGGCGTAGCCAGATGCAGCTCCAACGTCGCCCGCGTGAGTCCCTTACCCCCCAACAGCTTCGTGAGTGGTACACTAGTTGGGGTTGTCGGGGTGGCCGTAGTGGGAGTCGTCCTGAAGTGAGTCGTTCCTCAGCTGCTTGTAGTGGCCAGGTGCAGCTGCAGCGTCGCCCGCGTGAGTCCCTCACCCCCCAACAGCTTCGTGAAAGGTATGCTTGTTGGGATTGTCGGGGTGGCCATAGTGGGAGTCGACCTGGAGTGAGTGGTTTCGCAGCTACTTGTAGTGACCACGTGCAGCCTCAGCGTCGTCCGCGAGTGGTCCTCTCGCCCCAGCAGCTTCGTGAGAGGTACGCGCAGCGTGATGGGTCACGGGGTACTGTTCGCTGTCCGTACATCATTCGCACTGGTGCTCGGACTGGTCACCCTTGCGGGACGCTCAGTCATGCACATCTTCACCCAGGTCTGTGCACGTGTGTCTCTTCTGCAGCTCGGACTTCACGTGGGCGAGTACAGCAGTGTCAGCAGTGGCAAAGACCAAGTCGTCGACGTACACGAGGATGTAGAACGGCGGCAAAGAGGTGTCGGTGCGTAGAAACAGCGACAGGTCGGCTGTAGAAGGAGCAAACCCAAGAGCCGCAAGTGTAATCCTCAGTGTGTCGTGCCACTCACGTGGCGCCTAGCTGAGACCGTAGACTGGCCGCCGGAGGCTCCACTGGGTTCCAAGAGGAAACGACCCAGTGAAGCCAGGAGGGCGACGCAGCCAGATCTCCTCGTACAGGCTGCCCTGCAGGAAAGCTGTGCTGAAGTCAAGAGAGTGAAGCTCGTAGTCGCGCTGAGCGGCTATGTGCAGCAGTACCCAAAGAGTGGTCATCTTCGGGGTGGGAGAGAAGGTATCAAAGTAGTCAACTCCCTGCCGCTGACTGAAGCCACGAGCCAAGTAACGCGTCTTGAAGACACGCGGAGAGCCCGGCGACCGCTTCACCCTGAAAATCCACATGACACTGACGATGTTCGCCCTAGGTGGGGGAACCTCGTCGACGTAGGTGCCTGTGGACTTCCAGGAAGCCATCTCTGCGTCCATGGCCGACTACCACTGAGAGGAGTAGGGACCCTCAATCGCCTCAGCGTACGATCGAGGACTCGGGATGTGTGGTGCATCCGGGTCTCCCTCAGGGGCAATCAGCGTGGACACGAGATGGGGCAAAGCAGCCGCAAAGCACTGGAACTCCTCCTGCCTGTCCTCAAGGACGTCCGTGCTAAGAGCACACTCACCCCCGAAGGACGGAGGACAGACAGACGCAGACTCAGCAATAAGACTGGCAGCGTAGTCTAGACAACAGCGAGCAGCGAAGTCGACAAGCTCAGCAACTAGAGCACACACAGCAGTGGACTCAAAAGAAGGGACAGTGACAACAGTAGAAAGAAGGCGCGTGACTAAAGGACTAGCAGCACAAAGGGAGTCAGACTCCGGGTCAACAAGAGAAGGAAGAGAGGACTCTTGAGGAGACGGCAAAGGGACACGCAGAGGAGCAGTGGACATACGCAGTACCATCTGGTGTGTGCCGAGGACCGCAGGAGGACGCGGACGCGCAGTACGACCACTAGCACGAGCAGCATGAACAGGCGACGCAGGACAAGACGCAGGCTCACGACGCTTAGCAAGACCTCCAGTAGGACCAGTGTAGGGAGAAGGAGCAGGTAGAGGGGAGGCGGGCTGTAACTTTGACTGCAACTGGACAGGCTGTGGACACTCGAAGGGAGGAGCAAGACGAGGAGAGGGAGGGAGACCAAGAACCTGCTCCAGGAGCGGAACGAAGTACGGCCTCAGCCGCTGAGCGCCCCCAGATCTAGCCAAGACGGCACCAGTACCCCCAGCGGCAGCACCAGCGCCTGCAGAAACTCCACCTCCAACAGCGCCAACTACAGTACCCTCAGAAGCACCAACGCCAGTAACACTGCCAGCGCCAACACCCCCAATAGCTCGAGCTCCAGCAGCACCAACTCCAGTAGGACCGTCACCACCAGCTACCTCAGCAACACCCCCAGACGCACCAGCACCAGTAGAAACACCAGCGCCAACACCCAAAGTAGCTCCACCTCCAGCAGCACCAGTACCGACAGCAGCTCTAGCAGCACCCCTAGACTCAGGAGCACGTCTCCACCGGCGGGCGAACCACCCGCGCAGCTCCTGTGGAGAGAGCGGCTCCCGCCTCGACGAAGCACCGCCGGCGGCCACACGAGCAGACCCAGCACCCCCAGGCTCCGCACCCCCAGGCTCAGCACCCCCAGGCTCAGCACCCCCAGACTCAGCACCCCCAGGCTCAGCACCCCCAGTCTCAGCACCCGCAGACTCAGCACCCCCAGACCCGGCACCCGCAGGCTCAGCACCTCTAGCTGCACTAGAGTCAACAGCTACCTCGTCAGGCTCGACTGCGTCTACCTGGGACACACCTGAAGGGGCAGGACCCTAAGGAGGGAGAGGGTCTACCTGGGTAGCACCTCGCGCAAGGAAGAGCGGCGGCGGGGGGAGGGGCTCAGTGCGGTAGGGGAAGAGACGGTAGTAAGGCACCGACTCGTCAAAGGTGACGTCCTGTGAGGACAGAACACGGCGCGTGGTTGGGTGGTAAAACCGCCAGCCAGGCGCGTTGGGGGGGAAGCCAAGGAAGACGCAAGGAACAGCTCGGGGGGACAGCTTGTCCGCAGACAAGTCGCCGACAAACGCCCGAGATCCCAACACTCAAAACGCAGACGCATCGCCAACCTTCCCGGTCCACCGCAAGGCGGGGGAGGTCTCTGGCAAGGAGACCCGGGGCTAAAGGTTGAGCTGATGCGCGGCGTACTGAACCACAAACGGCCACGGAAAATGGGGGCCAGCCGCATGCATCATGGACGTACGAGCGACGTCCATGACCATGCCAATGCGGCGCTCAGCAATCCCATTTTGCTGCGGAGAAGCCGGAAGCGTGAAGGTCTGGCGGATGCCCTGTGCACGATAAGAGGCTCCCAGACAGGCAGAGGAAAACTCCCCGCCTCTGTCTGAGTGCAGACGCAAAACAGGAAAGTCCGAGCCGAAACTCTCTGTGAGCTGGAGACGAGCTGCGCGGATCCAGTCGATCAACACCTCAGTGACGTCACCCTTGCTGCGCAAGGGGAAGACTGTGGTGTAACACGAGTAGTCATCAAAGACCAGCAGAAAGTACCGCTCTCTCTCCTGCCCACTGACGCGGGCTGGGCCCCACACATCCATGTGGAGAGTCTGTAGCGGAGCCTCTATCAGAGGAAACTCTGAGGAGTGAAGGGCGGCGCGTTGTCGCCCCTCAGCACAGGGGACGCCGGTAGGGCCAGGCCCCGGAGGAAGGGGAGGGAGAGACCGAGGAATACCAGAGACAAGGACACGGGAGGCCATGCCTCGGAGACGAGGCAAGGAGGGATGACCAAGGTGGTGGTGCCAAAGGAGAGTCTGGTGGGACAACAGACGACACGAGCAGGGGGCAGTCTAAGGACCAGACCTGGAAGCCGCAGCAAAGACCTGACTCGACGCAACTAACTGGGTAGACTCAGTAGTAGGAGGAGACTCAACAGTAAGGGTGTACAGGCTCGACCCTGGCCAACGAGTGAACGTGGCCAAGTGTCTGCCTGTCTGAGCACACGTGCAGTGGGTCACTCGCTTACTCGCAGGAGTGAACTGGTCAACCCCTCGATCCTGTAGGTCCGCTCCACTCACCAAGTTCGTAGAGAACGAGGGGAGGTACAGACCAGACAGGGTGCGAGAGGGGGCTGCAGGGCACAGAAGGACAGTGGAGAAACTAGCAAGGACAGGACCACAAGAGGGGTCTGCCAGGGAGACTGCAACCGGCCGACTAAGCGGCGTAAGAGTGGTGCGGTCTCGAAAGAAGGAGCGGGACGCACCCGAGTCCAGGGTAAAGGTGTGGAAGGCCTAAGCCGAAGTAGTACTTGAGAGAGCAGACTCACCAGCACCTGGGGCGGCAGACGCACTGGCACCTGGGGCAGGAGACGCACTAGCACCTAGAGCAGAAGCCTCACCAGTACCTAGTGCAGCAGCCTCAATGCCCGGGTCATGCGGTACACACAGGTAACAGGCACCCTCAACACTATCAGCAACAGCATACATGGCAGCAAGAATAGCAACAAAGTCAAGATCAAAGCGGGGCCGACAGGGCCGTAGCGGGGCCGTAGCGGTGGCCGTAGCGAGGCCTAAGCGGGGCCGACGGGGCCGTAGCAGGGCCGACGGGGCCTAAGCGGGGCCGACGGGGTCGTAGCGAGGCCGTAGCGGGGCCTAAGCGGGGCCGACGGGGCCGTAGCGGGGCCGAAGCGGGGCCGTAGTGGGGCCGACGGGGCCGTAGCGGGGCCGTAGGGGGCGGCTCGAGGGGCAGTAAGGGCGGCCAAAAGGGGCCACTAAGGCGGCTCGGGGCGCTACTCGGGTTAGGAGCTAAGCGCGCTCCAGGCAGAGAAGGAAAAAAAATTCGTGGTGGGCCCTAGGTAGTATTCCCATTCGGGAACCTGCTCGATACCATGACGAGAAGTGAGAATGGATGAATGAACTATGAAACAGTTGGGTACAAGTACTAACCCTAATTAGGTTGTACCCCATATGGGCTACCCCACTACAGCCCACACAAATGTATAAGCTATAATGTTCTGACATAGAGGTATGTAGACCGCAGTTTTAAGGCAGCCGAATTGAGTCGTGTCATCAAATATGTTTCGGACTCACTTACATTCAAGGTGCTCAAAACGAAGCTAGTTGGCGTGGATAGCTGGTACGGAGATACAACGGACCTTCCGCAAGTGCTCAACCACCAGCTACTAATGAGGATAAAGGCGCACTCATACGTGCAGAGGTAATGTGAGAGTACGACGGCTTATGCCAGCTATGCTTGCTTGCCTTTACTTTGTCATGCTATTTCTAGCATAGGATAATTATGTGCATGCATGAATTGCTTGATTTCCTAGGCTAGGTGCTTTCCTATATTTTATTGTAGTTATAGCACCGAGCTAGGTTGCGTGCACCGACTTCTGGCTTTTCGGTTGCCACCAAATTGCCTTCTACCGAATTTGGTAAGGATCCGTTCGGGACGCTTCGTGACTCGCGGAACCTTCGCGTAACACCTGGTTACGGGGCCTTGTGTCGAGCGTATATTTAGCCTCGTGTTGTACCCAGATGATCATTTAATTGAATTCAAACTCTCTTTTCTGAGCTCGATCCTAGATCCTCACACTTGGTTATCAGAGCCTGTTTAGAAGCAAAGTATTTCGACCGCTAAAACCTAGCTTTTAAAACCGCGGGGGCGACTACGGAAAGCGCCGATTTCGGGTACGTAAACCAGTTCCTCGCTATTTTTTAACGCCCCCCTCGAACCGGTTTTCAAACTCTCCTCAGGTCAAGTGGCAAAAAGTTGGAATTTCGACCGTCGGATCGATTCGAATCTCAACGGCCTCGAGAATTTTCTAAAAAACGTTGGAATTTGGAGCGTCGGATCAAATTTCTTCTCAACGGCCGAGATCGGACGCGAATTTCGAGTAAGGGAGAATTACGCGACCTACAAAATTTGCCCTCGTCATTTCTGCAATCAGCTCGACTCACAGTAAGATGAACAGCGCCTAAAATTCATTTTTTTTTTTCGTCGCAAATCTTCCGATAGATCGCCAAATGGAGGAAATCGGTGATAATTCCGTACGGAAAATTACGGAGTTACACACCGGCCTGGACCAGACGTGAGCGGAACTCCAGCGAATAGAGGAGCTTCTCGCAAACCAGTCGGCAGCCGCCACGGCAGCAGCGAACTCAGCGGCGAATGCAACAGCGACGTCAGCAGCAGCAGCGGCGACACTTCACCCAGCAGCAGCGGCAGCAACTATAGTGAATCTTGAAGCGGCAATTCCGAGGCTACCGGAGAGGTTCAATCCGAATGCGAGAGACGAAGACGTTCGTCGATTCATTGTGACTCTCGAAATTTACTTCGAGGCCGTTGGCTGTACGACCCCGACACACGATGCAATGCGGATTCGGCTCGCAGCGACAGTGTTAAGAGGCCCAGCGCTCGAGTGGATTTACAACAGCAATAAGATACGAGGCGAGGGACCATGGACGCAGTTTCGGGAAGCTTTAATTCAACGTTTTGAACCAATCAACTCCAGCTACATGGCGCGGCAGAAGATTCATCGGCATAAGCAGTTTAGCAGTGTAACATAGTACACGGAGCAGATGGAGAGCCTCTTCAACCGAATTACCGACCTGACCGAAGGGGAAAAAATCCAAGCGTAGACTGAGGGGCTAAAGATGGAAGTCCGCCAACAGGTGATTGCCGCAAACTACAACAGCTACCGCAACATAGTGTGTGCAGCAGAGAGATTCGATGCGTTGACTTGAGGCGAACCCGGGACACGACGCCACGTGCCGAACAAATCATTCGACACGAAGCGATCAGCACCACCCACGACCGCCGACCCGATGGATATGGACAAGATCGACGCGAAGCAGCGGCCGACAAAATATGAGAAGTGTGAATTTTGCGGCGCAGCAGGACATCGACTCTTGGCGTGTTGGAAAATGAAGAAGGCACGAGCAGAACTAAAGGGCAACAACAATGCGACATCCACGATGGCGAAAAAAGTGTCCAACTCTTATGCTATAGTCTGTGTAGGCTGTAGTGGGGTAGACAATATGGGGTACAACTGTTGAGGATCTAGCAAGGCTTAGGAGCCATGGCTAGTGGAGTTCGAGTGAGTTGGGTGAGTCGAGGAGATTGCAACAAAAGAGTGTGTTTTCACTATAGAGTGAGCAGTACAAATAGGCAAGAATGAAGAAAGGTGCACCACCAAACAGAAAGTTACATGAGGCCTCTGAGGGCAACACTGCTGATATCTTCACCAAGGCCCTTCCGCCTTGTGATCATCAGCGCTTCTGTACTTTGCTAGGTCTTGTGCCTACCTGGCCTCACTTGCTCACTTCTTGATCTTGTTTGTACTGTACTCTTTCTATACCTGCACTTGCTTGTTTACCTTTATATATATGATCTTGCATGTGAACTGGCCTTGTGGCCTTGCTCTTGTGCTCGGACTGTGTGGTGACTTTGTGATCCACCCTGAGCTTGCTTTGCTTTGCTTGACTGGTCTTGTGACCACTTGTTCTCCCCCACTTTGCCTATGGGGGTGTGTCAGAACATATAGCTTATACATCAGTGTAGGCTGTAGTGGGGTAGCCCATAAGGGGTACAACCCAATTAGGGTTAGTACTTGTACCCAACTGTTTCATAGTTCATTCATTCTCGTTCTAATTCTCACAAGCCTATCCCAACAAGATTATGTTCAAAACTAGTCCTGCGGAACAAACTTTTCAATACGTGTCCATTTTCGCATTTAAGATTTTTTTACGGGTGCCAAAAGCATGAAACCCCTCGGGAACCAAGACACATTTGCGGGACGGATCAACCCTAAACACCTAGCGGGTTCTCGTGTTTAGGGTTGATCCCTCTCGAAAGTGTGTCCTGGTTCCATAAGGGTTTTATGATTTTTACCCCGTCGAAAAAATTCGGACGCGAAAATGGACACACATCGAAAAGTTTGCCAAGCATGACCAGTTTTGAACATACTTTTGGCTTCACGTGAGAGAAATTCCAGAAAGTCATACTTTGTTAGTAAACTTGGGGCTAAATATGAGAGTGCTCTGAAACTCAGGGGTTGGAATGTACTTTCCCTTTTCTTGCGATTAGTTATGTTGCGTCATAGTGGAAAACGGTGAACATTTAAAATCGCTTTGAAATTCTGGATATCGTCTCAGACCACGATGTCAAACTCATATGCTATAGTCTGTGTAGGCTGTAGTGGGGTAGAGAATATGGGGTACAACACTTCTAGGTTTTCCTACTTGTACCCACCTGCTTGCTAGTTCATTCGTTCCTCATTTCTTCACATGGTATAGAGCAGGTTCCCTAGTCGGAACGCTTCCTTGGGCCCACCACTGAAACTTTTTTTTTTCTAACCGGAGCGCCAGTTGCTCCTGCCCGAGGCGCGCCTTGTGGGCCGCCCTTCTGTCGAGCTCTCTTAGAGGCCCCTCTCACGGCGCCTCGCGCAACCCTTAGCGGCCCCGTCGCCGCCCCTAGCGGCCCCGTCGCCGCCCTTCCAGGCCCCTCGCGGCCCCTAGCGGCCCCGTCGCCGCCCCTACGCAGCCCCGTCGCCGCACCTAGCGGCCCTGTCGCCGCCCCTAGCGGCCCCGTCGCCGCCTCCCTCCCTACGCGGCCCCTTTGCCGCCCCTACGCGGCCCCGTCGCCGACCCTAGCGGCCGCGTCGCCGCCCCTACGCGGCCCCATCGCCGCCCCTAGCGGCCCCGTCGCCGCCTCCCTCCCTACGCGGCCCCGTCGCCGCCCCTACAAGGCCCCGTCGCCGCCCCTAGCGGCCCCGTCGCCACTCCCCTCCCTACGCGGCCCCGTCGCCGCCCCTACGTGGCCCCATCGCTGCCCCTACACGGCCCCGTCGCCGCTCCTAGCGGCCCCGTTGCCGCCCCTACGCGGCCCCGTCGCCGCCCCTAGCGGCCCCGTCGTCGCTCCCCTCCCTACGCGGCCCCGTCGCCGCCCCTACGCGGCCCCGTCGCCGCCCCTAGCGGCCTCTTCGCCGCCCCTATGCGGCCCCGTCGAAGCCCCTAACGGCCCCATCGCCTCCTCCCTCCCTACGTGGCCCTGTCGCCACCCCTACGCGGCCCCGTCGCCGCCCCTAGCGGCCCCGTCGCCGCCTCCCTCCCTACGCGGCCCTGTCGCCGCCCCCACGTGGCCTCGTAGCCGCCCCTACGCGGCCCCGTCGCCGCCCCTAGCGGCCTCGTCGCCGCTCCCCTCCCTACGCGGCCCCGTCGCCGCCCCTAGCGGCCCCGTCGCCGTCCCTACCTGGCCCCGTCGCCGCCCCTAGCAAGCAGCCGAGCCGCCGAGCCTCCCACCAACTGAGCCGCCGAGCCGCCGAGCTGCCGAGCACCTGAGCCACCGAGCCGCCGAATAGCCGAGTCGCCCAGCAGCCGAGCCGGCCCTGGAGCAGCCGCCACTGCAGCAGCCGCCCCTGGAGCAACCGCCACTGCAGCAGCCACCCCTGGAGCAGCCGCCACTGCAGCAGCCGCCCCTACAGCAGACGCCCCTAGAGCAGCTGCCCCTGGAGCAGCCGCCCCTACAACTGCCGCCCCTGGAGCAGCCACCCCTGCAGCTGCCGCGGAGCTCTCGCCCTACAGTGGTAGCGGCCTCGCCGTTGCCGCCGTCGTACGCCTGCCCTTCTTGCCACTGGTGAGCACTGCCCTGCCCGTACTGCTGTTACTGCTGCTCTTGCTGCTGCTGCTCTTTCTACTACTACTGCTGCTCTTGCTGCTGCTGCTGCTCTTTCTACTACTACTGCTGCTCTTGGCGTGGCCATATGCAGCTCCAACGTCGCCCGTGTGAGTCCCTCACCCCCCAACAGCTTCGTGAGTAGTATGCTCAGAGTAGAGGGTTCCTGAGTAGTGCTCACTGCCCGTACGTTATTAGCACGAGTGTCCGGACTGGTCAGCCTTGCGGGACGCATGGTCACACAGAGTCCCGCTGCTTCGCCCGTCTGAGCGACGCTGGGCGTACGGAGTTTGGCGACGCGCGTGAGCTCCCAAACTGGGTGGAGTTGCTTAGGTTGCGGGTAGATATCTATACTCTTGACTATGATGCTATCCTCATTGCCATATATGCATTGCCTGTTAGTGATGAGGGTGACTGTTACATGTGTGTTACGCCAGACCCGGGCATTGAGGCCGCTGCTCTAGGTGCTGGTGAGGCTGCTGCTCTAGCTGCTAGTGCGTCTGCTGCCCCAAGTGGTGGTGGGTCTGCTCTCTCAGGTACTACAACGGCTCAGGCCTTACACACCTTCACCCTTGACTCGGGTGCTTCCCGCTCCTTCTTTCTAGACTGCACCACGCATACGCCGCTTAGTCGGCCGGTTGCGGTCTCCCTGGCAGACCCCTCTGAGGATCCTGTCCTTGCTAGCTTCTCCACTGTCTTACCGTGCCCGGCAGCCCCCTCTGGCACCCTGTCAGGTCTCTACCTCCCCTCGTTCTCTACGAACTTGGTGAGTGGAGCGGACCTACAGGATAGGGGGGTTGACCAGTTCACTCCTGCGAGACAGCGGGTGACCCACTGCACATATGCTCGGACAGGCCGACACTTGGCCACGTTCACCCGTCGGCCGGGGTTGAGCCTGTACACACATACTACTGAGTCTCCTCCGGCTGCTGAGTCTGGTCAGGTAGCTGCGTCGAGTCAGAAGTTTGCTGCAGCGTCCAGGTCTGGCCTTGAGTCTGCTCCCTGCTTGTGTCGTCTCCTGTCCCACCAGACTCTCCTTTGGCACCACCGCCTTGGTCACCCCTCCCTGCCTCGTCTCCGAGGCATGGCCTCCCGTGTCCTTGTCTCTGGTCTCCCCCGGTCTCTCCCTCCCCTACCTCCGGGGTTTGGCCCTACCTGCGTCCCCTGCATCGAGGGGCGGTAGCGAGCCGCCCCTCACTCCTCCGAGTTTCCTCCAACGGAGGCTCCGCTGCACTCTCTTCACACGGACGTGTGGGGCCCCGCCCGCATCCGTGGCTAAGGGCACGAGCGTTACTTTCTCCTTGTGGTTGACGGCTACTCGCGTTACACCACAGTCCTCCCCTTGCGCAGCAAGGGTGACGTCACTGAGGTTTTGATCGACTGGATCCGCGCAGCTCGTCTCCAGCTCAGAGAGAGTTTCGGCTCGGACTTTCCTGTTCTGGGTCTGCACTCTGACAGAGGCGGGGAGTTTTCGTCTGCCCGTCTGGGAGCCTTCTGTTGTGCACAGGGCATCCGCCAGACCTTCTCGCTTCCGGCCTCTCCATAGCAATATGGGATTGCTGAGCGCCGCATTGACATGGTCATGGACGTCGCTTGTACGTCCATGATCCATGCGGCTGCCCCCCATTTTCTGTGGCTGTTTGCGGTTCAGTACGCAGTGCGTTAGCTCAACCTTCAGCCCCGGGTCTCCTTGCCAGAGACCTCCCACGCCTTGCGGTGGACGGGGAAGGTTGGCGATGCGTCTGCGTTTCGGGTCTGGGGATCTCGGGCGTTTGTCCCCGACTTGTCTGCGGATAAGCTGTCCCCCCGTGCTGTTCCCTGCGTCTTCCTTAGCTTCCCCCCTGACGCGCCTGGGTGGCAGTTTTACCACCCCACCTCGCACCGTATTCTGTCCTCCAAGGATGTCACCTTTGATGAGTCGGTACCATACTACCATCTCTTCCCCTACCGCACTGCGCCCCTCCCCCCGCCGCCGCTCTTCCTTGCGCCAGGTCCTCCCGAGGTAGACCCCCTCCCCCCTCAGGGTCCTGCCCCATCAGGTGTGTCCCAGGTAGACGCAGTCGATCCTGTTGAGGTAGCTGTTGACTCTGGTACTGCTAGAGGTGCTAAGCCTGTGGGTGCCGGGTCTGAGGGTGCGGAGCCTGGGGGTGCTGAGTCCAGGGGTGCGAAGCCTGAGGGTGCTGAGCCTGGGGGTGCTGAGTCAGGGGGTGCTGAGCGTGGGGGTGCTGAGCGTGGGGGTGCGGAGCCTGGGGATGCTGGGTCTGCTCGTGTGGCCTCTCGCGGTGCTTCGTCGAGGCGGGAGCCACTCTCTCCGCAGGAGCTGCGCGAGTGGTTTGCCCGGCGCTAGAGCTGTGATGCTGGAGCTGGAGGTACTACTATTGCTGCTGGTCCCGGAGGTGCTCGTCCTAGCGGTTCTGGAGCTGGTGGGACTGGGGGTGCTGCTGGGGCTGCTCGAGCTACTACTAGAGCTGCTGGCGGTACTGGAGCTGCCGGTCCTGCTGGAGTTGGTGCTGCTGGAGCTGGAGCTGGTGGGGGTGTTGGCGCTGGTGGTGCTGCTGGCACCGGTATGTCTAAGGGTGCTGGAGTTGGCGCTGTTGGAGCTGGAGGTGCTGCTGGCGCTGGTGCTGCCCCTGGGGGTACTGGTGCTGTCCCTGTTGGTTTTGGAGGCGCTGCGCGGCCGCGGCCGTACTTCGTTCCGCTCCTTGAACAAGATCTTGGTCTCCCGCCCATTACTGATCCTGCTTCTCCCTTAGAGTGTCCACAGGCTGTCCAATCGCGGTCACACCTACAGCCGGCCTCCCCCCTAGCTGCTCCTTCTCCCTACGCTGGTCCTACTGGAGGTCTTGCTGAGCGTCGTGAGCCTGCGTCTTGTCGTGCGTCGCTTGTTCGTGCTACTCGCACTAGTCGTCGTGCTCCGCGTCCGCGTCCTCCTGTGGTTCCAGGCACACACCATATGGCAATGCGTCCTTCCACTGCTCCTCTGCATGTCCCGTTGCCGTCTCCTCCAGAGTCCTCTCTTCCTACTCTTGCTGACCCGGAGTCTGACTCCCTTCGTGCTGCTAGTCCTTCGGTCACGTGCCTTCTTGCTACTGCTGTCACTGACCCTTCCTTTGAGTCCATTGCTGCGTGTGCTCTAGTTGCTGAGCTTGTGGACTTCGCTGCTCGCTGTCGTCTAGACTACGCTGTGAGTCTTGTTGCTGAGTCTGAGTCTGTCTGTCCTCCGTCCGTCGGGGATGAGTGTTCTCTTAGCACGGATGTCCTTGAGGACAGGCACGAGGATTTCCAGTGTCTTGCTGCTGCTTTGCCCCATCTCGTGTCCACGCTGATTGCCCCTGAGGGAGACCCGGATGCACCACACATCCTGACTCCTCGATCGTACGCTGAGGCGATCGAGGGTCCCTACTCCTCTCAGTGGCAGTCAGCCATGGATGCAGAGATGGCTTCCTAGAAGTCCACAGGCACCTGCGTCGACGAGGTTCCCCCACCTAGGGCGAACATCGTCAGTGGCATGTGGATTTTTAGGGTGAAGTGGCCTCCGGGTTCTCCGCCTGTCTTCAAGGCGCGTTACGTGGCTCGAGGCTTCAGCTAGCGGTAGGGAGTTGACTACTTTCAGACCTTCTCTCCCACCCTGAAGATGACCACTCTTCGGGTGCTGCTGCACATAGCCGCTCAGCGCGACTACGAGCTTCACTCTTTTGACTTCACCACAACTTTCTGCAGGGCAGCCTGCACGAGGAGATCTGGCTGCGCCGCCCACCTGGCTTCACTAGGTCGTTTCCTCTTGGTACCCAGTGGAGCCTCTGGCGGCCTGTCTACGGTCTCCGCCAGGCGCCCCATGAGTGGCACGACACACTGAGGACTACACTTGCGGCTCTTGGGCTTGCTCCTTCTACAGCCGACCCGTCGCTGTTTCTGCGCACCGACACCTCTTTGCCGCGGTTCTACATCCTTGTGTACGTCGACGACTTGGTCTTTGCCACTGCTGACACTGCTGGACTCGCCCACGTGAAGTCCGAGCTGCAGAAGAGACACACGTGCACAGACCTAGGCGAACCGCGTAGCTACCTTGGCTTGCAGATCACCCGGGACAGAGCACAGCGCACCATTACCCTGACTCAGTCACACATGGTGCAGCAGCTCCTTCACTGCTTCGGCTTCATGTACTCCTCTCCTCAGGCCACTCCTCTGTCTACTCGCCACTCGCTCTTAGCTCTGCCTTCGGATGAGTACGTAGAGCCGTGCGGCCTGTACCAAGAGCTTGTTGGCTGCCTCATGTACCTCATGACCTGCACACGACCTTACCTAGCATACCCTCTTAGCATCTTGGCACGCTACGTTGCTCCTGGGAGACACCGACCAGAGCACATGGCTGCAGCGAAGAGGGTGTTGCGCTACTTGTGCAGTACGTTGGGCATGGGGCTAGTGCTTGGAGGGCGACGTCGAGTGGTCCTCACAAGTCACACGTACGCTTCTTGGGCTAACAATCAGGCTACGCAGCGGTCGTCACAGGGTAACACATTCAGCCTTGGTTCCGGCTCTCTTTCGTCTTTTGTTCTTGGCTCCAGCTGTGAGGGTGAGATCTACGCGGGGGCCATGGCTGCACAGGAGCTACGCTGGCTCACCTACGTGCTGACTGACCTAGGAGAGCCACCTCGTTCTCCTTCAGTTCTGTACGTAGACAAAAAGGCCATGCTGGCCTTGTGTTAGGAGCACAGACTGGAGCAAAGAACGAAGCACATTGCTCTTTGCTACTTCCTTGCTCGTGAGCTGTAGCAGCGTGCCTTGCTTACACGCCTTAAGGGTTGTGCGTTCCAAGGAGTTCATATTCTCTCCCCACAGCAAAGTGTTAAGGCACCCCATTGCCCACAGGAGAAGCCTACACAGCTGCAAAGGCTTAAGGGAAGGTTCCAGGCCAAGACGAAGCCGTCAAGAAATGGAAAGTACCGGAGAACGTGAAGGAGTTGCAGCAGTTCCTAGGCTTCGCCAACTACTACAACAGGTTCGTGTCGCAGTATGCTAAGATAGCAGCGCCACTGAACGACCTACTGAAAAAGGATACGCCCTGCAAATGGGATACTCCTCATCTGCAAGCCATGGAGCAGCTAGAGACAGCACTGACTACAGGGCCAGTACCCATCCTACTAGATCCAGACAAGGACTACATGGTGGAAGCAGACACTAGTGACCAGGCAGTCGGAGCAGTACTGATGCAGGATCACGGACGCGGTTTGCAGCCCATCGCCTACCTCAGTAAGAAGCTACACGGAGCAGAACTGGACTACCCCATCCATGACAAGGAAGCCTTAGCGATAGTCATAGCCTTCAAGGCGTGGAGGTGTTACCTAGAGGGAGCCAAGACTACAGTCTATACTGACCACTGCAGCCTCAAATACCTGAAGTCGCAGCCGACGCTCTTACGACGACAGGTGCGGTGGGTGGAATTCCTGGAAACACACTTCCACTACGACATCGTCTACAAGCCCGGGCTACACAACAAAGCAGACGCGTTGAGCCGTCCCGGTTATGTAGCTGGCATCCAGGTCGAAGGGATGAACCCTCTGCTCAAGGGTCTATTCCAACATGGGTATTCCGTGGACGTAGAGATCGCTACAGCATAGACTAGCTGTTACAGTGGGAGAGAGGCTTAACTGTAAGGAAGGGTTCAGGAAAGATTTGGGTACCGAATTACGCCTCGCTATGGCATATCCTAATGGAGGTGTTTCACGAAGTACCATACGCGGGACATTTCGGGAGCAACAAGACGTTAACAGGGATAGCGAAATATTACTACTGGCCCGGGATGGCAGCAGTTCGTCACCTCTTGCAACACGTGCTAGCGGATGAAGAGTAGCAAGCAGAAAAATGCAGGGTTACTTCAGGTTCTACCTGTACCGGAGCAGCCATGGCAGGTCGTTAGCCTCGACTTCATCACATAACTTCCTTCGACCTCACGAGGACAGGATTCCATCCTCGTGGTGATCGATGAGTTCTCCAAAATGGGTCACTTGATACCGACCAACGCCACAGCTACAGCTGAAGCAACTGCTCGCCTCTTCTTCGACCGCATCATCTCCATCCGCGGCATCCCCGCTACACTCATCTCAGACAGAGACCCCAAATTCACGAGTTCATGGGATTATTGGGGACCAAACTTGCAATGTCCTCAGCATACCACCCACAAACTGACGGACAAATAGAGCGACTCAATCAAGTGTTTGAAGAGTTACTGCGCACAGCTTGCAAGGACGACGTCAGCCACTGGGACACACAGTTACCAACTCCTTTCTTCCTGTGTTACGGACGGGAACCACTCACACCACAGCAGCCAACCACACCGGCACACGTCCAAGCCGCACATGACTTCGTCACCACCATGCAGCAGCTATGGGAGAAGACTCAGCAATGTCTCACCATGATGCAGAACTCCCAGAAGCAGTATGCCGATTGCCAGCGTCGTGATCATTCAGTAGTAGTTGGAGATCACGTGCTTCTTGACACGTGCAACTTGAACCTGTCTCACCTACCTTCCAAGCTCCGGCCTCGCTTCTGTGGTCCTTTTCTTGTTGAGGCACAGATGACGCCAGTTACATTCCGCTTGCGCTTCCCAGATACATGGAAGCTTCACAACGCTTTCCATGTCCAGCTACTGAAACCCTACAAGGACCCCAACCAACAGTTCCAGGGGCGGCAGCTACCGCCACCACCACCTGTTCTCATACAGGATGAACCCGAGTACGAAGTGGAACGTGTTCTTACTCATCGGCGCCGCGGCGGCAAGACCCTCGAGTTCCTGATACGCTGGAAGGGATACGATTTACTAAGGACAGTTGGGTTGCAGAAGCTGATATGGGCAACGCACGCCGTGCTCTCAAGGACTATCTTGTCAAGTAGGATGTATCTCTCGCCACCCAGCTTGTCAGTAGATCTGCACTGTGGATGCCCGATTGATCCTGGAGAGGGTTACAGGCGCGTTCGCGTGGGGGGTTATGGGCGCACTGACCCGCTACTGAAACAAGCCCTTTTATCCCAATGGTCTAGTGGTTGGGATTTTGACATGGTATCAGAGCGGTCTCGGGTTCGATTCCCGGTGTATGCACATGTAGGCCGTTGCCGTTGTGTTTAGTCCTGGGCCTCCCAGTGTGGGGGGGTGTCAGCAAATCTGCACTGTGGATGCCCGATTGATCCTGGAGAAGGTTACACGCGCGTTCGCCTGGGGGGTTATGGGCGCACTGACCCGCTACTGAAACAAGCCCTTTTATCCCAATGGTCTAGTGGTTGGGATTCTGACACAGCTTTGAGGGGGAGACGTGTGAGAGTACGACGGCTTATGCCAGCTATGCTTGCTTGCCTTTACTTTATCATGCTATTTCTAGCATAGGATAATCATATGCATGCATGAATTGCTTGATTTCCTAGGCTAGGTGCTTTCCTATATTCTATGATAGTTCGAGCACCGAGCTAGGTTGCGTGCACCGAATTCTGGCTTTTCGGTTGCCACCAAATTGCCTTCTACCGAATTCGGTAAGGATCTGTTCGGGACGCTTCGCGACCTGCAGAACCTTCGCGTAACACCTGGTTACGGGGCCTTGTGTCGAGCGTATATATAGCCTCGTGTTGTACCCAGATGATTATTCAATTCAATTCAAACTCTCTTTTCTCAGCTCAATCCTAGATCCTTACAGGTACGAAGATGGGAACGTAACTTTGTCTTACAAACAAAAAATTGGCAGTATTCGCGATGCGGGAAAGGCGCTTGGGAAGAAGGTATGGGTCAGCGAAACAGGACCGCTGAGCAAAAATGGAAGCTATTGCTCTACACGGCTCGAAATGTAATCAAGAGCGTCAATATCATGGAGGCTTCTGCGTACGTCATCTGGTAGGCGTACGATTTCTACGATCGCTGGTCGTTCATTCCCATTCCGATGTATACTCCGCCATACAAAGGGCGAATGGACATGCCCAAGGTGAACAAGCGGTTCTGGCTCTTCAAGCACTTCACGCTGCTTGCTAAACCTGGGTCTAAGCCGATTAGGAGAGTGTGAGAGTACGACGCCTTATGCCAGCTATGCTTGCATGCTTTTACTTTATTATGCTAGAAACAACATAGGATAATTATAGGCATGCATGAATTGCTTGCTTTCCTAGGCTAGGTGCATTCCTATATTTTATTGTAGTTATAGCATCGAGCTAAATTGCGTGCACCGAATTCTGGCTTTTCGGTTGCCACCGAATTACCTTCTACCGAATTCAGGAAGGATCTGTTCGGGACGCTTCGCGTAACACCTGAATATAGGGCTTTGTGTCGTGCCTATATATAGCCTCGTGTTGTACCCATGTGATCATTCAATTACAATTCTCTTTTCTGAGCTCGATCCTACGATCCTCACACTTGGTATCAGTGCCCGTTTACACGCGAAAGTTTTTTCGACCGCTAAAAACCAAGTCTTCAAAAACCGCAGGGGCGACGCAGTTAAACATCGATTTTTTGCTCCCCCTCGTTTTGGTTTTTCGGACGCGTAAAATCAGGCATGGAGGGCCAAGGCGACAACTATGCAACCACGAGCGACATCGCAAGCCTCCGCATCGACATGGAGCAGATGCAGGCGGCGCTACGACGACTCGAGGCCCTTCTGACACACCAATCAGGAATCGCCATCGCACCAGCAGCGAACGTAGCAGCGACAGCACCCGCAGCAATGGCGACGCCGACATTTCACAGACCGATGGCACCACTGTCGCCGAACCTCGAAGCAGCACGACCGAGGCTCCCTGAAGCGTTCGATCCCAGCGCGAAGGGATCCGACGTCTGGCGATTCGTGTCAAACATTGTATATGTTGTTGTTCTGTAGGCTACAGTGGGTTTAGCCTTAGGGGGTACAACATTCTAGGGTTTTCCTAGGTTACGAGCCTAGGACCACTTACCTAAGGGCCCACCGTTCTGCTAGAAGCGCCCTGTCAACTTAGCGCCCTCGAGCGCCTCTCTCCTAGTGCGCCCTCGTGCGCTCTCGTGCGCCACTCCTTCTCCTGCTGCCTGTGCGAACCTCGCTAGTGCCGCACGCGGCCTTTTTTTTAGCGCGCGTAGCCCGCTAGCAGCCCGCACGTGGCCTTTTCTGCGCGCTCGCCGATTGTTAGCCGCCCGCACGCCAGAGCCGCCCATGAGCAGCCCGCTAGCCGCCCGTCAACCGGCCCTCCTGGCCGTCCAGAGCGTTGCAGCCCCGCCCGTAGGCCGCCACATCGCCCTCGTAGGCCGACGCCAGCGCGCGACTGCAGCCCACGCACAGCCGTGGACCACCCGCTACTACCGCCCACGCGCACGCCCACCGTCGCACCGTGCCGCGTAGCCTAGTCCGAGCCGCGCCGCGCCACCCCGCCCGAGTCGCGTCGCCCGAGTTGCGTCGCCCGAATCGCGCCGCCCTGACCGAGCCGCGCTGCCCCACATGCAGCAACTATTGTTCCTGTTCCTGCTCCTGCTGCTTCTTCTACTGCTACTGCTCCTGCTACTGCTGCTACTGCCACGGTGGCCAGTCCTACTGTTCTCACTTTTGACACTGAGGGCCGACCGATTAAATTTGATGTCTGGCTCGATGACCTGCACCTGTTCCTCCAGATCACTGCCAAGGACGACGTTTCCCTGTATGACCTCACGTCCGGCACTGCTCCCGCACCTGCTGCTACTGCTGACAGTCTTGCTTGCTCACAGTGGCAAACTCGTGACGCCCATGCTCGCCTAGCCGTTCGCAACCACCTGCCGTTAGATGAGCGCGAGCACTTCGGCCAGCATAAGACCGCTAAGGAGTTGTATGATGCTGTAGTTGCCCGCTTCTCCTCCCCTGCTACTGCTGCGATAGGCCGTCTCTCGCTGCCCTATCTCTTCCCGGATCTGTCTGCCTTTGCCACTGAAGCTGACCTCATCACTCACCTCCGTACTAGTGATCTCCGCTACCGTGCCGCGCTCCCCCCCGATTTCCTAGCCAAGAACCCTCCCCTGATGTACCTCACCCTCTACCACCTCGTCACTCGCCTCCCTGACTCTCTTCGCGCTGTCAAGGACCACTTTCTCGCTCTCTCACCCACCGATCTCACTGTCGACCTGCTCGAGAAGGAACTCCTTGAAGCTGAAAAGAGCATTGTAGCTGTAGGTGCCTCTCGTGGCGACCCTCGCACTCCCTTCTTTGAGGGATGTTCCCCCTCCCCCCTTCTCCCCTCCATTGCATCTGCTGTTGCTGTCGACTTCCTCGGTGCTGAGGGGGCCGGAGCTGCGTTCGCTCCCAGTGGGAGGCGCAAGGGCGGCAGGGGCAAGGGGGGCCGGGGTGGCGGTGGTGGCGGCGGGGGAGGTGGTGGTGGAGGGGGTGGAGGGGGCGGCGGCGGTGGCGGCGGTGGTGGGAGTAGTGCTGGTGGTGGGGGGGCAGTGGCGGAGCTGGGGGTGGTGGCGGCAGCGGTAGTGGAGGTGGCGGGGGTGGTGGTGGCAGTGGTGGCGGCGGTGGAGCTGGTGGCGGGCGCGGTGGAGCGGTGCAGCGTGGCGGGTTTGGCGGCGGCCACAAGCAGCAGCAGCAGCGTCCTAGCGAGACCCAGCCACCCTAGCAGCTCCATGAGTGGTACTCTCAGCGTGGAGGGTCTGGGGGTGGAGGTACCTGCCTGTACGTCATCCGCATAGGTGACCGCACTGGCCAGACCTGTGGGAGGTTTCACACGGCGCAGCGGTGTTTCTTTCGCCTCGACGACGCCTGGCACAAGCAGTTTCCTAACTCCTCTGAGCTGCCCCGCTGGGCTGATCTGCTTATGATATATTTGCTCTTGATTATGATGCTATCCTTGCTACTATGTATGCATTGACCATTAGTGTTGAGGGTGACTGCTACCTGTGTGTACCGCCCAACCCGGGTATTGGGACCAGTGAGGCTGCAACTCTAGGTGCTAGTGTGTCTGCTCCCCTAGGTCCTGGTGAGGCTGCTGCTTTAGGCGTTAGTGCATCTACGTCTGCTAGTACAGCGTCTACTGAGATAATGCACTCAGGTGCTTCCCGCTGTTTCTTTTGCGACCGCACAGCTCTAGAGCAGCTTCCTAGACCGGTTGCTGTCTCCCTGGCTGACCCCTCCAGGGGTCCGTTCCTTGCGACCTCCACCACTGCCCTCCCCTGTCCTGCTGTCCCGTCTGGCACACTGTCGCGCCTTTACCTCCCCTCATTCTCTACAAACTTGGTGGCGGGTTCCGCGCTCCCGAACGCGTGTGTTCACCAGTTCAACCCGGCCTACGAGCGTGTGACGCACTGCACGTGTGCCCAGACGGGTCGTCACCTGGCTACCTTCACTCGGCAGCTGGGGTCGGACTTGTACACACTGACTACTGAGTCCCCTCAGGTAGCTGCGTCTGCGTCTGCATCAGGTCAGCTGTCGGCCCCCTACTCGTGTCGCTCCCTGTCGCACCGGACTGTCCTCTGGCACCACTGCCTTGGTCACCCGTTAGTGCAGCGCCTTCGCGGCATGCACTCCCGATACCTTGTCTCTAGTATTCCCACGGTTCTCCCTCCCCTCCCACCCTTGACTGCTCCTCCCTGTCTTCCCTGTGTCGAGGGGCGGCAGCACGCCACTCCTCACTCCTCCTCGTTCCCTCCCACAGAGGCTCCCTTGCAGACTCTCCACCTGGACGT
Organism: Closterium sp. NIES-65; assembly: GCA_948144175.1. NCBI lineage: Eukaryota > Viridiplantae > Streptophyta > Zygnematophyceae > Desmidiales > Closteriaceae > Closterium > Closterium sp. NIES-65. The sequence continues at coordinate 3,558,809 of CANXME010000843.1, forward strand.
GTGGGGCCCAGCCCGCGTCCGTGGATAGGGCCACAAGCGGTACTTCCTGCTGGTCTTCAACGACTACACGCGCTACACCACTGTCTTCCCCTTGCGTACCAAGGGTGAGGTCCCTGATGTTTTGATCCCTTGGATCCGCGCTATTCGTCTCCAGCTCTGCAAGCGGTTCGAGACGGAGTTTCCTGTCCTACGTCTGCACTCTGGCAGGGGTGGTGAGTTTTCCTCCGACCTCTTGGCAGCCTGCTGTGCAGAGCACGGCATCCGCCAGACGTTCACTCTTCCGGCCTCTCCGCAGCAGAATGGGGTTGCTGAGCGCCGCACTGGTCTAGTCATGGAGGTCGCTCGTACTTCCATGATCCATGCGGCTGCCCCCCATTTCCTATGGCCGTTTGCAGTGCAGTACGCCGCGCATCAGCTCAACCTCTGGCCCCATGTCTCTACTCCGGAGACCTCGCCCACACTGCATTGGACGGGGGAGGTTGGCGATGCGTCGGTGTTCCGAGTCTGGGGATGTCGAATCTTTGTCCGCGATACGTCCGCGGACAAGCTCTCCTCCCGTGCCGTTCCCTGTGTCTTCCTTGGCTTTGTCCCTGATGCGCCTGGCTGGCAGTTTTACCATCCCACCTCGCATCGTGTCTTCCCCTCTTAGGAAGTCACTTTTGACGAGTCGGTACCCTTTTACCGTCTCTTCTCCTACCACACTGCCCCGCTCCCCCCCCCCCCCGCCGATTTTCCTCACTCCAGGTGTCCCGTCGGTAGACCCCCTCCTTTCCCAGGGTGCTGCTCCCTCAGGTGTGTCCCAGGTGGACCCGGTCGAGCCTGTCGAGGTAGCTGTTGACTCTGGTCCTGCGCGAGGTGCTGAGCGTGCTGATCCTGGTGGTGCTGGGCCTGGGGGTATTGAGACTGGGGGTGCTGAGCCTGGGGGTGCGGAGACTGGGGGTGCTGAGCCTGGGGGTGCGGAGACTGCGAGAGCTGAGCCTGGGGGTGCTAAGACTGGGGGTGCTGACCTGGGGGTGCTGCGACTGGGAGTGCTGATCCTAGAGGAGCTGAGGCTGGGAGTTCTGAGACTGACCGTGCTGCGCCTGGTGGCGCTCCCTCTTCACAGCACCTGCGTGAGTGGTACTCCCAGAGTTACAGCCTTCAGCGTGGGGCTACTGGAGCTGGGGCTGGTGGCCCTGCGGGTGCAGTGTTGCGGCCGGAGCCTCCCTCCCCTCTGCGGCTACGGGAGTGGTACGCTCGGCGCTGCACCCTCCGTAGTGGAGCTCCTAGTGTTGAGGTGCCGCACGTTGGAGACCCTGCTGCCGGTGGAGCTGAGGACGCCGGGCCTACTGGGGTTGTTGTAGCTGCTGACCCTGGGGTTGGTCCTGCAGGTGCTCGAGCCGACGGTGCGGCTGGAGCTGATACTACTGGGGGTACTGGAGTTGGCGCTGCTGGAGGTACTGGTAGTGCTACAGGAGTTGGTGCTGTTTCTGCTGGTTCTTGGTCAGCCTCCTCCTCCTTGTCCTGCTCCCTCCTTAGAGTGTCCTCAGCGTGTCCAGTCGTAGTTACAGTTTCAACTTGCCTCGCCCCTCCTTGGTCCTTCTCCCTACACTGATCCGACAGGAGGTCTTACAGAGCGTCGTGAGCCTGAGTCTCGTCCTGTGTCCCCTGAGTCTCGTTCTGCGTCGCCAATTCGTGCTGCTCGCACTGGTCATCGTGTCCCGCGTCAGCGTCCTCCTGCTGTCCCAGGCACCCACCAGATGACGCTCGTCTTTCCACTATTCCACAGCGAGTCTCTCTGCCTTCTCCTGCGTCCTCTCTTCCTGCCCTTGCTGACCCAGAGTCTGACTCTCTTCGTGCTGCTAGTCCTACTGTCACGCATCTCCTGGACACAGGTGTCACTGACCCTTCCTTTGAGTCTGCTGCTGCATCTCCCCTAGTTGCTGAGCTTGTCGACTTTGCTGCTCGCTGTCGTCTAGACTACGCCGCGAGTCTTGTTGCTGAGTCTGAGTCTGTCTCTCCTCCGTCCGCCGAGGGTGAGTGTGCTCTAGGCAAGGACGTCCTTGAGGAAAGGCAGGAGGAGTTTGAGTGCTTTGCCGCTGCTATACCTCATCTCGTGTCCATGCTGATTGCACCTGAGGGAGACCCGGATGCACCAGACATCCCGACTCCTCGATCGTACGGTGAGGCGATCGCGGGTGAGTACTCCTCTCAGTGGCAGTCAGCCATAGATGCAGAGATGGCATCCTCGAAGTCCACTGACACTTACGTCGACGAGGTTCCCCCTCCTAGGGCGAACATCATCAGTGGCATGTGGATCTTCAGGGTGAAGCGGCCGCCAGGTTCTCCGCCTGTCTTCAAGGCTCGCTACGTTGTTCGAGGCTTCATTCAGCGAGAGGGAGTAGACTTCTTCTAGACCTTCTCCCCCACCCCGAAGATGACCACTCTTCGGGTGCTATTGCTCGTTGCCGCTCAGCGTGACTATGAGCTTCACTCTCTTGACTACAGCACAGCTTTTCTGCAGGGCAGCCTGCAGGAGGAAATCTGGTTGCGCCGCCCTCCTGACTTTACTGGGTCGTTTCCTCTTGGTACCTAGTGGAGCCTCTGGAGGCCAGTCTACGGTCTCCGCCAGGCGCCACGTGAGTGGCACAACACACTGAGGACCACTCTTGCGGCTCTTGGGTTCGCGCCTTCTACTACTGACCTGTGGTTGTTTCTGCGCACCGACACGTCGCTGCCACCGTTCTACATCCTCGTGTACGTTGAGGACTTGGTCTTTGCCACTGCTGACACTGAGGCCCTCATCCACGTAAAGTCGGAGCTGCAGAAAAGACACACGTGCACAGACGTGGGTGAACTGCGCAGCTACCTTGGCTTGCATATCACGCGGGACAGAGCACGCCGCACCATCACACTGACTCAGTCACACATGGTGCAGCAGGTCCTTCAGCGCTTCGACTTCACCTGGTCCTCGGCACAGGCCACTCCTCTGGCTACAGGTCACTTGCTCTCAGCTCTGCCTCCGGATGAGTCCGTAGAGCCGAATGGTCCTTACCCATAGCTAGTTGGCTGCCTCATGTACCTGATGACTTGCACTCGTCCTGACCTAGCGTACCCTCTTGGCCTCCTGGCCCGCTATGTGGCTCCTTGTAGGCACCGAAAGGTGCACTGGGGTGCTGCAAAGAGGGTATTGCGCTAATTGTGCAGTACATCGGGCATGGGGCTCGTGCTTGGAGGGAGGAGCTCAGTTGTTCTCATTGGGCACTCACACGCTGCTTGGGTTGACGACCAGGCTACTTAGCGGTCGTCACAAGGTTACACCTTCAGTCTTGGCTCTGGCTCAGTTTTGTGGCATTCTACGCGTTTGTCTTTAGTTCTCAGCTCCAGTTGTGAGGCTGAGATCTACGCCACAGCCATGGCTGCACAAGAGTTACGTTGGCTCACCTACCTGCTGACCGACCTAGGAGAGCGGCCTCGTTCTCCTCCGGTGCCGTATGTCGACAACAAGGCAGCCATTTCCTTGTGTGAGGAGCACAGACTGGAGCACATAACTAAGCACATCGCTCTACGTTACTTCCTGGCTTGAGATTTGCAGCAGCGTGGTCAGCTTCGTCTACGTTACGTGGCCACTCAGGCCAATACTGCTGATATATTCACTAAGTACTCAAAAATGTAGAATCGTGCTAGTACAATCACTCCTCTCATTCTGACAATTCGTGGCAACCCTCGAAATTTACTTCAAGGCCATTGACTGTTCGACCCCGCAACACGACGCAGCAATGATTCGGCTCGCAGCGACATTGTTATGTGGACCGGCACTCGAATGGATTTACTACACCGACGTAGCCCGCGGGGAGAAAACGTGGCAGCAGTTTCAGGGAGTTCTTATAGAGCGTTTCGAACCGATTAATACGACCTACATGGCGCGGCAGCTGATACATTGACACAAGCAATACAGTAGTGTAGCACAGTACACGTAGCAGATGGAGCTACTGTTCAATCGCATCACCGACCTGACCGAAGGCGAAAGAATCTAGGCGTACACAGAAGGGTTGAAATTGGAGATTCAGCGGCAGGTGATTGCGGCGAATTACAACAGCTATCGCGACATCGTGCGTGCTACCAAGTGATACGATGCGCTGACTCGAGGTCAACCCGAAACACGAAGCTTCACGTCAAACTGTACATTCTGCACGGAGCGATCGGCACCCCCCACGTTCGCCGAACCGATGGATATCGACAAATACGACGCTAAGGAGCAGCCGACAAAATGCGAGTTATGCGGCGCAGCAGGGCATTAGTTTTTGTCGTGCGACAAAATGAAGAAAGCACGTGCGGCACTCCGGGACAGTAACAGTGGAGCACCCCGAGGTAAAAAAACGGGAATCGCTAGTAGCCGCGGATCGATCTGGCGATCGCGTAAAGATCCGAAAAGCAGGAAAAGGCGACGACGTGGCGATTTCGGAGCAGGTGAAAAAAGGAGAGAATAATGGCGCGAAAATAAAACGTCACGGCCGGCCGGCATAAGGGGAAATCGCCGAGGCAAATGGAGGCTCTGCGAAAAAAGACTCTGCACCGACCGGGATGATAGAATCCCAGCCACTAACCACTGGGATAGAAGGGCTTGTTTGTGTAGCGGGTCAGTGCGCCCATAACCCCCCAGGCCAACGTGCCTGTAACCATTCCCTAGGATCAATCGGGGATCACCAGTGGACCTGTGACACCCCCCCGCAGTGGGATGCCCGAAGTACACACACTGGGATACGAAGCCAAGACCTTCGCTCTGATACCATGTCAGAATCCCAGCCACTAACCACTGGGATAGAAGGGCTTGTTTGTGTAGCGGGTCAGTGCGCCCATAACCCCCTAGACCAACGTGTCTGTAACCCTTCCCTAAGATCAATCGGGGATCACCAGTGGACCTCTGACACGAGAAACTCCAGCAGAACACCCACGAAAGTAAGAATTCGTTAAAAGTATCATATAAAGATACTCTAACGAAAAATATTGCTTCTCGTGGTTTTCAAGCCTTTGAAAAATTCAGGGGAGATTTATGTCAGATTTATATGACATAGCTATTGTAGGCTATAGCAGGGTAGCACATATGGGGTACAGCTTTCTAGGGTTTGTATTTGTACCCAACTTTCACTTGGTCAATTCATTCTCGTTCATTCTCACATCGTTTCAGAGCACATATGCTCCTGGCCTGTGGGCCCTACTACTGCTTCCGCTGCTACTCGATCTGTCGCACGCCCCGTGGCGTACGACCTATTTTTCATCTCGCGCGCGGCGATATTCTCTCTGGCGCGCGCCCCGTGGCGCGCGGCCCCGTTCCTCCTAGGCGCGCCACTCCCCGCTACCCCGTCGCGGCGCCCAGGGGAGCCGCTCGCGACCCCGTCGCGGCCCGATCTCGTCGCGCCGCTCTAGCGGCCGCGTCACGCCGCCCTCGCGGCCCCGTCACCTACCCCTGCGGCCCCGGCGCCGCCCATCCCGGCCCCGGCTCCGCCCTTCCTGGCCCCGGCGCCACCTCGGCTGGCCCCGTCGCCTACCCCGGCGATCTCGACGCCGCCCTTCCCGACCCGGCCCCGCCTGTGCTGGCCCCGTCGCCTGCCCCTGCGGCCTCGGCTCTGCCCTTCCTAGCCCCGGCGCCACCTCGGCTGGCCCCGTCGCCTACCCCGGCGACCTCGACGCCGCCCTTCCCGACCCGGCCCCGCCTCTGCTGGCCCCGTCGCCTACCCCTGCGGCCCCGGCGCTGCCCTTCCCGGCCCCGGCGCCACCTCTGCTGGCCCCGACGCCACCCTTACCGGCCCCGGCACCGCCTCTACTGGCCCCGTCGCCTACCTCTGCGGCTCCGGCGCCGCCCTTCCCGGCCCCGGCGCCGTCCTTCTCGGCCCCAGCGCCGCCTCTGCTTGCCCCGTCGCCGCTCCACCCGGCCCCGCCGCCGTCCCCAAGCGGCCCCGCCGTCACCACCGAGCCGCCGGCGCCGCCGAGCTGCTACCGAGCCGCCCGAGCCACAGCGCCACCTGAGCCCCCCGAGCCGCTGGGTCGCCGAGCCGCCGAGCTGCAGTTGCTGCCGAGCCGCCGTACCGTCGAGCCGCCCGAGCCGCCGAGTCGCCGAGCCGCAGTTGCCGCCGAGCCGCACGAGTCACCCGAGCCGCCGAGCCGCCCGAGCCGCCCGCACCGCCGAGTCGACGAGTCGCTGAGCCTGCTCTTCCCACCACTGGTGAGCAAAATGGGATTGCTGAGCGCAGCATTGGCATGGTCATGGACGTCGCCCGTACGTCCATGATGCATGCGGCTGCCCCCCATTTTCTGTGGCCGTTGACGGTCCAGTACGCGGCGCATCAGATCAACCTTCAGCCCAGGGTCTCCCTGCCGGAGACCTCCCCAGTTTTGCGGTGGACGGGGAAGGTTGGCGATGCGTCTGCGTTCCGTGTCTAGGGATTTCAGGCGTTTGTCCGCGACCTTTCTGCGGACAAGCTGTCCCCTCTTGCTGCTCCCTGCGTCTTCCTGGGTTTCCCCCCTGACGCGCCAGGGTGGCAGTTCTACCACCCCACCTCTCGTCGTGTTCTGTCCTCCCAGGACGTCACGTTTGACGAGTCGGTCCCCTACTACCGCCTCTTCCCCTACCGCACTCCGTCCCTCCCCCCGCCACCGCACTTCCTTGTGCCAGGTCCCCCTCCGGTAGACCCCCTCCCCCCTCAGGGTCCTGCCCCTTCAGGTGTGTCCCAGGTAGACGCAGTCGAGCCTATCGAGGTTACGGGTGACTCTGGTGCTGCTCGGGGTGCTGAGCCTTGGGGGTGCTGACTCTGGGGGTGGTGAGCCTAAGGGTGCTCAGACTGGGGGTGCTGCGCCTGGGGGTGCTGAGCCTGGAGGTCCTACGCCTAGGGGTGCTGAGCCTGGGGGTGCTACGTCTGGAGGTGCTGAGCATGGGGGTGCCACGTCTAGAGCTGCTAAGCCTGGGGGTGCAGAGCCTGCGGCCGCTGGGCCTGCTCGTGTGGCGTCTGGCGGTGCTGGGCCTGGAGATTCTCCGGGTGCTTCATCTCGGCGGGAGGCACTCTCTTCACAGGAGCTGCGCGAGTGGTTTGCCCGGCGCTGGAGGCGTACTGCTGGAGCTGGAGCTTCTTCAGCTGCTGAGGGTGCTGGTGCCGCCGGTCCCGGAGGTGCTCGTACTGGGAGTACTGGAGCTGCTGGGCCTGCGCGTACGACTGGCGCTGGAGCTGCTGAGGGTGTTGGCGCTGAGGCTACTACTGTCAGTCCTGGGGGCGGTCCTGCTGCAGGTGCTGCTTGTGCTGCTGGAGGTACTGCAGCTGGAGGTGCTGTTGGCGCTGGTGCTGCCGCTAGGGGTGCTGGTGCTGTCCCTGCTGTGTCTGGAGTCGCCGCGCGGCCTCGGCCGTACTTTGATCCGCTCCTTCAGCAGGTTCTTGGTCTTCCTCCTCCCTTAGAGTGTCCACCGTCTGTCCAGTCACAGTCACAGTTACCGCCGGCCTCCCCACTGCCTGCTCCTTCTCCGTACACTGGTCCTACTGGAGGTCTTGCTGAGCGTCGTGAGCCTGCGTTTCGTCCTGCGTCGCCTGCTCATGCTGCTCGCACTAGTGGTCGCGGTTCGCGTCAGCGTACTCCTCTTGTCTCTGGCACGCACCGGATGTCTCTGCGTCCGTCCACTGCTCCTCTGCGTGCCCCTTTGCCTTCTCCTCCTGAGTCCTCTCTTCCTGCACTTGCCGACCCTGAGTCGGACTCTCTTCGTGCTGCCAGTCCTACTGTCACGCGTCTCCTTGCTACTATCTTCACTGACCCCTCGTTTGAGTCCACTGCTGCGTCTGCCCTAGTTGCTGAGCTCGTCGACTTTGCTGCTCGCTGTCGTCTAGACTACGCTGCTCGTCTTGTTGCTGAGTCTGCGTTTGTCTGTCCTCCGTCCGTCCGGGGTGAGTGTGCTCTTGGCACGGACGTCCTTGAGGACAGGCAGGAGAAGTTCTAGTGTCTGGCTGCTGCTTCACCTCATCTCGTGTCCGTACTGCTTACCCCTGAGGGAGACCTGGATGCACTTGACATCCCGACTCCGCGCTCTTACGCGGAGGCCGTAGAGGGTCCCTACTCCTCTCAGTGGCAGGCAGCTATGGACGCAGAGATGGCTTCTTGAAAGTCCACATGCACCTACGTTGACGCGGTTCCCCCGCCTGGGGCGAACATCGTCAGTGGCGTGTGGATCTTCAGGGTGAAGCGGCCGCCAGGTTCTCCACCTGTCTTCAAGGCGCGGTACGCGGCTCGTGGCTTCAGTCAGCGGCAGGGAGTTGACTACTTTGATACCTTCTCTCCCACCCCGAAGATGACCACTCTTTGGGTGCTGCTGCACATAGCCTCTCAGCGCAACTACGAGCTTCACTCTCTTGACTTCAGCACTGCTTTCTTGCAAGGTAGCCTGCACGAGGAGATCTGGCTGCGCCGCCCACTTGGCTTCCTGGGACTTTTCCTCCTGGCACCCAGTGGAGCCTCCGACGGCCAGTCTACAGTCTCCGCCAGGCACCGCGTGAGTGGCACAATACACTGAGGACTACGCTTTCGGCTCTTGGGTTTGCTCCCTCTTCTGCCGACCAGTCGCTGTTTCTGCGCACCGACACTTCTTTGCCGCCGTTCTACATCCTTGTGTACGTCGACGACTTGGTCTTTGCCACAGCTGACACTGCTGGCCTCGCCCACGTGAAGTCGGAGCTGCAGAAGAGACACACGTGCACAGACCTGGGTGAACTGCGCAGCTACCTTGGCTTGCAGATCACCCGGGACAGAGCACAGCGCACCATTACCACTGACTCAGTCACACATGGTGCAGCAGGTCCTTCAGCGCTTCGGCTTCACGTACTCCTTGCCTCTGACCACTCCTCTGCCTACTCGCCACTCACTCTCAGCTCTGCCTTCGGATGAGTCCGTAGAGTAGAGTGGCCCGTATCCAGAGCTTGTTGGCTGCCTCATGTACCTGATGACCTGCACACGTCCTGACCTTGCATACCCTCTTAGCATTCTCGCGCGCTATGTTTCTCCTGAGAGACAGAGACCGGAGCACATGGCCGCAGCGAAGAGGGTGTTGCACTACTTGTGCAGTACGTCGGGCATGGGGCTTGTGCTTGGAGGGCACAGTCCAGTGGTCCTTACTGGGCACGCAGACGCTTCTTGGGCAAACGACCAGGCTACGCAGCGGTCGTCACAGGGCTACACCTTCAGCCTTGGTTCCGGCTCTGTTTCTTGGTGGGCTACGCGCTCGTCTTCTGTTCTTGGCTCCAGTTGTGAGGCTGAGATCTATGCCGGGGCCATGGCTGCACAGGAGCTTCGCTGGCTCACCTACCTGCTGGCTAACCTCGGAGAGCTGCCTCGTTCTCCTCCAGTGCTGTACGTAGACAACAAGGCCATGCTGGCCTTGTGTCGAGAGCAGAGACTGGAGCACAGAACGAAGCAAATTGCTCTTCGCTACTTCCTTGCTCGTGAGCTGCAGCAGTGTGGTCAGCTGCGTCTTGCGTACGTGGCCTCTGAGGCCAACACTGCTGATATCTTCACCAAGGCGCTTGCGCCTTGTGATCATCAGCGCTTCTGTTCTCAGATGGGTCTTGTGTCTGTCTTGCCTCACTTGCTCACCTCTTGACCTTGCTTGTACTGCTACATATATTTATATACTCCTGCTCTTACTTGTCTAGCCTTTTATACATATATGTGTGTACTCCTGCATGTGAACTGTCCTTGTGGCCTTGACCTTGTGCTCGGACTGTGTGGTGACTTTGTGATCCACCCTGAGCTTGCTTTGCTTTGCTTTTCTTGACTGGTCTCGTAACCCCTTGTACTCCCCCACTTTGCCTATGGGGGTGTGTCAGATTTATATGACATAGCTATTGTAGGCTATAGTGGGGTAGCACATATGGGGTACAGCTTTCTAGGGTTTGTATTTGTACCCAACTTTCACTTAGTCAATGCATTCTCGTTCATTCTCACAATACAGAGGCCAAGAAAATGCCGTTAGAAATTATTCAGGTACCTGAGAAGTTGGGCAAAGTACTACGGAGCGTAGAAAAGGTTTGTGCGTTCCGTGGAGTTAATATTCTCTCCCCGCAGCATAGTGTTAAGGCTCCCCGTTGCCCATAGGTGAAGCCTACACAGTTGCCAAGGCTTAGAGGAGAATTCCAGGCTCCTGAGAAGTGGTACAAGCCTTGGAAAAATCCTCCTACCCCCCAGGTGAAGTTTGAAGAGAAAAGTGTTGAGTCAGGTATAGGAAATAGGGGTGGTAATCAGTTTGATGTACCCTATGATCCTATCAATGAGACTCTCTTTGGCTACTCAGCACAGCAGGCACCGCTACTCCTGGAGGTGTTATGCAAAGGACGACGCCTCCAGGCACTGGTGGACAGCGGTGCATCTCACTCGGTGTTTGACCTCGGGACGTTGGAGAAAATTGGGGAACCTTCCGAGGAGACCAAGTTCTCAGCAATGATGGTGGACGGTACGAAACTTCCCATCCACAGCGAAGAATCACTGCAGCTGCACATAGGGGTGCTAAGGTGGAAGCCGACGTTGCCAGTCACGAACATGAAAGGGTTAGATTTCATCTTGAAGAGAGATCGACTGGGTCAACAGGAAGGTGTGCATCTACAACAACGGGAAGCGGATAGCACTACGAAGCTGGACAGATACAGGGGACGTTCCTGAAACAACACTGGCATGGTTTGAACAGACGGTAAACGTGAATAACACGGGATACCTAGCACTGGTTATGGCAGTAGCAGAGGAGGAGAAGCCGAAAGCAAAACTACCTTCAGCAGTGAAGGAGGTCTTCGAGCAGTACAAAGATATAATGCTCGACGACCTACTTGCAGGCGTACCCCCTGCACGCACCCATGAGCACGAGATCGTGGAGGAACCAGGTGCGAAACCCGTCTCATGTGCACCATACCGACTGAGTCCGACCGAACTGACAGACATGAAGAAACAGATCGAATATCTACTGGACAAACAATTGATCCGCCCGTCCACCTCCCCCTACGGCGCACTAGTTCTCTTCACTCCAAAACCAGACGGTAGTCTACGGATGTGCATCGACTACCGCGCACTGAACAAACAGACAGTTAAAAACAAATATCCAATACCGCGCATAGATGACCTACTGGACCTATGGTCGGGTTACTGGCAGATCAAGATGGCAGACAACTTGGTCCACAAGACAGCGTTCCATACCAGATACGGCTCCTACAAATACTTGGTGATGCCGTTCGGACTTTGCAACGCACCAGCAACGTTTTAGGCAGAGATGAATCATATCCTTCGACCCCTACTGGACGAGCGCGTAGTAGTGTACCTGGACGATATCCTTATCTTCTCCAAGAACATGAAGGAGCACGTGGAGCATATGCGGAAGGTGTTCGAGATCCTGCAGAAAAACAAACTCTACGTGAAGCTATCGAAGAGCTACTTCGCCATGAAGAAGGTGCAATTTCTCGGGCACATGGTGAGTGTGGAAACAAAGAACGAGAATGAATGACTATGAAGTGAAGTGAATACAAATAGGAAACCCTAATGTGTTGTACCCCCTATGGGATACCCCACTATAGCCTACACAAACAGGTAAGCTATATGTTCTGACACACCCCCATAGGCAAAGTGGGGGAGAACAAGGGGTCACAAGACCAGTCAAGCAAAGCAAAGCAAAGCTCAGGGTGGATCACAAAGTCACCACGCATTCCGAGCACAAGTTCAAAGGCCACAAGGCCAGTTCACATGCAAGATCATATATAGAGATATACAAGAGCAAGAGTATATATATGCGAAGGTACAAGCAAGGTCAAGAGGAGAGCAAGTGAGGCAAGACAGGCACAAGACCCAACTGCGTGCAGCAACGCTGATGATCACAAGGCGCAAGTGCCTTGGTGAAGACATCAGCAGTGTTGGCCTCAGAGGCCACGTACGCAAGTCGCAGCTGTCCACGCTGCTGTAGCTCACGAGCAAGAAAGTAGCGAAGAGCAATGTGCTTCGTTCTGTGCTCCAGTCGCTGCTCTCGACACAAGGCCAGCATGGCCTTGTTGTCTACGTACAGGACTGGAGGAGAACGAGGCTGCTCTCCAAGGTCGGTCAGCAGGTAGGTGAGCCAGCGTAACTCCTGTGCAGCCATAGCTCCAGCGTAGATCTCAGCCTCACAACTAGAGCCGAGAACAGAAGACGAGCGGGTAGCCCGCCACGAGACAGAGCCGGAACCAAGGCTGAAGGTGTAACCCTGTGACGACCGCTGCGTAGCCTGGTCGTCAGCCCAAGAAGCGTCTGCGTGCCCAGTGAAGACCACTGGACTCCGCCCTCCAAGCACTAGCCCCATGCCCGACGTACTGCACAAGTAGCGCAACACCCTCTTCGCTGCAGCCATGTGCTCTGGTCGGTGTCTCCCAGGAGCAACAAAGCGTGCGAGAATGCTAAGAGGGTATGCGAGGTCAGGTCGTGTGCAGGTCATCAGGTACATGAGGCAGCCAACAAGCTCTGCAAACGGGCCACTCGACTCTACGGACTCATCCGAAGGCAGAGCTGAGAGCGAGTGGCGAGTAGGCAGAGGAGTGGCCTGAGGCGAGGAGTACGTGAAGCCGAAGCGCTGAAGGACCTGCTGCACCATGTGTGACTGAGTCAGGGTAATGGTGCGGCGTGCTCTGTCCCGGGTGATCTGCAAGCCAAGGTAGCTGCGCAGTTCACCCAGGTCAGTGCACGTGTGTCTCTTCTGCAGCTCGGACTTCACGTAGGCGAGTCCAGCAGTGTCAGCTGTGGCAAAGACCAAGTCGTCGACGTACACGAGGATGTAGAACGGCGGCAGAGAGGTGTCGGTGCGCAGAAACAGCGACGGGTCGGCAGTGGAAGGAGCAAACCCAAGTGCCGCGAGCGTAGTCCTCAGTGTGTCGTGCCACTCACGTGGCGCCTGGCGGAGACCGTAGACTGGACGCCGGAGACTCCACTGGGTACCAGGAGGGAAAGACCCAGTGAAGCCAGGTGGGCGACGCAGCCAGATCTCCTCGTGCAGGCTGCCCTGCAAGAAAGCTGTGCTGAAGTCGAGAGAGTGGAGCTCGTAGTCACGGTGAGCAGCAACGTGCAGCAGAACCCGAAGAGTGGTCATCTTCGGGGTGGGGGAGAAGGTCTGAAAGTAGTCAACCCCCTGCCGCTGACTGAAGCCACGAGCCACGTAACGCGCCTTGAAGACAGGCGGAGAACCCGGCGGCCGCTTCACCCTGAAAATCCACATGCCACTGACGATGTTCGCCCCAGGAGGGGGAACAGCGTCTACGTAGGTGCCTGTGGACTTCCAGGAAGCCATCTCTGCATCCATAGCTGCCTGCCACTGAGAGGAGTAGGGACCCTCTATCGCCTCCGCGTAAGAGCGCGGAGTCGGGATGTCTGGTGCATCCGGGTCTCCCTCAGGGGCTAGCAGTACAGACGCGAGACGAGGTGAAGCGGCGGCCAGACACTGGAACTCCTCCTGCCTGTCCTCAAGGACGTCCGTGCCAAGGGCACACTCACCCCCGACGGACGGAGGACAGGCGGACTCAGACTCAGTGACAAGACGAGCAGCGTAGTCTAGACGACAGCGCGCAGCAAAGTCGACAAGCTCAGTGACAAGGGCAGACGCAGCCGACGACTCGAAGGAGGGGTCAGTGACAGCAGTAGCCAGGAGACGCGTGACAGTAGGACTGGCAGCACGAAGAGAGTCCGACTCCGGGTCGGCAAGAGCAGGAAGAGAGGAAGCAGGAGGAGAAGGCAAAGGGGCACGCAGAGGAGCAGTGGACGGACGCAGTGACATCCGGTGCGTGCCAGGGACAGGAGGAGGACGCTGACGCGACCCGCGACCACTAGCGCACTCAGTACGAACAGGCGACACAGGACGAGACGCAGGCTTACGACGCTCAGTAAGACCTCCAGTCGGACCAGCGTAGGGAGAAGGAGCAGGCAAAGGGGAGGCAGGCTGTAGCTGTGGCTGTGACTGGACAGGCTGCGGACCCTCTAAGGGAGGAGGAGGAGGTGGAAGACCAAGAACCTGCTGCAGGAGCGGAACGAAGTACGGTCGGGGCCGCGCGGCGACGCTAGAAACAGCAGGAACAGCACCAGCAGCCCCGGCAGGTGCACCCACTCCAGCAGTACCTCCAGCAGTACCACCAGAAGCTCCAGAACCTCCAGCCGCAGCACCAGGAGCACTGTCAGTCGGACCGCCAACGGCAGGCTCAGCGCCAACACCCTCAGCAGGACCAGCTCCAGGAGAACTCTCAGACTCAGCAGCTCCAGCACCCACAGTACGAGCACCGGCGGGGCGCACAGCAGCAGTACCCTCTGCAGCCGAAGAACCACCAGCACCAGCAGCACGCCTCCAGCGCCTGGCAAACCACTCACGCAGCTCCCGTGGGGAGAGTGGCTCCAGGCTAGACGAAGCACCCCCAGGCACAGCACCTCCAGGCTCAGCACCCCTAGACACAGCACCCCCAGGCACAGCACCCCCAGGCTCAGCACCCCCAGGCTCAGCACCCCCAGGCTCAGCACCTCCAGGCTCAGCACCCCCAGGCCCAGCACCCCCAGACTCGGCACCTCCAGGCTCAGCACCCCCAGACTCCGCACCCCCAGGCTCAGCTCCCGCAGCAGCACCAGAGTCACCAGTGACCTCGACAGGCTCGACCGCGTCTACCTGGGACACACCTGAAGGGGCAGGACCCTGAGGGGGGAGGGGGACTACCGGGGGGGGACCTGGTACCAAGAAGAGCGGGGGTGGGGGGAGGGACGGAGTGCGGTAGGGGAAGAGGCGGTAGTAGGGTACCGACTCGTCGAACGTGACGTCCTGGGAGGACAGAACACGTCGAGAGGAGGGGTGGTAAAACTGCCACCCAGGGGCGTCGGGGGGGAACCCCAGGAAGACGCAGGGAGAAGCACGAGGGGACAGCTTGTCCGCAGAAAGGTCGCGAACAAACGCCCGAGATCCCCAGACCCGGAACGCCGACGCATCGCCAACCTTCCCCGTCCACAGCAGGGCTGGGGAGGTCTCCGGTCGAGAGACCCTGGGGTGGAGGTTGATCTGGTGCGCAGCGTAACTGACCGCAAACGGCCACAGAAAATGGGGGGCAGCCGCATGCATCATGGACGTACGAGCGACGTCCATGACCATGCCAATGCGGCGCTCAGCAATCCCATTCTGCTGTGGTGAGTCCGGAAGCGTGAAGGTCTGACGGATGCCTCGCGCACGACAGTAGGCACTCAGGAGGCCAGAGGAGAACTCTCCGCCTCTGTCCGAGTGCAGACGCAAAACAGGGAAGTCAGAGCCAAAGCTCCTCCGAAGCTGGAGACGAGCTGCGCGGATCCAGTCGATCAACACCTCAGTGACCTCACCCTTGCTGCGCAAGGGGAAGACTGTGGTGTAACGCGAGTAGTCGTCAACCACCAGCAGGAAGTAGCGCTCCTGACCCTGTCCACGGACGCGGGCTGGGCCCCACACGTCCATGTGAAGCGTCTGCAACGGGGCCTCTGTCGGAGGAAACTGGGAGGAGTGAGGGGCAGCACGCTGGCGCCCCTCGACACAGGGGACACAGGTGGGGCCAGGGCCCGGAGGAAGGGGAGGGAGAGACCGGGGAAGACCAGACACAAGGACTCGCGAGGCCATGCCTCTGAGCCGAAGCAGAGAGGGGTGGCCAAGGCGGTGGTGCCAGAGGAGGGTCTCGTGAGACAGACGACGGCACGAGCAGGGGGCAGACTCAGGACCAGACCTGGACGCTGCAGCAAACACCTGACCAGACGAAGGGACCCTACCAGACTCAGCACCTGGAGGAGAAGCAGTGGTCAGTGTGTACAGGCTCGACCCTGGCCGACGTGTAAACGTAGCCAGGTGGCGACCTGTATCCGCCTCCGTGCACTGGGTCACCCGCTGACGAGCAGGGGTGAACTGGTGGACACCCGCATCCTGGAGGTCAGCACCACTCACCAAGTTCGTCGAGAACGAGGGGAGGTAAAGACCAGTCAGGGTGCCAGAGGGGGCCGCCGGACACGGGAGGACAGTGGAGAAGCGAGACAGGACAGGCCCCCCAGAGGGGTCAGCCAGGGACACCGCAACCGGCCGACTCAGCGGCGTGAGAGTGGTGCGGTCCCTAAAGAAGGAGCGAGACGCTCCAGAGTCAAGGGTGAAGGTGTGAGAGGCCGAAGCCGACACAGTACCTGAGAGGGCAGACTCACCAGCACCTGAGAGCACAGACGCACTGGCACCTAGAGCAGCAGCCTCACTAGTACCTGACGCGGCAGTACCAATGCCCGGGTCGGGCGGGAAACACCGGTAACAGTCATCCTCATCACTACCAATCGCAGCATACATAGCAGAGAGAATATCATCAAAATCAAGATCATAAATAGCTACACCAGCCCTAGACAGCTCTCCCCAGCGGGGGATCTCAGCTGCCTCCGGAAACTGCTGACGCCAGGCGTCAGTCAGGCGGCCAAAGCAGCGGCGGGCTGTGTGGGCGCCTCCACACCTCTCCCCTGCACGGTCACCGGTGCGAAGAACGTAGGGGCAAGGACCAAGCGCACCACCACGCTGACGCTGCGAGTACCACTCACGGAGCTGCTGAGGGGCGGGGACGGTGCGAGAGCGCTGCTGCTGCTGTGGCTGCTGCTGCGGCTGCTGCTGCAGCTGCTGCTGGCGCTGACCACCCCCAGAGCTGCTCCGCTGGGACGAGCCACTCCGACCCCCGCCTCCACCGCCACCCCCGCCTCCACCGCCACCCCCGTCTCCACCTCCACCTCCCCCACCAGGACCGTCGCTCCCACCGCTCCCACCGCCTCCTCCGCTACCACCTCCGCCGCCACCTCCGCCTCCACCGCCGCCACCAGTACCTCCACTCCCGCCACCACCCCCACCGCCACCCCCACTCCCCCCGCCACCCCCACCGCCTCCTCCACCGCCCCCTCTAGCTCCACCCGCTCCCTTGCCCCCCTTGCCCTTGCCAGAGCGGCGTCTGCCGCTGGGGGCAGACGCCGCGCCGACCGACTCAAAACCAGTGAGGTCGGCCGCAGCGGCAGAGGCGACAGAGGGCAGCAGGGGGGAAGGACCACACCCCTCAAAGATGGGGGTGCGAGGGTCACCCCGAGAGGCCCCTACAGCGACAATACTCTTCTCAGCCGCTAGCAGGGACTCCTCAAGGAGATCGACAGTGAGAGTGGTGGGACAGACAGAGAGAAACTGGTCCCTAACGACACGAAGGGACTCAGGGAGACGGGTGACGAGAAAGTAGAGAGTGATGTACATGGGAGGAGGGTTCGCAGCGCGGAACTCAGCAGGAAGGGCAGCGCGGTAGCGGGTGTCACTAGCACGGAGGTGGGTAACGAGGTCAGCGACAGTGGGAAAGGAAGCGAGGTCAGGGAAGAGAAACGGTAGCATGAGGCGGCTAAGGGTAGCGGAGGAAGGGGAGGAGTAGCGTGCAACCACAGCGTCGTACAAGGCCTGAGCGGTCTTGCACTGACTAAAGTGGGCACGCTCAGAGGAAGGGAGGTGGCGACGCACAGCAAGACGTGCAGCAGCATCGCGGGTCGCCCACTTGGAGCGAACGGCAGAGTCAGCATCAGCAGGTGGGGCAGGGACAGCGCCAGAGACAAAGTCAAAGAGAGAGACCTCATCTATCGCATCACACAGTAAGTACAGCTGCAGGTCTTCAATCCAGACGGCAAAGTCAATGGCCCTCCCCTCAGCGTCAAAAGTAAGAACATTGGGGGTGGCCATGGGAGCAGCTGAAAGTCTCACCGGGCTGGGAGAGTCGGGTAGGTCAGCAGCAGAGGAAAACAGGTCAGGAACAGCAGCACGGCTCCTCAGGCGGCTCGGGCGGCTCGGGCGGCTCGGGCGGCTCGGGCGGCTCGGGCGGCTCGGGCGGCTCGGGCGGCTCGGGCGGCACGGGCGGCTCGGGCTGCTCGGGCGGCGGCTCGGCCGCAGCTCAGCGGCGGCTCGGGCGGCGGCTCAGGTGGCCCGGGCGGCGGCTCAGGCGGCGGCGGCTCGGCGGCGGCTCGGCTGTTGCTGGGCGGCTCGGCTGATGCTGGGCGGCTCGGCGGGGCCGCGTAGCAGAGGGCGGCGGGGCCGCGTAGCAGAGGGCGGCGGGGCCGCGTAGCAGAGGGCGGCGGGGCCGCGACCGAAGAGGGCGGCGGGGCCGCGTAGCAGAGGGCGGCGGGGCCGCGTAGCAGAGGGCGGCGGGGCCGCGTAGCAGAGGGCGGCGGGGCCGCGATCGAAGGGCGGCGGGGCCGCGTAGTAGAGGGCGGCGGGGCCGCGTAGCAGAGGGCGGCGGGGCCGCGTAGTAGAGGGCGGCGGGGCCGCGTAGCAGAGGGCGGCGGGGCCGCGTAGTAGAGGGCGGCGGGGCCGCAATCGAAGGGCGGCGGGGCCGCGTATCAGAGGGCGACGGGGCCGCGTGGCAGAGGGCGGCGGGGCCGCGTAGCCGAGGGCGGCGGGGCCGCGATCGAAGGGCGGCGGTGGGGCCGCGTAGCAGAGGGCGGCGGGGCCGCGATCGAAGAGCGGCGGGGCCGCTAGGGAAGGGCGGCGGAGCCGCTAGGGGAAGTGCGGCGCAACGGGCCGCTAGGGGCGACACGACGGGTCGCTAAAAAAAACGCGCCTCGGGGCGCGGTTCGGTGGGCCCTAGAAGCAGTCCCTAGGAGGGAACCTGCTCTGATTCCATGTGGAAACAAAGAACGAGAATGAATGACTATGAAGTGAAGTGAATACAAATAGGAAACCCTAATGTGTTGTACCCCCTATGGGATACCCCACTATAGCCTACACAAACAGGTAAGCTATATGTTCTGACAGTGAGTGCCGAGGGCGTACACGTGGACCCGCGGAAGATCGAAGCCGTCAAGAAGTGGAAAGTACCAGAGAAAGTGAAGGAGTTTCAGCAGTTCCTAGGCTTCGCCAACTACTACAACAGGTTCGTGCCACAGTACGCTAAGATTGCAGCACCACTGACCGACCTACTGAAAAAGGATGCGCCCTTCAAATGGGATACACCTCATCAGCAAGCCATGGAACAGCTACCGAAAGCACTTACCACAGCCCCGGTACTCATCCTACCGGATCCAGACAAGGACTATGTGGTGGAAGCAGACGCTGGTGACCAAGCAATCGGAGCAGTACTGATGCAAGATCACGGGAACGGGTTACAACCTACCTCAGTAAGAAGCTATACGGAGCAGAACTGAATTACCCCATCAACGACAAGGAAGACTTAGTTATAGTCGTAGCCTTCAAGGCGTGGAGGTGTTACCTAGAGAGAGCCAAGACTACAATCTATACTGACCACTGCAGTCTCAAATACATGAAGTCGCAGCCGACGCTCTCACGACGATAGGTGCGGTGGGTGGACTTCCTGGAAACACACTTCCGCTACGACATCATTTACAAGCCCGGGCTACACAACAAAGCAGACGCGTTGAGCCGCCCCGGTCATGTAGCATGCATCCAGCTTGACCGAATGAACCCTCTGCTCAAGGGTCTATTTCAACATGGGTACTCCGTGGACGGAGAAATCGCTACAGCACAGACCAAGAAGTTGTTACAGTAGGAGAAAGACTTAGCTGTAAGGAAGGTTTCAGGAAAGATTTGGGTACCGAATTGCGCCCCGCTACGGCAGATCCTATTGGAGGAGTTTCACGACGTACCTTACGCGGGACATTTCGGGAGTAATAGGACGTTAGTAGGGATAGCGAAATATTACTACTGGCCCGGGATGGCAGTAGACGTGCAGTAGTTCGTCACCTCTTGCGATACGTGCCAGCGTATGAAGAGCAGCAAGCAGAAAAAAGCAGGGTTACTTCAGCCTCTACCCGTACCGGAGCAGACATGGCAGGTCATTAGCCTCGACTTCATCACACGACTGCCTTCGACCTCATAGGGGCACGATTCCATCCTCCTGGTGATCGATAAGTTCTCCAAAATGGGTCACTTCATACCGACCAACGCAACAGCTACAGCTGAAGCAACTGCTCGCCTCTTCTTCGACCGCATCATCACCATCCACGGCATCCCCGCTACACTCATCTCAGACAGAGACCCCAAATCCACGAGTAAGTTCTGGAAGGAGCTCATGGGATTATTGGGGACCAAACTTGCGATGTCCTCAGCATACCACCTACAGACTGACGGACAAACAGAGCGACTCAATCAAGTGTTTGAACAGTTACTGCGCACAGCTTGCAAGGACGACGTCAGCCACTGGGACACACAGTTACCGACCCTAGAGTGCGCTTACAACAATGCATCGCATGCGGCAACAGGGAAAACTCCTTTCTTCCTGTATTACGGACGGGAACCACTCACACCACAGCAGCCAACCACACCGGCACACGTCCAAGCCGCACATGACTTCGTCACCACCATGCAGCAGCTATGGGAGAATGTCAGAATGTTATTGTATACATCACTTTATAACTGCCTGCAATGTAGACTTAGTGTAGTTATCTTGCTTGTTAGGTGGTGCACCTTGCTTTACTTCTTTCATATTTGTACCCTTGAACCTATAGTGAAACCATCATTTCTCCTTCTCAACTCTCTCGATACTTTTCCTTACCCTCGAACTAACTACCAAGGCTCCTAAGCTATGGCTCCTAATCCTACTTTTACTTAGCCTATCTCAACAGAGAAGACACAGCGATGTCTCACCACGATGCAGAACTCCCAGAAGCAGTATGCCGATCGTCAGCGATGTGATCACACAGTAGCAGTCGGAGATCAGGTGCTTCTTGACACGCGCAACTTGAACCTGTCTCACCTCCCATCCAAACTCCGGCCTCGCTTCTGTGGTCCTTTTCTCGTTGAGGCACAGGTGACACCAGTTACATTCCGCTTGCGCTTACCTACTACTTGGAAGCTTCACAATGCTTTCCATGTTCAGCTACTGAAGCCCTACAAGGACCCCAACCAACAGTTCCAGGGACGGCAGCTACCGCCACCACCACCTGCTATACAGGATGAACCCGAGTACGAAGTGGAGCGCGTTCTCTCTCATCGACGCCGCGGCGGCAAGACCCTCGAGTTCCTGATCCGCTGGAAGGGATACGACCCCACTGAGGACAATTGGGTTGCAGAAGCTGATATAGGCAACGCACGCCGTGCTCTTAATTACTATCTTGTCAAGCAGGGTGTATCTCACGCCACCCAGCTTTGAGGGGGGGACGTGTGAGAGTACGACGGCTTATGCCAGCTATGCTTGCTTGCCTTTACTTTATTATGCTAGAAACAGCATAGGATTATTATATGCATGCATGAATTGCTTGCTTTCGTAGGCTAGGTGCTTTCCTATATTTTATGATAGTTATAGGATCCAGCTAGGTTGTGTGCACCGAATTCTGGCTTTTCGGTTGCCACCAAATTGCCTTCTAGCGAATTCGGGAAGGATCTGTTCGGGACGCTTCGCGACCCGCGGAACCTTCGCATAACACCTGGTTACAGGGCCTTGTGTCGAGCCTATATATAGCCTCGTGTTGTACCCAGGTGATCATTCAATTACAATTCTCTTTTCTGAGCTCGATCCTACGATCCTCACAGAGAGATTCGAGCTGTCAGCATGGGATACGTGCGTTCTATTGTCAGAACATTATAGCTTATATATATTTGTGTAGGCTATAGTGGGGTATCCCATAGGGGGTACAACCCAATCAGGGTTTCCTATATGTACTCACTTCATTCATAGTTGATTCATTCTCGTTCACTTCTTCTCATGGTATCGAGCAGGTTCCCCTGTGGGAACTGTTCGTAGGGCCCACCACCGCTACCGCTTAACTTTTTTTTCTGCCCGGAGCGCGCTCCGGGCCCTAGTACTTCCTTTTTTTTTTCGATCTGCCCTAGTGCTCTGACGGCCGCCCGCCCTAGCGCCCGAGCGCCGCCGCCCTTGCGCCCTGACGGCCGCCCGCCCTAGTGCCCTGACGGCCGCCCGCTCTAGCGCCCGAACGCCGCCCGCCCTAGCGCCCTGACGGCCGCCCGACCTAGCGCCCTGACGGCCGCCCGCCCTAGCGCCCGAGCGCCGCCCGCCAGAGCGCCCGAGCGCCGCCCGCCCTAGCGCCCGAGCGCCGCCCGCCCTAGCGCCCGAGCGCCGCCCGCCCTAGCGCCCGTGCGCCGCCCGCCCTAGCGCCCTGTCGGCCGCCCGCCCTAGCACCCGAGCGCCGCCCGCCCTAGCGCCCGTGCGCCGCTCGCCCTAGCGCCCGAGCGCCGCCCGCCCTTGTGCCCTGACGGCCGCCCGCCCTGACGCCTGAGCGCCGCCCGCCCTAGCGCCCTGACGGCCGCCCGCCCTGACGCCTGAGCGCCGCCCGCCCTAGCGCTCTGACGGCCGCCCGCCCTGACGCCTGAGCGCCGCCCGTCGTCGCCCCAGCGCCCTAGCGCCCGACGCCCGCGAGCCGCCCGTCACAGCCGCCCGTGAGCTGCCTGTACGCAGCCCGCCGAGCCGCTCGTGCACCCGCCCAGCGTAAGCCGCCCACGACCGCCCAGGCCGCCGTCCCTGAGCCGCCCGCGCCGCCGTCCCTGAGCCGCTTGTGCAGCCGCCCGCGAGCCGCCAGCGAGCCGCCCGTCGCGACGCCCGCGCCGCACGAGCCGCCCGTACAGCCGAGCCGCCCCAACCGCCCGTGCAGCAGACCCGCCCGAGCCGCCCGAGCCGCTCGAGCCGCCCGCGCCGCCCCAGCAACCCGAGCCGCCCGAGCCGCCCGGGCAACCTGAGGAGCAGAGCTCCTGCTCCTGCAGGGCTACTGCTGCTCCGAGGCGTGCGCAGCTGCTGTTCTGCCGAGTTGCTGAGCCGCTGTGCTACCCGACTCTTCGTGCCCGGTGAGACAATCAGCTGCTGCAATGGCCACCCCCAGTGTCCTGTCTTTTGACGCTGAGGGTCGCGCCATTGACTTTCCAGTCTGGATTGAGGACCTGCAGCTGTACTTACTGTGCGATGCGATCGATGAGGTTTCTCTCTTTGACTTTGTCTCTAGCGCTGTCCCTGCCCCTCCTGCTGATGCTGACCCCGCCGCTCGCTCCAAGTGGGCGACCCGCGATGCTGCTGCACGTCTTGCTGTGCGTCGCCACCTCCCTTCCTCCGAGCGTGCCCACTTTAGTCAGTGCAAGACCGCTCAGGCCTTGTACGACGCTGTAGTTGCACGCTACTCCTCCCCTTCCTCCGCTACGCTGAGCCGCCTCATGCTACCGTTTCTCTTCCCTGACCTCGCTGCCTTTCCCACTGTCGCTGACCTCGTTACCCACCTCCGCGCTAGTGACGCTCGCTACCGCGCTGCCCTTCCTGCTGAGTTCCGCGCCGCAAACCCTCCTCCCATGTACATCACTCTCTACTTTCTCGTCACCCGTCTTCCTGAGTCCCTTCGTGTCGTTAGGGACCAGTTTCTCTCTGTCTGTCCCACCACCCTCACTGTCGACCTCCTTGAGGAGTCCCTGTTAGCGGCTGAGAAGAGCATAGTCGCTGTAGGGGCCTCTCGGGGTGACCCTCGCACCCCCATCTTTGAGGGGTGTTCTCCTTCCCCCCTACTGCCCTCTGTTGCCTCTGCCGCTGCGGCCGACCTCGCTGGTTTTGAGTCGGTCGGTGCGGCGTCTGCCCCTAGCGGGAGACGCCGCTCTGGCAAGGGCAAGGGGGGCAAGGGAGCGGGTGGAGCTAGAGGAGGCAGTGGCGGAGGAGGTGGGGGTGGCGGGGGGAGTGGGGGTGGCGGTGGAGGTGGTGGCGGGAGTGGAGGCACTGGTGGAGGCGGTGGAGGCGGAGGTGGCGGCGGAAGCGGTAGCGGAGGAGGCGGGGGCGAGGGTACCGGTGGGGGCGGTGGCGGTGGAGACGGGGGTGGCGGTGGAGGCGGGAGTGGCGGTGGCGGCGGTGGTCGGAGTGGCTCGTCCCAGCGGAGCAGCTCTGGGGGTGGTCAGCGACAGCAGCAGCAGCAGCAGCAGCAGCAGCAGTAGCAGCGCTCTCGCACCGTCCCCGCCCCTCAGCAGCTCCGTGAGTGGTACTTGCAGCGTCAGCGTGGTGGCGCGTTTGGTCCCTGCCCCTACGTTCTTCGCACCGGCGACCGTGCGGGGGAGAGGTGTGGAGGCACCCACACAGCCCGCCGCTGCTTTGGCCGCCTGACCGACGCCTGGCGTCAGCAGTTTCCGGAGGCCGCTGAGATCCCCCGTTGGGGGGAGCTGTCTAGGGCTGGTGTAGCTATTTATGATCTTGACTTTGATGCTATTCTTTCTGCTATGTATGCTGTGACTGGTAGTGATGAGGATGACTGTTACCGGTGTTTCCCGCCCGGCCCGGGCATTGGTACTGCTGCGTCAGGTACTAGTGAGGCTGCTGCTCTAGGTGCTAGTGCGTCTATGCTCTCAGGTACTAGTGAGTCTGCCCTCTCAGGTACTATGTCGGCTTCGGCCTCTCACACCTTCACCCTTGACTCTGGAGCGTCTCGCTCCTTCTTTCGGGACTGCACCACTCTCACGCCGCTTAGTCGGCCGGTTGCGGTGTCCCTGGCTGACCCCTCTGGGGGGCCTGTCCTGTCTCGCTTCTCCACGGTACTTCCGTGTCCGGCGGCCCCCTCTGGCACCCTGTCTGGTCTCTACCTCCCCTCGTTCTCGACGAACCTGGTGAGTGGTGCTGACCTACAGAATGCGGGTGTCCACCAGTTCACTCCTGCTCGTCAGCGAGTGACCCACTGCACGGAGGCTAGCACGGGACGCCACCTGGCTACGTTTACACGTCGGCCAGGGTCGAGCCTGTACACACTGACCACTGCTTCTCCTCCAGGTGCTGAGTCTGGTAGGGTCCCTTCGTCTGGTCAGGTGTTTGCCGCAGCGTCCAGGTCTGGTCCTGAGTCTTCCCCCTGTTCGTGTCGTCGTCTGTCTCACGAGACCCTCCTCTGGCACCACCGCCTTGGCCACCCCTCTCTGCTTCGGCTCAGAGGCATGGCCTCCCGTCTTCTTGTGTCTGGTCTCCCCCGGTCTCTACCTCCCCTTCCTCAGGGCCCTGGCCCTGCCTGTGTCCCCTGTGTCGAGGGGCGCCAGCGTGCTGCCCCTCACTCCTCCCAGTTTCCTCCGACTGAGGCCCCGCTGCAGACGCTTCACATGGACGTGTGGGGCCCAGCCCGCGTCCGTGGACAGGGTCAGGAGCGCTACTTCCTGCTCGTTGTTGACGACTACTCGCGTTACACCACAGTCTTCCCCTTGCGCAGCAAGGGTGAGGTTACTGAGGTGCTGATCGACTGGATCTGCGCAGCTCGTCTTCAGCTCAGGCAGAGCTTTGGCTCCGACTTTCCTGTGTTGCGTCTGCACTCTGACAGAGGCGGAGTGTTCTCCTCTAGCCTTCTGCGTGCCTACTGTCGGGCGCGAGGCATCCGCCAGTCCTTCACGCTTCCGGACTCCCCGCAGCAAAATGGGATTGCTGAGCGCCGCATTGGCATGGTCATGGACGTCGCCCGTACGTCCATGATGCATGCGGCTGCCCCCCATTTTCTGTGGCCGTTTGCGGTGAGGTACGCCGCGCATCAGATCAACCTCCACCCCAGGGTCTCCAGGCCGCAGACCTCCCCAGCCCTGCTGTGGACGGGGAAGGTTGGCGATGCGTCGGCGTTCCGGGTCTGGGGATCTCGGGCGTTTGTCCGCGACTTGTCTGCGGACAAGCTGTCCCCTCGCGCTGCTCCCTGCGTCTTCCTGGGGTTCCCCCCCGACGCCCCTGGGTGGCAGTTCTACCACCCCACCTCTCGACGTGTTCTGTCCTCCCAGGACGTCACGTTCGACGAGTCGGTACCCTACTACCGCCTCTTCCCCTACCGCACTCCGTCCCTCCCCCCACCCCCGCTCTTCTTGGTACCAAGTCCCCCCCCGGTAGTCCCCCTCCCCCCTCAGGGTCCTGCCCCTTCAGGTGTGTCCCAGGTAGACGCAGTCGAGCCTGTCGAGGTCACTGGTGACTCTAGTGCTGCTGCGGGAGCTGAGCCTGGGAGTGCGGAGTCTGGGGGTGCTGAGCTTGGGGGTGCGGAGTCTGGGGGTGCTGAGCCTGGGGGTGCTGAGCCTGGGGGTGCTGAGCCTGGGGGTGCTGAGCCTGGAGGTGCTGAGCCAGGGGGTGCTGTGCCTGGGGGTGCTGAGCCTGGAGGTGCCGAGCCTGGGGGTGCTGTGCCTGGGGGTGCTGAGCCTGGGGGTGCTGTGCATGGGGGTGCTTCGTCTCGCCGGGAGCCACTCTCCCCACAGGAGCTGCGTGAGTGGTTTGCCAGGCGCTGAAGGCGTGCTGCTGGTGCTGGTGGTTCTTCAGCTGCAGAGGGTACTGCTGCCGCGCGTCCCGGCGGTGCTCGTACTGTGGGTGCTGGAGCTGCTGGGTCTGAGGGTTCTCCTGGAGCTGGTGCTGCTGAGGGTGTTGGCGCTGAGCCTGCCGCTGGCGGTCCGCCTGTCAGTTCTCCTGGTACTGCTGCTGGTGGTTCTGGAGCTACTAGAGGTGCTACTGGAGGTGCTGCTGGAGTGGGTGCTCCTGCCGGGGGTGCTGGTGCAGTTCCTGCTGTTTTTGGCGTCGCCGCGCGGCCCCGACCGTACTTCGTTCCGCTCCTGCAGCAGGTTCTTGGTCTTACACCTCCTCCTCCTCCCTTAGAGGGTCCGCAGCCTGTCCGGTCACAGCCACAGCTACAGCCTGCCTCCCCTTTGCCTGCTCCTTCTCCCTACGCTGGTCCGACTAGAGGTCTTACTGAGCGTCGTGAGCCTGCGTCTCGTCCTGCGTCGCCTGTTCGTACTGAGCGCGCTAGTGGTCGCGGGTCGCGTCAGCGTCCTCCTCCTGTCCCTGGCACGCACCGGATGTCACTACGTCCGTCCACTGCTCCTCTGCGTGCCCCTTTGCCTTCTCCTCCTGCTTACTCTCTTCCTGCTCTTGCCGACCCGGAGTCGGACTCTCTTCGTGCTGCCAGTCCTACTGTCACGCGTCTCCTTACTACTGCTGTCACTGACCCTTCCTTCGAGTCGTCAGCAGCGTCTGCCCTTGTCACTGAGCTTGTCGACTTTGCTGCACGCTGTCGTCTAGACTACGCTGCCAGTCTTGTCGCTGAGCTGAGTCTGCCTGTCCTCCGTCCGTCGGGGGTGAGTGTGCCCTCGGCACGGACGTCCTTGAGGACAGGCAGGAGGAGTTCCAGTGTCTGGCTGCCGCTTCACCTCATCTCGCGTCTGTACTGCTAGCCCCTGAGGGAGACCCGGATGCACCAGACATCCCGACTCCGCGCTCTTACGCGGAGGCGATAGAGGGTCCCTACTCCTCTCAGTGGCAGGCAGCTATGGATGCAGAGATGGCTTCCTGGAAGTCCACAGGCACCTACGTCGACGCTGTTCCCCCTCCTGGGGCGAACATCGTCAGTGGCATGTGGATTTTCAGGGTGAAGCGGCCGCCGGGTTCACCGCCTGTCTTCAAGGCGCGCTACGTGGCTCGTGGCTTCAGTCAGCGGCAGGGGGTTGACTACTTTCAGACCTTCTCCCCCACCCCGAAGATGACCACTCTTCGGGTTCTACTGCACGTTGCTGCTCACCGCGACTACGAGCTGCACTCTCTCGACTTCAGCACAGCTTTCTTGCAGGGCAGTCTGCACGAGGAGATCTGGCTGCGTCGCCCACCTGGCTTCACTAGGTCTTTCCCTCCTGGTACCCAATGGAGTCTCCGGCGTCCAGTCTACGGTCTCCGCCAGGCGCCACGTGAGTGGCACGACACACTGAGGACTACGCTCGCGGCACTTGGGTTTGCTCCGTCTACTGCCGACCCGTCGCTGTTTCTGCGCACCGACACCTCGCTGCCGCCGTTCTACATCCTCGTGTACGTCGACGACTTGGTCTTTGCCACAGCTGACACTGCAGTCCGAGCTGCAGAAGAGACACAGAGCGCGCCGCACCATTACCCTGACTCAGTCACACATGGTGCAGCAGGTCCTTCAGCGCTTCGGCTTCACGTACTCCTCGCCTCAGGCCACTCCTCCGCCTACTCGCCACTCACTCTCAGCTCTGCCTTCGGATGAGTCCGTAGAGTCGAGTGGCCCGTTTGCAGAGCTTGTTGGCTGCCTCATGTACCTGATGACCTGCACACGTCCTGACCTTGCATACCCTCTTAGCATTCTCGCACGCTATGTTGCTCCTGGGAGACACCGACCAGAGCACATGGCTGCAGCGAAGAGGGTGTTGCGCTACTTGTGCAGCACGTCGGGCATCGGACTAGTGCTTGGAGGGCGCAGTCCAGTGGTCCTCACTGGGCACGCAGACGCTTCTTGGGCTGACAACCAGGCTACGCAGCGGTCGTCACAGGGTTACACCTTCAGCCTTGGTTCCGGCTCTGTTTCGTGGCGGGCTACCCGCTCGTCTTCTGTTCTCGGCTCCAGTTGTGAGGCTGAGATCTACGCTGGGGCTATGGCTGCGCAGGAGTTACGTTGGCTCACCTACCTGCTTACCGACCTTGGAGAGCAGCCTCGTTCTCCTCGAGTCCTGTACGTAGACAACAAGGCCATGCTGGCCTTGTGTCGAGAGCAGCGACTGGAGCACAGAACGAAGCACATTGCTCTCCGCTACTTTCTTGCTCGTGAGCTACAGCAGCGTGGACAGTTGCGACTTGCGTACGTGGCCTCTGAGGCCAACACTGCTGATGTCTTCACCAAGGCACTTGCGCCTTGTGATCATCAGCGTTGTTGCATGCAGTTGGGTCTTGTGCCTGTCTTGCCTCACTTGCTCACCTCTTGACCTTGCTTGTACCTTCGCCTATATATACTCTTGTTCTTGCTTGTTTGCCTCTTGTATATCTCTATATATGATCTTGCATGTGAACTGGCCTTCTGGCCTTTGAACTTGTGCTCGGAATGTGTGGTGACTTTGTGATCCACCCTGAGCTTTGCTTTACTTTGCTTGACTGGTCTTGTGACCCCTTGTTCTCCCCCACTTTGCCTATGGGGGTGTGTCAGAACATTATAGCTTATATATGTTTGTGTAGGCTATAGTGGGGTATCCCATAGGGGGTACAACCCAATCAGGGTTTCCTATATGTACTCACTTCATTCATAGTTGATTCATTCTCGTTCACTTCCTTTATCTATAACCCACAGGTAGCGCATCTTACGGTGTTCATAGTGAATCAGGAGGCTGCAGACCAACGAGTGACGCTTTATTTGGGTGGATTCAAGACTAATGTGAGAGGGAGCACCAGCTTGGTCGTTGCGAGAACAATTGCATCCACAAATTTCAGGGAGAAGGTGTTCATGGGGTTCAAGGGGATAGCTCGGGTGACAATGTGGGGACAGACCTTTGTTTCTGTGACATTCACCAATGTGGCACATTAGTTGTGGTTATTGTTTGCTGAGCGTTGGTGTGGTATCCAGTTCAGGACTAATGTGTATTTATATCTACTAATTTGGAAGGTAATATTAAATATGCAAAGCCTGGTAATAGCAAATGATGCCCATCTAATCAAGGCATATGTTCTGATTTTTGTTACTCTCATTAGCGGTTGAGTTGAATTTTAACCATCAGTGTCACGATGATTTTGAAAAATGATGTGTATCGGTTCTTTATTTGCCATTACTAATGTGTATTTGTATCTACTGATTGGAAGGTAATATTAAATATGCAAAGCCTGGTAATAGCAAATGATGCCCATCTAATCAAGGCATATGTTCTGATTTTTGTTACTCTCATTAGCGGTTGAGTTGAATTTTAACCATCAGTGTCACGATGATTTTGAAAAATGATGTGTATCGGTTCTTTATTTGCCATTACTAATGTGTATTTGTATCTACTAATTTGGAAGGTAATATTAAATATGCAAAGCCTGGTAATAGCAAATGATGCCCATCTAATCAAGGCATATGTTCTGATTTTTGTTACTCTCATTAGCGGTTGAGTTGAATTTTAACCATCAGTGTCACGATGATTTTGAAAAATGATGTGTATCGGTTCTTTATTTGCCATTATTGTGTTAGAACAAACATTGAACTACAAACGAGGCGATTTACAGCGAAGCAACGGCGATTCAACTGAGGAGGTTGACAAAAAAGTAACAGTAGGAGGTTAATGTCAGATGTTATAGTCTTAGTGATGTGTGTCATATGGGGTACAATAGTTAGGGTTAGGTTTATGTACCCCAACCAGCTTTAGTGAACATCACCATTCCGTTCTTGACATGGTATCACCTAGGTTAGGATCCTCTGGGATCCCGTTCCTCCCGTACCGTCTCTTAGCGTTTGTTACGCCGATTCGTCTTGTACCCTAGCGCCCGTTACGCCCGTATCGTCCCCTGGCGCCTGTCATGCCGTTTCATCTTGCTCCCTAACTCCCGTTGCGCCTAGCCTACCGCGCCCGACGCCCGTAGCGCCCGCAGCGCCCGTAAGGCCAGTAGCGCCCGTAGCGCCCGAAGCGCCTTTAGCGCTCATCCCGTCGCGTTGCGTCCCATCCCATCCCGTCGTCCCATCCCGTCCTGTCGCGTCGCATCGCGTCCCTCCCGTCGTCCTGTCCCGTCCCGTCGCGTCGCGCTCGTCCCGTCCCCTCGTCTCGTCACGTCGCGTCTGTCCCGTCCCGTTCTGCCTATCGCGCGGCGCCGAGCCACGCGTGTCCCATTCTGCCTGCCGCGTAGCGCCTCGTGGCACCCTACCCTAGCGTCCTGCAGTGCCTTGAGCCTCACCATTGCCTGTCACGCCCTCCTTAGGCTCTTTACGCGTTTAGGGTTTTGGAAGGAGCAGTTCCCACCTCTTCGCTTCCGCTATGGCGACCCCTAGGGTCCTGCGCTTTGACGCCGAGGGTAGGCCACTCGAGTTCTCAGTCTGGCTCCAGTGTGTGCGCAGCCTCCTAGAGAGTCAGGTTCAGGCAGACGAGTCTTTGTGGGTGCACGCTTCCAGTGACCTTCCTGCGCCCGCCGCCCCTGCACCCTTAGGCGCTGATGCTAGCACTGCTGACAGAGACTATTATGCACGCCAGCGTACTGACTTGACAGCGTGGAAGTCGCGTGATGCTGTGGCCTGCATCGCCCTTAGCTTCCTCCTCCCTGAGTGTGAGGAGGCCCACTTCACTCACGTTCCCAGTGCTAGTGAGTTCCTGACTGCGATCAAGGCCCGCTACGCTACTCCCACCACTGTCTCTCTTGGTCGACTTTTCCTCCCATTCCTGTTTCCTGACCTCGCCTCGTTTGAGCGCTCTGCTGACTTGTACTGCTCCCTCCCCCTATGGCGATTACGATTTATTTCATCACCACTAGTCTCCCTGACCGTCTTGCCTTGGTTCGTGACACGCTTCTTCTGAAGCACCCTAGCGAGCTCACTATCGAGGTCCTTAAGTCTGCCCTCAAGAATGTTGAGAGCAACCTCCGCTCAGTCGCCTCCGCCTCTGGTGCTGTGCCCCCTCCACTCTTTCGTGGGTGCACTGTCCCTCAGCTGCCCACCTTTACTGCCTCCCTCGCCACTGCCAGTACTGACGTGACTGCAGCTGTTGTCTAGGGGTAGGAGTGGCAGGAGGGGCGGTCATGGTGCGAGCGGAGGCGGCGAAGGCAGCGGAGGCGGTGTGGCGAGCGGCAGTGGCGGCAGTACAGAGGTTGGAGGAGCGCCTCGTGCAGCGGCTAGTGGCTCCTCTACTGCAGCTGGTGGAGGTGATGCTCGGGTTTGTTAGGCACCTGCTGGTCCGCCAGCTTCAGGGGGTGGAGCCGCAGCAGCAGCCCCTTCTCGCGTAGCAGCCACAACAGCAGCGACGGCAGCAGCAGGCTCCGGAGTAGGGGTCAGGACCGCGTCAGCTGTCGCATGGCACCGTCCACCCTCCCTGCACCTACCTCGTTCAAACAGGTGCTCGCCGAGGCCTCCCTATGGCCGCACCCACCGACCGGGTCAGTGCTTTGCTCAGCTCACTAACTCACTTCGTGCGGCCTACGGCGTTGACGGCCCTGCCCCGGACTGGCTTCCCCTTGTTCAGTCGTACGGCCCCGCTCTGTGGGGCATGTCAGCTTCTCAAATGCTTGATCTCTTAGGAACCCCTCATGCTATGTATGCTGTTGTTGATTCTAGTGCTTCTGACTCTGTTTACTCGACTGTTGTTAGCTTAGGTGCGGGTGTTGTTGAGGTGCCTGTGGCTAGCATAGGTATTTATGTAGACACTAGTCGAGGATCTGCTCCGGAGGACACTTTGCTGTCTTTCGCTTTGAACTCCGGAGCTTCGCACTGTTTCTTCCACGACCACATGACGCTTACTCCGCTTCCTGCGCCGGTCTCTATGGCACCGGCTGATCCCACTTCGGGACCAGTCACTACTCGCTAAACTACTACGCTTCTGTGCCCGGCTGTTCCCTCCGGTTCTCTGACCGGCTTCCACGTCCCCTCTTTCTTGAGGAACTTGGTGGGCGTGAGGCCGCTCGTGAGTCAGCACGTGGGTGTGTGGATTGAGCCTTCTGGCGAGACTACGGTTTGTGTTGACACGGACACGTACGCGCCTCTAGCCACCTTTATCGTTGAGCCAGGCTCTAGTCTCTACACACTTCACACTGTGTCTCGGCAGCAGCAGCAGCTACTGCCCCCGACCACGGTCACTGCCCCCCGTCAGGTCCCCCCCTCTCACCAGGTTGCCGCTTCTCACCAGGTAGCTATGTCTGGTCAGGTTCCCGTATCTGGTCCAGTTGCTGCATCTTGAACCTGCCGGTCACTTGCCCACCCCACCGTTCTTTAGCACCACCAGATGGGGCACCCATCCACTCCTCGCCTGCGCGCTATGTCTAGTCAGCGTCTTGTCTTAGGCCTCCCCCGAGTCTTGCCGTCGCTGCCGCCTTCGCTTGCACCGCCTTGCGGTCCCTGTGTCGAGGGTCGGTTGCGCGCCACCCCTCATTCCTCCTCCCTTCGTCCGGCCATCGAGCCCTTTGAGACTCTCCACTTGGACGTCCGGGGCCCCGCCCCTCGCCCTGGCCCTGAGCGAAAGAGTTTCTTTCTTGTGGTCGTTGACGACTACTCTCGCTACACCACAGTGTTCCCCCTGGCGAAGAAGTCTGAGGTGACCTTTACGCTGATCCGGTGGTTACTTACCACTGCGAACACTCGTGGTCTTCATGTCAGCTGTCTTCACTCCAACTGTGGGGGTGAGTTTCGCTCCGGCATTCTTGCAGGATTTTGTCGCGAGCAGCGCCGCTCACCAGCTAAACCTCTGGCCACGTGTCTCTCGGCCAGAGGCTTTACCGACCAGTC
The DNA here is from genome assembly GCA_948144175.1 of Closterium sp. NIES-65. Classification (NCBI taxonomy): domain Eukaryota; kingdom Viridiplantae; phylum Streptophyta; class Zygnematophyceae; order Desmidiales; family Closteriaceae; genus Closterium; species Closterium sp. NIES-65. Next base: position 3,591,938 of record CANXME010000843.1, read on the forward strand.
TTTGGACCGGGTCCCCTGGTGCTGCATCGCTTTTTCGTGTCTTGGGCTTCTTGGCGCTTGTTCGAGCCACCTCCGCGGATAAGCTCTCCCTCGCGCCCTTCCCAGTGTCTTCCTTGGTTTCCCCAAGGACTCCTCTGGCTCACCTTTTACCACCCTCCCCTTCACAGGTTCTTTGACTCCCGCGACGTTCGTTTTGTTGAGTCCGTCCCCTACTAAACCCGGTACCCTGTCAAGGTCTTTCGGTTCCTCCTCCCCCTCTCTTCCTGACTCCCGCCCCCCCTCCTGCCCCTCCGGTACAGCCCCCCCTGAGAAGAAGTGAACGAGAATGAATGAACTATGAATGAAGTGAGTACAAATATGAAACCCTAATTGGGTTGTACCCCCTATGGGATACCCCACTATAGCCTACACAAATAAGTAAGCTATAATGTTCTGACACACCCCCATAGGCAAAGTGGGGGAGAACAAAGGGTCACAAGACCAGTCAAGCAAAGCAAAGCAAAGCTCAGGGTGGATCACAAAGTCACCACACATTCCGAGCGCAAGGTCAAGGGCCACAAGGCCGATTCGCATGCAAGATCATATATAGAGATATACAAGAGTCAAGCAAGCAAGAGCAAGAGTATATATAGGTCAAGGTACAAGCAAGGTAAAGAAGTGAGCAAGTGAGGCAAGACAGGCACAAGACCCAGCTGCGTGCAGCAACGCTGATGATCACAAGGCGCAAGTGCCTTGGTGAAGACATCAGCAGTGTTGGCCTCAGAGGCCACGTACGCAAGTCGCAACTGTCCACGCTGCTGTAGCTCACGAGCAAGAAAGTAGCGGAGAGCAATGTGCTTTGTCCTGTGCTCCAGTCGCTGCTCTCGACACAAGGCCAGCATGGCCTTGTTGTCTACGTACAGGACTGGAGGAGAACGAGGCGGCTCTCCAAGGTCGGTCAGCAGGTAGGTGAGCCAGCGAAGCTCCTGAGCAGCCATAGCCCCGGCGTAGATCTCAGCCTCACAACTGGAGCCGAGAACAGATGACGAGCGAGTAGCCCGCCACGAGACAGAGCCGGAACCAAGGCCGAAGGTGTAACCCTGTGACGACCGCTGCGTAGCCTGGTCGTCAGCCCAAGAAGCGTCCGCGTGCCCAGTGAAGACCACTGGACTGCGCCCTCCAAGCACTAGCCCCATGCCCGACGTACTGCACAAGTAGCGCAACACCCTCTTCGCTGCAGCCATGTGCTCTGGTCGGTGTCTCCCAAGAGCAACATAGCGTGCGAGAATGCTGAGAGGGTATGCAAGGTCAGGTCGTGTGCAGGTCATCAGGTACATGAGGCAGCCAACAAGCTCTGCATACGGGCCACTCGACTCTACGGACTCATCCGAAGGCAGAGCTGAGAGCGAGTGGCGAGTAGGCAGAGGAGTGGCCTGAGGCGAGGAGTACGTGAAGCCGAAGCGCTGAAGGACCTGCTGCACCATGTGTGACTGAGTCAGAGTAATGGTGCGGCGTGCTCTGTCCCGGGTGATCTGCAAGCCAAGGTAGCTGCGCACTTCACCCAGGTGAGTGCACGTGTGTCTCTTCTGCAGCTCGGACTTCACGTAAGCGAGTCCAGCAGTGTCCGCTGTGGCAAAGACCAAGTCGTCGACGTACAGGAGGATGTAGAACGGCAGCAGAGAGGTGTCGGTGCGCAGAAACAGCGACGGGTCGGCAGTAGAAGGAGCAAACCCAAGTGCCGCAAGCGTAGTCCTCAGTGTGTCGTGCCACTCACGTGGCGCCTGGCGGAGACCGTAGACTGGACGCCGGAGACTCCACTGGGTACCAGGAGGGAAAGACCCAGTGAAGCCAGGTGGGCGACGCAGCCAGATCTCCTCGTGCATGCTGCCCTGCAAGAAAGCTGTGCTGAAGTCGAGAGAGTGCAGCTCGTAGTCGCGATGAGCAGCAACGTGCAGCAGTACCCGAAGAGTAGTCATCTTCGGGGTGGGGGAGAAGGTCTGAAAGTAGTCAACTCCCTGTCGCTGACTGAAGCCACGAGCCACGTAACGCGCCTTGAAGACAGGCGGAGAACCCGGCGGCCGCTTCACCCTGAAAATCCACATGCCACTGACGATGTTCGCCCCAGGAGGGGGAACAGCGTCAACGTAGGTGCCTGTGGACTTCCAGGAAGCCATCTCTGCATCCATAGCTGCCTGCCACTGAGAGGAGTAGGGACCCTCTATCGCCTCCGCGTAAGAGCGCGGAGTCGGGATGTCTAGTGCATCCGGGTCTCCCTCAGGGGCGAGCAGTACAGACGCGAGATGAGGTGAAGCAGCGGCCAGACACTGGAACTCCTCCTGCCTGTCCTCAAGGACGTCCGTGCCTAGGGCACACTCACCCCCGACGGACGGAGGACAGGCAGACTCAGACTCAGCGACAAGACTAGCAGCGAAGTCTAGACGACAGCGCGCAGCAAAGTCGACAAGCTCAGTGACAAGGGCAGACGCAGCAGAAGACTGGAAGGAAGGGTCAGTGACAGCAGTAGCAAGGAGACGCGTGACAGTGGGACTGGCAGCACGAAGAGAGTCCGACTCCGGGTCGGCAAGAGCAGGAAGAGAGGAAGCAGGAGGAGAAGGCAAAGGGGCACGCAGAGGAGCAGTGGACGAACGCAGAGACATCCGGTGCGTGCAAGGGACAGGAGGAGGACGCTGACGTGAACCGCGACCACTAGTGCGAGCAGTGCGAACAGGCGACGCAGGACGAGACGCAGGCTCACGACGCTCAGTAAGACCTCCAGTCGGACCAGCGTAGGGAGAAGGAGCAGGCAAAGGGGAGGCAGGCTGTAGCTGTAACTGGGACAGGACTGGCTGTGGACCCTCTAAGGGAGGAGGAGGAGGACCAGGAGAAGGTGTCAGACCAAGAACCTGCTGCAGGAGCGGAACGAAGTACGGTCGGGGCCGCGTGGCGACGCCAGAAATAGCAGGGACAGCACCAGTACCTCCAGCAGGAGTACCCGCTCCAGCAGCACCTCCAGCACCCCCAGCAGCACCAGGAGCACTGCCAGTCGAACCGCCAGCAGTAGTCTCAGCGCCAACACCCACAGTAGTACCTGCTCCAGGAGAACCCTCAGGCCCAGCAGCTCCAGCACCCACAGCACGAGCACCTCCGGGACGCGCGGCAGCAGCACCCTCTGCAGCCGAAGAACCTCCAGTACCAGCAGCACGCCTCGAGCGCCGGGCAAACCACTCACGCAGCTCCTGTGGGGAGAGTGGCTCTCGGCGAGACGAAGCACCTCCAGGCGGAGAACCTCCAGGCTCAGCACCCTCAGGCAAAACACCGCCAGGCGGAGCACCCCAAGTCTCAGCACCCCAAGGCTCAGCACCCCCAGGCTCAGCACCCCCAGGCTCAGTACCCCCAGGCTCAGCACCCCCAGTCTCAGCACCCCCAGGCTCAGCACCCCCAGGCTCAGCACCCCCAGGCTCAGTACCCCCAGGCTCAGCACCCCCAGACTCCGCACCCCCAGGCTCAGCACCCCCAGGCTCAGCTCCCGCAGCAGCACCAGAGTCACCAGTGACCTCGACAGGCTCGACCGCGTCTACCTGGGACACACCTGAAGGGGCAGGACCCTGAGGGGGGAGGGGGTCTACCGGGGGGGGACCTGGTACCAAGAAGAGCGGGGGCGGGGGAAGGGAAGGAGTGCGGTAGGGGAAGAGGCGGTAGTAGGGTACCGACTCATCCAACGTGACGTCCTGGGAGGACAGAACACGTCGAGAGGTGGGGTGGTAGAACTGCCACCCAGGGGCGTCGGGGGGGAAGCCCAGGAAGACGCAGGGAGAAGCGCGAGGGGACAGCTTGTCTGCAGACAAGTCGCGGACAAACGCCCGAGATCCCCAGACCCGGAACGCCGACGCATCGCCAACCTTCCCCGTCCACAGCAGGGCTGGGGAGGTCTCCGGCCTGGAGACCCTGGGGTGGAGGTTGATCTGATGCGCCGCGTACCTGACCGCAAACGGCCACAGAAAATGGGGGGCACCCGCATGCATCATAGACGCACGAGCGACGTGCATGACCATGCCAATGCGGCGCTCTGCAATCCCATTTTGCTGCGGTGAGTCCGGTAGCGTGAAGGTCTGGCGGATGCCTCGCGCACGACAGAAGGCACGCAGAAGGCCAGAGGAGAACTCTCCGCCTCTGTCCGAGTGCAGACGCAACACAGGAAAGTCCGAGCCAAAGCTTTGCCTGAGCTGGAGACGAGCTGCGCGGATCCAGTCGATCAGCACCTCAGTGACATCACCCTTGCTGTGCAAGGGGAAGACTGTGGTGTAACGCGAGTAGTCATCAACCACCAACAGGAAGTAGCGCTCGTGACCGAGTCCACGGACGCGGCAGGGCCCCACACGTCCATGTGAAGTGTCTGCAACGGAGCCTCTGTCGGAGGAAACCGGGAGGAGTGAGGAGCAGCACGCTGGCGCCCTGTCAGAATCCCAACCACTAGACCATTGGGATAAAAGGGCTTGTTAGCTCTACTGACACGCCCCTCGACACAGGGGACACAGGCAGGGCCAGGGCCCTGAGGAAGGGGAGGGAGGGACCGGGGGAGACCAGACACAAGAAGACGGAAGGCCATGCCTCTGAGCCGAAGCAGAGAGGGGTGGCCAAGGCGGTGGTGCCAGAAGAGAGTCTCGTGAGACAGACGGCGACACGAACAGGGGGCAGACTCAGGACCAGACCTGGACGCTGCAGCAAACACCTGACCAGACGAAGGGACTCGACCAGACTCAGCACCGGGAGGAGAAGCAGTGGTCAGTGTGTACAGGCTCGACCCTGGCTGACGTCTAAACGTAGCCAGGTGGCGGCCTGTGCTAGCCTCTGTGCAGTGTGTCACCCGCTGACGAGCAGGAGTGAACTGGTGGACCCCCACATCCTGTAGGTCAGCACCACTCACCAGGTTCGTAGAGAACGAGGGGAGGTAAAGACCAGTCAGGGTGCCAGAGGGAGGCGCCGGACACGGGAGGACTGTGGAGAAACGAGACAGGACAGGACCCCCAGGGGGGTCAGCCAGGGACACCGCAACCGGCCGACTAAGCGGCGTGAGAGTGGTGCAGTCCCGAAAGAAGGAGCGAGACGCCCCAGAGTCAAGGGTGAAGGTGTGGGAGGCAGAAGCCGACACAGTACCTGAGAGGGCAGACTCACTAGCACCTGAGAGCACAGACGCACTGGCACCTTGAGCAGCAGCCTCACTGGCACCTGACACAGCAGTACCAATGCGCGGGTCGGGCGGAAAGCACCGGTAACACTCACCATCATCACTAACAGTCACAGCATACATGGCAGCAAGGATGGCATCAAAGTCAAGATCAAACACAGCTACACCAGCCCTAGACAGCTCTCCCCAGCGGGGGATCTCAGAGGCCTTCGGAAACTGCTGGCGCCAAGCGTCGGTCAGGCGGGCAAAGCAGCGGTGAGCGGTGTGGGTGCCCCCACACTGCTCACCCGCGCGGTCGCCGGTGCGAAGGACGTAGGCGCAGGGACCGAACGCCCCACCACGCTGACGTTGCGAGTACCACTCACGGAGCTACTGAGGGGCGGAAACGTCGCGAGAGCGCTGCTGCTGCTGCTGGCGCTGACCACCCCCAATGCCACTCCTCTGGGACGAGCCACTCCGACCACCTCCACCACCGCCACCCCCGCCTCCGCCGCCACCGCCGCCACCGCCACCCTCGCCCCCGCCGCTCCCACTGCCTCCTCCGCCACCACCTCCGCCGCCACCGCCGCCTCCACCGCCGCCACCAGGACCTCCACCCCCGCCTCCACCCCCACCGCCACCCCCACTCCCCCCGCCGCCCCCACCTCCTCCGCCACCGCCCGCGCTAGCTCCACCCGCTCCCTTGCCCCCCTTGCTCCTGCTAGAGCGGCGCCTACCGCTGGGGGCAGACGCCGCACCGACCGACTCTAAACCAACGAGGTCGGTCGCAGCAGCAGAGGCGACAGAGGGTAGCAGGGGGGAAGGAGAACACCCCTCAAAGATGGGGGTGCGCGGGTCACCACGAGAGGCCCCTACAGCGACTATGCTCTTCTCGGCCGCTAGGAGGGACTTCTCAAGGAGGTCGACAGTGAGGGTGGTGGGACAGACAGAGAGAAACTGGTCCCTAACAGCACGAAGGGACTCAGGGAGACGGGTGACTAGAAAGTAGAGGGTGATGTACATAGGAGGGGGGTTTTCAGCGAGGAAGGCAGCAGGAAGCGCAGCTCGGTAGCGAGTGTCACTAGCGCGAAGGTGGGTAAAGAGGTCAGTGACTGTGGGAAAGGCAGCAAGGTCAGGGAAGAGGAACGGTAGCATGAGGCGGCTCAGTGTAGCAGTGGAAGGGGAGGAGTAGCGCGCAACTACAGCGTCGTACAAGGCCTGAGCGGTCTTGCACTGACTAAAGTGTGCACGCTCGGAGGAAGGGAGGTGGCGACGCACAGCAAGACGTGCAGCAGCATCGCGTGTGGCCCACTTGGAGCGAACAGTGGGGTCAGCATCAGCAGGAGGGGCAGGGACAGCGCCAGAGACTAAGTCAAAGAGAGAAACCTCATCGATCGCATCGCACAGTAAGTACAGCTGCAGGTCCTCAATCCAGACAGCAAAGTCAATGGCGCGACCCTCAGCGTCAAAAGTCAGGACACTGGGGGTGGCCATTGTAGCAGCTGACAGTCTCACCGGGCAGGAAGGGTCGGGTAGCAGAACGACACAGCAACACGGCAGCACAGCAGCTGCGCCGGTCCAGGAGCCCCACAGGAGCAGAAGATCGGCTCCTCGGGCGGCTCGGGCGGCTCGGGCGGCTCGGGCGGCTCGGGCGGCTCGGGCGGCTCGGGCGGCTCGAGCGGCTCGGGCGGCTCGGGCGGCGTGGGCGGCTCGGGCGGCTCGGGCGGCGTGGGCGTCTCGCGGACGGCTCGCGGGCGGCTCGCGGGCGGCTCACAGGCGGCAGCACGGGCGGCTGGTGCGGCTCGTGGACAGCTGCACGGGCGGCTGGGGCGGCGAGCGGGCGGCTCACGGGCGGCTGCACGGGCGGCCGAGGCGGCTCACGGGCGACTGGGGCGGCTGCACGGGCTGCTGGGGCGGCTCGCAGGCTGCTCACGGGCGGCTGCACTGGCGGCCGCACGGGTAGGTGCACGGGCGGGTGCACGGGCGGCCGCACGGGTAGGTGTACGGGCAGGTGCACGGGCGGGTACACGAGCGGGTGCACGGGCGGGCACACGGGCGGCTGCACGGGCTGCTCGTCGGGCGGCGCTAGGGCGGCGCGTGGGCGGCGCGTTGGGCAGCGCGACGGGCGGCGTTAGGGCGGGCAGCGGGCAGCGCGACGGGCGGCGCGTTGGGCAGCGCGACGGGCGGCGCTAGGGCGGCTGCACGGGCAGCGCGACGGGCTGCGCTAGGGCGGCGCGTTGGGCGGCGCTAGGGCGGCGCGTCGGGCAGCGCGTCGGGCGGCGCTAGGCTGGCGCGTCGAGCGGCGCTAGGGCAGCGCGTCGGGCAGCGCTGTGGGCGGCGCGTCGGGCGGCTAGCGCTAGAGCAGGCAGCGGACGGGCGCTAGGGCGCTAGGGGCGGCGCTCACGTTCGAGGGCGAGCGGTGCGCTAGCGGCTAGGGCAGAAAAAAAAGGACGTTTCGAGGTGGTGGGCCCTAAGCACAGGTCCCACAGGGGAACCTGCTCGATACCATGAGAAGAAGTGAACGAGAATGAATGAACTATGAATGAAGTGAGTACAAATATGAAACCCTAATTGGGTTGTACCCCCTATGGGATACCCCACTATAGCCTACACAAATAAGTAAGCTATAATGTTCTGACACCCCCCCCCCCCCTAGTCCAGCCCTGTCAGGTGTGTCACACGCTACCCCCCCCCCCCCCCCCCCCATCGGTCGCCCCTCAGGTACCGTCTCCTTCCCCACATTCCTCCTCCTAGCCTACTGCAGACCCTGCGGGAGCAGGTGCTCGTGTCAAGGACCTTGGAGGTGCTACCTCTAGAGATGTTGGAGTTGGAGCTGAGCCCGTGTTTGCAGGAGGTTCTCGTGTTCGGGGGGCTGGTGTTGGTCGAGCTATCCCTAGGAGTTCTTGGCAGCCGCTTCCCCTCGTCTGTGTGCCATGCTGCTCGCCCCTGAGGGAGACCCCGACGCCCTTAACATACCTACTCCTCGCACTTACGCTTGAGCAGTGTCACGGCCTTGGGCCTCTCAATGGAGAGCTGCCATGGACTCAGAGATGGCCTCCTACAGATCCACAGGCACTTATGTCGATGAGGTTCCCCCCCCTAGGGCGAACATAGTCGATGGCATGTAGATCTTCAGGGTGAAGCGGCCACCGGGATCTCCTCCGGTCTTCAGGGCGCGCTATGTGGCTAGAGGTTTCAGTCAGCGTGAGGGAGTTGACTTCTTTCAGACCTTCGCGCCTACCCCGAAGATGACCACTCTTCGGGTGTTACTGCACGTAGCAGCACAGAGAGACTACAAGCTACACTATCTCGACTTCTCCACTGCCTTCCTTTAGGGTAGCCTAGACGAGGAGGTTTGGTTGCGTCGTCCCTCTGCCTTCACTGGCACTTTCCCTCCTGGGACCCAGTGGAGGCTGAGGTGACCGGTCTATGGTCTCCGTTAGGCTCCTTGTCAGTGGTACGACACCCTTCGTTCGACCATGTCTGACCTCGGTTTCCAGCCGTCTTCTGCTGACCTGACGTTGTTTGTTCGTCGTGGCTCCACACCGTTCTTTGTACTGGTCTACGTCAACAACCTGGGTTTTGCCACTGCTGATAGGGTTGCTTTGGGTGACGTGAAGCGCGAACTGCAGAAGAGACACACGTGCACTGACCTCGGTGAGATGCGCCACTGCCTTGGCCTGCAGATTACCAGGCACAGAGCCGCTCGCACCATTACACTCTCACAGTCACACATGGTGCAGCAGGTCCTTCAGCGGTTCAAGCTTCAGCACTCCACAGTACAGTGCACACCTCTTGCTGTTGACCACAGACTCACTGGACCCTTTCCTGACGAGCCGTTTGAGAATAGTGGTCCCTACGCAGAGCTTGTGGGCTGCCTCATGTGCCTGATGACTTGTACTCGCCCGAACCTCGCCTTCCCTCTCACCATCCTTGCTCACTTTATTGCGCCAGGGAGACACCGTCCAGTTCATTGGACAGCTGCTGTGAGGGTGGCGAAGTACCTAGCGACGACATCAGGCGCGGGGCTGGTTATTGGAGGGAGACAGTCTGTCGTGCTTACTGGGCACTGTGACTCTTCTTGCGCTGACGACGCTGAGACTCACAGGTCTACTCAGGGATACTGCTTCAGCCTGGGCTCTGAAGCTATTTCGTGGAGGTCCACGGGTTCCTCCTTGGTCTTGACCTCTACCGCTGAGGCTGAGATCTACGCTGGAGCCATGGCTGCACAGGAGTTGCGTTGGTTAACCTTCTTGCTCACTAAACTTAGTGAGCGGTAGAGCTCTGCGCCGACCTTGTTCACTTACAACAAGGCGTCGATTCTTCTCCGTCGAGAGCCGCGAGTGGAGAGCAGAGTGAAGCACATCAACGTCAAATACTTTCTTCTGCGAGAGTTGCAGAGGCGCGGGGAGGCTCGCTTCGACTTTGTGGAGTCGAAGGCCAACACTGCAGACATCTTCACCAAGGCCCTTCCCCCTTGTGACCACCAGAGGTGTTGTGTGCAGTTAGGTCTCGTTGACACAGGTTGTCGCCTTGCTTAGTCTTGAGTTCTCTACTTGTTTTGTTTGTTTGCTTTATATATACCTCTGTGGATTCTTGAACTAGCTTTTTGGCTCTTTTGCTTGTGCTCAGAGTGTGTGGTGACATTGTAATCTACCCTGAGCTTTGTTGCTTTGTGACTGGTCTTGTGACCGTACGTTGTTGGTTTTGCTTGACACCCCTCACTTAGGCTATGGGGGTGTGTCAGATGTTATAGTCTTAGTGATGTGTGTCATATGGGGCACAACAGTCAGGTTTAGGTTTATGTACCCCAACCAACCTTAGTGAACATCACAATTCCGTTCTTGATAGTTAAGGGAAGGTCAAAGGTCAGTGACCTTTCACTCGCCGAAGGCAGCGCGACAGCAAGGACACATAACTAACTCGATATTGAGCAGTTACCCGAGTCGTCGTTGTATCGAACTGCAACAGCAGTTACAGTTAGTCAAACTTTTCGTACTCCTTGTAATCATATAAAATCTTGTACCTCTTTGCTATAATCAATCAATCTTGCTCTCACACACTAGTGCAAGGTGGTTCAATTAGTTCACTAAAAACGGTGCCGCAATTACATCTCTATTCAGGGTCTTAGTTCTGAAACCATCCTAAGGGCTTTTCTCAACCCAACATGGTATGAGAGCCAACAAGGCAAGATCCAAGTACGTTCAAACTCCTACAACAACAAAAGGCATGGCAACACAGAAAGAGAGAAGCTCCTCTAACGGATCTCCCGGCACTACTCCCACTCCACCTCCAGCCTCTGGCCTACAGACAGAGGGAGGCACGGCAACAAGACCAGATGCTGAGTCTAGTGAAACTCCTGCGAACCAAGCAACCGGCTTCGACCCAAACATGATGGAGAAGACTTTCTCCTTCATGTCATTCTATGAACAACACCAGCAAGCAGCACCTTCGCAATCAAACAACAGCGACAACAACAACGGCGTCACACCCATGAGTCTTGATGGATCATCCTGTGCACGCGTAAATCAGCAACAACCCACCTTTGGTATGTACGAACCCCAACGTGGCTCCATCAGCTTTATGCCCAAACAGCCTCCACCTGGACAAGAGAAGACATTAGACGCACTTCAGATACAGTCACAGTTTGCACACATTCTAAAACTGCAAACATTGACGCCATTCGATGGCAAGGATTTCTAAACCTGGTCGTTTGAGTTCGAACTGATGATGGAGGGCGCACAGATTCTGATTCTTTGACGGGTCCCTGCCATACCCAACACATGGAACAGAGTATAACAAGCAGCAGCACACATATCAGTCGCTGATGGCATATACGATACTCCTGCGAAACATAACGCCAAGCGAGCAGCAGAACATCCGGTCTTATTGTGGATACGGCAACTCTGCCGAGCTCGCGTACAACCACCTGAAGAACCTGTATCAGGCAACAGACAGCGTTAATCAGAGTCGCCTCATGGCACAACAAACAACAGTGGGAATGAAACCGGACGAATAGGGAATGGCATATATCAGCCGTTGTTGTGGTCAGCGCGTCAGACTTCTTCGATGCGAAGGATCGATATCCGAAGAGGCCTTTGTCACTGTCGTCATCACTGGCCTTGATCCTCATTGGCTCTTAAGAAAATTAGAAGAAAGAAGAGGGTTGAACTAGCAGGAATGAGGATACAAATAGCAAACCCTAGAAGGGTTGTACTCGCTATAGAGCACCCCACTACAGGCTAGAGCATAAGATAACATTCTGACACACCCCCATAGCCAAAGTGGGGTGTAATCAGCAGAGCAAGCAAAGCAGTACAAGCTCAGGGTGGATCACAATGTCACCACACATGCTGAGCACAAGTTCAAGAAGCAATAGTTTAGAGTTCACAATTATAAGCAAAGCTAGTGGTAGTCACAACGGGCAAGCGAGGAGGAGGAGAGAGAGTGAGAGGAGAGGAGATAGGAGGCGACGGCTGAAGCTGCAGACGCACGGGCAACAGGAGGCAGACTGGCACAGCAGCTACCGGACGAAGTCCCCGGAATACAGGAGTAAAAGGCCGCGCGGCTAACGTAGCGGCAGACGAGCAACGGACCCACGGGCGGCTGGCACAGCTGGCTACGACTGGGCTACCGGACGAAGTCCCCGGAATACAGGTGCTGCTGGCGACACGACGGCAACCTCCATTCAGCTTCCCCAAACTATCCCACTCCCCCTGGCACACACCCGCTGCTACACCGCTAGCTCCACTCCCACGCACCCCCCTTAAACCCTAAACCCCAGTCTCCCACACATCCACCCCCCTCAGCGACAGCTGCAGCAGTGGGAGACGAAGGAGGAGGAGGAGCAAAGGGAGGAATGAATAAGTGCCACCCCCATACTCGCCACCCCCTACTTGCCACCCCCAAACCCTAACACAGGCAGGGTGGGATGGCGGGTAGGCAGGGTGGGATGGCGGCGCTCGCCCCCCTCCCCCAAGCGGCCCCCAAGGTCATTAGAGCCAAATCCGATGTACGCAGCCATCGCCCAAAGCGAGCCATCCGGAAAGGATACTTGGTTCTTGGATAGCTGTTGCGAACAGCACATGTGCTCTTCTGGTCGTTTCGTCCAACGAGAACAACAGCTTCACCGCGAGGTCGTAATCACAGTCGCCAACAACTAGAACTTGCGCACACGACAACAAGAAGTAGTTCAACTTCAATCTCAAGAGACCAACGTTCTTCTACAAATGTCGAAGGTTTTAATCACAAAAGGACTCGGCTACAACTTGCTCAGCGTCAGTTAACTAATGGCGAAGGGAATTCATCTCGAAGCAGACAACACCACTCAGGGATTTAAGTTGTACCATGGGAAGGGTGGACTCTACATCGGGAAAGCAATCCTGAAGAATAATCTCTTCGTCCTTGACTTCGTTCCACATCAAGGCACCGCCAACAGCAACGCCATCGTCAACTTCACCTATTGGACACACCCGCAGACCTTGACCTCGATTTCAGTCCTCGAGGATCCTGATACCTGAAGCAGAGCAAACAAGAACGTTAGCAACAATTCGACAAACAACACCGGCAGCAGCAGAAACATTACCGGCAGCAGCAGAGACAACATCGGCAGCAGCAGAGACAACATCGGCAGCAGCAGAGACAACATTGGCAGCATCAGAGACAACATTGACAGCAGCACGGACAACACCGGCAGCAGTAGAGATAACACCGGCAGTAGCAGAGACAACACCAACTACAAAACCAATCACGGGCCCTTCAACATCACCAATCTTCATCGACGACTCCCCACCGACTCATGCGCAACAGCTGACTCCGACTCCACGCAAAGTCCACAGAAGCGCCCACTTCACCGCAGGTTTTTACTCCAACTCCGACCTGTACAGACAATCACCCGGACATCGCGCCAGTGAATCAATCTGGCATGCAAGGATGGGACACCCGAGGAACACAACGGTAAACAACATGATAAGAGCAGGAGTACTCGATAAGGACTCATTACTTCTACACGACGGCAGAGAGCTTCAACGAGTCCGCGGAACATGTTTTACATGCCCTCAAGCCGACTTACCACATCAGCCGTTCGTCTCTCATCACAACCCGAGCGCACCTGCATACGCACCACTGGAGAAGGTTTACAGTGACATACTATACAAACGTGAAAGCGGACAAGGATCCTACAACTACGTCATCACGTTCATCAACGCCGCCACCCGAGACGTCTGGCATCTCAACCTTTCGAGTCGCGACATGGCCTTCAAAGCCTTTGTCGCATGGCTTCCAGTAGCAGAACGGGAATCAGCTGTGAAGCTGAAAAGCTTCCAGTCAAACAAAGGAGGAGAATATCAGTCACAACGATTCACGCAGTACCTAGCAGAGAGAGGCATTAAGCGACTCATCTCGCTTCCCTATGCCCATCAGCAACAAGGTTTGGCAGAAAGAATGAACAAGACCCTCCAGAACACCATGCGCAAGCTGCTACATGGCATGCGGCTACCCAACCACCACTGGCCCGAGGTGATGGACCACGCTGTAATGTTGCACATCCTGCTCTCGTCATCATCGCTCCCGAAAAACGCATCACCGCACCTGCTGTGGACAGGAAAGTTGGGCAGCACAAAAATGTTACGAGTGTTTGGTTGCATGGTACAGTACCGGCCCCCAGCTGCACGAGCCGGCCGATTCTTCCAACGCGCACAGTAGGGACTACACCTGGGCATCGAAAAACATTACAACGCATTGAAGATTTTCAACGTCCACAGCAAGGAAACAATGGCAGTACGTGATGTGATATTCTACGAACGACTCGCCCTCTGAACGTACTTGGACAACCTGGAAGCAGAACGAGACCTCACAAGCGGATTTTGTGGCGACCGAGCCTTCGCTTCGACAGCAGATGAAGCTGATTGGGATGAGCAGAACATGGACAGAGCTTCGGAAGAAGCTGGACCTCTTCCCTACTGTTATGTGGACATCCCGATGGACGATGACAACCCTCGCGAAAGCATGAACGCCGAAGTCTACTACGACTTTGCCAGCAACGGTTACATTACACCCCAACCAGTCAACACCGACATCTCAGAACGCATAGGACCCAACTTCTTACCTGATACAGAAGCGAGAGACGAAGCAGTTTATCCCGAGGACCTGAACCTTCTTCCACTCTAACAGAATGGACTACAGATACTCAGTCTTGTCACCGCCGTCTAGGGAGATTCACCGCTGAAGGAGCCTATTACAGTTCAGCAGGCTCTTGGGGGGGAGCACAAGGAAAAATGGCACGAAGCCATGGACAGGGAATTGAAGGCGCTAGAAGACAGAAACACCTGAAAGATAGTGCCTCTTGGAGTGGCATGCAACAAAACCGTCCTCATAGGAAAATGGGTCTTCCGCGTGAAAACGAAAGCTGACGGAACGATCGATAAATTTAAGGCGTGTTGGGTCATATGTGGCTTCGACCATAAGCATGGACGAGACTTTACCAAAACCTTCACACCAGTTAGCCGACATAACTCTCTTCGAATTCTCCTCGCGATAGTCGCCATGAAGCGGAAGAAGCTCCGCCAAATTGACGTCGCCAGCACATTCCTCTACGCTCCCGTCGATGCCAAGATCTTCGTCGAGCAACCGGACAGGTCTAACACAGACCCCAACCAAGTCTGTCTACTGCTGAAATCCATGTACGGCATCAAGCAAGCCCCGAGGCTGTGGCAGCAGTATCTATACACCCGACTAATCCGCATCGGATTTCGCCAACTTCCACATGACCAAGGGATGTACCGACTCACAAAAGGTGCTGACTATATCCTACTCATCGTCTAAGTAGACAATTTACTCTACATCGGCTCAACCGGCGGCATCACAACCTGGTTTGAAGGGGAGCTGCAGCGGGACCTCACACTCACCGTCTCCCCAATAGTCACGCAGTACCTAGTACTCAACATACAAGACGGGGAGAACGCAATCTACCTCACCGCCGCAAAATACGCAGACACCATCGCCAAGCGCTTCGGACAAACCCCAGCCGGCATCACCACACCATACCGCTACACCGACGGAAATCGCAAGGAAACCTCCGCAATGCTCAAATCCGCTAGCATTCATGACTACCAGCGAAAGCAGGGATGCCTACTCTACGCAACAGTTATCTGTCGACCGGACCTATCGTACTCAGCGAGCCAACTCGCCACCTACCTCAAGAAGCCTGAAGCGAATCATATGGTAGAACTAGACCGCGCACTATCTCGTCAGCACTCTGATAGTCCGCCTAACCTACCACAAAACCGGAACTACAACGCCCAAACTAATTGACTACGTGGATGCTCACCACGCTGGCGACGCCAACAACAGGCGATTGCGCACAGGCTACATCTACCGACTAGAGCCTATCGGGCCAATCTCGTGGCAGTCGAGCAAACAAGAGTTTATTGCTCTCTCCTCAGCTAAAGCAGAATATATCGCACTCTGCTCAACCACCAAGGAAGGATTGTACCTTAGCGAACTCCTGGAAGTAGCGAAGCTGGCCCAGTTACCAAGCTTCTCCCTCTTCTGCGACAAACAATCGGCAATTCACATAGCGAAGAAAAACGGGTTCGCGAATCGAACAAAACACATCGCCCTGCGCTATTTCTTCGTGAAGGATGAGATCGAGAAGGTGAGGATCAAGCTATCCTACTGTCCCACATCCGGGATGGTAGCAGATTACTTGACCAAGAAACTCGGAAAGCTGAGGTTTGAATAATGCATGCTGCTGACTGGACATGGCCATGTCACCAGCAACAACACTCCAGAAGCGAAGGGGGGTATTGGAAACAAGTAATTCACACTTTTGATGTGTCAAAACATTGAACTACAAATGAGGTGAATTACAGCGAAGCAACGGCGATTCAACTGAGGAGGCTGACAGAAAAAGTAACAGTAGAATGTTAAGGGAAGGTCAAAGGTCAGCGAACTTTGACTCGCCGAAGGCAGCGCGACAGCAGGGACACATAACTGACTCGATATTGAGTAGTTACCTGAGTCAACGCTGTATCGAACCGCAAAAGCAGTTACAGTTAGTCAAACTTTTCGTATTCCTTGTAATCAAAGAAAATCTTGTATCTCTTTTCTATAATCAATCTATCTTGATCTCACACACTAGTGCAAGGTGGTTTAATTAGTTCACTAAGAACGCTTCCGCAATTGCATCTCTATTCAAGGTCATAGCCTTGAAACGATCCTAAGGGCTTTTCTCAGCCCCACAACAAGACGAGCGTCACAGTAGTAGTTGTCAAATTGTAATGTTGTGTAGGCCATAGTGGGGTAGCCCATATGGGGTACACATTTCTAGGGTTGCATATTTGTATCACTTCCATTTATAGTTCATTCATTCTCGTTCCAGGCAGCTATGGATGCAGAGATGGCTTCCTGGAAGTCCAGAGGCACCTACGTTGACGCGGTTCCCCCTCCTGGGGCGAACATCGTCAGTGGCATGTGGATCTTCAAAATGAAGCGGCCGCCGCGCTCTCCACCTGTCTTCAAGGCGCGGTACGTGGCTCGTGGCTTCAGTCAGCGGCAGGGAGTTGACTACTTTCAGACCTTCTCTCCCACCCCGAAGATGACCACTCTTCGGGTGCTACTATACATAGCCGCTCAGCGTGACTACGAGCTTCACTCCCTTGACTTCAGCACTGCTTTCCTGCAGGGTATCCTGCATGAGGAGATCTGGCTGCGGCGTCCACCAGGCTTCACTGGGACTTTCCCTCCTGGCACCCAATGGAGCCTCCGACGGCCAGTCTACGATCTCTGCCAGGCACCGCGCGAGTGGCACGACACACTAAGGACTACGCTTGCGGCTCTTGGGTTTGCTCCCTCTACTGCTGACCCGTCGTTGTTTCTGCGCACCGACACCTCTCTGCCGCCGTTCTACATCCTCGTGTACGTCGACAACTAGGTCTTTGCCACAGCTGACACTGCTGGACTCGCCCACGTGAAGTCCGAGCTACAGAAGAGACACACGTGCACAGACCTGGGTGAACTGCGCAGCTACCTTGGCTTGCAGATCACCCAAGACAGAGCACGCCGCACCATTACCCTGACTCAGTCACACATGGTGCAGCAGGTCCTTCAGCGCTTCGGCTTCACGTACTCCTTGCCTCAGGCCACTCCTCTGTCTACTCGCCACTCGCTCTCAGCTCTGCCTTCGGATGAGTCCGTAGAGTCGAGTGGCCCGTACCCAAAGCTTGTTGGCTGCCTCATGTACCTGATGACCTGCACACGACCTGACCTTGCATACCCTCTTAGCATTCTTGCACGCTATGTTGCTCCTGGGAGACACAGGCCACAGCACATGGCTGCAGCGAAGAGGGTGTTGCGCTACTTGTGCAGTACGTCGGGCATGGGGCTAGTGCTTGGAGGGCGGAGTCCAGTGGTCCTCACTGGGCACGCGGACGCTTCTTGGGCTGACGACCAGGCTACACAGCGGTCGTCACAGGGTTACACCTTCAGTCTTGGTTTCGGCTCTGTTTCGTGGCGGGCTACTCGCTCGACTTCTGTTCTTGGCTCCAGTTGTGAGGCTGAGATCTACGCCGGGGCCATGGCTGCACAGGAGCTTCGCTGGCTCACCTACCTGCTGACTGACCTCGGAGAGCCGCCTCGTTCTCCTCCGGTGCTGTACGTAGACAACAAGGCCATGCTGGCCTTGTGTCGGGAGCAGCGCCTGGAGCACAGAACGAAGCACATTGCTCTCCGCTACTTTCTTGCTCGTGAGCTGCAGCAGCGTGGTCAGTTGCGACTTGCGTACGTGGCCTCTGAGGCCAACACTGCTGATGTTTTCACCAAGGCACTTGCGCCTTGTGATCATCAGCGCTTCTGCACTCAGCTGGGTCTTGTGCCTGTCTTGCCTCACTTGCTCACCTCTTGATCTTGCTTGTACTCATACATATATGTATACCTGCTCTTGCTTGTTTAGCCTTATATATATATATGTGTGTGCACTCCTGCATTTGAACTGGCCTTGTGGCCTTGACCTTGTGCTCGGACTGTGTGGTGACGTTGTGATCCACCCTGAGCTTTGCTTTGTTTTGCTTGACTGGTCTTGTGACCCCTTGTTCTCCCCCACTTTGCCCATATGGGGTACACATTTCTAGGGTTGCATATTTGTATCACTTCCATTCATAGTTTATTCATTCTCGTTCTCATTTCCTTAGTAGTTAGTGATAGGATGAGAGGAGGCGGTAAGAGATGACCCAGGAGGTGAAGTGAGAACAGACTCAGACAAGGAATAATGAGGACTTGAACGCAACAAGACAGTACAAAGGTCAGCGACTGGGGACAAGGGACGACACACTAGGAGGACAACAAGTGGACCAAGTACTTGGGACAACAAGAGGAGGAGACTGGGACCAAGGAGGAGAGCAAACAGACGAAGACGAGTTCGAAGGAGGAAAGGTAGGATCATAGGCATCCTAAGATGGTCGGTGGTCTGGAGGAGAAGAAGGAAGACCAAGGGCCCAAAGGCCACTCACAGGTGGAGGCAAGTGCTACAAAGCTGGCTGCTGCTGTTGATGATGCTGCTGTTGCTGACGATGTCGCAACTATCGCTGCTGCTACTGCAGCAGCTCCAGCTACGGTATGTCCTGCTAATGCTGCTCCGTGCGCAGACTCCAACTTCTAATGATCCGCACTCTCGAGCCGGCGCAGAGCATGAAGACGCGTGCTGTAGCAGCTAGGAGGTGGGGTAGGCGCCACAGTAGTAGTGTCTCCAGCCCTAGTTTCCTCATGACCAGCACCTCCACCCCCAGCACCCACATAACTAGCACATCAAGTGCCAGCACCTCCACCTCCAGCACCCCCCGCCCTAGCACTTTAGTGCCAGTACCTCCAGCTCCAGCACCCCCAAAACTAGCACCTCTAGAGCTAGTACATCCAACTCCAGCACCTTCTGAACCAACAACTCCATTACCAGTACCCTACGCACCGACAACCCCCGAACAAGCAGCTCCAGCACCTGTGCCTCCAACACCACCACTCCAAGAGTCCACTGCAACCCATGTGGTAGTGCAGACAGCTGCTGCGGTGACTGTGAGGACGACTGTGGGGAAGGGGGCGGTACCTGACGTGCTACCGAGGGGAGAGAGGTAGAGTGGGACACACCTCACGGGGCAGACCAGGGGCGGTGGGTGTACCGGAGGAACTCGGGGCGAGTAAAAGGGGAGCGGAGGGAACCAAGAGACCTTGACGGGGGTACCGGGTGTAGTAGGACACGGTTTCTGCCTGCCTGACAGCCTGTTTTTGTGTGTGTGCGCGCACGCATGCCTGGCCGCATGTTTCTCTGCATGCATGCGTGCCCGCTTACCTACATGTGCGTAACCAAATGTGCATGCATGATGACAGGGTGTTGTATCGCTACTGCATGCAGAGCCCCGCCGACAAGCCCAAGAGGCGTCTAAGGAGCAGTAGCGGCGGCGGCGGCTGTTGGCTAGGTAGAAAAATGGGTACTTGTAAAAACTGCGGGAATTCATTCGGCATGCATGGAGAACCGGTTGGTTATTACGATGCCTGGTTACCATATAGTGCAGGAGCAGGTTGTCAAACTTATATGCTATAGTCTGTGTAGGCTATAGTGGGGTAGACAATATGGGGTACAACACTTTTAGGTTTTCCTACTTGTTCCCACCTATTTCCTAGTGCATTCACTTCCTCGTTGTTTCACATGGTACAGAGCAGGTTCCCTAGTGGGAACGTTTCCTAGGTCCCACCACGATCGAATTTTTTTTTTCCAGCCCAAAGCGCGCTTCGCTCCTGCCCGAGTCGCGCCCCGTGTGCCTCTCACGGCCCTTCGCAGCCCCTTACTGCCCCTCGCGGCCCCTTCTCAGCCTCATCGCCGCCCTTCGCGGCCAGGTCGCCGCCCTTCACGGCCTCGTCGCCTCCCTTCGCGGCCCCTCACGGCCCCGTCTCGGCCCCGTCGCCGCCCTTCGCGGCCCCTCACGGCCCCGTCTCGGCCCCATCGCCGCCCTTTGTGGCCCCTCACGGCCCCTTCTCGGCCCTGACGCCACCCTTCGCGGCCCCTCACGACCCCTTCGCGGCCCCTTCACCGCCCTTCGCGGCCCCTCGCGGCCCCTTCACGGCCCCTTCACGGCCCCTCACGGCCCCTTCGCGGCCCCTTCACCGCCCCTGCAGCGGGAGCCACCACCGCCGGTGCCGCCGACAGCAGCAGCCGCCACTGCCACAGCCGGGGCCGCATCCGCCGACAGCAGCAGCCGCCGCCGCCACTGCCGCGGCCGCAGCCGCCACACCCGCCAACAACAGGAACCGCTGCCGCCACTGCCGGGGCCGCAACCGCCGCGGCCGCCGACTGCAGCTGCCGCCGCCGCCGACAGCAGGGGCCGCCGCCGTCATCCCGGCCCTGCCCTACAAAGCGGAGCGGCAGTCCTCTGCTGCCCTGTAGCGGCCTAGTCCGTGCCGGCGCACCTCGGCCCTGCCCTACCACTTGCGGACCTCTACCCACCTACCCTGGTAAGAGAACCGCCGAGCCGCGCCCCTACTGTCGCTACTACTGCTGCTGCCCCTAGCCTGCTACCACTGCTGTCATGGCTACCCCTAGCGTTCTCGTCTTTGATGCTGAGGGTTGGGCTGTTGACTTCGAGGTCTGGGTCGATGATCTACAGCTTTTCCTACAGTGCGATAGGAAAGACGGTCTCTCACTGTTCCATCTCACGTCTGGCGCCTCTGCTGCCCTACTGCCGATGCTGACAGCACTGTTCGCTCACAGTGGGCCACACGCGATGCCGCTACCCGTCTTGTTGTGCGTAGTCACTTGCCGTCCACTGAGCGCACGCACTTTAGTTAGTACAAGAGTGCTAAGACCTTGTACGACGCTATAATTGCTCGCTACTCTTCCCCTGCCACTGCTGCCTTTAGCCGCCTCATGCTGCCGTACCTGTTCCCTAACCTCGCCGCCTTTCCCACAGTCGCTGACCTCATTACGCACCTTCGCACTAGTAACACCCGCTACCGCGCTGCGCTTCCTGCTCAGTTCTGCGCCGAGAACCCCCCCCCATGTACATCACCCTCTACTACATAGTCACCCGGCTCCCTGACTCCCTTCGCTCGGTCAGGGACCACTTCCTCTCTTTTTGACCCACCACAATCACCGTTGACCTCCTCGAGGAGCACCTCCTGGTAGCTGAGAAGAGTATAGTCGCTGTAGGAGCCTCTCGTGGTGACCCTTGTGCCCCCTTCTTTGAGGGGTGCTCCCCCTCCCCCCTTTTGCCCTCAGTTGCCTCTGCTGCTGCCGTCGACTTCGTTGGCACCGAGTCGGTCGGCGCTGCGTCTGCCCCTAGCGCAAGACGCCGCACCGGCAAGGGCAAGGGGGGCAAGGGCACTGGAGGGGCTGGCGGGGGCGGTGGAGGTGGCGGTGGAAGCGGCGGAGGGAGTGGGGGTGGCGGTGGGAGTGGTGGCGGGGGTGGGGGCTTCGAGGGCGGCGGTGGAGGCGGAGGCGGCGGCGGCGGTGGCGGTGGGAGCGGAGGAGGAGGCGGTGGTGGCGGTGGCGGAGGTGGCGGCGGCGGAGGTGGAGCTGGTCGGGGTGGCTCTGCGCAGCGGAGCGGCTTTGGTGGTGGTCAGCGCCAGCAGCAGCAGCGAGCTCGTGAGACCCCGCCCCCCCAGCAGCTTCGTGAGTGGTACGCTGCGCGTCAGCAAGGTGGGGGTGCTGGTCCTTGTGCCTACGTCCTGCGTACTGGCGACCGCACTAGTGAGCAGTGCGGTGGCCCGCACACCACCCAGCGCTGCTTTGGCCGCCTAACGGACGCTTGGCTTTTCTTGTTCCCTGACGCCATTGAGATCCCCCGCTGGGGTGAGCTGCTTAGGTCGGGGGTGTCAACGGGAGTTGGGTATTGGCCCCGTCCTCGCTTGGGCGGAGCCGACTTCGTGGTCGGGTGTGAGGGGAGCAGCCGGCCCTCAGCAGTGGGTGAGCTGGTCGACGAGGAGGTCGACCTGCACGGGGGACCACTGCACGGGCGCCGACTTCAGGGTGGCGCCGACTTCAGGGAGGTCGACTTGGGTGTCGACCTGCGGAGGACGTCAACTTGGTGACATCAACTTGGGGAAGCCGACTTCGGCAGTCGGCTAACGGACTGCTGGTCGACCTGTTAGTGGTCGACTGGACCTGGTGGTCGACAAAGGAGGGGCCGACGTCGACCTCGACTCAGGACGCCGAGCAGTTGGGTGTCGAGTAGCGGGGCGTCAACTTCGTGACGCCAGCTTCGGGTGGCCGACGTGGGTGGTCGGCCGACGACTGTGCTGGTCGACGACGAGCAGGTCGACCAGGAGTGCTGGTCGACGTGGAGCTGGTCGACCAGAGGGGATGTCGACCTGGAGGAGGTCGACCGATGGTGTCGTCGACCTAGTGAGGTCGACGTGGAGGTGGTCGTCGACTTGGGAGGTCGACGGGCACGAACGGGAGCTGCTGGTCGACGTGGTTGCCTGGTCGACCAGGTTACCTGGGTGACGAAGTGCTGCAGAGGAGTGCGATGGTCGCCCAGGCGAAGTTGGCGAGCCCGACCTCGGTGGTGGTATCCCGAGGTCGTCGTGGCAGATCAGAGGCAGTCGTCAGCTCGAGGTTGACGTGGTGTGTGCGCTGTGCAGGTGACAAGACTCTGCGCGCCAATCATCTGCGCACAACTGCGAAGCAGGGTGCACTGCTGTCCTGCGTGAGCAACGCTGTCACGCCGTCAACCTGCGACGTTGGCACGCCGTCGACCTTGCCTTGCTGGAGCGCGGTCGACGAAGTCGTGCTGGAACGCGGTCGACCAAGCTGCGCTGGCAGTTGGCCGACCTGAATGCTTGCTCTGATGTAGTCTTGCTATGCCAACTTCATTGTACCATTGTTCTGAACTTTTCCTAGTGAAACTCTTGCCAATTTTCCCCGTGAACTAGCAAGTAGTGTGTGCACAAGGAAACGACTAAGGACTAACAAACGCAGAGATCACACGAGCACACGTGCCTAGCCCGTAGCCTAGCTCCCGTTGCTGCAGTTATCTCCGCAGGGGGTTGCTATCTTTGATCTGGATTATGATGCTATTCTTGCTGCCATGGATGTTGTGTCTACTAGTGATGAGGGTGATTGTTACCTGTGTGTTCTGCCTGACCCGGGCATTGAGGCTGCTGCTCTAGGTGCTGGTGAGGTTGCTGCTCTAGGTGCTAGTGCGTCTTCTCTCTCGAGTACCACATCGGCTCAGGCCTTACACACCTTCACCCTTGACTCGGGTGCTTCCCGCTCCTTCTTTTGAGACCACACCACGCTTACGCCGCTTAGTCGGCCAGTTGCGGTCTCCCTAGCGGACCCCTCTGGGGGTCCTGTCCTTGCCCACTTCTCCACTGTCTTACCGTGTTCGGCGGCCCCCTATGGCACCCAACCAGGTCCCTACCTCCCCTCGTTCTCTACAAACTTGGTGAGTGGTGCTGATCTTTAGGATGGGGGGGGTGACCAGTTCACTCCTGCGAGTCAGCAGGTGACCCACTGTACGCGTGCTCGGACGAGCCGACACTTGGCCACGTTTACCCGTCAGCCGGGGTCGAGCCTGTACACACTGACTACTCAGTCTCCTCCGGTTGCAGAGTCTGGTCAGGTAGCTGCGTCGAGTCAGGTGTTTGCTGCAGCGTCCAGGTCTGGTCCAGAGTCTGCTCCCTGCTCGTGTCGTCTCCTGTCCCACCGGACTCTCCTCTGGCACCACCGCCTTGGTCACCCCTCCTTGCCTCGTCTCCGAGGTATGGCCTCCCGTTACCTTGTCTCTGGTCTCCCCCGATCCCTCCCTCCCCTCCCTCCGGGGCCTGCCCCTACCGGCGTTCCCTGCGTCGAGGGGCTGCAGCGCGCCACCCCTCACTCCTCCAAGTTTCCTCCAACAGAGGCTCCACTGCAGACTCTTCACATGGACGTGTGGGGCCCCGCGCGCGTTCGTGGCCAGGGTCACGAGCGTTACTTCCTGTTGGTGGTTGACGACTACTCGCGTTACACCACGGTGTTCCCCTTGCGCAACAAGGGTGTCGTCAGTGAGGTGCTGATCGACAGGATCCGCGCAACTCGTCTCCAGCTAAGAGAGAGTTTCGGCTCGGACTTTCCTGTTCTGCATCTGCACTCTTACAGAGGCAAGGAGTTTTCCTCTTGCCTTGTAGGAGCCTTCTGTCGTGCACAGGGCATCCGCCAGACGTTCACGCTTCCGGCCTCTCCACAGCAAAATGGGATTGCTGAGCACCGCATTGGCATGGTCATGGACGTCTCTCGTACGTCCATGATCCATGCGGCTGCTCCCCATTTTCTGTGGACGTTTGCGGTTCGGTACGCAGCGCATCACATCAACCTTCAGCCTAGGGTCTCCTTGCTAGAGACCTCCCCCACCTTGCGGTGGACGGGAAAGGTTGGCGATGCGTCTGCATTTCGTGTCTGGGGATCTCGGGCGTTTGTCTGCGAATTGTCTGCGGACAAGGTGTCCCCCCATGCTGTTCCCTGCGTCTTCCTTGGCTTCCCCCCTGACGCGCCTGGTTAGCAGTTTTACCATCCCACCTCGCGCCGTGTTCTGTCCTCCTAGGACGTCACCTTTGAAGAGTCGGTTCCTTACTACCGTCTCTTCCCCTACCGCACTGCGCCCCTCCCTTTGCCGCCGCTCTTCCTTGCGTCAGGTCCCCCCCCGGTAGACCCTCTCCCCCCTCAGGGTCCTGCCCCGTCAGGTGTGTCCCAGGTAGACGCAGTCGAGCCTGTAAAGGTAGTTGTTGACTCTGACACTGCTAGGGGTGCTGATCCTGGGGGTGCTGAGTCTGGGGGTGCTGAGCGTGGGGGTGCGGAGCCTGGGGGTGCGGAGCCTGGGGGTGCTGAGCCTTAGGGTGCGGAGCCTGTGTCAAAGAATCTAGCGTGACTTAGGAGCCATGGCTAGTGAGTTCGAGTTGAAAGGAAAAGTGTTGAGAGAAAGGGGGTTTCGCTATAGGTTCAAGGGTACAAATATGAAAGAACAAGCAAGAAAGGTGCACCACCAAATAGGAAAACGCTATAACTACAGTAACCAATCCTACAGGCAATTACATATAGAAAATAATATATTATACTTTCTGACAGCCTGGGGGTGCGGAGCCTGAGGGTGCGGAGCCTGGGGGTGCTACATCTGCTCGTGAGGCCTCTAGTGGTGCTGGGTCTGGGGGTCCTTCGGGTGCTTCGTCTTAGCGGGAGCTACCCTCTCCACAGGAGCTGCGCGAGTGGTTTGCCCGGCGTTGGAGCCGTGCTGCAGGAGCTGGAGGTGCTACTGTTGCTGCTAACCCTGGGGTACTGGAGCCAATGGTCCTGGAGGTGCTCGTACTGGCGGTACTGGAGGTGCTGGGACTGGGGGTGGTGCTTGGGCTGCTGGAGTTGGTCCTGCTGGAGGTGCTGCGGGTGCTGCTGGAGGTACTAGAGCTCCTAGGGGTGTTGGCGCTGGAGGTGTTGCTAGCGCTGGTGCTTCTGAGGGTGCTGGAGTTGGCTCTGCTAAAGCTGGAGGTGCCGCTGGAGCTGGTGCTGCCGCTGGGAGTACTGGTGCTGTCCCTGCTGTTTCTGGAGGCACTGCGCGGCCGCGGTCGTACTTCGTTCCGCTCCTTGAGCAGGTTCTTGGTCTCCCGCCTTCTACTGCTCCTTCTCCTCCCTTAGAGTGTCCACAGCCTGTCCAGTCGCGGTCACAGCTACAGCTCGCCTCCACCCTACCTGCTCCTTCTCCCTACGCTGGTCCTACTGGAGGTCTTGCTGAGCATCATGAGCCTGCGTCTTGTCTTACGTCGCCTGTTCGTGCTACTCGCACTAGTCGTCGTGCTCCGCGTCCGCGTCCTCCTACGGTCCCAGGCACACACCAGATGGCATTGCGTCCTTCCACTGCTCCTATGCGTGTCCCGTTGCCGTCTCCTCCAGAGTCCTCTCTTCCTACTCTTGCTGACCCGGAGTCTGACTCCCTTCGTGCTGCTAGTCCTTCGGTCACGCGTCTCCTGGCTACTGTTCTCACTAACCCTTCCTTTGAGTCCACTGCTGCATCGGCCCTAGTTGCTGAGTTTGTCGACTTTGCTGCTCGCTGTCGTCTAGACTACGCTGCTAGTCTTGTTGGTGAGTCTGAGTCTGTCTGTCCTCCATCCGTCAGGGGTGAGTGTGCTCTTAGCACAGACGTCCTTGAGGACAGGCAGGAGGAGTTCCAGTGTTTTGCTGCTACTTTGCCTCATCTTATGTCCACGCTAATTGCCCTTGAGGGAGACCCGGATGCACCAGACATCCGTACTTCTCGATTGTACGCTGAGGCGATTGAAGGTCCCTACTCCTCACAGTGGCAGTCAGCCATGGACGCAGAGATGGCTTCTTGGAAGTCCACAGGCACCTACGTCGACGAGGTTCCCCCACCTGGGGCAAACATCGTCAGTGACATGTGGATTTTCAGGGTGAAGTAGTCGTCGGGTTCTACGCATGTCTTCAAGGCGCGTTACGTGGCTCGAGGCTTCAATCAGCGGCAGAGAGTTGACTACTTTCAGACCTTCTCTCCCACCCCGAAGATGACCACTCTTCGGGTGCTGCTGCACATAGCCGCTCAGCGCGACTACGAGCTTCACTCTCTTGACTTCAGCGCAGCTTTCCTACAGGGGAGTCTGCACGAGGAGATCTGGCTGCGCCGCCCTCCTGGCTTCACTGGGTCGTTTCCTCCTTGTACCAGTGGAGCCTCCGGCGGCCAGTCTACGGTCTCCGCCAGGCGCCCCGTGAGTGGCACGACACACTGAGGATTACTGCCGACCCGTCGCTGTTTCTGCGCACCGACACCTCTTTGCCGCCATTCTACATCATCGTGTACGTCGACGACTTGGTCTTTGCCACTGCTGACACTGCTGGACTCGCCCACGTGAAGTCCGAGCTGCAGAAGAGACACACGTGCACAGACCTGGGTGAACTGCGCAGCTACCTTGGCTTGCAGATCACCCGGGACAGAGCACAGCGCACCATTACCCTGACTCAGTCACACATGGTGCAGCAGGTCCTTCAGCGCTTCCGCTTCACGTACTCCTCGCCTCAGGCCACTCCTCTGTCTACTCGCCAGTTGCTCTCAGCTCTGCCTTCGGATGAGTCCATAGAGCCGAGTGGCCCATACCCAGAGCTTGTTGGCTGCCTCATGTACGTGATGACCTGCACTCGACCTGACCTTGCATACCCTCTTAGCATCTTGGCACGCTATGTTGCTCCTGGGAGACACTGACCAGAGCACATGGCTGTAGCAAAGAGGGTGTTGCGCTACTTGTGCAGTACGTCAGGCAGGGGCTAGTGCTTGGAGGGCAGCGTTCAGTGGTCCTCACCGGTCACGGATACGCTTCTTGGGCTGACGACCAGGCTACGCAGCGGTCGTCACAGGGTTACACCTTCAGCCTTGGTTCCGGCTCTGTTTCGTGGCGGTCCACCCGCTCGTATCCTGTTCTCGGCTCCAGCTGTGAGGCTGAGATCTACGCAGGGGCCATGGCTGCACAGGAGCTACGCTGGCTCACCTACCTAGAGACCGACCTAGGAGAGCCGCCTCGTTCTGCTACAGTTCTGTACGTAGACAACAAGGCCATGCTGGCCTTGTGTCGGGAGCACAGACTAGAGCACAGAACGAAGCACATTGCTCTTCGTTACTTCCTTGCTCGTGAGCTGCAGCAGCGTGGTCAGGTGCGCCTTGCTTACATGGCCTCTGAGGCCAACAGTGCTAATATCTTTACCAAGGCACTTCCGCATTATGATCGTCAGCGCTGCTGTACGATGCTAGGTCTTGTGCCTACTTGGCCTCACTTGCTCACTTCTTGACCTTGCTTGTACTGTGATCTATCTATACCTGCACTTGCTTGTTTACCTTTATATATGATCTTGCATGTGAACTGGCCTTGTGGCCTTGAACTTGTGCTCGGAATGTGTGGTGACGTTCTGATCCACCCCGAGCCTGCTTCGCTTTGCTTGACACAGGTGAGTCTTATGGATCTTGATGTCGTCTTGTGCATATTTGTATCCGTCTACTTGGCAAAAACCGTTTCCTACTACACCCGGTACCCCCGTCGAGGTCTCTCGGTTCCCTTCGTTCCCCTTTTACTCGCCCCGAGTTCCTCCGGTACACCCGCCGCCCCTGGTCTGCCCAGTGAGGTGTGTCCCATTCTACCTCTCTCCCCTCCGTAGCACGTCAGGTACCACCCCCTTCCCCACAGTCGTCCTCATAGTCACCGCAGCAGCTGTCCCAAAAAAACTCGCACTTTGAGCCCTTTGTGAGGAGCCGGTTTTTGTCTAGAATTTTGAACACTACTTCTAGATCTGGTGCTGCTTGTCGCGACTGTAGACGAGGATGTCGTCGAGGTAAACTATCGAACATTTATCTAAAAGTGGCCTAAATGTCTCGTTCATGGTCATCTGAAATGTCGCCGGTGCGTTGGTCAACCCGAATGGCATCACAGTGTACTCAAATGACCTGTACCTAGTCCTAAAAGCCGTCTTGGTGCAGTCCAATGGTTCGACTCTAATCTGATGGTAACCTCCCCGTAAATCTATTTTCAAAAAAAAAAACCCCGTGCTGTTCGTAGTTGGTCTATCAGCTCGTCGGCGCGGGGAATAGGGTATCGCAACTTGACTGTTACCCTGTTCAGTGCTCTGTATCGATGCATATGCGAAATCCTCCATCTTTTTTCGGTGTGAATAGTATCGGTGCGGCGAATGGTGACGAACTCGGTCGGATGAACTTTTTCTCTAACAGGTAATCTAACCGCTTCCTCAGTTTGTCGAGCTCGGGTTGTGTCACTCTGAACCGGCGCTGTACTGTTGGATGTGCCCTTGGTTCTAATTCTATTCGGTGGTCGTGTGCTCGCTGAGGTGGCAGTCCCTCCGGTAAGTCATCGGGAAAAATCCTCGGGTACTGTTTCAACAGTCCCTGTAGTTCGGGCGGTACTACTGCGAGCAGTTTCTGAAAATCGCTCGGCTGCTCTCTCCTACTACTGCGATGTCCACTGCATACACGTCAGCTCCAGCGACGACGGCCAGTTTCATTTTGATGGCGTTGACGTGGACCGTTGAAGCCTCGGACGACTGCCAGCGAAGTAGCTTGACCCAGTTACCGCTACTTCACACAGTGCAGCTACCCGTCGTCTCGTCAATTCGCGGGTTATACCATCGCACTCAATCACGTCCCAGTAAAATATCGTGCCCATCCAATGTCGTCACGATCATTTCCTGTGTAAGCCCGAAATCCCCCCCACAGCGGACTTTCACTCTCTCTACCTTCTCCCGTATGGCCAGCGGTGTGCCGTCAACTAAGCGTGCGTCTACCTCCGGTAAACATCGGCTGAGTGTCAGTTGCAGTTTCCGTGCGGTCACGGTATCAACTAAACTGTAACTTGCTCCTCCTTCGATAAAAATCTTCACTGCTGCTCCCTGTGTTTTCCCGTGGATCAGTACTGGGCAATCCATCGCTGTACCCTCCTTATTCGTCCGAGCCCGATCGATAGCATGAATTGTTATTGTGACTCAGTGAGGGTCGATGAGGTTGGGCGAGTAGGCAGTCTCATCAGTAGTTGGCCCGATTCCTACTGACTGCTGGCGTTTCCCTGCCTTGGAGACTCCTTCCCTTGCTTTGCTCCGCAGCGCCTCAGCTTCTCTGGACACTCACTCTTGCGATGGCCCGGCCTATTGCAAGCAAAGTAGCGCCCCTTAAACGGCGCGGCAGCTGCATTTGTCGCAACAGCATGCACGGTGGCGTGCTCGATCGGTCCCCGAGAGCGATGTCCGTAGTAGGACCCCGGTCTCGGACGGCGCAAAATGTCGATTTTCTCGGCGAGAGCAAGAATCTCGTTGAAATTCGAGAGTCCGCGTAGCATGATTTCGTGCGAGACATCTGGCTTCAGCCCTCCGACGTAACGGTCCACCCGCTCCGCTTCGTGCATGTAGCCGACTTGCTCGCAGAATGCGAGAAAACTGTTCGTGTAGTCTTGAACCAACCCGAGTTGCTGCCAAGTACGCATTCTCTAACTCACCGAAATAGAAGTCGCGATCGGCTCGAAGCGTGCCCGAAGCCCTGCGCACCACGTGTCCCACGTGCTGTACTGGGCGGTTTCGCAGAATGAACTCTAGGTGACAGCTGGACCAGTGGGCCCTTCCTCTTGGGACGGTGGCTCGTAGGCGCGTGGCGACGTCACGATGACTCGCCACCAGTCCATGGCAGGGCCCCTCAGCAGCGAGACGGCGTATTGGATCTTCGATGCGTCCGACTCGACGTAATTCGCATAGAAGAAGACGTTCATCGTGAAGACCCACGATTGAACCGTCGGACCTCCACGCTGGTTTGGGTCGAAGCAAGGCGGGCGCTGCAGCTTGAGTGGCATTGGTGCCATGATGGCGTGGTCGCCACTTGTCGCCGCAAATTCCACGTGCCGATGGGCTTCACGAGGCTCCCGCGGGCTTGGCGCAACCCTGTTCCTCTCCATGCCAGGCATCGAGTGGGCGGCGCCATCACTGGCTGCGCCTGAGCGCTGTCTCACGCTGTCATTTTGTGTCGGTGTGCCTGATGAGATGACGATCAGCTCCTCCGATTGTGCAGGTGCAGGTGCATTTGCAGGTGCGTATGGTGGCGCTGGGGTATTCACCGTGGATTGGTGACGCGCGGAGTCACGTTCCGTCGTGAGTGACGCAATTTCGAGCGCCGATTCTTCGACTTGGCGCACGAGACGGCCGAGTTGCTCCTTCGTCAGTGTCGCGAGAGTGAATTCAGCCATGGCGGGGGCGTCGGGCAAGCTCAGCGAGAGCCTTTGTCGTGGCCGTGCGTGCTTACGAGAGATCACTACGACCGGCACTTTTGTTTCGCTGAGAGACGTCTACCCCCCCCCCCCCCCCCCCCCAAAAAAAAAAATTGAGAAAGTGGGGAAGCAAAGGTGTGGGCGCGGTCCGAGAAGAGATCATAAGCTCTGAATACCAAGTGTTACGGTTGCAATGAGCGGGCGAGTGAGAATTGAACTATCAAAGCAAACAGTACAATGAGCGAAGGATTGAGCGAGAACTAAATTGTGAAGGCCACAGTGGTAATGGTAATGAACTGCGGGTGACGCGCGACTTGCCTGGAACTGAGGTTGGGACTATGGTTGGGGAATGTCGAGGCGGAGGCCCGGAGCGCGAAATACCCGCCGAGCCATGGGGTCGGGGTGCGACGTGCGAAGGTGGCGGGAGAATTGTCGAAGCGAGGGTTGCGAGTGGTAACGGTGCTGACTTGTGGTGCTTTAGTGAAGTATGCTCTAAGGAGGGATGCGGCGTAAGGAAATGGAAATTTCCTTACACCTTCACGGATATGGCACATTAATTGGACGTGCTGCAGAGCTTTTAGAGGTGGCTCCCGTAGCGCATCCAAACCCCGTTCTGAGTCATGTGCGGCCAACTTCGGGTCTCCTTTAAACCCGATTTCGCACCTGGCTGCTGAAGACCCGCAGTTCGATCTAATTCTGTCACAAACCTTCGTGTTGTCATGAAAGGCAGAACTTTGTCATAAACCGGTAACACGGACTGGTCTCACTTGCAAATCTGCAGACTACAATTTTCAGACTAGGGTTGATTGAATCGAAGCGCGCGCTTTCGACTCACGCCGCCTTATGGCTGACCAACCCACCTTCCTCCCTCCGCTTGGGCAGGCCACGCAACCACCAAAAACTCCATCAAAAACCACACGACGATGTCACACCACTTGCACGAGTTGCTCAACTGGAGGTGGGCTGGTTAGTAATTATCTCTGGGATTTTTTCTGCCTAGCCCTATGCTCAATTCTGATCAGCTCGGCACGGGCTAGGCCCAGGACGCATGAAGGAAGGAACACGGATAGAGCTGCTCCTATATTAGGCGGTGATACTCGTCCACGCGCCTGGTAGGCAGAAAGTTCTTTGAGAAACAGTTGTTTAGCCGCATCGAAACTTCAATCGGAAAACTGCTTTGCTGAGGTTTGCTCCGCCTATACCTCCGGATAGCACCAGCTGATAGCACGATGACGAGGAGAACGTTGCTCCGCGGATGCCTCCATATCCTCCTAGCGCTAACCGTCCTTGCCGCGTATGGGGCAAGAGCACCGCTGGCAGCGGCAGCACGCGGCACGATAAGCAGGCGCCCCCCACCTCCCTACTTAAAGCCACCCATTGAAGTCTTCGGGACTTGCTTGACTTCAGGTGACCATGCGTTGTTTTCATTACTGTTCTCGTTGGTGATTGGAAGGATATCAATATTATCCTGCATCAAGTAAACAAGCTTTGGGTGGTTCATGATAGGGCCCCATGTCCGTCCGTCAATGGTTCGGTTCCACGCTGTGGGCAATCGCCGACTTCCCGCACTACTTCTGTCATGCTTATTCGCAGCAGTGCCACACTGTCCCCAACCATGAAGGGTCTCGAAACTACCCTTCACTAGGGCCTACACCAAGTGAAATGTTACACTACACAAAGTAATGTAACTATCTTCAATATCTTGAGGTGCACCCTTTTGGCGAGCTTCGAAATCACTCGAGGCTTGACACAAAGGCTCGGGCTCTTCATCAAAAACTCATCCTTGGGTTCTTGATGGGTCTTTTGCACACACCTGCGACACGCCGAACGTTCGACACATGACAAAATAAAAACCACGCGCGAGACACAAACGACCGCGTAACACGCGTCTAGCGATATATCGCTATTGACTCGACACACACACTCGACATCATGACTCAACATTCACACACAACTATAAGCATGAAATATATATTATCCCATGCCCTCATACCATTCCATACACACACACATGCACGCACATGGACAACAAGCCAAGTGCAAACCGTAGGGTTGCACCAACTAACCCCCCCTCGGATCGTTGGCCTTAGGATATGTTGCTCTCTCAGTTCAGAGCCATCCCAGCCAGCTTGCAACACTTCCAATGCTGCTGCTCCACCAGCCTCTTAGTCATCATGTCAGCCAGCTGCCCCGTGGTCTTCACGTACCGCAACTCAACTTCACCCGCGGTCACCATGTTCCTCGTCCAATGCCACTTCACCCTCATGTGCTTTGTGAGTCCATGCAACACAGGGTTCTTAGCAAGAGCAATGGCACCCTGGCTGTCACAGTAGAGTGGGGTAGGTTCTTGCTGCTCCTCCCCCAATTCAGCCAACAAACGCCGCTGCCACACAATCTCTCGTACGGCACGGAAGAGGGCCATGTACTCGGACTCAACCGAGCTCAAAGCTTGGTCAACCTGCTTCTTACTCTCCCAAGCAGTTGGGCCTCCACCAACACAGCATATAAAGCCTCCCACACTTGTCATTTCCTCTGGTTCCGATGCATATGAAGCATCCGAGTAGGCGGTGAGGAACAAACGCCCGGGTTCAACACCATCCGCGCCCTTTTGGCGCCTTTGTGCCGCCGCCGAGTATTGCAGCCCAACGGTCGGTGTTTGGCCAAGATACTTGGCCACCCTCATTCCAGCTGCTACCTGCTCCTCATTAGGGCATTGCACAACCCTAGCTAGCTGCCCGGTAGCAAACGCGACGTCCGGTCGGGTGTTTACCGCCGCATACATGAGGCTGCCCACCAACGAGTGAAAACGGCGCCTCTCTTCTTCTCCAACGCTCTTCTCCTCTGGCCCCTTCACACACTTGAACCCAGAGGGAAAGGGAGTAGCCACATGACCTTCACTCTGGCCGAAGTTGGCGGCCAATGCCTCCAGGTACTTCCGTTGGTGCACTCGCATGCTCCGCTTCTCCACGTCTCGTTCGATGTGGAGCCCAAGTTAGAAGTTCACGTCACCAAGGGACTTGCACTTGAACTTGTCATGCAGCTTCAGCATCACCTCCTTCACAAGGTCAGAGGAGGGTGAGAAGATGAGGATGTCATCCACATAAACCACCATGAAGCTCCTCTGCTCCCCCTCGCCAAGCATGAACAAGGAGTGATCGGCCGTTGAGGGAGTGAAGCCGATCTCCTCCAACACTTCGCGCAGCTTCATGTACCATTGCCTAGGGGCCTGCTTCAGCCCATAGAGGGCCTTTTTCAGCTTCCACACTCTGCCACTACCATCATCAAACCCCTCTGGCTGTGCCATAAAAATCTCCTCCTCAAGGATGCCGTTAAGGAATGCCGTTACGATGTCCATTTGTTTTACTACCCATCCTTTGATGGCGGCTCCCGCGAATAGGGTTCGCAGCGTCGTCGGCTTCACCACAGGGGCAAACAGCTCCTTAAAGTCCACCTTCTCCTTCTGCTGGTACCCCTTGGCTACAAGCCTAGACTTGTAGCGGTCGATCTTGCCGTCGGCATCCGACTTGATTTTGAAGAGCCACTTGGACGTTATCGCCGTACGCCCCTCCGGTAGCTCCACCAATTCAAATGTGTCATTCTCCTCGATGCTCTTCAGCTCACTCTCCATGGCCTTATTCCACTCCTCAGCATCACTACTCTCCAAAGCCTCCTTGAGAGTTGCTGGTTCTCCCGGCATCTCCACCGGAGACAAGAACGCGAAGGCACACTCCTCGTAGTCACTCTCCTCGTCGTCTCCGACCATCATTGCCGCTCCGGCCAGGGCTGTCTTGCCCTGCTTTCCCAGTGCATCATAAGTCAGCCTATTAGGGGGTTGAACTCTCCTCTTCCCCCTTCCTTCCTCCTCAGCTGCAGGGACTTGAAGGACTTGGTGTTGCTGCGGTGTGGCTCGAATCCGTGGAGCACTCATAGTACAGGAAGGGAGTGACGGTGCACGCTCGCTCACTTGCTGCACCTCCTCCTCTTCTTCCTCTACATCATTGGCCTCCTCTCCCCCATTCACAAGGGAGGATTGCCTCGTGGTTGTGCTGCCGCTGCTCAGCTCCAAAGGCAGCTCCACATGCTCCAAACCGGAACTCTTCACTTCCCCAAACCGCACGCATATCTTCGCCTCATTCTCCGCCTTCCAATCCTTGTACATGAAGTTCTCCATGAACTTGCAGTCCCTGCTCACCAAGAACTTCTTGGTGAATGGGTCCCAAAGAAGTTATCCCTTGCTGTTTTGAGCCATGCCCAAGTGCACGGCCCACACCGCCTTGGCACCAAGCCTGTTGTGCCGAAGATGCTTAGGCACGAGCGCCATGCACATGCACCCGAACACCCGAAGCATATCTACCTTTGGCTTCCTTCCTAGCCACTCCACATAGGGCACCCATTTGTCTGCTCCCACATGAGTCAAGGCTCGGTTCTTGGCCACACACGCGCTCCGCACCGCATCAGGCCAGAAATAGTCGGGTAGCCCGGCTTCAATGAGCAACCCGCGTGCCGCCTCCGTGATTGTGCGGTTCGCTCGCTCGGCGATGCCGTTCATTGCAGGGGAGTATGGCATGGTGAGGGAGTGCCAAATACCATTCTTCTTCAGCCACAACCCAAACTCTTTGCTCAGGAACTCTCCCCCTCAATCGGTGCGGATTGACTTGACTAGACGGTCTTGCTGCCGCTCCACCATCAGGAACCAATCCGACTTCAACGTTTCAGCCACGTCGCTCTTCTTGGCCAGCACATACACCCAAGTCATGCGGGTATAGACATCAACAATGGTGAGAAAATACTCAGCTCCAGCAGCTCCAAGCTTCAGGGGGCCCACCACGTCCATCACCACCTCATCAAGCGGTGCCTTAGCCGTCGCCTCCGAACTAGAGAACGGGAATCGGGTGAACCTGGCTTGCATGCACGTCGGGCAGCCAAGTACCTCATTGGGTTCCCCCTTCACACGTATGCCAGCAACCATCTCATTTTTCACTAGCTGCTGCAAGATGGGCAGGGCCACATGCCCCATGCGCCGATGCAAGGTGAGCCAATCACACTCCCCCGTAGCCGAAGTTGGATTGGAGAATGCCGCGCTCGCAATAGCGCCCCACATACTCTCTCCGTAGTCCTCCTCCGCTGCTGCCTCGGGGTTCTCCTCACCCTTTTGCTGCTCCTTAGCTGCTGCACCTCTCTCCATAGGTTCACCAAGCTTGCTGGTCCCTCCAAGATTGCACTTCTTGGACTCCTTCTCCTTAGCGCGACCGTCCGCGCAATCGCCGCTACCAACCGCTCCACCTTTAGTGCTGACGCTTGCTGTCACTTGCCTCTCCTTAGGCATTGGGACCACAGGGATCTGCCACATCTCGTTGTAGACATCTCTGTCCTCATGAAGGTCCCAAAGATTCCAATCGCCAAGCCTTGCAGTGTAGGTCTAGGCTCCCTTCGAGTTAGTGTCCATGCCGGCCTTTGCCAACCGCCGCACGAAAATCAGGTTTGCAGCAAGTCTGGGCACCCAAAGCACGTTCTTGAGGCCCACCATCTTCCCATCAGCACCCTTGAACATGGCCTTCCCCATGCCTTTCACCTCTGCTCGCTGCCCCAAAGCCGATGTGACATGCTTCACCGGTGACGGCTCGAGTTCGGTGAGCAAGCCCGGGCGAGGTGTCATGCTATAGGTAGCGCCACTATCAATCACCCAATAGTCTAGGGGGTGTAGGGTCACCTTCCCCACAGCTGCTGGCTCCTCAAAGCCTTCATCCTTCTCTGGACCAGCCGGTACTTGCGTCAACACGAAGTAGAATAGACCCGGGTATCGATCATCGCTCGGGTCCTTGTCGTTGTCTCCGTTCTTCATGTTTGCAGCTCCGTCACCGCGACCGCCACGGCCTCCACGGCCTCATCCTCTCCCTCCTCCTGCTCCTCTACCCTCCTGGCCTTGAGCAGGGGTCCAACCATCGGGGAGTTTGTAGCAGTCGCGCCACATGTGTCCGCTCTTGTGGCAATAGTGACACTCGCCGTCGAATCGGCCGCGACCGCGTCCGTAGCTCTTGTCGTCGCTGGCGTAACCGCCAATCCCGCGGCCTCCGCCGAAGTTGCTGCCACCAAACCTTCCTCCCCCTTGTCCTCTGCCTCTTCCTTGACCATATCCACGGCCGATGCTTGCTGCTCCAGCGCCATCCGCACTCGCCAACTCACGGCGGCGGAAATCCTCTTGAAGGATAGCTCGCTTCACGTCTTCAAGCGAGAGGTAGGGCAAGTCGCGATTCAGGTTGATGATGAGCGAGGACCATGATTCGGGGAGTAGGGCCAGTAACTTGGTCTTCTTTTGGAGCTCAGTATAGTTCAAATCGGCTCCCTCAAGCCGCGTCAACAAGTCGAAGAATTTCTGCACCCCTTCTTCAACCGCTTCATCCTCTTCAATTCGTAACGTCGCCATTTGCCGTTCCAACACAACAGCTACCGCCGCTGTTGCAGGAGCGTGCACACCCTTGAGAGCAGCCCATGCTTTTGGTCCCTTCTCTGGTTCACGCTGGAAAGGCTTGATGTGACGGATTTGGCTGCTCCCCAACGCTTGCCCAAGTAGGAGGTAGCCTTGTGCGCTCTTCCGCACCCACGGGCTCTTCTCCGGGTCATTCTCGGAACCCTTCTCCGTTCCTTCCATCACCTCCAGCAGGTCATAGTGGTCAAATATGTTCTCCATTCTGAAGGACCACTCAGCAAAGTTGTCACCATTGAACTTGTCAAGGCCAAACACTCTAGGCTCATCCCTAGATGGGCCAACACTTGGTTGCACGGGCGCCATGGCTGAGTCACGGGGTTGGCCTTGAGCTTGGGCTTCTTCTCTACCACCAGCACCTCTGCCACCCCTTTCCTCATGTCCAGCCATTGTCGAAACTTCTCCAAAGGGCTCTGATACCATTTGTTATAGTCACAGTAGGCTCCAATGTGCCTAAAACGAGAGATAGAGTGCACAGTCGGATTTCTGCACAGCGGTTTCAAACGTTCATAGCGATCTGCTCACAACTCCAAATGACTTCATTCAACTTGGATCTGGAGCGCCTTAACGTCGCCTACAATAGGCAATTTCAATTGCATGCTTTCATGAAGAAATAACGACACAGCGTTGGTTTGAACGAACGGCACTATGGCAGCCACTATAGTCTTAGAACACAAGATAGGAAGAAGTTAGGAAGAGTTACGAGTTGGGAATGACTCCCAGCTCCTACGAACCCCAAGAGCCGAGGTACAGTGATGTGGAACAGTGCCACACTGTCCCCAACCACGAAGGGTCTCGAAACTACCCTTCACTAGAGCCTACACCGAGTGAAATGTTACACTACACAAAGTAATGTAACTATCTTCAATATCTTGAGGTGCACCCTTTTGGCGAGCTTCGAAATCACTCGAGGCTTGACATAAAGGCTCGGGCTCTTCATCACAAACTCATCCTTGGGTTCTTGATGGGTCTTTTGCACACACATTCGACACGCCGAACGTTCGACACGGGACAAAATAAAAACTGCGCGCGAGACACAAACGACCGCGTAACACGCGTCTAGCGATATCTCGCTATTGACTCGACACAAACACTCGACATCATGACTCAACATTCACACACAATTATAAGCATGAAATATATATTATCCCATGCCCTCATACCATTCCATACACACACACATGCACGCACACGGACAACAAGCCGAGTGCAAACCGTAGGGTTGCACCAACAGGAGGGAGCTTCCAAGGCAGGGAAACGCCAGCAATCAGTAGGAATCGGGCCAACTGCTGACAAGACTACCTGCTCGCCCTGTTGGTGCAACCCTACGGTTTGCACTCGGCTTGTTGTCCGTGTGCGTGCATGTTTGTGTGTATGGAATGGTATGAGGGCATGGGATAATATATATTTCAAACTTATAATTGTGTATGAATGTTGAGTCATGATGTCGAGTGTGTGTGTCGAGTCAATAGCGAGTTATCGCTCGACGCGTGTTACGCGGTTGTTTGTGTCTCGCGCGCGGTTTTTATTTTGTCGTGCGCAGTTTCTATTTTGTCCTGTGTCGAACGTTCGGCGTGTCGCAGGTGTGTGCAGAAGACCCATCAAGAACTCAAGGATGAGTTTGTGATGAAGAGCCCGAGCCTTGGTGTCAAGCCTCAAGTGATTTCGAAGCTCGCCAAAAGGGTGCACCTCAAGATATTGAAGATAGTTACATTTCTTTGTGTAGTGCAACATTTCACTTGGTGTAGGCCCTAGTGAAGGGTAGTTTCGAGACCCTTCGTGGTTGGGGACAATGTGGCACTGTTCCACATCACTGTACCTCGGCTCTTGGTGTTGTAGGAGCTGGGAGTCATTCCCAACTCGTAACTCTTCCTAACTCTTCCTATCTTGTGTTCTAAGACTATGTTGCTGCCATAGTGCCGTTTGTTCAAACCGACGCTGTGTCGTAAGTTCTTAATGAACGCGTGCGATTTAAATTGCTTATTGTAGATTGTAGACGACGTTAAGGTGCTCCAGATCCAAATTGAATGAAGTGATTTGGAGTTGTGAGCAGATCGCTATGAACGTTTGAAGCCGCTGTGCAGAAATCCGACTGTGCACTCTATCTTTCGTTTTAGGCACATTGGAGCCTACTGCGACTATAACAAGTGGTATCAGAGCCCCTTGGAGCAGTTTTGAAAATGGCTGGACCTGAGGAAAGGGGTGGCAGAGGTGCTGGTGGCAGTGGAGAAGCCCAAGCTCAAGGCCAACCCCGTGACTCAGCCATGGCGCCCGTGCAACCAAGTGTTGGCCCATCTAGGGACGAGCCTAGAGTGTTTGGCCTAGACAAGTTCAACGGTGACAACTTTGCTGAGTGGTCCTTTAGAATGGAGAACGTGTTTGATCACTATGACCTGCTGGAGGTGATGGAAGGAGCGGAGAAGCGCCCCGAGAACGACCCGGAGAAGAGCCCATGGGTGCGGAAGAGCGCACAAGGGTACCTCCTACTAGGGCAAGCGTTGGGGAGCAGCCAGATCCGTCACATCAAGCCATTCCAATGTGAACCAGAGAAGGGACCAAAAGCATGGCTGCTCTCAAGGGTGTACACGCTCCTGCAACAGCGGCGGTAGCTGTTGTGTTGGAACGGCAAATGGCAACGTTACGAATTGAAGAGGATGAAGCGGTTGAAGAAGGGGTGCAGATATTCTTCGACTTGTTGACTCGGCTTGAGGGAGCTGATTTGAACTATAGTGAGCTCCAAAAGAAGACCAAGTTGCTGGCCCTACTCCCTGAGTCATGGTCCTCGCTCATCATCAACCTGAATCGCGACTTGCCCTACCTCTCGCTTGAAGACGTGAAGCGAGCTATCCTTCAAGACAATTTTCGCTGCCGTGAGTAGGCGAGTGCGGATGGCACAGGGGCAGCGAGCATCGGCCGTGGATATGGCCGTGGAAGAGGCAGAGGACGAATGGGGGAGGAAGGTTTGGTGGCAGCAACTTCAGTGGAGGCCGCGGGAGTGGCCGATTTGACGGTGAATGTCACTATTG
Source organism: Closterium sp. NIES-65 (assembly GCA_948144175.1). NCBI lineage: Eukaryota > Viridiplantae > Streptophyta > Zygnematophyceae > Desmidiales > Closteriaceae > Closterium > Closterium sp. NIES-65. Next base: position 3,632,352 of record CANXME010000843.1, read on the forward strand.
CCATAAGACCGGGCACATGTGGCGCGATTGCTTCAAACTCCCTGAAGGATGGACCCCTGCTCAAGGACAGGAGGGTAGAGGAGCAGGAGGAGGGAGAGGAAGAGGCCGTGGAGGCCGTGGCGGTCGCGGTGGCGGAGCTGCAAACATGAAGAGCGGAGACAACGACAAGGACCTGAGCGATGATCGGTACCCAGTTCTATTCTACTTCGTGTCAACGCAAGTACCAGCTGGTCGAGAGAAGGATGAAGGCTTTGAGGAGCCAGCAGCAGTGGGGAAGGTGACCCTACACCCCTTGGACTGTTGGGTGATCGAACTCGAACCGTCACCGGTGAAGCATGTCACATCGGCTTTGGGGCAGCGAGCGGAGGTGAAAGGCATGGGCAAGGCCATGTTCAAGGGTGCTGATGGGAAGATGGTGGGCCTCAAGAACGTGCTTTGGGTGCCCAGCCTTGCTACGAACCTGATCTCCGTGCGGCGGTTGGCAAAGGCCGGCATGGATACGAACTCGAAGGGAGCCAAGACCTACACCGCAAGGCTTGGCGATCGAATTCTTTGGGACCTTCATGAGGACAGGGATGTCTACAACGAGATGTGGCAGATCCCAGTGGTCCCTATGCCTAACGAGAGGCAAGTGGCAGCAAGCATCAGCACCAAGGATGGAGCGGTTGGTAGCGACGATGGCGCAAACGGTCGCGCTAAGGAGAATGAGCTCAAAAAGAGCAAACCTGGAGGGATCAGCAAGTTCAGTGAACCTAAGGAGAGTGGTGCAGCAACCAAGGAGCAGCAAAAGGGTGAGGAGAACCCCGAAGCAGCAGCGAAGGAGGACTACGGAGAGAGTATGTGGGGCGCTATTGCGAGCGCGGCATTCTCCAATCCAACTTCGGCTACGGGGGAGTGTGATTGGCTCACCTTGCATCGGCGCATGGGGCATGTGGCCCTGCCCATCTTGCAGCAGCTAGTGAAGAATGAGATGGTTGCTGGCATATGTGTGAAGGGGGAGCCCAATGAGGTACTTGGCTGCCCGACGTGCATGCAAGCCAAGTTCACCCGATTCCCGTTCTCTAGTTCGGAGGCGACGGCTAAGGCACCGCTTGATGAGATGGTGATGGACGTGGTGGGCCCCCTGAAGCTTGGAGCTGCTGGAGCTGAGTATTTTCTCACCATTGTTGACGTCTACACCCGCATGACTTGGGTGTATGTGCTGGCCAAGAAGAGTGACGTGGCTCAAACGTTGAAGACGGATTGGTTCCCGATGGTGGAGCGGCAACAAGACCGTCTAGTCAAGTCAATCCGCACCGATCGAGGGGGAGAGTTCCTGAGCAAGGAGTTTGGGTTGTGGCTAAAGAAGAATGGTATTTGGCACTCCCTCACCATGCCATACTCCCCTGCAATGAACGGCATCGCCGAGCGAGCGAATCGGATGATTACGGAGGCGGCACGCAGGTTGCTCATTGAAGCCGGGCTACCCAACTATTTCTGGCCTGATGCGGTGCGGAGCGCGTGTGTGGCCAAGAACAGAGTTTTGACTCATGTGGGAGCAGACAAATGGGTGCCCTATGTGGAGTGGCTTGGAAGAAAGCCAAAAGTTGATATGCTTCGGGTGTTCGGGTGCATGTGCATGGCGCTCGTGCCTAAGCATCTTCGGCACAACAAGCTTGGTGCCAAGGCGATATGGGCTGTGCACTTGGGCATGGCTCAAAACAACAAAGGGTGGCTTCTTTGGGACCCATTCACCAAGAACTTCTTGGTGAGAAGGGACTGCAAGTTCATGGAGAACTTCGTGTACAAGGATTGGAAGGCGGAGAATGAGGCGAAGATAGGCGTGCGGTTTGGAGAGGTGAAGAGTTCCGGCTTGGAGCACGTGGAGCTGCCTTTGGAGTTGAGCAGCGGCAGCACCACCACAAGGCAATCTTCCCTTGTGGATGGGGGAGAGGAGGCCAATGATGCAGAGGAAGAAGAGGAGGAGGTGCAGCAAGTGAGTGAGCATGGACCGACACTTCCTTCCCGCACTACGAGCGCTCCGCGGATCCGAGCCACACCGCAGCAACGCCAAGGCCTTCAAGTCCCTGCAGCTGAGGAGGAAGGAAGGGGGAGAGGAGAGTTCAACCCCCTTATAGGCTGACCTATGATGCACTGGGAAAGCAGGGCAAGACAGCCCTGGCTGGAGCGGCAATGATGGTCGGAGACGACGAGGAGAGTGACTACGAGGAGTGTGCCTTCGCGTTCTTGTCTCCGGTGGAGATGCCGGGAGAACTAGCAACTCTCAAGGAGGCTTTGGAGAGTAGTGATGCTGAGGAGTGGGAGAAGACCATGGAGAGTGAGCTGAAGAGCATCGAGGAGAATGACACGTTTGAATTGGTGGAGCTACCGGAGGGGCGTACGGCGATAACGTCCAAGTGGCTCTTCAAAATCAAGTCGGATGCCGACGGCAAGATCGAGCGCTACAAGTCTAGGCTTGTAGCCAAGGGGTACCAGCAGAAGGAGAAGGTGGACTACAAGGAGCTGTTTGCCCCTGTGGTGAAGCCGACGACGCTACGAACCCTATTCGCGGGAGCCGCCATCAAAGGATGGGTAGTAAAACAAATGGACATCGTAACGGCATTCCTTAACGGCATCCTTGAGGAAGAGATTTTTATGGCGCAGCCAGAGGGGTTTGAGGATGGTAGTGGCAGAGTGTGGAAGCTGAAGAAGACCCTCTATGGGCTGAAGCAGGCCCCTAGGCAATGGTACATGAAGCTGCATGAAGTGTTGGAGGGGATCGGCTTCACTCCCTCGACGGCCGATCACTCCTTGTTCATGCTTGGCGAGGGGGAGCAGAGGAGCTTCATGGTGGTGTACGTGGATGACATCCTCATCTTCTCACCCTCCTCTGACCTTGTGAAGGAGGTGATGCTGAAGCTGCAAGAAAATTTCACGTGCAAGTCCCTTGGTGACGTGAACTTCTACCTTGGGCTCCACATCGAACGAGACGTGGAGAAGCGGAGCATGCGAGTGCATCAACGGAAGTACCTGGAGGCGCTGGCCGCCAACTTCAGCCAGAGTGAAGGTCATGTGGCTACTCCCTTTCCCTCTGGGTTCAAGTGTGTGAAGGGGCCAGAGGAGGAGAGCGTTGGAGAAGAGGAGAGGCGCCGTTTTCACTCGTTGGTGGGCAGCCTCATGTATGCGGCGGTAAACACCCAACCGGACGTCACGTTTGCTACCGGGCAGCTGGCTAGGGTTGTGCAATGCCCTAATGAGGAGCAGGTAGCAGCTGGAATGAGGGTGGCCAAGTATCTTGGCACCGACGGTTGGGTTGCAATACACGGCGGCGGCACAAAGGCGCGGATGGTGTTGAGCCCGGGCGTTTGTTCCTCACCGCCTACTCGGATGCTTCATATGCATCGAAACCAGAGGACATGACAAGTGTGGGAGGCTTCATCTGCTGTGGTGGTGGAGGCCCAACTTCTTGGGAGAGCAAGAAGCAGGTTGACCAAGCTTTGAGCTCGGTGGAGTCCGAGGACATGGCACTCTTCCGTGCCGTACGGGAGATTGTGTGGCAGCGGCGTTTGTTGGCTGAATTGGGGGAGGAGCAGCAAGGACCTACCCCACTCTACTGTGATAGCCAGGGTGCCATTGCTCTTGCTAAGAACCCTGTGTTGCATGGACTCACAAAGCACATGAGGGTGAAGTGGCATTGGACGAGGAGCATGGTGACCGCGGGTGAAGTTGAGTTGCGGTACGTGAAGACCACGGGGTAGCCGGCTGACATGATGACTAAGAGGCTGGTGGAGCAGCAGCATTGGAAGTGTTGCAAGCTGGCTGGGATGGCTTTGAACTGAGAGAGCAACATATCCTAAGGCCAACAATCCGAGGGGGAGTTTGTTGGTGCAACCCTACAGTTTGCACTCGGCTTGTTGTCCGTGTGCGTGCATGTTTGTGTGTGTGGAATGGTTTGAGGGCATGGGATAATATATATTCCATGCTTATAATTGTGTGTGAATGTTGAGTCATGATGTCGAGTGTGTGTGTCGAGTCAATAGCGAGTTATCGCTAGACGCGTGTTACGCGGTCGTTTGTGTCTCGCGCGCGGTTTCTATTTTGTCGTGCGCAGTTTCTATTTTGTCCTGTGTCGTACGTTCGGCGTGTCGCAGGTGTGTGCAGAAGACCCATCAAGAACTCAAGGATGGGTTTTTGATGAAGAGCCAGAGCCTTGGTGTCAAGCCTCAAGTGATTTTGAAGCTCGCCAAAAGGGTGCACCTCAAGATATTGAAGATAGTTACATTTCTTTGTGTAGTGTAACATTTCACTTGGTGTAGGCCCTTTTGAAGGGTAGTTTCGAGACCCTTCGTGGTTGGGGACAGTGTGGCACTGTTCCACATCACTGTACCTCGGCTCTTGGGGTTTGTAGGAGCTGGGAGTCATTCCCAACTCGTAACTCTTCCTAACTTCTTCCTATCTTGTGTTCTAAGACTATGTTGCTGCCATAGTGCCGTTCGTTCAAACCAACGCTGTGTCGTCAGTTCTAAATGAAAGCGTGCGATTTAAATTGCCTATTGTAGGCGACGTTAATGCGCTCCAGATCCAAGTTGAATGAAGTCATTTGGAGTTGTGAGCAGATCGCTATGAACGTTTGAAGCCGCTGTGCAGAAATCCGACCGTGCACTCTATCTTTCGTTTTAGGCACATTGTAGCCTACTGTGACTTTAACACGCCCAACCCCACTGACCCTCACCGAGTCATAGTACCAATTCGTGCTATCAATCGGACTCGGACGAATAAGGAGGGTATAGCAACGGATTGCCCGGTACTGATCCACGGGAAAATACAGGGAGCAGCAGTGAAGATTTGTATCGACGGAGGAGCAAGCCACAGTTTAGTTAATACCGCAACCGCACGAAAACTGCAACTGATACTTAGCCGTTGTTTACCTGAGAAGGACGCACGCTTAGTCGACGGCACGCCACTAGCCATATGGGAAAAGGTGGAGAGAGTCAAAATCCGCTGCGAGGGGAATTTCGGATTTTTATAGGAAATGCTCGCAACGACACTAGATGGGCACGTCATTTTACTGGGACGCGATTGGCTGTGACGGTATAATCCGCGAATTGACTGGACGACGGGTAGCTGCACGGTGCGAAGTAGCGGTAACTGGGTCGAGCTACCTCGCTGGCAGACGCCCGACTCTTCAACGGTACACGTCAATGCCGTCACAATGAAACGAGCTGTCGCAGCTGGAGCTGATGTGTACGCAGTAGACATTGCAGTAGTAGAGGGAGCAGAGCAGCCAAGTGATTTCAAGATACTGCTGGCAGCGGTACCGCCCGAACTACAGGAACTGTTGAAACGATACCCCGGGATTTTTCCCGACGACTTACCGGAAGGGCTGCCACCTCAGCGCGCACATGACCACTGAATAGAATCAGAACCAGGGGCAGAGTCAACTGTACAGCGCCAGTTCAGATTGACGCAGCCCGAGCTCGACGAACTGAGGAAGCAGTTAGATTACTTGTTAGAGAAGAAATTCATCCAACCGAGCTCGTCACCGTTCGCCATACCGATACTGTTCACGCCAAAAAAAGACGGAGGGTTTCGCATGTGCATCGATTACCGAGCGCTCAACACGGTAACAGTCAAGTCGCGGTACCCCTTTCCCTGCGCCAACGAATTGATTGACCAACTGCAAACAGCACGGGTTTTTTTCGAAAATAGATTTACGGGGAGGTTACCATCAGATTAGGGTCGAACCAACGGACTGTGCGAAAACAACTTTCCAGACTAGATACGGGTCATTCGAGTACACCGTGATGCCTTTCGGGCTGACCAACGCACCTGCGACATTTCAGATGACCATGAACGAGGCGTTTAGGCCACTTTTAGATAAATGCGTGATAGTTATTCTCGACGACATCCTCGTCTACAGTCGCGACAAGCAGCAGCACTTAGCAGATCTGGAAGCAGTATTTAAGATTTTAGACGAGCACCGGCCACTGACAAGGGTTCCGAGTGCGAGTTCCTTGAGGACAGGTTAGAGTTTTTGGGGCACGTTATTTCGGAGGCTGGGATCGAAATTCACCCAAAGAAAATAGACACGGTAAAAGCCTGGCACCCCCCGACGAATATCACGGAACTAGAGAGTTTTTTGGGGTTCGTAAACTACGTGCGTCGGTTCGTCCCCAACATGGCACAGTTAACAGCGCCGCTGACGGACTTGTTACGGAAGGGGGTCGCTTTTACGTGGGGGGAGAAAGAGCATGCTGCCTGTCAAATATTATGCTCTAGCCTGTAGTGGGGTGCTCTATAGCGAGTACAACCACAATTCTAGGGTTTGCTATTTGTATCCTCATTCTTGCTAGTGCAAACCCTCTTCTTTCTTCTAAATTTTCACATGCTATCAGAGCAGGTCGATCCCCTTGGATTGATCCTGTGGGTGGGCTCACCACCTCGTTGCTTCCGCTGCAACTGCTACTGCTACTCTCTATGCTGCACGCCCAGTGGCGTGCGGCAGTTTTTTCTTCCCGCCGTGCGCCCCGAGGCGCGCGGCGGTTTTCTGCCCGCCGTGCGCCCCGAGGCGCGCGGCGGTTTTCTGCCCGCCGTGCGCCCCGAGGCGCGCAGCGGTTTTCTGCCCGCCGTGCGCCCCGAGGCGCGCGACAGGTTTCTGCCCCGTCACTCGGCGCGTCGCCCCCGGGAGGCGCTGCGACGGGCGACGGGGGGCCCGCGCGTCGCCCCCCGTCGCCGCTCCTATCGGCCCGGAACCGCCGCCAGCGGCCCCGTCGTCCCGCCGCCCTACCTTGGGCCCCGTCGCCCTACCTGCGGCCCCGGCCCCGGCCCTGTCGCCCTACCTGCGCCTCGGCCCCGGCCCCGTCGCCCTACCTGCGCCCCGGCCCCGACGCCCTACCTACGGCTCGGCCCTGTCGCCCTACCTACGGCACCGCCTCCCCCCCCCCCCCTTTTCCCGTCGCCCGTCGCGGCTCCTTCGGGGGCGACCTGGGGGGTGGCGGGTGTGTGGTCTCCCCTGCTCCTCCTCCTCTGTCTCCCACTGCTGCAGCTACCGCTGAGGGGGGTGGGTGTGTGGGAGTCGACGGAGTGGTGCTAGGGGGTGGGGTGTGAATGACCCTAGGGGTGCAGTAGGGGGTGTGTGAAATGGGGGTGGGATAGTTTGGGGAGGTTGAAGGGGGTGGCCGCCGAGAAGCCAGCAGCTCCAGTCGCCCGTGAGACCGTTGCGCCAGTCGCCCGTGAGCCCGTTGCGCCAGTCGCCCGTGAGCCCGTTGCTCCAGTCGCCCGTGAGTCCGTTGCTCGTCTGCCGCTACTGTTAGCCGCGGAGCCAGTTACTCCAGTAGCCCGTGTGCCAGTTGCTCCAGTTGCCAGTGTGCCAGTTGCTCCAGTTGCCCGTGTGCCAGTTGCTCCAGTTGCGCCGTGTGCCAACAGCTTCAGCTGCCGCCCACTACCTCCTCTCCTCTCATAGTCCCTCCTCCACACTAGCCCTCTGCGATAGCCTCTAGCTTTGCTCATAATTGTGAACTTTAAACTATTGCTTCTTCAACTTGTGCTTAGAATGTGTGGTGACATTGTGATCCACCCTGAGCTTGTACTGCTTTGCTTGCTCTGCTGATTACACCCCACTTTGGCTATGGGGGTGTATCAGAATATTATGCTCTAGCCTGTAGTGGGGTGCTCTATAGCGAGTACAACCCTTCTAGGGTTTGCTATTTGTACCCTCATTCTTGCTAGTGCAAACCCTCTTCTTTCTTCTAAATTTTCACACTGCCTTCTTTGCCCTTAAAAATGTCCTTTGTTCACTGCCCGTCCTGCGCATCGCTGACCCACACCGCCCATTCGAAGTAGTTACCGACGCAAGTGACATCGCCATCGGAGCCGTATTGCTACATGATTTCGGCAACGGCCTACAGCCTATCGCATACGAGTCACGAAAACTGCATCCGCCCGAGAAAAATTACCCTATACACGACCGTGAAATGCTTGCGATAGTGCACGCATTCAAAGTGTGACGCTGTTACTTGACCGGCGCGGACATGACAGTACGGACAGACCATTAATCACTATAGTACCTTCACGCACAGCCACACCTCAACCCACGATAGATTCGCTGGCCCGATTATCTCGAGTCCAATTTTTACTACACGGTCACCTATAAAAAAGGAGCCTCAAACATCGCCGACGCACGCAATACTACTCGCCCAGACCAGCCCCCTACTGACAGGCCTATTTACCCACGGGTACCAAACAGACCCATTTTTCACAGGAGTAAAATTTGCAACAGTTTGCAGCAGCAAAGGGAGTCTATTACGTAAAAGCCGGGACCGGCCGCATCTGGGTACCCGGGTACACACTGCTACGGGAATTACTGTTACAAGAGGCACACGACAGAGTTACCTCGGGACATTTCGGGGTAGAGAAAACACGGCAGCAGCTGTAGCGGTATTATTACTGGCCCGAAATGTTGACCGACGTACAACGGCACGTGGCATCGTGTCCCACTTGCCAGCTCATGAAATCATCACGGCAGCGGCCAGCAGGACAGTTGCAGCCGATACCACCCCCATAGCGTGCTTGGCAGCAGGTGACGATGGACTTCGTCACGGGGTTACCGGCCGGGGCGAGTGGGAACGACGCGATCCTGGTCGTTGTCGATCGACTGACGAAAATGGCACATTTCGCAGCCTGCAAAAAATCAACCACAGCCGAAGAAACAGCACGCCTCTTCATCTCCACCGTCGTTCGACTTCATGGGATACCAGCAACAATAATCAGCGACCGCGACACGAAATTCACCAGCAACTTCTAGCGGAACCTATGGCAGCACTTTGGCACGCGACTACAATTCAGCTCTTTGTACCACCCCGAAACTGACGGACAGACAGAACGGACGAATCAGACCATGGAACAACTCATCCAAGCCACGTGCGACGACCCGACCACCTGGGAACAGCAACTGCCACTCATCGAGTTCGCGTACAACAATTCACCTTCCGCCACGACCCAACAGTCACCGTTTTACCTGAACTACAGACAAGACCCGACAGTACCTATGACCCCGAATCCTGACAACCCTGTGCCACGAGCACAATTGTTCGCCGAAATATTACAGGCAGCACGGACCTGGGCAACAGACGCAATAAAAAAATCCAACATCATCGCTAAACGCAACGCCGACCGCCACCACAGACCTGTCACTTACCAGCCTGACGACCTAGTTTTTCTTGACACCCAGAACCTCCGCCTGCCCATCACCCCAAACCTCCGCCCCCAATACTGTGGACCATTTCGCATTAGCCACATGATCACACCTGTCACCGCCCACCTCCTCCTCCCCGCTGACTGGTACGTCAGCCCCTCATTCCACGTCAGCCTGCTTCGCCCCTACGGCCCGTCCAACAAGCCAGCTCCCACGTAATCGCCCAGCCAGCATGACACGACCGCCGACTGAACCAGTCATCACGCCCGAGAAGATTCTAAGTCACAGGGTTCGCGACCCTCGAGGAGCCCGAAGGATCGAGTTCCTGATTCGCTGGAAAGACCGTACACCCACCAAAGACAACTGGGCTCCCTTGGACAAAATCGAAAACCACCCCGTCCTCACCGAGTATCTGCGCAGCCGAAACTTCAGGGATGTACACGCACTTTCGTAAGGAGGACCTCCTTAGGGGGGGGGGTAGTATAAGGAAAATTCCTTTTCCTTACTTCGCGTCCCCGCTCAACGCGTACACCACTGTAGCATCACAGTCAGCACCGTTACCACTCGGAACTCTCGCATCGACAATCCTCCCGCCACCTTCGCACGTTGCACCCCGACCTCACGGCTCAGCGGGTAACCCGCGCTCCGGGCCTCCGCTTCGACACTTTTCCCAACCTCAATCCCACACCCGTCACGCGACAACCACAGTTCATTACCGTTACCACGGTAGTTTTGCTATATATTCTTCGCTCATGCCTTCGCTCATTGCACTCTTGCTTCGATAGTGCAATTCTCGCTCGCTCACTCAATTGCACTCGTAACAGGTTCAATTTCCTTACTGGACCGAATTTTCCCGAGGAGTACAATTTCCGAAATTACCTTATTGGTCGAAATTTGATGTTCCGTAATTGGGCGAAATTTGCGCACGTTGCAAATTTTGGAGCTAAGTGATTCTGGTCGACCATAATCGATCTGCTCGACGAAATACTCGTCGAACAAAATACTGTCGGCCAAAATTCCGTCGAAACACCAATTCTGCCAATTCCGTCTATCAGAAAGGCTCGTCTTTGATGCCATTTTACTCCCGTCAACGAGCTCCTTCTAGACGAGGACTTTAATCTAGCAGAAGAAACACTTCTACCTCGACCAATTACTCTCGTCAATAAATGACTAATGAACTGGTCAACCCACGAATGATGGGTCACCCGCTGACCTCCAGGAGTGAACTTGTCAACCCACGCGTCCTGAAGGTTAGCTCCACTCACCAAGTTTGTGGAGAACGAGGGAAGTTGGAGGCTAGACAAAGAGCCAAACGGGACCGCCGGATACGGCAAAACCGTGGAGGAGTGTGCAAGGACCGGAACCCCAGAGGGTTCAGCCAGAGAGACTGCCACCGGCCGACTGAGCGGCGAGAGTGTGGTGCAGTCGCGAAAGAAGGAGCGAGAAGCACCCAAGTCAAGGGTGAAAGTGTGCAAGACCTGAGCCGACGCGGTACCTGAGAGAGGAGCCTCACCAGCACATGGAGCAGCAGACTCACTAGCACCTAGAGCAGCAGCCTCAATGCCCGGGTCGGGCAGAACACACAGGGAACAGTCACCCTCAGCACTAATAGTCACAGCATACATAGCAGCAAGTATAGCATCATAGTCAAGATCAAAGAGAGCAACCCCCGGCCTAAGCAGATGACCCCAACGAGGGAGCTCAGTGGCATCAGGAAACTGTGCACGCTAGGCCTCAGTCAGGCGGCCGAAACAGCGGTGCGTGGCATGCGGGCCGCCACATGTCTCTCCACTGCGGTCGCCGGTGCGGAGAACGTAAGCGTAGGGACCAGCACCCCCAGACCTCCCACGCCCAGCGTACCACTCACAAAGCTGCTAGGGCGAGAGGGTCTCACGAGGGCGCTGCTGCTGCTGGCGCTGGCCACCGCCAAAGCCTCCTCGCTGCACAGCGCCACCCCGACCAGCACCACCGCCGCCGCCACCCCCATCGCCGCCGCCACCTCCACCCCCACTGTCGCTGCCTCCGCCGCCTCCACCTCCACCTCCGCCACCGAAGCCCCCACTCCCGCCACCACCCCCACCTCCACCCCCACCCCCTCCGCCACCTCCACCGCCACCACCGCCGCCCCTGCTATTCCCTCCAGCACCCTTGCCCCCCTTGCTCCTACCGCTGCGGTGCCTCCCACTAGGAGCAGACGCAGCGCCGACCGACTTGGTGCCAACGAGGTGGACAGCAGCAGCAGAGGCAACAGAGGGCAAAAGAGGGACGGGGGAGCACCCCTCAAAGAAAGGGGCACAAGGGTCACCACGAGAGGCTCCTACAGCGACTATACTCTTCTCAGCTGCAAGGAGGCGCTCCTCGAGGAGGTCAACGGTGAGCGTGGTGGGGCAAACAGAGAGGAAGTGGTCCCAGACCGAGCGAAGGGAGTCAGGGAGTCGGGTGACGAGGTAGTAGAGAGTGATGTACATAGGGGGGGGGTTCGCAGCGCAGAACTCGGCCGGCAGCGCAGCGCGGTAGCGGGTGTCACTAGAGCGGAGGTGCGTGATGAGGTCAGCGACTGTGGCAAAAGCGGCTAGTTCAGGGAACAGGTACGGCAGCATGAGGCGGCTAAGGGCAGCAGTGGCAGGGGAGGAGTAGCGCGCAACAACAGTGTCGTACAGAGTCCTAGCGGTCTTGTACTGGCTAAAGTGCGTGCGCTCAACAGACGGCATGTGACTACGGACAGGTGGACGAGCAGCAGCATCGTGCGTCGTCCACTTCGAGCGAACTGCACTGTCAGCATCGGCAGCATGTGCAACAGAGACGCCGGACGTGTGATCGAACAGCGAGACTCCGTCCCTAGAGTCACATTGCAGGAAAAGCTGCAGATCATCGACCTAGACCTCAAAATCTACTGCTTGACCCTCAGGATCGAAGGTAAGGAGATTAGGGCTAGCCATGACAGCAGGAGCAGCAGCAATAGCCTAGCAGTAGCAGCAGCAGTAGGAGCAGCGCGACTCGGCAGGGCTGCGCGGCTCGGCAAGGCTGCGCGGCTCAGCAGGGCGGCGAGGGTGCGGCGGTGCGCTTACCAGGGCGGGATTGGGGTAGGGCCGCAACTAGAAGGGCATGGACGTGGCGCGCCGGTAGGTCAGGGCCGCGTCAGGTAGGGCCGCGACGAGGCAGCAGTGCAGGGCGGCGACGTGGGCGTAGGGTAGAGCTGCATCGACGGCGGCTGTAGGCAGGGCCGCAACAGCTGCGGTAGGCAGGGCCGCGACTGCGGCTGTAGGAAGGGCCGCGGCAGCGACAGGCAGGGCCGCGACCGCGACAAGACAAGGCCGCGACGGCGACAGGATAGGGCCGCAACGGCTGCAGGCAGGGCCGCGGCGGCGTCAGGCAAGCCCGCGACGGTGCCAGGCAGGGCCGCGACGGCTCCAGGCAGGGCCGCGACGGCAGGGCAGGGCCGCGACGGCTTCAGTCGAGGCCGCGATGGCAGGGCGGCAGGGCTGCAACGGCAGGGTGGTAGGGCCGCAACGGCAGGGCGGCAGGGCCGCGACGGCAGGGCAGGGCCGCGACGGCTTCAGGCAGGGCTGCGACTGCAGGGGCCGCGACTGCTTCAGGCAGGGCCGCGACGGCAGGGTTGCGACGGTAGGATAGGCGCACGGGGCGCAGGTGAGGCAGGCGCGAGGCGCGCGACAGGGCAAGGAGCGCGCTTCGGGCAGGGCAGGAATATTTTTTTTAAGTGGTGGGCCCTAAAACAGGTCCCACTAGGGAACCCACTCTGATACCATGTGAGAAAAGTACGAGGAATGAAATGAACTAGCAAGCAGGTGGATACAAGTATGAAAACCAAAAAGAATTGTACCCCATATTGTCTACCCCACTGCAGCCTACAATATAGTTCTGACACTAAGTGGCAGGTCTGTGTACCTGCCGAATGATAAGATGGGAATGCCTCCTTATTGCATTCCCCTTTTTCGAATCTTGTCATTATCATTAAGTTTAGAAATATATATATAAATTACTCATATATTGTAATTACTGTAGGGATAGCATTCGAGTCCGCTAACCAATTGGGATAAGAGGGCAATGTTTCCTTGGTGGGCCGGCGCGCACCCATACCCCCTAAGGACGACGCTTGTAAATTTTGAGGAGACTATTCCGGACCATTCCAGTGTCCACTCCCAACACTTCGCTCACCGAGAAGGCCCTAGATAGGGCACATAAAGATGCCAGTAGCAGGGATCGAACCCTGGTCCTCCACGCTCACCGCATCATGCAGGTGATATATTTTCAACCAGCTACCAACTAGGATAGGAGTCATGTTTCATGGGTGGGTCAGCCCACCCATACCCCCCCAGGATGACACTTGTGGTCTTCGGGGAGACCATTTCGGACCATTCCAGTGTCCCTTCCCACAACTACATTTAGCATACAAACTGTAGCTATATCAACATCTTCTTATATATGGTACTTTTCTCACTTCTATAGCCTGAATCCCTTGTTTCGAATGAACCCATCTCCTTGCTCTCGTAACCCAACTCTCTCAACTTTCCCTTGTCAGAATGTTATTATCTAGCCTGTAGTGGGGTGCTCTATAGCGAGTACAACCCAATCAGGGTTTGCTATATGTATCCCAACTGCTGCTAGTAAAACCCCTCCTTTCTTCATTTCTCTCTTGCCTAGCTAGCTAAACCCTAGCTATGGCTCCTCACTATGCTTATGATTCTCACGTGCTATCAGAGCATCTACGCTCCTGGCCTGTGGGCCCACCTAACTGCTTCCGCTGCTACTCTGTGTGTTGCACGCCCCGTGGCGTGCGACGGATTTTTCTTCCCGCCGCGCGCTCGGAGCGTGCGGCGGTTTTTTGCCCGCCGTGCGCCCCGAGGCGCGCGGCGGTTTTCTACCCGCCGTGCGCCCCGGGGCGTGCTGCGGTTCTCTGCCCGCCATGCGCCCCGGGGCGCGCGGCGGCCTTCTACCTCGTCGGTCCGCGCGTCGCCCCCGGGGGGGGCGCTTCGACGGGCGACGGGGACCAGCCCGTCGTCCCCCGTCGCCCATCCCAACCAGCGCGGGCTGCGCTAGCCCCGAGCGCGGCCCGTATGGGCTGCGCCCGGCCCGTACGGGCTGCGACACGCCCGCGCGGGGCTTGGGCCGCCTGCGCGCGGTTCATCGGGCTGTGCCAGGCCCGTGGGCGGCCCGTTCCTCTCTGCCCCTGAGCTGCTCGCTGTCCCGCGTGCTTCTGACGGTGCCCCACCCTTGCTGCTGCCCATTCTCCTGAATTAGGGTTTGGGGGTGGGGGGTATGGGGGTGCAGTTTCTGTGCGCCGTTCCACTACTTCTCCTCCTCCTCCATCTCCCGCTACTGTAGCTGCTGCTCAGGGGGGTGGGTGTATGGGAGCCGAAGGAGTGGTGCTAGGGGGGTGACGTGGGAGTGGAGTTAGGGGTTCAGCAGGGGGTGTGTGTCAAGGGTGTGGGTCAGTTGGAGGAGGTTGTGTGGAGGTAGCTGTCGTGTCGCCTGTAGTCCGTCGCCCTTGCTTCGGTAGCCAGTGAGCCTGTTGCACCAGTCGCCAGTGGGTCCGTTGCTCCTGCTGCTCGTCTTAGCCGCTGAGTCAGTCACTCCCGTAGTCCGTTGCCCTTGCTTTGGTAGCCACTGAGTCAGCCGCTCCTGTGCCCATGCCTCTGCAGCTTCAGTCGTTGCCTCCCATCTTCTCTCCTTCCACAGTTCCTCCTCCTCCTCACTTGCCCTCTGTGATAGCCTCTATCTTTGCTTACATTTGTGAACCTGCTCTATGACTGCGTGCTTTGTTGATTACACCCCATTTTGGCTATGGGGGTGTGTCAGAATGTTATTATCTAGCCTGTAGTGGGGTGCTCTATAGCGAGTACAACCCTGTTAGGGTTTGCTATATGTATCCCAACTGATGCTAGTGAAACCCCTCCTTTCTTCATTTCTCTCTTGCCTAGCTAGCTAAACCCTAGCTATGGCTCCTCACTATGCTTATGATTCTCACATCCCTAGCCCCCTAAGTTGCTCCTAATTTTTTAATTGGGGGGAGGTGGAAGGGGTGGCGGTTGGTGGGGGGGTAGTGGTGGGGGTGGTGATCAGTAGGGGGGGGGGGGGGAGAGGGACAAAAGGGGTGTCGGCCATGGGCTTGCACGCTAACTGCCACCCCTCCCGCCGCTCGACCTGTTGCGTTGCCGTAGGCCTGCACCTGCAGCTTTAGCGAGAAATTGGAGGAGGTGGCGGGAGTGAGCTTGCGGCACCAGCATAAGATGCTAAGGAAATTCACCAAGTGGCTACTGCCAAGGCGGCCTGGCGCTACCAGTTGAGTTGCCTAGGTCCCCCCAACCTTCTGTTCAACCCTACAACCCTGGTTCACCCCCGGCTGTGCTTACACTCCTGCAAGGTCATCATCAAGCACCTACCAGAGGTCCTCTAGGCTCAGCTCCCAGGGGTCCGCAGGTGCTTGGGGGAAGGCCGCCTCGGCTGCCATGTTGCTCTTGTTTAGGAACGAGATCGTCTGGGATCTCTGCAACATGACTGACCAGCGTTAGCGGTAGTGTGCATTGAGGCGAGAGGCGGTGGTGGTGAGCGGCCCCTGCCTGAATTTCTTCCTTGCTGTGGCTACCGCTAACAGCCTAAGAAACTGCACAGTATCAGTCGCTAGCGCCCCATAGGTCTCAGCTGCCAGGCCGAAACAGCCCACATAGTCAGGGCGGCCGTCATACAGGCGGTGCTTCCTCTCGGAAGCTTCCTTGGCAGCCCACCCTGGGGTCCCGCTTCTGCAACACTGGGTCAGTCACCGTTACATCCGTGACCCAGGTCTCCGCTGATTCCCTATCCTGGAACGCCATGTCTGCCCTCTTGCGGTGGACCGGGGGGGAGAACACCGATGTCTCATGGAAGGAGTTGAAGCCCGCCTCCCTCGCCAATCTCAAAGTCGTGTAGACCAGGGCGTTATGCGTCCTCACCACATCTCCCCCTTCCCCACACCGGAGCAGGTGATTCGCCAGACTAGTATCCTTGATTTCCGAGTTGTTGTGTTTGCAGGGACACTTGACCGTGACTGGTAGGGCCATCCCGAGGCGGAACCCAAGTGCCAACGAGAACTAACCAGGGGCAAATGTAAGGTCAGATCTCGTCGGTACTGCGTGTAGCCAATCCCCGGCCCCCATTCCCCTCAAGCTCACTAGCCGGACCCCGTGCCCCTGGTCTTCCCCCGGTCTGTCAACCACAGAGTCGACTAGCAGCTCTCTGGCCCTTACCGCGTTGATGTGCTTGGACAAGAGGAACTGCAGGCTACCTTGCCCCTGGGGGCCCTCCCGGTAGGTCTGTAGTGCTGTCCGTGCCTCTGTCGGCAGCCCCTCCTCTAGTACCACCAGATAGTTTGATGCAGGGGGTGGGGGGACCCATTCTCTGGACAGCAGCATCTCGGCCCGTGCCAACAGCTCCTGCTCCCGCAAGTTCATCTGCTGTAGCAGGTGGTGCGCTGCTATTAGGGATGCAATATACGCTGCCGGTGCCTCAAAAACAGGATCAATGATGCTCTGTCCCCCGAGGCGATGGGCAGGGTCGCTTGTCGCCACAAGAGGCTCTGTTCCAGCTCACTGGCCGGGATCCGTAGCTTGGAAGCAGTGAGCGCCGCCCCTACCAAGGACTTGCTCCACCCTCTCCACTCCTCTCGGTCCAGCGTGGTGCTTGGTGTGGTGCGAAGCAGGTTGGAGATCCTGCGGGAGATGCTGCGGGAGAGGAGTAGCAGGGCGTGTTGTGGGTGCAGCTGCGCGATAAGGGGGACAGGCGCCGATGCTTTGGCGAGCGCCTGCCGGATCTCAGCAGTGTAGTACTCCGGAGTGCCGGTGGGGCTGCCAAGCACCTTGATCCCCCCCATGCTCATCCGCAAACCCCGCGGCGGTCCCGGCTGCCCCTCGTTCCCCTCTCGCGGTCCCCATGCCGATGACTTTGCCACGTTGCACCGTAGTCCGCGCTTTGCCACCTCTTCGACGATGGCGTCGAAGGCCTTGAACACCTCCTCCCGTGGTCCTACCACGGTGATGTTGTCAGCATACGCTATGACCGCCGCCCTTGGGTGAGAAGATGCCACGCATGTTAGGGCCGGTTGAATCGCTGCTGCAAAGAGGAGAGGGCCGAGGGGATCGCCCTGACGCACGCCGCGGGAGCTCATGATGTGCTCAACTCCTAGGGCCGGGTCAACTAAAAGACGCGACGGCGAGTCGTACAGCAGCCCAACAAACGGCAGCAGCTGGTGCAAGTCCGAGATTTCTAGCGCCGTGAAGAACGCCTCCCACTCAACCGAATTAAACGCGTTTTCTACGTCCAGCTGGAGCGCGACATAGTTGTCATGTTCACAGAGCAGGGCCCACACGGTATGAATGACGCATTCGGCCCCACCAGGCACTGACACGCCATACTGGACCGGGAGAAAGAATTCACAGATCGCTGGGGCTAGCTCGCGTAGCGCCGCCTTCGCCACCACTCTAAGCAAGGCCTCGCCTATAGCGATGGGTCTTACGCCCCCCCCCCCCCCCCCCGGCTTCTCGAGTGCTATCAGCCGTGACGGGAGGAGCACGTCGCGTATCTCTCTTGTCTGTGCACTGTTGAGTAGCTGTGCTATGACCTTTGTGAGGAGCAGTAGGACTTGCTCGCTGCTGTGGGCCGGGTCCTTCAAGTGCTCGAAACAAGTGCCAGAGGGGCCCGCTCCAACTCCATTCGGGCACTTCGCCAGCACTTCGCGGAGATCGCCTGGGGCCAGATTCAATGACGAGGCAGGTACACCGGTGCGGTTGGTTACCCAGCTCGGAATGGGTAATTCTCCGTCAGGGTGTTTTGCCTGTAAAGCAGCAAGTGTAGCAGGTGTTGGTTCCACCAGCGGGGTTACTTGTAACGCAGATCCTGCCTTGAAAATGTTGGCCTTTTTATCAAACCCTCTGCTCGCGTGCACAGGCCTGCCTCATCTGGCTGGTGTCGTGACGGGGCTCCAGTATCAAGGATCGCCCATGCCTCACTGTAGAGATCGGCAAGATCCCCAATCCTGAAGTGGTGCAGCCGATTCTCGATCTTGATCCAGCGGCTCCCCTCCACCGGCTCTGGTAGAGGTCGAAGGGTCAGGCAGGATAAAAACTGTAGCACCGTCCACGCCCCCACACAGTCTAGTTTCTCGGCCAATGGCAACAGTGGGGCCAGAAGGCACAGCATGTAGCTCTCCAGAATCTTTGGGGGCAACCGCCTCACCAGGAACGGTTGATCCGTACGCTGGAGTGGCGCGATATCCCAAGTGCTGGCCAGGCGCCAGATAGACTCATCCTTGGCCAGGTCAGCTGGCAATTTCTCGGATGGCTGTGGTGGCACAGCTGGGGCCTGTCCTGCAGGCACGTCGGGTGGTTGTGGTATGCCACCCTGCTCCGTCCTCCTCACTCGCCTCTGCGCCAACAGATGCTGGTTCTCATCGTCGCCCAGGGAGACCTCCTCCGATGCCTCTAAGTGCGAGGGGATAAAATCGCTCCCGTTTTGGGAGTTTCCAGAAACCTCCTCGCCGTAGGTACACGCTACGGATGGTCGTGGCGGTCACGCCATGTGCCAGATCTCACGATTGCAGCCTCGCCACCCAGGAGTGGAACTCCCCTCCCGCGTTCCCCTCCTCTTCCCCCTCTGCCTCCACGTGGGACTGCGGAGGTTACGCCTGCACCGCCGCCTCCCGCGCTCTCTTGCGCAGACCTTAAACCCTGACCAGCCGACATCCAGGGGGTCGCCATTGTCGCTCGTCCTGCCCCCGACGGCCTGCCCCACACAATTCCCCAACCTCTCGTCGAGCTCCGTGTTTCCCAGTGAGTTGCTTGCTGGGTCGTGGGTGATCCTTCCGTTGGTTGCTGCATCCTTCTTGGCTGCTCGGTTCCCCGATGCGCACGGTCAGCCACCTCCGTGTTGCCCCTCCCGCCGGGTCCCATTGTAGGCTGTGGTGCGGATGACGAGAAACGCGCTTGCTCTGGTGGCGATTGCCCTTGCCGAAGCCAGCCCAGGAGGGGTCCCGGGGCCCCAGGTCCCAGCCCTGCTCCGGGCCGCCTCGGCGCTGGCTGGGCGCGCAGCTTCACCTTACTCCTTTACGGTGCGGCGCCAGAAGCGGCGCCGGTCACGGGACGCCCAGTTCCGTCCGCCGCCTGGCCGCGCCCCCACATGTTGACGGTCACAGCAGCAGCAGACATTCTGGCGGACTCAGCGGCAGTCGGCGCAGATGGTTCGTTCAGGGGTTGTACTGGTTGCCTCGCTACCTCAGCTACAACTGCCGCAATCTCCATTTCCCCGAGAGGTGACAAGGACAACGCCACCAGTGGCGCCAGCGAATCATCCGACCCCTGCTCCACCTACGCCTCCTCCGCAGCCGCAACCCCGTGCACTGGTGGTGTTGTCGGCCCCGCAGTCTGCGCCGCGGCGGGCGCGATTGAGTCGCCGTCAGAGGCGGCTGCAGGCACAGCAGCAGCAAGTGAGTGCGCCTCCCGCCCCATTCCCGTCGAATCCGCCTCTGCCACAACACCCTGCTCCCCCCGCCACGTCAAATCTGGCCCCGCAGCAGCGACATCCCCCCGTAAATTAGTTTCCTCTACCCCAGCCTCGACTGCATCAGCCGCCGGCTCCTCCTGTGCCTCCAATCCCTCCTGTCCTGCCTGCTCCCCTTGGTGCGGCTTCTGCAGGCGCGCTACCTCCCCTCGTCGAGCAGCGCGTTGTGCACGTGGGGACGTGTTTGACGCTGATGTCATACATACTAGACCAGCTCCACGTGTGTTTGGCGCGGAAAGGCTTGGAGGTTGGCGGGATGTTGCCCGCTGAACGCTCTGCGGCGGTGGCAGCGGCGACGGAGATGCTGCACTATCTTCCTTTGATCGGCCTCGTGCCAGACGCCCCTGGTGCAGCGCTCGGGCCCGGACCCCGGGTAGTGGTGAGGCTAGCCGAGTCTGCCCGGGAGGGCCCACTCGGACTTGTGTCAGCTGCCGCTTCCGTCCTTCATTGGATAGACGGGAGGTTGTGCTGGATCCTCGCCAAGTGACTGTTGTTTTTCCCTTGCAGGCTCCGGTGGTGCTGGGCCTTGGGCTTCCCCATGGCGGAATTCCCTCGCCTGGGGGTGTTGTTTGTGATTTGTTTAGCTAGTGACACATGATGTATTGGCAGCTGGTGAAAGTCATGTGTTGCTGCTCTTCATTGTTACCGCTCGGTTAGGAGAAACAAATGAAAGAGAACCGAACAATGAAGAGCGCTAGCTGCAGAGGAGCACTTTATACTAGGCTGAAGAGTGCTGGAGAGGCTAAGGACTAGCTCCTAGGGCCTCTCTCTCTCTCTCTCTCCTCTCTCTCCCGCTCGGTTAGGAGAAACAAATGAAAGAGAACCGAACAATGAAGAGCGCTAGCTGCAGAGGAGCACTTTATACTAGGCTGAAGAGTGCTGGAGAGGCTAAGGACTAGCTCCTAGGGCCTCTCTCTCTCTCTCTCTTTCTCTCTCTCTCTCTCTCTCTCTCTCTCTCTCTCTCTCTCTCTCTCTCTCTCTCTCTCTCAAGCAGTCCTTCGTTGATAGGTTCATAGGGGTACAGGCATGGCAAGAACAGGTGCAGAACATCCCTAGTACTAAGAGCAGCCGGTACTGCTTGGCAGGGCTGAGGTAGGCACCACGGGTGGCCAGGCAAGCAAGTCCTCTGCCAATAGGTCAGGACCTTGAGGGCAAGGGAGGGGATGCAAAACATACAGAACAGGCACACAAGGCAAGGCCAACCCGAGCAAGGCAAGCAAGGCAAGGTAGGGCAAGCCAACAAGGCAGGAGCCGGAAATGCATTTGGCTAACACTGAGCTAGTCACACATGCAGTTGCTATCCCGCTCACTAACCCATCACCCCGTCCATCTCATCCTCCAGGACTTGCCAGAGATCCCCTAGGCTAGGTTCCCAGGGGTCCCTGGCCGCCTGTGAGAAGGCTGCCACGTCCCCTATGTTCGACTTGTTCAGGAATGACGAGGCCTGTGAGCGCTGGAGCATGACGCTGAAGCGCTGCCTGTAGTGAGCGATGAGCCGAGCAAGGGTGGTGGTGAGCCTCCCCTGGCGGAACCTTGTCTTCGCCGTCGAGGTTGCTAACAAGCGGATGAACTGATGTGTATCCATAGCTAGGGCACCGTATGTTTCCACTGCCAACCCGAAGAAACCCACGTAGTCAGGCCGCCCCTCATAGATCCTGTGTTTCCTCTCTGAAGCTTCTCTTGCCGCCCATCCAGGTGGCTTCCGGGCGCGCTTGTCACGGCACTGCAGCACTGGGCCGGTCACTGTCACGTCTGTGACCCAAGTCTCATTTGACTCCTTGTCCCGAATAGCAAGGTCTCCTCTCTTCCTCAGCACCGGTGGGGAAAAGGCCGTGGTTTTGTGGAAAACCGTGAAGTCGGCCTCCTTTGCCATCCGGAGCAGAGTAAACACTAGAGCGTCGTGTGTGCGGACGACATCTCCCCCGTACCCACACCGCAAGAGGTGTTTTGCCAGGCTCGTGTCCGTGATTGCAGTGTTGGCGCGCTTGCACGGGCAGGTGACTGTGACTGGAAGAGCCATTCCGAGGCGAAAGCCAAGTGCCAACGAGAACTGACCAGGGGAGAAAGTAAGGTCAGATCTCGTTGGGACGGCATGGAGCAAGTCCCCCGCGCCCATCCCTTGCAAGCTGATGAGCCGTACTGCGTGCCCACGGTCCTTCCCTGGGCGGTCTTCTATTGTGTCAGCCAGCAGCTCCGCCGCCCTCGTCTCATTGATGTGGCGAGACAGGGTCAGTTGAAGGTTCCCCTGTCCCGCCGGCTGCTCCCTGTAAGTGTGTAGTGCCGCCCGTGCAGCTATGGGTAGCCCAGCTTCCAGAGTTGTCAGGGGGTTGATGCCGGGTGGGAGAGGGGTCCACTCGTGGCACAACAGCTCGACCGCCCTGCTCAGGAGATAGGCCTCAGGCAGGTTCATCTGGCGCAGCAAGTGCTGCGCCGCCGTGACCGAGGCGATATAGGCCGCAGGTGCCTCGGAGACTGGGTCAATAATCCCCAAGCCTCCCAACCTGACCGGCAGACTCCCCTGACGCCACAACAGACTCCTCTCCAGCTCGTCTAAAGGTACTCGAAGCTTCGCTGCTGCTAGTGCCGTTGCCATCAGGGTCTCACTCCAGCCCCTCTACTTCTCTCTCGCCGGTGTCGTCCGCAGAAAGTAGGAGATTCGGCGGGATATGCTCCTCGTGAGGATGAGCATTGCGCTCTGCGGGTGGAGCTGCGCCACCAGAGGTAACGGGGCCGATGCCTCATCAAGCCGTGTTTGTGCTTGGATGGTGCAGAAGGCAGGCAAGCCGACTGGGCTGCCTAGAACCCGGATCCCATCTGTGATCTGCTGCAGGCCGATGGGAGGTGGCGTGCCGCCGTCATCCGCTAGCGATCGTCCCCATGCCGACGATTTTGCGATGATGCAACGGAGGCCGAGCGTAGCCAGCTCCCTGGTAATGGCCCCAAAAGCCTCATAGCAGGCCTCCTTCGGCCCCACTATCGTTATGTCGTCGGCGTAGGCCACTATCGCGACTTCTGGTAAGAAGGTCGCCATGCTCAGCAGGCATGGTTGAATTGCTGCCGCGAAGAGTAGTGGACCGAGCGGGTCCCCTTGACGCACCCCGCGTGACGAGAGGATATGGTTCACTCCTAGACGTTCGTCAACCAAGAGTGACGACGGTGCCCCGTAGAGAGTTCGGGCCAGGGGCATGAGCTGCAGCAAACTGGACTGGGAGAGAGTGTTGAAGAAAGCCGCCCGTTCGACACTGTTGAAGGCGTTTTCTATGTCCAGCTGCAGCGCTACTCGTGTGTCATCGTCCCTTAGTAGCGATCTGTCGGAGTGGACGATACACTCTGCGCCTCTCGGTATCGCTACCCCAAACTGGACTGGTAGGAAAAACTCCTTAATGTTCTCGGTTGAACCACGCAATGCCGCCTTAGCTACGACTCGAAGGATAGCCTCCCCTATCGCAATGGGCCGGACTCCTCCTCTTGGCTTTTCTAGGGCGATCAACCGTGAAGGCAGCAGCAAATCGCGGGTCGCTTGTGTTTGGAACGTGCTCAGCAGGTACGTCACTACCTTAGCAAGTCGAATAAGCACCTCCCCGTTTGCCAGTGCCGGATCCTTGAGGTGTTCGAAGCAGGTGCCAGATGGGCCTGCTCCAACCCCGTTCGGGCATTTCTTCAGGATTTCGCGAAGTTCGTCCGCTGACACGCTGAGTGTCAAGCAGTTGAACCCTGTAACCAGACCTGGTAGCGAAGTTTTGGCTGCGGGGTGTTTCGCTTGGAGGGCAGTCAAAGTTGCTGCCGTTGCTTCTGCGAGCGGTGTAGTTCGTAACGCTGCTACCGCCTTGGAAATGTTTCCTTTCCGTATCAACCCTTCCGCCCTTGCGCATAAACCTGCGTCGTCCGGTTGGTGTCGTGTCGGGCTCTCATTGTCGGGGATAACACATGCGTCGGTGTAGAGGGCCTGCCAGCTACCGAGTTGGAACTGGTGCAGGCGCAGCTCTATTGCTGTCCACCGGCTGCCTTCAACAGGCTCAGAGGCCGGGCGTAGCGTCAGCCTCGGCAGATACTGCAGGATTGCCCATGCACCTGGGCAGTTAGGATTCTTCGAGAGTCGAATGAGGGGCGCCAGGAGACAGAGCGTGTAGATTTCCAGGATCTTGGGCGGCATTTTGCGGACCACGAAGGGTTGATCCCCTTTTTGGAGTGGGTATTTATCCCACGTGGCTGCCAGCTCCCAGATGGCAGGGTCATCCGCCAGGTCAGACGGTGATCTGACCCCAGAGTCACTCTGTCCCTCGTTGGGTGCGTTCCCATTTTCTCCCACCACCTAAGGGTTTCCCCTTACTCCTGGCGCTTCCTCGTTCCCAATTCTCGTACCCTGAGGGTTATCGCCCTGAGGGTTTACCCCATTCTTCTGGGTTCTCCTTCGCTCCCCAGCTCTTCTCTCTCTGTGTACTCCCTCCTCGTCCTCCAACAAGATTTCCTCTGATGGCTCCGCTGATTCAGCTACATAATCGCCCCCCTCATCGATGTTTGCATCATCTTCTTCATCGTGATTTGTTGCAGGCTCCGCTTGCTCCGGTCGCTCGTGGCGTTCCCGCCACGTTCCCATTCTCACGGGCGCGACCCTTCCGCCGACAATTGGGCCTCTTCCGCCCTGTCCCCCTCTGGCCCCTCGCACTCCTCCCCTTGCTCCGCGAGCCGTTTCTCCCCCCCTAGGGCCGGCGTTCTGCTCGCCTTGGCCTGCCTGCTGTGGTCTTCCCGCCGGGATCCACGGCGCTAGCATCGGCGTTGCCTGGCCAGTCCTTGGCTGGCCCCAGGTGATGCCTTGCGCCCTCGTAGCGCTGCGGGTTTCACGCCGTGGGGTCTGTTGAGCCGTGGCGGTAGCCGTGGTTGTTCTCTCCTCTCCCCCCGTCGAGTTCCGCGAATCCCGACGCGGTGGCTGTTGCATTGATGGTCCCGCCACTGCGTTCCCTGTCGTGATGATCGGTGTTGGTGCTAGCCTGATCCCATCTCTTGCTTCCCTTCTCCCGTCGCTTGTCCCCACAGATGGCAAGTGACGCTCTTGCCCTTGTGGCAACTGCCCTTGCAAAAGCCAGCCCAGGAGGGGTCCCGGGGGACCAAGTCTTAGCCCTGCTCCGGGCCGCCTCGGTGCTGGCTGGGCTCGAAGCGTCGTCTTCCCGCGGCCGGCGCCGGCAGTCCCGCCAGCTCCGCGACCCTGTCTACCGCTCCCCCCCAGGTCGTGTCCCTGCGTGCTTGCGCCCTCAGTAGCAGCAGAGGCTTCGGCATTCGCACCGGCGACCGGCGCACCCTCCTCGGTCCGGGCTCCGCCCTGTTCCCCTGACGCCGCTGCCACCGCCGCAGCCAGCACAGGCGCCGTTACATTTTCCGGTGGCGCCACCAGCTCCACCGCCTCGGTCCGTTCCTGAGCCACTGGTGGTCCCGGCTCCTCCGGTTGCCACGCCTGGGGGATGGCAGAGGGTGAGGCTGAGCCGCCGCCAGAGGCAGCGTCAGGCCCGCCAAGCTCAGCAGCAGCCACCATCTCAGTCGCCTCAGCAGCAACCCCCTCCAGCCCCGCAGCCGCCGCCGCCTCAACCGTCACAGCCGCCTCTGACTCAGTCCCCATTGCGCCACTTCCCCCTGCCGCCGCGGCCGCAGCCGCCTCGCCCTCCACCGGCTCCTGTTCCCCCGCCGCCTCCCGAGGTGCTGTTATTTCCACCCGTCCCACCAGCTCCTCACGTTGCTGCTCGTGTGGCTGCGACTCCTTTCCACGTCGAGCGGCGCGTAATGCACGTGGGGACGTGTTTGACGCTACTGTCCTACGTGTTGGACCAACTCCACGTGTGTCTGGCGCGGCAGGGTGTGGAGGTTGGGGGGCTGATGCCATCGGAGCAGTCAGCGGCGGTGTCCGCAGCAAGGGAGATGCTACATTATCTCTCCCTGATCGGGCTTGTCCAGGGCGCTCCTGGGGCTGCGCTCAGGCCCGGCCCTGGGGCAATGTTGCGGCTTGCTGAGTCTGCTCATGGGGCCCCTCTTGGTCTTATATCAGCAGCCGCATCCGTCCTACGTTGGATGGACGGGAGGCTGTGCTGGATACTCTCCGAGTAGCCGGTTTGTCCCCTTTGCCCTCCCCCTTGGTAGCTGGCTTAGCCTTGGGCTTCCCCATGGCGGTGCAGGCACGCCCGGGGGTTTTGCTTTTGCTGCAGGGCTCTACCACTGCATGTTGTATCAAATGCTCTCTCTCTCTCTCTCTCTCTCTCTCTCTCTCTCTCTCTCTCTCTCTCTCTCTCTCTCTCTCTCTCTCTCTCTCTCTCTCTTGCTCTCTTTCGAACGGGCGAAAAATTCCAGCCACAAACTACCGGCTTAATGCTCACTACCCCGGATTTGGGGAGTGAACCTGAACTCACCGATGAATAATGAGCTCACTAGCCTAGATCCAAGGCCTTTATACTAAGGAAACAGACCTAGAAATGGCTAAGGACTAGGACTATGCCATCTCTCTCTCTCTCTCTCTCTCTCTCTCTCTCTCTCTCTCTCTCTCTCTCTCTCTCTCTCTCTCTCTCTCTAATGGTCCGTATATTGATAAGCCAGAAGGGTACACACATGCAGTGAGAGACAGCCGGTACTAACACGCAAGGTAACCTAGACTATCCAACCCCACTAAGTCACCTAGAGCTCAAGAAGAGGCTCTAGGACGGTAAAACAGTCCCCAAGGTACAATTCCTGCCCTATCCCTCCTACACGCGGGTTCTCTGCAGCCGCCGCCTCTCCTAACTTGATCATGAGACCCACGGATTGGGCCCTCTGCAGTGCAACCGACCACCTCTGCCTGAACTGGTGCAGAAACTTCGCGGCATGATAGGATTTGGAGTCGGCGTTGAAGTATCGCCGAGCCGCCGTGTCCGCAAGGAGTTTCAGGAACACAGGGACCTCCGCACAAGGGCAGCCATAGGTCTCTACGGCGAGGGGGAAGAAGCCCACTGTCTCTGGCAGGTTTTCATAGTGCTTGATCTTTTTATCCGCCTGCTCCCTGGCCGCCCATCCCCTTCCTTTCCTAGCCTCCGGGTCCCTGGTACTAATAGGGTCCGTTACCGTCACATCACTCTCTCTCTCTCTCTCTCTCTCTCTCTCTCTCTCTCTCTCTCTCTCTCTCTCTCTCTCTCTCTCTCTCTCTCTCAAGCAGTCCTTCATTGATAGGATCAGAAAAGTACAAACATGGCATTAGTAGAGACGAGGCCATTGTCTACCCTAGTTATGCCTGCATTCATGGCCCTGCAAGATAGGTGCATGTGAGTGCTTCCTGCAACAAACCAGACCCGGTACCCTCAAGTCACTCCATCTCCTGTTCCCTGCTCTCCTTGCAGCCTTAACCCTTGTCCTTCCTGTTCAGCTGCCCTCCTGACCAGCCCGTGCTGCCCTACTCTCCCAGTACCCCCTCCATCTCATCCTCTAGCACCTGCCAGAGGTCGCCTAAGCTAGGCTCCCATGGATCCGTGGGTCCCTGAGGGAAGGCCGCCTCAGCAGCTCGGTTTGACTTGGAAAGGAAGGACACTGCCTGGCTACGCAGGAGCATTATGGACCACCGCTGTCTGTAGTGAGCTGTGAGCCGCGCAGCTGTGGTAGTTAGTTTGCCTTGGCGATACTTCTTCTTTGCTGCCGAGGTTGCTAGCAGCCGCAAAAACTGCACCGTATCTGCTGCCAGGGCCCCGTATGTCTCTACCGCCAAACCAAAAAACCCCACACAGTCTGGGAGACCCTCGTAGAGCCTATGCTTGCTCTCGGAGGCTTCCTTGGCCGCCCACCCTGGCGGCTTCCGTGCTCTGGTGTCGCGCCTCTGTAGGACTGGGTCGGTCACGGTCACGTCCGTGACAAAGGTTTCACCCGATTCCTGGTCCTGGATTACTAAATCCGCCCTCTTACGTAGCACGGGGGGGGAGAAGGTGGTGGTTTCGTGGAAGGTCGAGAAACCTGCCTCGCCATCCGGAGTGCTGCATACACCAGTGCATCATGTGTCCTAACCATGTCCCCTCCATCCGCACATCTAAGTAGGTGATTCGGGAGCGAGGTGTCACTGATGTCCGAGTTTTTCCGCTTGCAAGGGCACTTTACTGTAACCGGCAGCTGCATGCCTAGACGGAAGCCCAACGCCATCGAGAGCTGACCAGGGGATAATGTAAGGTCAGCCCTCGTTGGCACCGCGTCCAACCAATCTCCTGCCCCTATTCCCTGCAGGCCGATGAGTCTCACTGCGTGCCCGTTGTCTTTCCGCGGCCTATCCATCATTGTGTCAGCCACGAGCTCCCTTGCCTTAGTCTCCCAGATGTGCCTGGATAGGAGCAGCTGCAGGTTGCCTGCACCTGGTGGGCGTTCTCTGAAGGCATGCAGGGCTGCTCGCGCACTTGCAGGGAGCTCCTCCTCCAGTGCCGTCAGCTGGTTGCTTATGGGGGGCTCCGGGTTCCAAGTGTGAGAGAGCAGTGTTGTTGCCCGGCTCAGTAGGTGCTCTTTCTCAATGTTCATCTGCTGCAGCAGCTGTTGCGCCGCTGTGATTGATGCAATGTGTGCTGCCGGTGCCTCCGAGGTTGGGTCCACAATGCCCAGCCCCCCAAGCCGTATTGGGAGTGTTGCCTGTCGCCAGAGCAAACTCTGTTCGAGCTCACACCTCGGCATCCGTAGTTTAGCCGAGGTGAGCGCCGCTTCCAGCAAGGTTTCGCTCCATCCCCTCCAGCTCTCTCTCGGCAGTGCTTGTGATGGTGTGGTGCGTAGCAGGTAGGACACCCTCCTGCTGATGCTTCGCGAGATGATGAGCAGGGCGTGTTGAGGGTGCATCTGGGCGACTAAGGGGAGTGGTGCGGAGGTATCAGTGAGCTTCGCGACAACTTGGTTTGTGCAGAATTCCTCTGTACCGATGGGGCTGCCCAGCACCAGGATGCCTTCTCTGCTTAGCTCTAACCCCTCTGGAGGCGTTCCATCCTGGGCTTCTATCCCGTTGGGTGTCCATGCTGAGGATTTCCCAATGTTGCACTTCAGCCCGCATGATGCTAGACCGCGGGTGATGGAGTCGAACGCTAAGAACGCCGCCTCCTGTGGGCCTACGATCGTGATATCATCTGCGTAGGCCACAACCGCCACCTTTGGGAGGAGTGTGGCCGCCGTGAGTAGGGTAGGTTGGATGGCCGCGGCAAAGAGTAGTGGGCCCAGTGGGTCTCCTTGTCGCACCCCCCTAGTGCTCGCTATGTGATCTGCGTTGAAGCGTGTGTCGACGAGCAGGCGGGAGGGTCCGTCATAGAGCGTGCGGACGAGGGGTATGAGCGGCTGCAGGTTGGACCGGGAGAGTGCAGTGAAGAAGGCGGAACGCTCTACGCTATTGAAGGCATTCTCGATGTCTAGCTGCAGTGCGATGCATTTGCTATCGTCCCGCATGAGCGATCTGACGGTGTGGATGACACATTCGGCTCCGCCCGTGACTCCCACTCCGTATTGCACAGGTAGGAAAAACTCTCTTATGTTCGGTGCTAATTCGCGTAGCGCCGCTTTTGCCACTATTCTGAGTATGGTCTCGCCAATGGCTATAGGTCGTACCCCGCCCCCTGGCTTTTCTAGGGCGATGAGGCGTGATGGGAGTAGCATGTCGCGGACCTCCTGGGTCTGGAGTGTTCCAAGCAGGTGATTAACTATGCGCGTGAGTAGTATGAGAGCCTCCTCGTTTGTGTGGGCGGGATCCTTCAGGTGTTCGAAGCAGGTGCCTGATGGGCCTGCTCCCACTCCATTCGGGCATTTCGCCAGCAGATCGCGGAGGTCGTCATGGCTGATGCTGAGTGAGGCAGTGGCGTACCCTGTAACCACGGCAGGGGTTGGCGTTTCCGCGGTTGGGTGTTTCGCTCGTAGTGCTGCGAGGGTCTCTGGCGATGTGTCCGCCAGTGGTGTTACGCATAACGCTGCAACGGCTTTCGAAATGTTCCCTTTTTTTACGAGCCCTTCTGCTCTAGCACACAGGCCCACATCGTCAGGCTGATGTCGTAACGGTTCTCCTGTGTCGGGGATGACACAGGCCTCGGTGTAGAGCAAGTCCCACCTGCCGAGCCTGAATTGGTGTAGCCTGTGCTCGATTTCCGCCCACCGAGTCCCCTCCACTAGCTCCGGCAAAGGTCGCAGGGTTAGCCTCGGCAGGAACAGCAACAGTTTCCAACCTCCTGGACAGTCGGGATATTCCGTCGCTCTCAGAAGCGGGGTCAGTAAACATTGGGTGTAGCTCTCCAATAGCTTAGGTGGCAGCCGTCGGACTAGGAAGGGTTGATTGCTCTGCTGGAGCTTTGTCGTGTCCCATGATGCCACCTGTTGCCATAGTCCAGCGTCCCGTGCCAGGTCAGATGGTTGACGTATGCTTGGCTCCGGCTGTGGTGCCCGTCCCGCGCCATCTACTAGTTCCTCATTGTTGCCTCTCCCGCCATCTCCAAAACTTGCCCTACCCCGTGTGGCAATTCTTTCTTCACTCTCCCCCTCGTACTGTGAGAGTTCCTCTGAAACGTGCTCGTTGTCAGGATTAAATTCACTCCCGCTGTCGTTGTTGTCAGTGCTTCCCTCCTCATTCGCCACCTCGTGCTCAATCTCCGGACGGTTGTGTCGCTCCCGCCACGTCCCGGATCTAACCAGTGTTGGCTCTCCGCCCACGTCGGGCCCTCTCCCCCCTCTTCCTCCCCGATGCTTGCCTTGGTCTCCTCGCGCTCTTCCCCTGCCTGCGCCGTTGTTCCCTCCTTGCCCTCCGTGGGTTGCGCTCGCTCGTCCCACCGGCATCCATGGTGCTAGCCTCACGGTCGATCGTCCGCCTTTCGGCGGTCCCCAGGCGATTCTACCTCCTCTCGCGCGGCTTCGAGTCGCCCTGCCTTCCGTTTCTGGCTGGGCGTCGTTCTCGGCTGCTGTTACTCGTGCCTGTGGTTGTGGTCGAGTCGCAGTCTGTTCGGTTTGAGGTTCGCCCCCGCCTCCACCCCTTGCGGTCTCCCTGCTGCTCGTACTCCCTGATGGCTGACGGTGCTCTTGCAGATGCCATCCCCGGAGGGGCCCCGGGGGACCAGGTGCCAGGCTCTTCCGAGCCTTCGCGGTGCTGGCTGGACGCGGATCCTCTTCCCAGTCGTCTCGCAGCCGGCGTGGTGGGCCTCCTCGGCATGGTCGCCGTGGTGGCTCGCACCAGCCGGTGTATCACTCCCCCCCTGGGCGCACTCATGCGTTTCTGCGACCGCGTCAGCAGCAGTCGTTCCGCCGTACTCACCGTCAGTCCCTCCTTCCTCCGCCTCTCCCGCGTTCTCCGCGATCGTTGGTGCCACAGTCCTCCCCTCCGCCGTCCCATCTTCTTCTGCAGGCTCAGTCGCCGCCGTCGCAACCTTCGTCGTCGCCACTCTAGCCACAGTCCCCGTCTGTTCTGCAGGCAGCTCCTCCGCCTTCTTCTTCCCCGTTGCCGTCAGCTCCCTCTGCCTCAGCGGTTGTTCTGCCCGCTCCAACAGCACCGCCTGCTCTCCCCCCGAGCGCGCTCCCACAGTTGTTTCTTGGGGGGCGTGAGATCCCAATACCATGTGAGGTGTTGTCGACTCCCCAGCCGGTTGCCGCACCTGCTGCCTCTGCTGCCGCTCCCGATGAGCCCTGAAGTCGGTGGGAGGAGTGTCCGCCTGTTGAGCGGCTTCGTCGCGTCGAGCAGCGCGTTGCGACCGTGGGGACTGTCCTGGAGCTACTGGCGTCGGTGCTTGATCAGCTGCATTCAGGGCTGTTACGTGGGCGTGTTGCCAGCCCGCCTTTGTCGAAGAGGCAGCGGGCCGTTGTGGTGACGGCGGCGCGGCGGATGATGGGGAGCCTCCCGCAGATGGGCCTCGAGACAGGCTCCCCGGGGGTGGGTTCTGGTCCCGGGCCTTCCGCAATGAGGCGGTTGGCCTCTTCTGTCCGTCGTGTCCCCCTCGACCTTGTACCAGCCGCCGCGGCGCTGTTGTGCTGGTTGGACGGACGGCTGGCTTTGATCCTCGCCGATTAGGCTCTGCTTTCCCCTTCCCGGCCTTGGTGGTGCTTGTCCTGGGCTTGGGCTTCCCCATGCGTGTTGTGGTTACGCCAGGGGGTGTTGTGGTGGGTACTTGTGCCGGCGTTGCATTTTAAGCGTTGTGAACTTTGTTGTTATAGAGCTTGGTCCCCTACTCCTTGCCATCACTAACGCGCGGCCGAAGGCCGCGCTGTCGAGCGCTGGCCGCCGAAGGCGGCCGGCGCGAGCCGCTGGGTTGGGGAGATGACTTGCCAGCAACTAATGAGGATCAATTTGCATATTGTGAGCTTAAGAAAGGAACTGTACTCACTATAGGCTGTGGGGCTGGGCTACACTTAGAGAGAGAGAGTGGCCTAGCTGCTCCTACAACTAGGCTACCCATAGGAGAAGAGAGGGATGCTGCTGAAATCTAAGGGCTAGTTCCCTAGTCCCTCTCTCTCTCTCTCTCTCTCTCTCTCTCTCTCTCTCTCTCTCTCTCTCTCTCTCTCTCTCTCTCTCAAACGGTCCTCCATTGATGTAACATGCCGTACAACGAGTATAGTTATCACACAACAGAAACAAACATGTGAGTGACTACCCATGACTACCCATGCTCTCTCTCTCTCTCTCTCTCTCTCTCTCTCTCTCTCTCTCTCTCTCTCTCTCTCTCTCTCTCTCTCTAATGGTCCGTATATTGATATGGCCAAAAGGTACACACGTACAGGTTTGGTAAGCATGCAAGTCAAAACCTATCCCATCTACAGTTCCACAAGTGGCTCCAAAACAGCAAAGAAATCTCCTAGGTGTAGTTCTTGGCCGATACCCCCGACCGGGGGGTTCTCAGCGGCTGCCGCCTCACCCAACTTCATGAGCAACCCCACTGACTGTGCTCTCTGAAGTGCAACCGACCACCGCTGCTTGAACTGATGCAGAAACTTAGCGGCGTAGTAGGAGTTAGAATCGGCGTTGAAGTGGCGCCGAGCCGCCGTGTCTGCCAGGAGTTTCAGGAAGACGGGGACCTCTGCACAAGGGCAGCCATAGGTCTCCACCGCCAATGGGAAGAAACCAACCGTCTCAGGTCTACTTGCATAGTGCCCAATCTTTTTGTCTGCCTGCTCTCTTGCCGCCCATCCCCTTCCTTTCTGTGCCTCCGGGTCCCGTATGCTGATAGGGTCCGTCACAGTCACATCACACACCCATACTGCCCCGCTGCTCCTGTCGGTCATGGTGAAGTCGGCCGTCTGCTCTTTGATGGGGCAATGGGCCGCCGACTCACTGTGGACTATGAATCCCGCATCTTGGGCCATGCTGATGCAGGCGTCACAGACCTCGTTGTGAGTATTGATGCGGTGCTTGCCGGTGCCGCATCGTAGGAGGTGATTTGGGAGGCGGGGGTCGATGATCGCTGTGTGGTCCGCGCAGTCACAGTTTTTGGGAGTGGAGAAGGGCAAGCCGAGCCGAAATCTGACGGCGTTGGCGAAGTGGACCGGTCCAATGCGCCTATTCGGGGCTATTGGTATCGCTGTCAACCAATCCCCAGTACCGTATCCCGTCAAGGAGAACATCCGCTGCGTGTGGCCTGCAAACGGATTCAGCGGCATCTTCCTCGTTTCCTGAACCTGCACCGCGTAGCGACTGCCGTGGACTTGGAGGGCGAGGGCGTGCTGCAGCTTCACATCCGTCCGTTTCAGACGCTCTCGTTCCAACAGTTCACGCACGTCCGAAGGCAGGGTGGTCTCGCACTCAGTGAGCCAGGAGTGGAGTGGAGTGCTCTCGTCTCTCGGCAGGAGCATATGGCCGACTGCGTGCGACAGGGCAGAATCTGGGGACAGAGTGAGCATGGAGAAGAGCTGCGCCGCCTGCGTGAAACTTGCAACGAATCCGTATACGCCCTCGATGAGAGGGTCTGTAATCCCTACACCCCCAAGAGACGGAGGAAGGGTTGCTTGAGCCCACACACGCGACTGTTCCGCTCTACCCGCTGGAGCTCGGATATTGCACGAGGTAAGCAATGTCATCAAGAGATCGCGGCCCCACTGCGTCCAAGTGTCCCGGGAGACGAGATTGAGGGGGGTCGTCCGTGTGAGGTACGCCACGCGCCGGGAGATGCAGCGCGTGATCAGCAGCGAAGCGACCTGCGGATCCGCCCGCTCGATGAGTGGCAAGGGCTTGGCCATCTCCCCCAATTGCCCTGCCAGGAAAGTAGATGCCCCGTCTGCTGCACCGATGAAACTTCCCAAGAGCCGGACGCCGTCCTTGCAGAAAGGGACTGCTCGCGGCAGCTCTGTTGAGTCGCACGTGCGTGCGCTCCATGCCGTGCACTTCTGCGGGCTGTGCTTCAGGCCCAGGATTTCCAGCTTTGAGGTGAAGTGGGTGAAGGCAGCTACAGTTGCACGTTTTTCCCCTACGAAGGTCACGTCGTCCGCATACGCTAAACAAAGTACATCAGGGTGCGCTGCTGCAGTGTCGCGAAGTGTGGGGTGAATCCCCGCAGCGAACAGGAGAGGGCCCACTGGGTCGCCCTGGCGAACGCCTCGTTCACTTTGCAAGGGGTCGCTTGTAAAATTTGCATCCAGATGCAGCTGCGACGGGTTACCGTAAGTCGGTTTGACCAGCGGTAGTAGTGGCGAAAGTCTGGGTTCTTGTAACGCAACGGCGATAGCCTGTCGCGAAATGCTGTTGAAAGCTATCGCGATGTCGGCTTGCAGTACCAGGCTGTTCGGGTGGCCATCCACGTACGTTCGGGTTGCATGAATTATTGCTTCCGCTCCACCCGGCACTGCCACGCCGTACTGTAGGGGTAGGAAGTATTCACGTGCAGCATCCCCCATGACCAAGAGCGCAGCCTTGGCAGCCAGCCGCATCAGGCATTCGCCTATTGCGATTGGTCGGGCCCCGCCCCCAGGTTTGGCCAGGGCTATGAGTCGAGACGCTGTGAGCAGGTCCGCCACCGAGTCTGGGAGATTTCCTCCCAGAATTGTATTAACCAAGGCATGCAGATGGGTGCTGACGGATGCGTTGGATATTGCAGCATCTCGCAGGTGCTCAAATGTTGTACCCGAAGGTCCGGCACCGACACCATTCTCGCATCGCCCGAGGAGCTTCGCAAATTCCGCATGGGAAATGCCCAGGGGCTGAGTGCCGGCTGCTTGCCAGGTCAGCGGTTCATCGCCCGCTGGTGGATGCTTATGTCGGAGCTCGTCCAGGATTTCTGGACTCGGTGTACAGACGGGTGTTGACTCGAGCGCCAGCACGGCTCTGCGCAGACTGCCACATTTTGCCAATCCCTCGGCTCTGCTCAGTACACCTGTCACATCGGGTCGGTGGCGTGGGGGCGGAGGGGCGTTGACCGCGTTTACCGCATCCTGGTAGAGCTGCGACCACTCGCCACGCTGGAAAGCCCGAAGACGGGCCTTGATTTGCGGCCAATTCGGGTGTTTTGGCGAAGCCTCGCGAAGGGTCAGACGCGGGAGGAAAAGAAGCAGTTTCCAACCCGCTTCGGAGTCAGGGTTTCGCGAGAGGTGGTGTAGCGGGGTCAAGAGTGCCAGCGAAAATAACTAGCTCAGGTTTGGCGGTAATCGTCTCGACAGCGGCGGTTGGCGACTGTCGCAGAGAGCGGAGATGTCCCGATTCGCGATGTCAGCGAATTTATCCCCCATCTCCGCCAGCTCCACTGGCGAAAATAGCGGGGGCGGTGCGGGGCCAATCCTGACACAGGGTGAAGGGATGCGGTCCGATGTCTGCGTGCACGACCCGATGTCGTTGATTGCTGCCGAGTTGGATTCTCATCCGTTCGATCAGCATCCAATGGCCCTGCACGCCCCTCTGATCCCGCTGTGGGTAAATTGGCTGTCCCAGGTATTCTCCTCTCCGTCCCTACTCTTGTTGCCTCTGCTCCATCCCCTTCATCTTCATTTTCACTCTCTGGCTTTGCTTCCGTGGTATAAGAGGGGTCATTTCTCTCCCCTTCCTCATTGGCAGCAACCAGAGCAATTAAAGCCCGACGTCCCGCAGCCTGAAACCCGTTCTCCGGCCCTCCACCTGTTCCGCTAACCGCCTGCCTCCTCTCTTCCCGCGCTGCCCGGCCTCGCGATGGTGATTGCTGGAGCTCCCGAGCCGTCGCCAGAGCGCGTTGGCGCCTGGTCGGCAGTGGTCGCCAAGCCTCAGTCTGAGCCGGAAAGGCGACCACAGCGACGAAGCCCCCGGTGCCTCTGACTCCGAAGCCCTCAACAACTTCCGCTGAAAAGCCTCCTCGCCCCGAACCCGCGGCTCCCCTTGCCACAACTGGCACTCAGTTTGCGGCCCCTGCTGCTGCTGAGCGGTCCGCCCCGTCTGCGCCAACTGCTCCCCAAGCTCCACTTGAAGCCACGACAAAGACTGACGCCGCACTCCCGGCTCCCGCTCCCGTTGGGCCACTAGCTGCTGGCCACGAGCCGCAGACTTCTGCGCCTGCTTCATCCCTGCTCCCGGTGTCCGCCACCACTGGCGGCCCGGTACAGTTGATTGTGCCCTTTGCAGTGGACCTGGCTGCCCCTGTTGTGCCGCCCGTGGCCTAGCAGGCGCAGCTGGCGTCGCAGTCTCGTCCTCCCTTGCCGGACCGTCGCCTGTCTCGCCCCCAATCCCCAGCGCCCCAATAGGATCAGGCGTCCTCCCGGCGCCGGCGCAATTCTCCCTGGCGCAATCAACGGTCGGGTCAGTGGCATCCTCACCGTGGCGGTCGCGGTGGCTGGTGGGGTTCTCACGGTCGCAATGGCGGGGGGTTGTATGATCCGCCCGTGAGGATGGCGGATCTGCAAAAGGCGGTAACGACCGCGATGCGTCAGGAGAGGGCTGCTCAGACCCAAGGCAGCTCGCACGTTGCCGCCTCCTATCCAGCTCAGCGTCAGGTGGCGCTTCCTGGGGTTCCGCTCCCTGCTGCGCCAGTCCAATCTCGCGTTCCGGCCCCATCGCCTCCCGCTGTTGCCGCGTCGGCTCCCGTTCCAGGGTCGCGGTTGCATCTTCCGCCCGTTCCGCCCGTGGCGGGAGTAGAATTTGTGGCTGTGGGAAGCGGGGCGGTGACGGCGGGTGGCCCGGCTCCTCCTGCCGTTGAGGAGCCATTCCAGTTCCTTGCTCAGGCGCTGCAACCCCCTCAGGCCCGTGTTCCGGAGGCGACCCTCGGCCAGCTCTTCCGTCTCGCGGAGAGCTTTCACGCACTGCTTCTGATACAGGTTCTTGCACATTCGTCTCTCCCTGCGGCCCCCCCTGAGTTGTTCCTAGATCGACATCGCGATTCTTGCCTGGACGCAGCCGATCAGCTTGCAGGGCTGCTGGCGCCCGTGCTGGCTGCGCCCGCCGAGGGAGGCGTTGCGGCGGCGGGGCCGCTTGATGAGGCTGTGCGCGGCTTGCGGCGCCATTTGCGTGCTGGTTCTGGAGCCGCCGCGATGGGCGCAGGCACGCTTGTGGTCCGGGAGCTGTGGGGCTCCCTGACGGGCATTCATCATGCCCTCGGAGCTCACCGCATGTAGACGCGGGCTCCGGCTCTGCCATTAGAGGTTTGCGCGGCTAGGCCGCGGTAGGACTTGCCATGTTTGTATACCCGTTAGGAGCAACTCTGTGTGTTGTGTGCTTGTCGTTGCCTCACGCGCGGCCGAAGGCCGCGCTGTCGAGCGTCGGCCGCCTTCGGCGGCCGGCGCGAGCCGCTCGGTCAAGAGAAACAAATGAAGAGAACCGAACAATGAGGAGAGCTAGCTGCAGAGGAGCACTTTATACTAGACTGGAGAGTGCTGGAGAGGCTAAGGACTAGCTCCTACGGCCTCTCTCTCTCTCTCTCGCTCGCTCTCTCTCTCTCTCTCCCTCTCTCTCTCTCTCTCTCTCTCTCTCTCTCTCTCTCTCTCTCTCTCCTCTCTCGCCGCTCGGTTAGGAGAAACAAATGAAGAGAACCGAACAATGAGGAGAGCTAGCTGCAGAGGAGCACTTTATACTAGACTGGAGAGTGTTGGAGAGGCTAAGGACTAGCTCCTAGGGCCTCTCTCTCTCTCTCTCTCTCTCTCTCTCTCTCTCTCTCTCTCTCTCTCTCTCTCTCTCTCTCTCTCTCTCTCTCTCTCAAGCAGTCATCTATTGACATGGTTCGCAAGGTACAAGCAAGGAGCTACCACTTGGTCTAAACGTGCAAGCAATCGTGAGTCCAACATAGCGAGACCAGCAAGCTAGGCAAACGAACAACTAGCAAAACACAGAGAACCAGCTCTCCAGATGTTGAAACAGACCACCACACACTAGGACGAACGAGCCTGCCAGTACCAAGGCCACCAAACCCTGTCCCTACAGTCCTCCTGCTTCTGGATTCCCCCTACTGATCCTGCCTCTCTGTCCACAGTCCCTTTCCCCATACGCAGCTTCCTGCCGTCGTCCGGCTAAACCTCCCCCACTCCCAATCCCTCCCCGCCCTCTAAGCCATTCTGGCAGGGGCTTGACGCTCCTCGTACTCATCCTCTTGCATTTGCCAGAGGTCCCCCAGCCGGGGGGCCCAGGGGTCTGCCGGCGCCTGTGGGAATGCCGCCTCGGCCGCCCTGTTCGACTTAGATAGGAGTGAAGTCGCCTGGCTGCGCTGAAGCATGACCGACCACCGCTGCCTGTAGTGTGCATTAAGGCGGGCGGCAGTGGTGGTGAGGCGCCCCTGGCGGTATTTCTTCCATGCCGCATAGTTGGCTAGCATACGGAGGAACTGCTGGGTGTCGGCCGCCAGGGCCCCATAGGTCTCAACTGCCAAACCAAAGAAGCCGACGTATCCAGGGCGCCCTACGTAGAGCCGATGTTTTGTCTGCGACGCCTCCTCCGCTGCCCATCCTGGCGGCTTCCGTGCCCTCACATCCCTCCTCTGCAGGACCGGGTCCGTGACTGTCACGTCTGTCGCCCAGGTCTCCCCTGATTCCGGGTCCCGAACGGCGAGGTCTGCTCGCTTACTCG
This sequence comes from Closterium sp. NIES-65, assembly GCA_948144175.1. Classification (NCBI taxonomy): domain Eukaryota; kingdom Viridiplantae; phylum Streptophyta; class Zygnematophyceae; order Desmidiales; family Closteriaceae; genus Closterium; species Closterium sp. NIES-65. The sequence continues at coordinate 3,670,994 of CANXME010000843.1, forward strand.
CTACAGGGGGAGAGAAGGCAGTCGTCTCGTGGAAGGTCCTATACCCTGCTTCCTGCGCCATGCGGAGGGCTGCAAAAACCAGGGCGTTGTGGGTGCGCACCGCATCCCCGCCGTCAGCACAACGGAGCAGATGGTTCGGCAGGCTCTTGTCAGCAGTAGAGGAGTTGGATCTCCTGCAGGGGCAAACCTCCGCTACCGGTAACTCCATGCCAAGGCGCAGGCCCAGTGCCATGGAGAACTGACCAGGGGAGATTAAGAGGTCAGCCCTCGTTGGCACTGCATGGAGCCAGTCACCTGCTCCCACTCCTTTCAAGCTAATTAGCCGAATTGCATGGCCCCTGTCCACCCTCGGCCTATCTGTGACCGTATCTGCGAGCAGCTCTTCCGCCCGCGTGTGGTTAATGGCCTTAGACAGGCCCAGCTGCAGGTCGCCCATGCCTTTCGGGTTCTCCCTATAGCTGCGGAGGACTGCTGCAGCCTGCGCTGGGAGCCTGGCCTCAAGCGGTGCCAGCGGGTTGGCCCGGGGGGGCGGTGGGGCCCATGTCGGGGAGAGGAGATTCCCGGCCTTGTGAAGAAGGTAATCTGGCGACAGGTTCAGCTGCTGCAGGAGAAGGTGCGCCGCTGCAGTTGAGGCTAGGTACGCTGCTGGGGCTTCGGAGATGGGGTCAATGATTCCCAAACCTCCTAGCCGCACTGGGAGCGTGGCCTGGCGCCACAACAGACTCTGCTCCAGCTCACTTGGCGGGATCCGAAGCTTTGACGCCGCGAGCCCGGCTCCTACCAGTGCCTCGCTCCACTCCCGCCACTCCGTATGGGCCAGTGCATCCGCTGGTGTTGTGCGTAAGAGGTACGAGATGCGGCGGGAGATGCTCCGAGATAGCATGAGTAAGGCGTGCTGCGGGTTGAGTTGGGCGACGAGATGTAGCGGCGCCGCCACCTCCGCTAGCGTCCCGCGGACCTGGTCGGTGCAGAAGGCGTCGCCGCCAACCGGGCTGCCCAACACCTTCAAGCCGCCTGGGTGGACAGGAAGACCGTGTGGTAGACCATCCCCTCCTTCCTCCCACAAAGCCCACCACGCCGCAGACTTGGTAAGGTTCCAACGTAATCCGCATGAAGCCAGCTCCGTGACTACTGTGTTAAAAGCCACGCACGCCGCCTCGCGAGGCCCGACGATGGTGATGTCGTCGGCATACGCTACTATTGCCACCTCCGGTATGCTCGTGGCCACGCTGAGTAGTATCGGCTGGATTGCTGCCGCAAAAAGGAGAGGCCCCAGCGGATCCCCTTGGCGGACACCTCTGGAGCTTACGATGTGCTCCACTTCCAGACGGGGGTCCACAAGAAGCCGCGAGGAGCCATCGTAGAGGTTCCTGACAAGCGGGAGCAGCGTGTTGAGAGTAGACCACTGGAGGGCGGAGATGAATGACGCGCGTTCTACACTGTTAAATGCGTTTTCCACATCGAGCTGTAGAGCTACGCGGGTCTCGTCGTCCTTAAGGAGAGAACGAACCGCGTGGATAATACACTCCGCTCCCCCAAGAACCGCCACGCCGAACTGTACGGGTAGGAAAAATTCCCGGATTTTCGGGCCTAAGCTGTGCAGCGCCGCTTTAGCCACCACGCGGAGCAACGCCTCGCCTATTGCGATTGGTCTAACTCCTCCCCCAGGCTTTTCCAAGGCTATGAGCCAAGAGGGGAGTAGGAGGTCGCGGACTGATTGACTCTGGAAAGAGCCGGCGAGGCGATTTACCACGTTCGTCAGCAACAGGAGGATCTCCTCGTTCGCTAGGGCTGGGTCTTGTAGGTGTTCAAAACAGCTGCCTGAGAGCCCTGCCCCTACCCCATTCGGGCATTTCGCGAGGATTTCGCGCAGAGCCTCGAGTGGGATACGGAGCTCAGAGTCAGTGATCCCGGTAACCCATGCTGGTGTTGGGGCGCTTGACGGTGGGTGTTTCGCCCGTAGGGCAGCCAGGGTCGCAGAGCTTGGGTCGGCGAGGGGGCTTGTGCGTAACGCCGCAACCGCCTTCGAAATGTTACCTTTTTTAACCAAACCCTCCGCTCTTGCGCAAACCCCTTCGTCATCGTCTTGATGCCTTAGCGGACCCCCCGTGTCGGGGATAGTGCAGGCTGCCTCGAACAACCCATCCCACTCTCCCAGCTGGAACTGATGTAACCGAGCCTCAATCGCTGCCCACCGACTTCCAGTGACAGGCTCTGGTGGGGGGCAAAGTGTCAGCCTCGGGAGGTATAGTAGGACCGCCCAAGCACCTGGGCATTCTGGGTTCGTCGACAGCCGCAGGAGAGGTGCGAGGAGACACAAACAGAATTTGTCCAGCACTTGGGGTGGTAAGCGTCTGACTAGGAAGGGTTGGTCCATCCGTTGAAGGAGATCCATAGTCCACGTGCCCGCCATTTGCCAGATGGCGTCATCCTCTGCCAGGGTGGCCGGCGATTTCACTTCGTTGGTTACCGTGGGAGCTGGCACAGATACTCCTTCAGCCTGGGATGTCGCCCTGGCCACTCCCTCTCCCGTCCCTCGCACTCGATTCCGGCCTCTTCCCAAATCCTCCTCGTTAACCAGAGACACCTCTTCGGACTCCGGGCCCGCCTCCTCTCCACACATAAACTCAGGGTCCCCCATGTCCTCAGCAGGCTCAGCGTCGACCCCATTGGCTGGGGCTTCCAAAACCTCTGGGCGGTCGTGGCGTTCCCGCCAAGGGCCTGTTCATGCCTGGATCTCCGCTCCCCCCAAGCGAGCAACACCCCCGCGCCTTCCCCCTCGCCTCCCGCGATCCATACCGCGGAAACCCCGGTTCGCCGCCAGTGCTGGCTGAGGCGTCGCCGCTAGTCCCGCTCTCCCCGCCGGCATCCATGGCGTTCTGCCTCCCCTTGGTGGGCCCCACGTGACAGCACCCAAACGAGCTGAGCGACGAGTGGCGACGGCCGCCGCAGTTGGAGCTACTGGGCTTGACGGTGAGTGCGTGTGTGCTCCGCTGTCCTGGTTTGGCGCCGGCTGCTCTGCCACACGGGTTGCTGTTGCCTCTGTTGTCGCCTCATTGAGCCCAGAAATCCCCCGTGCCTCTTGCGTGTGCGCAGATGACGACCGATGCACTCGCTCTGATGGCAGTTGCCCTTGCAGAAGCCAGCCCAGGAGGGGTCCCGGGGAGCCAGGTCCCAGCCCTGCTCCGAGCCGTCTCGGCGCTGGCTGGGCCCGCGGCTTCCTCGTCGACATCACTCGTGTAGCGCCGGAGGCGGCGCCGTTCGGGGGCCTCGGAGTCTCTCCCTCAGCCTGGACGTGCTCCTGCCTCCTTGAGGCCGCGGCAGCAGCAGGCATTCCGACGTTCGCAGCGGCAGCCGTCGCGCCTTCCGCCGTTGGGGCGTCGCCTCGCACCCCAGTCGCAGCAGACACCGCCGCCGCCAGCACGGCCGGCGACACCGGCGCCGGTGACGCGGATAGCGCCGCCTCCGCAGTCTCTTCCGGACTCGCGCCCAGCCTCGTCCCCTCAGCCTCCGCCTGTGCAGCCCGCGGGGTGGCAGAGGGCGAAACTGAGCTGGCGTCAAAGGCAGCGGCAGAGGCGCCAGCAGACACCAGGACCGCAGGCACTCCAGCAGCCGCGACTCCAGACTCCTCACCAGCCGCCACCGCGGGCGGCGCAGCCGCCTCCAGCTCAATCTCCGCTCCGTCGGTTTCCTTTGCCCCTCCATCCGCAGCAGCATCGCTCCTCGGTGTACCATGTTCCTCCGTCCCCTCCTCCGCCCGCTCAGGTCCCTCAGTCTGTGTCGGGCCCCTCGTCATTCCATCAGTACTCATTCCAAGGCCCCCCTGTGCAGCACCCATGGGTTCCAGTGACGCCTCCTGCCCCGCCGCCCCCTCAAGCCGTGGTTCCTGGTCAGCCTCCAACTCTCGTCGAGCAGCGCGTGATGCACGTGGGGACTTGCTTGACGCTCTTGTCGTACGTGCTAGACCAGCTTCACGTGACTCTGGTGCAACAGGAGGTGCAGATCGGGGCAATGCAGCCAGCGGAGCAGACGGCGGCAGTGGCGGCAGCGGAGGAGTTGCAGCATTACCTCCCGCTGATTGGCTTTGTGCCGGGCTCCCCCGGGGCTGCCCTCGGGCCCGGCCCTGGAGCTTTGGCACGGCTTGCCGAGTCTGCCCAGGAGGACCCTCTCGACCTTGTAGCCGCTGCCGCGTCCGTCCTACGCTGGTTGGACGGGCGGCTTTGCTGGATCCTGGTTTAGTAGCTGGTGCCTTCCCTTTCTCTCTCTCTCTCTCTCTCTCTCTCTCTCTCTCTCTCTCTCTCTCTCTCTCTCTCTCTCTCTCTAATGGTCCGTATATTGATAAGCCAGAAGGGTACACACATGCAATGAGAGACAGCAGGTACTAACACGCAAGGTAACCTAGACTATCCAACCCCACTAAGTCACCTAGAGCTCAAGAAGAGGCTCAAGGATGGTAAACAGTCCCCAAGGTACAATTCCTGCCCTATCCCTCCTACAGGCGGGCTCTCTGCAGCCGCTGCCTCTCCTAACTTGATCATGAGACCCACGGATTGGGCCCTCTGCCTCTCTCTCTCTCTCTCTCTCTCTCTCTCTCTCTCTCTCTCTCTCTCTCGCTCTCTCTCTCTCTCTCTCTCTCTCTCTCTCTCTCTCTCTCTCTCTCTCTCTCTCTCTCTCTCGCTCTCTCTCCGGCGCGAGCCGCCGGTTTTGGGGAGTAAACTGAACTCACCAGTGAAGAATGAGCTCAAAAGGGTGCATCTAAGGACTATATACTATCTCTCTCTCTCTCTCTCTCTCTCTCTCTCTCTCTCTCTCTCTCGCTCTCTCTCTCTCTCTCTCTCTCTCTCTCTCTCTCTCTCTCTCTCTAATGGTCCTTGTATTGATTTAGCCGCAAAGTACAAGCATGCAGGTTTATAGAGGCCTAGGAAACAACCAACGCACCGGATCCTACCCACAACCTCCTCTAGAGCTCCAGGAGGGGCTCGACCACCGCAAAACAATCCCCCAGGTTCAGTTCCTGCCCAATTCCGCCTACCGGCGGGTTCTCTGCCGCCGCCGCCTCCCCGAGCTTGAGTAAGAGGCCTACAGACTGTGCCCTCTGAAGGGCCACCGACCATCTCTGTCTGAACTGGTGCAGAAACTTCGCGGCATGAAAGGATTTTGAGTCGGCGTTGAAGTGGCGCCGAGCCGCCATGTCTGCTAAGAGCTTCAGAAAAACAGGTACCTCGGCACAAGGGCGGCCGTAGGTTTCCACAGCCAGCGGGAAGAAGCTAACCGTATCTGGGCGGTTAGCGTAGTGCTGTATCTTTTTGTCGGCTTGCTCCCTTGCCGCCCACCCCCTGCCTTTCTGTGCTTCAGGGTCCCTTATGCTGATAGGGTCCGTGATGGTCACATCACAGACGTAGACTGCCCCGCTGCTACGGTCTGTCATGGTGAAGTCAGCGGTCTGCTCTTCAATGGGACAGTGGGCGGCTGATTCCCTGTGAACGATAAACCCCGCGTCCTGCGCCATGCTGACGCATGCGTCACGCAGTTCGTTGTGGGTATTGATGCGGTGCCTACCCGTGCCGCAGCGAAAGAGGTGATTTGGGAGGCGGGGGTCGGTGATAGGTGTGTGGTCAGAGCAGTCGCATTTCTTTGGCGTTGAGAAAGGGAGCCCGAGCCGAAAGCGAACGGAGTTGGCGAAATGTACCGGGCCTATTCGCCGGTTTGGGGCAATCGGAATCGTGGTTAGCCAGTCGCCGGTGCCGTACCCCGTCAGTGAGAACAAACGCTGCGTGTGGCCTGAAAGTGGGTTCGGTTTCATGCGCCTCGTGGCCTGCACCTGCATGGCGTATCTGCTGTCGTGCACCTTCAAACCGAGTACGTGTTGGAGTCGAGTGTCCGACCGCTTCAGTCGCTCCTGTTCTAAAATTTCACGCGCGTCTTTTGGCAATGCGGCTTCGCATTCGGTAAGCCATGTGTGCAGTGGTGTGGTGACATCCCGTGGTGAGAGCATCTGATTCCTAGCTCGGATCAGGGCACCAAATGGTTCTAGCGCGAGGGTGGAGAGAAAAAGCGCCGCCTGGGTGAAACTCGCCGTGTACCCATATACACCTTCGACTAACGGGTCTGTGAGGCCGATGCCTCCTAGTGATGGTGGCAGTGACGCCTGTGCCCATACTCGGGCCTGCTCGGTTTCGCACGTGGGGACGCGGATATCGCATGATAATAGGAGTGCGATGAGTAGGTCCCGTCCCCACTGGCTCCAAATATCGCGAGGGAGTAGGTGGAGAGGTGTCGTACGGGTGAGATAAGCCACCCGCCTGGAGATGCAACGGGTGAGTAGCAGGGCAGCTACCTGAGGGTCGGCTCGTTCAAGGAGGTGTAATGGCTTCGCCATTTCTTCTAGCTGGCTCGACAGGAATTTGGCTGCTCCTGAATCCGGCCCTAGATAGCTTCCAAGAAGCCGTACGCCTTCCCTCGAATACGGCACTCCGTGTGGAAGCTGCGCTGGCTCGACCGTTGACGCACTCCAGGCTGCACACTTATTTGGGTTATGTGCCAGGCCGATGTGGGCCAACTTGTCGGTAAAGAACGTGAACGTGAGAGCTAGCTGCAGAGGAGCACTTTATACTAGACTGGAGAGTGCTGGAGAGGCTAAGGACTAGCTCCTAGGGCCTCTCTCTCTCTCTCTCTCTCTCTCTCTCTCTCTCTCTCTCTCTCTCTCTCTCTCTCTCTCTCTCTCTCTCTCTCTCCTATCTCGCCGCTCGGTTAGGAGAAACAAATGAAGAGAACCGAACAATGAGGAGAGCTAGCTGCAGAGGAGCACTTTATACTAGATTGGAGAGTGCTGGAGAGGCTAAGGACTAGTTCCTAGGGCCTCTCTCTCTCTCTCTAATGGTCCTTTTATTGATATAGCAGTCAAGTACAGGCAGGCAAGTTATAGTGGCCTAGATAACAAGCATGCCGGTTGCAAACCTCGCCAATCTACAGCTCTACGAGGGGCTCAATCACTGCAAAGCAGTCCCCTAGATGCAACTCATCCCCAATTCCTCCCACCGGCGGGTTCTCAACCGCCGCCGCCTCCCCAAGTTTTAGCAGGAGGCCTACAGATTGGGCCCTTTGCAGGGCCACAGACCAGCGCTGCCTGAACTGGTGCAGGAACTTTGCAGCATAGAACGATTTAGAGTCGGCGTTGAAGTGTCGCCGAGCTGCAGTGTCCGCTAAGAGCTTCAAAAAGGCTGGGACCTCCGCACACGGGCAGCCATAGGTGTCCACAGCCAGGGGGAGGAAGGTCACCGTCTCTGGTAGGGAGGCATAGTGCTGGATTTTCTTGTCCGCTTGCTCCCGGGCCGCCCAGCCCCTGCCCTTCTGTGCCTCCGGGTCCCTTGTGCTGATGGGGTCGGTGATGGTGACATCACATACATAGACGGCCCCACTGCTTCTGTCCGTCATTGTAAAATCTGCCGTCTGTTCCTCAACGGGGCAGTGCGCTGAGGATTCTCTGTGAACGATGAAACCCGCGTCCTGGGCCATGCTGACACAGGCATCGCGCAGCTCGTTGTGGGTGTTGATGCGATGCCTGCCCGTGCCGCAGCGGAGAAGGTGATTCGGGAGGCGGGGGTCTGTGATCTCCGTGTGGTCCGCACAGTCGCAATTCTTCGGCGTGGAGAAGGGGAGGGCCAGCCGGAAACGTACGGCATTGGAAAAGTGAGTGGGCCCTATCCTCCTGTTGGCCGCAATCGGGATAGCGGTCAGCCAATCCCCAGTCCCGTACCCCGTCATTGAGTACATCCGCTGCGTATGTCCGCATAAGGGGTTCACCGCCATCTCCCTCGTCGCCTGCACCTGCGCCGCATATCTACTCCCATGCACCCTTAGCGCCAATGCGTGCTGGAGCCTCACATCGGTTCGCTCCAGCCGTTCTTTCTCCAGGACTTCTCGCGCATCGTCGGGTAACGCTGCTTCACACTCCGACAGCCACGTGTGAAGGGGTGTGGTGGTGTCAGCAGGCAACTGCATGTGGTCCCGCGCCTGCGCCAGCGCGCCCTCAGGAGCGCCGTCTAGTGATGCGATGAAAAGCGCCGCCTGCGTGAAGCTCGCTGCGAACCCGAAAACACCCTCGACCAGCGGGTCAGTAATGCCTATCCCTCCCAAAGACGGCGGCAGGGACGCCTGCGCCCAGACACGTGCTTGCTCGGTACGGCAGGTGGGGACGCGAAGGTGGCATGCTGTGAGTAGGGCCGCTAGCAGGTCTGTCCCCCACTGGCTCCAGGTTTCTCGCGGCAAAAGGGAGAGCGGTGTTGTTCTGGTAAGGTATGCCACACGCCTCGAAATGCAGCGGGTGAGTAATAACGAGGCTACCTGCGGGTCGGCTTTCTCGAGCAGTGGCAGGGGTTTGGCCATCTCCTCCAGCTGACCCGACAGGAACTGTGACGCCCCACTGTCAGGCCCCACAAAGCTTCCGAGCAAGCGAACACCATCCTGGGAGAATGGTACGTCGTGCGGCAGCAAATCCTTTACTGCTGCTTGTGTGCTCCAAGCTGCGCATTTCTGCGCATTATGCCGTAACCCCAGGTGTGCCAGCTGCTCGGTGAAATGGTTGAAGGCTGCTACAGTAGCCGTCGCCTCCCCCAGGAATGTGACGTCGTCGGCGTATGCCAGACACAGCACCTGGGGGTGTGCTGCAGCAGTGTCGCGGAGTGTAGTGTGCATACCTGCCGCAAACAGTAGTGGGCCAAGTGGGTCCCCTTGGCGCACGCCCCGTTCGCTGATCAGTGGGTCCGATCCAAAATTCGCGTCGACGAATAATTTCGACGGGTTACCGTATGTCAGTTTCACCAGCGGCAGTAGTGGCGACAATTCTGGTCCTTGTAACGCTGTCGCGATGGCTTGCCGTGAAATACTGTTGAATGCATTTGAGATGTCGGTTTGCAGCACGAGGCTGTTGGGAAGCTTGTCCAGATACGCCCGTGCCACGTGGATGACTGCCTCGGCTCCTCCAGGCACGGCTACGCCATACTGTAGAGGTAGGAAAAAGGCCCGCGCGGCCTCTCCCATGGCTGCGAGGGCTGCTTTGGCAGTCAGCCGCGTGATGCATTCGCCAATGGCGATTGGTCGAGCCCCCCCACCGGGTTTGGCCAGGGCAATGAGCCGTGAAGCTGTCAGAAGGTCCGACACCGGTGCTGGAAGGTTGCCCCCCAAAATGGTGTTAACCAAGGCGTGCAGATGGGTGCTAACTCGTCTATTCGTGATTGCCGCGTCGCGCATGTGTTCGAATGTCGTTCCCGATGGCCCAGCACCGACCCCATTTTCACACCTTCCCAACAGTTTGGCGAAGTCAGCCTGGGTGATGAACAATTTTGACTCGGGCGAGGGTGGCCACGTCGTCTCCCCTGCTTCGGCTGGCGGGTGTTTCTGTCGAAGCTCCTCCAGAATTTCCGGAGTTGGGGTGCAGACCGGCGTTGACTCCAACGCCAGCACAGCGCGTCGTAGGCTACCCCGTTTCGCCAGGCCCTCGGCCCTGCTGATGACCCCGGTTGCGTCGGGCTTGTGACGTGGAGGCGTGGGAGTGTTGACTGCTTCGATCGCATCCTGGTACAGTTGACCCCACTCGCCACGTTGGAAGGCTCGGAGCCGGGCCTTGATCTGGGGCCAGTTTGGTTTCCGTGGCGAGGTCTGGCGAAGCGTCAGACGTGGCAGAAATAGGAGTAGGCGCCAACCTGCCTCTCCTTCCGGGTTTCGTGACAGGTTGAGTAACGGGGTTAGCAGCGCCAGCGAAAACAACTGGCACAAATTGGGCGGTAACCGCCTTGCCAGGGATGGTTGTCGACTATCGCAGAGGGCTGGGATATCCCAGTTCTCGACGCCAACGAACAGATCTGCTCGCGTCGCCAACTCCTCTGGCGTAAAATAGCGCGGGCGATTGGGATTGTCTCGCACCGATGCCCCTGCCGTCGCGGCCCGATTTCTCCCGGTGCGGCTCGGCCTTGCTTGTGATGGTGCGGTTGGAATTTCGCCCGTACGATTGCCATCGGACGGTCCAGCCGCGGTGGTCGTTCCCTCTCCTCGGGACCGCCTTGTTCTCGCTCCTGTCCTTCTCCCATTCTCCTCTACCCCTTCCTCTGCTTCTGACCCTTCCTCCGTACTGGATGGCGTTGGCTCTTCTCTATAAGAGGGGTCATTTTCTTCTTCGTCATTAAGTAGCCTAGTTAAAGCCCTTCTGGCCTCCCTCTGATAGCCATTTTCTGGCCCACCTCCTCGACCGCTACCTGCTGCCCGCCCATCGCCTCGCGCTTCCTGTCCTCGCGATGGTGATTGCTGGTGTGACTGATTATTCGCCAATGCGCGTTGGCGCCGCGTCGGTTGTACTCGAAAGGCCGTCGTCTGCCTCAGGAGCGAGGACCGAGGCGACGGGTTCCCCGCCACTGTCTGTTCTGCCGCCCGGCCTAGTAGCCGCTGAAAAGACTCCTCCCCTCGTATCCGCACGTCCTCTCGTCGTGAACGGGGTTGAGCCGTCTGCGCCGATGGTTGCTCCTCCCGCTCCGCCTGTCGCCCCCTCTCCGCCTGTTCTCCCTGTTCCTGCCGTGCCGCTGGCGGCATCTGCTCCTGCCGGGGGGGTCGCCGCTCATCCTGTCCCAGGGCCTGGCGTTCCAGCTGCACCTGCCGGTGCTGTCCCCGGCGTGCCGATGCTGGCGTCTGCTTCTTCGTCGCCTGCGGTGTCCGCCACCACTGGCGGCCCGCCCTCGGTGGTTGCTCTTCCGAGCGCGGATCAGTCTCCTCCCGTTCCACCGCCTGCGGCTCCGGTTGTTCCGCCGTCTCGTCCCCCGTCGCCTGACCGCCGCTTGTCCCGGCCCCATTCTCCCGCGCCACCGCAGGAGCGCGAGACGTCTCGGCGCCGGCGGAACTCCCCCCGGCGCTACCAGCAGCAGGCCCAGTGGCCAACGCACTCGGGTGGCAGTCGGGGATGGCGGGGCCCCACGGGGCGCGGTGGAGGCGGGTCGTATCGGCCGCCAGTGACGCTGGCGGACCTCCAGCGCGAGGTGTCTCGGGAGGTGTCGCGTGCCGTACGTCAAGGGAGGGCAGCGCCGGGCCAGAGCAATTCGCGGCAGGCTGCTCCGGAGCCCGTTGCTCCTCGTTCGCCTGTGCATCATGTAGCCCCTCCGCCTGCTGTTGCTCCTCTTCCTCATGTCCCTGCCCCGTCCGTTCCTTATCCTTCTGTTGCGACGCCGGCGACTGGCTCCCGCCTTCATCTGCCACCTGTTCCGCCTGTCGCGGGGGTAGAGTTCGTGGCGGCGGGTAGTGGCGCGGATGCGGCTCCGAACGCTGCTGATGCGTCTCTCCGGTTCCTGGCGGCGGCTCTGCTGCCTCCGCAGACGCGCGTTCCTGAGACCACGCTTGGTCAGCTTCACCGTCTCGCGGAGAGCCTGCATGCTTTGCTTCTGATTCAAGTGCTTGCGCACTCGTCTCTCCCTGCTGTCCCGCCCGAGTCCTTTCGCAGCCACCTGCGTGACCCGTGCCTCGACGCGGCTGACCAGCTCGCGGAGCTGCTGGCGCCCGTGCTGGCTGCGCCCGCAGAGGGAGGCGCTGCTGCCGCGGGACAGCTTGGTGAGGCTGTCCGGAGCTTGAAGCGGCACTTGCGCGCTGGATCTGGAGCCGCGGCGATCGGCGCAAGCACAATTGTGGTCCGGGAGCTGTGGCGCTCCCTGACGGGCATTCTCCATGCCCTTGGAGCTCACCGCTTGTAGGCGCGGGCTCTTCTTGCGCTGTTGGGGCAGCTTGCACGGCTTGACGCGTACGGGATGTGGCGGCTGCGTGCTCCGGGAGCTCACCGCTGCTAGTTGCGGGCTCCTCTTGCTCCATGTATCTCTTAGGCCTGTTTGGTGTGATGCATGCTTGTATATTTTCCTATACTTGCTTATGTCCCTGCTTTCCTTGCCGCCCCTCACGCGCGGCCGAAGGCCGCGCAATCGAGCGTCGGCCGCCGAAGGCGGCCGGCGCGAGCCGCTCGGTTAGGAGGGCACATGAACTATGAAACGAATAATGAGGCACTAGGAACAGATCCTAGGGCCTTTATACTAGGCTGGAGGGGGGCTGGAGAGGCTAAGGACTAGCTCCTAGGGCCTCTCTCTCTCTCTCTCTCTCTCTCTCTCTCTCTCTCTCTCTCTCTCTCTCTCTCTCTCTCTCTCTCTCTCTCTCTCGCTCTCTCTCAGCCGCTCGGTTAGGAGGGCACATGAACTATGAAACGAATAAGGACTAGAGGCTAAGGACTAGCTCCTAGGGCCTCTCTCTCTCTCTCTCTCTCTCTCTCTCTCTCTCTCTCTCTCTCTCTCTCTCTCCCTCTCTCTCTCTTGCTCTCTTTGCTAATACTCCTCTCATGGCATCCGTCCCTCTCGTCTCTCCTCACCTTTCCTCCTCCTCTCTCCCTCTGCCCCTTCTTATATGCCGCCACTCCTCTTCCTAGAGCTGCAAAGCAATTGCTGTCGCTGCACATGTAGCCAGTGCATCTGCTGATGTTGCGCTTCCCGCAACTAAGCATCTGTCGCCCTGCCTGTCAAACTCATATGCTATAGTCTGTGTAGGCTGTAGTGGGGTAGACAATATGGGGTACAACATTTCTAGGTTTTCTACTTGTAACCACATCTCACCTAGTCAATTCATTCCTCATTTCTTCACATGGTATAGAGCAGGTTCCCTAGTGGGAACGCTTCCTAGGGACCACCACTTGAAAATCAAAATCAAAAAAAAAAAAAAAAAAAAAAAAAAAATCTGACTGGAGCGCGAGTCGCCCCTGCCCGAGGCGCGCCCCGTGGGCCGCCCTCTTGTCACGTCCCCTGCCCTTAGCAGCCCGTCGCGCCCTCCTAGAGGCGCCACCCCTAGCGGCCCCGTCGCCGCCCTTCGCGGCCCGTCGCCGCCCCTCGCGGCCTCGTCGCCACCCTTCGCGGCCCCGTCGCCACCCCTAGCGACACCGTCGCCGCCCCTTTCGGCCCCGTTGCCGCCCTTCGCGGCCCCGTTGCCGACCTTTGCGGCCCCGTCGCAATCCCTAGTGGCCCCTTCACCGCCCTTCTTGGCCCCTTGCGGCCCCTTTGCGGCCCCGTCGCCGCCCCTAGCGGCCTCGCCGCCGCCCCTAGCGGCCGCGTCGCCGCCCGTAGCGGCCCCGTCGCCGCCCTTTGAGGCCCCTCGCGGCCCCTTCTCGGCTCCTCCGCCACCAGCAGCAGCCGCCACCAGCAGCAGCCGCCGCAGGCCGCCAGCAGCAGCCGACAACAGCAGACACCGCAGACAGCAGCGGCGGCCGCCACCAGCAGCAGCCGTCGCCGCCGACAGCTGCGGCTGCCGCCACCACTGACAGCAGGAGCTGCCGCCGCGGTCGCGGCTCTGTCCATGCCGACGCGCCTCAGCCCTACCCCACTGCTTGCCGGCGCCTACCTACCAGCCCTGGTGAGAGAACTGCCGAGCCACGCCTGCTACTGCTGCCCCTAGCCTGCTGCCACTGCTGTCATGGCTACCCCTAGCGTTCTAGTTTTTGATGCTAAGGGTCGGGCTGTTGACTTTGAGGTCTGGGTCGATGATCTACAGCTTTTCCTACAGTGCGATAGGAAGGACGGTCTCTCACTGTTCGATCTCACGTCTGGCGCCTCTACTGCCCCTGTTGCCGATGCTCACAACACTGTTCGCTCACAGTGGGCCACACGCGACGCTGCTGCCCGTCTTGCTGTGCGTAGTCACTTGCCGTCCACTGAGCGCGCGCACTTTAGTCAGTAAAAGAGTGCTAAGACCTTGTACGATGCTGTAGTTGCCCGCTACTCTTCCCCTGTCATTGCTGCCCGTAGCCGCCTCATGCTGCCGTACCTGTTTCCTGACCTCGCCGCCTTTCCCACAATCGCTGACCTCATTACGCACCTTCGCACTAGTGACACCCGCTACCGCGCTGCGCTTCCTGCTGAGTTCTGCGCCAAGAACCCCCCCCCCCATGTACATCACCCTCTACTACATAGTCACCCGCCTCCCTGACTCCCTTCGCTCAGTCAGGGACCACTTCCTCTCTGTTTGCCCCACCACACTCACCGTTGACCTCCTCGAGGAGCGCCTCCTGGCAACTCAGAAGAGTATAGTCGCTGTAGGAGCCTCTCGTGGTGACCCTCGAGCCCCCTTCTTTGAGGGGTGCTCCCCCTCCCCCCTTTTGCCCTCTGTTGCCTCTGCTGCTGCTGCCGACTTCGTTGGCACCGAGTCGGTCAGCGTTGCGTCTGCCCCTAGTGGGAGAAGCCGCACCGGCAAGGGCAAGGAGGGCAAGGGCGCTGGAGGGGCTGGCAGGGGCGGTAGAGGTGGTGGTGGAGGAGGCGGAGGGAGTGGGGGTGGTGGTGGGAGTGGTGGCGGGAGTGGGGGCTTCGGTGGCGGCGGTGGAGGCGGAGGCGACAACGGCGGTAGCGGTGGGAGCGGAGGAGGAGGCGGTGGCGGCGGTGGCGAAGGTGGCGGCGGCGGAGGTGCAGCTGGTCGGGGTGGCTCTGCACAGCGGAGCTGCTTCGGTGGTGGTCAGCGCCAGCAGCATCAGCGCACTCGTGAGACCCCACCCCCCCAGCAGCTTCGTGAGTGGTACGCTGCGCGTCAGCGGGGTGAGGGTGCTGATCCTTGTGCCTACGTCCTGCGTACCGGCGACAGCACTTGTCAGCAGTGCGGTGACCCGCACACCACCCAGCGCTGCTTCCGCCGCCTGACGAACGCTTGGCTTTTCTTGTTCCTTGACGCCACTGAGATTCCCCGCTGGGGTGAGCTGCTTAGGTCTGGGGTTGCTATCTTTGATCTGAATTATGATGCCATTCTTGCTGCCATGTATGTTGTGTCTACTAGTGATGAGGGTGATTGTTACCTGTCTGTCCCGCCTGACCCAGGCATTGAGGCTGCTGCTCTAGGTGCTGGTTGTTGTGTGATGCAACCATATGCATTCACGTCTGTCTGCCTCCCATCATATGTTTGTGCGTTGCATGCGTGGTGTGAGCGTGTGCAAGAATTTGTGTTTGATGTGGTTTGGTTTTTCAGAGTGAGTGTATGTTATTTGGCTTGAGCAGATATCTGAAGTGATTCCTCTACTCAAGAGCTTTCCGACGAACCAAGAATCGTCGCGATCGGAGCACAACCAAGAAAGTTACGAACATTGGAGTTCGTATGCTTATATATTTTGGTTGCAGCTACTTTGGGGAGTTGTGGCATTGACTCAATATGGGGTACAGACTTGTGGGGGTTGGGAAATTCGAACCCATCACTGTAGATGCTGCCAAGAGGTTGGGTGAAGCCAAAGCAGGTTGGTAAGTGTGGCCAAGTTGAGGTGAGGTGGATGGCATGGGTTGGAAAGTGACAAAGGTCAAAGTTTGTTGCCTATGGGGAAGGGAATTGTGTGGCATGGAGTTTTCCTTGGTTGGGGACTCTCCCTTGGGACCTTCCCTCTCGTCCTCCTTTTTCCTCCTACCTGGTTTAGTGCTACTCTAACTCTCTTGTGTGCAACTCTTGTGAACTTGTGAAACTATTGTGAGTGAATTTAATTTCTATGTGGCAGCATACCCCCTGGTGCGCCGAGAAGCATAACTCGAGATTTACTCCACTTTTCGATACGATTCAAATTGGGAATGATATCCACAAACAAGGGCTATAACATACTCGAGTTTGAGACGATTCTAACAGTGCACTTTTCGTCGACAACGTTTCTTGTGAAGTCGCGGTTTCTGTCCAGAATTTCAAGCCAACGATTTTGAGAAATTTAGGCTCCTAATCTTCACAGACTCGATCCTTAGTCTCTAACAAGTGGTATCAGAGCTGATTAAGGACTTTGTGGAGAGTCTACTGAAGTGTGAAGACCATCCTAGACCCACCATGGCCTGTGGGCGTGCCTAAGTGGAGTTCTGGAGGTTGAATGTGACTTCCGCTAAGGGGAAACTCTGCCGAAATTTCGTTGGCGCCGACAGTTGTGAAGATTGTGTGGATCTACATATTGACCAGCAAAAGGGGGAGCTGAAACCTCTGATTGGGAGAAGAGGAGATGAGTCAAGGGAGTGGAGAAGCAGCTGAGAAGAAGAGTGAGCCGCCACCATCCAAGATTGAGGCATTGGATGGCTCCAACTATGAGGAATGGAGTGGGCGGATGAGGAGCGCCTTCAAGCGCTACAAGCTGCTAAAATTGGCTATGGGAGAAGAGAAGATGCCGGAGGAAGGAGATGCCCGCGATCGGTGGATTGAGCGGAGCGCGGTGCTGTACGACTTGATTCTACAGTCGGTCAACAACGACATGTTCCAGCATATCAAGGATTTGGTGGAGCTCGATGACTCGGGACCGAAGGCGTGGAAGCTGCTACGCGACGTGGTTCAACCCAACACGCTGCCGATGGTGATCGTATTGGAGAAGGAGTTGGCTGCCCTCTCCATGCGGCCGGGAGATGATGTGAAGCCGGTCCTTGACAAGATCAAGGACACCTATGCGAGGATGGCAGCGGCGGGCAGCGAAGTGTCGCAGATGCAACAATGCACCAAGATCATCTCGGTGCTCGACAACTCGTGGGACAACCTCATCCCCACCCTCAACGTTCAGCAGGACAAATGGACGCCTGAGTGGCTACGGCAGCAGATCCTGCAGGAGGACTTCCGCAGGCGCCACACTGGAGGTGGTGCTGCCAACAAAACTGCTGAGGGGTATGGAGCTGCAGGAGGCAGCAGAGGGAGAGGGGGAGGGAGAGGCCGAGGCCGTGGGAGAGGCTTTGGCAGAGGGAGAGGCCGAGGTGACTACAATGAGGGGCATAGGAGCTCTGGTGGCAGGGGGAGTACCCGAATGGAGGGTGCGTGCTGGTACTGCAAGAAGGCTGGACACCCATGGTTTAAGTGTTTCAGCCGGCCTGAAGGATGGGCGCCTCCAGGCATGAAGCCGCCAAGTGGTGAACGTGCACGAGGTGGTGCTGTGCAAGGTTCAGGTGCACAAGGTGATGGTGCACAAGGTAAAGCCGACCCTGGGATGTTCCTCATGGTTGAGGACGTGCAAGGGAGTGGGGGTGATGTGGGTTCAGTTGGGAAGGTTGTGATGCACCCCCTCACTCACTGGGTGATCGATTCAGGTTGCACGAGTCACATGACTCCACGGGCAGATTTGCTTGATGAGGTGAAGCCCCCTGGGAAGATAAAGTTTGTGGCTGCCGCTTCAGGTGCCTTGCTCCCTGTGATTGGTGTTGGGAATGCCAAGGTGATGGGAGCTAATGGGGGGCTTGTGGGGCTGGGAAATGTGCTGTTGGTTGAAGGTTTATCCGCTAACCTCCTCTCTGTGCGCCGGCTGCAGAAAAGCAAGGCCAAAGTTACGTTCGGCCCAACCTGCTGCCGTGCAAAGCTTGGGAAGTTGCTGCTGTGAAATTTGGAGGAGAAGAGCAGCTGCATCAAGGACTTGTGGCAGCTGCCCATCATCCCTTGGAAGGGGAAACCACCAGCAACGGCAAAGGCAGCGGCAGCGGCTAAAGCAACTGCGGGAGGAGAGGAGACTGCACCAACTGATGGGGCCCTGGATGCAGTCAAGAAGGTGCAGCAGCCACAACAGCCACATGGTGAGGTGCTTGCTGGTGTGGATGTGACAGCTGCATGGGCAAAGGCTTCATCTGGGAGTGGTGAGGCTGATTGGGAGACGTGGCATGAGAGGCTGTGCCATGTGAACATTCCTATGCTGCAGAAGTTGGTAAAGGATGGGTGCTTGAAGGGGCTGGAGGTGAAGGGGGGAGCAAAGGAGATTGGGAGCTGCCCTACCTGCCTTGAGACCAAATTCACGAAGTTTTCCTTCAGCAGCAGCACAGGACCAGCAAAGGCACCACTTGCACTAGTGCACATGGATGTGGTGGGCCCCACGAGGGCCCTTTCTCTCTCGGGCAGCCGCTACTTCTTGACAATTGTGGACGACCACACGCGTGCGGTGTGGGTGTACCCTCTCAAGACTAAGGGGGAGGTGGCAGCGGCTGTTCTTAAGGAGTGGATGCCGAGAGCACAAAGGGAGAGCGGACACAAGGTGAAGGTGATCCGCACTGACAACGGAGGAGAGTTCATCGGCGCTGATTTTGAGAAGGAGCTGAAGCGGAAGGGGATCCAGCATCAGCTCACAGTGCCTTACAACCCTCAGCAGAATGGCGTGGCTGAGCGGTTCAACCGGACCCTGCAGGAAGGTGCTCGCACTCTCCTTGGGCGTGCAGGGCTGCCGGATCCGTTTTGGGTGACAGCACTGCGGCAGGTCGTTGTTGTGAAGAACCGGGTGCTGGCGACTGTGGGGGACAAGCAATGGGTCCCCTACACCAAGTGGTATGGGAGTGTGCCTGCAGTCAACATGCTGAAAACTTATGGCTGTATGGTGGTGTTTCATGTGCCTAAGGAGAAGAGGGGAAAACTGGAAGCTTCTGGGAGATGGGGTGTGCACTTGGGGCTTGCAAAGGATCACAAGGGCTGGCTGATTTGGGACTTGACCAGCCAGCAGCTGACTGTGTCGAGGGATGTGAAGTTCCTTGAGTCCTTGTACTACAAGGAGTGGAAGCAGCAGCAGCAGAAGCTTCCCACTACACCGCTGATCATTGAGGCTGATGAGGTGCAGCGGCCTTCGAGGCAAGTGCAGGTCACTGTCTCAGAGGAGGAGATTTCTGGGGTGACTGAGGATGGGGGAGAACCTGAGGTGGAGGAGCAGCAGCAGCAGCAGCAGCAGCAGCTGCAGCAGCAGCAGCCGCAGCAGCAGCAGCAAGATGCTCCACAAGGTGCCGCACGTCCGGCTGACCGTCCTAGGAGGGATGTGCGCCCTCCTAACCGGCTGACCTATGCGAGCCGTGGCACGCCAAGTGTGGTACCGGCTGGAAGTGTGGCTGAACAGATGGATGAGGATGAGATAGCGTATTGCTATGATGCTGCAATGAGATGGTTTGGTGGATAGTGTTTTGAAACAGACACTGCAGAGGGTGCTACAGATTTGAGCAAAGAGGAGATGTTGGAAGTGGGATGTTGGAAGGAGATGATTGTCCATTGGGATGAGTGTTGGAAGTGAATGAAGCTTGCGGGAATGAGTGTGCATTGAGGGCGCATGCTTGAGTTATGGCATGTGGGATGATGGCTGGCAGCCAGAGGGGGAGTTTGTTGTGTGATGCAACCATATGCATTCACGTCTGTCTGCCTCCCATCATATGTTTGTGCGTTGCATGCGTGGTGTGAGTGTGTGCAAGAATTTGTGTTTGATGTGGTTTGGTTTTTCAGAGTGAGTGTATGTTACTTGGCTTGAGCAGATATCTGAAGTGATTCCTCTACTCAAGAGCTTTCCAACGAACCAAGAATCGTCGCGATCGGAGCACAACCAAGAAAGTTACGAACATTGGAGTTCGTATGCTTATATATTTTGGTTGCAGCTACTTTGGGGAGTTGTGGCATTGACTCAATATGGGGTACAGACTTGTGGGGGTTGGGAAATTCGAACCCATCACTGTAGATGCTGCCAAGAGGTTGGGTGAAGCCAAAGCAGGTTGGTAAGTGTGGCCAAGTTGAGGTGAGGTGGATGGCATGGGTTGGAAAGTGACAAAGGTCAAAGTTTGTTGCCTATGGGGAAGGGAATTGTGTGGCATGGAGTTTTTCTTGGTTGGGGACTCTCCCTTGGGACCTTCCCTCTCGTCCTCCTTTTTCCTCCTACCTGGTTTAGTGCTACTCTAACTCTCTTGTGTGCAACTCTTGTGAACTTGTGAAACTATTGTGAGTGAATTTAATTTCTATGTGGTAGCATACCCCCTGGTGCGCCGAGAAGCATAACTCGAGATTTACTCCACTTTTCGATACGGTTCAAATTGGGAATGATAGCCACAAACAAGGGCTATAACATACTCGAGTTTGAGACGATTCTAACAGTGCACTTTTCGTCGACAACGTTTCTTGTGAAGTCGCGGTTTCTGTCCAGAATTTCAAGCCAACGATTTTGAGAAATTTAGGCTCCTAATCTTCACAGACTCGATCCTTAGTCTCTAACACTGGTGAGGCTGCTGCTCTAGGTGCTAGTGCGTCTGCTGCCCCAGGAGCTGGTGAGTCTGCTCTCTCAGGTACCACGTCGGCTCAGGCCTTACACACCTTCACCCTTGACTCGGGTGCTTCCCGCTCCTTCTTTCGAGACTACACCACGCTTACGCCGCTTCGTCGGCCGGTTGCGGTCTCTCTGGCGGACCCCTCTGGGGGTCCTGTCCTTGCTAGCTTCTCCACTGTCTTACCGTGCCTGGCAGCCCCCTCGGGCACCCTGTCAGGTCTCTACCTCCCCTCGTTCTCTAAGAACTTTGTGAGTGGAGCTGATCTAGACGATAGGGGGGTTGACCAGTTCACTCCCGCGAGTCAGCGGGTGACCCACTGCACGTGTGCTCGGACAGGCCGACACTTGGCCACGTTCACCCGTCGGCCGGGGTTGAGCCTGTACACACTGACTACTAAGTCTCCTCCGACTGCTGAGTCTGGTCAAGTAGTTGCGTCAAGTCAGGAGTTTGCCGCGGCGTCCAGGTCTGGTCCTGAGTCTGCTCCCTGCTCATGTCGTCTCCTGTCCCACCAGACTCGCCTCTGGAACCACCGCCTTGGTCACCCCTCCCTGCCTCGTCTTCGAGGCATGGCCTCCCGTGTCCTTGTCTCTGGTCTCCCCCGGTCCCTCCCTCCCCTCCCTCCGGGGCCTACCCCTACCTGCGCTCCCTATGTCGAGGGGCTGCAGCGCGCCGCCCCTCACTCCTCCGAGTTTTCTCCGACAGAGGCTCCACTTCAGACTCTTCACATGGTCGTGTGGGGCCCCGCCCGCGTCCGTGGCCAGGGTCACGAGCGTTACTTCCTGTTGGTGCTTGACGACTACTCGTGTTACACCACAGTGTTCCCCTTGCGAGCAAGGGTGACGTCACTGCGGTGTTGATCGAGTGGATCCGCGCAGCTCGTCTCCAGCTCAAAGAGAGTTTTGGCTCGGACTTTCCTGTTCTCCGTCTGCACTCGGACAGAGGCGGGGAGTTTTCCTCTACCCTTCTTGGAGCCTTCTGTCATGCACAGGGCATCCGCCAGACCTTCACACTTCCAGCCTCTCCACAGCAAAATGGGATTGCTCAGCGCCGCATTTGCATGGTCATGAACGCCGCTTGTACGTCCATGATCCATGCGGCTGCTCCCCATTTTCTGTGGCCATTTGCAGTTCAGTACGCCGCGCATCAGCTCAACCTTCAGCCCCGGGTCTCCTTGCCAGAGACCTCCCCCACCTTGCGGTGGACGGGGAAGGTTGGCGATGCGTCTGTGTTTCGTGTCTGGGCATCTCGGGCGTTTGTCCGCGACTTGTCTGCGGACAAGCTGTCCCCCCATGCTGTTCCCTGCGTCTTCCTTGGTTTCCCCCCTGACGCGCCTGGTTGGCAGTTTTACCACCCCACCTTGCGCCATGTTCTGTCCTCCCAGGACGTCACATTTGACGAGTCGGTGCCTTACTACCGTCTCTTCCCCTACCACACTGCGCCCCTCCCTCCGCCGCCGCTCTTCCTTGCGCCAGGTCACCCCCCGGTAGACCCTCTCCCCCCTCAGGGTCCTGCCCCGTCAGGTGTGTCCCAGGTAGACGCAGTCGAGCCAGTCAAGGTAGCTGTTGACTCTGGTACTGCTAGGGGTGCTGAGTCTAGGGGTGCGGAGCCTGGGGGTGCGGAGTGTTGGATGCACGTCATTCTGAGTGCATGTCATCCTAACGTCCCGACGAGTGCTCGTGCTATTTGTGCTTGCATGATTTGCATGATCGTATGTCATTGTGCATGGCTGTTGGATGTTATCATCTTTGTGTTTTTTCTCCCAACAACCCCAATGGAGCGTGGATTACATTCGCGCGCGCATCCTAGAGGAGGACTTGCGGTGGCGGAGTGTGGAGCGCTCGGAGGAGGGGGCTGGCTATGGAGTTGGAGGTGGAAAGAGTGGCTTCAAGAAGAAGTGGAAGGGCAAGAACAAGGATAACCCTAAGGAGGATGGCGGCGGGGGTCAAGGGGAGGTGTGCTTCTACTACAAGAAGCGCGGACATCGTTGGCGGAAGTGCTACCAACGACCCAAGGATTGGACCCCGCCTTCATCAAGCAACCAGCATGGTGGCACGAGGAGTGGGGGAGTCATGGGAGCTAGTGGAGAGGAGAAGGAAGAGGAGAAAGGTGGCAAATCTGAGGAGCGGAAGGCCGGGTTCTTCTTCTTCGTGAACGAAGGCGCAACCGACCACGCTATGGCTGCCAAGGTTCTCCTACACCCCCTCACCCATTGGGTGATTGACTCCGGGAGCTCTTGGCACATGACTCCTCGTGCGGACCTACTTGATGAGATTCAGCCCGCACCCATCTCTACAGTCACATCCGCGACGGGCGCCAAGGCCAAGGTCATGGGCATGGGATGCGCCAAGTTCATGGGAGCGGATGGAGAGCTCGTGGGGCTGAAGAACGTGCTGTGGGTGCCGGACTTGTGTGCGAACCTGATTTCTACCGGCCGGTTGGGAGATGCGGGTGTGAACACCGAGACGATTGGCTCGGAGCGCTATCGTGCCTACAACGATGAGCGCCTCATTTGGGACCTGCAGTGGAAAGGAGATGTCCACAAGCGGATGTGGCAGATCCCGGTCCTCCCTTGGCGGAAATCGGGCAAGGCGGCAGCGGCAGCATCTATGGAGGAGAGCGTCACCGAGGAGGAGCAACAAGGTGTGCAAGGAGAGGAGCTGATTGGAGGAAGCGCGGCGGTGAAGGCGTCGGCTACCTCAGGCCAAGCGGATTGGGAGACTTGGCATCGGTGGCTCGCACACGTGGCTGTTTCTACATTGGAGGTCATGCACAAGGAGAAGTGCGTGCACGGCCTCCAACTGCAAGGAGATGGCGCTCACTATGGGAGTTGCGAGGCGTGCATGCAAAACAAGTTTGCGCGGTTCCCGTTTCCACGTGCGGAGGGATCAGCGAAGGCACCATTGGAGGTGGTGCACATGGACCTGGTGGATCCTATGAGGACTGAGGGGACTTGGGGAGTGCTGTACTTTCTCACCATGGTGGACGAATGGAGCCGTTTCATGTGGGCACGTCCCTTGTCCAAGAAGAGCGATGCTGCAGCGGCAATCAAGGAGGATTGGTTGCCGATGGTGGAGCGGCAAACGATGCGGCTGGTGAAGGTGCTGAGGAGCGACCGAGGTAGAGAGTTCCTTGGAGCGGAATTCACCAAGTTCCTCAAGAGAAATGGCATCCGACATCAGCTGACCTGCCCTGGAACACAGCAGCAGAACGGCATTGCTGAGCGTGCCAACCGGACCATTGGCGAGGCGGCTAAGACCTTGTTGGGGGCTGCTGGGATGCCCTACAAGTTCTGGCCTGATGCCGTTCGCCATGTCATCACGGTCAAGAACAGGGTCTTGACTCATGTTGGCGACAAGCATTTGGGTGCCGTACGAGCGTTGGCTTGGGAAGAAGCCATCTATTGACATGCTGCGTGTGTGGGGCTGCATGGGGCTTGTGATGGTGCCTAAAGAGCAGAGGCACAAGCTGGAAGTTGCTGCTGTGTGGGCTGTCCATCTTGGGATGGCTTTTGACTCGAAGGGGTGGCTGATGTGGGACCCCAAGAGCAGGAAGTCGCTGGTCAGCCGTGACGTCAAGTTTGTGGAGGACGTCATGTACAAGGACTGGCAGCAGCAGCAGCAGGTGCAGATTGGCTTGCGTCTGCAGGAGATTGAGCAGTCTGCAGTGGAGGAGGTTCAGCTGCACCTTGAGGATCTCCCTGGGTCAGAGCTGACTAGTGACCACAGTGGCGGTGGTGAGCAGCAAGACGCTGGTCCTGCTGTGGAGGAGGGGTTGGAGGATGAGTCGGCACGTGTGGACTCACCATCTCAGCCCGAGCCTGCTGCAAACACCAAGGTCACCAAGAGGAGTGTGCAGAGAGGAGCTTCACCACATGGGCAGCAGACTGTAACCCGCGAGAAGAGAGTGGCAGCAGCACCCTCAAGGCTGAAGTATAGCCGTTTGGGAGGACCCGAGCAAGGTGCCATGGCGATTCAGGCGGATGAGGGAGAGGATGAGGAGATGGCGTTCTGTTTCTTCACACCCTTGCCTAGAGAACCAGCCACAGTGGAGGAGGCACTCAGTGGACCCCAAAAGGAGGAGTGGAAGGCTGCCATGGATGCGGAGTTCAACAGTCTCATTGAGAATGGGACTTGGGAGCTTGTTGAGTTACCCGAGGGGTGACGGCCGATCAGCAGCAAGTGGGTCTTCAAAGTGAAGAGTGGTGCTGATGGTGCGTTGGAGCGGTTCAAGAGCCGCTTGGTCGCCAAGGGGTTTCAGCAGAAGGAGAAGGTTGACTTTGGGGAGATCTTCGCTCCCGTTGCTAAGCCAGTGACATTGAGGACTTTGATGGCTGGCGCAGCTGTGAAGGGATGGCACGTGAAGCAGATGGATATCCCCACTGCGTTCCTCAATGGAATACTACTGGAGGATATCTACATGGGGCAGCCCGACGGCTATGATGATGGGACCAGCCGGGTGTGCAAGTTTAAGAAGGCCATCTATGGCCTTAAGCAAGCGCCTAGGTGTTGGTACGAGAAGCTGGAGGAGGTGCTGCTGGGTGGAGGCTTCAAGACGTCCCATGCAGATCACAGCTTGTTTCTTCTTGGAGAGGGGGAGCAGTTGCTTTTGCTGTTGGTGTATGTCGATGACATACTGCTGTTCTCACCCTCCATGGAGCAGATTGAGAGGACACAGAAGCTGCTGATGGACAACTTCAAGTGCAAGATGCTACTACTACTACTACTTGGGGCTGTAGATTGAGAGGGATGTTGAGAGGAGGTGGCTGAAGGTGCATCAGTCACACTACATCTCTGGTGTCATGGAGCGGTATGGTGTGACTGGGGGTCGCAGTGTGATGACACCGTTCCATGCGGGCTTCAAACTGAAGAAGGCAGCTGAGGATGATGATGTACTCGAGGATGAGCAGCAGAATGAGTACCAGTCACTCATTGGGAGTGTGATGTATGCAGCTGTGCATACGCGACTTGATGCTTCATTCGGAGTGGGGCAGCTGGCCAGAGTTGTGCAACGGCCCACTGTGGAGCAGTTGGAGGTGGCAAAGCGCTTGGTGCACTACCTTGGACCAACGGAATCTGTTGGTGTTCAGTTTTCAGCTGGCGGCCAGCTGAAACAGATTGGAGCAGATGGGGTCACGCCTGGTACCTTGAAGCTGTCTTACTTCACCGACGCCACATGGGCCTCAGAGGAAGAGGATCAGTCATCGGTTGGCGGCTTTGTGTGCATGGTCGGAGGTGGACCAGTGAGCTGGAGGTCCAAGAAGCAGAGTGAGATTGCTCAGTCTTCCGGAGAGGCAGAGTACATGGCGATGTACCATGCCATCAAGGAGATCGTGCTCCTGAGGAAGCTGCTGGAGGACATGGGAGCTGAACAGGAGGGACCTACACCACTTTTCTCCGACAGCGAGGCTGCTATTGGCATGGCCAATAATCCTATCCCGAATGGGCTGAACAAGCAAATGAAGATTAAGTGGCATTGGGTGAGGCAGATGGTGAAGGAGAGAGCTGTTGAGCTTCACCATGTGAAGGCTAACAAGCAGGCGGCAGATTTTCTCACAAAGAGCCTTCCCGAGAGCGCACATTGGAAGTGTGCTAAGATGTGCGGCATGGCATTGCACTAGTGTGGGCAGCAGTGTCGTGAGTGCTTCTGTGATTGTATGCATGAGAGTTTGCATTTGTGTGAGTGTGTGTGCATGCAGTCCATAAGTCTGAGGGGGGGTTTGTTGGATGCACGTCATTCTGAGTGCATGTCATCCTAAAGTCCTGCCGAGTGCTCGTGCTATTTGTGCTTGCATGATTTGCATGAGCGTATGTCATTGTGCATGGCTGTTGGATATTATCATCTCTGTGTTTTTTCTCCAAGTCTAAATGCTTGATCATGCAGGAGAAATCCAGAGCTTTCCAACGACACAAAGATCGCCTTATTCCGACCAAGATCGCCCAAGTTACAAGATTTCCAAGATTTGGATTTCTTATTACCTTTTGGGGTTATATCTAATTTGGGTGATTACTTGGGACATGACTATAAAGGGATCTTTGGTTGGGTGGTTAGGAAGCCAACTTTGACTTTTGGATTGGGGTGGCTAGAAGTTTCTAGCATGGGTTGCAAATGTTGCAACACCTAGGCAAAATCCAACTAGATTGGATTTTGCATGTGACACCTCAAGGACCTCATGATGAGGGTTGCATCCTTGCTGCTAGGAAGGTTCTTACCATCCTTCCCTAGCTCTTGGAGAACCCTTTCCCTCTCATGGTTCTCTTGGAGGTTCCCCAACTCCAACTTTCTATGCCTCTAATGCTTGTACTTCCTCCACCATTCTAGTCATACGGCTGCTGGACGTTTTTACTTGATTCTCACTCTACAGACCATCTTAACAACTGATTCAACTTGGAGATGGTAGCTAAGCCTAAGGCGCAACTTCCTATCAAGCGGATTTGCGTTTAGTTGAGTAATGAGTTCGTCGTAAGCTGTCAAAGTGACGGATCCTGAACAACACGGAGCCTGGGGGTGCTGAGCCTTGGGGGTGCGGAGCCTGGGGGTACGGAGCCTGGGGGTGCTGAGCCTGGGGGTGCGGAGCCTGGGTGTGCTGGGTCTGCTCGTGTGGCCTCTGGCAGTGCTGGGTTTGGAGGCCCTTCGGGTGCTTCGTCGAGGCGGGACCTACCCTCTCTACAGGAGCTGCGCGAGTGGTTTGCCCGGCGCTGGAGCCGTACTGCTGGAGCTGGAGGTGCTACTGTTGCTGCTGACCCTGGGGTCCGCACTGGAGTTACTGGAGCCACTGGTCCTAGAGGTGCTCGTACTGGTGGTACTAGACCTGCTGGGACTAGGCGTGCTGCTTGGGCTGCTGGAGTTGGTCCTGCTCGAGGTACTGCTGGAGCTGCTGACGGTAGTGGAGCTGGCTGTCCTGCTGGGATTAGTGCTGCTGGAGATGGAGCTGCTGGAGCTGCCGGAGCTTGATCTACTGGGGGTGTTGGCGCTAGAGGTGCAGCTGGTGCAGGTGTTTCTGAGGGTGCTGGAGTTGGCGCTATTGGAGCTAGAGGTGCTGGTGGTGCTGGTGCTACCGCTGGGGGTACTGGTGCTGTCCCTGCAAGTTCTGGAGGCGCTGCGCAGCCGCAACCATACCTCGTTCCGCTCCTTGAGCAGGTTCTTGGTCTCCCGCCCTCTGCTGGTCCTGCTCCTACCTTAGAGTGTCCACACCCTGTCCAGTCACAGTCACAGTTACAGCCCGCCTCCCCCCTGCCTGCTCCTTCTCCCTACACTGGTCCTACTGGAGGTCTTGCTGAGCATCGTGAGCCTGCGTCTCGTCTTGCGTCGCCTGCTCGTGCTGCTCGCTCTAGTAGTTGTGCTCCGCGTCTGCGTCCTCCTGCGATCCCAGGCACACACCAGATGGCACTGCGTCCTTCCACTGCTCCTCTGCGTTTCCCGTTGCCGTCTCCTCCAGAGTCCTCTCTTCCTGTTCTTGCTGACCCGGAGTCTGACTCTGTTCGAGCTGCAAGTCCTACTGTCACGCATCTCCTGGCTACTGTTGTCACTGACCCTTCCTTTGAGTCCACTGATGCGTCTGCCTTGGTTGCTCAGCTTGTCGACTTTGCTGCTCGCTGTCGTCTAGACTATGCCGCTAGTCTTGTTGGTGGGTCTGAGTCTATTTGTCCTCCGTCCGTTGGGGGTGAGTGGGCTCTTAGCACTGCATCCATGAGGAAAGGAAGGAGGAGTTCCAGAGTTTTGCTGTTCCTTTGCCTCATCTCGTGTCCACGCTGATTGCCCCTGAGGGAGACCCGGATGCACCAGACATCCGGACTCCTCGATCGTCTGCTGAGGCAATCGAGGGTCCCTACTCCTCACAGTGGCAGTCAGCCATGGACGCAGAGATGGCTTCCTGGAAGTCCACGGGCACCTACGTTGACGAGGTTCCTCCACCTAGGGCGAACATCGTCAGTGGCATGTGGATTTTCAGGGTGAAGCGGCCGCCGGGTTCTCCGCCTGTCTTCAAGGCGCGTTACGTGGCTCGAGGCTTCAGTCAGCGGCAGGGAGTTGGCTACTTTCAGACCTTCTCTCCCACCCCGAAGATCACCACTCTTTGGGTGCTGCTGCACATAGCCGCTCAGCGCGACTACGAGCTTCACTCTCTTGACTTCAGCACTGCTTTCCTACAGGGCAGCATGCACGAGGAGATCTGGCTGCGCCGCCCACCTGGCTTCACTGGGTCGTTTCCTCCTGGTACCGAGTGGAGCCTCTGGCGGCCAGTCTACGGTCTCCGCCAGGCGCCCCGTGAGTGGCACGACACACTAAGAACTACGCTAGCGGCTCTTGGGTTTGCTCCTTCTACTGCCGACCCGTCGCTGTTTCTGCGCACCGACACCTCTTTGCCGCCGTTCTACATCATCGTGTACGTCGACGACTTGGTCTTTGCCACTGCTGACACTGCTGGACTCGCCCACGTGAAGTCCAAGCTGTAGAAGAGAGACACGTGCACAGATCTGGGCAAACAGCGCAGCTACCTTGGCTTGTAGATCACCCGGGACAGACCACAGCGCACCATTACCCTGACTCAGTCACACATGGTGCAACAGGTCCTTCAGCGCTTCGACTTCACGTACTCCTCGCCTCAGGCCACTCCTCTGTCTACTCGCCACTCGCTCTCAGCTCTCCCTTTGGATGAGTCCGTAGAGCCGAGTGGCCTGTACCCAGAGCTTGTTGGCTGCCTCATGTACCTGATGACCTGCACTCGACCTGACCTTGCATACCCTCTTAGCATCTTGGCACGCTATGTTGCTCCTTGGAAACACCGACTAGAGCACATGGCTGTAGCGAAGAGGGTGTTGCGCTACTTGTGCAGTACGTTGGGCATGGGGTTAGTGCTTGGAGGGCGGCGTTCAGTGGTCCTCACAGGTCACACAGACGCTTCTTGGGCTGACGACCAGGCTACGCAACGGTCGTCACAGGGTTACACTTTCAGCCTTGGTTCCGGCTCTGTTTCGTGGCGGTCTACCCGCTCGTCTTCTGTTCTCGGCTCGAGCTGTGAGGTTGAGATCTACGCAGGGGCCATGGCTGCACAGGAGCTACGGTGGCTCACCTACCTGCTGACTGACCTAGGAGGGCCGCCTCGTTCTCCTCGAGTTCTGTACGTAGACAACAGGGCCATGCTGGCCTTGTGTCGGGAGCACAGACTGGAGCACAGAACGAAGCACATTGGTCTTCACTATTTCCTTGCTCGTGAGCTGCAGCAACGTGGTCAGCTGCGCCTTGCTTACGTGGCCTCTCAGGCCAACACTGTTGATATCTTTACTAAGGCACTTCCGCCTTGTGATCATCATTCTCTCGTTCTCATCTTCACAGGCGCGTGACCGAAGGACTAGCTGCACGAAGGGAGTCAGACTCTGGGTCAGCAAGAGTAGGAAGAGAGGACTCTGGAGGAGACAGCAACGGGACACGCAGAGGAGCAGTGGAAGGACGCAGTGCCATCTGGTGTGTGCCGGGGACCGCAGGAGGACGCGGACGTGCAGTATGACCACTAGTGCGAGCAGCACGAGCCGAAGGATTGTGCGGCTCGGTGGTTGGGCGTCTCGGCTGCTCGGCGGCTCGGCTGCTGGGCGGCTCGGCGGTCAAGCGGCTCGGTTGCAGGGCTGCTCGGCTGCTGGGCGGCTCGGCGGTCGGGCGGCTCGGCTGCTCTTGGTTTGGCTGCTCGGTGGCTCGGGCGGTGGGCGGCTGAGCGGCGATGGGGCCGTGGAAGGGCGGCGACGGGGCCGCTCAAAGGGCGGCGACGGGCTGCTGAAAGGGCGGTGACGGGCTGCTGGAAGGGCGGGCGGCGACGGGGCCGCTGAAACGGGCGGCGACGGGGCCGCTGAAGGGCGGCGACGGGGCCGCTGGCGGGCAGCAACGGGGCCGCGGAAGGGCGGTGTCGGGGCCGCGGAAGGGCGGGCAACGGGGCCGCTGTAAGGGCGGGCGGCGAGGCCGTGGAAGGGCGGCGACGGGGCCGCTGAAAGGGCGGGCGGCGACGAGGCCGCTGAAAGGGCGGCAACGGGGCCGCTGAAGGGCGGCGTCGGGGCCGCTGGAGGGCGGCGACGGGGCCACGGAAGGGCGGTGTCGGGGCCGCGCAAGGGCGGGCGACGGGGCTGCGGTAAGGGCAGGCGGTGAGGCCGTGGAAGGGCGGCGATGGGGCCGTGGAAGGGCGGCGACGGGGCCGCTGAAAGGGCGGCGACGGGGCCGCGGAAAGGGCGGCGCGACGGGGCCGCAAGGGCGGCGTGACGGGGCCGCAAGGGCAGCACGACGGGGCCGAAAGGGCAGCGCGACGGGGCCGTTAGGGGCCGTAAAAGGGGTCGCTAGAGGCCGCTAGAGGTGGAACGACACGGGGCGCGACTCGGGCAGGGGCCAAGCATGCTTTGGGCCAAGTCGGTGGGCCCTAGGAACAGTTCCCACGAGGGAACCAGCTCTATACCATGTGAAGATGAGAACGAGAGAATGATTGAACTATGAAACAGTTGGGTACAAGTACTAACCATAATTGGGTTGTATCTTTATGGGTTACCCCACTACAGCGTACACAAATGTATAAGCTATAATGTTCTGACACCGCCTGCTCCTCCCGCACATCCCGCGCCTCCGATGCCCCCTTTTCTTTGCCTCTTTCAGCTGATTAGCATTGAAGATGAGTTCATTGAGCAACAGGAGCCTGACGCGTCATTCCCACGCGACCGCCAATTCTCTTTCCCAAGTCTCAACACTAGCATTTGCGTTCATGTAAGTAGTCAATTTTAAGAAGCGTATGTTGAACTGGTTCACGGCTGGATTGCCACGGGCGGGGATGCCGTCCCTGAGAACATCATCATTTGTACTTTCAAGACGTGCAGCATCTCCAAGTCCTTGAATAGGCATGATGCACGTCAAGTGGAGGTGCACAATTGCATGCATGTAGCATGGAGTTTTAGCAATGGGTAAACCTAATGTACGCCAATAACAACCAGGAGGAGGAGGAGGTGGCAGCAATGGCTGAGGAGAGCGGAGAGGAAGAGAAGACAGCTAGCAGTAAGAAGTTGCATGTCTTGCGGGTAGTCTCCTGCATGCCCATACGTTAGATTATTCTACAGTCTAACCATGTAGTAATGAAAACAGTTAAAGATAAATATCATGCATGCTAGAAAATTAAATATTTTGATAAAATAGAGAGACTTGTCGGAGGTCCACTGGTGATCCCCGGTTGATCCTATGGAAGGGTTACAGGCTCGTTGTCCTGGGGGGTTATGGGCGCACTGACCCGCTACTTAACAAGCCCTTTTATCCCAATGGTCTAGTGGTTGGGATTCCAACAAGACTTATATTAAATCGAGTAGAAACCCCATTCCTTTCCTTAAGATGATTTACATATAAAATAACCCATGGACAGGAGGGGAGGTCTTAGGGGGGGAAATTAGAAATATAGTTTAACGGAAATGCCGGTCTTAACAGATACGCGATTTGGAATGAAAAACTCGAGGGTGGCTCTCGTTCAATTAATATGACATTTTAATGTCCTTAATCAATGCATATTTGAAAGTTGATGTGTTCACTTCACATTGGGAACTCTCAAATGGTTTACCTCAAGAATCATATGGCATAGGAGATTGATGTCACAACATTGGAGTCATGAAACGAACCTTTATGCTACTCATACTATCGGAACATTTCATTTGTTAAAATTGCAACTGTAATTGGTTTATACATGTACTCCGGGTTGATCACATATATACCTTAATTATCCGACCAACACCTTCCCCCCTCCCCCCCCGACCCCTCCCATTAGAAGGTATGAGGGTTGTCTCTACTTTTATTATAAAACCCATTCTTTTCCTTTTCCCAACAAACATGCACCTCCCGTACATTAAAGACTCTCAAATTCCGCAAAACTATAGGAAGAAAAAAAAAACAAAGCACCCCGAAATTCCAACCGATAGTCGCCAATTGCCACGCGCTGGTCTCGCGCATGCGAATGGTCAATATTCGTGTCAGAATATTAAAGCTTATACATTTGTGTAGGCTGTAGTGGGGTAGCCCATAAGGGGTACAACCCAATTAGGGTTAGCACTTGTACCCAACTCTTTCATAGTTCAATCATTCCTTCGTTCCAATCTTCACATGGTATACAGCTGGTTCCCTCGTGGGAACTGTTCCTAGGGCCCACCGACCTTTTTTATTTCCTGCCCGGAGCACGCTCGGCCCCTGCCCGAGTCGCGCCCCGAGATGTTCCCCCTCTAGCGGCCTCTAGCGGCCCCTTTTACGGCCCCTAACGGCCCCGTCGCGCCGCCCTTTCGGCCCCGTCGCGCCGCCCCTTCGGCCCTGTCACGCCGCCCTTTACGCGGCCCCGTCGCCGCCCTTTCCTACGGCCCCGTCGCCGCCCTTTCAGCGGCCCCGTCGCCGTCCTTTCAACGGCCCTGTCGCCACCCTTCCACGGCCCCTACGCCGTCCTTCCACGGCCTCGCCGCCCGCCCTTGCAGCGGCCCCGTCGCCGCCCTTCCGCGGCCCCGACACCGCCCTTCCGCAGCCCAATCTCCGCCCTCCAGCGGCCCCGTCGCCGCCCTTCAGCGGCCCCGTCGCCCGCCCTTTCAGCGGCCCCGTCGCCGCCCTTTCAGCGGCCCCGTCGCCGCCCGCCCTTTCAGCGGCCCCGTCGCCGCGCTTCCAGCAGCCCCGTCGCCGCCCTTTCAGCGGCCCGTCGCCGACCTTTCAGCGACCCTGTCGCCGCCCTTCCACGGCCCTGTCGCCGCTCAGCCGCCTAGCACCTGAGTCGCCGAGCAGCCCAGTCACCGAGCAGCCGAGCCGCCGAGCAGCCAAACCGCCGAGCAACCGAGCCGCCCGACCACCGAGCCGCCCTGCAGCCGAGCCGCCCGACCGCCGAGCCGCCCAGCAGCCGAGCCGCCAAGCAGCCGAGCCACCCGCCCACCGAGCCGCCCTACCGCCGAGCCGCCCAGCAGCCGAGCTGCCCAGCCGCCGAGCCGCACCACAGCCGAGGCGCTACCGCCTGTCGGCCTGCCCGGGACCGCCCCACTTGTCTGTTAAGAGCAGCGTCTCTGCCATTACACTGCCCTGCCCCACTGTACTCACTCCCTGTCTACTACTGTCATGGCCTCCCCTAGTGTTCTCACCTTTGACGCTGAGGGTCGGGCAGTTGACTTTGAGGTCTAGGTAGATGATCTGCAGCTTTTCCTACAGTGCGATAGGGCAGACGGCCTCTCCCTGTTTGACCTCACTTCTGGTGCCTCTCCTGCCCCTGCTGCTGATGCTGACGCCACTGTTCGCTCACAGTGGGCCACGCGTGATGCTACTGCTTGCCTTGCTGTGCGCCGCCACTTACCGACCACTGAGCGTGCACACTTTAGCCGGTACAAGAGTGCTCAGACCTTGTACGACGCTGTAGTTGCACGCTACTCTTCCCCTGCCACTGCTGCACTGAGCCGCCTCATGCTACCGTACCTCTTCCCTGACCTTGCTGCCTTTCCCACTGTCGCTGACCTCATTACGCACCTCCGCATTAGTGACACTCGCTACCGCACTGCGCTTCCTGCTGAATTCTGCGCCATGACCCCCCACCCCATGTACATCACCCTCTACTACATAGTCACCTGGCTCCCTGACTGTCTCCGCGTAGAAAGGGACCACTTCCTCTCAGTTTGCCCCACCACTCTCACCGTTGACCTCCTCGAGAAGGCCCTCCTAGCAGCAGAGAAGAGCGTAGTCGCTGTAGGAGCCTCTCGTGGTGACCCTCGCACCCCCGTCTTTGAGGGGTGTTCTCCCTCCCCCCTATTGCCCTCTGTTTCCTCTGATGCTGAAACCGGCCTCGTTGGTTTCGAGTCGGTCGGCGCTGCGTCTGCCACGAGTGGGAAACGCCGCACCGGCAAGGGCAAGGGGGGCAAGGGCACTGGAGGGGCTGGAGGGGGCGGTGGAGGTGGTGGTGGAGGCAGTGGAGGGAGTGGGGGTGGTGGTGGGAGTGGTGCCGGGGGTGGCGGCGGCGGCGGCAGCAGTGGAGGCGGCGGACGCGGTGGTGGTGGCGGAGGGAGCGGAGGCGGCGGAGGGAGCAGAGGCGGCGGAGGTGGAGGACGCGGCGGAGGTGGCAACGGCGGCGGCGGTGGTGGAGCGAGTCGCGACTCTGCGCAGAGGAGTGGCTCAGGTGGTGGTCCGCGCCAGCAGCAGCGGAGTGGTGTGACCCTGTCCCCTCAGCAGCTTCGTGAGTGGAACACTGCGCGTCAGCGTGGTGGGGGTTTTGGTCCCTGCACTTACGTCCTCCGTACCGGCGACCGAGGTGGTGAGCAGTGCGGAGGCCCGCACTCCACCCAGCGCTGCTTCGGTCGCCTGACGGACGCGTGGCATCGCCAGTTCCCCGAGGCGTCAGAGATCCCTCGCTGGGGAGATCTGTCTAGGGCGGGGTATGCTATCTTTGATCTTGATTTTGATGCTATTCTTGCTGCTATGGATGCTTTTGATACTAGTGTTGTGGGTGACTGTAACCTGTGTGAGCCGCTTGATCCGGGCATTGAGGCCGCTGCTCTAGGTGCTGGTGAGGCTGCTGCTCTAGGTGCTAGGGCGTCTGCTGCCCCAGGTGCCAGTGCGTCTGCTGCCCCAGGTGCTGGTGAGTCTGCTCTCTTAGGTACTACGTCGGCTCAGGCCTTCCACAACTTCACCCTTGACTCGGGTGCGTCCCGCTCCTTCTTTCGAGACCGCACCACTCTTACGCCGCTCTGTCGGCCGGTTGCAGTCTCCCTGGGAGACCCCTCTGGGGGACCTGTCCTTCCTAGCTTCTCCACTGTCTTACCGTGCCCGGCAGCCCCCTCTGGCACCCTGTCAGGTCTCTACCTCCCCTCGTTCTCTACGAACTTGGTGAGTGGAGCGGACCTACAGGATAGGGGGGTCAACCAGTTCACTCCCACGAGTCAGCAAGTGACCCACTGCACGTGTGCTCGGACAGGCCGACACTTGGCCACGTTCACCCGTCGGCCAGGGTCGAGCCTGTACACCCTTACAACTGAGTCTCCTCCGGCTGCTAAGTCTGCCCAGGTAGCTACGTCGAGTCAGGTGTTTGCTGCGGCGTCCAGGTCTGGTCCTGAGTCTGCTCCCTGCTCGTGTCGTCTGCTGTCCCACCAGACTCTCCTTTGGCACCACCACCTTGGTCACCCCTCCTTGTCTCGTCTCCGAGGCATGGCCTCCCGTGTCCTTGTCTCTGGTCTCCCTCGGTCTCTCCCTCCCCTTCCTCCGGGGCCTGGCCCTACCTGCGTCCCCTACGTCGAGGGGCGACAGCGCGCCGCCCCTCACTCCTCCGAGTTTCCTCCGACAGAGGCTCTGCTGGAGACTCTCCACATGGACGTGTGGGGCCCAGCCTGTCAGATATATATGACATAGCTATTGTAGGCTATAGTGGGGTAGCACATATGGGGTACAGCTTTCTAGGGTCTGTACTTGTACCCAACTTTCACTTAGTGATTTCATTCTTGTTCAATTATTCACATGGTATCAGAGCAGGTTCCCCTCTGGGAACTGCGCCTAGGGCCCACCACTTCGATTTTTTTTTACTGCCCGAAGCGCAGTCATCCCGAGTCGCGCCTCGGGCTATTCACTCACCGAACCGCCCTAGCGGCCTTCTCTCCCCTAGCGGCCCTGCCGCCCTACGCTTCGCGGCCCCGCCGCCCTGCAATCGCGGCCCCGCCGCCCTTCCTTAGCGGCCTCGCAGCCCCTCCTTCGCGGCCCCGCCGTCCTCCTATCGCGGCCCCGCCGCCCTTCCTTCGCGGCCCCGCCGCCCTTCCTTCGCGGCCCCGCCGCCCTGCTCAAGCGGCCCCGCCGCCCTCTGCTAAAGCGGCCCCGCCGCCCTCTGCTAAGCGGCCGCGCCGCCCTGCTACAGCGGCCCCGCCGCCCTGCACTTCGCGGCCCCGTCGCTCCACTTCAGCGGCCCCGCCGCCCTGCTATCGCGGCCCCGCCGCCCTGCTATCGCGGCCCCGCCCCCCTGCCATCGCGGCCCCGCCGCCCTTCCTTCGCGGCCCCGCCGCCCTTCCTTCGCGGCCCCGCCGCCCTGCTCACGCGGCCCCGCCGCCCTCTGCTAAGCGGCCCCGCCGCCCTGCTTCAGCGGCCCTGCCGCCCTGCACTTCGCGGCCCCGCCGCCCTTCCTTAGCGGCCCCGCCGCCCTTCCTTTGCGGCCCCGCCGCCCTGCTAACGCGGCCCCGCCGCCCTCTGCTAAGCAGCCCCGCCGCCCTCTGCTAAGCGGCCCAGCCGCCCTGCCCTTCGCGGCCCCGCCGCCCTGCTTAGCGGCCCCGCCGCCCTTCCTTAGCGGCCCCGCCGCCCTGCTTGAACGGCCCCGCCGCCTCCCGTAGCGGCCCTGCCGCTCTCCTCTCCTGCCGCGCCACCCGAGCCGCCGCCCACTGCACCACCCTGCAGCATGCACCCGAGCAGCCGACCGCCGCGCCGCCGAGTACCGGAGGAGCCGAGCCGCCTAGCCGCTGTGCAGCCGAGCCGCCCAGCAGCCGGGCCGCCCAGCAGCCGAGCCGCCGAGCCGCCGAGCCGCAGTACTGCCGAGCTGCCCAGCAGCCTGCCGCCGAGCCGCCCAGCCGCCGAGCCGCCCCGCAGCCGAGCCGCCCTACTGCCGAGCCGCCCGACCTGCCCTGTCTGGTGAGCACAGCCCCACAGCTACTGCGTGCCCTTCCCCTACTGCTTGCACTGCTAGTCTATCGTCATGGCTACCCCTAGTGTCCTCGCTTTTGACGCTGAGGGTCGAGCCATTGACTTTGAGGTCTGGGTCGACGACCTGCAGCTGTTTTTACAGTGCGATAGGGCGGACGGTCTTTCTCTCTTTGACCTCACCTCTGGCGCCTCTCCTGCCCCTCCTGCTGATGCTGACCCCACTGTTCGCTCTCAGTGGGCCACCCGCGATGCTGCTGCACGTCTTGCTGTGCGTCGCCACCTCCCTACCACTGAGCGCGCGCACTTTAGTCAGTACAAGAGTGCTCAGACCTTGTACAGGGTAGCCTGCACGAGGACATCTGGCTGCGCCGTCCACCTGGCTTCACTGGGACTTTCCCTCCTGGCACCCAGTGGAGCCTCCGACGGCCAGTCTACGGTCTCCGCCAGGCACCGCGTGAGTGGCACGACACACTGAGGACTACGCTTGCGGCTCTTGGGTTTGCTCCCTCTACTGCTGACCCGTCGTTGTTTCTGCGCACCGACACTTCTCTGCCGCCGTTCTACATCCTCGTGTAAGTCGACGACTTGGTCTTTGCCACAGCTGACACTGCTGGACTCGCCTACGTGAAGTCCGAGCTGCAGAAGAGACACACGTGCATAGACCTGGGTGAACTGCGCAGCTACCTTGGCTTGCAGATCACTCGGGACAGAGCACGCCGCACCATTACCTTGACTCAGTCACACATGGTGCAGCAGGTCCTTCAGCGCTTCGGCTTCACGTACTCCTCGCCTCAGGCCACTCCTCTGTCTACTCGCCACTCGCTCTCAGCTCTGCCTTCGAATGAGTCCGTAGAGTCGAGTGGCCCGTACCCAGAGCTTGTTGGCTGCCACATGTACCTGATGACCTGCACACGACCTGACCTTGCATACCCTCTTAGCATTCTTGCACGCTATGTTGCTCTTGGGAGACACCGACCAGAGCACATGGCTGCAGCGAAGAGGGTGTTGCGCTACTTGTGCAGTACGTCGGGCATGGGGCTAGTGCTTGGAGGGCGGAGTCCAGTGGTCCTCACTGGCCACGCGGACGCTTCTTGGGCTGACGACCAGGCTACGCAGCGGTCGTCGCAGGGTTACACCTTCAGTCTTGGTTCCGGCTCTGTCTCGTGGCGGGCTACTCGCTCGTCTTCTGTTCTCGGCTCCAGTTGTGAGGCTGAGATCTACGCCGGGGCCATGGCTGCACAGGAGCTTCGCTGGCTCACCTACCTGCTGACTGACCTTGGAGAGCCGCCTCGTTCTCCTCCAGTGCTGTACGTAGACAACAAGGCCATGCTGGCCTTGTGTCGAGAGCAGCGCTTGGAGCACAGAACGAAGCACATTGCTCTCCGCTACTTTCTTGCTCGGTAGCTGCAGCAGCGTGGACAGTTGCGACTTGCGTACGTGGCCTCTGAGGCCAACACTGCTGATGTTTTCACCAAGGCACTTCCGCCTTGTGATCATCAGCGCTTCTGTACTCAGTTGGGACTTGTCCCAGTCTTGCCTCACTTGCTCACCTCTTGACTTTGCTTGTACTCTTGCATTTATATATTCCTACTCTTGCTTGTTTAGCCTTATATATATATGTCTCCTCCCGCATGTGAACTGGCCTTGTGGCCTTGACCTTGTGCTCGGACTGTGTGGTGACTTTGTGATCCACTCTGAGCTTGCTTTGCTTTGCTTTGCTTGACTGGTCTTGTGACCCCTTGTTCTCCCCCACTTTGCCTATGGGGGTGTGTCAGATATATATGACATAGCTATTGTAGGCTATAGTGGGGTAGCACATATGGGGTACAGCTTTCTAGGGTTTGTACTTGTACCCAACTTTCACTTAGTGATTTCATTCTCGTTCAACTATTCACACAGCCCGCGTCAGTGGGCAGGGGCGCGAGCGGTACTTCCTGCTAGTGGTTGACGACTACTCGCGTTACACCCAGGTCTTCTCCTTGCGCAGCAAGGGTGACGTCACTGAGGTGTTGATCGACTGGATCCGCGCAGCTCGTCTCCAGCTCAGAGAGAGTTTCGGCTCGGACTTTCCTGTTCTGCGTCTACACTCGAACAAAGGCAGGGAGTTTTCCTCTGCCCGTGTGGGAGCCTTCTTAAAATGTTGCACACGCTAGGCTCTTGTTCTTGCTATTTTGCACACGCTAGGCCCTTGTTCTTGCTATTTTGCACACACTAGGCCCTTGTTCTTGCAATTTTGCACACGCTATACACTTGTTCTTGCAATTTTGCACACGCTAGGCCCTTGTTTTTGCTATTTTGTACACGCTAGGCCCTTGTTCTTGCAATTTTGCACACGCTAGGCCCTTGTTCTTGCAATTTTGCACACGCTATACACTTGTTCTTGCAATTTTACACACGCTAGGCCCTTGTTCTTGATATTTTGCGCACGATAGGCCCTTGTTCTTGCTATTTTGCACACGCTAGGCCCTTGTTCTTGCAATTTTGCACACGCTATACACTTGTTCTTGCAATTTTACACACGCTAGGCCCTTGTTCTTGATATTTTGCGCACACTAGGCCCTTGTTCTTGCTATTTTGCACACGCTAGGCCCTTGTTCTTGCAATTTTGCACACACCAACCCCTTGCTCATGTGAGGCCCTTGTTCTTGCAATTTTGCACACACTAGGCCCTTGTTCTTGCAATTTTGCACACGCTAGGCCCTTGTTCTTGCTATTTTGCACACACTAGGCCCTTGTTCTTGCAATTTTGCAAACGCTAGGCCCTTGTTCTTGCATTTTTGCACAAGCTAGGCCCTTAGTCTTGATATTTTGCACAGGCTAGGCCCTTGATATTGCAATTTTGCACACGCTAGGCCCTTGTTCTTGCAATTTTGCACATGCTAGGCCCTTGTTCTTAATATTTTGCACACGCTAGGACCTTGTTCTTGCTATTTTGCACACGCTAGGCCCTTGTTCTTGCATTTTTGCACATGCTAGGCCCTTGTTCTTGATATTTTGCACAGGCAAGGCCCTTGATATTGCAATTTTGCACACGCTAGGCCCTTGTTCTTGCAATTTTGCACATGCTAGGCCCTTGTTCTTGATATTTTGCACACGCTAGGACCTTGTTCTTGCTATTTTGCACACGCTAGGCCCTTGTTCTTGCATTTTTGCACTTCCGCCAGACCTTCATGCTTCCGACCTCTCCACAGCAAAATGGGATTGCTGAGCGCCGCATTGGCATGGTCATGGACATCGCTCGTATGTCCATGATGCATGCGGCTGCCCCCCATTTTCTGTGGCCGTTTGCGGTTCAGTACGCCGCGCATCAGCTCAACCTTCAGCCCCGGGTCTCCTTGCCAGAGACCTCCCCCGCCTTGCGGTGGACCGGGAAGGTTGGCGATGCGTCTGCGTTTCGGGTGTTGGGATCTCGGGCGTTTGTCCACGACTTGTCTGCGGACAAGCTGTCCCCCCGTGCTGTTCCCTGCATCTTCCTTGGCTTCCCCCCTGACGCGCCTGGTTGGCAGTTTTACCACCCCACCTCGCGACGTGTTCTGTCCTCCCAGGACGTCACCTTTGACGAGTCGGTGCCTTACTACCGTCTCTTCCCCTACCGCACTGCGCCCCTCCCCCCGCCGCCGCTCTTCCTTGCGCCACGTCCTCCCCCGGTAGACCCCCTCCCCCCTCAGGGTCCTGCCCCGTCAGGTGAATCCTAGGTAGACGCGGTCGAGCCTGTCGAGGTAGCTGTTGACTCTGGTGCTGCTAGAGGTGCTGAGCCTGCGGGTGCCGGGTCTTGGGTTGCTGAGTCTAGGGGTGCTGAGACTGGGGGTGCTGCGCTTGCGGGTGCTGAGTCTGGGGGCGCTGAGCCTGGGGGTGCTGAGCCTGGGGGTGCTGAGCCTGGGGGTGCAGAGCCTGGGGGCGCTTGGTCTGTTCGTGTGGCCGCCGGCGGTGCTTCGTCGAGGCGGGAGCCGCTCTCTCCACAGGATCTGCGCGAGTGGTTTGCCCGCCGCTGGAGACGTGCTGCTGAGACTGGGGGTGCTGCTGGGGTTACTAGAGTTGGTCCTGCTCGAGCTTCTAGTGGTGCTGGTGCTGCTGGAGCTGGAGCTGCTGGGGGTGTTGGCGCTGGTGTTTCCAGTGGCGCTGGTGCGTCTAGGGGTGCTGCTGAGACTGCTGGTGCTGACTGTGCTACTGGAGTTGGTGCTGCTGGAGTTGGAGCTGCTGGGGGTGTTGGCGCTGGCGGTGCTGCTGGCGCTGGTGCTTCTGAGGGTACTGGAGTTGGCGCTGTTGGAGCTGGAGGTGCTGCTGGCGCTGGTGCTGCCGTTGGGGGTACTGGTGTCGTCCTTGCTAGTTCTGGAGGCGCTGAGCAGCCGAGGCCGTACTTCGTTCCGCTCCTGGAGCAGGTTCTTGGTCTCCCGCCCTATCCTGGTCCTGCTCCTTCCTTAGAGTGTCCACAGCCTGTCTAGTCGCAGTCACAGTTACAGCCCGCCTCCCCTCTACCTGCTCCTTCTCCCTACACTGGTCCTACTGGAGGTCTTGCTGAGCGACGTGAGCCTGCGTCTCGTCCTGCGTCGCCTATTCGTGCTGCTCGCGCTAGTCGTCATGCTTCGCGTCCGCGTCCTCCTGCGGTCCCGGGCACACACCAGATGGCATTGCGTCCTTCCACTGCTCCTCCAGAGTCCTCTCTCCCTACTCTTGCTGACCCGGAGCTTTACTCTCTTTGTGCTGCTAGTCCTTTGGTCACGCGCCTTCTTGCTACTGTTGTCACTTACCCTTCCTTTGAGTCCACTACTGCGTCTGCCCTAGTTGCTGAGCTTGTCGATTTCGCTACTCGCTGTCGTCTAGACTACGCTGCCAGTCTCGTTGCTGAGTCTGAGTCTGTCTGTCCTCCCTCCGTCGGGGGTGAGTGTGCTTTTAGCACGGACGTCCTTGAGGACAGGCAGGAGGAGTTCCAGTGCTTTGCTGCTGCTTTGCCCCACCTCTTGTCCACGCTGATTGCCCCTGAGGGAGACCCGGATGCACCAGACATCGCGACTCCTCAATCGTACGCTGAGGCGATCGAGGGTCCCTACTCCTCTCAGTGGCAGTCGG
Source organism: Closterium sp. NIES-65 (assembly GCA_948144175.1). Classification (NCBI taxonomy): domain Eukaryota; kingdom Viridiplantae; phylum Streptophyta; class Zygnematophyceae; order Desmidiales; family Closteriaceae; genus Closterium; species Closterium sp. NIES-65. The sequence continues at coordinate 3,712,711 of CANXME010000843.1, forward strand.
CCATGGACGCAGAGATGGCTTCCTGGAAGTCCATAGGCACCTACGTCGACGAGGTTCCTCCACCTGGGGCGAACATCGTCAGTGGCATGTGGATTTTTAAGGTGAAGCGGAGATGGTTCTCTGCCTGTCTTCAAGGCGCGTTACGTGGCTCGAGGCTTCAGTCAGCGGCAGGGAGTTGACTACTTTCAGACCTTCTCTCCCACCCCGAAGATGACCACTCTTCGGGTGCTGCTGCACATAGCCGCTCAGCGCGACTACGAGCTTCACTCTCTTGACTTCAGCACAGCTTTCCTGCAGGGCAGCCTGCACGAGGAGATCTGGCTGCGCCGCCCTCCTGGCTTCACTGGGTCGTTTCCTCCTGGTACCGAGTGGAGCCTCCGGCGGCCAGTCTTTGGTCTCCGCTAGGCGCCCCGTGAGTGGCACAACACACTGAGGACTACACTTGCGGCTCTTGGGTTTGCTCCTTCTACAGCCGACCCGTCGCTGTTTCTGCGCACCGACACCTCTTTGCCGCCGTTCTCCATCCTCGTGTACGTCGACGACTTGGTCTTTGCCACTGCTGACACTGCTGGACTCGCCTATGTGAAGTCTGAGCTGTAGAAGAGACACACGTGCACAGACCTGGGTGAACTGCGCAGCTACCTTGACTTGCAGATCACCCGGGACAGACCACAGTGCACCATTACCCTGACTCAGTCACACATGGTGCAGCAGGTCCTTCAGCGCTTCGGCTTCACGTACTCCTCGCCTCATGCCACTCCTCTGTCTACTCGCCACTCGCTCTCAGCTGTGCCTTTGGATGAGTCTGTAGAGCCGAGTGGCCCGTACCCAGTGCTTGTTGGCTGCCTCATGTACCTGATGACCTGCACACGACCTGACCTTGCATACCCTCTTAGCATCTTGGCACGCTATGTTGCTCCTAGGAGACACCGACCAGAGCACATGGCTGGAGCGAAGAGGGTGTTGCGCTACGTGTGCAGTACGTCAAGCATGGGGCTAGTGCTTGGAGGGCGACGACGAGTGGTCCTCACAGGTCACGCTGACGCTTCTTGGGCTGACGACCAGGCTACGTAGCGGTCGTCACAGGGTTACACCTTCAGCCTTGGCTCCGGCTCTGTTTCGTGGCGGTCTACCCGCTCGTCTTCTGTTCTCACCTCCAGCTGTGAGGCTGAGATCTACACAGGAGCCATGGCTGCACAGGAGCTACGCTGGCTCACCTACCTGCTGACTGACCTAGGAGAGCCGCCTCGTTCTCCTCTAGTTCCGTACGTAGACAACAAGGTCATGCTGGCCTTGTGTTGGGAGCACAGACTAGAGCACAGAACGAAGCACATTGCTCTCCGCTACTTCCTGGCTCGTGAGCTGCAGCAGCGTGGTCAACTCCGCCTCACCTACGTGGCCTCTGAGGCCAACACTGCTGATATCTTCACCAAGGCCCTTCCGCCTTGTGATCATCAGTGCTTGTGTACTTTCTTAGGTCTTCTGCCTACGTGGCCTCACTTGCTCACTTCTTGATCTTGTTTAACTGTCCTCTTTTTATACCTGCACTTGCTTGTTTACCTTTATATACATATCTTGTATGTGAACTGGCCTTGTGGCCTTACTCTTGTGCTCGGAATGTGTGGTAACTTTGTGATCCACCCTGAGCTTGCTTTGCTTTGCTTGACTGGTCTTGTGACCACTTGTTCTCTCCCACTTTGCCTATGGTTGTGTGTCAGAACATTATAGCTTATACATTTGTGTAGGCTGTAGTGGGGTAGCCCATAAGGGGTACAACCCAATTAGGGTTAGCACTTGTACCCAACTCTTTCATAGTTCAATCATTCCCTCGTTCCAATCTTCACAACTCGCTCCTTATACGATACTAGAGATGCGTAGCTCAAATTGCAACACTAGCCTTTGAATGTGCCTAAGATGAAATAACAACAAACGGAATTAGGCCTACGTCTAATACATAAACTCCGTGATAAATACACCCCTAAATTTAATTCGGTGTAAAACTTATTTATGATTGTGGCAAAGTGAAAGTAAAACGCTGTTAAAAGTGTTGTGACGGCATAATACGTTACTAAACCATCTAATACCAAGGTTTTCTTAGCAATTTACCCTTAATGGGTACACATTTTAGGGCTTATCTTGACATGGATAGCCTTAAAAACTTTGTAAATATTTGGCTTTATTTTTGTAAAAGTTTTTGTAGATCCAATGTTGTGATTACCTACCAACACCACCGTCTGAATTCGTCTCCATTAGCATTGGCTCATAATCTTGCACAATTTGCACAGTATAATCATTTTATTAAGGAATATCTTTTGCCGCAAAACTTTTATCTGTTCATGACAATGGCATGTTATGCTTTGATGGTTAAGATACTCGGACTAGTGGCACTATTAATTTGGGAAATTATGAGCGATGAAATATGATAATAGTGTCCTAGGTCCACTTAATAGTGTGCTTCACTATTTCTTCCTCGACAAACAAGCGCCACATCTTGATGCTTATCTCGTTTGATTATCATAATCGAGCGTGAAAGGTTGGCATGTGAAAAAATGAGGAATGAAGAAGAGGGGGTTGTGTTATAATCCTATGCATGGGTGGGCTTAGGAGCCATAGGTTTAGGTGCCTTGGTAGTCAAGTTCGAGGGTAAGGAAAGTATCGAGAGAGTTGAGAAGGAGAATGAGGGTTTGACTATAGGTTCAAGGGTACAAATATGAAAGAAGTGAAGCAAGGTGCACCATCTAACAAGCAAGATAACTACACTAAGTCTACATTGCAGGCAGTTATAAAGTGATGTATACAATAACATTCTCACAATGCACTAGCAGCAATTAGCATACATATAGGAAACCCTAATTGGGTTGCACTCGCTATAGAGTACCCCACTGCAGGCTAGACAATTATAACATTCTGATACACCCCCATAGCCAAAGTGGGGTGTAATCAGCACAATGAGCAAGTAGGCAGAGAGCAGGAGTTCACAATAGCGAGCAAAGCTAGAGTTAATCACAGCGGGCAAGTGACGAGGAGGAGGAACTGTGGAGGGAGAGAAGATGGGAGGCAACGACTGAAGCTGCAGAGGCACGGGCACAGGAGCGGCTGACTCAGTGGCTACCGAAGCAAGGGCGACGGACTACTGGAGTAACTGGCTCCGCGGCTATAGACGAGCGGCAGGAGCAACGGACCCACTAGCGACTGGTGCAACAGGCTCACTGGCTACCGAAGCAAGGGCGACGGACTACAGGCGCTGCAGGCGACACGACAGTTACCTTCACACAACCTCCTCCAGCTGCCCCACACCCCTCGACACACACCCCCTGCTCAAACCCTAATTCCACTCCCACAGCACCCCCCTTTTACACACCCCCTGCTGCACCCTAGGTTCACTCAAACCCCACCCCCTAGCACCACTCCGTCGACTCCCACACACCCACCCCCCTCTGTCAAACATTATATGTTTGTGTGGTTCTCGGCTGTAGTGGGTTACACCATAGGGGGTACACCAGTTTAGGGTTTCATATTTGTACTGTTGTTCCTGTTAGTCACAACCATTCCTGTTTCTCATTCTGACATGGTATTACGAGCCTAGGTTCCACCTAGGACCGGAACGTTAGGGCCCACCGTTTCCGCTAGCCGCGCCCTCGTGCGCCGCCTTTTCCTAGCGCCCTCGTGCGCCTCGTTCCTAGCGCCCTCGTGCGCCTCGTTCCTAGCGTCGCCCCTTCAGGCCCCTCACGGCCCCTCGCGTCGCCCCTTACGGCCTCTCACGGCCCCGTCTTAAGACCCCGCGCTAGCCCCTTAAGGCCCCGCGTCGGCCCCGCGCTAGCCTCTCACGGCCCCCTACGGCCCCGCGCTAGCCCCGAACGGCCCACCTACGGCCCCGCGCTAGCCTCCTACGGCCCCGATTGGCCCCGCGCTAGCCTCGAACGGCCCCGTGTGGCCCCGCGCTAGCCTCGAACGGCCCCGTGTGACCCCCGCGCTAACCTCCCACGGCCCCGTAAGGCCCCGCGCTAGCCTCCCACGGCCCCTTCAGGCCCCGCGCTAGCCTCCCACGGCCCCGTTAGGCCCCGCGCTAGCCTCCCACGGCCCCTTCAGGCCCCGCGCTAGCCTCCCACGGCCCCTTAAGGCCCCGCGCTAGCCTCCTACGGCCCCGAATGGCCTCGCGCTAGCCCCGACCGGCCCCCGAACGGCCCCCCGCGCTTGCCTCTCACGGCCCCTCCCGCGCTCGCCCTCCCGCGCTCGCCCCTCTACGGCCGAGCCGCGCTGCGCGACCCGACCCGAACCGCGCCGCCCTAGCCGAGCCGCGCCGCCCTAGCCGAGCCGCGTCGCCCTAGCCGAGCCGCGCCGTCCTAGCCGAGCCGCGCCCTCCTTACCTGAGCAGCGGCACCAGTACTGAACTGCTACTACTAGTACTACTGCTACTGCTGCTGCTACTGCTGCTGCTACTGCTACTGCTACTGCTACTGCTACTTCTGCTACTGCTGCTTCAGCTATGGCTAGCCCTCCAGTTCTCTCGTTCGATACTGAGGGCCGCCCGATTAAGTTTGAGACCTGGCTCGATGATTTGCATCTGTTCCTCCAACTCACTGCCAGAGAGGATATCTCGCTGTACGATCACGCACTAGGCACAGTCCCTACTCCTGCTACTACTGCTGCTGCTACTGCTCGCTCACAGTGGCAGACTCGCGATGCCCACGCCCGCTTTGCTATTCGCAACTCCCTGCCAGTAGACGAGCGCGAGCACTTTGGCCAGCATCAGACTGCGCACGCCCTGTACACTGCTGTAGTTGCGCGCTACTCCTCCCCGGCCTCAGCTGCACTAGGCCGCCTCTCGCTTCCCTACCTGTTCCCTGTCCTGTCCGCCTTCCAGACAGTCGCTGACCTCATCACTCACCTCCGCACTAGTGATGCCCGCTTCCGTACGGCCATGCCCACTGAGTTTCTTGCCTCCAACCCTCCCCCGCTCTGGCTCACTCTCTACCACCTAGTCACCCGCCTCCCTGACACTCTACGTACAGTCAGGGACCACTTCCTAGCTCGCTGCCCCACTGAGCTCACCATTACCGCCCTAGAGAAGGAACTACTCGCAGCTGAGAATAGTATTGTAGCTGTAGGTGCCTCTCGTGGCGACCCCCGCACCCCTTTCTTCGAGGGGTGTTCCCCCTCCCCCCTGCTCCCCTCTGTCGCCTCTGCTGCTGCTGTCGACCTCCTTGGTGCTGAGCAGGTCGGCTCTGCGTCCGCTCCCAGCGGGCGCCGCAGCGGCAAGGGCAGGGGAGGCAAGGGCGGTGGGGGTGACGGCGGGGGAGGCGGTGGTGGGGGTGGTGGCGGCGGTGGGGGTGGTGGCGGGGCTGGAGGGGCTAGTGGCAGCGGTGGGGGTGGTGGAGGCAGCGGCGGCGGAGGTGGCCGGGGTGGGGGCGGTGGTGGTGGCGGCAGTGGACGTGGGGGCGGCAGAGGCGGTGGTGGTCGTGGTGGAGGCGGCGGTGGTGGTCGTGGAGGCTCTGGCACTGGCCAGAGCGCGCAGCACCCTCAGTCCTCCCAGGAGCTTCGTGAGTGGTACTTACAGCACGGGGGTGGGGGGGGTAGCCTTAGCTGCACGTACGTCATCCGCACTGGTCGCCGCAAGGGACAGACGTGCGGGAGGGCGCACACTGCGCAGCGCTGCTTCTCTCGCCTAGATGACGCGTGGCGTGCTCAGTTTCCTGACGCTCCTGAGCTCCCTCAGTGGGCTGATCTCCTCAAGAAGGATATCGATATCTATGCTCTTGATTTTGATGTTATTCTCAAAGCCATGTATGCATTGACTATTAGTGGAGAGGAGGACCAGTACCTGTGTGTTCCGCCTGACCCAGGCATCCGCACGAGTGAGGCTGCAGCCCTAGGTGCTTGCGTGTCTACTGCCCCAGGTGCTAGTGAGGCTACTGCTCTAGGTGCTTGTGTGTCCGCCACCCCAGGTACTACTGAGTCCACTGAGGCACTGCACACCTTCACTCTAGACTCAGGCGCTTCACGCTGTTTCTTTCGTGACCGCACTGCTCTTGAGACCCTTGCTCGACCAGTCGCTGTCTCGCTCGCTGACCCCTCTGAGGGTCCGGTCATTGCGACCTCCTCCACTGTCCTTCCTTGTCCTGCTGTCCCGTCGGGCACACTGTCAGGTCTCCACCTCCCCTCGTTCTCTACGAACTTGGTGGCGGGTTGTGCGCTTCAGGATGGGGGTGTTCATCAGTTCACCCCTGCCTACGAGCGTGTGACACACTGCACGTGTGCTCGGACGGGCCGTCACCTGGCTACCTTCACTCGGCAGCCGGGGTCGGACCTGTACACACTGACCACTGAGTCCCCTCAGGTAGCGGCGTCTGCGTCTGCGTCTGCGTCAGGTCAGCTGTCTGCCCCGTGCTCGTGTCGCTCTCTAGCGCACAAGACTGTCCTCTGGCACCACCGACTTGGTCACCCGTCAGTGCAACGCCTTCGGGGCATGCACTCCCGGTACCTTGTCTCTGGTCTTCCTGAGGTACTCCCTCCCCTCCCACCCTCCCTTGCTCCTCCTTGTCTTCCCTGTGTCGAGGGGCGGCAGCGCGCTGCCCCTCACTCCTCCTCGCTCCCCCCGACGACTGCTCCTTTGCAGACGCTCCACATGGACGTGTGGGGCCCAGCCCGCGTCCGTGGTCAGGGCCAGGAGAGGTACTTCTTGATCGTCGTTGACGACTACTCGCGCTACACCACGGTCTTCCCCTTGCGCACCAAGGGTGAAGTCCCTGATGTTCTGATCCCTTGGATCAGCAGAGCAATTCTTCAGCTGCGAGAGCGTTTTCGCTCGGAGTTTCCTGTCCTGCGCTTACACTCTGACTGAGGTGGCGAGTTCTCCTCCGACCTCTTGGCAGCCTACTGTGCAAAGCACGGCATTCGCCAGTCGTTCACGCTTCCGGCCTCTCCACAGCAGAATGGGGTTGCTGAGCGCCGCATTGGCTTGGTCATGGAGGTCGCACGTACCTCCTTAGTCCACGCGGCTGCCCCCCACTTTCTGTGGCCGTTTGCGGTCCGGTACGCTGCGCATCAGCTCATCCTCTGGCCCCGTGTCTCCGCTCCGGAGACCTCGCCCACACTGCTGTGGACGGGGGAGGTTGGCGATGCGTCACGCTTCCGTGTCTGGGGATCCCGAGCTTTTGTTCGCGACACGTCTGCGGACAAGCTCTCCTCCCGCACTGCTCCCTGTATCTTTCTTGGCTTTGTCCCGGATGCGTCTGGCTGGCAGTTTTACCACCCCGCCTCGCACCGCGTCTTCCCCTCTCAGGACGTCACTTTTGACGAGTCCGTGTCCTTCTACCGCCTCTTCCCCTACCGCACTGCCCCGCTCCCTCCCCCGCCTCTCTTCCTCGCGCCAGGTGCTGCAGTGGTAGACCCCCTTCCTCCTCAGGGTGCCACTCCCTCAGGTGTCTCTCAGGTAGACCCGGTTGAGCCTGCCAAGGTAGCTGTCGACTCGCGTCCTGCTAGAGGTGCTGAGCCTGAGCGTGCGGAGCCTGAGCGTGCGGAGCCTGCGCGGGCGGAGCCTAGGGGTGCTGAGTCTGGGGGTGCTGAGACTGGGGGTGCTGAGCCTGGGGGTGCTGAGACTGGGGGTGCTGAGCCTGGGGGTGCTGGGTCTGGGGGTGCTGCGCCTGGAGTTGCTGAGTCTGGGGGTGCTGAGCCTGGTGGTGTTGCAGTTGACTGTGAGACGCCTGGAGGACCTCCCTCTTCGCAGCACCTACGTGAGTGGTACTCACGGTACTGCAGCCTCCGGCGGGGTGCGTCTCGGGCTAGTGGTGCTACTGGAGTTGGTACTCGTGTTTCCCCACCACGGCGAGAGCCGCCCTCTTCCCCACAGCTTCGAGAGTGGTACGCTCGGCACATCAGTCTCCGGAGTGGAGCTGCTGGTGCTGGGGTCCCCGGAGGTGACGCTGCTGCGGGTGCTGCGGACCCTGGTGCTGGAGGTGCTGCTGGTGCTGCTGGAGGTGCTGCTACTGCTGCTGGAGTGGAGGACCCGGCGAGTGGAGCTTCTGCTGGTCCTAAGGACCCTGCCGCTGGTGTCTCTGCTGGTTCGAGAGTTGCTGCACGGCCACGGCCGTACTTCGTTCCGCTCCTTCAGCAGGTTCTTGGTCAGCCTCCTCCTCCTTGTTCTCCTCTCGCCTTAGAGTGTCCGCCGTCTGTCCAGTCACAGCCACAGTTACCGCCTGCCTCCCCACTCCCTGTGCCTGCTCCTTACACTGGTCCGACTGGAGGTCTTGCTGAGAGACGTGAGCCTGCGTCACGTCCTGTGTCACCTGCGTCTCGTCGAGCGTCGCCTGTTCGTGCTGCTACCACTGGTAGTCGTGTCCAGCGTCAGCGTCCTCCTGCTGTCCCAGGCACTCACAAGATGGCGCTTCGTCAGTCCACTGCTCCGCAGCGTGTCGCTCTCCCGTCGCCTCCTGTGTCCTCTCTTCCTGCTCTTGCTGACCCGGAGTCAGACACCCTTCGCGCTGCCAGTCCTACTGTCACACGTCTCCTGGCTACGGTTGTCACTGACCCTTCCTTTGAGTCCGCTGTTGCGTCTGCCTTAGTCACTGAGCTTGTCGACTTTGCAGCTGCGTGTCGTCTAGACTACGCTGCGAGCCTTGTCGCTGAGTCTGAGTCTGTCTGTCCTCCGTCCGTCGGGGGTGAGTGTGCTCTTGGCACGGACGTTCTTGAGGACAGGCAGGAGGAGTTTGGTTGCCTTGCCGCTGCTTTGCCCCATCTCGTGTCCATGCTTGTTGCCCCTGAGGGAGACCCGGATGCACCAGACATCCCGACCCCACGCTCTTACGCAGAGGCGATGGCCGGTCCCTACTCCTCTCAGTGGCAGTCAGCCATGGACACAGAGATGGCTTCCTGGAATTCCACTGGCACCTATGTCGACGAGGTTCCCCCACCTAGGGCGAACATCGTCAGTGGCATGTGCATTTTCAGGGTGAAGCGGCCGCCGGGCTCTCCGCCTGTCTTCAAGGCGCGTTACGTTGCACGAGGCTTCAGTCAGCGAGAGGGAGTTGACTTCTTCCAGACCTTCTCCCCGACCCCGAAGATGACCACTCTTCGGGTTCTGCTACACGTCGCCGCTCAGCGTGACTACGAGCTCCACTCTCTTGACTTCAGCACAGCTTTCTTGCAGGGCAGCCTGCACGAGGAGATCTGGCTGCGCCGCCCACCTGGCTTCACTGGGTCGTTCCCTCCTGGTACCCAGTGGAGCCTCCGGCGGCCAGTCTACGGTCTCCGCCAGGCGCCACGTGAGTGGCACGACACACTGAGGACTACACTTGCGGCTCTTGGGTTCGCTCCTTCTACTGCTGACCCGTCGCTGTTTCTACGCACCGACACCTCACTGCCGCCGTTCTACATCCTCGTGTACGTTGACGACTTGGTCTTTGCCACTTCTGACACAGCTGGTCTCACTCACGTGAAGTCCGAGCTGCAGAAGAGACACACGTGCACAGACCTGGGTGAACTGACAAGCTATCTTGGCTTGCGGATCACCCGGGACAGAGCACGGCGCACCATCACCTTGACTCAGTCACACATGGTGCAGCAGGTCCTTCAGCGCTTCGGCTTCACGTACTCCTCGCCTCAGTCCACTCCTCTGCCTACGGGACACTCGCTCTCAGCTCTGCCTTCGGATGAGTCCGTAGAGCCGAGTGGTCCGTATCCAGAGCTTGTGGGCTGCCTCATGTACCTGATGACCTGCACTCGACCTGACCTTGCATACCCTCTCAGCATCTTAGCACGCTATGTCGCTCCCGGCCGTCACCGGAAGGAGCACATGGATGCAGCTAAGAGGGTGTTGCGCTACTTGTGCAGTACGTCGGGCATGGGGCTAGTGCTTGGAGGGCGAGACCGGCCTGTTCTCACTGGGCACTCAGACGCTTCTTGGGCAGACGACCAGGCTACTCAGCGGTCGTCTCAGGGTTACACCTTCAGTCTTGGCTCTGGCTCTGTCTCTTGGCGTTCTACTCGTTCTTTTTCTGTTCTCAGCTCCAGCTGTGAGGCTGAGATCTACGCCACGGCCATGGCTGCCCAGGAGCTTCGCTGGCTCACCTACCTGCTGACTGACCTTGGAGAGCAGCCTCGTTCTCCTCCAGTGCTGTACGTCGACAACAAGGCAACCACAGCCTTGTGTCAGGAGCACAGACTGGAGCACAGGACGAAGCACATTGCTCTGCGTTACTTTCTAGCTCGAGAGCTACAGCAGCGTGGTCAGCTTCTTCTGCGTTACGTGGCCACTGAGGCCAACACTGCTGATGTGTTCACCAAGGCGCTTCCGCCTGTTGACCATCAGCGTTTTTGCACTCTTCTAGGTCTTGTGCCGACTGTTCCTCACTTGCTTACTTCTTGACTTTGTCTGTACTGTGATCATTATATATATACCTGCATGTTTGCCCTTGCTAGGTTGTGATCATTGTACCTCCTGCTCTATTATTAAACTGCATGTGAACTGGTCTTGTGACCACTTACTTGTGCTCGGAATTTGTGTGGAATCCTTGAGATCCACCCTGAGCTTGTTTGCCTTGCTTTGCCTTGACTGGTCTTGTGACCCCTAGTTCTCCCCCACTTTGCCTATGGGGGTGTGTCAAACATTATATGTTTGTGTGGTTCTAGGCTGTAGTGGGTCACACCATAGGGGGTACACCAGTTTAGGGTTTCATATTTGTACTGTTGTTCCTGTTAGTCACAACCATTCCTGTTTCTCATTCTGACACCCTCAGCGGCAGCTGCAGCAATGGGAGACAGAGGAGGAGGAGGAGCAGGGGAGACCACACACCCGCCACCCCCTACTCGCCACCCCCAAACCCCAACACAAGGCAGGGCCGGGCGACGGGTAGGGAGGTTACGGGGAGGGGGGGGGGGGGGGGGGCGACGCGCAGCCTCCCAGGGCGCCAAAACATGCGGCAGAAGGGGCGACGCTCCCCCCCCCCCCCCCTCCCCCCCCCCCCACCCCCCCAGGTCGCCGCGGCCCCCCAGGGAGCCGCGACCGACGGGAAAAGAGGGGGGGGCGGGGCACGTGCCCCCGGTGCGCCGCGACATGCGACGGAGCATGGCCGGGGCGGGGCCGGGGCAGGTCCGAGGCACGGCCGAAAGTGGCGGCGACGGGGCCGCAAGGGGCGGCGACGGGGCCGCGAAGGGGCCGCAAGGACCTGGAAGGGCGGCGACGGGCCGCTAGGGGCGGCGACGGGGCCGCGAAGGGGCCGCGAGGGGCTTGAAAGGTCGACAACGGGGCCGTTAGGGGCGGCGACGGGGCCGCGAAGGGGCCGCGAGGGGCCTGGAAGGGCGGCAACGGGGCCCCGAAGGGGCCGCGAGGGGCCGAGAAGGGCGGCGACGGGGCCGCGAAGGGTGGCGTCGGGGCCGCTAAGGGTTGCGCGAGGGGCCGTGAGAGGGGCCTCTAGGAGTGCTCGACAAGAGGGCGGCCGACGGGAAGAAAAAAATTGTCGCACGCCACGGGGCGTGCAGCACACAGAGTATCAGCGGAAGCAGTTAGGTGGGCCCACAGGCCATGAGCGTAGATGCTCTGATAGCATGTGAAAATCATAAGCATAGTGAGGAGCCATAGCTAGGGTTAGCTAGCTAGGCATGAGAGAAATGAACAAGAGGGGGTTGCACTAGCAGCAGCTGACATACATATAGGAAACCCTAATTGTGTTGTACTCGCTATAGAGTACCCCACTGCAGGCTAGACAATTATAACATTCTGACATGGCACTCGTCATTTATCCACGTTGTAATAATTATTGTGGGTGCAAGCATCCACGAAGGGCGAGGATAGTGACGTCAAGCTATGTCGTTAAAAGAAGGATACCGAATCTCATATTTTCATGAATTTCAGAAATTATGAACCCGAAACCCTAGCCCTGGTCCAATCGGCTCAAGGTGGAAGATGAGGCCGGCTTAAGAGCGTCGGCTTGTTGGATCAGCAGCAACATGTTTAATACGAAACAATGTACAACCACCAATGAAAAAATGGAAGAGAGTTCAAAGACGATGTAGAGAAATACCGTAACATGATATGGTTCGTTGTATATAGTATGAAGGAAACGTGCGACGCATGTTAGGATTGTTACGAACAAGAAGTGATTGAACTATGAAAGTTGGAGTACAAGTAGGAAACCCTAACTTTGTGTACCCCCTAAAGGCTAACCCACTATAGCCTACACAATAATAACACATATAGTGTTTAACACACCCCCATAGGCAAAGTGGGGGAGAACAAGGGGTCACAAGACCAGTCAAGAAAGGCAAGCAAGCTCAGGGTGGATCACAACGTCACCACACACTCCGAGCACAAGCAAAGGGCCACAAGGCCAGTTCACATGCAGAAGTATATATAAGTAGTGCAGAGAGCAAGGGTGATCTCAACCAGCAGAGCAAACAGGCAGGAGTATATATAGAGATCACAGTACAGGCAAAGCCTACAACAAGTGAGACAAAGTGAGCACTAGCCCCAACAAAGTACAGAAGCGCTGATGATCACCAGGCTGAAGTGCCTTGGTGAAAATATCAGCGGTGTTGGCCTAAGAGGCCACGTAGCGCAGACGAAGCTGACCACGCTGCTGAACCTCACGAGCAAGGAAGTAACGGAGAGCGATGTGCTTCGTTCTGTGCTCCAGTCTGTGCTCATGACACAAGGCAATGGCAGCCTTGTTGTCGACGTACAGCACTGGAGGAGACCTAGGCCGCTCTCCAAGGTCGGTTAGCAGGTAGGTGAGCCAGCGTAACTCCTGTGCAGCCATGGCTGTGGCGTAGATCTCAGCCTCACAACTGGAGCTGAGAACCGAAGACGAACGAGTAGAGCGCCACGAAACTGAACCAGAGCCAAGGCTGAAGGTGTAACCCTGTGACGACTGCTGAGTAGCCTGGTCGTCAGCCCAAGAAGCGTCTGAGTGCCCTGTGAGAACAACTGAGCTCCCTCCTCCAAGCACGAGCCCCATGCCTGATGTACTGCACAAGTAGCGCAATACCCTCTTTGCAGCATCCCAGTGCACCTTTCGGTGACTACCAGGAGCCACGTAGCGAGCCAGAAGGCCAAGAGGGTATGCTAGGTCAGGACGAGTGCAAGTCATCAGGTACATGAGGCAACCAACTAGCTCTGGGTAAGGACCACTCAACTCTACGGACTCATCCGAAGGCAGAGCTGAGAGCGAGTGACCTATAGCCAGAGGAGTGGCCTGTGCTGAGGACCAAGTGAAGCCAAAGCGCTGAAGGACCTGCTGCACCATGTGTGACTGAGTCAGGGTAATGGTGCGGCGTGCTCCGGGTGATCTGCAAGCCAAGATAGCTGCGCATTTCACCCAGGTCTGTGCACGTGTGTCTCTTCTACAGCTCCGACTTCACGTGGGCGAGAGACTCAGTGTCAGCTGTGGCAAAGACCAAGTTGTCAACGTACACGAGGATGTAGAGCGGCGGCAGCCAAGTGTCGGTGCATAGAAACAACGACGGGTCAGCAGTATAAGGAGAGAACCCAAGTGTAGTCCTCAGTGTGTCGTGCCACTCACGTGGTGCCTGGCGGAGACCGTAGACCGGCCGGCGGAGGCTCCACTGGGTACCAGGAGGGAACGACCCAGTGAAGCCAGGAGGGCGGCGCAGCCTGATCTCCTCGTGCATACTGCCCTGCAAGAAAGCTGTGTTGAAGTCAAGAGAGTGAAGCTCGTAGTCGCGCTGAGCAGCAACGTGCAGTAGTACCTGAAGAGTGGTCATCTTCGGGGTGGGGGAGAAGGTCTGGAAGAAGTCTACTCCCTCTCGCTGACTGAAGCCTCGAGCAACTTAACGAGCCTTGAAGACAGGCGGAGAACCCGGCGGCCGCTTCACCCTGAAAATCCACATGCCACTGACGATGTTCGCCCCAGGTGGGGGAACCTCGTCGACGTAGGTGCCTGTGGACTTCCAAGAAGCCATCTCTGCGTCCATGGCTGACTGCCACTGTGAGGAGTAGGGACCCTCAATCGCCTCAGCGTACGATCGAGGAGTCGGGATGTCTGGTGCATCCGGGTCTCCCTCAGGGGCAACTAGCATGGACACGAGATGGGGCGCAGTGGCTGGAAGACACTCAAGATCCTCCTGTCTGTCTTTAAGGACGTCCGTGCTAAGAGCACAATCACCCCCGACAGACGGAGGACAGACAGATTTAGACTCAGCCACAAGACTGGCAGCATAGTCTAGACGACAGCGAGCAGCAAAGTCGACAATCTCAGCAACTAGGGCAGACGCAGTAGCAGACTCAAAGGAAGGGTCAGTGAAAGCAGTGGCCAGGAGACGCGTGACAGTGGGACTGGCAGCACAAAGAGATTCAGACTCAGGGTCAGCAAGAGCAGGAAGAGAGGACTAAGGAGGAGACGGCAGAGGGACATGCTGTGGAGCAGTGGAGGGACGCAGTGACATCCGGTGTGTGCCAGGGACTGGTGGCGGACGCTCACGCGGAGTACGGCGACTGGTGGAAGTAGTACGAACAGGGGACTGAGGACGGGACACAGGCGACACAGGGCGAGACTCAGGCTGACGACGCTCTGTGAGACCGCCTGTAGGACTAGTGTAGGGAGAAGGACGAGGAAGTGGCAAGGCAGGCTGTAGCTGTGACTGCAACTGGACCGGCGGTGGACACTCTACAGAGGGAGAGGGTAAAGGGAGAGGTGATTGACCAAGAACCTGCTGAAGGAGTGGAACAAAGTACGGCCGCGGCCGTGAGGTGCCCTCTGCAGCAGCAGAGACAGCACCAGAACCTCCAGTAGCTCCAGCAACACCCCCAGCACCTCCAACGCCCGGGTCTGCAGCACCAGCAACAGCTCCAACGCCCGGGTCTGCAGCACCAGCAGCAGCTCCAACGCCCGGGTCTGTAGCACCAGCAGCAGCTCCAACGCCCGGGTCCATAGCACCAGCAGCAGCTCCAACTCCCGGGTCTGTTGTACCAGCAGTAGCTCCAACGCCCAGGTCCGCAGCACCAGCAGCTGCTCCAACGCCCGGGTCTGCAGCACCAGCAACAGCTCCAACGCCCGGGTCCGCCGCACCAGCAACAGCTCCAACGCCCGGGTTCGCAGCACCAGCACCACCTCCAACTCCAAGGTCCGCAGCACCAGTAGTAGGGTCCGCAACACTAGGAGCGCCACTCCTAAGACTGCAACGCCGTGCGTACCAGCTCCAGCAGCACCCCTAGCTCCAGAAGCACCTCTCCTGAAGCTGCAGTACTGTAAGTACCACTCACGCAGCTGCTGTGAGGAGAGAGCTCCTCCAGGCGTAGCACTCCCCGGCTCAGCACCCCCAGACTCAGCACCAGCAGGCTCCGTACTCCCAGGCTCAGCACCCCCAGACTCCGCACCCCCAGGCTTAGTACCCCCAGACTCTGCACCCCCAGGCTCAGCAACCCCAAGCTCCGCACACTCAAGCTCAGCACCCCGAGGAGGACGAGATTCGTCAGCTACCTCGACAGGCTCAACCGGGTCTACCTGGGACACACTTGAGGGAGCGGCACCCTGAGGGGGGAGGGGTTCTATGACAGCAGCACCTGGCGCGAGGAAGAGAGGCGGGGGAGGGAGCGGGGCAGTGCGGTAGGGGAAGAGGCGGTAGAAGGGTACCGACTCGTCAAAGGTGACGTCTTGAGAGGTGAGGACACGGCGCCAGGTGGGGTGGTAAAACTGCCAACCAGACGCGTCCGGAACAAAGCCTAGGAAGACACACGGAACAACGCGGGAGGAGAGCTTGTCCGCGGACGTATCGCGAACAAAAGCTCGGGATCCCCAGACCCGAAAACGCGACGCATCGCCAACCTCTCCCGTCCAACGCTGTGTCGGGGAGGTCTCCAGCAAGGAGACACGGAGCCAGAGGTTGAGCTGATGCGCAGGGTATCGGACCGCAAACGGCCACAGAAATTGGGGGGCAGCCGCATGGATCAAGGAGGTACGAGCGACCTCCATGACCAAGCCAATGCGGTGCTCAGCAACCCCATTCTGTTGTGGCGAGGCCAGAAGCGTGAATGGCTGGCGGATGCCATGCTCCACACAGTAGGCTGCGAAGAGGTCGGAGGAGAACTCACCACCTTTGTTAGAGTGCAAGCGCAGGACAGGAAAGTCCGAGTGGAAACGCTTGCTGAGCTGGAGACGAGAAGCGCGGATCCAAGGGATCAAAACATCATGGACCTCACCCTTGGTGCGCAAGGGGAAGACCGTGGTGTAGCGCGAGTAGTCGTCAACAACTATCAGGAAGTACCTCTCCTGACCCTGACCACGGACGCGGGCTGGGCCCCACACGTCCATGTGGAGCGTCTGCGAGGGAGCAGTCGTCGAGGGAAACGAGGAGGAGTGAGGAGCGACGCGCTGCCGCCCCTCAATTCAGGGAAGACAGGGAGGAGCAGGTGAGGGTGGGAGGGGAGGGAGAACCCTGGGAAGACCAGAGACAAGGTACCGTTTGTGCATTGCCCGAAGGCGTTGCACGGACGGGTGACCAAGGCGGTGGTGCAAGAGGACTGTCTCGTGCGCCACAGAGCGGCACGAGCAGGGGGCCGACAGCTGACCTAACGCGGACGCAGACGCAGCTACCTGAGGGGACTCAGTGGTCAGTGTGTACAGGTCCGACCCCGGCTGCCGTGTGAAGGTCGCCAGGTGACGGCCCGTCTGAGCACACGTGCAGTGTGTCACGCGCTCGTAGCCAGGGGTGAACTGGTGGACACCCCTGTCCTAGAGCGCACTACCCGCCACCAAGTTTGTAGAGAACGAGGGGAGGTAGAGACCGAACAGTGTGCCCGACGGGACGGCCGGACAGGGGAGGACAGTGGAGGAGGTCGCAAGGACTGGACCCCCAGAGGGGTCAGCGAGAGAGACTGCAACGGGCCGAGCAAGCTGCTCAAGAGTCGTGCGGTCACGAAAGAAATAGCGGGAGGCACCTGAGTCTAGTCTAAAGGTGTGCAGTGCCTCAGTCGACTCAGTAATAGGGGGCGCAGACGCACCAGCACCTAGAGCAGCAGCCTCACCAGTACCCTGGGTAGTAGACACTCTAGCACCTAGAGCGGTAGCCTCACCAGGTCGAATGCCCAGGTCGGGCGGAACACTCAGGTACTGGGCACCCTCTCCACTAATAGACATCACATACATGGCAGAGAGAATAGCATCAAAGTCTAGAGCAAAGATATCAATGTTTTGCTTCATCAGATCAGCCCAGCGGGGCAGCTCAGTGGCGTCAGGGAACTGAGTACGCCAAGCGTCGTCGAGGCGTGAGAAGAAGCGCTACGTGGAGTGCGCCCTCCCACACGTCTGACCAGTCTGGTCACTAGTGCGGATAACGTACGTGCAGCTAAGGCCACCACCCCCCCCTGTGCCGATCATACCACTCATGGAGCTCCTAGGGCGACGGAGAGTGCTGTAGGCTCTGGCCACCGCCAGTGCCTCCACGACCACCACTGTCGCCACCACCGCCTCGACCACCTCCTCCCCTGCCGCCGCCGCGTCCACCGCCACCCCCACCACCGCCCCCGCCCCTCCCACCGCCCCCGCCGTTGCCGCCACCACCCCCACCGCTGCCACTAGCCCCACCAGTCCCACCACCACCCCTAATGCCGCCACCACCACCGCCTCCCCCGCCGTCACCTCCGCCTCCCTTGCCCCCTTTGCCCTTGCCGCTGCGGCGCCCGCTCGAGGCAGACGCGGCCCCGACCTTCTCAAAACCAAGGAGGTCGACAGCAGAAGCAGAGGCTACAGAGGGAAGAAGGGGGGAAGGGGAACACCCCTCAAAGAAAGGGGTGCGGGGGTCGCCACGAGAGGCACCTACAGCGACTATGCTAGCCTCAGCTGCAAGTAGTTCCTTCTCGAGGAGGGCAATGGTGAGCTCAGTGGGGCAGCGAGCTAGGAAGTGATCCCTGACAGCACGCAGAGTGTGAGGGAGGCGGGTGACTAGGTGGTAGAGAGTGAGCCAGAGCGGGGGGTGTCAAAGAGAGTAGGAGCACGGCCTAGGCTTAGTAGCCTAGGCCACAGTAGGACTAGAACGAGGAGGCGCCAAGTACGAGCTAGGATTGTGTGCAGGAATGGAATTGAGAAGGGAATGGTTGAACTAGCAAGCAGCAGGATACAAATAGTAAACCCTAAGGGGCTGTACTCACTATTGAGTGCCCCACTGCAGGCTACACAAACAACATATTCTGACAGGGGGGGGTTCGTGGCAAGAAACTCATCGGGCATGGCGGCACGGAAGCGGGCCTCACTAGTACGGAGGTGCGTGATAAGGGGTCAGCGACTGTGTGGAACGAGGCCAGGTCGGGAAACAGGTAGGGGAGGGAGAGACGGCCTAGCGCAGCAGAGGCAGGTGAGGAGTAGCGGGCAACGACAGCGCTGTACAGTGCGCGTGCAGTCTTGTGCTGGCCAAAGTGCTCATGCTCGTCTATTGGCAGGGAGTTGCGAATAGCGAAGCGAGTGTGGGCGTCACGAGTCTGCCGCTGTGAGCGGGCAGTGCTGTCAGCAGTAGCAGCAGGAGCAGTAGCATGGCCTAGGGCGTGATCGTACAGTGAGATGTCCTCCTTGGCAGTGAGTTGTAGGAAGAGGTGTAGGTCACCTAGCCAGGTATCGAACTTCACTGGGCGGCCCTCAGCATCGAAAGCTAGCACAGGAGGGCTAGCCATAGCAGCAGTAGAGTAGTAGTAGTTGCACCCTAAAAACAGTAGGCAGGGCGGCGCGGCTCGGTTCAGGTAGGGCGGCTCGACTCGGGTAGGGCGGCTCGGCTGGGTTCGGGCGGCGCGGCTCGGTTCGGGCTGGGCGGCCCGTGGGTGCTAAGGAGCGGCGCGCGGGCCGAGAGGGGGCCGACGGGGTGGCTAAGGTGGGGTTGCGCGGGGCCAGCGGGGCCGCTAAGGGGCGGCTCGTGGGGTTGACGGGGCCGGCTGGGGCCTCTAAGGGGGTCGCCCGTGGTGTCGACGGGGCCACTAGGGGGTGGGCGCGCGGGGCAACTGGGGCCGACGGGGCCGCTAAGGGGCGGCGCGCGGGGTCGACAGGGCCTCTAAGGGGCGGCGTGCGGGTCGCTAAGAGGGAGGCGGGTCGCGGGGCCTTAGGGGGCCGTGAATTACTAGGCGCACGAGGGCGCTAGGGGGAAGGCGCTCGAGGGCGCTCCGACAGTAGGGCGCACGAGGGCGCTAGTAGGTAGCAGTAGTGGTGGTCCCTAGGAATCGGTCCTAGCGGAGGACCTGCTTTGATACCATGTTACGAACAAGAAGTGATTGAACTATGAAAGTTGGAGTACAAGTAGGAAACCCTAACTTTGTGTACCCCCTAAAGGCTAACCCACTATAGCCTACACAATAATAACACATATAGTGTTTGACAAGAATATCATGCTTGTCTAGCCTGCAGTGGGGTACTCTATAGCGAGTACAACCCAATTAGGGTTTCCTAGATGTATCTCAACTACTGCTAGTGCAAACCCTCCTTTGCTTATTCTCTCTTGCCTAGCTTGCTAGCTATGGCTCCTGCGTTCGAACCGCTATTGTGACATAGTAACAGAGCTGTTATGCTCTTCGCCTTTGGGCCCACCTGCTCCCGCTGCTTTCCTGTCAGTCGCGCACCCCGTGGCGCGCGACGCTGTTTTTACTTCCCGCCACGCGCTCGGGGCGCAAGGCGGTTTTCTGCCCGCCGTGCGCCCATAGGCGCGCGGCGGTTTTCTGCCCCGTCAACCCGCGCGTCGCCCCCCGTCGCCCGTCGCAACGCCCCCGAGGACCCGCGCGTCGCCCGAAGCGGCCCGCGCGCGGCTCGTACAGCCTGCGCTAGGCCCGCGCGCGGCTCGTATGGGCTGCGCCAGGCTCGCGCGCGGCTCGTATGGCTTGCGCCAGACCCACGCGCGCCTCGTACAGGCTGCGCCAAGCCCGCGCGCGGCCCGTATAGCCCGCGTGTGGTTCGTACGGCCCGCGCCAGGCCCATGCGCGGCACGTACAGTCTGCCCCAGCCGTCCCGCTTCACCACGAGCACCGCCCCCGCTGCTGCACGCTCTCCTGCCCCGTGTTGCCCGTGTTAGGGTTTGGGGGTGGCGAGTATGAGGGTAACGGGTGTGTGAGCCGTCCCCTACTCCTCCTCCTACTCCATCTCCCACTGCTGTAGTTGCCGCTGTGGGGGGTGGATGTGTGGGAGCCACGGGTGTGGCGCTAGTGGGGTGTCGTAGGTGCAGTGCTAGAGGAACAGCAGGGGGTGAGTGAACGGGAGCTTTGGGACAGTGGGGGAGGTTGAAAGGGGGTGGCCGCCGTGAAGCCAGCAGCTCCAGTCGCCCGTGAGACCGTTGCGCCAGTCGCGCGTGAGCCCGTCGCTCCAGTCGCCCGTGAGCACGTTGCTCCAGTCGCCCGTGAGCCAGTTGCTCCTGCCGCTCGTCTAGCCGCGGAGCCAGTTGCTCCAGTTGCCCGTGTGCCAGTTGCTCCAGTTGCCAGTGTGCCAGTTGCTCCAGTTGCTCCAGTTGCCCGTGTACCAGTTGCTCCAGTTGCGCCGTGTGCCAGCAGCTTCAGCTGCCGCCCACCACGTCCTCTCCTATCATAGTCCCTCCTCCTCCTCACTTGCCCTCTGTAATAGCCTCTAGCTTTGCTTGTTCTTGTGAACCTGTTCTATGATTGCTTGTTGTGCTGATTATACCCCACTTAGACTATGGGGGTGTGTCAGAATATCATGCTTGTCTAGCCTGCAGTGGGGTACTCTATAGCGAGTACAACCCAATTAGGGTTTCCTATATGTATCTCAGCTGCTGCTAGTGCAAACTGTCCTTTGCTTATTCTCTCTTGCCTAGCTTGCTAGCTATGGCTCCTGCGTTCTAACCGCTATTGTGACAACGCATACTCGTATGTCAAACAACATTGCAAAAATATATTTTAAAAATAAACTCCAATCCCTCTGCATCTAGGCAATTGCACATGGTTTGCAAGCCTACATGGTTTGCAAGCCTACGCGGCTCCGCAAACAGTAGATAACGCGTAGTTGTGGACCCCCGACACTGCGGATAATCACTCGACAATGGTAGTGAGATAAACTACGGGGGTTGGCACGAACTACTGGGTGTGATCGTAGTTTTGCTTATTTCCTTAGTGCTTGCACATTCATGGGAGAAATTGGCAAGAGTTTCCACAAGCCAAAGTCGAAATTACACAATGGTTTGGTTCTCGATGATAAAAATGACTACATTAGGCACCTAGCAACTCTGCAGCTAGCCTGGTCGACCGCCAGCACAGCTTGGTCGACCGCCTGCCAGCGTTGCGTAGAGGAGCCGCGCCAGCACCGCGGAAAGGCGACCTACCAACAGAGCAGATCGACGGCGAGCTAACGCTGCAGCAGAGCGGCTGTCCAACGTTGCCCCGTAGACGGCGACGGCGAGCTAACGCTACAGCAATGTGCACGTTCGCTGGTGCGCGCAGACGATTGGCTCGACTTGCCTCGTTGGGCATCCGTCGGCTGTTGTCTGCGCCTGACGAACCACATCGACTTCGGGATACCAGCCCGTAGTCGCCTTCGCCATCGCGACCTCAACGACGTTCGCGAGCCTCCGCGGAACTCGTCGAACAGGTTACCCAGTCGACCTGGTCGACCACTTTGTGCTCCGGTCGACCACCATTGCCTCCGGTAGACCACCAGGTGCCTTTGGTCGACCACCAGGTGCCTCTGGTCGACCACCAGGTGCCCCCGGTCGACTGCAGCTCACGTCGAGCTGCCCTCTAGTCGACGGGCCCCTTCCGTCGACTAGAACCGTCAACGGTTGTCACCGAGCTCCCCTCATCGACCTCTGCTCACTTGTCAGGTCGACGGATTGGTCCGTCGACCTTCCAGCCGAACTGCAGGTCGACGAGCTGCTCCTCGACCTCCCGGTCGAACTGTAGGTCGACGGACTGCTCCGTCGATCTCCCGATCGAACAACCCCTCGTGGTCGACAGCCCACGCGCCGCCTAGACCAGTCAGTTGCAGCTATCGAGCTCCCTGGTCGACAGCAACACCACAGCGGTCCCCTGTAGCTCGACGAAGCCTGTTGGGCATCTCTCCCACTGTGAACGGCCAGCTGCTACTCCCGTTCATCCGACCAAGTCGTCGGCGTTGCCCAAGCGAGGGCGGGGCCAACACTCCATTCCCGTTGACAGACACCTCTATTATATTTAAAATTCCAGGCATTATGTAGTGTAATAGACATAGCTACCCAACACTAATAGATTTGAGCTATAACTTGGGTGTTTAGGTATGCCCACAAATGCTTGAAAAATCCAGCACTTTGTTTGGTCTAAAGCTGACTCTAAGATGTTCGGATTGTGAAGGAAAGTCGTATTGTTGGAACGTGGTCTGTGGCAATGGCTGGCACAGAAGGCCTGTGGAAAAGTGGGAGTTCGCCAGGCCGATGTGCCTGGGACTACAGTGATTGTCTGAACTGGTGCATTCCATTGCTTGCCATGGTTTTCTCCCAGGCATCGACCCAGGCATGAATGCGCTCTAGGTTGCTGTGCGACTTTCTTCTGAATCAGCTCCTCTGGCAGACTGGCAATTGAGATGGATGCAATCTGGTACAGCTTTCAATTGAGGCACGCTGTCCGAGATGACACCTCCCCGAAGTCTACGAAATTCCTGCCTTGAGGGCAGCAGAGGAGCGAGGGAAGCGACACCATTTTCCATTGCTGCTCCACTCCACTCCACTCCACCTGATCTCTTCTCACCCATCATCATCCAACAGACGGGTCACGACACCATTTTCCATTGCTGCTCCACTCCACTCCACTCCACTCCACTCCACCCGATCTCTTCTCACCCAGCATCATCCAACAGCCTTGAATCAACACGACACGACGTGTTGCGTTGCGTTGCATTGCGATTCGCGCGGTTCATCCACTGTATCATCGCCGACCATACAGTTTCATGTCATCTCTGTTCCACGTTGCTCCCTCCCCGCCACTTGCCCCACACATGACAGCAAGACAACAGGACGACCTGCAAGCACAGCACACGCACAGCCAAGGGAACCTCGCAGAATTTCTTCAACTTCAAGCAGAGCCGCTTTCCACCACCACACATACACCTGCGAATCCGACCCCACCACCACACAGGCGGCTCCCCATCCACGCCACAGGCGCCACCTGAACAAACCTGACCTGACATCCTGTCCTCCCCTGAGTTCTTGTTTCCTGGATACGCCGCCCTCGCCATTCCAAGAAGCCTGAGACCAGCAACTCGCGACTGATGCATTCTCGCTACTAAAAGAACCAACACTTCTTCTCTCACTCGACCATCGCGCGTTTTCTTCGACTCTCATTTCGTTCTTCTTGGCTCCTAAACGACTCCCGACGCTGCTGCCTGCAGTCGACTCACTCTCCATCCCAACCAATAGCTCGAACCCGAACCACCAGCGGTTTTCTAGCCATCATTTCCGTTCCCACCCCGTCGTCGCGTCGACGCAATGGCGACGAAACGAGCCCAGCGGCGAGATCAACAAACGACCTGCGCGGTTCTCATACTCGCCGCGTCCCTCCTATGCGGCATCACGCTCGCCCAAGAGGACACCCTTTTTGACGAAGGTGAGAACGAGCAGTAGTACTGCTTCTGTGGTGATTCTTGCTCGAGTCGACTCATAAATCGCCGAAAGGGTTATACCACTACGGCGGGTTGTTACGCCTTATGCTGCATGTTGAGGTGTTAAACTGTTGTAACATTTCGAAACTCGCTGTCCATGGTGGTAGAAATATCTTGATGACGTAATCTTCGCGAGTCGCCCATTGGCCCGGCGCGTGGTCCATCCTCGACTGCTGACCGTCAAGCGTCGACAGTCGACCGTCGGCCGGCCACTGTCGACCGTCGCCGACTGCGTCCCCGAGTCGTCTTAGCGCCGGTCCTCGTTTCTCTCTCACGTTCCCCCCGCCGCCCTCCATCGCTTGCCTCCCTCCGTCAGTCAATAAGTCCGGGATGGTGGAGCGCCTTCCGGTCTATATCGTGCGCATGCGCAACTCGCCGCCCGTCGCGGGGTACACTGGCGGAATCGACGGGCTGGCAGCGACCGTCAACGGGCAGCGCATCGCGCAGTCCTTCCGCGCGGGTGCCGCCGCGACGCTCGCTGGCCGCCGCCGCTTCCGCTTCGACCCGTTCAGCCGGCCCGTGCAGCAATTCGCGCGGTGGCTGGGGCAGATGCAGGCGCGCGTCGCGGCCGATTCAGGCGTGAGCACGCGAGACGTGCTCTACAGTTACAAGTACGTGAGCAACGGATTTGCGGCGAGACTCACGCCGAAGCAAGTCCGGCAATTGCGGAACCACCCGGCCGTCGCTCAGGTGAAGCAGAGCATCGCGATTCGCAAGCTCACAACGGATACGCCCGCGTTCCTGCAGCTGCCGAGCACACTATGGGCGGCGGCGGGCGGACAGAGCAACGCGGGGCAAGGCGTGGTGGTGGGGATCGTTGATACCGGCATCTGGCCCGAACACCCGTCGTTCGCAGGAGACGTAAGTCATTGTAACTCCCGTACTAATTGTTCAAACGATCGGCGGCAGTTGTTGTTGTTGTTTGAAGCGCAGTGGAGAATTGGGCTAGCGACCCCTTGGACAGCCTGCCCAGGGGTAATCTCCTCTCTTCTCCCATCCATTCCCTTTCCCCCGCGCCCCTGTCTTGCCCCCGCTGCCTCCCCCGTCCGCCGGTCATCACCAGGCGTCGTACCCGAACCCGCCCGCCACGTGGAAGGGCAACTGCACGACCACGGCGGACTTCCCTCGCTGCAACCGCAAGCTCATCGGCGCGCGCTACTTCTCCGCCGGCTTCCGCGGCGTGTACGGCAGCGTCAACCTCGCCGCCGATTGGAACTCGGCGCGCGACGCGGACGGCCACGGCACGTGGTGCGCGGGGTAAGTAAGGAGCCGACGAAGCTTCCGCGGCGCGCCGCGCGCGCATACCCGCAAGTGATAGCGTGTGAAAATTTATTTGCCCCGTCTTGCCTTGTCTCCCGTCTTTCCCTCCTTTGCCCTTTTCTCTCTCCCTCACCAGTTAATAACTCTCCCCCCTCTCCCTCCCACTCGGTTCCCCACCCACTTGTCCTCTCCTCCCCATCCCCCCTCCCCTCTTCCATCCCTCCTCGCAACATCCTAGCTCGTTTCCCCTCACGCATCCCCCCTCCTGCCTCCCACTTCATCCAACGCCTCTCCCCAATCCATCTCGGAGCCGCAACGGGCAACAGCAACGCGCAGGTGGCGATCACCCGAAAACAAGCAACTTCCCCACTCGTTCTCTCCCACGCACCCTAACTCATCCTCCCCCGCACACCCTCGCGCCCCCCCCCCCCCCCCCCCTCCCATTTCAGAGCCGCGACTGGCAACAGCAACGTGCAGGTATCAATCGCGCGAGGCCAATCCGCAGGGCTCGCGAGCGGGGTGGCCCCACGCGCCTTCCTCAGTGTGTACAAGGTCTTTTGGAGCACGAACAGCGGCGGTGTGACTGCCACGTGGGCGGATATCGAGGCTGCCGTGAACAAGGCGGTAGCGGACGGTGTGGATGTGCTCAGCCTGTCGCTGGGCGGCCTGGATCCCTCCGCGGATTACTTTGACGACTCCACGTACCTCTATGTCAACGCGGTACGCCCGCCCACGCCTGCACGCGCACGTGTGCACTGATGTGCCAGTTGTGTTATGAGTGCCTTGCGATTCTGACCGGTTCTGACCAGTTCTGACCGGTTCCACCCGGCTCTGACCCGTTTTACCCAGTTCTAACATTTTCGTGGTCAGTTATCGCGGCTGTAACGTTCGGCTTTCAGCTCGCAAGCTTGTGCCCTCGTTTTGTCTCCGTTTTCAACCGTTTTCACCCCTGTCCTCCTGTTTCTCCGTACTCCTCCCTGCCTTGTTGCTCCAACAGATGGGAGTGACAGTCGTGTACGCATCGGGCAACGACGGATCACCGCCGTACAGCTCATCCATGTATCGCACCATCTCCAACTTCTCGCCCTTCTACCTCACCGTTGGCGCCTCCACCATCTCCCGCCGCTACAGCACATCGCTGGTTCTTGGCAACGGAGTAACGGTTGCTGCCACAGGGTTTGGCAGTGGGAGTGCGAGCGTGGTGGGGCTGAGGGTCATTGAGGGCATCGCTGCCATGGCTGCCTCGTCTACCTCTACTCAGGTTAGGTTTTTTTTTAGTTGACTCAAAAGTCACCTCGATCGCTGCTACGGGGCTTGGCAGTGGGAGTGCAACTGTGGTGGGGCTGAAAATTATTGAGGGCGTCTCTGCTGTGGCTGCCTCGTCCACGTCCACTCAATGAGGCTCTTTGCCTCGTTGCACTTCGTTTCACTCCTCTGCATTCCTCTGCACTCCTCTGCACCCCTCTGCATTCCTCTGCACTCCTCAGCATTCCTCAGCACTCCTCGTCACTAGGTGGCGGATGTGCTAGCAGGGGGGGCCAAAGCTGTGGTCTTCACAGGCCTTCCCTTCCCCACCAGCGCCCTGAAGCCATTCCATCCCCACCCTTGCCTTCCCCTTCCACCCTCCTCTCTCACTCTCCAGGCACAGTACTGCTACTCCGGCTCGCTTGACTGGGCCAAAGTCAGCGGCAGAATAGTCATCTGTTCGTACGGAGGCGTGGGCACGAGTGTCAAGGTGGGGGAGGTGCTAGCGCGGGGAGGCAAGGCTGTGATCATCACAGGCGTCCCCGACGTCCTCAAGCCATTCCCGCCCTACGACTCGCGCCTGCCCTTGGTTTATCTTGACTATGCTCCTGCTGACACGCTGACCACCTACGTCCGATCCATCGCCTCGTAAGTGTGTGTGTGTGTGTGTGTGTGTGTGTGTGGGTGGGTGTGTGTGTTTGGTCTGTTGATCGTTCTTTCTTCTCTGCCCGTCCCCAGTTGTTTGCTCTCTCTCCAACTGCTACTTACTTACGCAGCTATCATCTTCATAAGTCTCTTCTCAATCAACATGTAATCTCCACTTACTCAAGCTTCCCCTCCTTCCTCACTCCTCTCTACCCCTCCCTCTCCCCCTATCCATCCCGGCCCCCCTTTTCCCTCGCCTCCCTCACACCTCCCCCACCCGCCCAATCAACAGCCCAACAGCCACTCTCTCCACATCCTTCTCAACCGCGACAGACCTCCCAGCACCGAATGTCATCTACTTCTCCTCCTCCGGCCCATCTCTCAACCCCTCCTCATCCGTAGTCAAGCCACGGCCCACCAATGACATCCTCAAGCCAGACATCATCGCTCCGGGCGTCTCCCTCTGGTCGTCTTGGCGCGCCTCCTCTCCCTCCTCCACCACACAACAGTTCGCCATGATTTCTGGGACATCCATGGCTACCCCGCATGTGGCGGGGATTGCCGCGCTGCTGACTCAGCGGTACCCGACGTGGTCCCCGGCGCAGATCATGTCTGCGATTATGACCACTGCGAGCACGACGACCAATCAGGGGTCGGCGATCGGGACGAGTTACACAGCGGTCGCCACACCTTTTGAGATGGGCCAAGGGCATATTAACTCGACGGGGTTGCTCGACCCTGGGCTTACCTACACTGCGGCGCTCGCGCATTATTACAACTTTTTGGCCGGGCAGGACCAGACCCGAACGAAATATCTCATCGGCACGCAAACCAGAGTCAAGCTGACCCCGATCCCGGCGTACAATCTCAACCGCCCATCCATCTCGGTCTCGCGATTGGTCAAGAGCGTGGTGGTCACGCGGTGGGTGGTGAATGTGTTTAACCAGGCGTGTACGTACACTGCGAGTGTAGTTGCTCCTGCTAACGTGCGCGTCACCGTTTCCCCATCAACCTTCACCATTTCGCCGGCCAAAACTCAGACATTTACGGTGACATTCAACGTTACAGCAGCATCCCAGGCCTTCAGTTACGGCAGCCTGACGTGGAGGGACCAATTCGGGCATGCGGTGCGGTCGGTGCTTGCCGTGCAGCCAATCAGCCTGTAGGCTTCTGCTGCACCTGCCAGCCCACACCGACACAACACTTTCCTCTCCAGCTTTGACGACTCTCTCGCTCGCGATTCTTTGGACTTTGGGCTAGGACACAGAGGTTGCACTCCAATTGTACAGCTGAAACTCACTTCACATCCGCCACCACCACCTTAAGGGCCGCGTTGTCCCTCTTAGTGAATGAGGTTAGATTTCACCCTAAGTCTTGCTTTGGTCAGGATTATACCGGTATTGGGTTTCGGGGTTCCACAGAGACTGCAGGAACTGAGGGTGTGGCCGGATGAGCTTCTTGGGTTGAGCCGGGCGTGGCTCACACACATGCTTTCCAGGTCCTGCCGCGCTGTATGCCGGATTGAGGGCTGGAGAGATGGGCTGTGGTGGTCTATTCTGCTTGCGTGTGCGTGCCTTTCAATGAGATGTTGGGATTTGTTTATTTTATGCATTCTATTTCCAAGTGCACCCACATATTGTTGGAAACAACTAAGGGTGCATTCCTGCGGAGACACTTGTGTCTCAATCCCCGTTTTCCCGAGTTGCGTCTGTAAATTTGCCAAATGTTGTGTCACAAACAACCAATGTATCGCGACTCTAGGCGACCAAGCGAAATGTACAGTTGTACGCATTTGATTGGGTGACACAAATGATTGCACATCCCTTTCTTCAACCGCTTGGCTGGGGTGTAGTTTTGACGCGCGAGATTTTTTCCCGCGCGAAATTGGCACTGCATGCTGTCCATGTGCGTTGACGTTTCGAGCCGCGTGCGAATTTTTCACAGTGACGAGTCGGATTACAATTCGTCAGCGACGTCAGCGCGTTTCACGCTGACCAATAAAAAATACATTTATGGTCGCGGAAAGGCGACTCGCAATTGGGACACACTACAGTTTATGCTGTTTTTGTGTGTCACAAAGCGATTGAGACATTTGTGTCGAGATACTAGCTTAATAGGTAGTTGAGAGTTTAGGACGGCCTAGGCTTAGTAGCCTAGGCCAAGGAGATCGAGTGGGTTGTGCCAAGGTAAGGTATCGAGAAAGTTGGAAAATGGGTGTGTTCACTATAGGTTTGCAAGAACATATAGCATGTGAACAAAGAGGGTGCACCACCTAACAAAGTTTATAATAACTACACTAACTACAGCTACAGGCAGTTACCAGGGCCTCAGAAGTCAGCGAAAAAAGGCTGATTTAGGGTCTGGACGCTGATTTCCCAGACATATGGCTGATGTGTTGGCTGATAATTCAGTTTTTTTTTTTATTTGTGTTGGCTGATTCTTCAGGTTTTTTTTTTAAGTATTGGCTGATTTTCCAGCGTTTTTTTACAAGTGTCCGCTGATTGATCAGACTTGTAACGAGAGTGTAGGCTGAACTCACGCTATTACAGATTCGTGCCGGAGCCGTGTTTTTCGGCTGTCCATGTACATCCACCATCAATCACGCAAAAGTAGCCACGTACAGCGCCGACGCGGCGGGAAAACGAATTTCCCCGACGAGTCGGTTGCTTCGTTGTCACCGACAGAATGCTTCAATTGATGTGATTGGTTGTTTAACCAATCACATCCCTTATGCGCCATTCACCAACCACCAGGGCAGCACAGCACAGCACCTGCTAAACTTTATGAACAAAGTGCTTAAACATAGATCAGCCTGCATTTTTTAGTGAGGCTGATTAGTCAGCGTTTTTTTAGGTGACTTGTCTGAAAAATCAGATTTTTTTTTTTGAACCAACTCTGATTGATCAGCCTAGCGTAGCCTGCTAAGGCTGACGTCTCAGCCAAGCTAAAAACGAATCTGAGGCCCTGGCAGTTACATATATAAATTGTGACACTCCCCCATAACTGCCTGCAGCAGGAGTTTGTGCAGAACACAACCTGCAGGGGTACACAAGCAACAGCAACAGCAGGTAGGTAGGTAGGTAATACAGCAGCAAATGTACAGCAAGCATTCCTGCCACCCCTTACCCTCTCCCCCCCAACCACAGGAGGGGCAGCATGTCAGAATAATATATAAATCTATATATTGTTTTGTAATTGCCTGTAGTGTAGACGAGTGTAGTTATATAATGTTCTGTTTTGGTGGTGCACCTTTCATCTTGCCTATATGTACTGCTCGCTCTATAGTGAAACCCCCTCTTCTTTTGTTTCAACTTTCTCGACTCTCCTAACTCGAACTCAATCAAGGCTCCTAAGCCATGGCTCCCGAGCCTACCGCTCTCTAGTTCCTTTGACATGTTATCAGAGTGAGGTTCCTATCCTAGGACCTGATTTTTTTTTCCCATGGGCCCACCACTTATCGTTCTTGCCATGGCGCTCGTCGCGGCTCCAAAAGTGCCCGTTCAGCCGCCATTTGTGAAGGTTACTAAGTCGAGCGTGGCGGGTTTTGTTATGTTCGTCGCGGCCCCAGTCGGCGGCCCCGTCGTCTGCCCATCGCGCCCTCCTGCAACCTCGTCACGCCCTGTCGCGGCCCCGAACGTCTGCATCGCAGTCGTTTTGGGGGGAGACGGCGGGTGTGGCGGCCGAGCTACTTCAGTCGTCGAACGTGCCCCCTGCCCCGCCCTCCCATTGAAAATGCGGCTGCTCCCACTGCAGCTGCCGCGCAAGCGACGGCGAGCTGTGCGCAGGCGCTCGTCGCGGCACCTGTTGCACCCCCCCCGTTACTCCCCCCCCCCCTACCCGAGATCTCACCAACGCCACCCGCGCCCGCTGCAGTGTCTTCCGCTGTGGACGCAGGTGTGGCGGGGGGGGGGGGGGGGGGGGGGAGGGAGAGGCGCAAGGGTGGCTGACGCTCCTCTCTCCCCCTGCTGCGCGTGCGGCAGTGTGGGGGGGAGGTTTTTGGGGAGGCGGGTGTGAGCAAGAAGCTGCCGCCCCTCCTCTCTCTCTCACTGCCGCACGTGCCGCTGTGGGGGGGGAGTGAGGGGGCGACGGAAGTCAGCCGGTCATCTGTTGCTGACACCCGCTGCTGCCGTGGCACCTCCAGCTGCCGCCCGTGCTACCACCTACCTTTTGTTGAACTTGTGTTTGCTACCTTCTGCTGGGGCCTGCAGGTGCTGCCGTCGAGCCGCTGCTGTCCTGCTGCATGTTGCAGCCACAGAGCCTGCTCCTCAGGCGACCTGCCGCCCCAACACCTCCTACTGTTTTTACCTTGGTAAAGGGGTTGGTACAGCTGGATCTGCCATCACTGCACCTGTTGTCACTGCACTTGCCTGTTGCTATGATTTCCGCTGCGGCCTGTCTGGTGTACCCCATTATGGGGGCGTTGACTGCATATTCTTCCCTACAGGCACTTATGGGGGCGTGTCAGAATAATATATAAATCTATATATTGTTTTGTAATTGCCTGTAGTGTAGACTAGTGTAGTTATATAATGTTCTGTTTTGGTGGTGCACCTTTCATCTTGCCTATATGTACTGCTCGCTCTATAGTGAAACCCCCTCTTCTTTTGTTTCAACTTTCTCGACTCTCCTAACTCGAACTCAATCAAGGCTCCTAAGCCATGGCTCCCGAGCCTACCGCTCTCTAGTTCCTTTGACACAGCAGCATGGCCCACATTATCCGAGTAAATCACTCTGTTTCTCTGAAAATCAGAGTTGTTTTTTAAAGGGACTCTGTACCTGCTGGGTTATGATTTGGGGAGTTGTGTTTTCTCTGATGTATCAGAGTTGAGATATAGTTCACTCTGAGGCCCCAGGGTTTTTTTTTCTAAGGATGGTGTTTACTCTGTACAGAGGATACAGGCCCCCTAGCCCCCCCCCCCCCCCCCCCCCCCCCCCCCGCCCCTTTCCCCAATTACCGGGGTTAAACCGAGTCGCCGAGCACTTCATCAAGATTTCGCTTCGTGTGTTGGTGGCATTTTGCGAGCTGATTGGCTGGAGTGGCAGTTTTCCCAGCCAGCACACACTGTGACACATCTGAACTTCAGTTAGGATCAAGGAATGATACAGCGCACGGAAGGTGTAAACGTGGGCGACGCGGCCAAGCCCTGCTAGTGCTCGGCTGGCTCACCGGGGGGTGAACCCGTGTTTCTCCATCCATTTCCACAATCCGTGATCAGGCTTGAGGTACCCAGCATCACTACCACGCCTCAAGCCACCCTTCTCCTGCAGCCTTGCCACAGATGGCTAACGACGCAGACCACGCTGACTCTGCTGCGCCTGATCCTGATCCCGGCCCGTCATGCAGCTCTCGCCCCATCACAGGTATGGAGTTTCTGCGCAGGGTACATCGTTCCCACGAGCAGGTTTCGACTTGCGGGCGGCAGAGCTCGAGCTGAAGACGTTCTGCCATATCCTGAAGAACCACCACGAGGACGAGGACTTTTATCAGGGGCTCCAAAACATGTTGAAGACGCCCGACTGGGCTCGCACGTACCCCAACCTGATGCTGATGTGGCAGGCGTTGTCCGTGCTACCGCTCAGCACTGTTGAGTGCGAACGTGTGTTCAGCAGGCAGAACGTCATCAAGAGATGGATACGCACGTCACTCAACGACGCTCGTCTGATAGAGCTGATGAGCATCCACATGCTCCAGTACGACTTCGTGAGGCATGAAGTCGTCGACATGTGGCGCAATCAGAAGAAGCGTCGCCTCGCCAAGAAACCTGCGCACGGCGCACCAGTTTGCGCAAGGGGGAAGGAGAAGATCGAGTCTGATGCGGAATCGGAGGGTGAGGATGACTACTACTAGTGTAGCCCAGGGGGGCTCCTCTTTATTAGTTAGTTAGTATCGGATTTCCTATATTACATTCAATTATTAAATACATTCGTGACTGAACTGACTGAACCGTGTGAGTGACATCAAAACGCAAAACAGTTGGAAAAACAATACTCCCATTCCATACTTCTCACACAACATTTTACACTACAATCTGAGTTCAAAAATTTTTTACTCTGACGTGCCAAGGTTTTTAATCCACGTAATAGGGTTACTCTGTCAGCTCAGAGTAAGGCGTAGGAACCACTATGGATTTCAAAGTTCGCATAAAAACTACTCTGAAAACCAGAGTACCGAAAAACCAAAAGAAGGCCCTGGGCAGCAGGGAGAGTGAGGAGGCGGGCTGGCTCTGGTTGGTCACCCCCTCCATCTCCTCACCCTCCCCCTCCCCCTCCCCCCCACACTACTGCAGGAGCAGCAGAGGGGGGAAGAGAGGAGAGGTGGAGGGACGGCTGCTGGATGGTCTCACACCCGCCACCCCAGTGCCACTCCCCCAGCTCCCCCACACCCTCACACCCTCCCCCCAGCGGCAGCTGCAGCAATGGGAAAGAAAGGAGGAGGAGGGGAAGGGAAGTTGGTCTCACACCCGCCATCCCAGTGCCACTCCCCCGGCTCCCCCACACCCTCACACCCTCCCCCTCAGCGGCAGCTACAGCAATGGGAAAGAAAGGAGGAGGAGGGGAAGGGAAGCACTCCACCCATCACCCCAACACCCGCCACCCCCATACCCTTCCCCCCACGGCTGCAGGGAAACGAAGGAGGAGGGGGTGGGCGGGGAGAAAGCCGCAGAGCGGCTACAAAGGGTCCGCGCAGGTAGGTCAGGGGCGGCTGCAGGGAGTGCAGGCGCGGGGTGAGGCAGAGGCGGCTGCACCAAGTGCAGGAGCGGGGGCGGCTGCTCCAAGGGCAGGCGCCGGGTGGTGCAGGGGCGGCTGCAGCGAGTGCAGGCGCGAGTGAGGCAGGGGCACCGCCGAGTGCGCCAGGGGCGGGTACGCGGCGGCTCAAGACACCGTCGCAGGCGCCAAGGGCGGTTCCGCAGCGGCTCAGGGCACTGTCGCGCACCTCGGGGCACGTGACGGGCAGTTTAGGCAGTTTAGGGCACCGCCGCATGCCACGGGGCGCATGACGGGCAGGGCACCGTCGCGTGCCACGGGGCGCACGACGGGCAGGTTTAGGGCACCGTCGCGTGCCACGGGGCGCGCGACGGGCAGAGAAGGTGTCACTCGCCACCCGGGGGCGGGACAAGATGAAAATCGCCACGCGCCCTAGGCGCGCGACCGGAAAAACAGCAGCGAAAGCATAAGGCGGGCCCACAGGCCAGGACGAAACATGCTCTGAATCCATGTTGAGACACTAGCCATGGCTCCCAAGCCTCGCTAGTATCTCAACAATTTGCGTCCCCACAGGAATGTACCCTAATTCTAAGCGCCTCTGTCGTGTCGAAACACCAAGGCACAAGCGAAGCACAACATGTCGCAGCATCAGCGAGTCAACCCTTGGAGGTTGAGCAACTGCTGGAGGTTACGCGAAAGTCAAAGGTCAGCGACCATTCACCTGACAAGTACACCGCGACAGCAAGGACACACAACTGACTCGTTACAGAGCATGCCTGAATCGTCACTGTATCGAACCGCAACAGCAACAGTAAAGTAGTTATAACCGTATCTCTTCGTATTCCTTGTACTCTTACATAATCATGTATCTCTTTGCTTTAATCAATCAACTTTGCCCTCACATACTAGCGCAAGGTGGTTCACAACTCTGTACTAAAACGCTTCCGCTATTACATCAGTCCTATCCAGAGTTCACCCCTGCAAAGATCCTAAGGGTTTTTCTCAGCCCAACATGGTATGAGAGCTATCAAGGGGAATTCAACTATCAAAACACCTACAACATCAGAAGACATGGCTACTCAGAAGGAAAGGAGTTCCTCTATTGGTTCTCCCGGCAATACTCCTACTCCACCTCCTGCCTCTGGCCTACAGACAAAGGAGGGTACGGCAACAAGATCCAGGGCAACATCCACCGAGACTCCTGCGAATCAACCTGCAGGCTTCGACCAGAGCATGATGGAGAAGTTTTTCTCCTTCATGTCCTTCTACAAGCAACACCAGCAAACGGTACCTGCGCAGTCACACAACAGCAACAACAACAACGACGTGACTCCAATGAGCCTAGACGGTTCATCCTACGCACGTGGAAATCAACAGCAGCAACCTACCTTTGCTCCGTACGAGCCCCAGCGCGGCTCCGTCAGCTTTATGCTACAACCGCAGCCTGCACCTGGACAGGAGAAACCACTGGACGCAGGTCAAGTTCAGTCACAGTTCGCGCACGTTTTAAAACTTCAGACGTCAAGGCCTTTCGACGGAAAGGACTTC
The DNA here is from genome assembly GCA_948144175.1 of Closterium sp. NIES-65. Classification (NCBI taxonomy): domain Eukaryota; kingdom Viridiplantae; phylum Streptophyta; class Zygnematophyceae; order Desmidiales; family Closteriaceae; genus Closterium; species Closterium sp. NIES-65. Next base: position 3,747,669 of record CANXME010000843.1, read on the forward strand.
TTCACCTGGTCGATCGAGTTCGAGTTAATGATGAAAGGCGCGCAAATTCTTGGCTTCTTCGACGGATCCCTGCCATACCCAACAAATGGCACACAGTACAAGAAGCAGCAGTACACCTATCAGTCAATGATGGCGTATACAAACCTACTGAGGAACATCACCCCGAACCAGCAGCAGAATATATGTCAGAACATTATAGCCTATACATTTGTGTAGGCTGTAGTGGGGTAGCCCATAAGGGGTACAACCCAATTAGGGTTAGTACTTGTACCCAACTCTTTCATAGTTCATTCATTCTCTCGTTCTCATCTTCACATGGTATAGAGCTGGTTCCCTCATGGGAACTGTTCCTAGGGCCCACCGACTTTTCTTTACCTGCCCGGAGCACGCTTGGCCCCTGCCCGAGTCGCGCCCCGTGTTGTTCCCCCTCTAGCGGCCTCTAGCGGCCCCTTTTACGGCCCCTAACGACCCCGTCGCGCCGCCCTTTCGGCCCCGTCGCGCCGCCCTTGCGGCCCCGTCGCGCCGCCCTTGCGGCCCCGTCGCGCCGCCCTTTACGCGGCCCCGTCGCCGCCCCTTCCTGCGGCCCAGTCGCCGCCCTTTCAGCGGCCCCGTCGCCGCCCTTTCAGCGGCCCCGTCCCCGCCCTTCCACGGCCCCGTTGCCGCCCTTCCACGGTCTCGCTGCCCGCCCTTACAGCGGCCCCGTCGCCCGCCCTTCCGCGGCCCCGACACCGCCCTTACGAGGCCCCGACGCCGCCCTCCAGCGGCCTCGTCGCCGTCCTTCTGCGGCCTCGTCGCCGCCCTTTCAGCGGCTCCGTCGCCGCCCACCCTTTCAACAGCCCCACCGCTGCCCTTCCACGGCCCCGTCGCCGCCCTTCCACGGCCTCGCCGCCCGCCCTTACAGCGGCCCCGTCGCCCGCCCTTCCACGGCCCCGACACCGCCCTTCCGCGGCCCTTTCGCCGCCCTCCAGAGGCCCCGTCGCCGCCCTTCCGCGGCCCCGTCGCCGCCCTTCCGCGGCCCCGTCGCCGCCCTCCAGCGGCCCCATCGCCGCCCTTCCGCGGCCCCGTCGCCGCCCTTTCAGCGGCCCGTCGCCGCCCTTCCATGGCCCCATCGCAGCTCAGCCGCCCAGCGCCCGAGCCGCCGGGCAGCCGAACCGCCGAGCGCACGAGCCGCCCGACAGCCGAGCCGCACAGCAGCCGAGCCGCCGAGCAGCCAAACCGCCGAGCGGCCGAGCTGCCCGACAACCGAGCTGCCCAGCAGCCGAGCCGCCGAGCAGTCGAGCCGTCTGACCGCTGAGCCGCCCAGCAACCGAGCCGCTCGACCGCCGAGCCGCCCAGCAGCCGAGCCGCCGAGCCACCCGACCGCCCCACTTGCCTGGTAAGAGCAGCGTCTCTGCCACTGCACTACCTTTCCCCACTCTACTCACTCCCTGTCTACTGCTGTCATGGCCTCCCCTAGTGTTCTCAACTTTGACGCTGAGGGTTGGGCAGTTGACTTTGAGGTCTGGGTAGATGATCTGCAGCTTTTCCTACAGTGCGATAGGGCAGACGGTCTCTCCCCGTTTGAAATCACTTCTCGTGCCTCTCCTGCCCCTGGTGCTGATGCTGACGCCATTGTTCGCTCACAGTGGGCCACGCGTGATGCTGCTGCTCGCCTTGTTGTGCGCCGCCACTTACCGACCACTGAGCGTGCACACTTTAGCCAGTACAAGAGTGCTCAGACCTTGTACGACGCTGTAGTTGCACGCTACTCTTCCCCTGCCACTGCTGCACTGAGCCGCCTCATGCTACCGTACCTCTTCCCTGACCTTACTGCCTTTCCCACAGTCGCTGAACTCATCACGCACCTCCGCACTAGTGACACTCGCTATCGCGCTGCGCTTCCTTCTGAGTTCTGCGCCAAGAACCCCCCCCCCCCCATGTACATCACCCTCTACTACATAGTCACCCGGCTCCCTGACTCTCTTCGCGTAGTCAGGGACCACTTCCTCTCAGTTTGCCCCACCACTCTCACCGTTGACCTCCTCGAGAAGGCCCTCTTTGTTATAGAGAAGAGCATAGTCGTTGTAGGAGCCTCTCGTGGTGACCCTCGCACCCCCGTCTTTGAGGGGTGTTCTCCCTCCCCCCTCTTGCCCTCTGTTGCCTCTGCTATTGCGGCCAACCTCGTTGGTTTCGAGTTGGTCGGCGCTGCGTCTGCCCCTAGCAGGAAACGCTGCACCGGCAAGGGCAAGGGGGGCAAGGGCGCAGGTGGGGCTGGAGGGGGCGGTGGAGGTGGTGGTGGAGGTAGTGGAGGGAGTGGGGGTGGTAGTGGGAGTGGTGCCGGGGGTGGCGGCGGGGGCGGCAGCAGTGGAGGCGGCAGAGGCGGTGGTGGTGGCGGAGGGAGCGGAGGCGGCGGAGGAAGTGGAGGCGGCGGAGGTGGCGGAGGAGGCGGAGGTGGAGGAGGCGGCGGAGGCGGCGGTGGCGGCGGCGGTAGTGGAGCGGGTCGCGACTCTGCGCGGAGGAGTGGCTCAGGTGGTGGTCCGCACCAGCAGCAGCGGAGCGGTGTGACTCTGTCCCCTCAGCAGCTTCGTGAGTGGTACACTGCGCGTCACCGCGGTGGGGGTTTTGGTCCTTGCACTTACGTCCTCCGTACCGGCGACCGAGCTGGTGAGCAGTGCAGAGGCCCGCACTCCACCCAGCGCTGCTTCGGTCGCCTGACGAACGCGTGGCGTCACCAGTTCCCTGAGGCGACAGAGATCCCTCGCTGGGGAGATCTGTCTAGGGCGGGGGTTGCCGTCTTTGATCTTTACTATGATACTTTTCTTGCTGCCATGTATGCTGTTGATGATAGTGTTGTGGGTGACTGTTACCTGTGTGTACCGCCTGACCTGGGCATTGAGGCTACTGCTCTAGGTGCTGGTGAGGCTGCTGCTCTAGGTGCTAGTGCGTCAGCTGCCCCAGGTGCTAGTGCGTCTGCTGCCCCAAGTGCTAGTGCGTCTACGTTCTCAGGTACTACGTCGGCTTAGGCCTTACACACCTTCACCCTTGACTCGGGTGCGTTTCGCTCCTTCTTTCAAGACCGCACCACTCTTACGCCGCTCAGTCGGCCGGTTGCACTCTCCCTGGCAGACCCCTCTGGGGGTCGTGTCCTTGCTAGCCTCTCCACTGTCTTACTGTGCCCGGCAGCCCACTGTGGCACCCTCTCACGTCTCTACCTCCCCTCGTTCTCTATGAACATGGTGAGTGGAGCGGACCTACAGGATAGGGGGGTTGACCAGTTCACTCCTGCGAGTCAGCGAGTGACCCACCGCACGTGCGCTCGGACAGGCCGACACTTGACCACGTTCACCCGTTGGCCAGGGTCGAGCGTGTACACCCTTACTACTGAGTCTCCTCCGGCTGCTGAGTCTGCCCAGGTAGCTGCGTCGAGTCAGCTGTTTGCTGCAGCGTCCACGTCCGGTCCTGAGTCTGCTCCCTGCTCGTGCCGTCTGCTGTCCCACCAGACTCTCCTTTGGCACCACCGCCTTGGTCACCCCTCCCTGCCTCGTCTTCAAGGCATGGCCTCCGGTGTCCTGGTCTCTGGTCTCCCTCGGTCTCTCCCTCCCCTACCTCCTGGGCCTGGCCCTACCTGTGTCCCCTGTGTCGAGGGGCGACAGCGCGCCGCCCCTCACTCCTCCGAGTTTCCTCCGATAGAGGCTCCGCTGCAGACTCTCCACATGGACGAGTGGGGCCAAACCCGTTTCAGTGAACAGGGGCGCGAGCGGTACTTCTTGCTGTAGGTTGACGACTACTCGCGTTACACCAAAGTCTTCCCCTTGCGCAGCAAGGGTGACGTCACTGAGGTGTTGATCGACGGGATTCGCGCAGCTCGTCTCAAGCTCAGGGAGAGTTTCGGCTCGGACTTTCCTGTTCTGCGTCTGCACTCGGACAGAGGCGGGGAGTTTTCCTCTGCCCGTCTGGGAGCCTTCTGTCGTGCACAGGGCATCCGCCAGACCTTCACGCTTCCGGCCTCTACACAGCAAAATGGGATTGCTGAGCGCCGCATTGGCATGGTCATGGACGTCGCTCGTACGTCCATGATGCATGCGGCTGCCCCCCATTTTTTGTGGCCGTTTCCAGTTCGGTACGCCGCGCATCAGCTCAACCTTCGGCCCCGGGTCTCCTTGCCAGAGACCTCCCCCGCCTTGCGGTGGACCGAGAAGGTTCGCGATGCGTCTGCGTTTTGGGTCTGGGGATCTTGAGCATTTGTCCGCGACTTGTCTGCGGACAAGCTGTCCCCCCGTGTTCTTCCCTGCGTCTTCCTTGGCTTCCCCCCTTACGCGCCTGGCTAGCAGTTTTACCACCCCACCTCGCGCCGTGTTCTGTCCTCCCATGACGTCACCTTTGACGAGTCGGTACCTTACTACCGTCTCTTCCCCTACCGCACTGCGCCTCCCCCCCCGCCGCCGCTCTTCCTTGCACCAGGTCCTCCCCCGATAGACCCCCTCCCCCCTCAGGAACCTGCCCCGTTAGGTGTGTCCAAGGTAGACGCAGTCGAGCCTGTCGAGGTAGCTGCTGAATCTGGTGCTGCTAGAGGTGCTCAGCCTCCGGGTGCCGGGTCTGGGGGTGCTGAGACTGGGGTTGCTGAGACTAGGGGTGCTGAGTCAGGGGGTGCTGAGACTTGGGGTGCGGAGCCTGGGGGTGCGGAGCCTGGAGGTGTGGAGCCTGGGGGTGCTGAGCCTAGGGGCGCTGGGTCTGCTCGTGTGGCCGCCGGCGGTGCTTCGTCGAGGCGGGAGCCGCTCTCTCCACAGGAGTTGCGCGAGTGGTTTGCCCGTCGCTGGAGACGTGGTGCTGAGACTGGGGTTGCTGCTGGGGCTACTGGAGTTGGTCCTGCTGGAGCTGGTGGCGATACTAGTGCTACTAGAGCTGGAGCTGCTAGGGGTGTTGGCGCTGGTGTTTCTACTGGTGCTAGTGCGTCTGGGGGTGCTAGTGAGGCTGCTGGAGCTGCTAGTCCTATTGGAGTTGGTGCTGTTGGTCCTGCTAGAGCTGCTAGGGGTGTTGGCGCTGGCGGTGCTGCTGGCGCTGGTGCTTCGGAGGGTGCTGGAGTTGGCGCTGGTGGAGCTGGAGGAGTTGCTGGCGCTGGTGCTGCCGCTTGGGGTACTCGTGCCGTCCTTGCTGGTTCTGGAGGCGCTGAGCGGCCGAGGTCTTACTTTGCTCCGCTCTTGGAGCAGGTTCTTGGTCTCCCGCCCTCTTCTGGTTCTGCTCCTTCCTTAGAGTGTCCACCGCCTCTCCAGTCGCAGTCACAGTTACAGCCCGCCTCCCCTCTACCTACTCCTTCTCCCTACACTGGTCCTACTGGAGGTCTTGCTGAGCGTCGTGAGCCTGCGTCTCATCGTGCGTCGCCATGGACGTAGAGATGGCTTCTTGGAAGTCCACAGGCACCTACGTCGACGAGGTTCCCCCACTTGGCGCGAACATCGTCAGTGGCATGTGGATTTTCAGGGTGAAGCGGCCGCCGGGTTCTCCGCCTGTCTTCAAGGCTCGTTACGTGGCTCGAGGCTTCAATCACCGGCAGGGAGTTGACTACTTTCAGACTTTCTCTCCCACCCCGAAGATGACCACTCTTTGGGTGCTGCTGCACATAGCCGCTCAGCGTGACTACGAGCTTCACTCTATTGACTTCACCACAGCTTTCCTGCAGGACAGCCTGCACGAAGAGATCTGGCTGCGCCGCCCACCTGGCTTCACTGGGTCGTTTCCTCCTGGTACCCAGTGGAGCCTCCGGCGGCCAGTCTACGGTCTCCGCCAGGCGCCCCGTGAGTGGCACGACATACTGAGGATTACACTTGCGGCTCTTGGGTTTGCTCCTTCTACAGCTGACCCGTCGCTGCATCTGCGCACCGACACCTCTTTGCCGCCGTTCTACATCCTCGTGTACGTCGACGACTTGGTCTTTGCCACTGCTGACACTGCTGGACTCGCCCACGTGAAGTCCGAGCTGCATAAGAGACACACGTGCACAGACCTGGGTGAACTGCGCAGCTACCTTGGCTTGCGGATCACCCGGGACAGAGCACAGCACACCATTACCCTGACTCAGTCACTCATGGTGCAGCAGGTCCTTCAGCGCTTCGACTTCACGTACTCCTCGCCTCAGGCCACTCGCCACTCGCTCTCAGCTCTGCCTTCGGATGAGTCCATAGAGCCGAGTGGCCCGTACTCAGAGCTTGTTGGCTGCCTCATGTACCTGATGACCTGCACACGACTTGTGTTGTTCAGGATCCGTCACTTTGAGAGCTTACGACGAACTCATTACTCAGCTTAACGCAAATCCGCTCGGTAGGAAGTTGCGCCTCAGGCTTAGCTACCAACTCCAAATTAAATCAGTCGTTAAGATGGTCTATAGAGTGACAACCAAGTATAAACGTCTAGCAGCCGCATGACTAGTATGGTAGAGGAAGTACAAGCATTAAGGCATAGAAAGTTGGAGTTGGGAACCTCCAAAAGAACCATGAGAGGGAAGGGGTTCTCCAAGAGCTAGGGAAGGATGGTAAGAACCTTCCTAGCAGCAAGGATGCAACCCTCATCATGAGGTCCTTGAGGTGTCACATGCAAAATCCAATCTAGTTGGATTTTGCCTAGGTGTTGCAACATTTGCAACCCATGCTAGAAACTTCTAGCCACCCCAATCCAAAAGTCAAAGTTGGCTTCCTAACCACCCAACCAAAGATCCCTTTATAGTCATGTCCCAAGTAATCACCCAAATTAGATATAACCCCAAAAGGTAATAAGAAATCCAAATCTTGGAAATCTTGTAACTTGGGCGATCTTGGTCGGAATAAGGCGATCTTTGTGTCGTTGGAAAGCTCTTGATTTCTCCTGCATGATCAAGCATTTAGACTTGGAAAAAACACAGGGATGATAATATCCAACAGCCATGCACAATGACATACGCTCATGCAAATCATGCAAGCACAAATAGCACGAGCACTCGGAAGAACGTTAGGATGACATGCACTCAGAATGACGTGCATCCAAGAAACACCCCTTTAGACTAACGGACTGCATGCACACACACTCACACAGATGCATAGTCTCATGCACACAATCACACATGCATTCATGACACTGCTGCTCTCACTAGTGCAATGCCATGCCACACATCTTAGCACACTTCCAATGTGCGCTCTCGGGAAGTCTCTTGGTGAGAATTTCTGCCGCCTGCTTGCTAGCCTTCACATGGTGAAGCTCAACAGCTCCCTCCTTCACCATCTGCCTTATCCAGTGCCACTTAATCTTCATGTGCTTGTTCAGCCCATTCAGGATAGGATTATTGGCCATGCCAATAGCAGCCTCGCTGTCGGAGAAAAGTGGTGTAGGTCCCTCCTGTTCAGCTCCCATGTCCTCCAGCAACTTTCTCAGGAGTACGATCTCCTTGATGGCTTGGTACATCGCCATGTACTCTGCCTCTCCGGAAGACTGAGCAATCTCACTCTGCTTCTTGGACCTCTAGCTCTTTGGTCCACCTCCGACCATGCACACAAAGCTGCCAACCGATGACTGATCCTCATCCTCTGAGGCCCATGTGGTGTCGGTGAAGCACGACAGCTTCAAGGTACCAGCCGTGACCCCATCTGCTCCAATCTGTTTCAGCTGGCCGCCAGCTGAAAACTGAACACCAGCAGATGCTGTTGATCCAAGGTAGCGCACCAAGCTCTTTGCCACCTCCAACTGCTCCACAGTGGGCCGTTGCACAACTCTGGCCAGCTGCCCCACTCCGAATGAAGCATCAGGTCGTGTATGCACTGCAGCATACATCACACTCCCAATGAGTGATTGGTACTCGTTTCGCTGCTCATCCTCGAGTACGTGATCCTCCTCAGCTGCCTTCTTTAATTTGAAGCCCGCAGGGAACGGTGTCATCACAGTGCGACCCCCAGTCACACCATACCGCTCCATGACACCATACCGCTTCACGTGCCATTCCTTCACAGCTGCGCCAGCCATCAAAGTCCTCAATTTCACTGGCTTAGCAACGGGAGCGAAGATCTCCCCAAAGTCAACCTTCGCCTTTTGCTGAAACCCCTTGGCGACCAAGCGGCTCTTGAACCGCTCCAACGCACCATCAGCTCTACTCTTCACCTTGAAGACCCACTTGCTGCTGATCGGCCGTCGCCCCTCGGGTAACTCAACAAGCTCCCAAGTCCCATTCTCAATGAGACTGTTGAACTCCGCATCCATGGCAGCCTTCCACTCCTCCTTTTGGGGTCCACTCAGTGCCTCCTCCACTGTGGCTGGTTCTGCAGGCAAGGGTCTGAAGAAACAGAACGCCATCTCCTCATCCTCTCCCTCATCCGCCTGAACCGCCATGGCACCTTGCTTGGGTCCTCCCAAACGGCTATACTTCAGCCTTGAGGGTGGTGCTGCCACTCTTTTCTCGCGGGTTGCAATCTGCTGCCCATGTGGTGAAGCTCCTCTCTGCACACTCCTCTTAGTGACCTTGGCGTTTGTAGCAGGCTCGGGCTGAGATGGTGAGTCCACACGTGCCGACTCATCCTCCAACCCCTCCCCCGCAGCAGGACCAGCGCCTTGCTGCTCACCACCGCCACCGTGGTCACTGGTCAGCTCTGACCCAGGGAGATCCTCAAGGTGCAGCTGAACCTCCTCCACAGCAGACCGCTCAATATCCTGCAGACGTAAGCCAATCTACACCTGCTGCTGTTGCTGCTGCCAGTCCTTGTACATGACGTCCTCCACAAACTTGACATCATGGCTGACCACCGACTTCTTGCTCTTGGGGTCCCACATCAGCCACCCTTTCGAGTCAGGAGCCATCCCAAGATGGACAGCCCACACAGCAGCAACTTCCAGCTTGTGCCTCTGCTCCTTAGGCACCATCACAAGCCCCATGCAGCCCCACACACGCAGCATGTCAATAGATGGCTTCTTCCCAAGCCAACGCTCGTACGGTACCCAATGCTTGTCGCCAACATGCGTCAAGACCCTGTTCTTGACCGTGATGACATGGCGAACGGCATCAGGCCAGAAATTGTAGGGCATCCCAGCAGCCCCCAACAAGGTCTTAGCCGCCTCGCCAATAGTCCGGTTGGCACACTCAGCAATGCCGTTCTGCTGCTGTGTTCCAGGGCAGGTCAACTGATGTCGGATGCCATTTCTCTTGAGGAACTTGGTGAATTCCGCTCCAAGGAACTCTCCACCTCGGTCGCTCCTCAGCACCTTCACCAACCGCATCGTTTGCCGCTCCACCATCGGCAACCAATCCTCCTTGATTGCCGCTGCAGCATCGCTCTTCTTGGACAAGGGACGCGCCCACGTGAAACGGCTCCATTCGTCCACCATGGTAAGGAAGTACAGCACTCCCCAAGTCCCCTCAGTCCTCATAGGACCCACTAGGTCCATGTGCACCACCTCCAATGGTGCCTTCGCTGATCCCTCCGCTTGTGGGAACGGGAACCGCGCAAACTTGTTTTGCATGCACGCCTCGCAGCTGCCATAGTGAGTGCCATCTCCTTGCAGTTGCAGCCCATGCACGCACTTCTCTTTGTGCATCACCTCCAATGTAGAAACAGCCACGTGTGCGAGCCGCCGATGCCAAGTCTCCCAATCCGCTTGGCCCGAGGTAGCCGACGCCTTCACCGCCGCGCTTCCTCCAATCAGCTCCTCTCCTTGCACACCTTGTTGCTCCTCCTCGATGACACTCTCCTCCATAGATGCCGCCGCTGCCGTCTTGCCCGATTTCCGCCAAGGGAGGACCGGGATCTGCCACATCCGCTTGTGGACATCTCCCTTCCACTGCAGGTCCCAAATGAGGCGCTCGTCGTTGTAGGCACGATAGCGCTCCGAGCCAATCGTCTCGGTGTTCACACCCGCATCTCCCAACCGGCCGGTAGAAATCAGGTTCGCGCACAAGTCCGGCACCCACAGCACGTTCTTCAGCCCCACGAGCTCTCCATCCGCTCCCATGAACTTGGTGCATCCCATGCCCATGACCTTGGCCTTGGCGCCCGTCGCGGATGTGACTGTAGAGATCGGTGCGGGCTGAATCTCATCAAGTAGGTCCGCACGAGGAGTCATGTGCCAAGAGCTCCCGGAGTTAATCACCCAATGGGTGAGGGGGTGTAGGAGAACCTTGGCAGCCATTGCGTGGTTGGTTGCGCCTTCGTTCATGAAGAAGAAGAAGCCGGCCTTCCGCTCCTCAGATTTGCCACCTTTCTCCTCATCCTTCTCCTCTCCACTAGCTCGCATGACTCCCCCACTCCTCGTGCCACCACGCTGGTTGCTTGATGAAGGCGAGATCCAATCCTTGGGTCGTTGGTAGCACTTCCGCCAACGATGTCCGCGCTTCTTGTAGTAGAAGCACACCTCCCCTTGACCCCCGCTGCCATCCTCCTTAGGGTTATCCTTGTTCTTGCCCTTTCCACTTCTTCTTGAAGCCACTCTTTCCACCTCCAACTCCATAGCCAGCCCCCTCCTCCGAGCGCTCCACACTCCGCCGCCGGAGGTCCTCCTCTAGGATGCGCGCGCGAATATAATCCACGCTCCATTGGGGTTGTTGGGAGTTGAGGTTGATTGCTAGGGCAGACCATGACTCCGGCAGCCGTATCACGATCTCCACGCATTGCACGAGCTCCGGGTACACCACACCGCCTCCTTGGAGCTTCGTGAAGATGTCGCGCATCTCATCCAACACCGGTTGCATCGGCTCTCCATCAACGAATTTGATGTCGCGCAGCCGCCGCGCGAGTAGCAAGATGCCGGTAGCATGTGTCGGTGAGTGCACATCCAGAAGCTTCCTCCAAGCCTTAGGGCTACACTCTGGATCACCCAAGAGGTCTTTGACGTGGTCAAGTTGTCGCCCGCCAACCGCTTGCACCATGAGCATGTACGCGTCGAACGATCGCTTCATCCACGCTCCTTTCAGCTCTGCGGCCTCCGGCATCTTCTCCTTCCCCTCCACCAAATCTAATAGCTTGTATTGGGTATACATCTGTCAGAACATATAGCTTACCTGTTTGTGTAGGCTATAGTGGGGTATCCCATAGGGGGTACAACACATTAGGGTTTCCTATTTGTATTCACTTCACTTCATAGTCATTCATTCTCGTTCTTTGTTTTCACATGGAATCAGAGCAGGTTCCCTCCTAGGGACTGCTTCTAGGGCCCACCGAACCGCACCCCGAGGCGCGTTTTTTTTTAGCGACCCGTCGTGTCGCCCCTAGCGGCCCGTTGCGCCGCCCTTCCCCTAGCGGCTCCGCCGCCCTTCCCTAGCGGCCCCGCCGCTCTTCGATCGCGGCCCCGCCGCCCTCTGCTACGCGGCCCCACCGCCGCCCTTCGATCGCGGCCCCGCCGCCCTCGGCTACGCGGCCCCGCCGCCCTCTGCCACGCGGCCCCGCCGCCCTCTGATACGCGGCCCCGCCGCCCTTCGATTGCGGCCCCACCGCCCTCTACTACGCGGCCCCGCCGCCCTCTGCTACGCGGCCCCGCCGCCCTCTACTACGCGGCCCCGCCGCCCTCTGCTACGCGGCCCCGCCGCCCTCTACTACGCGGCCCCGCCGCCCTTCGATCGCGGCCCCGCCGCCCTCTGCTACGCGGCCCCGCCGCCCTCTGCTACGCGGCCCCGCCGCCCTCTGCTACGCGGCCCCGCCGCCCTCTTCTGTCGCGGCCCCGCCGCCCTCTGCTACGCGGCCCCGCCGCCCTCTGCTACGCGGCCCCGCCGCCCTCTGCTACGCGGCCCCGCCGAGCCGCCCAGCATCAGCCGAGCCGCCCAGCAACAGCCGAGCCGCCGCCGAGCCGCCGCCGCCTGAGCCGCCGCCCGGGCCACCTGAGCCGCCGCCCGAGCCGCCGCTGAGCTGCGGCCGAGCCGCCGCCCGAGCAGCCCGAGCCGCCCGTGCCGCCCGAGCCTTCCGAGCCGCCCGAGCCGCCCGAGCCGCCCGAGCCGCCCGAGCCGCCCGAGCCGCCCGAGCCGCCTGAGGAGCCGTGCTGCTGTTCCTGACCTGTGTTCCTCTGCTGCTGACCTACCCGACTCTCCCAGCCCGGTGAGACTTTCAGCTGCTGCCATGGCCACCCCCAATGTTCTTACTTTTGACGCTGAGGGGAGGGCCATTGACTTTGCCGTCTGGATTGAAGACCTGCAGCTGTACTTACTGTGTGATGCGATAGATGAGGTCTCTCTCTTTGACTTTGTCTCTGGCGCTGTCCCTGCCCCACCTGCTGATGCTGACTCTGCCGTTCGCTCCAAGTGGGCGACCCGCGATGCTGCTGCACGTCTTGCTGTGCGTCGCCACCTCCCTTCCTCTGAGCGTGCCCACTTTAGTCAGTGCAAGACCGCTCAGGCCTTGTACGACGCTGTAGTTGCACGCTACTCCTCCCCTTCCTCCGCTACCCTTAGCCGCCTCATGCTACCGTTTCTCTTCCCTGACCTCGCTTCCTTTCCCACTGTCGCTGACCTCGTTACCCACCTCCGTGCTAGTGACACCCGCTACCGCGCTGCCCTTCCTGCTGAGTTCCGCGCTGCGAACCCTCCTCCCATGTACATCACTCTCTACTTTCTCGTCACCCGTCTCCCTGAGTCCCTTCGTGTCGTTAGGGACCAGTTTCTCTCTGTCTGTCCCACCACTCTCACTGTCGATCTCCTTGAGGAGTCCCTGCTAGCGGCTGAGAAGAGTATTGTCGCTGTAGGGGCCTCTCGGGGTGACCCTCGCACCCCCATCTTTGAGGGGTGTGGTCCTTCCCCCCTGCTGCCCTCTGTCGCCTCTGCCGCTGCGGCCGACCTCACTGGTTTTGAGTCGGTCGGCGCGGCGTCTGCCCCCAGCGGCAGACGCCGCTCTGGCAAGGGCAAGGGGGGCAAGGGAGCGGGTGGAGCTAGAGGGGGCGGTGGAGGAGGCGGTGGGGGTGGCGGGGGGAGTGGGGGTGGCGGTGGGGGTGGTGGCGGGAGTGGAGGTACTGGTGGCGGCGGTGGAGGCGGAGGTGGCGGCGGAGGTGGTAGCGGAGGAGGCGGTGGGAGCGGTGGGAGCGACGGTCCTGGTGGGGGAGGTGGAGGTGGAGACGGGGGTGGCGGTGGAGGCGGGGGTGGCGGTGGAGGCGGGGGTCGGAGTGGCTCGTCCCAGCGGAGCAGCTCTGGGGGTGGTCAGCGCCAGCAGCAGCAGCAGCAGCAGCCGCAGCAGCAGCCACAGCAGCAGCAGCGCTCTCGCACCGTCCCCGCCCCTCAGCAGCTCCGTGAGTGGTACTCGCAGCGTCAGCGTGGTGGTGCGCTTGGTCCTTGCCCCTACGTTCTTCGCACCGGTGACCGTGCAGGGGAGAGGTGTGGAGGCGCCCACACAGCCCGCCGCTGCTTTGGCCGCCTGACTGACGCCTGGCGTCAGCAGTTTCCGGAGGCAGCTGAGATCCCCCGCTGGGGAGAGCTGTCTAGGGCTGGTGTAGCTATTTATGATCTTGATTTTGATGATATTCTCTCTGCTATGTATGCTGCGATTGGTAGTGATGAGGATGACTGTTACCGGTGTTTCCCGCCCGACCCGGGCATTGGTACTGCCGCGTCAGGTACTAGTGAGGCTGCTGCTCTAGGTGCCAGTGCGTCTGTGCTCTCAGGTGCTGGTGAGTCTGCCCTCTCAGGTACTGTGTCGGCTTCGGCCTCTCACACCTTCACCCTTGACTCTGGAGCGTCTCGCTCCTTCTTTAGGGACCGCACCACTCTCACGCCGCTGAGTCGGCCGGTTGCGGTGTCCCTGGCTGACCCCTCTGGGGGGCCTGTCCTGTCTCGCTTCTCCACTGTCCTCCCGTGTCCGGCGGCCCCCTCTGGCACCCTGACTGGTCTTTACCTCCCCTCGTTCTCGACGAACTTGGTGAGTGGTGCTGACCTCCAGGATGCGGGTGTCCACCAGTTCACCCCTGCTCGTCAGCGGGTGACCCACTGCACGGAGGCGGATACAGGTCGCCACCTGGCTACGTTTACACGTCGGCCAGGGTCGAGCCTGTACACACTGACCACTGCTTCTCCTCCAGGTGCTGAGTCTGGTAGGGTCCCTTCGTCTGGTCAGGTGTTTGCTGCAGCGTCCAGGTCTGGTCCTGAGTCTGCCCCCTGCTCGTGCCGTCGTCTGTCTCACGAGACCCTCCTCTGGCACCACCGCCTTGGCCACCCCTCTCTGCTTCGGCTCAGAGGCATGGCCTCGCGAGTCCTTGTGTCTGGTCTTCCCCGGTCTCTCCCTCCCCTTCCTCCGGGCCCTGGCCCCACCTGTGTCCCCTGTGTCGAGGGGCGCCAGCGTGCTGCCCCTCACTCCTCCCAGTTTCCTCCGACAGAGGCCCCGTTGCAGACGCTTCACATGGACGTGTGGGGCCCAGCCCGCGTCCGTGGACAGGGTCAGGAGCGCTACTTCCTGCTGGTGGTTGACGACTACTCGCGTTACACCACAGTCTTCCCCTTGCGCAGCAAGGGTGAGGTCACTGAGGTGTTGATCGACTGGATCCGCGCAGCTCGTCTCCAGCTTCGGAGGAGCTTTGGCTCTGACTTCCCTGTTTTGCGTCTGCACTCGGACAGAGGCGGAGAGTTCTCCTCTGGCCTCCTGAGTGCCTACTGTCGTGCGCGAGGCATCCGTCAGACCTTCACGCTTCCGGACTCACCACAGCAGAATGGGATTGCTGAGCGCCGCATTGGCATGGTCATGGACGTCGCTCGTACGTCCATGATGCATGCGGCTGCTCCCCATTTTCTGTGGCCGTTTGCGGTCAGTTACGCTGCGCACCAGATCAACCTCCACCCCAGGGTCTCTCGACCGGAGACCTCCCCAGCCCTGCTGTGGACGGGGAAGGTTGGCGATGCGTCGGCGTTCCGGGTCTGGGGATCTCGGGCGTTTGTTCGCGACCTGTCTGCGGACAAGCTGTCCCCTCGTGCTTCTCCCTGCGTCTTCCTGGGGTTCCCCCCCGACGCCCCTGGGTGGCAGTTTTACCACCCCTCCTCTCGACGTGTTCTGTCCTCCCAGGATGTCACGTTCGACGAGTCGGTACCCTACTACCGCCTCTTCCCCTACCGCACTCCGTCCCTCCCCCCACCCCCGCTCTTCTTGGTACCAGGTCCCCCCCCGGTAGTCCCCCTCCCCCCTCAGGGTCCTGCCCCTTCAGGTGTGTCCCAGGTAGACACGGTCGAGCCTGTCGAGGTCAATGGTGACTCTGGTGCTGCTGCGGGAGCTGAGCCTGGGGGTGCGGAGTCTGGGGGTGCTGAGCCTGGAGGTGCCGAGTCTGGGGGTGCTGAGCCTGGGGGTGCTGAGCCTGGAGGTGCTGTGCCTGGGGGTGCTGAGCCTGGAGGTGCCGAGTCTGGGGGTGCTGTGCCTGGGGGTGCTGAGCCTGGAGGTGCTGAGCCTGGGGGTGCTGAGCCTGGGGGTGCTGAGCCTGGGGGTGCTGTGCCTGGGGGTGCTGTGTCTAGGGGTGCTGAGCCTGGAGGTGCTGTGCCTGGGGGTGCTTCGTCTAGCCTGGAGCCACTCTCCCCACGGGAGCTGCGTGAGTGGTTTGCCAGGCGCTGGAGGCGTGCTGCTGGTGCTGGTGGTTCTTCGGCTGCAGAGGGTACTGCTGCTGCGCGCCCCGCCGGTGCTCGTACTGTGGGTGCTGGAGCTGCTGAGTCTGAGAGTTCTCCTGGAGCTGGTCCTGCTGAGGGTGTTGGCGCTGAGCCTGCCGTTGGCGGTCCGACTGACAGTGCTCCTGGTGCTGCGGCTGGAGGTTCTGGAGCTTCTGGTGGTACTGCTGGAGGTGCTGCTGGAGTGGGTGCACCTGCCGGGGCTGCTGGTGCTGTTCCTGCTGTTTCTAGCGTCGCCGCGCGGCCCCGACCGTACTTCGTTCCGCTCCTGCAGCAGGTTCTTGGTCTTCCACCTCCTCCTCCTCCCTTAGAGGGTCCGCAGCCTGTCCAGTCACAGCCACAGCTACAGCCTGCCTCCCCTTTGCCTGCTCCTTCTCCCTACGCTGGTCCGACTGGAGGTCTTACTGAGCGTCGTGAGCCTGCGTCTCGTCCTGTGTCGCCTGTTCGTACTGAGCGCGCTAGTGGTCGCGGGTCGCGTCAGCGTCCTCCTCCTGTCCCTGGCACGCACCGGATGTCACTGCGTCCGTCCACTGCTCCTCTGCGTGCCCCTTTGCCTTCTCCTCCTGCTTCCTCTCTTCCTGCTCTTGCCGACCCGGAGTCGGACTCTCTTCGTGCTGCCAGTCCTACTGTCACGCGTCTCCTGGCTACTGCTGTCACTGACCCCTCCTTCGAGTCGTCTGCTGCGTCTGCCCTTGTCACTGAGCTTGTCGACTTTGCTGCGCGCTGTCGTCTAGACTACGCTGCTCGTCTTGTCACTGAGTCTGAGTCCGCCTGTCCTCCGTCCGTCGGGGGTGGGTGTGCCCTTGGCACGGACGTCCTTGAGGACAGGCAGGAGGAGTTCCAGTGTCTGGCCGCCGCTTCACCTCGTCTCGCGTCTGTACTGCTAGCCCCTGAGGGAGACCCGGATGCACCAGACATCCCGACTCCGCGCTCTTACGCGGAGGCGATAGAGGGTCCCTACTCCTCTCAGTGGCAGGCAGCTATGGATGCACAGATGGCTTCCTGGAAGTCCACAGGCACCTACGTAGACGCTGTTCCCCCTCCTGGGGCGAACATCGTCAGTGGCATGTGGATTTTCAGGGTGAAGCGGCCGCCGGGTTCTCCGCCTGTCTTCAAGGCGCGTTACGTGGCTCGTGGCTTCAGTCAGCGGCAGGGGGTTGACTACTTTCAGACCTTCTCCCCCACCCCGAAGATGACCACTCTTCGGGTTCTGCTGCACGTTGCTGCTCACCGTGACTACGAGCTCCACTCTCTCGACTTCAGCACAGCTTTCTTGCAGGGCAGCCTGCACGAGGAGATCTGGCTGCGTCGCCCACCTGGCTTCACTGGGTCTTTCCCTCCTGGTACCCAGTGGAGTCTCCGGCGTCCAGTCTACGGTCTCCGCCAGGCGCCACGTGAGTGGCACGACACACTGAGGACTAGGCTCGCGGCACTTGGGTTTGCTCCTTCCACTGCCGACCCGTCGCTGTTTCTGCGCACCGACACCTCTCTGCCGCCGTTCTACATCCTCGTGTACGTCGACGACTTGGTCTTTGCCACAGCTGACACTGCTGGACTCGCCTACGTGAAGTCCGAGCTGCAGAAGAGACACACGTGCACTGACCTGGGTGAACTGCGCAGCTACCTTGGCTTGCAGATCACCCGGGACAGAGCACGCCGCACCATTACCCTGACTCAGTCACACATGGTGCAGCAGGTCCTTCAGCGCTTCGGCTTCACGTACTCCTCGCCTCAGGCCACTCCTCTGCCTACTCGCCACTCGCTCTCAGCTCTGCCTTCGGATGAGTCCGTAGAGTCGAGTGGCCCGTTTGCAGAGCTTGTTGGCTGCCTCATGTACCTGATGACCTGCACACGACCTGACCTCGCATACCCTCTTAGCATTCTCGCACGCTTTGTTGCTCCTGGGAGACACCGACCAGAGCACATGGCTGCAACGAAGAGGGTGTTGCGCTACTTGTGCAGTACGTCGGGCATGGGGCTAGTGCTTGGAGGGCGCAGTCCAGTGGTCCTCACTGGGCACGCAGACGCTTCTTGGGCTGACGACCAGGCTACGCAGCGGTCGTCACAGGGTTACACCTTCAGCCTTGGTTCCGGCTCTGTCTCGTGGCGGGCTACCCGCTCGTCTTCTGTTCTCGGCTCCAGTTGTGAGGCTGAGATCTACGCTGGAGCTATGGCTGCACAGGAGTTACGCTGGCTCACCTACCTGCTGACCGACCTTGGAGAGCAGCCTCGTTCTCCTCCAGTCCTGTACGTAGACAACAAGGCCATGCTGGCCTTGTGTCGAGAGCAGCGACTGGAGCACAGAACGAAGCACATTGCTCTTCGCTACTTTCTTGCTCGTGAGCTACAACAGCGTGGACAGCTGCGACTTGCGTACGTGGCCTCTGAGGCCAACACTGCTGATGTCTTCACTAAGGCACTTGCGCCTTGTGATCATCAGCGTTGCTGCACGCAGTTGGGTCTTGTGCCTGTCTTGCCTCACTTGCTCTCCTCTTGACCTTGCTTGTACCTTCGCATATATATACTCTTGCTCTTGTATATCTCTATATATGATCTTGCATGTGAACTGGCCTTGTGGCCTTTGAACTTGTGCTCGGAATGCGTGGTGACTTTGTGATCCACCCTGAGCTTTGCTTTGCTTTGCTTGACTGGTCTTGTGACCCCTTGTTCTCCCCCACTTTGCCTATGGGGGTGTGTCAGAACATATAGCTTACCTGTTTGTGTAGGCTATAGTGGGGTATCCCATAGGGGGTACAACACATTAGGGTTTCCTATTTGTATTCACTTCACTTCATAGTCATTCATTCTCGTTCTTTGTTTTCACAACATCAGCCTCATGCAAAAACTCCAGTGCTCGTAGTCCTCCCCCATGAATTTCTCAATAGAGAAAGCTTTCACAGGATCCACGGTAGTAGGAGATGGTGTAGAAGAAGTAGGTAGCGTAGGGTTGGCTGGTTGGTGAGTCCCCACTCCTCCACCAGCAACTCCCCCCTGTTCTCCAGCCTCTCTACTTCTATCCATCTCGCCACTAGCACCTCCAGAGTTCGTACCAACCATATTGAGGCCTTATGAACGGTGGAAACTTGAGAAATCGTTTGGAGAGAATTCTGCCAGAAATTTCGATTCTATGAAAATCGCCGTCGCAGACTCGATACTTCGAATTAGAACCCGGTTCGACCACCAATCGAAATTTCGCAAGCCGAGCTACTAGAAAATGGTCTCATTCGACAACATTGGTTGAGAATTAAGGATGATTCGTCGTCTCAAAGTCGACTACCCGCTCAGATACCACTTGTTGTTCAGGATCCGTCGCTTTGAGAGCTTACGACGAACTCATTACTCAACTAAACGCAAATCCGCTCGGTAGGAAGTTGCGCCTCAAGACTAGCTACCATCTCCAAGTAAAATCAGTCGTTAAGATAATCTATAGAGTGACAACCAAGTAAAAACGTCCAGCAGCCGCATGACTAGTATGGTAGAGGAAGTACAAGCATTAAGGCATAGGAAGTTGGAGTTGGGAACCTCCGAAATAACCATGAGAGGGAAAGGGTTCTCCAAGAGCTAGGGAAGGATGGTAAGAACCTTCCTAGCAGCAAGGATGCAACCCTCATCATGAGGTCCTTGAGGTGTCACATGCAAAATCCAATCTAGTTGGATTTTGCCTAGGTGTTGCAACATTTGCAACCCATGCTAGAAACTTCTAGCCACCCCAATTCAAAAGTCAAAGTTGGCTTCCTAACCACCCAACCAAAGATCTCTTTATAGTCATGTCCCAAGTAATCACCCAAATTAGATATAACCCCAAAAGGTAATAAGAAATCCAAATCTTGGAAATCTTGTAACTTGGGCGATATTGGTCGGAATAAGGCGATCTTTGTGTCGTTGGAAAGCTCTGGATTTCTCCTACATGATCAAGCATTTAGACTTGGAGAAAAACACAGAGATGATAATATCCAACAGCCATGCACAATGACATACGCTCATGCAAATCATGCAAGCACAAATAACATGAGCACTCGGCAGAACATTAGGATGACATGCTCTCAGAATGACGTGCATCCAACAACCTGACCTTCCATACCCTCTTAGCATCTTGGCACGCTATGTTGCTCCTGGGAGACACCGACCTGAGCACATGGCTGCAGCAAAGAGGGTGTTGCGCTACGTGTGCAGTACGTCGGGCATGGGGCTAGTGCTTGGAGGGCGACATTGAGTGGTCCTCACAGGTCACGCTGACGCTTCTTGGGCTGACGACCAGGCTCTACAGCGGTCGTCACAGGGTTACACCTTCAGCCTTGGCTCCGACTCTGTTTCGTGGCGGTCTACCCACTCGTCTTCGGTTCTCAGCTCCAGCTGTGAGGCTGAGATCTACGCAGTGGCCATGGGTGCACAGGAGCTACGTTGGCTCACCTACCTGCTGATTGACCTAGGAGAGCCGCCTCGTTCTCCTCCAAATCTGTACGTAGACAACAAGGCCATGCTGGCCTTGCGCCGGGAGCACAGACTGGAGCACAGAACGAAGCCCATTGCTCTTCGCTACTTCCTGGCTCGTAAGCTGCAGCAGCGTGGTCAGCTCCGCCTCACCTACGTGGCCTTTGAGGCCAACACTGCTGATATCTTCACCAAGGCCCTTCCGCCTTGTGATCATCAGCGCTTCTGTACTTTGCTAGGTCTTGTGCCTATCTTGCCTCACTTGCTCGCTTCTTGATCTTGGTTTTACTGTACTCTTTCTATACCTGCACTTGCTTGTTTACCTTTATATATATGATCTTGCATGTGAACTGGCCTTGTGGCCTTACTCTTGTGCTCGAACTGTGTGGTGACTTTGTGATCCACCCTGAGCTTGCTTTGCTTTGCTTGACTGGTCTTGTGACCACTTGTTCTCCCCCACTTTGCCTATGGGGGTGTGTCAGAACATTATAGCTTATACATTTGTGTAGGCTGTAGTGGGGTAGCCCATAAGGGGTACAACCCAATTAGGGTTAGTACCTGTACCCAACTGTTTCATAGTTGATTCATTCTCTCGTTCTCATCTTCATAATATACGGTCTTACGGGGGATACGCCAACTCCGCCGAACTCGCATACAGCCACTTGAAGAGCTTGTATCAAGCAACATATAGCGTTAATAAGAGTCGGCTAATGGCGCAATTGACAATAGTGGAAATGAAACAAGGCAAAAAGGGAATAGCGTATATCAGCCGCTGTCGCGAGTTGCGCGACAAACTTATTCGATGCGGAGGGTCGATATCTGAAGACGCCTTCGTAACAGTCATCATCGGCGGCCTCCGCCCTCAATGGCGCGCCACAAAGGCTATTCTTCGAGTGTCAGAACATGATAGCTTATACATTTGTGTAGGCTGTAGTGGGGTAGCCCATAAGGGGTACAACCCAATTAGGGTTAGTACTTGTACCCAACTGTTTCATAGTTCATTCATCCATTCTCACTTCTCGTCATGGTATCGAGCAAGTTCCCAAGTGGGAATAGTGTCTAGGGCCCACCACGAAATTTTTCTTCCCTGCCCGGAGCGCGCTTCGCTCCTACCCGAGTAGCGCCTCGAGCCGCCCTTAGTGGCCCCCGTTGGCCGCCCTTACGGCCCCTCGCACCGCCTTCTACGGCCCCTTACGGCCCCGTCTGGCCCCTTACGGCCCCGTCGCGGCCCCGCTTAGGCCCCTTATGGCCCCGTCGCAGCCCCGCCTAGGCCCCTTACGGCCCCGTCGCGGACCCGCTTAGGCCCCTTACGGCCTCGTCGCGGCCCCGCTTAGGCCCCTTACGGCCCCGTCGCGGCCCCACTTAGGCCCCTTACGGCCCCATCGCGGCCTCGCCTAGGCCCCTCCGCGGCCCCGTCTGGCCCCTTACGGCCCCACTTAGGCCCCTTACGGCCCCGGCGCGGCCTCGCCTAGGCCCTTCTACGGCCCCGCCTGGCCCCTTACGGCCCCTTACGGCCTCGCCTAGGCCCCTCCGCGGCCCCGTTTGGCCCCTTCTGGCCCCGCCTCGGCCCCTTACAGCCTCGCCTAGGCCCCTCCGCAGGCCCGTTCGGCCCCTTCTGGCCCCGCTACGGCCTCCTATAGGCCCCTCCGCGGCCTCGTCTAGCCCCGCTACAGCCCCTTCTAGCCCCGCTACGGCCCCGTCTGGCCCCGCTACGGCCCCTGTCTGGCCCCGTCTGGCCCCGCTACGGCCCCGTCTGGCCTTGCTACGGCCCCGTCTGGCCCCGCTACGGCCCCGTCTAGCCCCCTTTACGGCCCCGTTTAGGCCCCTCTGCGGCCCCGTCGCCACCTGCAGCCCCGTCGCCACATGCGGCCCCACGGCCACCTACGGCCCCGCCGCCACCTTCGGCCCCGTCGCCACTTGCGGCCTCGCCGCCAGCTGCGGCCCCGTAGCCATCTGCGGCCCCGCCGCCCAGCGCCCGCACCGCCGAGCAGCCAAACCGCCGAGCAGCTGAGCCGCCGGACTGCCGAGCCGCCCAGCAGCCGAGCCGCCTGACCGCCGAGCCGCCCGACCGCCAAGCCGCCGAGCCGCCCGACCGCCCCACTTGCATGCTAAGAGCATAGTCTCTACCACTGCACTGCCCTGCCCCACTGTACTCACTGCCTGCCTACTGCTGTTATGGCCTCCCCCAGCGTTCTCACCTTTGACGCTGAGGGTCGGGCAGTGGACTTTGAGGTCTGGCTAGATGATCTGCAGCTTTTCCTACAGTGCGATAGGGCAGACGGCCTCTCCCTGTTTGACCTCACTTCTGGTACCTCCCTTGCCCCTAAAGCTGATGCTGACGCTACTGTTCGCTCACAGTGGGCCACGCGCGACGCTGCTGCTCGCCTTGCTGTGCGCCGCCACTTACCGGCCACTGAGCGTGCACACTTTAGCCAGTACAAGAGTGCTCAGACCTTGTACGACGCTGTAGTTGCACGCTACTCTTCCCCTGCCACTGCTGCACTGAGCCGCCTCATGCTACCGTACCTCTTCCCTGACCTTGCTGCCTTTCCCACAGTTGCTGAACTCATCACGCACCTCCGCACTAGTGACACTCGCTATCGCGCTGCGCTTCCTTCTGAGTTCTGCGCCAAGAACCCCCCCCCCCCATGTACATCACCCTCTACTACATAGTCACCCGGCTCCCTGACTCTCTTCGCGTAGTCAGGGACCACTTCCTCTCAGTTTGCCCCACCACTCTCACCGTTGACCTCCTCGAGAAGGCCCTCTTTGTTATAGAGAAGAGCATAGTCGTTGTAGGAGCCTCTCGTGGTGACCCTCGCACCCCCGTCTTTGAGGGGTGTTCTCCCTCCCCCCTCTATTGCCTCTGCTGCTGCGGCTGACCTCGTTGGTTTCGAGTCGGTCGGCGCTGTGTCTGCAATGAGCGGGAGACGCCGCACCGGCAAGGGCAAGGGGGGCAAGGGCGCTGGAGGAGCTGGCGGGGGCGGTGGAGGTGGTGGTGGAGGCACTGGAGTTAGTGGGGGTGGTGGTGGGAGTGGTGGCGGGGGTGGCGGCGGCGACGGCAGCAGTGCAGGCGCCGGAGGCGGTGGAGGTGGCGGAGGGAGCGGAGGCGGCGGAGGTGGAGGAGGCGGAGGTGGAGGAGGCGGCGGAGGCGGCGGCGGTGGCGGAGGCGGCGGTGGTGGAGCGGGTCGCGACTCTGCGGAGAGGAGTGGCGCCAGTGGTGGTCAGCGCCAGCAGCAGCAGCGGAGTGGTGTGACCCTATCCCCTCAGCAGCTTTGTAAGTGGTACACTGCACGTCAGCGCGGTGTGGGTTTTGGTCCCTGCGCTTACGTCCTCCGTACCGGCGACCGCGCTGGTGAGCAGTGAGGAGGCCCGCACTCCACCCAGCGCTGCTTCGGTCGAGTGACGGACGCGTGGCGTTGCCAGTTCCCAGAGGCGTCAGAGATCCCCTGCTGGGGAGATCTGACTAAGGCCGGGGTTGCTATCTTTGTTCTTGATTTTGATGCTATTCTTGCTACCATGTATGCTGTTGCTGATAGTGTTGAGGGTGCCTATTACATGTGTGTACCGCCTGATCAGGGCATTGAGGCCACTGCTCTAGGTACTGGTGAGGCTGCTGCTATAGGTGCTAGTGCGTCTGCTGCCCCAGCTGCCAGTGCGTTTGCCGCCCCAGGTGCTGGTGAGTCTCCTCTCTCAGGTACTACGTCGGCTCAGGCCTTCCACACCTTCACCCTGGACTCGGGTGCGTCCCGCTCCTTCTTTCTAGACCGCACCACTCTTACGCCGCTCAATTGGTCGGTTGCAGTCTCCCTTGCAGACCCCTCTGCGGGTCCTTTCCTTGCTAGCTTCTCCACTCTCCTACCGTGCTTGGCAGCCCCCTCTGGCACCCTGTCTGGTCTCTACCTCCCCTCGTTCTCTACAAACTTGGTGAGTGGAGCGGACCTACATGATAGGGGGGTTGGCCAATTCACTCCTGCGAGTCAGCGAGTGACCCACTGCACGTGTGCTCGGACAGGCCGACACTTGGCCACGTTCATCCGTCGGCCGAGTTGAGCCAGTACACCCTTACTACAGAGTCTCCTCCTGCTGTTGAGTCTGCTCAGGTAGCTGCGTCGAGTCAGGTGTTTTCTGCGGCGTCCAGGTCTGGTCCTGAGTGTGCTCCCTGCTCGTGTCGTCTCCTGTCCCACCAGACTCTCCTTTGGCACCACTGCCTTGGTCACCCCTCCTTGCCTCGTCTCCAAGGCATGGCCTCCCGTGTCCTTGTCTCTGGTCTCCCTCGGTCTCTCCCTTCCCTTCCTCCGGGGCCTGGCCCTACCTGCGTCCCCTGCGTCGAGGGGCGTCAGCGCGCCGCCCCTCACTCCTCCGAGTTTCCTCCGACAGAGGCTCCGCTACACACTCTCCACATGGACGTGTGGGGCCCAGCCCGCGTCAGTGGGCAGGGGCGAGAGCGGTACTTTTGTGCTGGTGGTTGACGACTACTCGCGTTACACCACAGTCTTCCCCTTGCCCAGCAAGGGTGACGTCACTGAGGTGTTGATCGACTGGATCCGCGCAGCTCGTCTCCAGCTCAGAGAGAGTTTCGGCTCGGACTTTCCTGTTCTGCGTCTACACTCGGACAGAGGCGGGGAGTTTTCCTCTGCCCATCTGGGGGCCTTCTGTCGTGCACAGGGCATCCGCCAGACCTTCACGCTTCCGGCCTCTCCACAGCAAAATGGGATTGCTGAGCGCCGCATTGGCATGGTCATGGACATCGCTCGTATGTCCATGATGCATGCGGCTGCCCCCCATTTTCAGTGGCCGTTTGCGGTTCAGTACGCCGCGCATCAGCTCAACCTTCAGCCCCGGGTCTCCTTGCCAAAGACCTCCCCCGCCTTGCGTTGGACCGGGAAGGTTGGCCATGCGTCTGCGTTTCGGATCTGGGTATCTCGGGCGTTTGTCCGCGACTTGTCTGCGGACAAGTTTTCCCCTCGTGCTGTTCCCTGCGTCTTCCTTGGCTTCCCCCCTGACGCGCCTGGCTGGCAGTTTTACCACCCCACCTCGCGCAGTGTTCTGTCCTCCCAGGACGTCACCTTTGACGATTAGGTGCCATACTACCGTCTCTTCCCCTACCGCACTGCGCCCCTCCCCCCGCCGCCGCTCTTCCTTGTGCCAGGTCCTCCCCATGTAGACCCTCTCCCCCCTCAGGGTCCTGCCCCGTCAGGTGTGTCCCAAGTAGACGCAGTCGAGACTGTCGAGGTAGCTATTGACTCTGGTGCTGCTAGAGGTGCTGAGCCTGCGGGTGCCGGGTCTGGGGGTGCTGATTCTGGGGTTGCGGGGACTGGGGGTGCTGAGCCTGGGGGTGCTGAGTCTGGGGGTGGTGAGCGTGGGGGTGCTGAGCCTGAGTGTGCTGAGCCTGGAGGTGCTGAGCGTGGGGGTGCGGAGCCCGGGGGTGCCAGGTCTGCTCGTGTGGCGGCCGGCGGTGCTTCGTCAAGGCGGGAGCCGCTCTCTCCTTAGGAGCTGCGCGAGTGGTTTGTCCGCAACTGGAGACATGCTGCTGCTGGAGCTGCTGTCGGTGCTGGTGCTGCTGGAGGTGGAACTGCTAGGGGTGTTGGCGCTGGTGTTTCTACTGGTGCTGGTGCGTCTGGGGGTGCTGCTGAGGGTGCTGGTGCTGACGGTCCTAGTGGAGTTGGTCCTGCTGGAGCTGGAGCTGCTGGGGGTGTTAGCGCTGGCGGTGTTGCTGGCGCTGGTGCTTCTGAGGGTGCTGGAGTTGGCGCTGTTGGAGCTGGAGGTGCTGCTGGCACTGGTGGTGCCGCTGGTGGTACTGGCGCCGTCCTTGCTGGTTCTGTAGGCGCTGAGCGACCGAGGCCGTACTTCATTCCGCTCCTGGAGCAGGTTCTTGGTCTCCCGCCCTCGCCTGGTCTTGCTCCTCCCTTAGAGTGTCCACAGCCTGTCCACTCGCACTCACAGTTACAGCCCGCCTCCCCTCTACCTACTCCTTCTCCCTACACTAGTCCTACTGGAGGTCTTGCTGAGCGTCGTGAGCCTGCGTCTCGTCATGCGTCGCCTGTTCGTGCTGCTCGCACTAGTCGTCGTGCTGCGCGTCCGCGTCCTCCTGCGGTCCCCGGCACACACCAGATGGCACTGCGTCCTTCCACTGCTCCTCTGCGTGTCCCGTTGCCGTCTCCTCCAGAGTCCTCTCTTCCTTCTCTTGCTGATCCGGAGTCTGACTCCCTTCGTGCTGCTAGTCCTTCGGTCACGCGCCTTCTCGCTACTGTTGTCACTGACCCTTCCTTTGAGTCCACTACTGCGTCTGCTCTAGTTGCTGAGCTTGTCAACTTCGCTGCTCGCTGCCGTCTAGACTACGCTGCTAGTCTCGTTGATTGCCCCTGACGGAGACCCTGATGCACCACACATCCCGACTCCTCGATCGTACGCTGAGACGATCAAGGGTCCCTACTTCTCTAGTGGCAGTCGACCTTGGACGCAGAGATGGCTTCCTGGAAGTCCACAGGCACCTACGTCGATAAGGTTCCCCCACCTGGGGCGAACATCGTCAGTGGCATGTGGATTTTCAGGGTGAAGTGGCCGCCGGGTTCTCCGCCTGTCTTGAAGGCGCGTTACGTGGCTCGAGGCTTCAGTGAGCGGCAGGGAGTTGACTACTTTCATACCTTCTCTCCCACCCCGAAGATGACCACTCTTCGGGTGCTGCTGCACATAGCCGCTCAGCGCGACTACGAGCTTCACTCTCTTGACTTCAGCACAGCTTTCCTGCAGGGCAGCCTGCACGAGGAGATCTGGCTGCGCCGCCCTCCTTGCTTCACTGGGTCGTTTCCTCCTGGTACCCAGTGGAACCTCCGGCGGCCAGTCTACGGTCTCCGCCAGGCGCCCCGTGAGTGGCACGACACACTGAGGACTACACTTGCGGCTCTTGGGTTTGCACCTTCTACAGCGGACCCGTCGTTTTTTCTGCGCACCGACACCTCTGTGCCGCCGTTCTACATCCTCGTGTACGTCGACGACTTGGTCTTTGCCACTGCTGACACCGCTGGACTTGCTCGCGTGAAGTCCTAGCAGAAGAGACACACGTGCACAGACCTGGGTGAACTGCGCAACTACCTTGGTTTGCAGATCACCTGGGACAGAGCACAGCGCACCATTACCCTGACTTAGTCACACATGGTGCAGCAGGTCCTTCAGCGCTTCGGCTTCACGTACTCCTCGCCTCAGGCCACTCCTCTGTCTACTCGCCACTCGCTCTCAGCTCTTTCTTCGGATGAGTCCGTAGAGTCGAGTGGCCCGTACCCAGAGCTTCTTGGCTGCCTCATGTACCTGATGACCTGCACACGACCTGACCTTGCATACCCTCTTAGCATCTTGGCACGCTATGTTGCTCCTGGGAGACACAGACCAGAGCACATGGCTGTAGCAAAGAGGGTGTTGCGCTATGTGTACAGTACGTCGGGCATGGGGCTAGTGCTTGGAGGGCGACGTCGAGTGGGCTGATGACCAGGCTCTGCAGCGGTCGTCACAGGGTTACACCTTCAGCCTTGGCTCCGGCTATGTTTTGTGGCGGTCTACCCGCTCGTCTTCTGTTCTCAGCTCCAGCTGTGAGGCTGAGATCTACGCAGGGGCCATGGCTGCACAGGAGCTACGCTGGCTCACCTACTTGGTGACTGACCTAGGAGAGCCGCCTCGTTCTCCTCCAGTTCTGTACGTAGACAACAAGGCCATGCTGGCCTTGTGTCGGGAGCACAGACTGGAGCACAGAACGAAGCACATTGCTCTCCGCTACTTCCTGGCTCGTGAGCTGCAGCAGTGTGGTCAGCTCCGTCTCACCTACGTGGCCTCTGAGGCCAAAACTGCTGATATCTTCACCAAGGCCCTTCCGCCTTGTGATCATCAGCGCTTCTGTACTTTGCCAAGTGTTGTGCCTACCTGGCCTCACTTGCTCACTTCTTGATCTTGTTTGTACTGTACTCTTTCTATACCTGCACTTGCCTGTTTACCTTTATATATATGTTTTTGCATGTGAACTGGCCTTGTGGCCTTACTCTTGTGCTCGGAATGTGTGGTGACTTTGTGATCCACCCTGAGCTTGCTTTACTTTGCTTGACTGGTCTTGTGACCGCTTGTTCTCCCCCACTTTGCCTATGGGGGTGTGTCAGAACATTATAGCTTATACATTTGTGTAGGCTGTAGTGGGGTAGCCCATAAGGGGTAAAACTCAATTAGGGTTAGTACTTGTACCCAACTGTTTCATAGTTCATTCATCCATTCTCAATTCTCGTCACCGAGCTCATGGGAGAATTTGGAAGGCAGCACTCTGCGCCGAAATACACGCCGAGCATCAAGACATGGACCTGCAAGAGGAACGACACAAGAAGAAAGCATGAGTAACCGAATTCGCGTTTCACACTCAGCGACGCTACAACAACAACAACAACAATAACCAACAACAACCAAAGCCTGTACCTCCGTTCTGCCACATCTGCAAGACGTCAGGGCACCTCCGCACACACTGCCCGAATCAACAACAGTCAACACCGCCACAACGGCAGCTTTGACCCTCAAGAAGTCAAATCACCTCCATGCAAGCGAACCCCACAAGTCAACTGTAGTCCTCAACGACATCGCCGTCAACACAATCTGCACAAGGAACAAGAAATATCGTCAGTTGCATGGCAAGATTGTCAGACTCCTGCATCACCGAGTCACCGCCACACTACTCACCAGAAGAACAACTCGACAACACCACACCTCGCCGCGGGTCACTTCAATCGAATCCAACCTACGCAGCCATCGCCCAGAGCGAGCCATCCGGGAAAGACACCTAGTTCTTGGACAGTTGCTGCGGACAGCACATGTGCTCTTCAGGACGCTTCGTGCAGGAAGAGTACCAACTCCAACGCGAAGTAGTCATCACCGTCGCCAACAACCAGAACCTGCGCACACGACGACAAGGCGTGGTTCAACTTCAGTCAAGAGAGACAAACGTTATACTACAGATGTCAAAGGTATTAATTGCGGAGGGACTCGGCTACAACTTACTGAGCGTCAATTAGTTGATGGCAAAAGGCATTCGCCTCGAAGCAGACAGCACCACCCAGGAGTTCAAGTTGTACCACGGGAGAGGAGGTCTCTACATCGGCAAAGCAGTCTTGAAGAACAATGTCTTCGTTCTCGACTTCGTTCCAGACCTCGGCACCGCCGACAGCAACGGTATCGTCACCTTCACCTCTTGGACACATCCACCGGATCTTGACCCAGACTTCAGCCCCGGCGGTTTCTGGCATTCACACACGATACTTGAAGCAGAAAGAACAAGAGCGTTAGCGACAATTCAACATTCGGCAGCAGCAGAGACAACATCGGCAGCAGCAGAGACAACATTGGTAGCAACAAAGACAACATTGGCAGCAGCAGAGACAACATCGGCAGCAAAAAAAACAACATCGGCAGCAGCAGAGACAACAACGGCAGCAGCAGAGACAACGGAGACAACAGCGGCAACATCAACACCAATCGCTGGTCCTTCGACGGCACTGATCTTCGTCGACACCCGCGCAGCAACTGCACCCAGCACCACGAGAAGTTCATCGAAGTGCCAACTTCACCGCCAGCTTCTATTCCAACTCCGATATGTATCGACGCTCACCCGGACATCGTACCACCGAAGGAACCTGGCACGCAAGAATGGGACACCCAAGCAACACAGTGTTAAACAACACGATAAGAGCAGGCGTGCTCGACAAAGACTCTCTACTCCTAACTGACAGCAGAGAACTTCAGCGAGCCCGTGGAACATGCTTCACCTGTCCCGAAGCTGACTTACTGCATCAACCGTTCGCGTCTCACCACAACCCAAGCGCACCAGCTTACGCGCCACTTGAGAAGGTGTACAGCGACACCCTGTACAACCGCGAGCCTGGACAAAACGCGTACAATTACACCATCACCTTTATCGACGCAGCCACTCGATACGTCTGGCACCTAAATCTTCCAAGCAAGGACATGGCCTTCGAAGCCTTTGTCGACTGGCTTCCAGTAGCAGAATAGGAATCGGGCGTCAAACTATAAAGTTTCCAGTCAGACGGGGGAGGAGAATACACCTCACAGAGGTTCAAGGAGTACTTGGCAGAGAGAGGAATCAAGCGACTCATCTCTCTTCCCTACGCCCATCAACAGCAGGGTGTAGCAGAAAGGATGAACAGGACCCTCCAAAACACCATGCGCAAGCTGCTACGTGGCATGCACCTGCCCAACCACCAGTGGCTCGAAGTAATGGACCACGCCGTCATGCTGCACAACTTGCTCTCGTCATCATCGCTCCCGAACAACGCATCACCGCATCTGCTGTGGACAGGAAAACTGGGCAGCACAAAAATGTTAAGAGTCTTCGGCTGCATGGTACAGTACCCGCCTCCATCTGCATGAGCTGGCCGATTCTCACAACGTGCACAGTGGGGAATACACCTAGGCATCAAAAAACACTACAACGCATGGAAGATTTTCGACGTCGAGACAAAGAAAACAGTAGCAGCACGTGATGTCATCTTCTACGAAAACCTCACCCTCCGGTATTACCTTGCCAACTTGCAAGAAGGAAACCCCGATCGCTCCGATGGTTTTCTTGGCACCCGAGCCTTTGCCTCGGCAGACGACGAAGCTGACCGGGACGAGCAGAACGTGGAAGGAGCCTCGGAAGAAGTTGGACCCCTCCCCTACTGCTCCGTCGCCGTGCCAATGGACGACGAAAACCCACGCGAAAGCATCAACGCCGAAACTTATTACCATTTTGTTGACAACAGTTACGTTACACTTGCACAAGTCAACACCGATGAAGCAGAATGCGTAGGACCCAATTTCGCACCTGATCCAGATGCGGGAGACGAAGCTGTTTATCCCGCGGACATGTCACTTCCCCGCTACATACAGAGTGGACTCCAGATACTCGGGCTCGTCACCGCAGTCTACGGACCGGCCATTCCTAAGGAGCCTGCCACAGTTCAGCAGGCTCTGGGGGGGGTGCATAAGGAAAAATGGCGCGAAGCCATGGGCAGGGAATTAAAGGCACTAGAGAAGCGCAACACCTGGAAAATTGTCCCTATCAGTGTGGCGCGGAACAAAACAATTCTCAGCGGAAAGTGGGTCTTCCGAGTGAAAACAAAAGCAGACGGCACCATCGACAAATTCAAAGCACGCTGGGCTGTACGTGGCTTCGACAAGGAACACGGACGCGACTTCACCGAGACATTCGCCCCGGTCAGCCGACACACCTCACTTCGAATCCTTCTCGCAATCGCCGCCATGAAGAAAAGGAAGCTGCGGCAAATCGACGTCGCGAACTCATTTCTCTATGCACCTGTTGACGCTGAGATCTTCGTCGAGCTCCCGCACGGCTCCAACGGGGAACCCAACCAAGTCTGTCCACTGCTGAAGTCGCTCTACGGCATCAAACAAGCTCCGAGGCTGTGGCAACAGTACCTGCACGCAAGACTTATCCGCATAGGATTTCGCCAGCTACCTCACGACCAGGGAATGTACCGGCTGATAAAAGGCACCGACTACATCCTACTAATCGTCTACGTAGACGATCTGCTTTACATCGAGTCGCCCGACAGCGTCATCACTTGGTTCGAAGGGGAGCTGCAGAAAGACCTCACACTCACAATCTCCTCCACCGTCACACAGTACCTCGGCCTCAACATCCAGGAAGAAGAAAATGCGATCTACCTCAGCGCCGCGAAGTACGCCGACACTATCGCCAAGCGCTTCGCACTCACACCGACCGTCATCTCCACGCCATACCGCTACACGGCAGGAAATCACAAGGAAGGCTCCACTCTACTCAAGCCCGCCGGCATTCGCGACTACCACAGGAACCTGGGATGCCTCCTCTTCGCAGCTGTCACCTGCCGCCCGGACCTATCGTACTCTGCAAGTCAGCTCGCCACCTACCTCAAGAAACCTGAAGTGGAACATCTGGCGGAGCTCGATCGCGCTCTTCATTACCTCGTCAGCACTCCGACAATCGGCCTGACCTACCACAAAAACACGACTACAACACCTAAACTAATCGGCTATGTCGACGCCGATCACGCCGGCGACTCCGACAACAGGCGCTCCCGCACCGGCTACATCTACCGCTTCGAGCCTATCGGTCCTATCTCCTGGCAGTCGAGCAAGCAGGAATTAATTGCTCTCTCCTCAGCTGAAGCAGAATATATCGCACTCTGCTCAGCCACCAAGGAAGGACTGTACCTTCGCGAACTCCTGGAGGAAGCCAAGCTAGCCCAGTTACCGAACATCACCCTGTTCTACGACAACCAGTCGGCTATTCGCATAGCCAATAAGAACGGCTTCGCGAACAAGACGAAACACATCGCCCTGTGATATTTCTTCGTGAAGGACGAGATCGAGAAGGGGAGACTCGAGTTGTCATACTGCGCCACGTCCGAGATGGGAGCTGATTACTTGACCAAGGAGCTCGGAAAACAAGAGTTCGAGTACTGCATGCTGCTGACTGGACAGAGCCACGTCACCAGCAGCAACACTCCAGAAGCGAAGGGGAGTGTTGGAAACAACTAATTCTAAGCGCCTCTGTCGTGTCAAACACCAAGGCACAAGGGAAGCACAACATATCGCAGCATCAGCGAGTCAACCTTTGGAGGTTGAGCAACTGCTGGAGGTCACGCAAAAGTCAAAGGTCAGCGACCTTTGACCTGACAAGTACAGCGCGATAGCAAGGACACACAACTGACTCGCTACAGAGCATTTGCCCGAGTCGTGACTATATCGAACCGCAACAGCAACAGTAAAGTAGTTATAACCGTATCTCTTCGTATTCCTTGTACTCTTATATAATCCTGTACTGTATCTCTTCGCTTTAATCAATCAACTTTGCCCTCACATACTAGCGCAAGGTGGTTCACAACTCTTTATTAAAGCGCTTCCGCTATTACATCAAGCCTACCCAGAGTTCACCCCTGCAAAGATCCTAAGGGCTTTTCTCAGCCCAACACATATTTGGTCAGAGGACTGCGAAGTAACTATGGTATTGCCGTGTGAACAATGTAGTTAGCACATAAGGCAGACTAACTTCCCAAAAACAGTCTGACCAGCATCATGTCTAGGGTTTCTGGTTTGATCAGCATCATGTATAGGGTTTCTGGATTGATCAGCGTCATCCTAAGAAAAGGTGTACCAACAAAAGCACATAATGGACCAATTTGTCATCCAAGGCAACATAACCTGCCTGACGAACAGTAGCCAAGATCTAATAGGCCACATTGGTGAATGTGATAGAAACGAAGGTCTGTCGCCACATAGTGACCCTCGCTAAACCGGTGAACCGCGTGAACACCTTCTTGCTGAAGTTCGTGAACGCAGTTGTTCGCCTTATGGTCACGCTGGTTCGCCCTCCCACATTAATCTTGAATCTGTCCAAATAAAGCGTCACTCGTCGGTCCCCGGCCTCCTGATTCACCATAAACACCGTAAGTTGCGCGACCTGAGGGTTGTAGAACGCGCTTATCCCATGCTGACAGCTCGAACTTACCCTAATCGGCTTGGACCCGGGCTTAGCAAGCAGCGTGAAGTGCTTGAAGAGCCAGAACCGCTTGTTCACCATCGGCATTTGCATTGGGCCGTTGTAAGGCGGACTGTACATCGGAAAGAGAATGAACGACCAGAGATCGTGGAAATCGTACGCCTGCCAGATGACGTACGCCGAAGCCTCCATGATATTGTCGCTCTCGATAACATTTCGAGCCATGTAGAGTGAGAGGTCCCAGAAGCTTCCTACTTTGCTCAACGGTCCCGCTTCGCTGACCCAGACCTCCTTCTCAAGCGCCTTTCCGACGTCGCGAATACTGCCGAATTTTTGCTCGTAAGACGAAGCTGCGCTCCCGTCTTCGTACCTATTCACGTATGCATGAACGTTTATCCTCGTTAATAGCTCGTGGTTGAGCAGTTGAGGAAGGTTCGCTGTATCTCCGTACCAGCTATCCACGCCAACCAGCTTCGTTTCAAGCCCCTTCGCTCTTAGCGAGTCTAAAGTGTATTTGATGACACGGCTCATTTCGGGTGGTTTAAAGGAGCAGCCTTCGTGTTCCTTCCCTGCCAGCCAGAAACCTTCTAACGCTTCGTTAAAAGGCTCGAGCGCATCAAACGTTACCCCCCATCGTGTCGCATACTCAGCAACGACGGTCGTCAGGTAGTCCGCAAAAGTGCGCTCGTACTCGCGCCGCAGATTCGTCCGCTTTTTCTTACGCGAGCCTGCCACGTCTCCTGTAAACGTCATCCACCACGGGGGGCTGTTTGAAAACGCCTCGAAGACATTCGCTCCTCTCGCCTTCGCTCCCAACAGCACATTCCGCTGCCGCTGGTCCGCGCCCCAGTAATACGGCCCGTTCCTGGTTGGCTTGAAACCCGACATGCCCCTCCAAAACACATCCTGACTGGTGTAAAATTGCGGGCTGAATTTCTTGTTATGTCCCCCTCCAATACTGTATCGTACGACGTTCAGTCCGAGGCCATTCGTGGGTTCGAAAATCAGGTCGAGAAGAGCGTTCAGCTGCTGCTTCGGTAAGCCGCCAACGTAATTCGCCCAGCCGAGCCGCCGAGCCGCCCAGCAGCCGATCTGCCCTTCCGCCGAGCCACCCAGCAGCCGAGCCGCCCTGCCGCCGAGCCGCCCAGCAGCCGAGCCGCCCAGCAGCCGAGCCGCCCTGCCGCCGAGCCGCCGAGCCGCCCTACTGTCGAGCCACTGCTGTTCCTACCGGTGCTCCGCGGCCCTCCTTCCTCGGACTGGTGAGCTCACTTCCTGCTAGGCCACTGTGTGAGAATAGGTAGTTAGGAGGTAGGAGCCATGGCTAGGAAAGCCCTAGTTAGGCAAGAATAGTTTAAGAAAAGAGAGGGGTTGCACTAGCAAGCAACAGGATACATATAGGAAACCCTAAGGGGTTGTACTCGCTATAGAGTACCCCACTACAGGCTAGAGAACAAAGATAACATTCTGACACACCCCCATAGCCAAAGTGGGGTGTAATCAGCAGAGCAAGCAAAACAGAACAAGCTCAGAGTGGATCACAATGTCACCACACATTCTGAGCACAAGTTCAAGAAGAAATAGTTTAAAGTTCACAATTATGAGCAAGGCTAGTGGTAGTCACAACGGGCAAGTGAGGAGGAGGAAAGAGACTATGAGAGGAGAGGAGGTAGTGGGCGGCAGCTGAAGCTGCTGGCACACAGCGCAATTGGAGCAACTGGCACACGGGCAACTAGAGCAACTGGCACACTGGCAACTGGAGCAACTGGCACACGGGCTACTGGAGTAACTGGCTCCGCGGCTAAAAGTAGCGGCAGACGAGCAACGGACTCACGGGCGACTGGAGCAACGGGCTCACGGGCGACTGGCGCAACGGGCTCACGGGCGACTGACGCAACGGTCTCATGGGCGATTGGAGCTGCTGGCTTCACGGCGGCCACCCACTTCAACCTCCCCAAACTATCCCACTCCCCCTGAAACAAACCCGCTGCTACACCGCTAGCTCCACTCCCCCTTCACCCCCCCTTAGTACCACTCCAACGGCTCCAACTAGTCCACCACCCCTCAGCGGCAGCTGCAGCACAGGGAGACGAAGGAGGAGGAGGAGCAGGGAACAGCATACAGTGGCTTCACCCCCATACCCCTCACCCCCAAACCCTAATTTAGGAGAACGGGCAGTAGGAGGGGTGGGGCGCCTGTAGAAGCACGGGGGACAGCGGGGAGGGCAGGGGCAGCGAGGAAAGGGCCGCCCACGGGCCTGGCACAGCCGCCCGAACCGCGCGCAGGCGGCCCGAGCCGCGCACGGGCCTAGCGCAGCCCATACGGGCCGCGCACAGGCCTGGCGCAGCCCGTACGGGCCGCGCGCAGCCTGTACAGACCGCGCGCAGGCCACGACGGGCGACGCGGAGGTCCCCGTCGCCTGTCGCAACGCCTCCCAAGGGCGACGCGCCGAGGGACGAGGCAGAAGCCCACCGCGCGCCTCGGGGCGCACGGCGGGCAGAAAAAACCGCCGCGCGCCTCGGGGCGCACGACGGGAAGAAAAACTGCCGCACGCCACGGGGCGTGCGGCACAGAGAGTAGTAGTGGAAGTTGCAGCGGAAGGATCATGGTGGGCCCACAAGCCAGGAGCTTACTGCTCTGATCACCATGTGAGAATAAGTAGTTAGGAGGTAGGAGCCATGGCTAGGAAAGCTCTAGTTAGGCAAGAATAGTTTAGGAAAAGAGAGGGGTTGCACTAGCAAGCAACAGGATACATATAGGAAACCCTAAGGGGTTGTACTCGCTATAGAGTACCCCACTGCAGGCTAGAGAACAAAGATAACATTCTGACACACTGCAATCATGCCTACCCCCAATGTCCTTACTTTTGATGCTGAGGGCCGTGCCGTTGACTTTGAGGTCTGCGTAGATGACCTCCAGCTGTTTCTCCAGTGCGATAGGGCAGACGGACTCTCTCTGTTCGATCTCACCTCTAGTGTCTCTCCTGCCCTGCCTGCTGCTGCTGACAGCACTATTCGCTCACAGTGGGCCATACGTGATTCTGCTGCTCGCCTTGCTGTGCGTCGCCACTTACCGACCACTGAGCGTGCACACTTTAGCCACTACAAGAGTGCTCAGACCCTGTACGGCGCTGTAGTTGCACGCTACTCTTCCCCTGCCACTGCTGCACTGAGCCGCCTCATGCTACCGTACCTCTTCCCTAACCTTGCTACCTTTCCCACATTCGCTGATCTCATTACGCACCTCCGCACTAGTGACACTCGCTACCGCGCTACGCTTCCTGCTGAGTTCTGCGCCAAGAACCCCCCCCCCATGTACATCACCCTCTACTACATAGTCACCCGGCTCCCTGACTCTCTTCGCGTAGTCAGGGACCACTTCCTCTCAGTTTGCCCCACCACTCTCACCGTTGACCTCCTTGAGAAGGGCCTCCTAGCAGCAGAGAAGAGCATAGTTGCTGTAGGAGCCTCTCGTGGTGACCCTCGCACCCCCGTCTTTGAGGGGTGTTCCCCCTCCCCCCTCTTGCCCTCTGTTGCTTCTCCTGCTGCGGCCAACCTCGTTGGTTTCGAGTCGGTCGGCGCTGCGTCTGCCCCAGCGGGAGACGCCGCACCGGCAAGGGCAAGGGGGGCAAGGGCGCTGGAGGGGCTGGCGGGGGCGGTGGAGGTGGTGGTGGAGGCAGTGGAGGGGGTGGGGGTGGTGGTGGGAGTGGTGGCGAGGGTGGTGGCGGCGGCGGCAGCAGCGAAGGCGGAGGAGGCGGCGGTGGTGGCGGAGGGAGCAGAGGCGGCGGAGGTGGCGGAGGAGGCGGAGGTGGAAGAGGCGGCGGAGGCGGCGGTGGTGGAGCGGGTCGCGTCTCTACGCAGAGGAGTGGCTCAGGTGGTGGTCCGCGCCAGCAGCAGCGGAGTGGAGTGACTCTGTGCCCTCAGCAGCTTCGTGAGTGGTACGCTGCTCGTCAACGCGGTGGAGGTACTGGTCCCTGCACTTACGTCCTCCGTACCGGCGCCTGAGCTGGTGAACAGTGCGGGGGCCCGCACTCCACCCAGCGCTGCTTCGGTCGCCTGACAGACGCGTGGCGTTGCCATTTCCCTGAGGCGTCAGAGATCTCTCGCTCAGGAGATCTGTCTAGGGCGGGGGTTGCCATCTTTGATCTTGACTATAATGCTATCCTTGCTGCCATGTATTCAGTGACTACTAGTGTTGAGGGTGACTGTTACCTGTGTGTACCGCCTCACCTGGGCATTGAGGCCACTGCTCTAGGTGCTGGTGAGGCTGGTGCTCTCGGTGCTAGTGCGTCTGCTGCCCCAGGTGCTAGTGCGTCTGCTGCCCCAGGTGCTGGTGAGTCTGCTCTCTAAGATACTACGTCGCCTCAGGCCTTACACACCTTCACCCTTGACTCGGGTGCGTCCCGCTCCTTCTTTTGAGACTGCACCACTCTTACGCCGCTCAGTCGGCCGGTTGCAGTCTCCCTGGCGGACCCCTCTAGAGGTCTTGTCCTTGCTAACTTCTCCACCGTCTTACCGTGCCCGGCAGCCCCCTCTAGCACCCTGTCAGGTCTCTACCTCCCCTCGTTCTCTACGAACTTGGTGAGTGGAGCGGACCTACAGGATAGGGGGGTTGACCAGTTCACTCCTGCGAGTCAGCGGGTGACCCACTGCACGTGTGCTCGGACAGGCCGACACCTGGCCACGTTTACCCTTCGGCCAGGGTCGAGCCTGTACACCCTTACTACTGAGTCTCCTCCGGCTGCTGAGTCTGACCAGGTAGCTGCGTCGAGTCAGCTGTTTGCTACGGCGTCCAGGTCTGGTCCTGAGTCTGCTCCCTGCTCGTGTCGTCTACTGTCCCACGAGACTTTCTTTTGGCACCACCGCCTTGGTCACCCCTCCCTACCTCGTCTCGAAGGCATAGCCTCCCGTGTCCTTGTCTCTGGTCTCCCTCGGTCTCTCCCTCCCATACCTCCGGGGCCTGGCCCTACCTACGTCCCCTGCGTCGAGGGGCGACAGCGCGCCGCCCCTCACTCCTCCGAGTTTCCTCCGACAGAGGCTCCGCTGCACACTCTCCACATGGACGTGTGGGGCCCAGCCCGCGTCAATGGGCAGGGGCGCGAGCGGTACTTCCTGCGGGTGGTTGACGACTACTCGCGTTACACCACAGTCTTCCCCTTGCGCAGCAAGGGTGACGTCACTGAGGTGTTGATCGACTGGATCCGCGCAGCTCGTCTCCAGCTCAGGGAGAGTTTCGGCTCGGACTTTCCTGTTTTGCGTCTGCACTCGGACAGAGGTGGGAAGTTTTCCTCTGCCCCTCTGGGAGCCTTTTGTTGTGCACAGGGGATCCGCTAGACCTACACGCTTACGGCCTCTCCACAGCAAAATGGGATTGCTGAGCGCCGCATTCGCATGGTCATGGACGTCGCTCGGTCGTCCATGATGCATGCGGTTGCCCCCCATTTTCTGTGGCCGTTTGCGGTTCAGTACGCTGCGCATCAGCTCAACCTTCAGCCCCGGGTCTCTTTGCCAAAGACCTCCCTCGTCTTGCGGTGGACCGGGAAGGTTGACGATGCGTCTGCATTTCGGGTTTGGGGATCTCGGGCGTTTGTCCACGACTTGTGTGCGAACAAGCTATCCCCCCGTGCTGTTCCCTGCATCTTCCTTGGCTTCCACCCTGACGCGCCTGGGTGGCAGTTTTACCACCCCACCTCGCGCCGTGTTCTGTCCTCCCAGGACGTCACCTTTGAAGAGTCGGTGCCTTACTACCGTCTCTTCTCCTACCGCAATGCGCCCCTCCCCCCGCCGCAGCTCTTCCTTGCGCCAGGTCCTCCCCCGGTAGACCCCCTCCCCCCTCAGGGTCCTGCCCCGTCAGGTGTGTCCCAGGTAGACGCAGTTGAGCTTGTCAAGGAAGCTGTTGACTCTGGTGCTGCTAGAGGTGCTGAGCCTGCGGGTGCCAGGTCTGGGGGTGCTGAGACTAGGGGTGTTGAGACTGGGGGTGCTGAGTCTGGTGGTGCTTAGTCTGGGGGTGGAGAGCCTGGGGGTGCTGGGTCTAGGAGTGCGGAGCCTGGGGGTGCGGAGCGTGGGGGAGCTGGGTCTGCTCTTGGGGTCGCCGGCGGTGCTTCATCGAGGCGGGAGCCGCTCTCTCCACGGGAGCTGCGCGAGTGGTTTTCCCGCCGCTAGAGACGTGCTGCTGGAGCTAGAGGTACTACTGGTGCTGCTGGGGCTACTGGAGTTGGTCCTGCAGGAGCTGCTTGCGGTGCTGGTGCTGCTGGAGTTGGAGCTGCTAGGGGTGTTGGCGCAGGTGTTTCTACTGGCGCTGGTGCGTCTGGGGGTGCTAATGAGGCTGCTGGAGCTGACGGTCCTGCTGGAGCTAAAGCTGCTAGAGCAGGAGCTGCTGGGGGTGTTGGCGCTGGCGGTAATGCTGGCGCTAGTGCTTCTCAGGGTGCTGGAGTTGGCGCTGCTGGAGCTAGAGGTGCTGCTGGCGATGGTGCTGCTGGTGGGGGTACTGGTGCTGTCCTAGCTGGTTCTGGAGGCGCTGCGCGGCCGAGGCCGTACTTCGTTCCGCTCCTAGAGCAGGTTCTTCGTCTCCCGCCCTCTACTGGTCCTGCTCCTCCCTTAGCGTGTCCACAGTCTGTCCAGTCGCAGTCACAGTTATAGCCCGCCTCCCCTCTACCTGCTCCTTCTCCCTACACTGGTCCTACAGGAGGTCTTGCTGAGTGTCGTGAGCCTACGTCTCGTCCTGCGTCTTGTCCTGCGTCGCCTGTTCGTGCTACTCACACTAGTGGTTGTACTGCACGTCCGCGTCCTCCTGCGGTCCCCGGCACAATCCAGATGGCGCTGCGTCCTTCCACTACTCCTCTGCGTGTCCCGTTGCCGTCTCCTCTAGATTCCTCTCTTCCTACTCTTGCTGACCCGGAGTCTGACTCTGTTCAAGCTGCTAGTCCTTCGGTCACGCGTCTCCTGGCTACTGTTGTCATTGACCCTTCCTTTCAGTCCACTACTGCGTCGGCCACTGTTGCTGAGCTTGTCGACTTCGCTGCTCGCTGTCGTCTAGACTACGCTTCTAGTCTCGTTGCTGAGTCTGAGTCTATCTGTCCTTTGTCCGTCGGGGGTGAGTGTGCTCTTAGCACAGACGTCCTTGAGGACAGGTAGGAGGAGTTCCAGTGTTTTACTGCTGCTTTACCCCATCTCGTGTCCACGCTGATTGCCCCTGAGGGAGACCCGGATGCACCAGACATCCCGAATCCTCAATCGTACGCTGAGGCGATCGAGGGTCCCTACTCTTCTCAGTGGTACTCGGCCATGGACGCAGAGATGGCTTCTTGGAAGTCCACAGGCACCTACGTTGACGAGGTTCCCCCACCTGGGGCAAACATCGTCAGTGGCATGTGGATCTTCAGGGTGAAGCGGCCGCCGGGCTCTCCGCCTGTCTTCAAGGCGCGTTACGTGGCTCGAGGCTTCAGTCAGCGGCAGGAAGTTGACTACTTTCAGACCTTCTCTCCCACCCCGAAGATGACCACTCTTTGGGTGCTGCTGCACATAGCCGCTCAGCGCGACTACGAGCTTCACTCTCTTGACTTCAGCACAGCTTTCTTGCAGGGTAGCCTGCACGAGGAGATCTGGCTGCGCCGCCCACCTGGCTTCACTGGGTCGTTTCCTCTTGGTACCCAATGGAGCCTCCGGTGGCTAGTCTACGGTCTCCGCCAGGCGCCTCGTGAGTGGCACGACACACTGAGAACTACACTTGCGGCTCTTGGGTTTGCTCCTTCTACAGCCGACCCGTCGCTGTTTCTACGCACCGACACCTCTTTGCCGCCGTTCTACATCCTCGTGTACGTTGATGACTTGGTCTTTGCCACTGCTGACACTACTGGACTCGCCCACGTGAAGTCCGAGCTGAAGAAGAGACACACGTGCACAGACCTGGGTGAACTGCGTAGCTACCTTGGCTTGCAGATCACCTGGGACAGAGCACAGCGCACCATTACCCTGACTCAGTCACACATGGTGCAGCAGGTCCTTCAGCGCTTCGGCTTCACGTACTCCTCGCCTCAGGCCACTCCTCTATCTACTCGCCACTCGCTCTCAGTTCTGCCTTCGGATGAGTTCGTAGAGTCAAGTGGCCCGTACCCAGAGCTTGTTGGCTGCCTCATGTACCTGAAGACCTGCACACAACCTGACCTTGCATACCCTCTTAGCATCTTGGCACGCTATGTTGCTCCTGGGAGACACCGACCAAAGCACATGGCTGCAGCGAAGAGGGTGTTGCGCTACGTGTGTAGTACGTCAGGCATGGGGCTAGTGCTTGGAGGGCGACGTCGAGTAGTCCTCACAGGTCACGCTGACGCTTCTTGGGTTGACGACCAGCCGACACAGCGGTCGTCACAGGGTTACACCTTCAGCCTTGGCTCCGGCTCTGTTTCGTGGCGGTCTACCCGCTCGTCTTCTGTTCTGAGCTCCAGCTGTGAGGCTGAGATCTACGCAGGGGCCATGGCTGCACAGGAGCTACGCTGGCTCACCTATCTACTGACTGACCTGGGAGAGCCGCCTCGTTCTCCTCCAGTTCTGTATGTAGACAACAAGACCATGCTGGCCTTGTGTCGTGAGCATAGACTGGAGCACAGAACGGAGCACATTGCTCTCCGCTACTTCCTGGCTCTTGAGCAGCAACAGCGTGGTCAGCTCTGCCTCACCTACGTGGCCTCGGAGGCCAACACTGCTGATATCTTCACCAAGGCCCTTCCGCCTTGTGATTATCAGCGCTTCTGTACTGTGCTAGGTCTTGTGCCTACTTGGCCTCACTTGCTCAGTTCTTGACCTTGCTTGTACTGTGATCTTTCTATACCTGCACTTGCTTGTTTACCTTTATATATGATCTTGCATGTGAACTGGCCTTTTGGCCTTGCTCTTGTGCTCGGATTGTTTGGTGACGTTGTGATTCACCCTGAGCTTTCTTTTATTTGCTTGACTTGTCTTGTGACCTCTTGTTCTCCCCCACTTTGCCTATGGGGGTGTGTAAGGCATATATGCTATAGTTTGTGTAGGCTGTAGTGGGGCAGTTCATATGGGGTACAACACTTTAGGGTTTCCGACTTGTACTCCCCTTCCTGCTCAATGACTCATTCTCGTTTCTCATCAAATGGTAACAACATCGCCTTACCTCGTTGGGGCTCGCCGGAGTCTTCGTCGGTGCGTGTCAACGCGATCACAATGAAACGCGCCGTAGCGGTAGGAGCTGACGTGTACGTGGTCGACATTCGGGAAGCCGAGGCAGCAGACACAGGAGGGGATTTACAGAATCTGCTGGCCGACATACTGAGTGACCTGGCAGCACTGTTGAAACAGTACAGCGACATCTTCCCGGACGATTTACCGACGGGACTGCCACCTCAGCGACTGCACGACCACAGGATAGAGTTAGAACTGGGGGCACAGCCAACAGTACGGCGACAGTTCCGACTGACCCAGCCCGAACTGGACAAACTGAGGAAGCAGCTCGATTACTTGCTCGAGAAGGAATTCATTCGCCCTTGTTCGTCGCCCTTTGCAGCACCGATACTGTTCACACTGAAAAAAGACGGGGGATTTCGCATGTGCATAGATTACAAAGCACTGAACAGAGTTACCATCAAATCCCGTTACCCCATCCCTCGAGCCGACGAACTGATCGACCAGCTGCGCACAGCCCGGGTTTTCTAGAAAATCGACCTCCAAGGGGGTTACCGCCAGATTCGCTTCAATCCCCTCGACCGCATTTCGAACACGCTACGGATCCTTGGAATACACCGTCAAGCCCTTCGGACTGACCAACGCCCCCGCCACTTTTCAAATGACCATGAACGAAGCTTTCCGCCCGCTCTTAGATAAGTGCGTCATCGTATACTTGGACGACGTACTGATTTACAGCCCTGACAGAGCACAGCACTTACAGGACATCAAAGCAGTTTTTAAAATACTGAGTGAGAACCGCCTACTGACAAAAGCGTCTAAGTGTGAGTTTTTACACGACCGCCTGGAATTTTTGGGACACGTTATTTCAGCTGCAGGAGTGGAAATAGACCCTAAGAAAATTGTGATGATTCAAGCATGGCACGCGCCGACCAACTTGAACGAGTTGCAGAGTTTTTTGGGGTTCGTCAACTACGTGCGCTGGTTCGTCCCCGACATGGCGAAGCTGACTGCCCCGCTGACAGACCTGCTGAGGAAGGGGGTTGAGTAGACGTGGGGGGAGAAAGAGCAAGCTGCCTTCTCGGCCCTCAAAAACATTTTGTGCTCACCGCCCGTGCTTCACATTGCAGATCCACACCGTCCGTTCGAGCTCATCACTGACGCAAGTGACATCGCTGTGGGAGCAGTACTGTTGCAGGATTTCGAGAACGGCCTCCAGCCAATTGCGTACGAGTCCCGCAAGCTGCACCCGCCCGAAAGCAACTACCGGATACATGACCGCGAAATGTTGGCGATCGTGCACGCGTTCAAGGTTTGGTGGCGTTACCTGACTGGCACCGACGTGACAGTACGGACAGACCACCGATCACTACTGTACCTACGCGCCCAACCAAATCTCAATCCGCGACAGATTCGCTGGTTGGACTACCTCGTGTCCAACTTCCACTACACAGTTACGTACAAGAAAGGCGCCTCCAACATCGCCGACGCACTCACTCGCCCTACCGCCCAACTCCATGCCATCCTACTCACCCAAACCAACTCGCTTTTAACAGGCCTATTCACCCACGGATATCGCATTGACTTGTTTTTCACGACCAGAAATTCACAGCAACTTGCAGAAGCTAAATGAGTTTATTACGTAAAAACAACCACCAACCGAATCTGGGTACCCGCGTACTCACTGCTGAGGGAGCTGCTACTGCAGGAGGCACATGACGGAATTACCTCGGGACATTTTGGGGTAGAAAAAACGCGACAGCAACTGCAGCGGTATTACTATTGGTCGGAGTTGTTGACCAACATGCAGCAACACGTGGGCTCGTGCCCCACGTGTCAGGTGATGAAGAGCTCGAGGAAAAGGAAGGTGGGTCAATTGCAGCCGATACCACCGCCCGAACGCGCCTGGCAGCAGGTTACCATGGA
The DNA here is from genome assembly GCA_948144175.1 of Closterium sp. NIES-65. Classification (NCBI taxonomy): domain Eukaryota; kingdom Viridiplantae; phylum Streptophyta; class Zygnematophyceae; order Desmidiales; family Closteriaceae; genus Closterium; species Closterium sp. NIES-65. Next base: position 3,792,238 of record CANXME010000843.1, read on the forward strand.
CTTCGTCACAGAGTTACCTTCGAACCCTGGGGGTAACGACGCGCTGATGATCGTCGTTGACATGTTGACGAAGATGGCACACTTCGCTGCGTGCAAAAAGTCTATCTCAGCCGAGGAGACCGCTCGTCTGTTCATCGCACCCGTTGTTCGCCTGCACGGGATACCAGCAGCGATTATCAGCGACAGGGACACGAAGTTCACCAGCAACTTCTAGAAGAACCTCTGGGAGCAGTTCGGGACCAGGCTACAGTTCAATTCGTCGTACCACCCCGAGACGGACTGTCAAACGGAGCGGACGAATCAGACGATGGAGCAGTTGATTCGTGCCACGTGCGACGACCCCACAATTTGGGAATAGCTGTTGCCGTTGATCGAGTTCGCGTACAACAACGCCACGTCAGCGACGACGCAGCAGTCCCCCTTCTACCTGAACTACGAGCAAAATCCTACAGTGCCCATGACGCCGAGTCCGGACAACCCCACACCACGTGCACAGCAATTCGCCGAAATTCTGCAAGCTGCCCGCACCAGAGCCGCAGAAGCAATTAAAAAAGCAAACGTCATCGCTAAGGCGCAACGCTGACCGCCACCGCCGCCCAGTCACATACCAGTCAGCGGATTACGTACTACTCGACATGCAAAATCTGCAACTGCCCGACGTACCAAAACTTCGACCGCGCTACTGTGGCCCATTTCAAATCAGCCACATGATTACGCCAGTAACCGTGCACCTACTGTTACCGACCGACTGGTACATCAGCCCTTCGTTCCACGTCAGCTTCCTTCGCCCATACATCCCAACCACAAGTCAACTGCCTCGCCACCGCTCGCCATCCATGACTCGCCCTGCATTGGAGTCGATCATCGAGCCCGAAAAAATCCTGAACCATCGGATTCGACACCCCACGGGAATCAGAAGGATTGAATTCCTCGTTCGCTGGAAGGACCGCACGCCAACTGAAGATAGCTGGGTGCCCCTGGCCAACATTGAAAACCACCCTGCCCTGCAAGTGTACCTGAGGAGCCGGGGATTCCGTGATATACACGCACTCGCGTAGCGGAGGGGGCTTCTTGGGGGGGGGGGGGGGGGGGGGGGGGGGGGTTAGTGTAAGGAATTTTCTCGGCATTCCTTACGGAGCCCGACTACATCGCGTACAGCTACAGCCGTTGTTCGCCCGTTACTGCTAACGGCACTTTGCGAACTTCGCGCGCACTGTTTTGCCAAACCTCGCACTGCTGGCACGGCCGTGTCGGCCTACGCTTCGGAACTAGCCCGAGCCTCGCTGCCAGCATAGCACTAGCTAGCTCGCACGCACCGCGTTACCGTTTGCATGTTTCGCGTATAAATGTTCGTTCATGCCTTCACTCACATCTTTGTACTCGTTTGACACCTTAGTGCAATTCTCGCTACTTCGATTAATTGCACCCGTAACATTTGTGCTTGTTTCGGGGGTGTGGTGCTAAGTGTCTCGTGTATGCAACTGGGATTGTGACCGTCGGGGCAGCTTTGCTCGCCTCTTCCGTACCATATCTGTCTCAGTTGTTGCATAGATGCATTTAGTATTCCCTTCAAAACATGTACGACGGTTCTTGTACACCATCGTTTTTGTGGTCATTTGTGTATGTGTGTCTCTCGGTGGTACTGTAGTATTTTTTGTGTTGTCCCTTGTGTTCGTGTGTCATTGGGTGCCGTATCATCTTTAGTGCTGGAACGATTCTCCAATTGTTCCATTCGCCGTACTTATCGACGATTATGGAATGATAGGAAACATTTGTTTTCATATTTTTTTGGGGAAGCTACGGTATGTGAACAGTGATTTCTTTCAAATTTTATAAACGAAATTCACTGTTCACATCAGCCAACCGAGAAGTGAAAACGAATGTATAAGGTTGCTACGCAACCCAAAAAATGGTGCGTTAATGGACTTCCATATTGTGGAGTAGCCAGGCAAGGAGACAAAAACGTCCCCGTTTGTACAAAGCAGGCTACATGGATATGGGTTGCACAGCAATCACAGATCGCACGGAATGCCCGAGCTCATCCTTCCACGTCAAACTACCAAACGAGAAGCCGGAGGACACACCCGTGGCCTTTAACTCAACTGTGAACACCTTAGTCTTTCCAGGCTCTATCGTAAACGAGGGTGGGTAAAGAGTCACACTCGCGCCAAAAGGAGGCACCACCTCTCCAGTGTAATTTGAGACAACGGTGGCCGTGTTCACCACCCACCGCGTCACATTCACAACGCCTCGCAGCCGCGAAACCGAGATCTGTGGCCGGTTGAGGTTGTAAGCAGGGATAGCATTCAGGGACGTATTTCTCGATACAAGTAGCCGCGCCCTCGTCATATTCTGCCCCGCGAGAAAATTCAAGTAATGGGCAGGGGCGGCAGGGTAGGTCAGCCCTGGGTCGAGAAGCCTCTCGGGGTCCACATGCCCCTGACCCATGTCAAAGGGAGAGGCAGGGGCTCCAGAAGAAGTGCTGATGGGAATCCCGAGGTTGTTGGTCGTGCTGGCGGTGGTCATCATTGCAGACATGACCTGCGGCGCAGTCCACGAGGGATTCCGTTGGATGAGCAACGCAGCAATCCCGGCAATGTGCGGCGTAGCCATGGATGTTCCAGAAATCATGTTGAAGCGAGCAGTTGTTTTTGTGGCGAGCGACGAGCCGCGCCACGCCCCCCAGAGTGACACGCCGGGAGCAATCACATCCGGCTTTAGGACGTCATTGGTCGGGTAGGTCGCGCCGACGGCAACGTCGGGATTGGCAACTGGCCCTGTAGAGGAGAACGATGCAGTAACCGGAGCTACAGCAGCGGCGGGATCTGTTACATAAGAGGTGGCAAGGCTGGCTGTCGGGGTGGTCTGGGACCTGATGAATGTTCGGATAGTGGCGGCTGCAGCAGCGTCGACATACATCATGGGCAGGCGGGAATCATAGGGCAGGTAGTATCTTGCACTTTCAGGCACGTTCATGACCAGCAGTGCTCTAGCACCCCGTGCTATTGCTTCTCTGATTTTCGTTTCAAGAGTCGCCCCGCCGCCATACTGACAAACCAGGATCCGCCCCGAGACTTTAGCAGAGTTGAGCGACGAGCCGTAGCAGTACACCGCCTTGAAGTTTGTAACGGAGGAGCTCTTAGCGAGGACAGAATCCACGATCCCCACGTTCTGGGTGTTCACGCTCCCGCCTCCCAGCCCTTCCAGGGTAAGGACTGTCCCATCGGCGAGAGTGAGGTTGGTGAGGTAGCGGCGGGAGATGGTGGAGGCGCCAACGGTGAGGTAGAAGGGCGAGAAGTTGGAGATGGTGCGATACATGGATGAGCTGTACGGCGGTGGCCCCTCGTTGCCCGCTGCATACACCACCACTGTCCCCGCCTGGGAGGCGGGGAGGAGAGGAAGAGGCGACGAGGGGCGAAGGAGGAGAGAGGGGAGTGAGTGGTGGTGGGGATGGGTGGTAGAGGGAGGCGAGGGAGAGGATGTTGTGGTACTGTGGCATCGCTTCGTCCACAAAAGACTGGGGAGCCAGGAAAGGCAAGGTTAAAACACAAGGGAGAAAGAAAAGAAAGGAGCTAAAGCTTCTCAGGAGACAGACAGGAGATCGGATGGTACTAGAGCCGAGAGCCGAGAGCCGTTGTTTACCGCGTTGGCATAGAAATAGGGCAAGTCGTCGAAGTAATCCGCGGAGGGATCTAGGCCGCCCAGCGACAGGCTGAGCACATCCACGCCATCCGCCACGGCGCGATTCACGGCGGCCTCGATGTCCGCCCACGTGGCAGTCACACCGCCGGAATTGTAATTGGACCAGAACACTTTGTACATCGCGACGCGCGCGCGTGGAGCCATTCCGTTCGCGAGCCCCGCGGTCTGCCCGCGCGCGAGCGCGACGCTCACGTTGGCGTTCCCGGCGGCGGCGCTGGCGCACCACGTGCCGTGGCCGTCGGCGTCGCGCGCGGAGAGCCAGTCAGCGGAGAGGCTCTCGCGCCCGTAGGCTTGGCGGAAGCCGGAGACGAAGTAGCGCGCGCCGATGAGCTTGCGGTTGCAGCGGGGGAAGTCCTTGGAGGTCTGGCAGGTGCCGCGCCACGTGGCAGGCGGAGCAGCGTACGAGCCCTGCGGAAAAGAAGGGACGGGGGGAAGAATGGGACAGGTGGGGAAGGGGAGAATGGTGAAAGACAACACGGGAGTGGGGAAAATGAGGGATGAGGAGGACTCGGAGTCAAATGCAGGGCCGGAAGAGCAGGCGGAGGACGCGATGGCAGTAGGGTGGAATGCGGTACATGGCGGTGTTGTAATCGCTGGAATGGGTAATCAGGTGTAATCGCGCTTACATCGTCAGCGAACGAGGGATGGTCGGGCCAGATGCCGGTATCCACGACCCCCACCACCACTCCCTCCCCCGCGCTTCTCTGCCCGCCCGCCTCCGCCCACAGCGAGCCGGGCAGGCGCAGGAACGTGGGCGTGTCGGTGGACGCCTTGTACACGCGCTGGCTCGGACGGACCGACAGAACTGACGGATGGTTGCGCAGCCGGCGGATCTGGCCCGCAGTGAGCGTCGCGGCGAACCCGTTGGTAACGTAACGGTAGCTGGTAGGGACAACCGTTGTCACGGGGGCGGGGGAAAGGGGGGAGAAAGGAAAGGAGGGGCGTAGCGAGGAGAGGAGAACAGCTTAGTTGGTGTGCGTGCGTTTGCGCAGACGACTTTTGAAAGGCGAGCGCTCGAGCAGACGACTTTTGGATCATTCTCGAGAATTGCGCAACGTAACACGCCACACTCACCTGTGCGCTACGGCGGAAGCAGGCAAGCTGACGTCACGAGCAACCTGCTCCTGCTGTTGCCCGAGCCACCGCACCAGCATCCGCACTACATTCGATTGCGCGTCGAACCGCCGCGGCCGCCGCAACCGGCCGCCAAGCGACCCCGCCGCCGCCGCCGCCCCCGTTAACTGTGCCGCCATGGCTGCGCCGACGGAAGTGGCGGCTTCCGCGGTTTGGGCGACGTCGGGAGAAGAGCCGTAGAAGGAAATGCCGTCGATGCCGAGAGTTTGCGCGGCTACGGGGGCGGATCGGAGGCGGACGATGTAGAGAGGGGACGAGGCGGGAGGTTTGGCGCGCGGTACTGTTGGCGGGGCGAGGGGGTGAAGGGGTGAGGGGAAGGCGGGAGAGGGGTGAGGCGGAGAGATGGGAGAGAGGGCAGAGAGGCGGAAGGAATTGAAGTGCGGGGAGAGGGGCTTAGACGAAGGAGAGAGAGAGGAAGAGCGAGAGGCGAAACAGAAGACGGGCGAAGAGGATAAGCCGGAGCGAGAGAGGAAGAGCGAGGGGCGAAACAGAATTCGGGCGAGCCGGAGCGAGAGAGCGTCAGAGATGAAAGGACAGAGGCTTAGAGGCCAAACAGGAGGGAAACGAAGGGGAGAGGTGGGAGAGGAGGAAGGGCTTTGAGGTTAAGAAAGTTTGAGACGCCAGCTGGTATTGTAGTACGCACGTCGCAAAGGAAGACGAAACGCGGAGGAGAAGCCGAGGAGGCCGGAGATTAATAGCACGTGCAGCACGAACTGCCATACAATTCGCCGGGAATGACGCGGTGGAGGGCGCTCTTGTTGGCTGGCCATCGTTGGAATGAGATGACGGGCGACACGGTGTGGCGGAGTGCTTTGAGACGACCACAGCGCCTCGGGTGACTTGGTTGTGGCCTCGAGAGTTTCGAGATCGGAGATTGAACGCTGGTCGTCACGGCGTAGAGGGCGCTGCCTGTTGGACTGTTTAAAGAGGTATGTAGATAATCCGAATGTGCAATAACGCGATGATACTTGAAGTATGTTTGCGGTGGAATCTTTGGACTGAGATAGTCCAAACTGTTCTACGCAAATGTGACTTTGTCAGAGAGATTAGTCAGGACGGAAGGTACTATGGCTCTTAATGGATTCGTCGGTACGACCAGGTGTCGCAATAGCAGTTTGATGGAACCGAGGAAGGGCGATTGGTTATGTACTTAGCGGCTCCTACGGGGGTGGGATGATAGGCGAATGGCGGATTTGCTACTTTGATGCTTGGGCTACAGACGCAAACTAGACAGGTTGGTCGGCGGCTTCGTCGCAAGGTGGTAATTTTCAATGGCCTACCGTAGGCCTGGCGAGACAACAAATACAGAATACTTGCTGCAGCGACGGCAATGTGCGTCCAAAACGACCACCTGTCACGAGGCCCGACGTCTCAAGCTGCGAAAGGAGCAAGGGAGATGGTTAGTTGAGGTGGGGGAAGGCTGAGAGACGTGTACACGTGTGTGGTGAGGTTACTTACCTCAAGCGATGGTCATGGTGGGTGTGGTGGGTTGGTTTGGGTTTGGCTGGTTTTGGTTTGTTTGGGTTGGGTTGGGTGGGTTCTAGGTCCTCGAACCGCACCGTTTGCTGGCGGCGTCACTGGTGCGGTGATGAAGCAGCAGCAGCCGAATTTCTGTGGGGACTTGCGAGTCGCGACTCGTGAGACACGACGAAGGCCGTGGAGAAATTTGTTCGGGTCTAGGATTCGGACATTGTTGTGGACTTCTGTTTCGGTCAGGTTGCCAGGACGCAGCCAGCCATTACTAAAACGTATGTTGGGGATTTCAGAACACGAGATGGATCAGCGCAAGCGCATTTCAGCATTTCTTCGTTATGGTCGCCAAGGAACCCTTATTCACTAGACCTAGAAATCCATTTGAAAACAATGTACAGCAGGGTAAGAAGAAGCAGGTCGATAGCGTTGCGAGAATGGTCAACAAAGGTTGCTTGCGACTCGTCAGCGAGTCGATATTGTCACGTTCTTCGCCACAGATTTCGTTGGGAGGTACAAGCGGGCAGCATCTTGTTGGAGACAGTCCCGCACCGTTCTGCGACACCCTGGATAGATTCTGGATGGAGCCGTGAGGAAACCTCATCACCCTGGACAGAACGATTGTCCACATCACCGATTCGTGCTTTCTCAACCATGACGCGGAATGGAGAGAGGAGGCTGTCCCCGCTCCCCGGTTTGTCCCGTCGTGCCGACATGACGAAGGGACCTTGGCTCGGGAGTCGGGTGTCTTGGTTGATGTCCCTCCACACCACACACACGGACCCAAACATGGTGTACGACGAAAAGTGACTGCTCTTGGGTTGGAACTCGAAGACGTCAGCTGAAACTTAGGACGCGGCACCTCCAGCACCGACCCTGCAATCGATCCTGCGCAGGATCGAATGTTTTAGGAGTTTTAAATGGTTTCAGAAGCTTTAAAGACTTTCAAAAGAATTTCAGTACGATTGAGTCAGCGATCCTGCGATCGATCGTGCAGAATTGCTTGAGGTGCCGCGTCTTTAGGACGCGGCGAAAGTAGACTAGATCGTCTGTCAGGATCGATGTGCGGAGTGGTTAGCCTGTTGACAGACAATTAACCCACCTACAGTGTTATGAGTTGTAAAAGAGAGTGCGCAGGTAAACGAATAACTAAGCTGTGACTGAATCAACTGCGAATACAATGAATGCCCAAACTAATATAGAACTACTCTAGCTAGGAGAGAACCTCGGACGAGCAAGGTTGGGTGCAGGTTTGGCGATGAGAAAACCGAAGGCGACGCGAGGAGCCTCGGCAGCGTTAAAATCGGCCGAACGTGCGAACTCCGAAAATCGGGTTGTACGCGAAGCAGTCAACCCCGATAAGGAATTCGGGAAAATTCCTTACACCACCCCTCCCCTTAAGAAAGGGAGTCAATAGTGGAAACACGCCGTCGCGCCAGATAATCACCAACAAGCGTCGAGGCGTCCAGTGAAGCGGATGGCACCCACGTGTCGTCCTCACTGGTGCGGTCGGTCCAGCCAATCAAAAAATCCACGTGGCGACCAGCGGCATCAAGGCGGACCCGATGAGCGAGGATCTTAGACGGGTCAAGGGTTGGCTCCGGTACGGGGCGAGCTGTCGGGACCGCTGGCTGACGTGCAATGTCGGTCGTGGTAGGCACGAACTTCCGAAGAAGGTTGACGTGGAATGCGTCATGGATATGCCAGTCGTCAGGGAGCAACAGCTTCGATGTGACAGGTGTCACCATCTTGAGAATTTTAAACGGTCCGCAAAATCGTGGCCGAAGTTTCGCAGGGCCGGGCAGGTTCAGGTTCTTCGTGTCGAGGGGGACTACTTGCCCAGCTGTCAAGATGAGCTCCCGTCGTAGAAGGTTGGTATATTTGCGGGACGTAATATTCGCCTTGCGAATTGCATCGGCGGCTTTTTCTCGGACTTCCTGAAGTTCCGTCACGAAAGTCTGGGAACGGGGAACCGGGTTGGTGAGTGTAGTTGTCGTTGGAACCACCGGGTCCATCCCATAATTGAGAAAAAACGGGGAGTGATTAGTCGTGCTGGATGGTGCGTTGTTGAAAGCGAATTCCAGCATGGCGAGCGGGTCTTCCCAGCGGGCAGGGTCGGGGCAGTTTGTTCGTATTAACTGCTCCATGGTCTGGTTGGTCCGCTCGGTTTGACCGTCGGTCTGCGGGTGGTAGGCCGATGAGAACTGTAGCTTCGTGCCGTATTGTGCCCACGTTTCCTTCCAGAATTTGGACGTGAATTTGGGGTCGCGGTCGCTGATGATCGCCGAAGGGATGCCGTGCAGTCGCACGACCGTCGAGATGAAAAGTCCCGCAGTTTCTTAGGCTGTGATTGTTGTTCGACATGGTGCGAAGTGCGCCATTTTCGTGAAGCGGTCGACGACGACGAGAACAGCGTCGTTGCCTGTCGGCCCAGCTGGCAGCCCCGTGACAAAATCCATTGTCACTTGTTGCCACGGTCATTCGGGTGGCTCGAGGGGTTGCATTAGTCCAGCTGGTCGCTGACGTGTCGACTTCATTGCTTGGCACACCCTGCATTAGGACACATATCGCTGCACGTCGTTAGAGGAATCAGGCCAGTAATATTGACGGTGCAGTATCTTCTGGGTTTTATCAACCCCGAAATGTCCGGAGAGGTTGGAATCGTGTATCTCCTGGATGAGGAGCTCACGCAGCAGTCGGTAAGCGGGAACCCAAATCCGGTCGGTTCCGGCTTTTAGGTAGTAGTCCCCTTTCTGCGTCGTAGCCTGCTGATGATTTCCCGTAGTGAAGAAGGGGTCTGTCGTGTAGCCGTGGGTGAATAGTCCGGTAAGTAGCGGGTTCGAGTGGGTGATGAGTACTGCAACGGATTGTACTGTCGGTCGGGTCAGGGCGTCGGCGATGTTATTAGCCCCTTTTTTATACGTGATGCGGTAGGTGAAACGGCTCTCCATGTAGTCGAGCCATCGAATCTGTCGTGGGTTGAGGTTGGGTTGGGCTCGCAGGTACTGTAGGGATTTGTGGTCCGTGCGAACAGTGACGTCGGCGCCCACCAGGTACCATCGCCACAATTTAAATGCGTCTATGATGGCGAGCATCTCCTTGTCGTGGATCGGGTAGTTGCGTTCGGCTGCCTGCAGCTTCCGTGATTCGTAGGCTATCGGCTGCAACCCGTTCCCGAAATCTTGGAGAAGTACAGCCCCGATGGCGAAATCTGAGGCGTCGGTTACAACTTCGAACGGCTTCGATGGATCGGCGATGCGCAGCACAGGAGGGGAAACGAGAAAATGTTTGAGTTCCTGGAAAGCCGCCTCTGCGTCTTCCCCCCACACAAAATTCCTGTCCTTGTGCAGCAGGTCGGTCAGTGGGCCGGTTATCCCCGCCATATTCGGGATAAACCTCCTGACGTAATTGACGAATCCGAGGAAACTCTGGAGTTCCGTGACGTTCGTCGGGGACTTCCACTCCTGTATGGTCTTGATTTTCGCCGGGTCGATTTTAATGCCGTCGCGTGAAATGACGTGCCCCAAAAACTCCAACTCTTGCTTAAAAAACTCGCACTTAGAGCCTTTGGTGATGAGTCGGTTCTCCTGCAGCCGCTTAAACACTGCGTCCAGGTCACTGAGGTGCTGCTCCCTTGTTTTGCTATAGATGAGGATATCGTCCAAGTAGACGATGACGCACATGTCTAGAAGATCCCGAAACACCCTGTTCATGGTCAGTTGAAAAGTCGAGGGCGCGTTCGTGAGGCCAAAAGGCATCACCGTGAATTCGTAACTCCCGTAGCGTGTGCGAAACGCAGTCTTGTGACAATCATCGGCGAAGACTCGAATTTGATGGTAACCGCCGCGTAAGTCAATCTTCGAGAAGTAGCGAGCGCCACGAAGTTGGTCGAGGAGGTCGTCGGTGCGTGAGATTGGGTAGCGAGACTTGATGGTGACCCTGTTCAGCGCACGATAGTCGATGCACATGCGAAGTCCGCCGTCTTTTTTCGGAGTGAACAGGATTGGTGTTGCGAAGGGCGAGGTGCTGGCCCGAATGAATCCTTTCTCCAATAGTGCATCGATTTGTCGGCGCAGCTCCTTGAGTTCCGGCTGGGTCAACCGCCACTGTGTCCGAACGGTTGGTTGCGCTCCGGGTTCCAGCTGGATTTTGTGGTCCTCAGGTCTCTCCGGTGGCAGTCCAGGTGGCAGGTCGTCGGGGAAGATTTCCGGGTACCTCCGAATCAGCTCCGCTAAATCCGGAGGTACAGCTGCACACAGCTTCTCGATGTCCTTTCCGTCGGTGTCAACCGCCAACTCGCGTAAGCAAACAGCGAACAGTTGCGCGCCTCTGTTGAAGTGGCGAGCTATAGTGATAGCTTTGACGCACGGGGCTTGGATGTAGTCAGGCGTCCATGCAGGTAGTATAATTAGCCCCTCTTGCTTGTTGATGCTGCACGATCCCGTTGTCCAGTCGATGACGGGGTTGTGCCGTCGCAGCCAATCGCGTCCCAGCAGTACATCGCAGCCATCCAACGTTGTCGCGAGGAACTTCATGCTGAAGCCGAAATCGTCGCCGCATTCGATCCTGACCGTCCGTGTTTGTTCCGTTATCGCCAGAGGCGTCCCATCCACGAGGCGAGCGTCGATTTCGGGCAGACACCTGTCAAGTTGCAACTTGCATTTTTTTGCGCTCGCCAAATTGAAGAGGCTATGACTGGCCCCTCCGTCGACGAACATTTTCAAGTTATGTTTTAACACCTTACCGGCGACCAGCACAGGGTGATCCACATGATTATCCCCGTTATTCGGCCGAGTGCGATCGATTGCATGAATCGGAACCACGACTCGGTGGGGATGGTGGGGTTCGGGCGACGGAGCACAGTCAGTAAAGGGCCCGCTAATTACTGACTCTTCCCATTTCCCTGCTCCTTCCTGTCGTTCCCCGTCAGCGGCGTTTTCTCGTGGCAATCTTTCATGTAGTGACCCGTCTTCCCACACCGGAAACACGGTCCCTTAGGAGGGGGGTCGGGTGTATGGACGGCGTTGATCGTGGTCCGATGGGTCTGGCCACGAAAACGGTTTCCCTCCCGGGAAGCTGCTCTCGCGTACTGCATCAGCGCATCTGTGGACTCCACCAACTGTACTGCTGCAAGAAATGTCGTCGGACGGCTCCTGCGAGCCTCGTACTGTATCTCGTATTTGAGGCCGCTGATGTATTTATCCAGCCGTTCAGCTTCCGACATGTCATCAACTTGGTCGACGAGGCTCATAAATGACGCCGTGTAGTCTTGGACAGAAGCCATCTGCGACCATGCACGCAGCTTCATGCGAGCTTGCTCCGAGGCGGATATGTGCTCGAAGCGACCTCGTAAGGCTGCGCCCCACTCCTTCCACGTGCGTATCGTGGTCACTCCGAAGATCGACGTTGCCACTTGATTAGTCACTGTAGAGGTCCCGTCTGCCGCATGTGTCACACTTGTCGGCGTCTCTGTTTCCAAGGTTCGGCGCCACCATTCAAGCGCTGCACCTCGAAGAAGTGAAACTGCGTAATTAATGCGCGTAGCGTCGTCATTAACTCCGGCTGCAGTAAAGAAGACTTCGACCCCAAACAGCCACCCTTTTACCGTAACCGTTTTGTCCGTAGGATTAAACGGAGGTGGATTGACGGGCTTGATTTTGATCGTTGTCACTGCCACTGGAGCTGCTACCGCTCGCTGTCTATCCTCTTCTTCAAAATCACGTGTGAGCGCATCCAATGGATTGCTCATCGCCTGACTGTTGCCCTCGCCTTCGTCCACAGGCGACTCCTGACGCGCTTCACCTCGCGTCTGGCGTAGTTCGGCGTTTTCCTCTCGTAGTGTCGTCACTTCCGCCATTAACGTCTTCATGCTTTCCTGCATTTCTGCCACTTGCGCCATCATCCTGTTGACAGCTTCATGATCCATGTGCCTAACGCTACGTCTGGTGGGCAGTCGGGTCTCCGTGGCCTTCAGGCAAATGAAAACACGAACTATCGGAGTCGGGCAGGATTGAATTAACAATCCCTGCAGCCAACCGTCGTGTAGTCACTAAACCAGCCACACCCTATGCCACCAAACTACCCTCGGAAAAGCGGGGTGAACTAGGAAAGTAGCTCTGATACCAGGTGTTATGAGTTGTAAAAGAGAGTGCGCAGGTAAACGAATAACGAAGCTGTGACTGAATCAACTGCGAATACAATGAATGCCCAAACTAATATAGAACTACTCTAGCTAGGAGAGAACCTCGGACGAGCAAGGTTGGGTGCAGGTTTGGCGATGAGAAAACCGAAGGCGACGCGAGGAGCCTCGGCAACGTTGAAATCGGCCGAACGTGCGAACTCCGAAAATCGGGTTGTACGCGAAGCAGTCAACCCCGATAAGGAATTCGGGAAAATTCCTTACATACAGGTACAATTCATACAAAATACAAGTACATTAAAGCAAGGGTGCACATTCCTGGGGGTGGTTTTTGGGGGCATTGTTAGAGCACACCCTTTGATGGGGTCTGATTGGACAACGAAATTATTAGGGTACGGAAAGCTGGTGCGAGGGATTCAATTTTGGCTGGCGAGGCCAACCAATTTCGCTCGGAGATCGGGCTGGGCAATAACCCCGCAGAACGGCGGAAACCAAGCATCTGGCGCAACCAGGGAAGGGAACCATGTGACAAACAACAACCTGACAGTGAAAGCCAACTTACATCTAGACTATCACCATTACACATAAACTAAGCGTGTTTTCCCTATCGCCACGACGATAGAGCCCGGATGGTAGAGTCTCCGCCCCCCCACGCGTACACGCAAGCCTCGTCGTATGTTGCTGGCAATATCGCGGCTAGCTCGCGAAGTTATAAACGGCGGGCGCATCGCTTTCCCGTCGTCGCTGCCTTATTGCCGAGTCGCCACCTCGCAACCGCCTCCCCAACTCCCAAGTTTCCCAGCCTCCTCGGTCTCTTTCCTCCCCGCCTCGCCACCTCATCGGCGCATCGCCGCCACATCGCACCTCGCACTATGTGTTCCCTAATCCGCTAAACTCGCCTCCGCACTGCTTCTCGCCTTGGCCGTGCGACCCCCCGTGCCGCGTCGCCTCGTCGTCGGCGCATCACCGCCAAATCGCCGCCTGCCGCATCGCCGCCATCGCGTTCGATTCCACCGCCGCCTCGTCGCCTCCAGTAACGAAACCCATTCTCTTTTCCCTATCCTCCCATCTGTCCCGCATGTCGCACTTCCCCTTCGCCTCAGGTCGCTCCTCCCCTTCCCCCCAGGTCGCACTTCCTCTTTCCCCCAGATCGCATTTCCCCTTTCCCTCAGGTCGCTCCACCCTTTCCCCCCAGGTCGCAGTTCCCCTTTCCCCCAGTTCGCACCTCCCCTTCCCCCCAGGTCGCACTTCCTCTTTCCCCCAGATCGCATTCGCACTTCCCCTTTCCCCTAAGTCGCACTTCCCCTTTCCCCCAGGTCGCACTTCCCCTTTCCACCAGTTCGCTCCTCCTTGTTCAGCCTTTCACAGAGCACCTTTTCACTCCTTCACAATGCACTACCCCTCCCTTCACTTTGCTTCAATCGCCCTCCAATCCCTTCTATTCTCTTCGCTTCCCTTCCCTCCCCTCCCTTCTTGACGTCCTCCCTGCACTTCCCTTTCCCCCTGTCCTCCTCTCTCCCCCCTGTCCTTCTCTCTTCCCCCTGTCCTTCTCTCTCCCCCGTGTCCTCCTCTCTCCCCCCTGTCCTTCTCTCTTTCCCCTGTCCTTCTCTCTCCCCCGTGTCCTTCTCTCTCCCCCCTGTCCTCTCTCCCCCCTGTCCTTCTCTCTCCCCCCTGTCCGCCTCACCCCATTCCGCCTTCCCATCCCTCACCTCCCCATCCCACATTTCCCCAATCACATCTCCCCATCCACATCTCCCCATCCCACATCTCACGCCATTCCGCCTCACCCCATTCCGCCTCACCAAATTCTTCCTCACCCCATTCCTCCTCACCCCATTCCGCCTCACCCCATTCCTCCTCACCCCATTCCGCCTCACCCCATTCCTCCTCACCCCATTCCGCCTCACCCCATTCCTCCTCACCCCATTCCGCCTCACCCCATTCCGCCTCACACCATTCCTCCTCACCCCATTCCGCCTCACCCCATTCCTCCTCACCCCATTCCGCCCACCCCATTCCTCCTCACCCCTTTCCTCCTCAACCCATTCCTCCTCACCCCATTCCGCCTCACCCCATTCCTCCTCACCCCATTCCGCCTCACCCCATTCCTCCTCACCCCTTTCCTCCTCACCCCATTCCTCCTCACCCCATTCCTCCTCACCCCATTCCGCCTCACACCATTCCTCCTCACCCCATTCCTCCTCACCCCATTCCTCCTCACCCCATTCCTCCTCACCCCATTCCGCCTCACACCATTCCTCCTCACCCCATTCCTCCTCACCCCATTCCTCCTCACCCCATTCCTCCTCACCCCATTCCTCCTCACCCCATTCCTCCTCACCCCTCATCCCTTGTGCTTTTCTGCACCAGGGAGCTGCTTGGGGCGCTGTGGGTGGATGGCGGTGGGCAGAGTCCCACAGCAGAGGCGGACGTGGTGGTGCTGCTGGAGTCTCTTCTGCATTCCTCCCTTACCCTGCATTCCTCCCTTCTGCCCTCCCTCACATTCTTCATTCTTCAGTCCCATGTTCCTCCCGTCATGCATCCTTTCCTACATTTGTTCCTCCCTTCATCCATCCCTCCCTTCGTCTGTTCCTCCCTTCCTCCCTACCTCCCTTCTTCCATTCCTCCTTCCTTCTGTTCCTCCCTCTGTGTCTCTTTATTTCTTCCTGCTCGCAGGTGCTTGCCTGTCAGTTATCAATTTTTTGTACCGGTATGCTTACCAGCTGATTCAGCCACGAGCATCTGATTTTCACAGTCGTGTTTGTACACGTCCTCCCCCTACGCATTTGGTTGTTGCATAGTGCCGTACCACAAGTTGTTAGCCATGCCAATGTTGAATGCTTACTATTATACTAATAACATTTTATCCGTGGAGTAGTGAGAGTGACCATTGACCACCTACGAAGTGCAACAATCGAGGCAAAAATAACAAAATTCAGTCACTGTTACCGTATGGTTCTTCCCATCCCCTCTTGTCTACATACACAGCAGCAAAAAACCAGGACTTGTGGTTCCCTCCCTACACCTGGTGCTGGGCACATGTACACTGCATGGGGGGTAACGGAGGTGAGTGAAGGGGAAACACAGTAAGTAGGGGTTGAATAGGGGTGTGATCAGGGGGGAACAGAATGTGCAGGGAAAAACAGAGTGCAAGTGAGACAGTGAGCAGAAGGGAAGAGATCGAGCAGGGGGAAAGAGAGTAGGGGGGGAGAAAGTAAGCAGGGGGAACGAGAGTGAGCATGTTGAAAGGGAGTGAACAGGGGGAAGAGGGTGGGCATGGGGAAAGGGAGTGAACAGGGGGGAAGAGGGTGGGCATGGGGAAAGGGAGTGAACAGGGGGGAAGAGGGTGGGGATGGGGAAAGGGATTGAACAGGGGGGGAGAGGGTGGGCATGGGGAAAGGGATTGAACAGGGGGGGAGAGGGTGGGCATGGGGAAAGGGAGTGAACAGGGAGGAAGAGGGTGGGCATGGGGAAAGGGAGTGAACAGGGGGGAAGAGGGTGGGCATGGGGAAAGGGAGTGAACAGGGGGGAAGAGGGTGGGAATGGGGAAAGGGATTAAACAGGGGGGGAGAGGGTGGGCATGGGGAAAGGGATTGAACAGGGGGGGAGAGGGTGGGCATGGGGAAAGGGAGTGAACAGGGAGGAAGAGGGTGGGCATGGGGAAAGGGATTGAACAGGGGGGGAGAGGGTGGGCATGGGGAAAGGGATTGAACAGGGGGGGAGAGGGTGGGCATGGGGAAAGGGATTGAACAGGGGGGGAGAGGGTGGGCATGGGGAAGAGAGTGAGTGAGGAGTGAGCAAGAAGAAAGAGAGTGAGCAAGAGGAAAGAGAGTGAGCAAGCGGAAGGAGAGTGCGCAAAGGAAACAGATTGAGGAGGGGGGGAGAGAGTGAGGAGGGGGAAAGAGGCATTGCCAAAACGGATCGCTGCAGTGATTGGAAGGGGCAATAGGGGTGAGGAGGTGAAATGAACGACTGGGAAGGTGAAAGGGAGGAATGGGAGGGTACAAAGGAGTTGATTAGGCTTGGCGGCTGGTAGGATGGGAGGAAGGAAGTGGAAAGCGGAGTGCTTGTTTCACGGGGGAGGACGTGGTTGAGAGTGAAGCTTAGGGTGGGGAAAAGGAGGGGGTGGTAAACACGGGCACTGGGAAGGGTAGAAAAGGGGGCGGAGCGGGAAACCAGGACGTCGGCGCGGGGGACAGCGAGGTCGACGGGGAAGCAGGTGGAAACGAAGGGTAAGTGGGGGAACCAACGGGGACACAGGGGGGAAACAAAGTGTGAGCAGGGGGGAAACAATGGGGAAGCAAGAGGGAAACAATTGGTAACCAAGGGGTTAACCTCACGCCTCCTCGCTGCACATTCCGGTTCCCTCTACGTTTTCTCTGCTACTCGCCCCCCCCCTCTCTCTTGCCTCCGGAATGCTAAGCGTGAGGGGGCAGGAAGGGCGTTCATGGACAGCCGTGGAGAGAGGGGAGCTTGCATGTGGACAGGATAGGAGGTGAGGGGAGGGAGGGCAGGGAATGGAGAGAGGACAGTGAGGGGAGATAGGACAGGGATCAGATAGAGGGCAGAGAAGGGAGATAGGACCACGATGGGAGTGGTGGAACAGAGAGCGAGGGGGGACCAGCGGGTAAGCAAAGGGGAATGGTGCGAATAGGAAGGTGGGGGGTACAGCGGGGAAGCAGCGCGAGGGGAAGCGGGGATGCAGCGTGAGAGGAAGCTGGGAAGCAGCGCGAGGGGAAGCGGGGAAGCTGTGTGAGGGGAAGCGGCGAGGCTGCGCGAGGGACGCGGAGAAGCAGTCGCGCGAGGGGAAGCGGGGATGCAACGCGAGGGACGCGGAGAAGCAGCGCGAGGGGAAGCGGGGATGCAACGCGAGGGACGCGGAGAAGCAGCGTGAGGGGAAGCGGGGATGCAACGCGAGGGACGCGGAGAAGCAGCGCGAGGGGAAGCGGGGATGCAACGCGAGGGACGCGGAGAATCAGCGCGAGGGGAAGCGGGGATGCAACGCGAGGGACGCGGAGAAGCAGCGCGAGGGGAAGCGGGGATGCAACGCGAGGGACGCGGAGAAGCAGCGCGAGGGGAAGCGGGGATGCAACGCGAGGGACGCGGAGAAGCAGCGCGAGGGGAAGCGGGGATGCAATGCGAGGGACGCGGAAAAGCAGCGCGGGGGGAAGCGGGGATGCAGCGCGAGGGGAAGCGGGGAAGCTGTGTGAGGGACGCGGAGAGGCAGCGTGAGGGGAAGCGGGGAAGCAGCGCGAGGGAAAGCGGGGATGCGGCGCGAGGGATGCGATGAAGCAGCGCGAGTGGAAGCGGGGAAGCAGCGCGAGTGGAGGGAGGGTAGAACGAGGGAAGGAAACTCGGAGGGAAAGACGGATGTAACGTGAGTCGCTCTGCGTAAAAGACGAGAGCGCGGCACTTGGGTAATTTCACTGGGCTGCAGGATTGCGAGTCGTGACGGTGGAACGGGGCAGATGCTTGAACGTGTTTGCACGTGGTCGCGTCGATTTCTCTTCATTTCAGCGGTCGCGCCTGACGGTTCTAGTGACGTTTGTTGTGCTTATTATCTGCGATCGACGGGTGCGACTATTTTCAAAGCGCGTGCTTCGTCCGCCATATACGAAAGGCGCATGCTGCGTGCGCCGTCGCGAATACTTTATCGTCAACACCACTAATGCCGAGATGATGGCGGTGCGATGTGATTGTGGTTTGAAACGTTGCTGCCAGGGAAGTAGCAGCCTTAGTAGGCTAGGAAAACGAGGATAGAGTGCTCTCTGGAGTTCTCTGGAAATTGCACTATGACTTCACAAATTTCACAGTACAATTTTATCGAGCACATTCAAATATCGAGTCTCACTCCCAAGTCGCGACTCTCTCTGAATTTTTCAATGGTAACCCAACCCCTTTGAAATGAACCTGCCGTGAAATTTAGAGAATTATTGCGGTACGGGATTGGACGGCGAGCTTGGTTACGGAGCTGTAATTTCGTCGGTGTTGTTGGCGAAGTCGGCGAGCGGTCGGAACTTCGGTGTTCTGCGTTTCGTAATTTTCGCGCGAGGGTTTGTGTTGGGCTGCGCGTCAGGACCTGGTCGCCCAGCTGCAGGTTGAGGCGTTTGACCAATACGAGCAGTTGGTGAGGTGGCGCTTGACTTCCGCCCACCTGCACTGTACTTGGCAGCATTCGGCTGCCACACTGTTACATTACTTCCCCCTCCAAGTGGCGCCGTCCACGGCGCCAAACCGTGGCTGGTCAAATACCGATTCACAGCAGTTGCGGCACGGTCAAGGTGGCTCTCTGGTTCCCATGAGTCGTCACTAGTAGGCTGGTCCTTCCAATGAACAAGAAACTCGTGACCATGAGGTGTGTCGCGATGTGCAGCGATAGATGCAACGTCAAACAGGCCGGGGCTGCCTTCGAACATCGGTGGCAGTTGGCGTGTGGCTGGACGGTCGTGTGAAGGTGCACGGAAAGGGCGGAGCCGCTGGACATGGAAGACGGGGTGAATCTTCATATAGTTGGGCAGTTGGAGACGGTAGGTGACTGGTGAGAGGACTCGGGTGATGGTGAACGGGCCAATAAAGCGAGGGGCGAGTTTTCTGGTTGTGCCTTTGCGTAGGAGAGGTACGTGGTCAGTGGAGAGTAACACTTGATCGCCAACCTTGAAGCGTATATATTTGCGGTGGGAGTTGGCATAGTGGGTCTGTTTGGCTTGAGCTTTAAGGATGGAGGTGCGAGCGGCATCAATGGCTGATCCGAGCGAGGTGAGGAACTCAAAGGCTGCTGGTGCGTGGGAGAGGTGGGGGGGTGGGGTCATGGGGAGGCGGGGGTGCTGTCCGGTTGCGAGGTAGAAGGGTGGCTGGCCGGTGGAAAGGTGGGGTGTGCTGTTGTATGCGAGTTCGATGGCGGTGAGGTGGAGATCCCAATCAGTTTGGCGAGCAGTAACTTGTGCACGGAGGGAGTCTTCAAGCGTGCGGTTCATCCGTCCGTTTCGGGGTGATACGCGGTAGAAAACTTCAGCCGGGTTCCGTGAAGCTTGAAGAGGCTCTGCCAAAAGTTACTCAAGAAGCGGGGGTCACGGTCTGAAATGATGGCGGATGGGAGACCATGTAGGCGGACTATGTGATCGAAGAAGAGTCGGGCTGTTTCGGGTGCGGTGACGGTTGTGTGGGTAGGAATGAAGTGGCTCATTTTGGAGAGTCGGTCGACGACGACTAGGATAGCGTTGTAGCTGCGGGGTGTGCGGGGCAGATCCATGATGAAGTCCATGGTGACTTCATCCCACACTTTGGTAGGTGGAGGGATGGGCTGAAGGAGTCCGTAGCGGTTGGTGGTGCGTGCTTTGAGTTGTTGGCAGGTGCGGCAGGTGCGGCAGGTGCGTATGAAGTCACGCACATCAGCATGCATGCGTGGCCAATGGTAGTCGTTGGAGAGGCGTGCGTAGGTCTTCTCAACACCAAAGTGGCTGCCGGTAACGGTGTCGTGGTATTCGGAGAGTAGCAGCTGTCGTAAGGAGCGATCTGCAGGGACACAAATGGTCTTGGTGACGGTGTTGTACCAAAATGGGTCTTCAAATGAGTAGGTCGGGTCCTCGGGTGCTTGCTTGACAAAAAACAGGTCACGTTTGTAGGCGCGCTGAAATTTCGTGATGAAGGTATCATCCCAAGTGATGCTGCTGATTCCATGGAGTTGCAAGGGTAGGTTCGGAGTGTGAGGTGGAGGTGATGAGGTGGGGCTGATTGGGGAGTGGTGGGGCTGGTTGGTGGTTGGTTTGGGCTGGTTGGTGGGTGGTGGGGCTGGTGGTGGTGGTCGGGACAAGATGTCGGCTGGGTTGAGTTTTCTGGGGCGGTAGATAATCTGAAGTGAGGGTACGAACTGCTCCAAAAACTCAGCCCATCGGGCTTGGCGGCGGCTGAGCACAGGGTGTGTTTTCAAGTGTTGAAGAGGGCGGTGGTCGGTGTAGACGGTGACGGGCTGCAGCTCCACGTAACAGCGCCATGTCTTGATTGCATGGACAATGGCAAGGAGCTCCCGATCGTGTGTTGCGTAGTTGCGCTCTGCCGGTTGAAGCTTGCGTGACTCGAAAGCGAGTGGCTGCATCCCATGGCCGTGGTCTTGACAAAGAATGGCACCGACAGCGACATTGGAAGCATCGGTCCATATGAAGTATGGGCGTGAAGGGTCGGCGACGGCGAGGACCGGTGCAGAGGTGAGTGCTGATTTGATTGAGTTGAAAGCAGTCTGTTGCGGTAGTCCCCATTGAAAGGCAGCTCCTTGACGGAAGAGATCGGTCAAAGGGGCGCAGATGTGAGAGAAGTTGAAAATGAGTTTCCGGTAATACTTGGCGAGGCCGATGAAACTTTGCAGCTCCGCTACTGTGCGTGGGGCTGGCCAATCAGCAAGGCAATGGACCTTTGCGGGGTCCATAGCAATGCCTTTGGAGCTGATGACATGGCCGAGAAAGCCGATGCTTGAACGGGCGAAGGTGCACTTGGAGAGCTTGGCGTAGAGGCGGTGTTGGCGAAGCTTGTCGAGGACGATGCGTAGGTGCTGAGCGTGTTCCTTGAGTGACTTGCTGAAAATGAGGATGTCATCGAGGAACACGATGACAAAGCGGTCGACGAAGGGCCGAAAAATGTCGTTCATGAGTCCCATGAACGTGGCTGGTGCGTTGGTGAGGCCGAACGAAAGTACGCGGAACTCGAAGTGGCCGTAGCGGGTTCGAAACGCCGTCTTGTTGATGTCGTCTTCAGCGAGCCGGATCTGGTGGTAACCGGAGCGTAGGTCGAGCTTGCTGAAAACTGTTGCTTCCCCAAGCATGTCGAACAACTCCTCGACACGGGGCAGCGGGTACTTATTCTTGATTGTGATGGCGTTGAGGGCGCGGTAGTCGATGCAAAGGCGCAGGTCACCTTCCTTCTTGCGGGTGAAAAGCACGGGGGCAGCGTATGGTGAGGTGCTTGGGCGGATGAAACCCTTCTCGAGAAGGTCATCGAGTTGACGGCGGAGCTCCAAAAGTTCAGCGGTGCTCATGCGATAGGTTGGGCGCACGGGCGGTGTAGAACCTGGAATGAGGCGGATGCTATGGTCAATAGCACGCTCGGGTGGAAGTTCGGCGGGAAGATCTTCGGGGAAGACGTCGGTGTAGCCTTGGAGTAACTTCTGTATAGATGATGGGAGAGAGTTGGGTGATGGTTCAAATTCGGGAGCGGTGAAGATGACTAGGAGATGATGAGGAGGAGGTGGTGATGGATGGGTGGGGGCTGATGGATTGATAACTTCGGAGGCGGGGCGGATGATGGGACGTCGTGGCTGCTGGGTTGGGTGGGGTGGAGAAGGAGGAGGTGTGTTGATCACTTCGGGGGAGCCGGGTGGTGTTGGCTGCTGCACAGGAGCTATGCGAGGAGGAGGGAGAGGGGGTATATGGGAAGATGGAGATGGGACAGGTTGGGGTGGATGGGTTGATGGAGCGGAACTGGTTGGGGATGACCATGGTCGGGGAAAGGAGTGGGATGGGAGGTCGTAGTTGCCGATGGTGACAGTTATGTTGCGCCAATAAATCCGCGGTCCAAACTGGTGCAACCATGGTCGACCGATAACGTCTTCGTACCCGCCGAGGTGCAGTTGCTCGAACGTGACCGTCGCCTCCAAGCTTCCAAACATGCAATGCATAGGGAGGAGAGTAGGTCCGCAGCGCCGCCGAGTACCATCTGCCATGATCACGTCCTGCGAGTTGCTGTTGGGATCTTCGGGGAGAGAAAGTTCAGCAGCAATTGAGGGAGAGAGGAAATTTGCTGAAGCACCGGTATCGAGCAAAAAGTCAACGTAGCGATTCTTTATTTTTGCGCATAGAATGATGGCGGGGAATGGAGCGTTGGATGTGGTGTAGAGTTCAGAGGTGCCGATGAATAATGGAGTCAGGAGAAGCGGGGCATGCGATGCGCCAGAGGTCTGCCCCACTGCTACTTGCGCTGTCCGTTTCCCGGAGACCTTTCAAAGTTGCGGCGGTTCGGGCAATGTCGCTTGATGTGGCCGACTTTCCCGCACGAGTAGCACGTAAGCGTGGACTGGTTGCGTGCACGCTGTTCCACCACACCGAGCTCCATGGGAGAAGGACCGTTGGTGCGGTAGGTAGGTCCAGCAGTAGTGTGTATCAAGAATAGTTGAATGATAATGAGTTAAGTTGAAACTAGGGCCTAGGCTTAGGAGCCTAGGCCCGAGATTAGGTGTCGAGTAGTTCTTGCCTAGGGTGAGGTTTGAGGGAGTTGGAAGAGGAGTTGGGAAGAATGATGGTTTCACTATAGGTTTCGAAGAACATATAGCAAAGGAAACAAATAAGGTGCACCACCAAACAAAGTTTAAATAACTACACTAACTACAGCTACAGGCAGTTACAAATATAAGTTCTGACAGTGTGCTGCCCGGTTCGTCCTTGGAATCGCTGGTATGCTGCAAAGTTGATGGTGTCAAAACGCTCGGCGACACGAATCATCTCATCCAACGTCGTAGCGCCGCGGAGTTCGACCTCGGTGTGGATTTTCGGCTTCAGCCCACGCTTGAATTTGTCCATCAGTTCAGCAGCAGGGATGTCAGGGATCTCAAGCACGAGCTCGCGGAAGCGGTTGATGTACTCAGCGACCGAGCGATGTTGGCGTAATTCAGCGAGGTTGTCACGTGCACGCTCGATGGAGTTGACCGGCTCGAAGTTCATTAATAGCGATGCAGAAAACTCTTCCCAAGTTGAAATCGTAGCATGGCAACTCTGCCACCAAGTAGTAGCTGCACCCCTCAGCATCATGCCGGCGTGCCGAGCCCACTCCGCCCGGTTGACATGACAAAGGGAGAGGTATTCCTCCACTTGGAAAAGCCACCGTCGCATTGGTAAGTGACGTTTTCCAGGGATGAACGGCTCAAGTTTGGGTGCTTTGAGTTGTGCAGAAACCACAGCAGGTGCTGGCGTCGGCACCTGTGTGCCCAGGAGTCCACGTTCCTGGAGTTTGCCGAGGATCCGGTCACGCACCTCGCGTTCAATTTCTCGGCGCATATTCGCCACAAATTCGTTCCAGAGTTCCGGCGTCATATCAGACGATCCGGCCATAGGGTCTAGAATATGGCGGGAGCGTGCAAAATAACTAACCAGGCTCTGATTACCAGTGAAACGTTGCTGGCAGGGAAGTAGCAGCCTTAGTAGGCTAGGAAAACGAGGATAGAGTGCTCTCTGGAGTTCTCTGGAAATTGCACTATGACTTCACAAATTTCACAGTACAATTTTATAGAGCACATTCAAATATCGAGTCGCACTCCCAAGTCGCGACTCTCTCTGAATTTCTCAATGGTAACCCAACCCCTTTGAAATGAACCTACCGTGAAATTCAGAGAATTATTGCGGTACGGGATTGGACGGCGAGCTTGGTTACGGGGCTGTAATTTCTTCGGAGTTGTTGGCGAAGTCGGCGAGCGGTCGGAACTTCGGTGTTCTGCGTTTCGTAATTTTTGCGCGAGGGTTTGTGTTGGGCTGCGCATCAGGACCAGGTCGCCCAGCTGCAGGTTGAGACGTTTGACCAATACGAACAGTTGGTGAGGTGGCGCTTGACTTCCGCCCACCTGCACTGTACTTGGCAGCATTCGGCTGCCACACTGTTACAGGTTGCTATGCTGTTCCCTGCTTGCAATATGTGTGTCGGGGTAAGAGAGTCGTATGCATCATGGTTCACGAACTCCCTGGTTGTGACTCAAGTTCCCAACTCCAACGCAATTGACGATGGGGGGGAGACAACCCGCGCAAGTCCGCCAACACTGAAGTGTGTTTCGCGTCGAACTCCCAACACAAACATGGTAACCACGTGGAGGCAAGTGATAAGGACGCGTAACCATTTTGCACTCGACGGAACAAACCGTGGACCGTACGTCGATGCGAAGGGTTACCATTATCGTTTAATGTCGTTCAGTTCTTCGCGAGGACGTTTGCGACGTCGCTACAAATTCGAATTGTCATGACACTTTTTCCGCTTTCCAACGACACGAAACTCTGACAACGGACGGTCCGAATCACAAACGGACTGTCCGCCTGTCCGCGCACGCGATTGGTGGGCGAAATTGGATTTCAGCGGACCGCCTCGCCAAAACATGAAAAAATGTGACTCGGATGCAAAGATTGACATTGACCAATCACAACTAGCCATACTACAATACAAGAAGCCACGACATCGACCCACTACTCACTTCTATGCACAATGGATCCCTCTAGCTACGCCCGGAACACCCAGTCTGACAACACCACTCCCAACTCCCCGCCACCGGGCTCTACCAAATACTACCACTCCTGCCACAGCTGGTCCAAAAACACAAGAGTACCAGATACCTGGTCCTTCTGACATTGAATGGGCTTGGTTTGGACGGCCTTTGTGCTTGTTTGACATTTCCTATGTTTGTTCGAAGCGCTGAACTCAACAGGCGAAAATTGTGATGGGTTGTGACTGGCGTTACTGGTGCACATTTGAGATGGCGAAGGGAAAACCATCGCGGAACCCTAGCATGTGAAAAAAGTGTCACATATGCATTCATACCGTCCGAAGTTGCAAACATTCAAATCGGACTGTCCGTTTCGTTATAAACGTACCGTCCGATTCCATATAATCGGACGGTACGTCAAAATCAAAAAAAGCAAAATGGTTACACACCCTAAACCTTTGCCTCCACCCCCCCCAAAGTGCACCCTTGCTTTAAGACTGGACGACTCATCGTCTATCAATCGCGGCATTGCTGGGAAGCAAATGCCGACGAACCGAGCATTAGAGTGATGACTGATTTAAGTGCTTGCGACGTGCCAGTGTTTCGCTGAGCGGGTGAAATGAGTCGCACAATTTTCACATTTCGCAGGGCCATTGATTCGCCGACCGGGTTGCCATGTGAGAAGGCCCCAAAATTGAAGGGTAAAATGCCCTGATTGCCCTTACTATGGGCCGCTTTTCAGAGATTGCCCTGATTTTGTAAGTGTGTTCTTCGTACTCCCCTTTCTTTAAAAGTGTACACCCTTCGAAAATCAGTGTTTCAAAGCATTCATCCTGTACAGAAAGGGTGCCGTGCAAAACACGTTGAAATTGGATCACTAGAAATGCGTAACTTCTGAGTGTATAGACCTTGAACAACGAAAAACCTTAAGCTTGTGATCCACGATGTATGGCATATTTAACTATGGAACGTTTCAACCTTCCCCTCGTGTCTCTTCTTGTTCAGCCCATGCATCATCAGCTTCGCTCATTATAGGTTCTACATCGCACCGATAATGCTGCAGAGCGACACGGATCGGAGATTTCATCGAACTGACAAAATACGTTGAGAGCCCCCTTTCATTACCTGGCCGTGCTCCCATTGTACCTGATACTAAAAATGGTTGTCCCCTTGCCGTCTCAATTGTCAACAAACCCCCCTCCTAGACACCCCATATCTTCGGTATCATACGAGTGCAATAAAGTCCTAAAATCGTCGTACCGTATGAGGGATTTGTCATCAGCACCCTTCACATTTTCTTGTTCCGTGGCTGGCTGCACAAACAACCGTGCAACTAGTAAGTTATGATGTTGTGAATGAGGGGTAAAGTTTCTACACACTTACCTTGGTTGCACAAGCCTCCCCCACCATCGTCCTCCGAACCATGGCGCGAAGCTTCTTGCCCAACAACATAATATCTTACTACAAGGTCGCAACCCCCCTGCGGAGAATACTATTCTACGGGAGAGCTTGACTAGCGTGGGACACACGGTCAGAGTTCTGGCAGTGATTCTCAGAAGTGAACTTGGTTGCCTTCGCAGAATTCAAACGTAGTTCCACTAGCAAAAGTTGACAGAACAAGAATATGGTACAAGCAAGAAGAACCAAATAGAAAAGACAATGAACCCTGTAAAAACGTTCCTCGACAAGCACTTGAATCAGTCGAGTCAGCAACGTCAGGTGAAACGACAAACACATGCATATTTCATCTGAGTTGGTAGTTGCTCAGGTTCACAACGTTCATAGTTGTGCACGTTTTTACTGTTAGTAAAAATGTGTTTCGGGTTCAGTTTCCTTACTGAATCAAATTTTCTTGGGGAGTACGATTTCCGAAATTACCTGATTGGTCGAAATTTGTGTTAGAATCCTAAGCATGGGTGGGCTTAGGAGCCATAGGTTTAGGTGACTTGGTAGTTAACTTCGAGGGTAAGGAAAAGTATCAAGGGAGTTGAGAAGGAGAATGATGGGTTTGACTATAGGTTCAAGGGTACACATATGAAAGAAGTGAAGCAAGGTGCACCACCTAACAAGCAAGATACCTACACTAAGTCTACATTGCAGGCAGTTATAAAGTGATGTATACAATAACATTCTGACACACCCCCTAACTGCCTGCAGTGAAGAACCATGTGCAGAGACACCCCAAGAAGGGGTACACCAATCAGAGCGCAGCAGACGGAGAGGGGAAGTGAGGAGGAGGAGGGACTATGAGAGGAGAGGAGGTGGTGGGCGGCAGCTGAAGCTGCTGGCACACTGCACAACTAGAGCAACTGGCACACGGGCAACTGGAGCAACTGGCACACTGGCAAGTGGAGCAACTGGCACACGGGCAACTGGAGTAACTGACTCAGCGGCTAGACGAGCGGCAAGAGTAACTAACTCACGAGCGACTGGAGCGACGGGCTCACGGGCGACTGGCGCAACGGTCTCACGGGGGACTGGAGCTGCTGACTTCACGGGGGCCACCTCCACTCAACTTCCCTCACCTGTCCCACACCCCTTTCACACCCCTTGCCGCACCCCTTCCCACACTCATCACCCTCACACCCGCCACCCCCATACCTCCCACACTCATCACCCCCACACCCGCCACCCCCATACCCACCCCCCCACGGCTGCACCGGGTCCAGGAGCGGTTGCTGCAGTGGCGGCTGCTCTAGTGGCCAGGGGCGGCTGCTGTAGGGGCGGCCGCTTCAGGGGCGGCTGTTGCAGGGGTAGCGGCTTCAGAGGCGGCTGCTGCAGCGGCGGCTGCTCCATAGGCGGCTGCTCTAGGGGCTGCTGCTGCAGTGGTGGCTCCAGGGGCGGCTACTGCAGCGGCGGCTGCTCCAGGGGCGGCTGCTGCTAGGGCGGCTGCTCCAGGGGCGGCTTCTGCTAGGGCGGCTGCTCCAGGGGCGGCTGCTGCTAGGGCGGCTGCTCCAGGGGCCGCTGCTGCAGTGGCGGCTCCAGGGGCGGCTGCTGCAGCGGCGGCTGCTCCAGGGGCGGCTGCTGCTGGGGCGGCTGCTCCAGGGGCGGCGGCTCCAGGGGCGGCTGCTGCAGCTACGGCTGCTCCAGGGGCGGGTGCTGCTGGGGCGGCTGCTCCAGGGGATGCTGCAGGGGTAGCGGCTCCAGGGGCGGCTGCTGCAGGGGTAGCAGCTCCAGGGGCGGCTGCTGCAACGACGGCTGCTCCAGGGGCGGCTGCTCCAGGGGCTGCTGCTGCAGTGGCGGCTCCAGGGGCGGCTGCCGCAGCGGCGGCTGCTCCAGGGGCGGCTACTGCAGGGGTAGCGGCTCCAGGGGCGGCTGCTCCAGGGGCGGCTGCTGCTGGGGCGGCTGCTCCAGGGGCTGCTGCTGCAATGGCGGCTCCAGGGGCGGCTGCTGCAGCGGCGGCTGCTCTAGGGGCGGCTGCTGCTGGGGCGGCTGCTCCAGGGGCTGCTGCTGCAGCGGCGGCTACTCTAGGGGCGGCTGCTGCTGGGGCAGCTGCTCCAGGGGCGGCTGCTGCTGCAAGGTAGGCCCGCGCGCTGCTGCAAAGCAAACACGGGCGCAAGGGAGGCAGAGGCGGCGACCAGCGGGGGGTGCGCCGCGACGAGCAGGTGACAGGGCCACAAGGGGCGGCAACGGAGCCGCTAGGGGCGGCAACGGGGCCGCGAAGAGCGGCGACGGGGCCGCTACGGGCGGCAACGGGGCCGCTAAAGGCAGCGACGAGGCCGAGAAGGGGCGGCGACAGGGCCGCGAAGGGGTCGCGAGGGGCCGAGAAGGGCGGCGACGGGGCCGCTAGGGGCGGCGACGGGGCAGATAGGGGCAGCGACAGGGCCGCGAAGTATGGCGACGGGGCCACTGAGGGTAGTGCGAGGGGCCGTGAGAGGAGCAGCGACAGGGCCGCGAAGAGGCCGTGAGGGGCTAAGAAGGGCGGCGACGGGGCAGGAAGATGCCCCGCGCCCGGGGCGCACGGCGGGCGGAAAACCGCCACGCGCCCCGAGCGCGTGGCGGGAAGAAAAAGCTTGTTGCTCACTAGCGCCATGGCAGGAGCGACGTGCGGTGGGCCCATGGGAGTGAATAGGTCCTAGGATAGGAACCACTCTGATAACATGTTAGAATCCTAAGCATGGGTGGGCTTAGACGCCATAGGTTTAAGTGACTTGGTAGTTTACTTCGAGGGTAAGGAAAAGTATCGAGAGAGTTGACAAGGAGAATGATGGGTTTCACTATAGGTTCAAGGGTACAAATATAAAAGAAGTAAAGCAATGTGCACCACCTAACAAACAAGATAACTACACTAAGTCTACATTGCAGGCAATTATAAAGTGATGTATACAACAACATTCTGACAATTTGTTGTTCCGTGATTGGGCGAAATTCGCGCACATTGCGAATTTTGGAGATAGGTAATTCTGGTCGACCAGAATCGATTTGCTCGACGAAACACTCGTCGAAGTAAAATCTGTCGACCAGCAATCCGTCAAAACATCAATTCTGCCAATTCCGTCTATGAGAAAGGCTCGTCTTCGACGCCGTTTTATTTGTGAAGAATGAGGAATGGTTGAACTGGGAAAATGTTGGATACAAATATCAAACCCTAGAAACCTGTACCCCTTAGTGTCTACCCCACTAGAGCCTACAAAGACGAAGTCATATATCTCTAACACACCCCCATAGGCAAAGTGGGGGAGAACTAGGGGTCTCAAGACCAGTCAAGCAAAGCAAGATCAGGGTGGATCACAACGTCACCACACATTCCGAGCACCGGTTCAAGGCCACAAGGCCAGTTCATATGCAAGATTATATACATAAAGGTAAACAAGCAAGAGCAGGTATATATAGATCACAGTACAAGCAAGGTCAAGAAGTGAGCAAGTGAGGCCAAGTAGGCACAATACCTAGCATCGTACAAAAGCGCTGATGATCACAGGGCTGAAGTGCCTTGGTAAAGATATCAGCAATGTTGGGCCAAGAGGCCACGTAAGCAAGGCGCAGCTGACCACGCTGCTGCAGCTCACAAGCAAGGAAGTAGCGAAGAGCAATGTGCTTTGTTTTTTGCTCCAGTCTGTGCTCCCGAAACATGGCCAGCATGGCCTTGTTGTCTACGTACAGAACTGGAGGAGAACGAGGCGGCTCTCCCAGGTCAGTCAGCAGGTAGGTGAGCCAGCGTAACTCCTGTGCAGCCATGGCTGTGGCGTAGATCTCAGCCTCAAAGCTGGAGCTAAGAACAGAAGACGAGAAGGTAGACCGTCACGAAAAAGAGTCGGAACCAAGGCTGAAGGTGTAACCCTGTGACGACCGCTGCGTAGCCAAGTCGTCAACCCAAGACGCGTCTGCGTGACCTGTGAGGACCACTTGACTCCGCCCTCCAAGCGCGAGCCCCATGCCCAACGTACTGCACAAGTAGCGCAACACCCTCTTCGCTGCAGCCATGTGCTCTGGCCGGTGTCTCCTAGGAGCAACATAGCGTGCCAAGATGCTAAGAGGGTATGCAAGGCCTGGTCGAGTGCAGGTCATCAGGTACATGAGGCAGCCAACAAGCTCTGGGTACGAGCCACTCGGCTCTACGGACTCATCCAAAGGCAGAGCTGAGAGCGAGTGGCGAGTAGATAGAGGAGTGGCCTGAGGTGAGGAGTACGTGAAGTCGAAGTGCTGAAAGACCTCCTGGACCATGTGTGACTAAGTCAGGGTAATGGTGCGGCGTGCTCTGTCCCGGGTGATCTGCAAGCCAAGGTAGCAGCGCAATTCACCCAGGTCTGTGCACGTGTGTCTCTTCTACAGCTCGAACTTCACGTTGGCGAGTCCAGCAGTGTCAGCTGTAGCAAAAACCAAGTCGTCCACGTACACGAGGATGTAGAACGGCGGCAGAGAGGTGTTGGTGCGTAGAAACAGCGACGGGTCGGCAGTAGAAGGAGCAAACCCAAGAGCCGCAAGTGTAGTCCTCAGTGTGTCGTGCCACTCACGGGGCGCCTGGCGGAGACCGTAGACTGGCCGCTAGAGGGTCCACTGGGTACCAGGAGGAAACGACCCAGTGAAGCCAAGTGGGCGGCGCAGCCAGATCTCCTCGTGCAGGCTGCCCTGTAGGAAAGCAGTGCTGAAGTCAAGAGAGTGAAGCTCGTAGTTGCGCTGAGCGGCTATGTGCAGCAGCACCCAAAGAGTGGTCATCTTCGGGGTGGGAGAGAAGGTCTGAAAGTAGTCAACTCCGTGCCACTGATTGAAGCGTCGAGCCACGTAACGTGCCTTGAAGACAGGCGGAGAACTCGGCGGCCGCTTCACCCTGTAAATCCACATGCCACTGACGATGTTTGCCCCAGGTGGGGGAACCTTGACAACGTAGGTGCTTGCGGACTACCAGGAAGCCATCTCTACGTCCATGGCTGACTACCACTGAGAGGAGTAGGGACCCTCTATCGCCTCTGCGTAAGAGCGCGGAGTCAGGATGTCTGCTGCATCCGAGTCTCGTGTCAGCGTGGACACGAGATGAGGTAAAGCAGCATCAAGACACTGGAACTCCTCTTGTCTGTCCTCAAGGACGTCCGTGCTAAGAGCACACTCACCCTCAACGGACGAAGGACAGGCAAACTCAGACTCAGCAACAAGAGAAGCAGTGTAGTCTAGACGACAGTGAGCAGCGAAGTCGACAAGCTCAGCAACTAAGGCAGACGCAGCAGTGGACTCAAAGGAAGGGTCAGTGACAACAGTAGCCAGGAGACGCGTGACAGTAGGACTGGCAGCATGAAGGGAGTCAGACTCCAGGTCAGCAAGAGCAAGAAGAGAGGACTCTAGAGGAGACGGCTAAGGGACACGCAGTGGAGCAGTGGAAGGACGCAGTGCCATCTGTTGCGTGCCCGGGACCGCAGGAGGACGCTGATGCGGAACACGACGACCAATGCGAGCAGCACAAAGAGGCAATGAAGGCGAGACGCATGCTCACGACGCTCAGCAAGACCTCCAGTAGGACCAATGTAGGGAGAAGGAGCAGGCAGTGGGGAGGCGGGCTGTAAATGTGACGCAGATTGGACAGGCAGTGGACACTCTAAGGAAGGAGCAGGACCAGTAGAGGGCGGAAGACCAAGAACCTGTTCAAGGAGCGGAACGAAGTACGGCCGTGGCCGCGCAGCACCTTCAGAACCAGCAGGGACAGCACCAGCACCCCCAGGGCCAGCTCCGACTCCAGCAGCTCCACCAGCTCCAGGAGCAGCAACTCCAGCACCCACAGGAGCACTGGCTCCAGTTGCACCTCCAGCTCGAGCACCTCCAGCAGCTCCAGCTCCAGCAGGACCACCGGAAGATACAGCAGCCCTAGCTCCAGCACCTCTAGCTGCACCTACTCCAGCAGCACCGCCAGCTCCAGCACCGCCAGCAGCTCGAGCACCGCCACCAGCTCCAGCACCAGGAGCACCACCAGGCCCAGCAGCTCCAGTACCTCCAGTTGGAGCACCTCCGAGACCCGTGGCGCCAGCACCCCCAGCTGCAGTAGAACCTCCAACTCCGGCAGCACCACCAGCTCTAGCAGCACGGCTCCAGCGCCGAGCAAACCACTCGCGCAACTCCTGTGGAGAGGGTAGTGTCAATGGGAGTTGCGTTTGGCCCCGTCCTTGCTTGGGCGGAGCCGACCGCGGGAGGACTGCGGTGGCCGCGAAATCGCGGAGGACCGTGGGAGCCGCGAAATCGCGTAGGGCCGTGGGAGCCGCGAAACCGCGGGAGAACCGCGGGACCGCGGGTCCGTGGGAGAACCACAAGACCGCGAGAAGACCACGGAACCGCGGGAGGACCGCGGGTACCACGGGGCCGTGGGAGGACCGCGGGAGGGCTGCGGGAGACCGTGGGACCGCCGGGACCGCGGTGGCCGCGGGTGGACGACCGGGGGCCGCAGGATACCCGGTCGACCAGGATACTTGGGCGACGTCTGCGAAGGTCACTGGGAAGTGGTAACTGCGAAGATGACCTCGGGGCTGGTATCCCGAGGTCGACGTGGCTGGTGGGCGCCGTCACGGGTGAAGTGTCTGCGCTGGGCATGTGATGGGGAGTTGGGCGCCGACCAGCTGCACGCACCTGCGAAGCTGGTGCACCGTTGTCCCGCGGATGCAACGTTGTGCATCTGACTTACTGCAGCGTTGGCACACCGCAGACTTGTCTAACATTATATATGATTCTGCTGTGTAGGCTACAGTGGGTTAGCCTTTAGGGGGTACATTTCTCTAGGGTTTCATACTTGTACTCCCAACTGTTTCTAGTTTACCACTTCTTGTTTCTGACATGGTATCAGAGCTTAGGTTCTAGACCTAAGACTTACCTAAGGGCCCACCATTAGAAGCGCCCTCGAGCGCCGTATCAACTTAGTGCCCTCGAGCCTCTCTCTCCTTGTCCGCCCTCGTGCGCCTCTCCTTCTCCTGCTGCCCGTGCGCAACTCCCTAGTGCCGCTCGCGGCCTTTTTTTTAGCGCACGTTGCCCGCTAGGATCCCGCGCGCGGCCGTTTCTGCGCGCGAGCTGACCGTTAGCCGCCCACGCCGCCACGAGCAGCCCACTAGCCGCCCGTCGACATGCCCTCCTGCCCGCGCGTAGCTCGCTAACGGCCCGCAGCCCCGCCCGTAGGCTGCCGCGTCGCTCTCGTAAGCCGTCGCCCGCGCACGACTGCAGCCCACGCACAGCCGCGGACCGCCCGCTACAGCCGCCCATGCACAGGCCCGCCGTCGCGCCGTGCCGCGTAGCCTAGTCCAAGCTGCGCCGCGCCGCCCTGCCCGAGCTGCGCCGCCCGGGTCGCGCCGCCCGAATCGCGCCCCCCCCCTGTGCAGCAACTACTGCTCTTGTTCCTGCTATTGCTGCTACTGCTACTGCTACTGCTGCTACTGCTATTGCTACTGCTATTGCTGCTACTGCTACTGCTGCTATTGCTACTGCTGCTACTGCTACTGCTGCTACTGCTACTGCCACTATGGCAAGTCCCACTGTTCTCACTTTTGACGCTGAGGGCCGACCGATTAAGTTCGATGTCTTGCTCGATGACCTTCACCTGTACCTCCAGATCACTGCCAAGGACGATGTTTCCCTCTATGACCACACGTCCGGCGCTGCTCCCGCACTTGGTGCTACTACTGACAGTACTGCTCACTCACAGTGGCAGACTTGTGACGCCCATGCTCGCCTAGCCGTTCGCAGCCACCTGCCGTTAGATGAGCGCGAGCACTTCGGCTAACATAAGATGATGTATGATGCTGTAGTTGCCCACTACTCCTCCCCTACCACTCCTGCGATAGGCCGTCTCTCACTGCCCTACCTCTTCCCCGATCTGTCTGCCTTTGCCACTGTAGCTGACCTCATCACTCACCTCCGTACTAGTGATCTCCGCTACCATGCTGCACTCCCACCCGCTTTCCTAGCCAAGAACCCCCCCCCCCACCCCGATGTACCTCACCCTCTACCACCTAGTCACTCGCCTCCCTGACTCTCTTCGCGCTGTCAGGGACCACTTTCTCGCTCTCCCCCACAGACCTCACTATCGACCTGCTCGAGAAGGAACTCCTAGCAGCTGAGAAGAGCATTGTAGTTGTAGGTGCCTCTCGTGGCGACCCTCACACTCCCTTCTTTGAGGGATGCTCCCCCTCCCCCCTTCTCCCCTCCATTGCATCTGCTGCTGCTGTCGACTACCTCGGTGCTGAGGGGGTCGGAGCTGTGTTCGCTCCCAGTGGGAGGCGCAAGGGCGGCAGGGGCAAGGGGAGCCGGGGTGGAGGAGGCGGCGGCAAGGAAGGTTGTGGTGGAGGGGGTGGAGGGGGCGGCGGCGGTGGCGGCAGTGGTGGGAGTGGTGCTGGTGGTGGGCGGGGCAGTGGCGGAGCCGGGGGTGGTGGAGGCGGCGGTGGTGGAGGTGGAGGTGGTGGTGGTGGCAGTGGTGGCGGCGGTGGAGCTGGTGGAGGGCGCGGTGGAGCGGTGCAGCGTGGCGGGTTCGGCGGCGGCCAGAGGCAGCAGCAGCAGCGTCCCAACGAGCCCCAGCCACCCCAACAGCTCCAGGAGTGGTGCTCTGAGCATGGGGGGTCTGGGGGTGGAGGTACCTGCCCGTACGTCATCCGCACAGGCGACCGCATTGGCCAGACTTGTGGGAGGTTTCACACGGCGCAACGCTGTTTCTTTCGCCTCGACGATGCCTGGCGCGAGCAACTTCCTGACGCCTCTGAGCTGCCCCGCTGGGCTGATCTGCTTAAGAAGGGGATTGATATCTTTGCTCTTGATTATGATGCTATCCTTGCTGCTATGTATGCATTGACTATTAGTGTTGAGGGTGAATGTTACCTGAGTGTACCGCCCGACCCGGGTATTGGGACCAGTGAGGCTGCAGCTCTAGGTGCTAGTGCTTCTGCTGCTCTAGGTCCTGGTGAGGCTGCTGCCCTAGGTGCTAGTGCGTCTGCGTCTGTTGGTACCGCACCTACTGAGGCATTGCACACTTTCACACTGGACTCAGGTGCTTCCCGCTGTTTCTTTTGCAACCGCACTGCCCTAGAGCAGCTTCCTAGACCGGTTGCTGTCTCCCTGGCTGACCCCTCAAGGGGTCCGGTCCTTGCGACCTGCACCACTGCCCTCCCTTGTCCTGCTGTCCCGTCTGGCTCGCTGTCGGGCCTCTACGTCCCCTCGTTCTCTACGAACTTGGTGGCGGGTTCCGCGCTCCAGGACGGGGGTGTTCACCAGTTCACCCCTGCCTACGAGCGTGTGACGCACTACATGTGTGCCCAGACGGGTCGTCACCTGGCTACCTTCACTCGGCAGCCGGGGTCGGACTTGTACACACTAACCACTGAGTCCACTCAGGTAGCTGCTTCTGCGTCTGCGTCTGCGTAAGGTCAGCTGTCGGACCCCTGCTTGTGTCGCTCCCTGTCGCACAGGACTGTCCTCTGGCACCACCGCCTTAGCGGCATGCACTCCCAATACCTTGTCTCTGGTCTTCCCAGGGTTCTCCCTCCCCTGTCACCCTCGCCTGCTCCTCCTTGTCTTCCCTGTGTCGAGGGGCGGCAGCGCGCCGCTCCTCACACTTCCTCGTTCCCTCCCACAAAGGCTCCCATGCAGACTCTCCACCTGGACGTGTGGGGCCCCGCTCGCGTCCGGGGACAGGGCCACGAGCGGTACTTTCTGCTGGTCGTCGATGACTACACGCGCTACACCACGGTCTTCCCCTTGCGTACCAAGGGTGAGGTCCCTGATGTCTTGATCCCCTCGATCTGCGCTGCTCGTCTCCAGCTCCGCGAGCGGTTCCAGTCGGACTTTCTTGTCCTACGTCTTCACTCTGACAGAGGTGGCGAGTTTTCCTCTGACCTCTTGGCAGCCTACTGTGCGGAGTACGACATCCGCCAGTCGTTCACTCTCCCGGCCTCTCCACAGCAGAATGGGGTTGTTGAGCGCCGCATTGGTCTCGTCATGGAGGTTGCTCATAACTCCATGATCCATGCGGCTGCCCCCCATTTCCTGTGGCCTTTTGCGGTCCGGTACGCCGCGCATCAGGTCAACCTCTGGCCCCGTGTCTCTGTTCCGGAGACCTCACCTACCCTGTGTTGGACGGGGGAGGTTGGTGATGCTTCGGTGTTCCGAGTCTGGGGATGTCGAGCCTTTGTCCGCGATACGTCCGTGGACAAGCTCTCCTCCCGTGCCGTTCCCTGTGTCTTCCTTGGCTTTGTCCCTGACGCGCTTGGCTAGCAGGTTTACCACCCCACCTCGCGCCGTGTCTTAGCCTCTTAGGAAGTCACCTTTGACGAGTCGGTACCCTTTTACCGTCTCTTCCCCTATCGCACTGCCCCGCTCCCCCCCCCACCGCTCTTCCTCACCCCAGGTGTCCCGTCGGTAGACCCCCTCCCTCCCCGGGGTGCTGCTCCCTCAGGTGTTTCCCAAGTAGACCCGGTCGAGCCTGTCGAGGTAGCTGCTGACTCTGGTCCTGCGCGAGGTGCTGAGCAGGCTGAGCCTGGTGGTGCTGGGTCTGTGGGTACTGAGACTGGGGGTGCTGAGCCTGGGGGTGCGGAGAGTGGGGGTGCGGAGTCTGGGGGTGCTGAGCCTGGGGGTGCTGCGATTGGGGGTGCTGAGCCTAGAGGAGCTGAGGCTGGGGGTTCTGAGACTGACCGTACTGCGCCTGGTAGCGCTCCCTCTTCACAGCAGCTGCGTGAGTGGTACTCCCAGCGTTACAGCCTCCGTCGTGGGGCTCCTGGAGCTGGGGGGTCTGCTGGAGTTGGGGCTAGTGGCCCTGCGGTTGCAGTGTCGCAGCCGGAGCCCCCCTCCCCTCAGCGGCTACGTGAGTGGTGCGCTCGGCGCTGCAGCCTCCGGAGTGGAGCTCCTGGTGTTGAGGTACCGCCAGCTGGAGGACGTGTTGCTATTGGAGGTCCTAGAGGTGCTGGAGGTGCTGCTGGAGCTGGTGCTACTGGAAATCCTGGAGCTGCTAGAGGTGCTGCTGGTGCTACTGGAGGTTCTAGAGCTGCTGGAGGTGCTGCTAGTGCTGCTGGAGGTTCTGGAGCTGCTGGAGGTGGTGCTGGTGGTGGTTCGGCTGGAGGTTCTGGTGCTGTCTCTGCTGCTTCTGGGGGCACTTGACGGCCGCGGCCGTACTTCGTTCCGCTTCTTCATTAGGTTCTTGGTCAGCCGCCTCCACCTAGTCCTCCTCCCTCCTTCTCGTGTCCTCCGCCTGTCCAGTCGCAGTCACAGCTACCGCCTGCCTCGCCACTTCCTCGTCCTTCCCCCTACACTAGTCCGCTCGCCACTTCCTCGTCCTTCTCCCTACACTAGTCCGACAGGCGGTCTTATAGAACATCGTGAGCCTGAGTCTCCTCCTGTGTCGCCTGTGTCTCGTCCTGTGTCACCTGTTTGTGCTGCTCGCACTGGTCGCCGTGTTCCGCGTGAGAGTCCTCCACCTGACCCTCGCACACACTATATGACTCTGCGTCCTTCCACTGCTCCACAGCGTGTCCCTCTGCTGTCTCCTCCTGCGTCTTCTCTTCCTGTTCTTGCTGACCTGAAGTCTGACTCTCTTCGTGCTGCCAGTCCTACTGTCACGCGTCTCCTGGCTACTGCTGTCACTGACCCTTCCTTTGAGTCTGCTGCGGCGTCTGCCCTAGTTGTTGAGCTTGGCAACTTTGCTGCTTGTTGTCGTCTAGACTACGCCGCGAGTATAGTTGTTGAGTCTGAGTCTGTCTGTCCTCCGTCCGTCGGGGGTGAGTGTGCTCTTGGCACGGACGTCCTTGAGGACAGACAGGAGGACCTTGAGTGTCTTGCAGCCGCTGCGCCTCATCTCGTGTCCATGCTGATTGGCCCTGAGGGAGACCCGGATGCTCCAGACATCCCGACCCCGCGCTCTTATGCTGAGGTGATCGCGGGTGAGTACTCCTCTCAGTGGCAGTCAGCCATGGACGCAGAGATGGCTTCCTGGAAGTCCACTGGCACTTACGTCGGCGAGGTTCCCCCTCCTAGGGCGAACATCGTCAGTGGCATGTGGATTTTCAGGGTGAAGCGGCCGTCGGGTTCTCCGCTTGTCTTCAAGGCTCGTAACGTTGCTCGAGGTTTCAGTCAGCGAGAGGGAGTAGACTTCTTTCAGACCTTCTCCCCCACCCCGAAGATGACCACTCTTCGGGTGCTACTGCACGTTGCCGCTCAGCGTGACTACAAGCTTCACTCTCTTGACTTCAGCACAGCTTCCTTGCAGGGCAGCCTGCACGAGGAGATCTGGCTACGCCGCCCTCCTGGCTTCATTGGGTCGTTTCCTCCTGGTACCCAGTGGAGCCTCCGGCGGCCGGTCTACGGTCTCCGCCAGGCGCCACGTGAATGGCACGACATACTGAGGACTACTCTTGCGGCACTTGGGTTCTCTCCTTCTACTGCTGACCCGTCGCTGTTTCTGCGCACCGACACTTCGCTGCCGCCGTTCTACATCCTCGTGTACGTCGACGACTTGGTCTTTGCCACTGCTGACACTGAGGCTCTCGCCCACGTGAAGTCGGAGCTGCAGAAGAGACACACGTGCACAGACCTGGGTGAACTGCGCAGCTACCTTGGCTTGCAGATCACCCGGGACAGAGCACGCCGCACCATCACACTGACTCAGTCACACATGCTGCAGCAGGTCCTTCAGCGCTTTGGCTTCACCTGGTCCTCAGCACAGGCCACTCTTCTGGCTACAGGTCACTCGCTCTCAGCTCTGCCTTCGGATGAGTCCGTAGAGCCGAGTGGTCCTTACCCAGAGCTAGTTGGCTTCCTCATGTATCTAATGGCTTGCACTCGTCCTAACCTAGTGTACCCTCTTGGCCTTCTGGCTCGCTACGTGGCTCCTGGTAGGCACCAAAAGGTGCACTGGGATGTTGCAAAGAGGGTATTGCGCTACTTGTGCAGTACATCGGGCATGGGGCTCGTGCTTGGAGGAGGGAGCTCAGTTGTTCTCAGTGGGCACTCAGACGCTTCTTGGGCTGACGACAAGGCTACTCAGCGGTCGTCACAGGGTTACACCTTCAGCCTTGGCTCTGGCTCAGTTTCGTGGCGTTGTACACCTTCGTCTTCAGTTCTCAACTCCAATTGTGAGGCTGAGATCTACGCCACAGCCATGGCTGCACAGGAGTTACGCTGGCCCACCTACCTGCTGACCGACCTGGGAGAGCGGCCTCGTTCTCCTCCAGTGCTGTACGTTGACAACAAGGCTGCCATTGCCTTGTGTGAGGAGCACAGACTGGAGCACAGAACGAAGCACATCGCTCTACGTTATTTTCTGGCTCGAGAGTTGCAGCAGCGTGGTCAGCTTCGTCTGCGTTACGTGGCCACTCAAGCCAACACTGCTGATATATTCACCAAGGCACTTCAGTCTGGTGATCATCAGCGTTTCTGCACTTTGCTAGGGCTTGTGCCCACTTTTTCCTCACTTGTTGTAGACTTCGCCTGTACTGTGATACATATATATATATATATACCTGGATGCTTGCTAGATATAGATTAATGTGATACTTGTGCTACATATATGCCTCTACATGTGAACTGGCCTTGTGGCCCTTTGCTTGTGCTCAGAGTGTGTGGTGACATTGTGATCCACCCTGAGCTTGCTTTGTCTTTCTTGATTGGTCATGTGACCTCTTGCTCTCCCCCACTTAGCCTATGGGGGTGTGTCAAACGTTATATATGTTTCTGCTGTGTAGGCTACAGTGGGTTAGCCATTAAGGGGTTCATTTCTCTAGGGTGTCATACTTGTACTCCCAACTGTTTCTAGTTCACCACTTCTTGTTTCTGATAGGACTGGCAACGTTGGCAAGCCGCGACTCTGCTCTGCTGGAGCGCGGTCGACCAAGTCGTGCTGGCACGTGGTCGACCGTGCTGCGCTGGCAGTCGACCAGCAGCCTTGCTAGGTTTGATGTAGTCTGTGTTGCCAATGTTGATGCTAATCATTTTGAACTTTTGTTGTCATGTTTTCCTAGTGGAACTCTTGCCAATTTTCCCTGTGAACTAGCAAGCAGTGTTAGCACTTGGAAACGACTAAGGAATATACGAACGCTACGATCAATCTTGCCCCATGCCTAGCCCGTAGTCTAGCTCCTGTTGCACTAGTTATCTCCGCATGGTACGATGAGCGTGGACGACACCGCGAAGAAACCTTCGGTTTAGCTGACTTCTCACTCACCTAGTTTGTTCGTAGACCGGCGACTGTGTTAGATGCCATGGCGGACCCCGTAGTAGAGGCGGGTGTCGTGGACACCTTGGAAGCACGGCTGGAGAACGCGAGGAGACGTCATGCGGCGAACGAGTACGGAACTCTCCCGCTGACGGTGGTCGAGGCTGGCATCCGCGCCTTGTGGGCGGTGGAGCACCCCCCTTCTCGGCTTGCATCTCCTCGACCGGTGAACAACGCACGCGGCGTCGACGCGGGAATCAACGCCGCGGGTGACCAAGTCGGTAGCAGCGCGGGAGGCACGTCGAGGCAGCGAGGTGTGATTCACGCCGATGAAGTCGGCGGCGTTCAGGCGCGAGGGATGCAATCATCGGCAGCTGCAGAGGCCCTGCGAAACTACGTCGGAGGCAGACGAAGTGAATTGGCGCCGATGTTGGCGACTCACGTGACCGCGAGAGGAATTCCGCCGAGCTACGGCTACTTCAAGTTTACGTCAGACAGGATCTCGGTCTCACCTCTGCTGGTCGGTCATCCCGACATCCTAACGTGGAAGGAAGCCATCGAGCCCCAGCTGGAGATGGCCGGGCTGATGGGCTTCGTCCGCGGAACTGTGGCGACGCCGGAGGAGCACTACCCCGACCTGCAAGCGGAATTTCGCGCCGTGCAATTGCTCACCTTTACGGTCATTTCGCGGTGCTGCTCACCGGACGTACAGATCGCCCTGAAGTCGTGCAGGGAGTAGCTCGACGCTGGCCACCGAGCGTGGCATTTTATCGAGTCAACTTACCAGGTCACCGACGACTTGTTCATCGCCCAGCTTGAGGGGCGGTTGACGCACCTGTGTATGGGCGACGAGGAGACCGCGACTGACTACTGCAACCGAGCTCGGCGAATTCTCGCCACCATACGGATGGCTGGCGCGCAATACTCGACGGCTTTGTACGTCACGCATGTCATGCAAGGACTCCCGAGCAGCTATAACCTGCTGAAGCGGCTGTCGATGGCGCTGAGCACGCGGACGACGCTCAACGAGGATACATTGACCTCGTACATCCTGCAGGATGAGGCGATGCAGTAGGCTGAGCGGTCCCAGGAGCTCCTCGCGCAAGTGAATTACGTCGCCCCCGCGAAGCAAGGTGGTCGACCGGGACGGCGCGGGCAGTCTGATGGCAGTCACCGCGGTGGCGAGAAGCCGGCGAAGGACGCTGACAAGCAGAAGTCGTCCAAGGATGGTGGTCGTGGAGGAGGAGGTCGACGTCGGGAATGCTGGCTGTGCGGCGATCCCGATCACCTCTCCTTCCAGTGCCCTGACCGCAGTGATTTTGACGATGACGACGCGAAGGGAGGCCGCACAAGTTCTGGCAGCCGTCGTCCGCGTTGAGGATACCAACCGCAAAAAGAAAAGAAGTCGACGAAATCGACCTCGATGAAGGACGTCGACTCTTCCGCGGGTGGCAAAGGGCGAGACGGTAAGGAGTCGTCGTGCTCGCTTGTCGGCGTTGTGGAGCCGATTGTCTCGCTGGCGCCGGAAGCTGGCGAGGATTTCCAGGCCGTGGCGGCAGCTGTGCAAGCGAACCCCGCGGTGGTCCTGCTCGACAGCGGCTGCTCGCACCACCTGATGGGGACGAAGGAGGCCTTCGTCGAGTTGGGGCCGAGTGGCGACGTGAAGCACATGCGTGGCTTCAATGGGGCGCTACAGGACGTTCGCGGCCATGGCACGGTTGCACTGCAAGAGGAGGCCGGGAAGCGAGTGCTCACTTCCGACGTTCTCTACGTCCCGGGCGTGCAGGCGAATCTGCTTTCGGCTGGCCAGCTAAAGGAGAGCGGGGTGACGCTTAAGGATGACGGCGATCGGATGTTGCTCGTCTCTGCAGCGGGGGACGTGCTCGGTCGAGCGACGTACACCGGCCGGGTCCTCTGCATTGACCTACGCCTATGCGCGGTAAAGGCGACGACGCCCGCGAAAGAGGAGGTGGCTCTGCGGGCGATAGTCTCGGCGACGAAGGCAACCCCGAACAAGCTGCACCCGAGGCTTGCACATGTTGGCATGGACACGATACGGAGCTCGACAAAGCACGAGGTTGCCACTGGGCTGGACCTCAAGTCGGCGTCTGGCGCCGACTCACCGAGTGTTTCGTGCGTCGGCGGGAAGCTGGCGCAGCACACCTTCCCTGACCTCGGCTCCGAAGCCGACGACGTCCTAGCCGTCGTGCACATCGACTTGTGCGAGCCATTTTGCGTGGCTGCCAAGGACAGCAGCCTGTACTTCTTGCTGCTGAAGGACCGCAAGACTCGGTACGTGTGGGTGAGGCCGGTCGCCAAGAAGTCGGACGTGCTGCCGGAGTTCCAGAAGTGGCTGGTGCTGGTGGAGCGGTAGGCAAAGCATTCGGTGCTGCAACTGCGTTCTGACCGCGGAGGGGAGTTCCTCGGAAAGGACTTCACCGCCTTCGTGGACAGCAAGGGCATCGCCCACGACTTGACCTGCCCCTACACCCCGCAGCAGAATGGCATGGCGGAGCGGGAGATGAGGACGGTGGTGGAGTCCGTGCGGACGATGCTGTTGCACATGGGCGTGCAGCACCACTGGTGGCATCTCGCTCTGTGGCAGGCCGTCTGGGTTCGCAACTGCCTAGAGCGGTCTTTGCTACCTACGGGGACGACGTCGTACCAGCTCCTCACTGGGCAGAAGCCCGACTTGTCGATGGCACGGGTGTGGGGCTGCATGGTGCAATTCCTCGTCTCTGAGCGACAGCGTGGTGGGAAGCTGAAGCCGAAGGCCTGGTGGGGCCTTCACCTCGGCGTGTCGGAGGAGAACAAAGGCTGGGAGCTCCTCGACATCGCCCACAACCGGGTGGTCACCACGTCGGACGTGGTGTTCTACGAAACTCTGTCGCTGGAGGTGTGGAATTCGGAATTCGGGCCCGCGTCGGGGCGGACGCGGGCCAACCCGCCGACAGACACCTCGACGGCGACGCTTCCTCTGCTCGCCGAGGTCGGTGAGCAGGCTGCTGAGGATGTCGCGGACACCCCTGCCTCGCCATCTCCTGCCCCTTCTTCCCCTCCCCTTCCCGTCGGACTACGAGGCTTGACTCCGGTGTCGGCCTCCGGCGATGAGGGGAGTCGTGGGGCGTCGCCTGTGGCGTCGGCCAAGCGCATCGCCGGTGGCAGACGTGACGCTCAGCCAATCGCAGAGAAGAGGACCGCAAAGGAGACCACAAAGGCCACCGCGAAGGAGCCCGCGGAGGAAACCGCGGAGGAGACCGCGAAGGAGACCGTGGAGGAAACCGCGGAGAAAACCGCGGAGGAGATCGCGGAGGAGACCGCGAAGGAGCCCGCGGAGGAAACCGCGGAGGAGATCGCGAAGCCAACTGCGGAGCAGTTGGTAG
Source organism: Closterium sp. NIES-65 (assembly GCA_948144175.1). Taxonomy (NCBI): domain Eukaryota; kingdom Viridiplantae; phylum Streptophyta; class Zygnematophyceae; order Desmidiales; family Closteriaceae; genus Closterium; species Closterium sp. NIES-65. The sequence goes on from CANXME010000843.1 coordinate 3,835,884, forward strand.
GGGAGCCTTCGAACGGGAAGCGCGTTTCAGAGGAACCGTCAAACGCGGAGCTCGCTTCAGAGGAGCGGACGACACGGGAGCAGTTCAATGAAGGCACGTCGAGCGTCGTGGTGGAGGTGCAGCTCGGACCTCGGAAGTCGGGCCGAATTCGGAGGCCACTCGACTTCTTCATCCCCGCTGCCTTCACCTCGGTGTACAATGTGGACGACGACGACCTGGCGTACGATGACGCCGAGGACGATGAGTTTTCGGAGCTCGGCCCCGACATGCACGCCGATCCCGAGTACCGTTGGGACATTTCGACCATGACGGTGAAGGAGGCGTTGGCGAGCTGGAAGGGCCCAGCGGTGAAGGCCGCCATGGAGGAGGAGATTCGTAGCCTCATCAACATGGGCACTTGGTAGCTAGTCGAACGCCCGCCGGGGGTGAACATAATCAAGATGAGAAAACTGAAACGAGGAAATGAATTGACTAAGTGAAAGTTGGGTACAAATACAAACCCTAGAAAGCTGTACCCCATATGTGCTACCACACTATAGCCTACAATAGCTATGTCATATAAATCTAACACACCCCCATAGGCAAAGTGGGGGAGTACAAGGGGTCACAAGACGAGTCAAGCAAAGCAAAGCAAAGCAAGCTCAGGGTGGATCACAAAGTCACCACACAGTCCGAGCACAAGGTCAAGGCCACAAGGCCAGTTCACATGCAGGAGTACACACATATATCATATAAAAGGCTAGACAAGCAAGAGCAGGAGTATATATATATATATATGTAGCAGTACAAGCAAGGTCAAGAGGTGAGCAAGTGAGGCAAGACAGGCACAAGACCCAGCTGAGTACAGAAGCGGTGATGATCACAAGGCGCAAGCGCCTTGGTGAAGATATCAGCAGTGTTGGCCTCAGGGGCCACGTACGCAAGACGCAGCTGACCACTCTGCTGCAGCTCACGAGCAAGGATGTAGCGAAGAGCAATGTGCTTCGTTCTGTGCTCCAGTCTCTGCTCTCGACACAAGGCCAGCATGGCCTTGTTGTCTACGTACAGCACTGGAGGAGAACGAGGCGGCTCTCCGAGGTCAGTCAGCAGATACGTGAGCCAACGAAGCTCCTATGCAGCCATGGCCCCGGCGTAGATCTCAGCTTCACAACTGGAGCCAAGAACAAAAGACGAGCGCGTAGCCCGCCAAAAAGCAGAGCCGAAACCAAGGCTGAAGGTGTAGCCCTGTGACAACCGCTGCGTAGCCTGGTCGTCAGCCCAAGAAGCGTCTACGTGCCCAGTGAGGACCACTGGACTCTGCCCTCCAAGCACGAGCCCCATGCCCGACGTACTGCACAAGTAGCGCAACACCCTCTTCGCTGCGGCCATGTGCTCCGGTCTGTGTCTCCCAAGAGCAACATAGCGCGCGAGAATGCTAAGAGGGTATGCAAGGTCAGGACGAGTGCAAGTCATCAGGTACATGAGGCAGCCAACAAGCTCTGGATACGGGCCACTCGACTCTACGGACTCATCCGAAGGCAGAGCTGAGAGTGAGTGGCGAGTAGGCAGAGGAGTGGCCTGAGGCGAGGATTACGTGAAGCCAAAGCGCTGAAGAACCTGCTGCACCATGTGTGACTGAGTCAAGGTAATGGTGCGGCGTGCTCTGTCCCGGGTGAGCTGCAAGCCAAGGTAGCTACGCAGTTCACCCAGGTCAGTGCACGTGTGTCTCTTCAACAGTTCAGACTTCACGTGGGCGAGTCCAGCAGTGTCAGCTGTGGCTAAGACCAAGTCGTCGACGTACACGAGGATGTAGAACGGCGGCAAAGAAGTGTCGGTGCGCAGAAACAGCGACGAGTCGGCAGAAGAGGGAGCAAACCGAAGAGCCGCAAGCGTAGTCCTCACTGTGTCGTGTCACTCACGCGGTGCCTGGCGGAGACCGTAGACTGGCCGCTGCAGGCTACCCTGCATTGGGTGCCAAGAGGAAAAGTCCCATTGAAGCCAGGTGGATGGCGCAGCCAGATCTCCTCGTGCAGGCTACCCTGCAAGAAAGCAGTGCTGAAGTCAAAAGAGGGAAGCTCGTAGTCCCGCTGAGCGGGTATGTGTTGGAGCACCCCAAGAGTGGTCATCTTCGGGGTGGGAGAGAAGGTCTGAAAGTAGTCAACTCCCTGCCGCTGACTAAAGCCACGAGCCACGTACCGCGCCTTGAAGACAGGTGGAGAACCTGGCGGCCGCTTCACCCTGAAGATCCACATGCCACTGACGATGTTCTCCCCAGGCGGGGGAACCGCGTCAACGTAGGTGCCTGTGGACTTCCAGGAAGCCATCTCTGCGTCCATAGCTGCCTGCCACTGAGAGGAGTAGGGACCCTCTACAGCCTCCGCGTAAGAGCGCGGAGTCAGGATGTCAAGTGCATCCGGGTCTCCCTCAGGGGTAAGCAGTACGGACACGAGATGAGGTGAAGCAGCAGCCTGACACTGGAACTCCTCCTGCTTGTCCTCAAGGACGTCCGTGCCAAGAGCACACTCATCCCCGACGGACGGAGGACAGACAGACGCAGACTCAGCAACAAGACTAGCAGTGTAGTCTAGACGACAGCGAGCAGCAAAGTCGACGAGCTCACCAACTAGGGCAGACACAGCTGTGGACTCAAACGAGGGGTCAGTGACGAAAGTAGCAAGGAGACGTGTGACAGTAGGACAGGCAGCATGAAGAGAGTCCGACTCCGGGTCGGCAAGAGCAGGAAGAGAGGACTCAGGAGGAGAAGGCAAAGGGACACGCAGAGGAGCAGTGGACTGACGCAGAGACATCTGGTGCGTGCCAGGGATAGGAGGAGGACACTCACGCGAACCACGACCACTAGTGCGAGCAGCACGAACAGGCGACGCAGGACGAGACGCAGGCTTAAGATGCTCAACAAGACCTCCAGTAGGACCAGTGTAGGGAGAAAGAGCAGGCAGTGGGGAGGCCGGCGGTAACTGTGACTGTGACTGGACAGGCGGTGGACACTCTAAGGGAGGAGGAGGACCAAGAACCTGCTGAAAGAGCGGAACAAAGTACGGCCGAGGCCGCGCGGCGACTCCAGACATAGCAGGGACAGCACCAGCACCCCCAGCAGAAGCACCAGCGCCAACAGCACCTCCAGCTGCAGTACCTCCAGCAGCACCAGCAGCTCCCTCAGCAAGACCGCCGCCAGGACTGACAGCAGTAGCCTCAGCGCCAACACCCTCAGCAGCTCCAGTGCCAGTCGTACCCGCAGGCCCAGCAGCTCCAGTACTCCCAGTATGAGCACCTCCGGGACCGGCGGCACCAGCACCCTCAGCAGCCGAAGAAGCTCCAGCTCCAGCAGTACGCCTCCAGCGCCGAGCAAACCACTCGCGCAGCTCCTGTGAAGAGAGTGGCTCCCGCCGAGACGAAGCGCCCGGAGAACCTCCAGGCCCAGCACCGCCAGACGCCACACCAGCAGGCCCAGCGGCAGCAGGCTCCGCACCCCCAGGCTCAGCAGCTCCAGACGTGGCACCCCCAGGCTCAGCACCTCCAGACGTAGCACCGCCATGCTCAGCACCCCCAGGCTCAGGCCCCCAGTCTCAGCACCCCCAGGCTCAGCACCCCCAGTAGTACCACCCGTAGGCCCAGCACCGCCGGGCGGAGCACCCACACGATCAGCACCCCCAGAGTGAGCACCCCCAGGCTCAGCACCCCCAGCAGCACCAGAGTCACCAGCAACCTCGACAGGCTTGACTGCGTCTATCTGGGACACACCTGAAGGGGCAGGACCCTAAGGGGGGAGGGGGTCTACCGGAGGGGGACCTGGCACAAAGAAGAGCGGTGGCAGGGGGAGGGACGGAGTGCGGTAGGGGAAGAGGCGGTGGTAGGGGACCGGCTCGTCAAACGTGACGTCCTGGGAGGACAGAACACGACGAGAGGTGGGGTGGTAGAACTGCCACCCTGGCGCGTCAGGGAGGAAGCCAAGGAAGACGCAAGGAGCAACACGAGGGGACAGCTTGTCCGCAGACAAGTCGCGGACAAACGCCCAAGATCCCGAGACACGGAACGTAGACGCATCGCCAACCTTCCCCGTCCACAACAAAGCTGGGGAGGTCTCTGGCATGGAGACCCTGGGGTGAAGGTTGATCTGATGCGCCGTGTACCGAACCGCAAACGGCCACAGAAAATGGGGGGTAGCCGCATGGATCATGGACGTATGGGCGACGTCCATGACCATGCCAATGCGGTGCTCAGCAATCCCATTTTGCTGTGGAGAATCCGAAAGCGTAAAGGTCTGGCGGATGCCTCGTGCACGACAGTAGGCTTGCAAAAGGCCAGAGGAGAACTCTCCGCCGCGGTCAGAGTGCAGACGCAGAACAGGAAAGTCCGAGCCGAAACTCCTCCTGAGCTGGAGACGAGCTGCGCGGATCAAGTCGATCAACACCTCAGTGGCATCACCCTTGCTATGACAAGGACACGGGAGGCCATACCTCGGAGACGAAGCAGGGAGGGGTGACCAAGGCGGTGGTGCCACAGGAGAGTCTCGTGAGACAGGAGGCGACACGAGCAGGGGGCAGACTCAGGACCAGACCTGGACGCTGCAGCAAACACCTGACCCGACGCAGCTACCTGACCAGACGCAGGGACAGGAGGAGACTCAGCGGTGAGGGTGTACAGGCTCGACCCCGGGCGACGTGTAAACGTCGCCAGGTGTCGGCTTGTGCGAGCCTAAGTGCAGTGGGTCACCCGCTGACTCGCAGGAGTGAACTGGTGAACCCCCGCATCTTGTAGGTTAGCACCACTCACCAAGTTCGTAGAGAACGAGGGGAGGTAAAGACCAGACAAGGTGCCAGAGGGGGCCGCCGGACACGGGAGGACTGTGGAGAGGTGAGAAAGGACATGGACCCCTAGAGGGGTCTGCCAGAGAGACTGCAACCGGCCGACGAAGCGACGTGAGTGTGGTGCGGTCTCGAAAGAAGGAGCAAGAAGCCCCTAAGTCAAGGGTGAAAGTGAGGGAGGCCGAAGACGACGCGGTACCTAAGAGCGCAGACTCACCAGCACCTGAAGAAGCAGACGCACTGGCACCTAGAGCAGCAGCCTCAGTAGCACCTAGAGCAGCAGCCTCAATGCCCGGGTCGGGCAGAAAACACCGGTAACAGTCACCCTCATCACTAATAGTCACAGCATACATGGCAGCAAGAATAGCATCAAAGTCAAGGTCAAAGATAGCTACACCCGCCCTAGACAGCTCACCCCAGGGGGGGATCTCAGTGGCCTCCGTAAACTGCTGACGCCAAGCGTCCGTTAGGCGGGCAAAGTAGCGCTGGGTGGGGTGCGCACCCCCACACTGCTCACCCGCGCGGTCGCCGGTGCGTAAGACGTAGGAGCACGGACCAGTACCCCCACCCCGCTGACGTGCAGCGTACCACTCACGGAGCTGCTGAGGGGGGGGGGATGTCCCGAGTGCATTGCTGCTGCTGCTGCTGCTGGCGCGGACCACCACCGGAGCCGACCCGCTGTGTAGCGCCACCCCGACCAGCTCCACCTCCTCCGCCACCGCCTCCGCCACCTCCGCTACCTCCGCTCCCACTGCCACCGCCGCCGCCGCCTCCGCCTCCGCTGCCGCCAGCGACACCTCCACCCCCGCCACCACTCCCACCACCACCCCCACTCCCTCCGCCACCTCCACCGCCTCCACCGCCGCCTCCACCGCCCCCGCTAGCTCCCCCAGTGCCCCGGCCCCCCTTGCCCTTGCCAGAGCGACGTCTCCCGCTAGGGGTAGACGCCTCACCGACCGACTCAAGTCCAACGAGGTCGGCCGCAGTAGCAGAGGCGACAGAGGGCAAAAGGGGGGAGGGGGAACACCCCTCAAAGATGGGGGTGCGAGGGTCACCACGAGAGGCTCCTACAGCGACTATGCTCTTCTCCGGTGCGAGGAGGGCCTTCTTGAGGAGGTCAACGGTGAGAGTGGTGGGGCAAACTGAGAGGAAGTGGTCCCTGACTACACGAAGAGAGTCGGGGAGCCGGGTGATTATGTAGTAGAGGGTGATGTACACGGGGGGGGGGGGTTCTTGGCGCAGAACTCAGCAGGAAGCGCAGCGCGGTAGCGAGTGTCACTAGTGCGGAGGTGCGTAATGAGGTCAGCGACTGTGGGAAAGGCAGCAAGGTCAGGGAAGAGGTACGGTAGCATGAGGCGGCTCAGTCCAGCAGTGGCAGGGGAGGAGTAGCGTGCAACTACAACGTCGTATAGGGTCTGAGCACTCTTGTACTGGCTAAAGTGCGCACGCTCAGAGGTAGGCAGGTGGCGATGCACAGCAAGACGTGCAGCAGCATCGCGTGTGGCCCACTTGGAGCGAACAGTGGCGTCAGCATTAGCAGCAGGGGGAGGAGAGGCACCAGAGGTGAGGTCAAAGAGGGAGAGACCGTCAGCCCTATCGCACTGTAGGAAAAGCTGCAGGTCATCTATCCAGACGTCAAAGTCAATGGCCCGACCCTCAGCGTCAAAAGCGAGGACACTAGGGGTGGCCATGACAGCAGTAGTCTAGTAGCGCGAGCAGTAGGGTAAGGGAAGTGCAGTGGAAGAGGCGCTGCTCTTACCAGACAGGGGCGGCTCGGGCGGCTCGGCGACTCGGCGACTCGGGCGGCTCGGGCGGCTCGGCAACTCGGCGGCTCGTGCGGCTTGGGCGGCTCGCGCGGCACGGGCGGCTCGGTGACTCGGCGACTCGGGCGGCTCGGGCGGCAACCGCGGCTCGGCGACTTGGCGGCTCGGGTGGCTTGGGCGGCTCGGGCGACTCGGCGGCTCGGGCGACTCGGCGGCTCGGGCGGCTCGGGCGAGCGACGGGGCCGGGGCCATAGGTAGGCGACGGGGCCGGGGACGCAGGTAGGTGACGGGGCCGGGGCCGCAGGTAGGCGACGGGGCCGAAGGTAGGCGACGGGGCCGCAGGTAAGAGACGGGGCCGGGGCCGCAGGTAGGCGACGGGGCCGCAGGTAAGAGACGGGGCTGGGGCCGCAGGTAGGCGACGGGGCCGCAGGGGCCGTAGGTAGGCGACGGGGCCAGGGGCCGCAAGTAGGCGACGGGGCCGGGGTCGAGGAAGGGGCCGGGGCCGCAGGTAGGCGACGGGGCCGTAGGGTGGCCGATCAGGGCCGGGAAAGGGCGGCGCGAGGGCCGCGGGGGTAGGCGACGGGGCCGCGAGGCGGCAGATCGGGGCCGGGAAGGGCGGCGCCGGGGCCTTAGGGCTAGGCGACGGGGCCGCTAGGGCGACTGATCGGGGCCGCGAGGGCGACGCGACGCAGCCACTAGGGCGGCTCGACGAGGTCAGAGAGAGGAGCGCGACTCGGGCTGAGCGCGCTCCGGGCAGGAAAAAAAAAATTTCGACTTGGTGGGCCCTAGGCACAGTTCCCACTAGGAACCTGCTCGATACCATGAGAAAACTGAAACGAGGAAATGAATTGACTAAGTGAAAGTTGGGTACAAATACAAACCCTAGAAACCTGTACCCCATATGTGCTACCCCACTATAGCCTACAATAGCTATGTGATATAAATCTGACACAAGAACCGGTGGATGCTGACAACGAAGTACCGCATCAACGACACTGTCGAGCGCGAAAAGGCGAGGCTAGTCGTGAAAGGCTTCACGTAGGTGTATCGCGCTGACTACGATGAGACGTACGCGCCGGTGAGCAGCTACGTCACGCTGAGGATTTTCCTCAGCATCGTCGCCGTCCTCGACCTCAACCTGATGCAGCTGGACATGAAGAATGCCTATTGCAGAGCAAGCTCGACCGCGTGCTCTACATGTACCAGTTGGACCACTTCAACGACGGGACCGGCCGGGTGTGCAAGCTGCTAAAGAGCCTCTATGGGCTGAAGCAGTCGCCGCTGCTGTGGTACACGGCTCTCAACGACGTGTTGGTTGGCCCCGGGTGGAAGAAGAGCCAAGTCGATGAGGCTCTGTACTTCAAGGTCGGCGACGACAAGGTGACCTGCTAGGTGCTGGTCTACGTCGACGACATTCTTGCCGCGAGCAGCAGCACCGCGATGCTGAAGGAGCTGCTGGAGGCTGCCTTCGAGCTGCGCGAAATTTTGCCGGTGCAGAAGTATCTCGGCCTGGAGATTGTGTGCGACAGGCCGGTGCGAAAATTGTGGCTACACCAGGAGGGCTACGCCGACAAGCCGCGCAGGTACTTCATCAACGAGGAGCAGACCGGGCGCACTCCGAAGACGCCGGTCTCCGTCACCGCCTACGCGGAGTAGAGATTCGACAACGAGAAGGCGCAGGAGTGCGAGGAGGAGGAGTACAGGCAGAAGGTCGGCTCGCTGCAGTTCGCGGCGACGAGAATGAGGCCGTACATCGCATTCGCATGCAACAAGCTGGGGAGCGGCCTCACGGTGAGGAGTGACCAGGACTGGCGCGAGGTCGACCGCTGCCTCGCCTACCTCGCCAACACGCAAGACACTGCCCTGGAGTTTGGCGGTGGTCCGGAGTCACTGGAGTTGGTCGACTTCGTGGACGCCGACGACGCCGGTGACAAGCAGAACCGGATGAGCACGGGCGGCTACGTGTTCGTCTACGGAGGGGCCGCGGTTTCCTGGTCGAGTCAGCGCATCAAGTGCGCGACGCTGTCGTCGACTGAGTCGGAGTACGTGGCGGCCGTCGAAGCCGGCAAGGAGGGACGTCGCCTTCGCTTCCTCCTCGCGGAGTTCCAGCAGGTGGACGTCGGAACGCCGAGTGTCCTCAGGGTGGACAGCAAGTCGGCCATCACGGTCGGCGAGGGCATGGGGTTGACTAGCAACCTCAAACACATGGAACGACGACAGGCCTGGCTGCAGCACATGGTGAAGCGCGGGAAGTTTTCGCTGAAGTACATCCCGACCGCTCAGCAGCCGGTCGACTTCCTGACGAAGGCGCTGCACTACCCGTCCTTCAACCGGTGCTCCGTTGCAATCGTCCAAGTGCGCCTAGCTGATGTGGGCGACGGTGACAACGACGTGCAGCAGTAGGTGCCAAGCCCTTTTGCATGGCTGCTGCGGTGACCGGCGTGCTGTGCGTTGTATGCACGCTGACGGGCTATTCTCCGAGCAGTACTGCCATGTGGGCCGGGGGGGGGGGGGGGGGCAAGCGTGAACGCGGCAGGGGAGTGTCAACGGGAGTTGTGTTTGGCCCCGTCCTCGCTTGGGCGGAGCCGACCGCGGGAGGACCGCGGTGGCCGCGAAATTGCGGAGGACTGTGGGAGCCGCGAAATCGCGTAGGGCCGTGGGAGCCACGAAACCGCGGGAGAACCGCAAGACCGCGGGAAGACTGCGGGTCTGCGGGAGAGCCACGGGACCGCGGGAAGACCGCGGAACCGCGGGAGGATCGCGGGTACCACGGGGCCGTGGGAGGACTGCGGGAGGGCCGTTGGAGACCATGGGACCGCGGGGACCAAGGTGGCCGCGGGTGGACGACCGGGGGCCACAGGATACCCAGTCGACCAGGATACCCGGGCGACGTCTGCGAAGGTGACCGGGAAGTGGTTTCTACGAAGACGACCTCGGGGCTGGTATCCCGAGGTCAACGTGGCTGGTGGGCGCCGTCACGAGTGAAGTGTCTGCGCTGGGCATGAGATGGGGAGTTGGGCGCCAACCAGCTGCACGCACCTGCGAAGCTGGTGCACCGTTGTCCCGCGGATGCAACGTTGTGCAACCGGCTTACTGCAGCGTTGGCACACCGCGCAATGGCAACGTTGGCAAGCCGCGACTCTACTCTGCTGGAGCGCGGTCGACCGTGCTGCGCTGGCAATCGACCAATAGCCTTGCTAGGTCTGATGTAGTCTGTGTTGCGAATGTTGATGCTAATCATTCTGAACTTTTGTTGTCATGTTTTCCTAGTGGAACTCTTGCCAATTTTCCCGGTGAACTAACAAGCAGTGTTAGCACTTGGAAACGACTAAGGAACAAACAAACGCTACGATCACTCTTGCCCCGTGCCTAGCCCGTAGTCAAGCTCTCGTTCCACTAGTTATCTCCACAGGTAGCTCCTGCCGAGACGAAGCACCCGAAGGACCTCCAGGCCCAGTACTGCCAGAATCCACACAAGCAGGCCCAGCATCCTCAGGCTCCGCACCCCCAGACTCAGCAATCCCAGGCTCAGAACCCCCAGGCTCAGCACTCCCAGACTCAGCAACCCCAGACCCAGCACCCCCAGGCTCCGCACGCTCGGGCTCAGCACCCCCAGACCCCGCACCCGCAGGCTCAGCACCCCTATCAGCACCAAGGTCAATAGCTACCTCGACAGGCTCGACTGCGTCTACCTGGGACACACGTGAGGGGGCAGGACCCTGAGGGGGAAGGGGGTCTATCCAGGGGGGGGGGGAACTGGCGCGAGGAAGAGCGGCCAGGGGGGGGGAGGGGTGCAGTGCGGTAGGGTAAGAGACGGTAGTAAGGAACCGAATCGTCAAACGTGACCTCCTGGGAGGACAGAACACGGCGCGAGGTGGGGTGGTAAAACTGCCAACCAAGCGCGTCCGGGGGGAAGCCAAGGAAGACGCAGGGAACAGCATGGGGGGACAGCTTGTCCGCAGACAAGTCACGGACAAAAGCTCGAGATCCCCAGACACGGAACACAGACGCATGGCCAACCTTCCCGGTCCACTCCAGAGTAGGGGAGGTCTCCGGCAAGGAAACCCGGGGCTGAAGGTTGATCTGATGCGTCGCGTTCTGAACCGCGAACGGCCACAGAAAATGGGGAGCAGCCGCATGGATCATAGACGTACGAGCAACGTCCATGACCATGCCAATGCGGCGCTCAGCAATCCCATTTTTCTGTGGAGAGGCTGGAAGCGTGAACGTCTGGTGGATGCCTCGTGCACAATAGAAGGCTCGCAGAAGGTCGGAGGAAAACTCTCCACCTCTGTCGGAGGAAAACTGTCCACCGCAGACGCAAAACAGGAAAGTCCGAGCCGAAACTGTCGCTGAGCTGGAGACGGGTAGCGCGGATCCAGTCGATCAACACCTCAGTGATCTCACCCTTGCTGCGCAAGGGGAAGACTGTGGTGTAACGCGAGTAGTCATCATCCACCAACAGGAAGTAACGCTCGTGACCCTGTCCACGAACGCGGGCTAGGCCCCACACGTCCATGTAAAGCGTATGCAGCGGAGCCTCTGTTGGAGGAAACTCGGAGGAGTGAGGAGCGGCGCGCTGCCGCCCCTCGATGCAGGGAACGCAGGTAGGGGCAGGCCCTGAGGGAAGGGGAGGGAGGGACCGGGGTAGACCAGAGACAAGGACACGGGAGGCCATGCCTCGGAGACGAGGCAGGGAGGGGTGACCAAGGCGGTGGTGCCAGAGGAGAGTCTGGTGGGACAGGAGACGACACGAGCAGGGGGCAGACTCAGGACCGGACCTGGACGCTGCAGCAAACACCTGACCCGACGCAGCTACCTTACAAGACGTAGGAACAAGAGGAGACTCGGTAGTCAGTGTGTACAGGCTCGACCCCGGCTGATGGGTAAACGTGGCCAAGTGTCGGCCCGTCCGAGCAGATGTACAGTGGGTCACTCGCTGACTCCTAGGAGTGAACTGGTCAACCCCCCTATCCTGTAGGTCAGCACCACTCACCAAGTTCGTAGAGAACGAGGGGAGGTAAAGACCTGACAGGGTGCCAGAAGGGGCCGCCGGACGCGGTAGGACAGTGGAGAAGTGGGCAAGGACAGGACCCCCAAAGAGGTCTGCAAGGGAGACTGCAACCGGTCGACTAAGCGGCGTGAGTGTGGTGCGGTCTCGAAAGAAGGAGCGGGAAGCACCCGAGTCAAGGGTGAAGGTGTGCAAAACCTGAGCTGACGTGGTACCTGAGAGAGCAGACTCACCAGCACCTGGAGTAGTAGACTCACTAGCACCTAGAGCAGCAGCCTCAATGCCCGGGTCAGGCGGAACATACAGGTAACAGTCACCCTCATCACTAGTAGACACAACATATATGGTAGCAAGAATAGCATCATAATCAAGATCAAAGATAGCAACCCCCGACCTAAGCAGCTCGCCCCAACGAGGGTTCTCACTGGCGTCAGGGAAGTGGAGACGCTAAGCGTCCGTTAGGCGGCCGAAGGAGCGCTGGGTGGTGTGCGGGCCGCCGCACGGCTCACCAGTGCGGTCGCCGGTACGCAGGACATAGGCACAGGGACTAGCACCCCCACCTCGCTGACGCGCAGCGTACCACTCACGAAGCTGTTGCTGCTGGCGCTGACCACCACCGAAGCCTCCCCGCTGCACAGAGCCACCCCGACAAGCTCCACCGCCACTGCCGCCACCGCCGCCTACTTCGCTCCCACCGCCACCGCTGCCACCGCCGCCTCCTTCGCTCCCACCGCCACCGCCGCCGCCGCCTCCGCCTCCACCGCCGCCACCGAAGCCCCCACCCCCGCCACCACTCCCACCGCCACCCCCACCCCCTCCGCAGCCTCCACCGCCACCACCACTACCCCCGCTAGCTCCTCCAGCGCCCTTGCCCCCCTTGCCCTTGCCGTTGCGGCGTCTCCCGCTAGGGGCAGACGCAGCACCGACCGACTCGGTGCCAACGAGGTCGACAGCAGCAGCAGAGGCAACAGAGGGCAAATGGGGAACGGGGGAGCACCCCTCAAAGAAGGGGGCATGAGGGTCACCACGAGAGGCTCCTACAGCAACTATACTCTTCTCAGCTGCAAGGAGGCGATCCTTGAGGAGGTCAACGGTGAGTGTGGTGGGGCAAACAGAGAGGAAGTGGTCCCTGACCGAGCGAAGGGAGTCAGGGAGCTGGGAGACTATGTAGTAGAGGGTGATGTACATAGGGGGGGGGGTTCTTGGCGCAGAACTTAGCAGGAAGCGCAGCGCGGTAGCGGGTGTCACTAGTGCGAAGGTGCGTTATGAGGTCAGCGACTGTGGGAAAGGCGGCGAGGTCAGGGAACAGGTACGGCAGCATGAGGTGACTAAGGGCAGCAGTGGTAGGGAAAGATTAGCGTGCAACTACGGCGTCGTAGAAGGTCTTAGCAGTCTTGTACTGACTAAAGTGCGCGCGCTCAGTGGACGGCAGTTGACTACGCATAGCAAGACGGGCAGCAGCATCGCGTGTGGTCCACTATGAGGGAACAGTATTGTCAGCATCGGCAGTAGGGGCAGCAGAGGCGCCAGACGTGAGATCGAACAGAGAGAGACCGTCTTTGCGATCGGACTGCAGGAAAAGCAGCAGATCATCGACCCAGACCTCAAAGTCGACAGCTCGACCCTCAGCATCAAAGTTAAGCACATTGGGACTAGCCATGAGAGCAGCAGCAGCAGGCTAGCAGCAGCAGCAGCAGCGCGACTCGGCTAAAGGGGCGCGGCTCGGCAGGGCGCTTACCAGTGGCGAGTGGGTAGGGTGGCCGAGACCGGAGTGGCAGGGCCGAGGTGCGCCGGCAGGGTTGGGGTCGTAACTGGGCAGCAGGGCAGGGCCGCGGATCCGCTGCAGGTTAGGGCCGGGGCAGCAGGGACCGCAGCGGCGGCAGTGGCTCGCGACACCAGCGGTGGTAGACAGGCTCGGCAGCGGCAGCAGGGCCGCTACGGTGGCAACTGCTGTTGCGGCAGGGACGGCGACGGCAACTGCTGCAGGGACGGCCGCTATTGCAGGAACACGGATGACGGGGCGGCAAGGCCGCTACGGCGGCACTAGGGGCGACGGCGGCTGCTGCTGGGGTGGCGACGACGGGGCGGCAGGGCGGCTACGGCGGGCCGCGAAGAGCCGCGAAGGGGGGGGGGGGGTGGGGGCGTGAAGGGTGGGGGCGCGAAAGCGCCGCCAAGGGGCCTTGAAGGGGCCGCGAAGGGCCGCGGAGGGGCCGCGAAGGGCCGAGAGGGGGCCGCGAAGGGCCGCGATTGGGCCGCGAATGGCCTTAAGAGGGGCTGCGAGGGGCCGCGAAGGGGTCGCGAAGGGCCGCGAAGGGGCTGGGAAGGGGCCGCGAAGGGGCCGCTAAAGGGGTCGCGAAGGGGCCGCTAAGGGGGCCGCGAAGGGGCCACTAAGGGGCCGTGAATGTGCAAGCCACTAAGGGGCCACGAAATTTTAGGGCATGACGCGAAGCGCGCTTCGGGCAGGCTAAAAAAAAGTTTTCGAAGGTGGGCCCTAGGAAGAAACGGTCCCGCTAGGGAACCCGCTCAATACCATGTGAAGAATGAGGAATGGTAGAACTAGGAAAATGTTGGATACAAATATCAAACCCTAGAAACCTGTACCCCTTAGTGTCTACCCCACTAGAGCCTACAAAGACTAAGTCATATATATCTGACATTATTCTCGTCAACAAGCTCTTTCTAGACGAGGACTGTGATCTAGCAGAGGAAACACTTCTGTTAAACACTAAATGTGTTATTATTGTGTAGGCTATAGTGGGTTAGCCTTTAGGGGGTACACAAAGTTAGGGTTTCCTACTTGTACTCCAACTTTCATAGTGCAATCACTTCTTGTTTGTAACATGGAATCAGAGCAGGTCCTCCGCTAGGACCGATTCCTAGGGCCCACCACTACTGCTACTTACTAGCGCCCTCGTGCGCCCTACTCTCGGAGCGCCCTCGAGCGCCTCCCACCCTAGCGCCCTCGTGCGCCTCGTTTTCACGGCCCCCTAAGGCCCTTAGTGACCCGCGCGCCGCCCCTTAGAGGCCCCATCGACCCCACGAGCCGCCCCTTAGAGGCCCCTTAGAGGCCCCGTCGGCCCCAGTTGCCCCGCGCGCCCACCCCCTAGTGGCCCCGTCGGCCACGTCGACCCCACGTACCGCCCCCCTAGCGGCCCCGCTGGCCCCGTCGACCCCGCGCGCCTACCCCCTAGTGGCCCCGTCGGCCCCGTCGACCCCACGTGCCGCCCCTTAACGGCCCCCCTGGCCCTGTGGACCCCGCGCGTCCCCCCCTATAGAGGCCCCAGCCGGCCCTGTCGACCCCACGAGCCGCCCCTTAGCGGCCCCGCTGGCCCCGTTGACTCCATGAGCCGCCTCGTAGCGGCCCAGCCGGCCCCGTCGACCCCACGAGCCGCCCTTTAGCGGCCCCGTCGGCCCCCTCTCTACCCGCGCGCCGCTCCTTAGCACCCCGCCGCGACACCCACGAGCCGCCCAGCCTGAACCGAGCCGCTCAGCCCGAACCGAGCCGTGCCGCTCGAACCCAGCCGAGCCGCCCTCCCCGAGCCGAGCCGCCCTACCTGAACCGAGTCGCGCCGCCCGTACTGGACCGAGCCGCCCTACCTGAGTCGCCTTGCCTACTGTTTTTAGGGTGCTACTACTGCTACTCTACTGCTGCTATGGCTAGCCCTCCTATGCTAGCTTTCGATACTGAGGGCCGCCCAAGGAAGTTCGATACCTGGCTAGATGACCTACACCTCTTCCTACAGCTCACTGCCAAGGAGGACATCTCACTGTACGATCACGCCCTAGGCCATGCTACTGCTCCTGCTGCTACTGCTGACAGCACTGTCCGCTCACAGTGGTAGACTCGTGACGCCCACGCTCGCTTCGCTATTCTCAACTCCCTGCCGATAGACGAGTGCGAGCACTTTGGCTAGCACAAGACTGCACAAGCACTGTACACCGCTGTCGTTGCCCGCTACTCCTCACCTGCCTCTGCCGCGCTAGGCCGTCTCTCACTCCCCTACCTGTTTCCCGACCTAGCCTCGTTCCACACAGTCGCTGACCTCATCACGCACCTCCGTACTAGTGAGGCCCGCTTCCGTGGCGCCATGCCCGATGAGTTTCTTGCCAAGAACCCTCCCCCGCTCTGGCTCACTCTCTACCACCTAGTCACCTGCCTCCCTGACACTCTGCGTGCTGTCAGGGATCACTTCCTAGCTCGCTGCCCCACTGAGCTCACCATTGCCCTCCTCGAGAAGGAACTGCTTGCAGCTGAGGCTAGCATAGTCGCAGTAGGTGCCTCTCGTGGCGACCCCCGCACCCCTTTCTTTGAGGGGTGTTCCCCTTCCCCCCTTCTTCCCTCTATAGCCTCTGCTTCTGCTGTCGACCTCCTTGGTTTTGAGAAGGTTGGGGCCGCGTCTGCCTCGGGCGGGCGTCGCAGCGGCAAGGGCAATGGGGGCAAGGGAGGCGGAGGTGACGGCGGGGGAGGCGGTGGTGGGGGTGGTGGTGGGACTGGTGGGGCTAGTGGCAGCCGTGGGGGTGGTGGCGGCAACGGCGGGGGCGGTGGCAGGGGCGGGGGCGGTGGTGGGGGCGGCGGTGGATGCGACAGCGGCAGGGGAGGAGGTGGTCGAGGCGGTGGTGGCGGCACTAGTGGTCGTGGAGGCACTGGCGGTGGCCAGAGCCTACAGCGCTCTCCGTTGCCCCAGGAGCTCCGTGAGTGGTACACTCGGCACGGGGGGGGTGATGGCCTTAGCTGCACGTACGCCATCCGCACTGGTGACCGCACTGGTCAGACGTGTGGAAGGGCGCACCTCACGCAACGCTGCTTCTCACACCTTGACGACGCTTGGCGTACTCAGTTCCCTGCCGCCACTGAGCTGCCCCGCTGGGCTGATCTGATGAAGCAAAACATTGATATCTTTGCTCTAGACTTTGATGCTATTCTCTCTGCCATGTATGTGATGTCTATTAGTGGAGAGGGTGCCCAGTACCTGTGTGTTCCGCCTGACCCGGGCATTCGACCCGGTGAGGCTACCGCTCTAGGTGCTAGAGTGTCTGCTACCCGAGGTGCTGGTGAGGCTGCTGCTCTAGGTGCTGGTGCGTCTGCGTCCCCTATTACTGAGTCGACTGAGGCACTGCACACCTTTAGACTAGACTCAGGTGCCTCCCGCTATTTCTTTCGTGACCGCACGGCTCTTGAGCAGCTTGCTCGGCCCGTTGCAGTCTCTCTCGCTGACCCCTCTGGGGGTCCAGTCCTTGCGACCTCCTCCACTGTCCTCCCCTGTCCGGCCGTCACGTCGGGCACACTGTCCGGTCTCTACCTCCCCTCGTTCTCTACGAACTTGGTGGCGGGTAGTGCGCTCCAGGGCAGGGGTGTTCACTAGTTCACCCCTGCCTACGAGCGCGTGACACACTGCACGTGTGCTCGGACGGGCCGTCACCTGGCGACCTTCACACGGCAGTCGGGGTCGGACCTGTACACACTGACTACAGAGTCCCCTCAGGTAGCTGCGTCTGCGTCTGCATCAGGTCAGCTGTCGACCCCCTGCTCGTGCCGCTCTCTGGCGCACGAGACAGTCCTCTGGCACCACCGCCTTGGTCACCCGTCCGTGCAGCGCCTTCGGGCGATGCACAAACGGTACCTTGTCTCTGGTCTTCCCAGGGTTCTCCCTCCCCTCCCACCCTCACCTGCTCCTCCCTGTCTTCCCCGAATTGAGGGGCGGCAGCGCGCCGCTCCTCACTCCTCCTCGTTTCCCCCGACGACTGCTCCCTTGCAGACGCTCCACATGGACGTGTGGGGCCCAGCCCGCGTCCGTGGTCAGGGTCAGGAGAGGTACTTCCTGATAGTTGTTGACGACTACTCGCGCTACACCACGGTCTTCCCCTTGCGCACCAAGGGTGAGGTCCCTGATGTTTTGATCCCTTGGATCCGCGCTTCTCGTCTCCAGCTCAGCGAGCGTTTCCACTCGGACTTTCCTGTCCTGCGCTTGCACTCTGACAAAGGTGGTGAGTTCTCCTTCGACCTCTTTGCAGCCTACTGTGCGGAGCACGACATCCGCCAGTCGTTCACGCTTCCGGCCTCTCCACAGCAGTATGGGGTTGCTGAGCGCCGAATTGGCTTGGTCATGGAGGTCGCTCGTACCTCCTTGATCCATGCGGCTGCCCCCCACTTTCTATGGCCGTTTGCAGTCCAATACGCTGCGCATCACCTCAACTTCTGGCCCCGTGTCTCCTTGCCGGAGACTTCCCTGACACTGCGTTGGATGGGAGAGGTTGGCGATGCGTCGCGTTTCCGGGTCCGGGGATCTCGGGCTTTTGTTCGCGATGCGTCAGCGGACAAGCTCTCCTCCCGTGGTGTTCCGTGTGTCTTCCTCGGCTTTGTTCGGGACGCGTCTGGTTGGCAGTTTTACCACACCGCCTCGCGCCGTGTCCTCGCCTCTTAGGATGTCACCTTTGACGAGTCGGTACCCTTCTACCCCCTCTTCCCCTACCGCACTGCCCCGCTCCCTCCCCCGCTTCTCTTCCTCGCGCCAGGTGCTGCTGCAGTAGACCCCCTCCCCCCTTAGGGTGCCGCTCCCTTAGGTGTGTCCCAGGTAGACCCGGTTGAGCCTGTTGAGGTAGCTTTCGACTCTCGTCCTCCTCGGGGTGCTGAGCCTGAGTGTGAGGAGCCTGGGGTTGCGGAGACTGGGGGTGCTGAGCCTGGGGGTGCAGAGTCTGGGGGTACTGAGCCTGGGGGTGCAGAGTCTGGCGGTGCTGAGTTTGAGAGTGCTACGCCTGGAGGATCTCTCTCCTCAGAGCAGCTGCGGGAGTGGTACTTACAGTGTTTCAGCCTCAGGAGAGGTGCCTCTGGAGCTAGGGGTACTGCTAAAGCTGGTGCTCGTGTTTCCTCGCCTAGGCGGGAGCTGCCCTCTCCCCAGCGTCTTCGTGAGTGGTATGCACGGCGCTGCAGTCTGAGGAGTGGCGCTACTAGTGTCGCGGACCCTGCTACTAGTGCTGCGGACCCTGGAGTTGGAGCTGCTGCTGGTGCTGCGGACCCAGACGTTGGAGTTGCTGCTGGTACTGCAGACCCAGGCGTTGGAGCTGCTGCTGGTGCTGAGGACCCGGGCGTTGGAACTGCTGCTGGTGCTGCAGACCCGGGCGTTGGAGCTGCTGTTGGTGCTGCAGACTCGGGCGTTGGAGCTGCTGCTGGTGCTGAGGACCCGGGCGTTGGAGCTGCTGCTGGTGCTGCAGACCCGGGCATTGGAGCTGCTGCTGGTGCTGCGGACCCGGGCGTTGGAGCTCCTGCTGGTGCTGCAGACCCGGGCATTGGAGCTGCTACTAGTGCTCCAGACCAGGGCGTTAGAGGTGCTGGGGGTGCTGCTGGAGTTGCTGGAGGTTCTAGTGCTGTCTCTGCTGCTGCAGGGGACACCTCACGGCCGCGGCCGTACTTTGCTCCACTCCTTGAACAGGTTCTTGGTCAGTCACCTCCGCCTTGCCCCCCTCCCTCTGTAGAGTGTCCACAGCCGGTCCAATCGCAGTCACAGCTACCGCCTGCCTCGCCACTTCCTCATCCTTCTCCCTACACTGGTCCTACAGGCGGTCTCACAGAGCGTCGTCAGCCTGAGTCTCGCCCTGTGTCGCCTGTGTCCCATCCTGAGTCGCTTGTTCGTACTACTTCCACCAGTCGCCGTACTCCGCGTGGGCGTCCGCCATCAGTCCCTGGCACGCACCGGATGTCACTGCGTCCCTCCACTACTCCACAGCGTGTCCCTCTGCTGTCTCCTCCTGAGTCCTCTCTTCCTGCTCTTGTTGACCCTGAGTCTGACTCTCTTCGTGCTCCCAGTCCTACTGTCACGCATCTCCTGGCCACTGCTGTCAATGACCCTTCCTTTGAGTCTGCTGCTGCGTCTGCCCTAGTTGCTGAGCTTGTCGAATTTGCTGCTCGCTGTCGTCTAGACTACGCTGCTAGTCTTGTCGCTGAGTCTGAATTTGTCTGTCCTCCGTCTGTCAGGGGTGAGTGTGCTCTTAGCACGAACGTCCTTGAGGACAGACAGGAGGATCTTGAGTGTCTTGCAGCCGCTGCGCCCCATCTCGTGTCCATGCTAGTTGCCCCTGAGGGAGACCCGGATGCACCAGACATCCCGACTCCTCGATCGTACGCTGAGGCGATCGAGGGTCCCTACTCCTCTCAGTGGCAGTCAGCCATGGACGTACAGATGGCTTCCTGGAAGTCCACAGGCACCTACGTGGACGAGGTTCCCCCACCTGGGGCGAACATCGTCAGTGGCATGTGGATTTTCAGGGTGAAGCGGCCGCCGGGTTCTCCGCCTGTCTTCAAGGCTCGTTACGTTGCTCGAGGCTTCAGTCAGCGAGAGGGAGTAGACTTCTTCCAGACCTTCTCCCCCACCCCGAAGATGACCACTCTTCGGGTACTACTGCATGTTGCTGCTCAGCGCGACTACGAGCTTCACTCTCTTGACTTCAACACAACTTTCTTGCAGGGCAGTCTGCACGAGGAGATCTGGCTGCGCCGCCCTCCTGGCTTCACTGGGTCGTTCCCTCCTAGTACCCTGTGGAGCCTCTGCCGGCCGGTCTACGGTCTCCGCCAGGTGCCACGTAAGTGGCACAACACACTGAGGACTACTCTTACGGCACTTGGGTTCTCTCCTTCTTCTGCTAACCCGTCGTTGTTTCTACGCACCGACACTTCACTACCACCGTTCTACATCCTCGTGTACGTCGACGACTTGGTCTTTGCCACAGCTGACACTGAGTCTCTCGCCCACGTGAAGTCGGAGCTGCAGAAGAGACATACGTGCACAGACCTGGGTAAACTGCGCTGCTAACTTTGCTTTCAGATCACCCGGGACAGAGCACGCCGCACCATTACCCTGACTCAGTCACACATGGTGCAGCAGGTCCTTCAGCGCTTCGGCTTCACTTGGTCCTCAGCACAGGCCACTCCTCTGGCTATAGGTCACTCGCTCTCAGCTCTGCCTTTGGATGAGTCCGTAGAGTTGAGTGGTCCTTACCCAGAGCTAGTTGGTTGCCTCATGTACCTGATGACTTGCACTCGTCCTCACCTAGCATACCCTCTTGGCCTTATGGCTTGCTACGTGGCTCCTGGTCGTCACCGAAAGGTGCACTGGGATGCTGCAAAGAGGGTATTGCGCTACTTGTGCAGTACATCAGGTATGGGGCTCGTGCTTGGAGGAGGGAGCTCAGTTGTTCTCACTGGGCACTCATACGCTGCTTGGGCTGACGACCAGGCTACTCAGCGGTCGTCACAGGGTTACACCTTCACCCTTGGCTCTGGTTCAGTTTCGTGGCGCTCTACTCGTTCGTCTTCGGTTCTTAGCTCCAATTGTGAGGCTGAGATCTACGCCACAGCCATGGCTGCACAGGAGTTACGCTGGCTCACCTACCTGTTGACCGACCTTGGAGAGTGTCCTAGTTCTCCTCCAGTGCTGTACGTCGACAACAAGGCTGCCATTGCCTTGTGTGAGGAGCACAGACTTGAGCACAGAACGAAGCACATCGCTCTCCGTTACTTCCTTGCTCGTGAGCTTCAGCAGCGTGGTCATCTTCGTTTGCGCTACGTGGCCTCTCATGCCAACACCGCTGATGTTTTCACCAAGGCACTTCAGCCTGGTGATCATCAGCGCTTCTGTACTTCGTTGGGGCTAGTGCCCACTTTATCTGACTTGTTGTAGGCTTTGCCTGTACTGTGATCTCTATATAAACTCCTGCCTGTTTGCTCTACTAGGTTGAGATCACCCTTGCTGTTTGTACTACTTATATATACTTCTGCATGTGAACTGGCCTTGTGGCCCTTTGCTTGTGCTCGGAGTGTGTGGTGACGTTGTGATCCACCCTGAGCTTGCTTGCCTTTCTTGACTGGTCTTGTGACCCCTTGTTCTCCCCCACTTTGCCTATGGGGGTGTGTCAAACACTATATGTGTTATTTCTGTGTAGGCTATAGTGGGTTAGCCTTTAGGGGGTACACAAAGTTAGGGTTTCCTACTTGTACTCCAACTTTCATAGTACAATCACTTCTTGTTCGTAACAATTTCTACCTCGACTAATTAATCTCGTCGATAAACGACTCGTCGCACATAGATAAAAGTCCCCGAAGTCGCTGATGACCACGAAACGAACACCGTCTTGTTCTGAAATGCATGGTCGACTTCGCCCAAGCGAGGGCGGGGCCTTTTCTCTTCGACACTCCCCTGACCAGCTCACGCTTGGGCACCCAGACACAAGGTCTACCCAGAACCCGGAGGGATAGAATACAAGGAGAAAATTCCTTCTACGTGCGCCGAACACATAGCACGTAGATCACCGCACCAGCCGTGCAGAAAGGGCACGGCACGTACTGCTGCACCTCATCATCCCCATCGCCCACGTCGGCCAGACGAACTTGGCTGATTGAGACGGAGCACCAGTTGAAAGCCGGAAAATGCAGCGCCTCTGTCAGAAAATCCGCTGGCTGCTCGGAGGTCGGGATGTACTGCAGAGCAATCTTCCCGCGCTTCACCATCTGCTGCAGCCAGGCGTAGCGTCGCTCCATGTGTTTGAGGTTGCCCTTGAGCCCTAAGCCCTTTGCGACAGTGATCGCCGACAGGTTGTCCACGTGCAGAACAGTCGGCTTCCTTGCGTCGAGCGGACGGAACTCTGCAAGGAGGAAACGCGGACGGCGAGCCTCTTTGCCAGCTTTGGTAGCCGCGACGTATTCTGATTCGGTCGAGGAAAGCGTTGCGCACTTAATGCGCTGGCTCGACCAGGAGACAACGGCTCCTCCGAAGACAAAAACGTAGCCGCCCGTGCTTGACTGATTCTGCTTGTCGCCAGCGTTGTCCGCCGCCGCACTCCAGAGCAGCGTCACGGGTTTCAGCGAGGTAGTGCAGACAACAATCAACCTCACGCTAGTGGTTGTCGCTCCGCACTGTTAGGCCGGATCCAAGCTTGTTGCAAGCAAAAGCAATGTTGGGCCTCGTCGTGGTGGCCGCGGACTGCAGCGAGCCGACCTTCTGCCGGTACTCTGCTTCCTCGCGCGTCTGAAACTCCTCGTCATCGAACACCAGCTCTGGGTAGGCGTCGATGGAGACCGGCTTCTTCAGCACTCGCCCGGTCTGCTCCTCGTTGATGAAACACTGACGCAGCTTGTCGACGTAGACTTGTTGATGAAGCCACAGCTTCCTCGCAGGACAGTCGCGCACAATTTCCAGCCCGAGATAGTTTTCGCCCGGGCTGATTTTGCGCAGCTCGAAGGCAACCTCCATCAGCTCCTTCAGCTCCTTTAGCATTGCAGTGCTGTTACTTGCAGCGAGCAGATCGTCAACATAGACGAGCACCCAGCACGCCACTCCGTCGTTGCCGACCTTGAAGTACAGCGCCTCATCGACCTGGCTCTTCTGCCAGTTAGTGCCAGTCAGCACCGCGTCGAGCGCCGAGTACCACAGCAGCAGACTCAGCTTCAAGCCGTACAAGCTCCTCAGCAGATTGCAGACTCGGCGAGTTCCATCATTGAAGTAGTCGAGCTGGTACATGTAGAGGAGACGATCCAACTTGCTCTGCAAAAACGCATTCTTCATGTCGAGCCTCATCAGAAGGAGGTCGAGCACCGCGACGATGCTTAGAAAGATCCGCAGAGTTATGTAGCTCCCCACCAGTGCGTACGTCTCGTCGTAATCTACGCCGTAAATCTGTGTGAAGCCTTTCACGACCAAGCGGGCCTTCTCGCGGGCGACCGTGTCATCGACGTGGTACTTCGTCGTGAGCACCCAGCGATACTTTATGGACGTACGAGCGACGTCCATGACCATGCCAATGCGGTGCTCAGCAATCCCATTTTGCTGTGGAGAGGCCGGAAGCGTGAAGGTCTGGAGGATGCCCTATGCACGACAGAAGGCTCCCAGACGGGCAGAGGAATACTCCCCGCCTCTGTCCGAGTGCAGACGCAGAACAGGAAAGTCCGAGCACACGTGCAGTGGGTCACTCGCTGACTCGCAGGAGTGAACTGGTCAACCCCCCTATCCTGTAGGTCCACTCCACTCACCAAGTTCGTAGAGAACGAGGGGAGGTAGAGACCTGACAGGGTGCCAGAGGGGGCTGCCGGGCACAGTAAGACAGTGGAGAAGCTAGCAAGGATAGGACCCCCAGAGGGGTCCGCCAGGGAGACCGCAACCGGCCGACGGAGCGGCGTAAGAGTGGTGTGGTCTCGAAAGAAGGAGCAGGACGCACCCGAGTCAAGGGTGAAGGTGTGTAAGGCCAGAGTCGACGTAGTACCTGAGAGCGCAGACTCACCAGCACCTTGGGCAGCAGATGCACTAGCACCTGGGGCAGCAGACGCACTGGCACCTGGGGCAGCAGACGCACCAGCACCTAGAGCAGCAGCCGCACCAATACCTAGAGCAGTGGCCTCAATGCCCGGGTCAGGCGGTACACACAGGTAACAGTCACCCTCAACACTAGTAGTCACAGAATACATGGCAGCAAGGATAGCATCATAGTCAAGATCAAAGACGGCAACCCCCGCCCTAGACAGATCTCCCCAGCGAAGGATCTCTGACGCCTCAGGGAACTGGCGACGCCACGCGTCCGTCAGGCGACCGCAGCAGCTGTGGGTGGAGTGCGGGCCTCGGCACTGCTCACCAGCTCGGTCGCCGGTACGGAGGACGTAAGTGCAGGGACCAAAACCCCCACCGCGCTGACGCGTAGTGTACCACTCACGAAGCTGCTGAGGGGACAGGGTCACACCACTCCGCTGCTGCTGGCGCGGACCACCACCTGAGCCACTCCTCTGCGCAGAGTCGCGACCCGCTCCACCACCGCCGTCGCCGCCTCCGCCGCCTCCTCCACCTCCGCCTCCTCCACCACCTCCGCCTCCTCCGCCACCTCCGCCTCCTTCGCCACCTCCTCCACCACCACCGCCTCCGCCGCCTCCACTGCTGCCGCCGCCGCTGCCACCCCCCGCACCACTCCCACCACCACCCCAACTCCCTCCACTGCCTCCATCACCACCTCCACCGCCCCCTCCAGCCCCTCTAGTGCCCTTGCCCCCCTTGCCCTTGCCGGTGCGGCGTCTCCCGCTCGGGGCAGACGCAGCGCCGACCGACTCGAAGCCAACGAGGTCGGCCGCAGCAGCATGGCGCTGCGCCAGGCGCCCTGTGAGTGGCACGACACACTGAGGACTGCACTTGCGGCTCTTGGGTTTGCTCCTTCTACAGCCAACCCGTCGCTGTTTCTGCGCACCGACACCTCTTTGCTGCCATTCTACATCCTCGTGTTTGTCGACGACCTGGTCTTTGCCACTGGTGACACTGCTGGACTCGCCCATGTGAAGTCCGAGCTGCAGAAGAAACATACCTGCACAGACCTGGGTGAACTGCGCAGCTACCTTGGCTTGCAGATCACCTGGGACAGAGCACAGCGCACCATTACCCTGACTCAGTCACACATGGTGCAGCAGGTCCTTCAGCGCTTCGGCTTCACGTACTCCTTGCCTCAGGCCACTCCTCTGTCTACTCGCCACTCGCTCTCAGCTCTGCCTTCGGATGAGTCCGTAGAGCCGAGTGGCCCGTACCCAAAGCTTGTTGGCTGCCTCATGTACCTGATGACCTGCACACGACCTGACCTTGCATACCCTCTTAGCATCTTGGCACGCTATGTTGCTCCTGGGAGACACCGACCAGAGCACATGGCTGCAGCGAAGAGGGTGTTGCGCTACGTGTGCAGTACGTCAGGCATGGGGCTAGTGCTTGGAGGGCGACGTCGAGTGGTCCTCACAGGTCACGTAGACGCTTCTTGGGCTGACGACCAGCCGACACAGCGGTCGTCACAGGGTTACACCTTCAGCCTTGGTTTCAGCTCTGTTTCGTGGCGGTCTACCCGCTCGTCTTCTGTTCTCACCTCCAGCTGTGAGGCTGAGATCTACGCAGGGGCCATGGCTGCACAGGAGCTACGCTGGCTCACCTACCTGCTGACTGACCTAGGAGAGCCGCCTCATTCTCCTCGAGTTCTGTACGTAGACAACAAGGCCATGCTGGCCTTGTGTCGGGAGCACAGACTGGAGCACAGAACGAAGCATATTGCTCTTCGCTACTTCCTGGCTTGTGAGCTGCAGCAGCGTGGTCAGCTCTGCCTCACCTACGTGGTCTCTGAGGCCAACACTGCTGATATCCTTACCAAGGCCCTTCTGCCTTGTGATGATCAGTGGTTCTGTGCTATGCTAGGTCTTGTGCCTACTTGGCCTCACTTGCTCACTTCTTGACCTTGTTTGTACTGTACTCTTTCTATACTTGCACTTGCTTGTTTACCTTTATATATATGATCTTGCATGTGAACTGGCGTTGTGGCCTTGCTCTTGTGCTCGGACTGTGTAGTGACGTTGTGATCCACCCTGAGCTTGCCTTGCTTTGCTTGATTGGTCTTGTGACCCCTTTTTCTCCCCCACTTTGCCTATGGGGGTGTGTGAGGCATATATGCTATAGTCTGTGTAGGCTGTAGTGGGGCAGTTCATATGGGGTACAACACTTTAGGGTTTACTACTTGTACTCCTCATTCTGCTCAATGCATTCATTCCTCGTTTCTTATCAAAGGCGCGACCAAGGAATTCCCCTCCGCGGTCCGAACGCAACTTCTTCACCGTCTTTGATGTCTGGCGCTCCACCTCCTTTAGCCATTTTTCGAAGATGACCAGCACGTTGCTTTTCTTCGCGATTTGCCGAATCCACACACAGTGAGTCTTCCGATCTTTCAGAAGAAGAAAGTAGAGGCTGCCATCGTTGGCGGCCACCCAAAATGGCCCGCAGAGATCGACGTGCACTACATCGAGTGTGTTCTCGGCTTCTGCACCTTTGTCGGGAAAGGTGTGCCTTGCCTACTTGCCGCCGACACAAGAGGCACGTGGAGATCAGCTGCGGTTGACTTCTTGATGTCCAAACCGGCGGCGATCTCATGTTTTGCCGAGCTCTTGATCGTGTCAACGCCGATGTGCGCAAGCCTTGCGTGCAACATGTCCGGGGTCAACTTCGTCGCAGACGCAATCGTCCGCAGAGCCACAACCTCCGTCAAAGTCGTCGTCGACTTCGTCGAGCAGGGGCGCAGGTCGGTGCAGAGTACTCTACCGGAGTAGCGTGCTCGACCAAGGACATCGCCGGCAGAAGACACCAGCAACATCTCTCCACTGTCATCCTGCAGCTTCACGCCGTTCTCCTTGAGCTGGCCCGCGGACAGCAGATTTGCGTGCACACCCGTAACGTAGAGTATGTCGGGGATGAGGATCTGCTTCCCGGCCTCCCCTTGCAGAGCAATGGCGCCTCTGCCTTCGACGCTCAGAAGTGCCCTGTTGAAGCCGCGGACGTGGCGTACATCTCCGCTCGGCTGCATGTCGACGAAGGCCTCCTTCATCCCCGACAAATGGTGGAAGCAGCCGCTGTCGAGTAGCACAATGGTCGGATTGGCCTGCACGGCAGAAACGACCGCCTTGAAGTCTCTTCTAGCCTCCAGTGCCAGCGAGATCGTCGGCTCCACCACGCTGACCATCGAGCACGAAGCCTCCTCGCCACGAGCATTGCCGCCAGAGGAGTCCACATCCTTTGTCGAAGACGTCTTCGATGGCTGCTTCTCCTTGCGCGGCTAGTTGTCTCGACAACGACGTCCACCATCAGACTTTCTGCGGTTGGCGTCCCGGTCGTCGTCAAAATCGTCTCGGTCGAGGCAATCATACCAGAGGTGGGCCGGAGCATCGCAGATGTTGCAACGACGACCTTCACGATGCGAGCCACTGCTGCCGCAATCTCCACCTTTCGCCGAATTCCCGCAGTCAGCGCCCTCCGTCGATTTCACGTTCGATGACTTCCAGCCACTGCCTCCAGCAGACTTCCCACACTGCCCCTATTGGTGTCCCTGCTTTGCTGGGGCGACATAGTTGGCCTACGGAAGCAATTTAGCAAGTCGCTTAGACTCCTGCATGAACTTGTCCTAGATGATGTGGTTCGAAAGTGAGTCCTCGTTCAGAGTCTCACGCGTGCCGGGAATTGTCAGCATCCAGCACATCAGATTGTAGCTCGAGGGGAGGCCACTGATGACATGAGTGACATAAGACGCCACCGAGTAGTCGACGCTGATCGGCCAGAACTCGCCGCGCTCGATTGCAGTACTCGGTTGCGGATTCCTGCTCCCCCACCCGAATGTTGGTCAACTTCTTCTCCAGCTGACTGATGTAGAGGTCGTCGGTCGCTTTGTAGGTGCGCATGATGTACTGCCATGCTTGGTAGCCAGCATCCTTCCGCTGTTTGCACGACTTCAATGCGACCTGCACCAGAGGCGAGCAACACCTCGAAATAACCATGAAGGTTAGTATATGAGCAGCGCGAAATTCCGTCCAAAGTTCAGAGTCATCTGCGTCTGTCGTCGCAACATTGCCGTCGACGAACCTTTTATCCGGCGATCTCTAGCTGCAGCTCAATAGATTCAATCCACGTGATCAAGTCGTGTCAACCTTCGAACGGCTTCGGCATAGCGATCTTGTCCGGCAAGAATTTAAAATATCCGTATGCCAGCGCGATGCCTCCGTCTCGACCAGCCGACCCATGAGTCGTCGAAATCGACCTGACTCCACTCCGCAAAGGAGATTGACGTCGACCATCGATGTTGCCGTTCGAGCTGCCTCCAGTCGCAGACGCAACATTTGCGTCTGCATTCCTCCAATGCTGCCGTCGGCGGGCCAAATCACTCTGCGAACCCTCGTGCTTCCACCGCCGACAACATTTCCGCCATCGCCTTCGTTGTGCACGAGTCGAGGAGAGGCTGACGCATTATTCGCTTTAGCACGGAGAGTGGGGTGCTCACGTGCCCACTGCGCACGAGTTCCAAGGAGCAGAATCTCCAAGTCCGCCTCGCCGTAACCGCCAGCCTCGTAGCGTGCCAAAACACCAGCCTCTTTTGTCTGCAGGGTATCTTCTACGCCTGCTTCGACGATGGGGTCGACCAAGGCGACCAAGACGGCTGCCGGCCTAACAACAACTTAGGTAATGAACGCAGAAGTCGGCTATCTGACGGTTCTAACGCGGGGCCGTCCACGCTCACCGCACCATGCGGAGAATACTATTCTACGGGAGAGCTTGACTAGCGTGGGACACACGGTCAAAGTTTTGACAGTGATTCTTAGAAGTGAACTTGGTTGCCTTGGTAAGATTCAAGCATAGTTCCACTAGCAAAAGTTGATAGAACAAGAATATGGTACAAGCAAGAAGAACCAAATAGCAAAGACAATGAACCCTGTAGAAACGTTCCTTGACAAGCACTTGAATCTGTCGAGTCAGCAACGTCAGGTGAAACGACAAGCACATGCACATTTCATATGAGTTGGTAGTTGCTCAGGTTTACAACGTTCTTAGTTGTGCACGTTTTTACTGTTAGTAAAAACGTGTTTCAGGTTCTGTAAGGAAAATTCTTTTTCCTTACTTCACGTCCCCGCTCAACGCGTACACCACTGTAGCACCACAGTCAGCACCGTTACCACTCGCAACTCTCGCATCGACAATCCACCCGCCACCTTCGCACGTCGCACCCCGACCTCACGGCTCGGCGGGTAACCCGCGCTCCAGGCCTCCACTTTGACACTTTTCCCAACCTCAGTCCCACGCCCGTCACGCGACAACCACAGTCCATTACCGTTACCACTGTAGTTTCGCTATATATTCTTTGCTCATGCCTTCGCTCATTGTACTCTTGCTTCGATAGTGCAATTCTCGCTTGCTCACTCAATTGCACTCGTAACACTTGGTATTTAGAGCCTACGATCTCCTCTCGAACCGCACCCACACCTTCGCTTCCTCACTATCTCAATTTTTGGGGGGGGTGAACGTCTCTCAGCGACACAGAATTGCCGCTCGTAGTGCTCTCTCGTACGCACGGCCACAACAGAGGCTCTCGCTGAGCTTGCCCGACACCCCCGCCATGGCCGAATTCACGCTCGCAACATTGATGCAGGAACAGCTCGACCGTCTGGTGTGCCAACTTGAAGATTCGGCGCTCGAAATTGCGACGCTCACGGCGGAACGTGACTCCACGCGTCAGCAATCCACGTTGAACACTCCAACACCACCACACGCACCGACAAATGCATCTGCACAATCGAACGAGCCGATCGTCATTTCGTCCGGCACACCAACACAACACGATAGCGTGGGACAGCGCTCTGGTGTAGCCAGCGATGGCGCCGCCCAGCCGATGCCTGGCATGGGAGGACACAGGGTCGCACCAAGCCCGCGGGAGCCTCGCGAAGCCCGTCGGCACGTGGAATTCGCGGCGACAATTGGCGAACAGGCCATTATGGCACCAATGCCACTCAAGCCGCAACGGCCACCCTGCTTTGACCCAAGCCAGCGTGGAGGTCCGACGGTTCAATCGTGGGTCTTCACGATAAACGTCTTCTTCGACGCGAATTACGTCGAGTCGGACGTAGCGAATATTCGGTATGCCGTTTCGCGGCTGAGGGGCCCCGCCATGGACTGATGGCGAGTCATCGTGACGTTGCCACGCACCTACGAGCCACCGTCGCAAGAGGAAGGGCCCACGCGCCCAAGGGCCCACCTAGAGTTCATTCTGCGAGACCACCCAGCACAGCACGTGGGATGCGTGGTGCGCAGGGCTTCCGGCGCGCTTCGAGGCAATCGCGGCTTCAATTTCGGCGCATCAGAGACTGCGTACTTGGCAACAACCCGAGTCGGCTCAAGATTACACGAGTGGTTTTCTCGCATTATGCGTGCAAGTCGGCTACATGCACGAAGCAGAGCGGGTGGACCGTTACGTCGGAGGGCTGAAGCCGGACATCTCGCACAAGATTATGCTACGCGGGCTCTCGAACTTCAACAAGATTCTCACGCTCGCCGAGAAAATCGACATTTTACGCCGTCCAAGATCGGGGTCCTACTACGAACATCGTCCTCGGGGACCGATCGAGCACGCCACCGTACATGCCGGTACGACGAATGCAGTTGCCGCGCCGTTTAAGGGGCGTTGCTTTGCTTGCAAAAGGCCGGGCCATCGCAAGAGTGAATGCCTTGAGGAGCTAAGGCGCCGCGGAGCAGAGCAGGGGAGGTGTTATAGTCACAGTAGGCTCCAATGTGCCTAAAACGAGAGATAGAGTGCATAGTCGGATTTCTGCACAGCGGCTTCAAACGTTCATAGCGATCTGCTCACAACTCCAAATGACTTCATTCAACTTGGATCTGGAGCGCCTTAACGTCGCCTACAATAGGCAATTTAAATCGCACGCTTTCATTAAGAAATGACGACAGAGCGTTGGTTTGAACGAACGGCACTATGGCAGCCACTATAGTCTTAGAACACAAGATAGGAAGAAGTTAGGAAGAGTTACGAGTTGGGAATGACTCCCAGCTCCTACAAACCCCAAGAGCCGAGGTGGCGGCTCGGCTGCTCGGCAGGTAGGCAACTCGGCTGCTGGGCTGCTCGGCGGCTCGGTCGCTGGGCGGCTGAGCGGTGACAGGGCCGCTAGGGGAGGGCGACGGGGCCGCAGGTGACGGCGACGGGGCCGTAGGTGGCGTCGAGGCCGCAGGTGGCGGCTGCGTGGCCGCAGGTGGCGGCGACGAGGCCGCAGGTGGTGGCGACGGGGCCGCTGGTGGCGGCAACGGGGCCGCACGTGGTGGAGACGGGGCCGCAAGGGGCCTAGACGGGGCTGCGGAGGGGCCGTAAGGGGCCTAGACGGGGCCGTAGCGAGGCCGAAAGGGGCTTGGACGGGGCCGCGGAGGGGCCGTAAGGGGCCTAGACGGGGCTGTAGCGGGGCCGCAAGGGGCCTAGATGAGGCTGTAGAGGGGTCGTAAGAGGCCTAGGCGGGGCCGTAGCGGGGTCGCAAGGGGCCTAGACGGGGCCGACGGGGCCGTAAGGGGCCTAGGCGGGGCCGACGGGGCCGTAAGGGGCCGGAAAGGGCGCCGCGAGGGGCCGAAAGGGGGCCGCGCGAGGGTCGTAATGGCGACGCGAGGGGCCTTAAGGGGCCGTAAGGGGCCGTAAGGGCGGCGCGAGGGGCCGTAGAGGGCGGCGCTAGGGGCCGTAAGGGCGGCCAAAGGGGCCGTGAGAGGGGCCACTAAGGGCGGCTCGAAGGTAGGGAGGGCACACAGAGCGCGACTCGAGCAGGAGTGAAGAGCGCTCCGGGCAGGAAAAAAAAAAGTATCGTGGTGGGCCCTAGGTAGCGTTCCCACTAGGGAACCTGCTCGATACCATGATGAGAAACGAGAATGAATGCATTGAGCAGGAAGGGGAGTACAAGTGGGAAACCCTAAAGTGTTGTACCCCATATGAACTGCCCCCCTACAGCCTACACAGACTATAGCATATATGCCTGATACCGTTCACTCGCACGGTGCAGCCACCCGTCATCTAGTCGATTCGCGGATTGTGTCGTCGCAGCCAATCACGCCCGAGTAAAATATCGGTTCCGTCGAGATTCGTTGGGAGCATTTCCTGTCTAAACGTGAAGTTACCCCCACATCGAGTCCGAACCCGGTCTACACGTTCCCGTATCGCTAGCGGCGTGCCATCTACCAGTCTTGCGTCGATTTCAGGTAAACATCTGTTTAGTGGCAGTCGTAGTTTCCGTGCTGTGGCAGTGTTGATGAGGCTGTGGCTCGCTCCCCCGTCTACGAAGATTTTTACTAAGTCCGTCCCAATTTTCCCACTAAGCAGTATGGGGCTGTCTACCGTAGTACCCTCCTTATTCGGCCGGGTGTGGTCGATTGCGTGAACCGGCACAATCACTCGGTGAGGGTCGGTTGGGTCGGGCGAGCGGCGTGACCTGTCAGTAGAGGGCCCGTCTGCTACTGACTCCCAGCGTTTCCCTGCTGCTTGGTCTGTTTCAGCTGCTCAGCTTCCCCCTTTCCCTTAGCGTTTTCCGGGCATTCGCTCTTGCGATGTCCCGGCCGATTGCACGCAAAGCAGCGCCCTTTGAATGGTGCGGCAGCGGCATTTGCGGCGACGGCACGTATCGTGGCGCCCTGGTTCATCCCACAAGGCCGATGTCCCCAATGGCTGCTTCCGTAGGACCCCGGTCTCGTTCGGCAATAGAAGTCAAGTTTCTCCGCCATAGCGAGAATTTCTTGAAAGTCGGTAACGCCGCGAAGCTGGATTTCATGAGCGATGTCCTGCTTCAGGCCGCCGATGTAGCGGGTGATGCGCTCGCTCTCGTGCATATATCCCACCTGCTCGCATAGCGCCAGAAATCCGCTCGTGTAGTCTTGGACGGAACCGAGTTGGCGCTAAGTGCGGAGCTTCTGTCGCGCCGCGATTGAAGCCGCGATTGGCTCAAAACGAGCACGCAGACCTGCGCAACACGCGTCCCACGTGCGATACTGGGGCACCTCCGCGAAATACGACAGCGCCCAGTGTCCGATTTGTCCTTCCCGCGTCGGTAGAGTCGTGTAGTCCACCGGCTTCGTGACGATGACGCGCCACCAGTCCATGGCGGGTCCTCGCAGCAACGACACGGCGTAACGAATCTTTGCCGTATCCTCCGAGACGTAGTTCGCGTCGAAGAAAACGTTCAACATGAAGAGCCACGCCTGAACAGTAGGACCACCCCGCTGACTAGGGTCAAAGCATGGCGGACGCTGCGGCTTTAGCGGCATCGGCGACGGAAGAGTTGATCCGCCGGCCGGCACTAAAATCGGGACTTGAGGCTGAGTCCTGGCCGCATCGTCGCGTCGGGGTGTGTCGTGCCGTGGTCGTCGTCTCCGTCATGGCGGACGATGCCATCACTTGCGGCGCTCACGGGTTGCCCCACACTTCCGTGCTGTGATGTTTGTGGTGCTGGCTGAATCGGAGTGCCAGATGCTTGGAATTGTGCTCGTGTGAGGTCGTTTTGCAGGGACGAGCGTTCTGTCGTCAGCGTCGCAATTTCCTCGGCGCTCTCGCGGATTTGTCGTAGCAGATCGTTCAAGTGCTCCTGTGTGAGAGTCGTGACGTCGATGTGTTCAGTCATTTCGAAGGGCGTTGGCTCGTCTTAGTCTAGGCGTAGTCGTGGCTGCACGCGTTTACGAGAGAACGCGAGGACAGCGGCTCCTTGGTGCTAAGGTACGTGAGTCCCTTCGAGTGAAAAATCAAAAGTTGATTTCCTGGGGTGCGGAAATGCGCGGTCCGAAAGAAAGGGGCTCTGAATACCAAGTGTTATGGGTGCAATGAATCGAAGTAGCGAGAATTGTACTAAGGTGTCAAACGAGTACAAAGATGTGAGCGAAGGCATGAGCGAACATTTATACGCGAAACATGCAAACGGTAACGCGGTGCGTGCGACCTAGTGCGTGCCTTTCCCACAGTCGGCTGACCTCATTACGCACCTCCGCACTAGTGACACCCGCTACCGCGCCGCGCTTCCTGCTGAGTTCTGCGCCAAGAACCCCCCCCCCCCATGTACATCACTCTCTATTATGTAGTCACCCGCCTCCCTGACTCCCTTCAAGTAGTCACGGACCACTTCCTCTCTGTCTGTCCCACCACTCTCACTGTTGACCTCCTAGAGAAGGCCCTCCTAGCAGCGGAGAAGAGCATAGTCGCTGTAGGAGCCTCTCGTGGTGACCCTCGCACCCCCATCTTTGAGGGGTGTTCCCCACACGGTGCGTGCGACCTAGCTAGGCTGACCTCATTACGCACTGTGCTATGCTTGCAGCGAGGCTCGGGCTAGTCCCGAAGCGTAGGCCGACACGGCCGGGCCAGCAGTGCAAGGTTTGGCAAAACAGTGCGCGCGAAGTTGGCGAAGTCCCATTAGCAGTAACGGGCAAACAACGGCTGTTGCTGTATGCGATGTAAGGAATGCCGAGAAAATTCTGTCGGAACATATAGCTTTTGCATATTGTGTAGGCTATAGTGGGGTAGCCCATAAGGGGTACAACCCAATTAGGGTTAGTACTTGTACCCAGTTCATTCATAGTTCATCCATTTCTCGTTCTAATTTCCTCATGGTATCGAGCAGGTTCCCCCGTGGGAACTGTGCCTAGGGCCCACCACATCGAGTTTTTTTTTCTTTTCCTGCCCGAAGCGCGCTCAGCCCGGGTCGCGCTCCGGGCTCTCACCTCGTCGAGCCGCCCTAGCGGCCCTAACGCCCTAGCGGCCCCATCGCCCTAGCGGCCCCGCCGCCCATCGATTCGGCCCCGCCGCCCTTTCTTGCGGCCCCGCCGCCCGTCTCAGCGGCCCCGCCGCCCTTCGCTGCGGCCCCGCCGCCTCTCTCGCTTCGGCCCTGCCGCCCTTCTCAGCGGCCCCGCCGCCCTTCGCTGCGCCTCTCCTGCCCCTGCTGCTGACGCTGACGCCACTGTTCGCTCCCAGTGGGCCACACACGATGCTGCTACACGTCTTGCTGTGCGTCGCCACCTGCCTACCACTGAGCGCGCGCATTTTAGTCAGTACAAGAGTGCTCAGACCTTGTACAACGCTGTAGTTGCGCGCTACTCTTCCCCTGCCACTGCTGCACTGAGCCGCCTCATGGTACCGTACCTCTTTCCTGACCTTGCTGCCTTTCCCACAGTCGCTGACCTCATTACGCACCTCCGCACTAGTGACACCCGCTACCGCGCCGCGCTTCCTGCTGAGTTCTGCGCCAAGAACCCCCCCCCCATGTACATCACTCTCTATTATGTAGTCACCCGCCTCCCTGACTCCCTTCGCGTAGTCACGGACCACTTCCTCTCTGTCTGTCCCACCACTCTCACTGTTGACCTCCTAGAGAAGGCCCTCCTAGCAGCGGAGAAGAGCATAGTCGCTGTAGGAGCCTCTCGTGGTGACCCTCGCACCCCCATCTTTGAGGGGTGTTCCCCTTCCCCCCTGTTGCCCTCTGTCGCCTCTGCTGCTGCGGCCGACCTCGTTGGTCTTGAGTCGGTCGGTGCGGCGTCTGCCCCTAGCGGGAGACGCCGCTCAGGCAAGGGCAATGGGGGCAAGGGCACGGGTGGAGCTAGCGGGGGTGGTGGAGGTGGCGGTAGAGGCGGCGGTGGGAGTGGGGGTGGCAGTGGGAGTGGTGGCGGGGGTGGAGGTGTCGGTGGCACCAGCGGAGGCGGAGGCGGCGACGGCGGCAGCAGTGGGAGCGGAGGCGGCGGTGGTGGCGGAGGTGGAGGCGGCGGTGGTGGAGGAGGTGGAGCTAGTCGGGGGGGTGCTTCGCAGCGGAGCGGCTCCGGTGGTGGTCAGCGCCAGCAGCAGCAGCAGCGTTCTCGGGACATCCCCCCTCCTGAGCAGCTCCGTGAGTGGTACACGCAGCGTCAGCGTGGTGGGGGTTTTGGTCCGTGCACCTACGTCCTTCGCTCCGGCGACCGCGCGGGTGAGAAGTGTGGGGGTGCCCACCCCACCCAGCGCTGCTTTGGCCGCCTGACAGACGCTTCGGGTCAGCAGTTCCCGGAGGCTAGTGAGATCCCCCGCTGGGGAGAGCTGTCTAGGGCAGGTGTCGCTATCTATGATCTTGACTTTGATGCTATCCTTGCTGCCATGTATGCTGTGACTATTAGTGATGAGGGTGACTGTTACCGGTGTTTCTCGCCCGGCCCGGGCATTGGTACTGCTGCGCTAGGTGCTAGTGAGGTGGCTGCTCTAGGTGCCAGTGCGTCTGCGCCCTCAGGTACTGGTGAGGCTGCGCTCTCAGGTACCACGTCGGCTTCGGCCTCCCTCACCTTCACACTTGACTCAGGGGCTTCTCGCTCCTTCTTTCGAGACCGCACCACACTCACGCCGCTTGGTCAGCCGGTTGCAATCTCCCTGGCAGACCCCTTTGGGGGTCCTATCCTCTCTCACTTCTCTACTGTCCTCCCGTGTCCGGCTGCCCCCTATGGCACCTTGTCTGGTGTTTACCTCCCCTCCTTCTCGACATACTTGGTGAGTAGTGCTGACCTGCAGGATGCGGGGGTTCACCAGTTTACTCCTGCGAGTCAGCGGGTGACCCACTGCTCGGACGCATGCACGGGCCGGCACCTGGCCACGTTTTTGCGTCAGCCGGGGTCGAGCCTCTACACCCTGACCACTGAGTCTCCTCCTGTCCATGCGTCTGGCCAGGTAGCTGCGTTGGGTCTGGTGTTTGCTGCAGCGTCCAGGTCTGGTCCTGAGTCTGCCCCCTGCTCGTGTCGCCTCTTGTCTCACGAGACTCTCCTGTGGCACCACCGTCTTGGTCACCCCTCCCTGCCTCGTCTCCGAGGCATGGCTTCCCGTGTCCTTGTCTCTGGTCTTCCCCGGTCCCTCCCTCCCCTTCCTCCAGGGCCTGGTCCTTCCTGTGTCCCCTGTGTCGAGGGGCGGCTCCGGGCTGCCCCTCACTCCTCTCAGTTTCCCCCGACAGAGGCCCCGCTGCAGACGCTTCACATGGACGTGTGGGGCCCGGCCCGCGTCCGTGGACAGGGTCACGAGCGCTACTTCCTGCTGGTGGTTGACGACTACTTGCGTTAAACCACAGTTTTCCCCTTGTGCAGCAAGGGTGATGTCACTGAGGTGTTGATCGACTGGATCCGTGCAGCTCGTCTCCAGCTCAGGAGGAGCTTCGGCTCAGACTTTCCTGTTCTGCGTCTGCACTCTGACCGAGGCGGAGAGTTCTCCTCTGGCCTTCTGCGAGCCTACTGTCGTGCACGAGGCATCCGCCAGACCTTTACGCTTTCGGACTCTACACAGCAAAATGGGATTGCTAAGCGCCGCATTGGCATGGTCATGGACGTCGCCCGTACGTCCATGATGCATGCGGTTGACCCCTCTGGGGGTCCTGTCCTCTCTCACTTCTCCACTGTCCTCCCGTGTCCGGCTGCCCCCTCTGGCACCTTGTCTGGTCTTTACCTCCCCTCGTTCTCTACGAACTTGGTGAGTGGTGCTGACCTACAGAATGCAAGGGTTCACCAGTTTACTCCTGCGAGTCAGCGGGTGACCTACTGCTCGGACGCTCGCACAGGCCGGCACCTGGCCACGTTTACGCGTCGGCCAGGGTCAAGCCTCTACACCCTGACCACTGAGTCTCCTCCTGTCCCTGCGTCTGGCCAGGTAGCTGCGTCGGGTCAGGTGTTTGCTGCAGCGTCCAGGTCTGGTCCTGAGTCTGCCCCCTGCTCGTGTCGCCTCCTGTCTCACGAGACTCTCCTATGGCACCACCGCCTTGGTCACCCCTCCTTGCCTGGTCTCCGAGGCATGGCTTCCCGTGTCCTTGTCTCTGGGCTTCCCCGGTCCCTCCCTCCCCTTCCTCTTGGACCTGGTCCTTTCTGCGTCCCCTGTGTCGAGGGGCGGCTCCGAGCTGCCCCTCACTCCTCTCAGTTTCCCCCGACAGAGGCCCCGCTGCAGACGCTTCACATGGACGTGTGGGGCCCGGCCCGCGTCCGTGGACAGGGTCACGAGCGCTACTTCCTGCTGGTGGTTGACGACTACTCGCGTTACACCACAGTCTTCCCCTTGCACAGCAAGGGTGATGTCACTGAGGTGTTGATCAACTGGATCCGCGCAGCTCGTCTCCAGCTCAGGAGGAGCTTCGGCTCGGACTTTCCTGTTCTGCGTCTGCACTCTGACCGAGGCGGAGAGTTCTCCTCTGGCCTTCTGCGAGCCTACTGTCGTGCACGAGGCATCCGCCAGACCTTTACGCTTCCGGAATCTCCACAGCAAAATGTGATTGCTGAGCGCCGCATTGGCATGGTTATGGACGTCGCTCGTACGTCCATGATGCATGCGGCTGCCCCCCATTTTCTGTGGCGGTTTGCGGTTCGGTACGCGGCGCATCAGATCAACCTTCACCCCAGGGTCTCCATGCCGGAGACCTCCCCAACCTTGCTGTGGACGGGGAAGGTCGGCGATGCGTCTGCGTTCCGTGTCTGGGGATCTCGGGCGTTTGTCCGAGACTTGTCTGCGGACAAGCTGTCCCCTCGTGCTGCTCCCTATGTCTTCCTTGGCTTCCCCCCTGACGCCCCTGGGTGGCAGTTCTACCACCCCACCTCTCGTCGTGTTCTGTCCTCCCAGGACGTCACGTTCGACCAGTCAGTCCCCTACTACGGCCTCTTCCCCTACCGCACTCCCTCCCTCCCCCCGCCACCGCACATCCTTGTGCCAGGTCCCCCCCTAGTAGACCCCCTCCCCCCTCAGGGTCCTGCCCCTTCAGGTGTGTCCCAGGTAGACGCAGTCGAGCCGGTCGAGGTTGCTGGTGACTCTGGTACTGCTGCGGGTGCTGAGCCTGGGGGTGCTGACTCTGGGGGTGCTGCGCGAGGGGTTGCTGAGCCTAGGGGTGCTGAGACTGAAGGTGCTGAGCCTGGGGGTGCCTAGACTTGGGGTGCTGAGCCTGGGGGTGCTACGCTTGGGGGTAACGAGCCAGGGGGTGCTACGTCAGGAGCTGCTGAGCCTCGGGGTGCTGCGTCTGGAGCTAGTGAGCCTGGAGGTGCGGAGCCAGCGGCCGCTGGACCTGCTCGTGTGGCG
This sequence comes from Closterium sp. NIES-65, assembly GCA_948144175.1. NCBI lineage: Eukaryota > Viridiplantae > Streptophyta > Zygnematophyceae > Desmidiales > Closteriaceae > Closterium > Closterium sp. NIES-65. Next base: position 3,874,832 of record CANXME010000843.1, read on the forward strand.
TCTGGCGGTGCTGGGCCTGGAGGTTCTCCGGGTGCTTCGTCTCGGCGGGAGCCACTCTCTCCACAGGAGCTGCACGAGTGGTTTGCCCGGCGCTGGAGGCGTACTGCTGGAGCTGGAGCTTCTTCGGCCGCTGAGGGTGCTGGTCCCGCCGGTTCCGGAGGTGATCGTCTTGGGAGTGCTGGAGCTGCTGGGCCTGCGGGTACGCCTGGAGCTGGAGCTGTTGAGGGTGTTGGCGCTGAGGCTACTGCTGTCAGTCCTGGCGGCAGTCCTGCTGCGGGTGCTGCTGGTACTACTGGGGGTACTGCAGCTGGAGGTGCTGTTAGCGCTGGTGCTGCCGCTGAGGGTGCTGGTGCTGTCCCTGCTGTGTCTGGAGCCGCCGCGCGGCCTCGGCCGTACTTCGTTCCGCTCCTTCAGCAGGTTCTTGGTCCTTCTCCTCCTGTAGAGTGTCCACCGCCTGTCCAGTCACAGTCACAGTTACCGCCGGCGTCCCCACTGCCTGCTCCCTCACCCTACACTGGTCCTATTGGAAGTCTTGCTGAGCGTCGTGAGCCTGCGTCTCGTCCTGCGTCGCCTGTTTGTGCTGCTCGCGCTGGTGGTCGCGGTTCGCGTCAACGTCCTCCCCCTGTCCCTGGCACGCACCGGATGTCTCTGCGTTCGTCCACTGCTCCTCTGCGTGTCCCTTTGCATTCTCCTCCTGAGTCCTCTCTTCCTGCGCTTGTAGACCCGGAGTCGGACTCTCTTCGTGCTGCCAATCCTACTGTCACGCGTCTCCTTGCTACTGTTGTCACTGACCCCTCTTTTGAGTCCACTGTTGCGTCTGCTCTTGTTGCTGAGCTCGTCGACTTTGCTGCTCGCTGTCGTCTACACTACGCTGCTAGTCTTGTTGCTGAGTCTGCGTCTGTCTATCCTCCGTCCGTCGGGGGTGAGTGTGCTCTTGGCACGGACGTCCTTGAGGACAGGCACGAGGAGTTCCAGTGTCTGGCTGCTGCTTCACCTCATCTCGCGTCCGTAGTGCTTACCCCTGAGGGAGACCGGGATGCACTTGACATCCCAACTCCGCGCTCTTACGCGGAGGCCGTAGAGGGTCCCTACTCCTCTCAGTGGCAGGCAGCTATGGATGCAGAGATGGCTTCCTGGAAGTCCACAGGCACCTAGGTTGACGCAGTTCCCCCTCCTGGGGCGAACATCGTCAGTGGCATGTGGATCTTCAGGGTGAAGCGGCCGCCACGTTCTCCACCTGTCTTCAAGCCACGGTACGTGGCTCGTGGCTTCAGTCAGCGGCAAGGAGTTGACTACTTTCAGACCTTCTCTCCCACCCCGAAGATAACCACTCTTCGGGTGCTGCTACACATAGCCGCTCAGCGTGACTACGAGCTTCACTCCCTTGACTTCAGCACTGCTTTCTTGCAGGGCAGCCTGCACGAGGAGATCTGGCTGCGCCGTCCACCTGGCTTCACTGGGACTTTCCCTCCTAGCACCCAGTGGAGCCTCCGACGGCCAGTCTACGGTCTCCGCCAGGCACCGCGTGAGTGGCACGACACACTGAGGACTACGCTTGCAGCTCTTGGGTTTGCTCCCTCTACTGCTGACCCGTCGCTGTTTCTGCGCACCGACACCTCTCTGCCGCCGTTCTACATCCTCGTGTACGTCGACGACTTGGTCTTTGCCACTGCTGACACTGCTGGACTCGCCCACGTGAAGTCGGAGCTGCAGAAGAGACACACGTGCACAGACCTGGGTGAACTGCGTAGCTACCTTGGCTTGCAGATCACCCGGGACAGAGCACGCCGCACCATTACCTTGACTCAGTCACACATGGTGCAGCAGGTCCTTCAGCGCTTCAGCTTCACGTACTCCTCGCCTCAGGCCACTCCTCTGTCTACTCACCACTCGCTCTCAGCTTTGCCTTCGGATGAGTCCGAAGAGTCGAGTGGCCCGTACCCAGAGCTTGTTGGCTGCCTCATATACTTGATGACCTGCACACGACCTGACCTGGCATACCCTCTTAGCATTCTTGCACGCTATGTTGCTCCTGGGAGACACAGACCAGAGCACATGGCTGCAGCGAAGAGGGTGTTGCGCTACTTGTGCAGTACGTCGGGCATGGGGCTAGTGCTTGGAGGGCGGAGTCTAGTGGTCCTCACTGGGCACGCGGACGCTTCTTGGGCTGACGACCAGGCGACACAGCGGTCCTCACAGGGTTTTACCTTTCACCCTTGGTTCCGGCTCTATTTCGTGGCGGGCTACTCGCTCGTCTTCTGTTCTCGGCTCCAGTTGTGAGGCTGAGATCTACGCCGGGGCCATGGCTGCACAGGAGCTTCGCTGGCTCACCTACCTGCTGATCGACCTTGGAGAGCTGCCTCTTTATCCTCCAGTCCTATACGTAGACAACAAGGCCATGCTGGCCTTGTGTCGAGAGCAGAGACTGGAGCACAGAACAAAGCACATTGCTCTTCGCTACTTCCTTGCTCGTGAGCTACAGCAGCGTGGTCAGTTGCGGCTTGCGTACGTGGCCTCTGAGGCCAACACTGCTGATGTTTTCACCAAGGCACTTCCGCCTTGTGATCATCAGCGCTTCTGCACTCAGCTGGGTCTTGTCCCGTTCTTGCCTCACTTGCTCACCTCTTGACCTTGCTTGTACTCTTTTATTTATATACATATATATATATACCTGCTCTTGCTTGTCTAGCCTTGTATATATATGTCTACTCCTGCATGTGAACTGGCCTTGTGGCCATGACCTTGTGCTCGGACTGTGTGGTGACTTTGTGATCCACCCTGAGCTTGCTTTGCTTGACTGGTCTTGTGACCCCTTGTTCTTCCCCACTTTGCCTATGGGGGTGTGTCAGAACATATAGCTTTTGCATATTGTGTAGGCTATTGTGGGGTAGCCCATAAGGGGTGCAACCCAATTAGGGTTAGTACTTGCACCCAGTTCATTCATAGTTCATCCATTTCTCGTTCTAATTTCCTAAAATTCCTTACAACAGACGATAACGCATAAATTATTACAAAAACATAAGACAACGTTGAAGATTTTTTCAAAGCCAATGCTAAACGCATCAGTGCTGCAACTGAGATTGATATGGTACAGAAGAGGCTAGCAAAGCTGCCCCATCGATGATCACAATCCGAGTTGCATTCAGAAAGCACATAGCACCACACTCTGAAGCACACACAACACACGTATGCACATGTACGCTGTGAGAGTACGACGGCTTATGCCAGCTATGCTTGCTTGCCTTTACTTTATCATGCTATTTCTAGCATCGGATAATCAGATGCATGCATGAATTGCTTGATTTCCTAGGCTAGGTGCTTTCCTATATTTTATTATAGCTATAGCACCGAGCTAGGTTACATGCATCGAATTCTGGCCTTTTTGGTTGCCACCGAATTGCCTTCTACCGAATTCGGTAAGGGTCTGTTCGGGACGCTATGCGGCCCGCGGAACCTTCGCATAACACCTGGTTACGGGGCCTTGTGTCGAGCCTATATATAGCCTCGTGTTGTACGCAGGTGATCATTCAATTCGACTCAAATCTCATTCTCTTTTCTGAGCTCGATCCTAGATCCTCACACTTGGTAATCAGAGCGCGTTTACACGCGAAGTTCTTTCGACCGCTAAAAACCAGTCTTAAAAAAACCGCGGGGGCGACGCAGTCAAACATCGATTTCGGGTACGTAAAACCGGTTCCGTGTTTTTCTCCTTCCCCCGATTCGGTTTTTTCGGACGCGTTGATGTCATGCATGGAAAGCCAAGGCGACAACTACCGACTACGAGCGACATCGCGAGCGTCCGCACCGACATGGAGCAGACGCAGGCGACGCTTCGTCGACTCAAGGCTTTTCTGACAAGCCAACCAAGGTTCGCCACCGCAGCAGCAGCGACCGCAGCGACTGCAGCACCGACAACTCCAGCAGCAGTGGCGACACCGACATTTCACGGACCAATGGCACCACTGTCGCCGAACCTCGAAGCAGCACGACCGAGGCTCCCAGAGGCGTTCGATCCAAGCGCGAAGGGATCCGACGTCCGACGATTCGTGGCCACCCTCGAAATTTACTTCGAGGCCATTGGCTGTTCGACCCCGCAACACGACGCAACAAGAATTGGGCTCGCAGCGACACTGTTACGTGGACCGGCTCTCGAATGGATTTACTCCACCGACGTAGCCCGCGGAGAGAAAACGTGGCAGCAGTTTCGGGCAGATTTAATCGAGCGTTTCGAACCAATTAGTACAACCTACATGGTGCGGCAGCAGATACCCTGACACAAGCAATACAGTAGTGTAACACAGTACACGCAGCAGATGGAGTTATTGTTCAACCGCATCACCGACCTGACTGAAGGCGAAAAAATCCAGGCGTACAACGAAGGGTTAAAAATGGAGATTCGACGGCAGGTTTTGCAACGAATTACAACAGCTACAGAGACATCGTGCGTGGTGCCGAGCGATACAACCCGAAACAGGACGCTTCACGCCGAACCGTAGATTCGGCACGGAGCGATCGGCACCCCCCACGCTCGTCGAACGGATGGATATCGACAAATACGATGCGAAGCAGCAGCCAACAAAATGTGAATTTTGTGGCGCAGCAGGACATCAGTTTTTGTCGTGCTACAAAATGAAGAAAGCACGTGTAGCACTCCGGGACGGAAACAGTGGAGCACCCACGAAGTAAAAAAACGGGAATCGCCAGTAGCCGCGGATCGACCTGGCGATCGCGTAAAGATCCGAAAAGCAGGGAAAGGCGACGACGTGGCAACTTCGAAGCGGGTGAAAAAAGGAGAAAATGATGGCGCAAATCTAAAACGTCACGACCGGCCGGCATCAGGGGAAATCGCTGGGGCGAATGGAGGCTCCGCGAAAAAAGACCCTGCACCGACCGGGAAACTCCAGCCGAACACCCACGAAAGTAAGAATTCGTTAAAAGTATCCTATAAAGATGCTCTAACGAAGAATATTGCTTCTCGTGGTTTTCAAGCCTTTAAAAAATTCAGGGGAGGTTTAGAGGCCAAGAAAAAGCCTTTAGAAATTATTCAGGTACCTGAAAAGTTGGGCAAAGTACTACGGAGCGTAGAAAAGGGTCGTGCGTTTCGTGGAGTTAATGTTCTCTCCCCGCATCAGAGTGTTAAGGCTCCCCGTTGCCCACAGGTGAAGCCTACACAGCTGCCAAGGCTTAGAGGAGACATCCAGGCTCAAGAGAAATTATACAAGCCTCAGAAAAATCCTCCTACCCCCCAGGTGAAGTTGGAAAGCGCTGAGTCAGGTATAGGAAAAAGGGAAGGTACTAAGTTTGATGTACCCTATGATCCTATTAACGAGACCCTCTTTGGCTACTCAGCGCAGCAGAAACCACTACTCCTCGAGGTGTTATGCAATGGGCGACGCCTTGAGGCACTGGTGGACAGCGGTGCATCTCACTCGGTGTGTGACCGCGGAGCATTAGAGAAAATTGGAGAGAAGGCGGAAGAGACCAAGTTTTCAGCAACCATGGTGGATGGTACGAAGCTTCCTATCCACGGCGAAGCATCACTGCAGCTGCATATAGGTGCGTTGAGGTGTAAGCCGAAGCTACCAGTCACCAACATCAAAGGATTAGATTTTATCTTGGGGCAAGATTTTCTGAAGCGGTTCAACCCCGAGATCGATTGGGTCAACAGCAAGGTGTGCATCTACAACAACGGAAAGCGGATAGCACTGCAAAGCTGGACGGATACAGGGGACGTACCTGAAACGACACTCGCACGGTTCGAACAGACGGTGAACGAGAGTAACACGGGTTACCTAGCACTGGTCATGACAGCAGCAGAGGAGGAGAAGACGAGTTCCGAGCTCCCTGCAGTAGTAAAGGAGGTCTTGGAGCAGTACAAGGATATAATGCCCAACGACCTACCTGCAGGCGTACCTCCAGCACGCACCCACGAGCACGAGATCGTGGAGGAACCAGGTGCGAAACCCGTCTCACGTGCACCATACCGACTGAGTCCGACCAAGCTAACAGACATGAAGAAACAGATAGAGTATCTACTGGACAGACAACTGATCCGCCCATCCACCTCTCCCTACGGTGCCCCAGTTCTCTTCACTCCAAAACCAGATACCACGGATCTGCATCGACTACCGCGCACTGAACAAACAGACACTTAAAAACAAATACCCCATTCCGCACATCGACGACTTACTGGACTACCTGCGTGGTGCAACAGTCTTTTCGAAGCTGGACCTATGATTGGGTTACTGGCAAATCAAGATGGCGGACAACTTGATCCACAAGTCGGCGTTCCGTACTAGATACGACTCCTACGAATACTTGGTGATGCCGTTCGGACTCTGCAACGCACCAGCAACGTTTCAAGCGGAGATGAATCACATCTTACGACCCCTGCTGAACGAGTGCGTGGTGGTGTACCTGTATGACATTCTCATCTCTTCCAAGAACATGAAGGACTACGTGGAGCATCTACGGAAGGTGTTCGAGATCCTGCGGAAAAACAAGTTCTACATATAGCTGTCGAAGAGCGACTTCGCTCTGAAGAAGGTGCAGTTTCTCGGGCACATGGTGAGTGCCGAGGGCGTACACGTGGACCCGCGGAAAATCAAAGCCGTCAAGAAGTGGAAAGTACCGGAGAACGTGAAAGAGTTGCAGCAGTTCCTAGGCTTCGCTAACTACTACAACAGGTTCATGCCGCAGTACGCTAAGATAGCAGCGCCACTAACGGACCTACTGAAAAAGGATACGCCCTACAAATGGGATACCCCTCATCAGCAAGCCATGGAGCAGCTACAGACAACACTAACTACAGCGCCAGTACTCATCTTACCGGATCCAGAAAAGGACTACGTGGTGGAAGCAGATGCGAGTGACCAGGCAGTCGGAGCAGTACTGATGCAAGATCACGGACACGGTTTGCAGCCCATCGCATACCTCAGTAAGAAACTACACGGAGCAGGACTAAACTACCCCATTCACAACAAGGAAGCCTTAGCGATAGTTATAGCCTTCAAGGCGTGGAGGTGTTACCTAGAGGGAGCCAAGACTACAGTCTAAACTGACCACTGCAGTCTCAAATACCTGAAGTCGCAGCCGACGCTCTCACGATGACAGGTGCGGTGGGTGGACTTCCTGGAAACTCACTTCCACTACGATATCATCTACAAGCATGGGCTACACAACAAAGCAGACGCATTGAGCCGCCCCGGACATGTAGCAGGCATCTAGCTCGACGGGATGAACCCTTTGCTCAAGGGTCTATTCCAACATGGGTACTCCATGGACGTAGAGATCGCTACAGCACAGACAAAGAAGCAGCTACAGTGGGAGAAAGACCTAGCGGTAAGGAAGGGTTCAGGAAAGATTTGGGTACCGAACTACGCCCCGCTACGGCAGATCCTATTGGAGGAGTTTCACGACGTACCTTACGCGGGACATTTCGGGAGCAACAAGACGTTAGCAGGGATAGCGAAGTATTACTACTGGCCCAGGATGGCAGCAGACGTGCAGCAGTTCGTCACCTCTGGCGACACGTGCTAGCGGATGAAGAGTAGCAAGCAGAAAAAAGCAGGGTTACTTCAGCCTCTACCCGTACCGGAGCAGCCATGGCAGGTCGTTAGCCTCGACTTTATCACAGGACTTCCTTCGACCTCACGGGGGCACGATTCCATCCTCGTAGTCATCGATAAGTTCTCCAAAATGGGTCACTTGATACCGACCAACGCCACAGCTACAGCTGAGGCAACTGCTCGTCTCTTCTTCGACCGCATCATCACCATCCACGGCATCCCCGCTACACTCATCTCAGACAGAGACCCAAAATTCACGAGTAAGTTCTCGAAGGAGCTCATGGGACTGTTGGGGACAAAGCTTGCAATGTCTTGAGCATACCACCCCCAGACTGACGGACAGACAGAGCGACTCAATCAGGTGGTTGAACGGTTACTGCGCACAGCTTGCAAGGACGACGTCAGCCACTGGGACACACAGTTACCGACCTTAGAGTTCGCTTACAACAACGCATCACATGCGGCCACAAGGAAAACTCCTTTCTTCCTGTGTTACGGACAGGAACCACTCACACCACAGTAGCCAACCACACCGGCACATATCCAAGCCGCACACGACTTCGTCACCACCATGCAGCAGCTATGGGAGAAGACTCAGCGACGACTCATCACGATACAGACCTCCCGGAAGCAGTATGCCGATCGTCAGCGATGTGATCACTCAGTAGCAGTCTGAGATCAGGTGCTTCTTGACACACGCAACTTGAACCTGTCTCACCTCCCATCAAAACTCTGGCCTCGCTTCTGTGGTCCTTTTCTCGTTGAGGCACAGGTGACACCAGTTACATTCCGCTTGCGCTTACCTACTACTTGGAAGCTTCACAATGCTTTCCATGTGCAGCTACTGAAACCCTACAAGGACCCCAACCAACAGTTCCAGGGACGGCAGCTACCGCCACCTCCACCTGTTCTTGTGCGAGATGAACCCGAGTACGAGATCGAGCACGTTCTCTCTCATCGGCGCCGCGGCGGCAAGACCCTCGAGTTCCTGATACGCTAGAAGGGATACGGCCCCACTGAGGACAATTGGGTTGCAGAAGCTGATATGGGCAACGCACGCCGTGCTCTCAAGGACTATCTTGTCAAGCAGGGTGTATCTCACGCCACCCAGCTTTGAGGGGGGGACGTGTGAGAGTGCGACGGCTTATGCCAGCTATGCTTGCTTGCCTTTACTTTATCATGCTATTTCTAGCATAGGATAATCATATGCATGCATGAATTGCTTGATTTCCTAGGCTAGGTGCTTTCCTATATTTTATTATAATTATAGCACCGAGCTAGGTTACATGCACCGGATTCTGGCCTTTTCGGTTGCCACCGAATTGCCTTCTACCGAATTTGGTGAGGGTCTGTTCGGGACACTACACGACCCGCGGAACCTTCGCGTAACACCTGGTTACGGGGCCTTGTGTCGAGCCTATATATAGCCTCGTGTTGTAGGCAGGTGATCATTCAATTCGACTCAAATCTCTTTCTCTTTTCTGAGCTCGATCCTAGATCCTCACATACGCACTCACACACATACAGGCTCACACATATACAGAGACACACAGTGCAAAAACATACAGCTACCGGAATAAGCATGCAAGCATAATGAATGAATTTCAGCCTTGTATAAATTATCACTATCCTGTCTCCCGTTCCCCTCCCTCCCTCCCTCCCTCCCTCCCTCATTTCCCTCATCTCCCTTCTCCCCATCCCTTTTCTCCGCAAGAAACAAAGGCTGCAGCTTGAACTCCCTGCACAGCTTGAACTCCCTGCACAGAAAAATCAGTGAATGCAACTCACTCCCTGCACAAACAAGAACAAAATAAGAGAACACAACTTGCATTAATTGCACAAGAAAACAAAATCAGAGAATGCAGCTTCCTTGATCCACTAAAAAACAAAGTAAGCGCAACAGAAATTCACGCGCAAACTCCCACGTTCTCTCACGCGCTCCCTCATGCGCAAACTCGCGCGCTCTATCGCGCCCCCTCTCCCACGCGCTCTTTTGCACACACTCTTGCGCGCTCTCTCTAGCGCACTCTCACGCGCTCTCTCGTGCACTCTCTCGCGCACTCTCTCACACACCCTTATGCGCTCCCTCATGTGTTAAGACTAAGTCATAGGGAATGATTGATTAGGTCAAGATTGGGGTACAAGACTAGAGTGTCGAGATAGTTTTTGTACCCTCTAAGGCTAACCCCAATATAGCCTAGATAATAACAAGCATATCTTTTGACACACCCCCATAGGCAAAATGGGGGATAGCCAGAGCAAGCAATGGTCACAAGACCAGTCAAGAGAAGAAACAAAACACAGCTCAGGGTGGATCACAACGTCACCACACACACTGAGCACAAGCAAACGGCCACAAGGCCAGTCCACATGCAGAGGTGTATAAGCAACAAGAACAGTACAGTGATCTCTACCTAGCAAGAGCAAACATGCAGGTATAGATTTATAGATCACAGCACAAACAAAGCCTACAGCAAGTGAGGATGCGTGGGCACAAGGCCCAACAAAGTACAGAAACGTTGATGATCACCAGATGGAAGTGCCTTGGTGAATACATTAGCAGTGTTGGCCCGAGTGGCCACGTAAGCAAGCCGAAGCTGGCCACGCTACTGCAACTCTCAAGCAATGAAGTAACGCAGGGCTATGTGCTTCGTTCTGTGCTCCAATCTGTGCTCTTGACACAAGGCAATGGCGGCCTTGTTGTCAACGTACAGCATTGGAGGAGAACGAGGTCGCTCTCCCAAGTCAGTCAGCAGGTAGGTGAGCCAGCGTAACTCCTGTGCAGCCATGGCTGTGGCGTAGATCTCAGCCTCACAACTGGAGCCGAAAACTTAAGACGAGCGTGTAGAACGCCAAGAAACTAAACCACAGCCAAGGCTGAAGGTGTAACCCTGTGACGACCGCTGCGTAGCCTGGTCGTCAACCCAAGAGGCGTCTGAGTGACCAGTGAGGACAACGTCACCCCGTCCTCCAAGCACGAGCCCCATGCTCCAAGTAGCGTAGTACCCTCTTTGCAGCATCCATGTGCACCTTTGAGTGCCGACCAGGAGCCACGTAGCGAGCCATAATGCCAAGAGGGTACGCAAGGTCAAGACGAGTGCAGGTCATCAGGTATATGAGGCAGCCCACTAGCTCTGGGTAAGGACCACTCAGCTCTACGAACTCGTCCGAAGGGGGAGCTTAGAGCGAGTGACCTGTAGCCAGAGGAGTGGGCTGTGCTGAGGACCATGTGAAGCCAAAGCGCTGAAGAACCTGCTGCACCATGTATGACTGAGTCAGTGTGATGGTGCGGCGTGCTCTGTCCCGGGTGATTTGCAAGCCAAGGTAGCTGCACAGTTCACTCAGGTCTGTGCACGTGTGTCTCTTCTGTAGCTCCGACTTCACCAGGGCGAGAACCTCAGTGTCAACACTAGCAAAGACCAAGCCGTCGACGTATACGAGGATGTAGAATGGCGGCACCGAAGTGTCGGTGCGCAGAAACAGCGACGGGTCAGCAGTCGACGCGGCAAACCCAAGAGCCGCAAGAGTCGTCCTCAGTGTGTCCTGCCACTCACATGGTGCCTGGCGGAGGCTGTAGTCTGGCAGCCGGAGGCTCCACTGGGTACCAGGAGGGAACGACCTAGTGAAACCAGGTGGGTGGCACAGCCAGATCTCCTCGTGTAAGTCAAGAGAGTGGAGCTCGTAGTCACGCTGAGCGGCAACGTGCAACAACACTCGAAGAGTGGTCATCTTTGGGGTGGGGGAGAAGGTTTCGGAAGAAGTCAACTCCCTCTTGCTGACTGAAACCTCGAGCAACGTAACAAGCCTTGAAGACAGGCGGAGAACCTGGCGGTCGCTTCACCCTGAAAATCCACATGCCACTGACGATGTTCGCCGCACGTGGGGGAACCTCGTCGACATAGGTGCCTATGGACTTCCAGGATGCCATCTCTGCGTCCATGGGTGTCTGCCATTGAGAGGAGTAAGGACCCTCGATCGCCTCAGCGTACGATCGCGGAGTCGGGATGTCTGGAGCATCCGGGTCTCCCTCAGGGGCAAGCAGCATGGCCACGAGATGAGGCGCAGCGGCTGCAAGACACTCAAGGTCCTCCTGCCTGTCCTCAAGGACGTCCGTGCTAAGAGCACACTCACCCCCAACGGACGGAGGACAGACAGACTCAGACTCAGCAACAAGACTAGCGACGTAGTCTAGACGACAGGCAGCAGCGAAGTCAACAAGCTCAGCGACTAAGGCAGACGCAGTAGCAGACTCAAACGACGGGTCGGTGATAACAGTGGCTAGCAGACGCGTGATAGTAGGGTGCTCAGCATGAAACCCGCTAGACTCAGGGTAAGCAACGACAGGTAGAGAGAACGCAGGCAGAGATGGCAGGTGAACACATGGCGGCGGAGAGGAAGGACGACGGGCGACAAGGGAACAGCCGGGGACAGCCGGCTGACGCTGACGAGGAATACGTCGACTGGAACGACCAGAACGGACAGGTGAGACAGGACGTGACGCAGGCTCATGACGATCAACAAGGCCCCTTGTCTGCTCAGTGTAAGGAGAAGGAGCAGGCAGAGGTGAGCCAGGCTGTAACGGAAGACCAATAGACAATGAGAGGCTAAGAACCTGGTGAAGCACGGAGTCAGGCGGTGGCAGAGACGACGGAGACGGCGGAGCAAAGAACACGCGCGGCTGTGAAGTGCCACCAGCACCAGCAGCTCCAGCACCCTCAGTAGGTTTAGCACGGTCAGCAGCTCCAGCACCTCCAGCAGCTCCAGCACCCTCAGCAGCTCCAGCACCCACCAGCAGCTCCAGCACCTCCAGCAGCTCCAGCACCCTCAGAAGCTCTAGCACCCTCAGCAGCTCCAGCAGCTCCAGCAGCTCCAGTACCCTCAGCAGCTCCAGCACCCTGAGCACTAGCCCCACCTGGTGCAGCACCCCCAGAACCGGCACCTCCAGTCCCAGGGTCTCCAACCGCATTGTCACCAGCAGCAACACCCTCAGACACACCACCGTAAGCCCCAGCAGCTCCAGTACCTCCAGTACGAGCACCTCCGGGACCAGCAACACCAGTACCTCTAGCAGGCAAAGGACCAGCACCACTCCCAGCTCCAGTGACGCCAGTAGAAGAACCCCCAATAGTAGAGCCCTGAGGTGCAGAAGCGCGACGCTGACAGCGACCGTACCAGTCGTGCAGCTGCTGGGAGGTGAGAGGCACACGTGGACGAAGACGGCTACGCTAAGGAGACCACGTAACAGCAGTCTCAGAACCCTCAGGCGACTCACCCCTAGACTCAGTACCCCCAGGCTCCGCACACGCAGGCTCAACACCCCCAGACGTTGCACCCCCAGACGCAGCACCCCTAGACTCAGCACCCCCAGACGCAGCACTCCCAGACGCAGCACCCCCAGACGCAGCACCCCCAGACACAGGACCTCCGGGCTCCTCACGCGCAAGCGCAGCACCTCCAGGCTCCGTACCCTCAGGCCCCTCACGCCAAGTGCTCCAGACTCAGCACCCCCACGCTGCGCACCTCCAAGCTCCGCACCCCCAGGGACAACACCACCGCCAGCAGGACCGGAGTCACCAGAGACCTCAACAGGCGCAGGGACGGGAGGGTCTACCTGAGAAACACCTGAAGGAGCAGGACCTGGTGCGGGGAGGGGGTCTACCTGTGGAGGACCTGGGTCAAGAAAGAGCGGCAAGAGAGGGCGAGGAGCAGTGCGGTAGGGGAAGAGGCGGTAAAAGGGGACTGACTCGTCAAAGGTGACATCCTGGGACGCAAAGACACGGCGCAAGGCGGGGTCGTAAAACTGCCAGCCAGGCGCGTCAGGGACAAAGCCAAGGAAGACGCAAGGAATGGCGCGACAGGAGAGCTTCTCCGCAGTGGTATCGCGAACAAAGGCTCAAGCACCCCAGACCCGGAAACGCGATGCGTCGCCAACCTTCCCCATCCACAGCAGTGTGGGCGAGGTCTCCGGCAAGGAGACACGGGCCAAAGGTTGAGCTGATGCGCGACGTACCGGACCGCAAACGGCCACAGAAAATGTGGGGCAGCCGCATGGATCATGGAGGTACGAGCGACCTCCATGACCAAGCCAATGCGGCGCTCTGCAACCCCATTCTGCTACGGAGAGGCCGAAAGCGTGAAAGTCTGGCGGATGCCGTGCTCTGCACAGAAGGCTGCCAAGAGGTCTAAGGAGAACTCACCACCTCTGTCAGAGTGCAGACGCAGGACAGGAAAGTCCGACTGGAACCGCTCTCGGAGCTGGAGACGAGTAGCGCGAATCCAGGGGATCAAAACATCAGGGACATCCGCCTTGCGCTGCAAGGGGAAGACCGTGGTGTAGCGCGTGTACACGTCGACAACTAGCAGGAACTACCGGTCGTGGCCCTGTCCACGGACACGGGCTGGGCCCCACACGTCCAGGTGGAGAGTCTGCAGTGGAGCCTCTGTGGGAGGGAACGAGGAGGAGTGAGGAGCGGCGCGCTGCCGCCCCTCGACGCAAGAAATGCAGGGTGGCGCAGGCGAGGGATGGAGGGCAGGCAGAGACCTTGAAAGACCAGAGACCAGAAAGCGAGAGTGCATGCTACGAAGGCGAGGCAGGGAGGGGTGGCCCAGGCGGTGGTGCCACAGGAGAGTGTCGTGAGACAGCCATCGACACTCACACGGGGTAGCTGCCTGAGCAGACGCGTGCAGCTGGGGAGACAAATGGGTGGAGTGCGACGCAGTGGTGAGGGTGTACAGACTCGACCCTGGCGCACGGGTGAATGTGGCCAGGTGGCAGCCGGTCTGAGAGCACGTGCAGATCGCCACACGCTGCTGGCCAGGGGTGAAGGTGTCAACACCCGCATCCAGGAGGACAGCGTTGCTCACCAAGTTCGTAGAGAACGAGGGGAGGTGGAGACCAGACAGCTCACCAGACGGGACCGCCGGACACTGAAGCACAGTGGAAGACCGTGCAAGCACTGGCCCCCAAGAGGGGTCAGCCTGTGAGACAGGAACAGGTGTAGGGAGGGGAATGACTGTGGTACTGTCGCGAAAGAAGCAGCGGGAAGCACCAGAGTCAATTGTAAAGGTGTGCAAGGCCTGTGCAGGCGCACTACGAAGGGGAGTAGACTCACAAGCACCTAGTGCTGCAGGGGCTAAACCACGATCCGGCGGCACACACACGTAGTAGTCACCCTCAGCACTAACAGTCAATGCATACATAGCAGCAAGAATTACCTCATAGTCAAGATCAAAGATAGGTACATCACACCTAGGTAGGTCTGCCCAGTTGGGGAACTCGGTAGCATCAGGAAACTTGGCGCGCCAGGCATCACTAAGCCAAGCGAAGCAGCGCTGCTCAGTGTGAAACCCTGTGCACTGGCGACCAGCGTGGGGACCTGTGCGAATGATATAGGGGCAGCGACCAGGACCCCCTGAAGCCCCACGCCAGGCATACTAGTCAAGAAGCTGTTGGGAAGTGGGGGTTTGGAGCTGACGCTGCTGCTGCTGCTGCGACTGCTACTGGCTCGGACCACCACTGCCACCACCGCTCCCCCCTCCCCCACTGCTGCCGCTGCCACCTCCACCGCTCCCAGTACCCCCGCCGCCCCCACCACCACCTCCACCCTCACGACCACCCCCACCACCTTCACCTCCCCCGCAGCCTGCACCACCGCCACCTCCACTGCCACCCCCACCTCCCCTGCCACCCTTGCCGCCCCTGCCGCTGGGACGCTTCCCACTAGGAGCGGAAGCAACCCCGACCTCCTCAGCACCAAGGTAGTTCTTGAGCAGTAGCTGCGGAGGCATAGGAGGGGGTGAGAGGGGAGGGGGAGCACCCCTCAAAGAGGGGAGAGCGCGGAGTGCCACGAGCAGCACCTACAGCGAGGATGTTCTTCTCTGCTGCTAGGAGGTGCTTCCCGATGTCGTCGACAGTGATAGTGGGGGGGTCGAGCGCTAGGATGTGGTCCCTGACTGAGCTAAGAGTGTTAGGGAGGCGAGTGACGAGGAAATAGAGAGTGAATTACATTGGGGAGGGGTTTGCGGCGCAGAACTCGGCTCAAAGGGCGGCACGAAAGCGGGTGTCAGTGGCGCGCAGGTGGGAAATGAGGTCCTCAGCAGTGGTGAACAAGGGAAGGTCGGGGAACAGGTAAGGTAGCATGAGTCAACCTATGGCTGCAGTGGCCGGGGAGGAGTAGCGCGCAACTACAGCGTCGTACAGTGTCTTAGCAGTGTTGTGCTGGCTGAAATGCGCGCGCTCAGTAATCGGCAGGTGATTCCTAATAGCGAAGCGTGCAGCAGCATCGCGAGTTTGCCACTGTGAGCGTTCGAGAGCAGGAGCATCGACAGCAGGAGCAACGGCAGTGCCAGATACGTAATCGAACAGGGAAACGCCCTCTTTGGCATCGGTCAGAAGGAACAGCTGGAGATCGTCTAACCACACAGCGAAATCTATGGGGCGACCATCAGGCTCGAACGCTAGAACATTAGGCGTCGTCATAATGGCTCCAGGCAAAGGCAGGAGGCATCAGGCAGCAGACAAGAGGCAGCAGGCACCAGGCCACAAGCAGGCAGCAGGCAGCAGGCAGCACGCAGGAGCGGCCGCATGCGAGCTCCTAAAGCAGTGCGCTAAGCAGTCTCGGGCCGCGCAGGCGGCCGACGCGACGCGCGGCGCAGCGGCGGGCCACGCTGGCGGCTGGCGCGGCGCCTGGGGCGACGGCGGGCTGCACGCAACGGCGGGCTGCGAGCGGCGGTGAGCTGCGTGGGCTCGACGCGAGCTGTGCGGGCGACGCGGGCCATCGCGTGGCGCTGTAGCAGTGGTGCGCGCAAAAAACAGTGACGCGCACGCTGAAAAAGGTGACACACGCGCTAACAGCTGAGGCGCGCGGGAAAAAAAAAAAAAAAAAAAAAAAAAAAAAAAAAAGGATGACGCGCGCTGCAGCTGAGGCGCGCGTGGGCAGTAGGCAAGGTAGGTAGGGTAACACAGTTAGGTGGGCCTGATTCTTAGGTCCTAAAGACCTCCTACTCTAGTTACCATGTTAAGACTAAAGCATAGGGAATGATTGATTAGGTCAAGATTAAGGTACAAGACTAGAGTGCTGAGATTGTTTTTGTACCCTCTAAGGCTAACCCCAATATAGCCTAGATAATAATAAACATATCTATTGACATCATGCGCTCTCTCACGCGCTCCCTCACGCGCTCTCTCACGCAATCTCTCATTCGCACTCTCACGCGCACTCTCACTCACGCGCTCCCTCGCACGCTCTCTCAGGCGCGCTCGCTCTCACGGGCGCTAACACGCACTGTCACGCGCTCTCTCACGAGGAGAGCAAAAAACAAACAAACAAAAGAAGAAGAAGAAGAAGAAGAAGAAGAAGAAGAAGAAGAAGAAGAAGAAGAAGAAGAAGAAGAAGAAGAAGAAGAAGAAGAAGAAGAAGAAGAAGAAGAAGAAGAAGAAGAAGAAGAAGAAGAAGAAGAAAAAGAAGAAGATGAAGAAGAAGAGAGAGAAGGAGAGAGAGAGAGAGAGAGAGAGAGAGAGAGAGAGAGAGAGAGAGAGAGAGAGAGAGAGAGAGAGAGAGAGAGGGAGAGAGAGAGAGAGAGAGAGAGAGAGAGAGAAAAAAACCAGGAATCGAAACCAGGACCTCCCAGGAGCTCATGTATCTTCTGAGAAAGACTGAACGAGAATGAATCAACTATGAATGAAGTGAGTACATATAGGAAACCCTAATTTGGTTGTACCACCTATAGGATACCCCATTATAGCCTACACAACAGCATAAGCTATAATGTTCTGACACACCCCCATAGGCAAAGTGGGGGAGAGCAAGGGGTCACAAGACCAGTCAAGTAAAGCAAAGCAAAGCAAGCTCAGGGTGGATCACAAAGTCACCACACAGTCCGAGCACAAAGTCAAGGCCACAAGGCCAGTTCACATGCAAGAGAACAAATATATATAAGACTAAACAAGCAAAAGCAGGTATATATATATGGAAGAGTACAAGTGAGGTCAAGAGGAGAGCAAGTGAGGCAAGACAGGCACAAGGCCCAGCTGAGTGCAGAAGCGCTGATGATCACAAGGCGGAAGAGCCTTGGTGAAAACATCAGCAGTGTTGGCCTCAGAGGCCACGTACGCAAGTCGCAACTGACCACGCTTCTGCAGCTCACGAGCGAGAAAGTAGCGGAGAGCAATGTGTTTCGTTCTATGCTCTAGGCGCCGCTTCCGACACAAGGCCAGCATGGCCTTATTGTCTACGTACAGCACTGGAGGAGAACGAGGCGGCTCTCCGAGGTCAGTCAGCAGGTAGGTGAGCCAGCGAAGCTCCTGTGCAGCCATGGCCCCTGCGTAGATCTCAGCCTCACAACTGGAGCCGAGAACAGAAGACGAGCGAGTAGCCCGCCACGAAACAGAGCCGGAACCAAGACTGAAGGTGTAGCCCTGTGACGACCGCTGCGTAGCCTGGTCGTCAGCCCAAGAAGCGTCCGCGTGGCCAGTGAGGACCACTAGACTCCGCCCTCCAAGCACTAGCCCCATGCCCGACGTACTGCACAAGTAGCGCAACACCCTCTTCGCTGCAGCCATGTGCTCTGGTCTGTGTCTCCCAGGAGCAACATAGCGTGCAAGAATGCTAAGAGGGTATGCCAGGTCAGGTCGTGTGCAGGTCATCAGGTACATGAGGCAGCCAACAAGCTCTGGGTACGGGCCACTCGACTCTACGGACTCATCCGAAGGCAAAGCTGAGAGCGAGTGGCGAGTAGACAGATGAGTGGCCTGAGGCGAGGAGTACGTGAAGCCGAAGCGCTGAAGGACCTGCTGCACCATGTGTGACTGAGTCAAGGTAATGGTGCGGCGTGCTCTGTCCCGGGTGATCTGCAAGCCAAGGTAGCTACGCAGTTCACCCAGGTCTGTGCACGTGTGTCTCTTCTGCAGCTCCGACTTCACGTGGGCGAGTCCAGCAGTGTCAGCAGTGGCAAAGACCAAGTCGTCGACGTACACGAGGATGTAGAGCGGCGGCAGAGAGGTGTCGGTGCGCAGAAACAACGTCGGGTCAGCAGTTGAGGGAGCAAACCCAAGAGCCGCAAGCGTAGTCCTCAGTGTGTCGTGCCACTCGCGCGGTGCCTGGCGGACACCGTAGACTGGCCGTCGGAGACTCCACTGGGTGCAAGGAGGGAAAGTCCCAGTGAATCCAGGTCTCCTCGTGCAAGCTACCATGCAGGAAAGCAGTGCTGAAGTCAAGGGAGTGAAGCTCGTAGTCACGCTGAGCGGCTATGTGCAGCAGCACCCGAAGAGTGGTCATCTTCGGGGTGGGAGAGAAGGTCTGAAAGTAGTCAACTCCCTGCCGCTGACTGAAGCCACGAGCCACGTACCGCGCCTTGAAGACAGGTGGAGAGCCCGGCGACCGCTTCACCCCGAAGATCCACATGCCACTGACGATGTTCGCCCCAGGAGGGGGAACCGCGCCAACGTAGGTGTCTGTGGACTTCCAGGAAGCCATCTCTGCATCCATAGCTGCCTGCCACTGAGAGGAGTAGGGACCCTCTACGGCCTCCGCGTAAGAGCGCGGGGTCGGGATATCAAGTGCATCCGGGTCTCCCTCAGGGGTAAGCAGTACAGACGCAAGATGAGGTGAAGCAGCAGCCAGACACTGGAACTCCTCCTGCCTGTCCTCAAGGACGTCCGTGCCAAGAGCACACTCACCCCCGACGGACGGAGGACAGACAGACGCAGACTCAGCAACAAGACTAGCAGCGTAGTCTAGGCGACAGCGGGCAGCAAAGTCGACGAGCTCAGTAACCAGTGCAGACGCAGCAGTGGACTCAAAAGAGGGGTCAATGACGACAGTAGCAAGAAGACGCGTGACAGTAGGACTGGCAGCTCGAAAAGAGTCCGACTCTGGGTCGGCAAGCGCAGGAAGAGAGGACTCTGGAGGAGAAGGCAAATGGGCACGCAGAGGAGCAGTGGACGGACGCAGAGACATCCGGTGCGTGCCAGGAACAGGAGGAGGACGCTGATGCGAACCGCGACCACTAGCGCGAGCAGCACGAACAGGCGACGCAGGACGAGACGCACGCTCACGACGCTCAGCAAGACCTCCAGTAGGACCAGTGTAGGGAGAAGGAGCAGGTAGAGGGGAGGCCGGCGGTAACTGTGACTGTGACTGGACAGGCGGTGGACACTCTAAGGGAGGAGGAAGACCAAGAACCTGGTGAAGGAGCGGAACGAAGTACGGTCGAGGCCGCACGGCGACTCCAGACACAGCAGGGACAACACCAACACCCTCAGCGGCAACACCAGCGCCACCAGGACTAGAAGTACCCGCAGCAGAACCGCCGGCAGGACCAACAGTAGTAGCCTCCGCGCCACCACCCTCCGCAGGACTAGTACCAGTCGTACCCGCAGGTATAGCAGCTCCAGCACCCTCAGCAGCCGAAGAAACTCCAGCTCCAGCAGTACGCCTCCAGCGCCGGGCAAACCACTCGCGCAGCTCCTGTGGAGAGAGTGGCTCCCGCCGAGACGAAGCGCCCAGAGAACCACCAGGCCCAGAATCGCCAGACGGCACACGAGCAGGTCCAGCGGCCGCGGGCTCCGCACCCCCAGGCTCAGCAGCTCCAAACTCAGCACCCCCAGGCTCAGCAGCTCCAAACGCAGCACCCCCAGGCGAAGCAGCTCCAGACGCAGCACCCCCAGGCAAAGTAGCTCCAGACTCAGCACCTCCAGGCTCAGCAGCTCCAGACGCAGGACTCCCAGGCTCAGCACCCCCAGGCGTAGCACCCACAGGCTCAGCACCCCCAGTCGCAGCACCCCCAGACCCAGCACCCCAAGGCGCAGCACCCGCAGCAGGACCAGAGTCACCAGCAACCTCGACCGACTCGACCACGTCTACCTGGGACACACCTGAAGGGGCAGGACCCTGAGGAGGTAGGGGGTCTACTGGGGGGGGAACTGGTACCAGGAAGTGCGGAGGCGGGGGAAGGGACGGAGTGCGGTAGGGGAAGAGGCGGTACAAGGGGACGGACTCGTCGAACGTGACGTCCTGGGAGGACAGAACACGCCGAGAGGCGGGGTGGTAGAACTGCCACCCTGGTGCGTCAGGGGGGAAGCCAAGGAAGACACAGGGAGCAGCACGAGGGGACAGCTTGTCCGCAGACAAGTCGCGGACAAACGCACGAGATCCCCAGACACGGAACGCAGACGCATCGCCGACCTTCCCCGTCCACAGCAAGGCTGGGGAGGTCTCTGGTCGGGAGACCCTGGGGTGAAAGTTGAGTTGATGCGCCGCGTACCGAACCGCAAACGGCCACAGAAAATGGGGGGCAGCCGCATGCATCATGGACGTACGAGCGACGTCCATGACCATGCCAATGCGGCGCTCAGCAATCCCATTTTGCTGCGGAGAGTCCGGAAGCGTAAAGGTCTGGCGGATGTCTCGTGCACGACAGTAGGCTCGCAGAAGGCCAGAGGAGAACTCCCCACCTCGGTCAGAGTGCAGACGCAGAACAGGAAAGTCCGAGCCGAAGCTCCTCCTGAGCTAGAGACGAGCTGCGCGGATCCAGTCGATCAACACCTCACTGACATCACCCTTGCTGCGCAAGGGGAAGACTGTGGTGTAGCGCGAGTAGTCGTCAACCACCAGCAGGAAGTAGCGCTCGTGACCCTGTCCACCGACGCGGGCCGGGCCCCACACGTCCATGTAAAGCGTCTGCAGAGGAGCCTCTGTCGGGGGAAACCGAGAGGAGTGAGGGGCAGCCCGGAGCCACCCCTCGACAAAGGGGACACAGAAAGGTCCTGGCCCCGAAGGAAGGGGAGGGAGAGACTGAGGAAGACCAGAGACAAGGACACGGGAAGCCATGCCCTGAAGCCGAGGCAAGGAGGGGTGGCCAAGACGGTGGTGCCACAGGAGAGTCTCGTGAGACAGGAGGCGACACGAGCAGGGGGCAGACTCAGGACCAGACCGGGACGCAGCAGCAAACACCTGACCCGACGCAGCTACCCGGCCAGACGCAGGGACAGGAGGAGACTCAGTGGTCAGGGTGTAGAGGCTCGACCCCGGCCGACGCGAGAACGTGGCCAGGTGTCGGCCTGTGCGTGCGTCCGTGCAGTGGGTCACCCGCTGACTCGCAGGAGTAAACTGGTGAACCCCCGCATCCTGCAGGTCTGCACCACTCACCAAGTTCGTCGAGAACGAGGGGAGGTACAGACCAGACAGGGTGCCCGAGGGGGCAGCCGGACACGGGAGGACAGTGGAAAAGTGAGAAAGGACAAGACCCCCAGAGGGGTCAGCCAGGGAGACTGCAACCGGCCGACCAAGCGGCGTGAGTGTGGTGCGGTCTCGAAAGAAGGAGCGAGAGGCCCCTGAGTCAAGTGTGAAGGTGAGGGGGGCCGAAGCCGACGCAGTACCTGAGAGCGCAGCCTCACCAGTACTTGAGAGCGCAGACGCACTGGCACCTAGAGCAGCAGCCTCACAAGCACGTAGCGCAGCAGTACCAATGCCCGGGTCGGGCGGGAAACACCGGTAACAGTCACCCTCATCACTAATAGTCACAGCATACATGGCAGCAAGGATAGCATCAAAGTCGAGATCATAGATAGCTACACCTGCCCTAGACAGCTCTCCCCAGCGGGGGATCTCACTAGCCTCGGGGAACTGCTGACGCCAAGCGTCCGTCAGGCGGCCAAAGCAGCGCTGGGTGGGGTGGGCACCCCCACACTGCTCACCCGCGCGGTCGCCGTAACGAAGAACGTAGGTGCACGGTCCAAAGCCCCCACCACGCTGGCGCTGCGTGTACCACTCACGGAGCTGCTGAGGCGGGGGGAAGTCCCGAGAACGCTGCTGCTGCTGCTGCTGGCGCTGACCACCACCAGAGCCGCTCCGCTGCAAGGCACCACCTCGACCAGCTCCACTCCCTCCGCCACCGCCGCCTCCACCTCCGCCACCACCTCCGCCTCCGCCTCCGCCACCACCGCCGCTTCCGCTCCCTCCGCTGCCGCCGCCACCGCCTCCGCCCCCGCTGCCGCCACCACCACTACCACCACTCCCACCGCCACCCCCACTCCCTCCGCCGCCTCCACCGCCACCACCGCCCCCGCCAGCTCCACCCGCGCCCTTGCCCCCCTTGCCCTTGCCAGGGTGGCGTCTCCCGCTAGGGGCGGACGCGGCGCCGACCGACTCAAGACCAAGCAGGTCGGCAGCAGCAGCAGAGGCAACAGAGGGCAGCAGGGGGGAAGGAGAACACCCCTCAAAGATGGGGGTGCGAGGGTCACCACGAGAGGCTCCTACAGCGACGATACCCTTCTCCACCGACAGGAGGGCCTTCTCGAGGAGGTCGACAGTGAGGGTGGTGGGACAGACTGAGAGGAAGTGGTCCCTGACTACACGAAGGGAGTCAGGGAGGCGTGTGACTATGTAATAGAGAGTGATGTACATGGGGGGGGGGGTTCTTAGCGCAGAACTCAGCAGGAAGTGCGGCGCGGTAGCCAGTGTCAGAAGTGCGAAGGTGTGTGATGAGGTCAGCGACTGTAGGAAAGGCAGTAAGGTCAGGAAAGAGGTACGGTAGCATGAGACGGCTCAGTGCAGCAGTGGCAGGGGAGGAGTAGCGCGACACTACAGCGTTGTACAAGGTCTGAGCACTCTTGTACTGACTAAAGTGCGCGCGCTCAGTGGTAGGGAGGTGGCGACGCACAGCAAGACGTGCAGCAGCATCGCGGGTGGCCCACTGAGAGCGAACAGTGGGGTCAGCATCAGCAGGAGGGGCAGGAGAGGGGCCAGAGGTGAGGTCAAAGAGAGAAAGACCGTCCGCCCTATCGCACTGTAAAAACAGCTGCAGGTCATCGACCCATACCTCAAAGTCAATGGCTCGACCCTCAGCGTCAAAAGCGAGGACACTAGGGGTAGCCATGACGACAGACTAGCAGTGCAAGCAGTGGGGAAAGGGCACGCAGTAGTAGTGGGGCCGTGCTCACCAGACAGGGCAGGTCGGGCGGCTCGGCAGTAGGGCGGCTCGGCTGCGGGGCGGCTCGGCGGCTGGGCGGCTCGGCTGCTGGGCGGCTCGGGAGTACTGCGGCTCGGCGGCCCGGCGGCTCGGCGGCTGTTGTTGGGCGGCTCGGCTGCTCCGGTACCGGGCGGCGTGGCGGTCGGCTGCTCGGGCGGCGGGGCCGCGACGTGAGGGCGGCGGGGCCGCGTAGGTGAGGCAGCGGGGCCGCGACGTGAGGGCGGCGGGGCCGCGTAGATGAGGGCGGCGGGGCCGCGACGTGAGGCCGGCGGGGCCGCGTAGGTGAGGTGGCGGGGCCGCGACGTGAGGGCGGCGGGGCTGCGTAGGTGAGGGCGGCGGGGCCGCGACGTGAGGGCGGCGGGGCTGCGTAGGTGAGGGCAGCGGGGCCGCGACGTGAGGGCGGCGGGGCCGCGACGTGGGGCGGCGGGGCTGCGAAGTGAGGGCGGCGGGGCCGCGTAGATGAGGGCGGCGGGGCCGCGTAGGTGAGGGTGGCGGGGCCGCGACGTGAGGGCGGCGGGGCCGCGTAGGTGAGGCGGCGGGGCCGCGACGTGAGGGCAGCGGGGCCGCGCAGGTGAGGGCGGCGGGGCCGCGACGTGAGGGCGGCGGGGCCGCGTAGGTGAGGGCGGCGGGGCCGCTAAGGGAGTGAAGGCCGCGGGGGCGGCTCGTCGAAGTAAAGGCCCGAGGCGCGACTCGAGATGAGCGCGCTTCGGGCAGTAAAAAAAAAGTTGAAGTGGTGGGCCCTAGGCGCAGTTCCCACAGGGGAACCTGCTCGATACCATGAGAAAGACTGAACGAGAATGAATCAACTATGAATGAAGTGAGTACATATAGGAAACCCTAATTGGGTTGTACCCCCTATGGGATACCCCACTATAGCCTACACAACAGCATAAGCTATAATGTTCTGACATCTTCGAAACAACTATTCAACTTGAAGTATTCGATACACAATTTTGAGCGTGAGTTGGATTAGGGTTTGGTTTCATTCCTTCCTCTTTCTTCCTCTCGTCGTTCTGTTTGGCTCCTGCTACTCACCCTCAGCCTACCAAGGTCAGAGACTAAAGCCGCCAGCTAGAACCTAATTAGCAGATTAATGTCTCAGCCTAAACATCTACTTATCATCTCGAAGTACTATTCAAGTCATTGATAAACCCGCATCATTTCTTTCTTGTTGATTATCTCGTTTTGAAGCATTTTTCGACCTAGCAGGACATCGTTCTCATTCGTTTGTTCTCAAGGGCCGCAACTCATACTCCTACGTCGTTTTGAAAGATTGCGACCCATTTCGGCTCAAATGCTAATAAGGTCTCCATTTTTTTATCTAGTACATAGGTTCATTTTGAAGCCATAATCGGTTGAAGTCTATTGTAGCTGTTTGATTTGCTTCTATATCCCACCATCTGCTTCCAGGAACGGTCAAGCACATTGTTGCCCCACTCCCTCCTCTTATTAACAGTGAGCTTGTGTTTGACCATCATCTTGGGAAAGAGAGAGGGGGAGAGCAGGTGAGAACAGTAGAGTAGCGATAGAGAAAGCGAGAACGAAAGCGTGCTAGAGAACGAAAGAAAAGCTTCTGTTTGTTTGTTAGAATCTGCAGGGGCCTTGTAATCTTCATTTTGGTTTCATCTAAACTACCGTTTTTTTTAGTTCATGTAGTTTTCTCCCGTCCACTTTCTATGGCTCTTCCTTACCCTTTCTTTATAGGCAGCAGCAGATTAGTATGTGGTTTGTAAGTCGTATGTACTTGATTCCAACTTTATTCACTGATGTTCAAGTGTGTATCTGCTGATTCTTACAAATTCGTTTTTCCGTTTGTTCTTTCTCGTTCTCACTCTCTCGTTCTCTCTCGTTCTCTCTCGTTCTCTCTCTCTCGCTCGTTCTCTATCTCTCTCTCGTTCTCTTTCTCTCTCCTCTCTCTCGTTCTCTCTCTCTCTCTCTCTCTCTCTCTCTCTCTCTCTCTCTCTCTCGTTCTCTTGTTCTCTCTCTCTCTCTCTCTCGTTCTCTCTCTCTCTCTCTCTCTCTCTCTCTCTCTCTCTCTCTCTCTCTCTCTCTCTCTCTCTCTCTCACTCTCTCTCTCTCTCTCTCTCTCGTTTCCTCTCTCTCGTTCTCTCTTTCTCTCTCGTTCTCTCTCTCGTTCTCTATCTCGTTCTATCTCTCTCGTTCTCTCTTTCTCTCTCTCGTTCGTTCTCTCTCTCTCTCTCTCTCTCTCTCTCTCTCTCTCTCTCTCTCTCTCTCTCGTTCTCTCTCTCCCGTTTCCTCTCTCTCTCTCTCTCTCTCTCTCGTTCTCTCTCTCGTTCTCTCTCTTGTTCTCTCTCTCTCGTAATTTCATTATGCCTTGTTATTTCCCATTTGCCTTCCCTTCCTCAACCCAGCTTTGTCTTACTTTCCAGGCAGTCGAGCTCAATATGAGAAGTAGACTGATATTGCTTATGACTTCCAGTATAGGATACATAATGTCTTGGTGATTTAGGTTTCTATTTCATCTGCGGTTAATATGCTTTGTCAGTTGGCTTCGTGCGTGCGTGTATGTGTGAATGTGTATGATCATGTGTATGTGTTGTGTTGTGTGTGTATGCGTTTCCATTCATGTTTCCACTGCATTAACAACACATGTCTGTGGGTTTTAAAAATTGGGATCAAACTATCATTTCCGAGAAGGTTCTTTGCGCACTCAGTGAGTGTGTCCATTCGAGCTGGATTTGATAGAATTGACCCATTTTTTATATCACACAGATTGTGTTGTTTCATGTAACAGTTGGATGATTCATAAATTATGCTATTGAGCTCCCCCCCATGCTAGGCAGGGGATGCGGTAGCATAGGGTCTGCGTCAATTAACTGTTACACATTTCCATCATGCTATGCATTTATTTCATTACCGGTAGTATATGCATTATACTTATGCATTTGCATTTACTTCATCTACGCATAACATCATCAGACATGTGCATCACAGAATAAACAGTTACGCCTTCACAGTACATCATTTTGGCAACTCATGAAATATAGGTTCAGTCAAAGTAAATTAGGAAATGAGAAGGAATGTGGTTCAGCACATGGTGAATTGACGCGGCAAATACATAGCAGTCAGTCACTTAGCTAGTACCGTCC
This sequence comes from Closterium sp. NIES-65, assembly GCA_948144175.1. Lineage (NCBI taxonomy): Eukaryota > Viridiplantae > Streptophyta > Zygnematophyceae > Desmidiales > Closteriaceae > Closterium > Closterium sp. NIES-65. Next base: position 3,901,479 of record CANXME010000843.1, read on the forward strand.
ACTATATTTTTTCCATCCTCTATTTTTTTAAGTATAGAGGATTGAAAAAAAAATTGTACATAACGATTGTAATAGGTTGCTTTGCAACCCCAAAAAAAAAAAAAAAAAAAAAATCAGAGGGAGGACTGAGGATGAAAGGACCGGGAACACCAAATAACCACGGTAACTCAGATTACAACCCGGGCTCGCGCACCAATCCGCGCTCGTGCACCAACTCGTGCTTGCACTCGTGCACCTGTCACCGAAGGCGACGGCGGGGAGGAGGAAGAGGCGACGGGGGGGAGGAGGGAGAGGCGATGGCGGGGAGGAGGGAGCGGCAACGGCGGGGAGGAGGGAGAGGCAACCGCGTGGAGGGAGAGGGGACGGCGGGGAGGAGGGAGAGGCGACGGCGGGGAGGAAGGAGCAGCGATGGCGGGGAGGATGGAGCGGCGACGGCGGGGAGGATGGAGCGGCGACGGCAGGGAGGAGGGAGAGGCGACGGCGGGGAATAGGGAGAGGCGACGACGGGGAGGAGGGAGAGGCAACGGCGGGGAGGAGGTAGAGGCAACGGCAGGGAGGAGGGAGAGGCGACGGCGGGGAGGAGGGAGAGGCGATGGCGGGGAGGGGGGAGAGGCGACGGGGGGGAGGAGGGAGAGGCGACGGCGGGGAGGAGGGAGAGCCGACGGCGGGGAGCAGGGAGAGGCAACGGCGGGGAGGAGGGAAAGGCAACGGCGGGGAGGAGGGAGAGGCGACGGTGGGGAGGAGGGAGATGCGACGACAGGGAGGAGGGAGAGGCGACGATGGGGAGGAGGGAGAGGCGACGACGGGGAGGAGGGAGAGGCGACGACGGGGAAGTAAGGAAGAGGAGATCGCGGGGTGGGTTTTAGTGACTGTGAGGTGAATAGGAGAGGTGAAGGCGGGTAGTGAGGGAGAGGATACGGCGGGATGGGCGAGACAACGGCTGGGTGGAACTGGCGAGAAATTGGGGTGGGGGGAAGGAAGAGGACTAAGAGCAAGCAGGTGTGCTTGTCGAGTCGAGAGGAACCAGAACAAAAGAACCAAGAAAAGAGCGCAGAAATCGACATGAGAGCTGTCAAAGGGACGGATATCAGCCATAATAAAAATTCTACCAGCGCAGAATGGGAATTTCTGCCTGCGCGGAACAAGACAATTTCTGCCACCGCAGAACGATTCAATTTTTGCCAGCGCAGAACGAAGCACCATATACAGTATCCTGTTTTAAGTTAAAATGAACAACTTAATTAATTGCTTCATTAAGCAAAATATGATTATATTGTACTCTTTCATAATGTTCCTTACACACGGAATACATCTCTGCGCAACCCTTCCAACATCAACGTCGAGTCTTGTTTTTGTAGCGCACCCTCACACTCATATACTCAACCTTGGAGTTGAGGTGCTCGCACGATACCGTACCATTACGCCTTTTTTGTTTCTGCTGGTAATCCGTAGGTGTAGTGTGATGAGAAATTACATAAACTAGTATTGTCTCTTCTTACCCCCACTTGCTCTATTTGTCGTATAATTCGCATGCATTGTACCAGCGTGAATTGAAGACCATCGCATCGCGAGTCCCTCCTAACCAGCAGCAGTCGCGTTGTGTCAGAGCAGCAGAGTTTGTTAGTTTTTGTTGGAATAACCGAAAGGTAATATAAAGCATTCCCAAAGCTGTTCCACTGCACCAGTACCGCAATAGCTCATTTAGAGCATGCGGAATGTCGAGGGTCACCCGAAGGTCAACCGTCTGAGGAAGTCAACGGTCGTGACCCTTCACAATCCTGTAAACGCGCAATAGTTAATTCACTGCAACATGGTAACTGTCCAGCATAGCAATAGTCACGGTCACTGTAGCTATGCAATATAGTTAATAAGGGAATGTACCCCTCAGAGTACATGGCTAGCTAGCTTTCTATTTAATCTCTTGTACTCCAATCTTTCAATTATCTTGTTCTCTTTCAATTATTATTCAACAAGGTCACTACAGAGACTTCATTGTTTCCTCTCAGACTTAACAGATTCTATCCTATCCACTGAATCCTTCGTTACATCAGCATGGTGTGAGAGCGAGAGTGGATGATACGATCTGTCAAGTTCTCGTTCTTCTCAGAACAACCCCTTTATAAAGTCACTCACTACTGTTATGAAGAAGAAGTGATTGGACTATGAAAGTTGGAGTACAAGTAGGAAACCCTAACTTTGTGTACCCCCTAAAGGCTAACCCACTATAGCCTACACAATAATAACACATATAGTGTTTGACACACCCCTATCGGCAAAGTGGGGGAGAACAAGGGGTCACAAGACCAGTCAAGAAAGGCAAGCAAGCTCAGGGTGGATCACAACGTCGCCACACACTCCGAGCACAAGCAAAGGGCCACAAGGCCAGTTCGCATGCAGAAGTATATATAAGTAGTACAGACAGCAAGGGTGATCTCAACCTAGCAGAGCAAACAGGCAGGAGTATATATAGAGATCACAGTCCAGGCAAAGCCTACAACAAGTGAGACAAAGTGGGCACTAGCCCCAACTAAGTACAGAAGCGCTGATGATCACCAGGCTGAAGTGCCTTGGTGAAAATATCAGCGGTGTTGGCCTGAGAGGCCACGTAGCGCAGACGAAGCTGACCACGCTGCCGAACCTCACGAGCAAGGAAAAAACGGAGAGCGATGTGCTTCGTTCTGTGCTCCAGTCTGTGCTCCTCACACAAGGCAATGGCAGCCTTGTTGTCGACGTAAAGCACTGGAGGAGAACTAGGCCGCTCTCCAAGGTTGGTCAGCAGGTGGGTGAGCCAGCGTAACTCCTGTGCAGCCATGGCTGTGGCGTAGATCTCAGCCTCACAACTGGAGCTGAGAACCAAAGACGAACGAGTAGAGCGCCACGAAACTGAACCAGAGCCAAGGCTGAAGGTGTAACCCTGTGACGACCGCTGAGTAGCCTGGTCGTCAGCCCAAGAAGCGTCTGAGTGCCCAGTGAGAACAACTGAGCTTCCTCCTCCAAGCACGCGCCCCATGCCTCATGTACTGCATAAGTAGCACAATGCCCTCTTTGCAGCATCCCAGTGCACCTTTCGGTGACGACCAAGAGCCACGTAGCAAGCCAGAAGGCCAAGAGGGTATGCTAGGTTGGGACGAGTGCAAGTCATGAGGTACATGAGGCAACCAACTAGCTCTGGGCAAGGACCACTCGACTCTACAGACTCATCCGAAGGCAGAGCTGAGAGCGAGTGACCTATAGCCAGAGGAGTGGCCTGTGCTGAGGACCAGGTGAAGCCGAAGCGCTGAAGGACCTGCTGCACCATGTGTCACTGAGTCAGGGTAATGGTGCGGCGTGCTCTGTCCCGGGTGATCTGCAAGCCAAGGTAGCTGCGCAATTCACCCAGGTCTGTGCACGTGTGTCTCTTCTGCAGCTCCGACTTCACGTGGGCGAGAGACTCAGTGTCAGCTGTGGCAAAGACCAAGTCGTCGACATACACGAGGATGTAGAACGATGGCAGCGAAGTGTCGGTGCGTAGAAACAGCGACTGGTCAGTAGTAGAAGGAGAGAACCCAAGTGCCACAAGAATGGTCCTCAGTGTGTCGTGCCACTCACGTGGCGCCTGGCGGAGACCGTAGACTGGCCAGCGGAGGCTCCACTGGGTACCAGGAGGGAACGGCCCAGTGAAGCCAGGAGGGTGGCGCAGCCTGATCTCCTCGTGCAGAGTGCCCTGCAAGAAAGTTGTGGTGAAGTCAAGAGAGTGAAGCTCGTAGTCGCGCTGAGCAGCAACGTGAAGTAGTACTCGAAGAGTGGTCATCTTCCGGGTGGGGGAGAAGGTCTGGAAGAAGTCTACTCCCTCTCGCTGACTGAAGCCTTAAGCAACGTAACGAGCCTTGAAGACAGGCGGAGAACCCGGAGGCCGCTTCACCCTGAAAATCCACATGCCACTGAGGATGTTCGCCCCACGTGGGGGAGCCTCGTTGACCTAGGTGCCTGTGGACTTCCAGGAAGCCATCTCTGTGTCCATGGCTGACTACCAGTGTGAGGAGCAGGGACCCTCAATGGCCTCAGCGTACGATCGAGGAGTCGGGATGTCTGGTGCATCCGGGTCTCCCTCAGGGGCAACTAGCATGGACACGAGATGGGGCGCAGCGGCTGCAAGACACTCAAGATCCTCGTGTCTGTCCTGAAGGACGTCCGTGCCAAGAGCACGCTCACCCCCGACAGACGGAGGACAGACAGACTCAGACTCAGAGACAAGACTGGCAGCGTAGTCTAGACGACAGCGAGCAGCAAAGTCGACAAGCTGAGCAACTAGGGCAGACGCAGCAACAGACTCAAACGAAGGGTCAGACACAGCAGTGGACAGGAGACGCATGACAGTACGACTGGCAGCACGAAGAGAGTCAGACTCAGGGTCAGCAAGAGCAGGAAGAGAGGACTCAGGAGGAGACGGCAGAGGGACACACTGTGGAGCAGTGGAGCGACGCTGTGACATCCGGTGTGTGCCAGGGACTGGTGGCGGATGCTCACGCGGAGTACGGCAACTGGTGGAAGTAGTACGAACAAGGGACTCAGGACGGGACACAAGCGAGACGAGGCGAGACTCAGGCTGACAACGCTCTGTGAGACCACCTGTAGGACCAATGTAGGGAGAAGGACAAGGAAGTGGCGAGGCAAGCAGTAGCTGTGACTGCGACTGGACCGGCGGTGGACACTCTACAGAGGGAGGGGGACAAGGCGGAGGTGACTGACCAAGAAATTGCGAAAGGAGTGGAACAAAGTATAGCCGCGGCCGTGAGGTGCCCACTGTAGCAGCAGAGACAGCACCAGAACCTCCAGCAGCTCCGACAGCACCAGTAGTAACCCCAACGCCAGGGTCCGCAGCACCAGCACTAGCTCCAACGCCCTGGTCTGCAGCACCAGCAGCAGCTCCAACGCCCGGGTTCGCAGCACCAACAGCAGCTCCAACGCCCGGGTCTGCAGCACCAGCAGCAGCTCCAACGCCCGGGTCCGCAGCACCAGCAGCACCTCCAACGCCCGGGTCTGCAGCACCAGCAGCAACTCCAACTCCAGGGTCCGCAGCACCAGTAGCAGGGTCCGCGACACTAGGAGCGCCACTCCTGAGACTACAGCGTCGTGCGTACCACTCACGAAGACGGTGGAGAGAGGGCAGCTCCCGCGTGGGCGAGGAAGCACAAGCACCAGCTCTAGCAGCACCCCGAGCTCCAGAAGTACCTCTCCTGAGGCTGCAGTACTGTAAGTACCACTCACGCAGCTGCTGTGAGGAGAGAGCTCCTCCAGGCGTAGCACTCCCAGGCTCAACACCCCCAGACTCAGCACCCCTAGACTCAGCACAAGCAGGTTCCGTACTCCCAGGCTCAGCACCCCCAGACTCCGCACCCCCAGGCTCAGTACCCCCAGACTCTGCACCCCCAGGCTCAACACCCCCAGTCTCCGCAACCCCAGGCTCCGCACGCTCAGACTCAGCACCCCGAGCAGGACGAGAGTCGACCGCTACCTCGACAGGCTCAAACGGGTCTACCTAGGACACACCTGAGGGAGCGGCACCCTGAAGGGGGAGGGGGTCTACTGCAGCAGCACTAGGCGCGAGGAAGAGAGGCGGGGGACGGAGCGGGGCACTGCGGTAGGGGAAGAGGCGGTAGAAGGGTACCGACTCGTCAAAGGTGACGTCCTGAGAGGCGAGGACACGGCGTGAGGTAGGGTGGTAAAACTGCCAACCAGACGCGTCCCGAACAAAGCCTAGGAAGACACATGGAACAGCGCGGGAGGAGAGCTTGTCCGCGGACGTATCGCGACCAAAAGCTCGGGATCCCCAGACCCGAAAACGCGACGCATCGCTAACCTCTCCCGTCCAACGCCGTGTCGGGGAGGTCTGCGGCAAGGAGACACGGGGCCAGAGGTTGAGCTGATGCGCAGCGTATCGGACCGCAAACGGCCACAGAAAGTGGGGGGCAGTCGCATGGATCAAGGAGGTACGAGCGACCTCCATGACCAAGCCAATGCGGCGCTCAGCAACCCCGTTCTGTTGTGGCGAGGCCGGAAGCGTGAACGACTGGCGGATGCCGTGCTCCGCACAGTAGGCTGCCAAGAGGTTGGAGGAGAACTCGCCACCTCTGTCAGAGTGCAAGCGCAGGACAGGAAAGTCCGAGTGGAAACGCTCGCTGAGCTGGAGACGAGAAGCGCGGATCCAAGAGATCAAAACATCAGGGACCTCACCCTTGGTGCGCAAGGGGAAGACCGTGGTGTAGCGCGAGTAGTCGTTAACAACTATCAGGAAGCACCTCTCCTGACCCTGACCACGGACGCGGGCTGGGCCCCACACGTCCATGTGGAGCGTCTGCAAGGGAGCAGTCATCGGGGGAAATGAGGAGGAGTGAGGAGCAGCGCACTGCCGCCCCTTGAGACAGGGAAGGCAGGGAGGAGCAGGCGAGGCTGGGAGGGGAGGGAGAGCCCTGGGAAGACCAGAGACAAGGTACCGTTTGTGCATTGCCCGAAAGCGCTGCACGGACGGGTGACCAAGGCGGTGGTGCCAGAGGACTGTCTCGTGCGCCAGAGAGTGGCACGAGCAGGGGGCGGACAGCTGACCTGACGTAGACGCAGACGCAGCTACCTGAGGGGACTCAGTAGTCAGTGTGTACAGGTCCGACCCCGGCTGCCGTGTGAAGGTCGCCAGGTGACGGCCCGTCCGAGCACATGTGCAGTCTGTCACGCGCTCGTAGGCAGGGGTGAATTGGTGAACACCTCTGTCCTGGAGCGCATTACCCGCCACCAAGTTCGTAGAGAACGAGGGGAGGTAGAGACTGGACAGTGTGCCTGACGGGACGGCCGGACAGGGGAGGACAGTGGAGGAGGTCGCAAGGACTGGACCCCCAGAGGGGTCAGCGAGAGAGACTGCAACAGGCCAAGCAAGCTGCTCAAGAGCCGTGCGGTCACGAAAGAAATAGCGGGAGGCACCTGAGTCTAGTGTAAAGGTGTGTAGTGCCTCAGTCGACTCAGTACTAGGGGGCGCGGACGCACCAGCACCTAGAGCAGCAGCCTCACCAGCACCTGGGGTAGCAGACACTCTAGCACCTAGAGCGGTAGGCTCACCGGGTCGAATGCTCGGGTCGGGCGGAACACGCAGGTACTGGGCACCCTCTCCACTAATAGACATCACATACATGGCAGAGAGAATAGCATCAAAGTCTAGAGCAAAGATATCAATGTTTTGCTTCATCAGATCAGCCCAGCGGGGCAGCTAAGTGGCGGCAGGGAACTGAGTACGCCAAGCGTCGTCGAGGCGTGAGAAGCAGCGCTGCGTGGGGTGCGCCCTCCCTTAGGTCTGACCAGTGGGGTCACCAGTGCGGATGACGTACATGCAGCTAAGGCCACCACCCTCCCTGTGCTGAGCGTACCACTCACGGAGCTCCTGGGGCGACGGAGAGTGCTGTAGGCTTTGGCCACCGCCAGTGCCTCCACAACCACCATTGCCGCCACCACCTTCTCGACCACCTCCTCCCCTGCCGCCGCCGCGTCCACCGCCACCCTCACCACCACCCCCGCCCCTGCCACCGACCCCGCCGGTGCCGCCACCACCCCCACGGGTGCCACTAGCCCCACCAGTCCCACCACTCCCCCCACCGCTGCCACCACCCCCACCACCGCCTCCCCCGCCGTCACCTCCGCCTCCCTTGCCCCCTTTGCCCTTGCCGCTGCGGCGCCCGCTCGAGGCAGACGCAGCCTCGACCTTCTCAGAACCAAGGAGGTCGACAGCAGAAGCAGAGGCTACAGAGGAAGAAAGGGGGGAGGGGAACACCCCTCAAAGAAAGGGGTGCGGGGATCGCCACGAGAGGCACCTACAGCGACTATGCTAGCCTCAGCTGCAAGCAGTTCCTTCTCGAGGAGGGCAATGGTGAGCTCAGTGGGGCAGCGAGCTAGGAAGTGATCCCTGACAGCACGCAGAGTGTCAGGGAGGCAGGTGACTAGGTGGTAGAGAGTGAGCCAGAGCGGGGGAGGGTTCTTGGCAAGAAACTCATCGGGCATGGCGGCACGGAAGCGGGCCTCACTAGTACGGAGGTGCGTGATGAGGTCAGCGACTAAGTGGAACGAGGCCAGGTCGGGAAACAGGTAGGGGAGTGAGAGACGGCCTAGCGCGGCAGAGGCAGGTGAGGAGTAGCGGGCAACGAGAGCGGTGTACAGTGCCTGTGCATTCTTGTGCTGGCCAAAGTGCTCGCGCTCGTCTATCGGCAGGGAGTTGCGAATAGCGAAGCGAGCGTGGGCGTCACGAGTCTGCCACTGTGAGCGGATAGTGCTGTCAGCAGTAGCAGCATGAGCAGTAGCATGGCCTAGGGCGTGATCGTACAGTGAGATGTCCTCCTTGACAGTGAGCTGTAGGAAGAGGTGTAGGACATCTATCCAGGTATCGAACTTCACTGGGCGGCCCTCAGCATCCAAAGCTAGCATAGGAGGGCTAGCCGTAGCAGTAGTAGAGTAGCACTTGAGTAGCAGTAGAGTAGCAGTAGTTGCACCCTAAAACAGTAGGCAGGGCGACTCAGGTAGGGCGGCTCGGTCCAGTACGGGCGGCGCGGCTCGGTTCGGGTAGGGTGGCTCGGCTCGGGTAGGGCGGCTCGGCTGGGTTCGGGCGGCGCGGCTCGGTTCGGGCAGAGTGGCTGGGTTCGGGCTGGGCGGCTTGTGGGTGTCGCGGCGGGGTGCTAAGGAGCGGCGCGCGGGTCGAGAGGGGGCCGACGGGGTTGCTAAGGGGCAAATGGGGCCGACGGGGCCTCTAAGGAAGGTCGCGCGTGGGGTCGACGGGGCCAGCGGGGCCGCTAAGGGGCGGCTCGCGGGGTCAACGGGGCCGGCTGAGGCCTCTAAAGGGGGCGACGCGCGGGGTCGACGGGGCCAGCGGGGCCGCTAAGGGGCGGCACGTGGGGCCGACGGGGCCGACGGGGCCACTAAGAGATGGGCGCGCGGGGCAAACGGGGCCGACGGGGCCACTAAGAGGTGGGCGCGCGGGGCAAACGGGGCCGACGGGGCCTCTAAGCGGGGCCAGCGGGGCCTCTTTGGGGCGGCGCGTGGGGTCGACGGGGCCTCTAAGGGGCGGTGCGAGGGTGGCTAAGAGGGGGGGCGGGTCGCGGGGCCTTAGGGGGCCGTCAAAACGAGGCGCACGAGGTCGCTAGGGGGGAGGCGCTCGAGGGCGCTCCGACAGTAGGGCGCACGAGGGGGCTAGTAGGTAGCAGTAGTGGTGGGCCCTAGGAATCGGTCCTAGCGGAGGACCTGCTCTAATTCCATGTTATGAAGAAGAAGTGATTGCACTATGAAAGTTGGAGTACAAATAGGAAACCCTAACTTTGTGTACCCCCTAAAGGCTAACCCACTATAGCCTACACAACAATAACACATATAGTGTTTGACAATTACACCTCAAAGTCTGCAATACTATGGCTCCTGAAGTGAAAGCTACTGCAGACTCACCGGGCCCACCACCAGCAACGACTAACGCGCCATCAGCAGTGACCTCCGTCAACGCCGCTGTCGTTGAGGAACTAGTCGCACGCATCAACGCCCTTGAGAGCCACCAAGCAATGAGCGTTGACGGCTCAAGCTACGCACGTGGCGTTGCTGGACTCCCTCTCCCTGGAGAAGACTGTCAGATGATTATATTACTGATGCATATATTTAGGCTGTAGTGGGGTAGCCCATAGGGGGTACAACCCAATTTGGGTTGGTACTTGTACTTGTTTCATTTCATAGTGCACACATTCCTCGCCTCTATCTCAACATGGTATCGAGCAGGTTCCCTAGTGGGAACTGTTCCTAGGGCCCACCTACTATTCCGTCCTGCCCGGAGCGCGCTCTGCCCTAGCCCGAGTCGCGCTGGGCCTTTTTTTTTCCTTTGGCGGCCCGATCGCGTCGAGCCGCCCGCGATTTTTTTTTGGCGCGCCACCTACGCGGCCTCGTCGCGCCGCCCCTAGACGGCCGCACCGCGTCGCGCGTGCCACCCTCCAGTCGCGCGCCGCCCCCTCTGACCCTCGCGACGCCGGCGCCGTCTCTGACGGCCCCGCGATCGCCTGCGACGGCCCCGCCGTCCCCTCTACCGGCCCCTCCACTGCACTTGACGGCCCCGCCGTCCCCTCTGCCGGCCCCGCCGCTGCACTTGACGGCCCCGCCGTCCCCTCTGCCGGCCCCGCCGCTGCACCTGACGGCCCTGCTGTCCCCTCTGCCGGCCCCGCCGCTGCTTCAGACGGCCCCGCCGCTGCACCTGACGGCCCCGCCGTCCCCTCTGACGGCCCCGCCGCTGCACCTAACGGCCCCGCCGTCCCCTCTGACGACCCCGCCACTGCACCTACCGGCCCCGCCGCTACCCCTGACGGCCCCGCTGCTGCACCTGCAGGCCCCGCCGTCTCACCTGCCGGCCCCGCTGCTGTACCTGACGGCCCCGCCACTTCACCTACCGGCCCCGCCACTACCCCTAACGGCCCCGCAGCTGCATCTCCCGGCCTCGCCGCCCCAGCAACTGCGCCGCCCCAGCAGCCGAGCCGCCCCGGCAGCCGAGCCGCCCCAGCAACCGAGCCGCCGAGCCGCCCGAGCCGCCGAGCCGCCCGAGCCGCCCAGCAGCCGAGCCGCCGAGCCGCCCGAGCCGCCCGAGCCGCCCGAGCCGCCCGAGCCGCCTGAGCCGCCCGAGCCGTCTCCACTGCCCTGTCTGGTGAGCACTGAGCTTTACTCTGCGCACTGCCCTCACCCTACTGCTGTCATGGCTACCCCCAGTGTCCTCACCTTCGACGCTGAGGGCAGAGCCATAGACTTTGACGTGTGGGTAGTCGACCTGCTGCTTTTCCTACAGTGCGACAGAGCTGACGGCCTCTCTCTCTTTGATCTCACTTCTGGTGCCTCTCCCGCCCCTGCTGCTACTGAGGATGCCACTGTTCGCTCAGTGTGGGCCACACGCGATGCTGCTGCACGTCTTGTTGTGCGTCGCCACCTCCCTCCCTCTGAGCGTGCACACTTTGGGTCGTACAAGAGTGCTCAGACCTTGTACGACGCCGTTATTGCACGCTACTCCACCCCTGCCACTGCTGCACTGAGCCGCCTCTTGCTACCGTACCTCTTTCCCGACCTTGCTTCCTTTGCCACAGTCGCCGACCTCATTACCCACCTGCGCACTAGTGACGCTCGCTTCCGCGCTGCGCTTCCTGCTGAGTTCTGCGCCAAGAACCCCCCCCCCCCAGTACTTCACTCTCTACTACATTGTCGCCCGCCTCCCTGACTCCCTTCGCGGAGTCAGGGACGACTTACTCTCGGTCTGCCCCACCACTCTCACTGTTGACCTCCTCGAGAAGTCCCTCCTAGCAGCCGAGAAGAGCATTCTCGCTGTAGGGGCCTCTCGTGGTGACCCGCGCACCCCCATCTTTGAGGGGTGTTCCCCCTCCCCCCTCCTGCCCTCTGTCGCCTCTGCTGCTACGGCCGACCTAGTTGGATTTGAGTCGGTCGGCGCGGCGTCTGCCCCTAGTGGGAGACGTCGCTCTGGCAAGGGCAAGGGGGGCAGGAGCGGTGGTGGCGGCGGCGGGGGCGGTGGAGGCGGCGGTGGAGGCAGCGGAGGAGGTGGGGGTGGTAGCGGGAGTGGTGGCGGGAGTGGAGGTGTCAGCGGCGGCAGTGGAGGCGGGGGTGGCAGCGGCGGTGGTGGTGGGAGTGGATGTGGAGGCGGCAGTGGCGGCAGCGACGGTGGGAGTGGCGGTGGCAGCGGAGGTGGTGGCGGCGGCGGCGGAGGAGGCGGCGGAGGAGGTCGTGGCTCGTCGCAGAGGAGTGGCTCCGGTGGCGGTCAGCGCCAGCAGCAGCGGCAGCAGCGTGGTCAGGACACCCTCTCCCCACAGCAGCTCCGTGAGTGGTACACTGCACGTCAGAGGGGTGGGGGTACTGGTCCGTGCACCTACGTCTTGCGCACTGGCGACCGTGCGGGTGAGCCGTGTGGTGGTCCACACTCCGCCCAGCGCTGCTTCGGCCGCCTGACTGACGGTTGGCGCCGCCAGTTTCCTGACGCCTCTGAGATCCCTCGCTGGGACCAGCTGTCTAGGGCAGGAGTAGCTATCTTTGATCTTGACTTTGATGCTATTCTTGCTGCCATGTATGCTGTGACTATTAGTGAGGAGGGTGACTGTTACCGGTGTTTCCCGCCCGACCCAGGCATTGGTACTGCGGCTCTAGGTGCTGTTGAGGCTGCTGCTCCAGGTGCTGGTGAGGTTGTCGCTCTAGGTGCCATTGATTCTGTGTCCTCAGGTGCTGGTGAGTCTGCTCTCTCAGGTACTGCGTCGGCTCCGCCCTCTCTCACCTTCACTCTTGACTCAGGGGCGTCTCGCTCCTTCTTTCGAGACCGCACCACACTCACACCGCTTAGTCGGCCAGTGGCGGTCTCCCAGGCGGACCCCTCTGGGGGTCCTGTTCTGGCTCGCTACTCCACTGTCCTGCCGTGCCCTGCGGTCCCGTCTGGCGCCCTGTCCGGTCTCTACCTCCCCTCGTTCTCTACGAACTTGGTGGCGGGTGCTGACCTACAGGATGCAGGGGTCGACCAGTTCACCCCTGCACGCCGACGGGACACCCACTGCACGGACGCGGACACGGGTCGACACTTGACCACGTTCACACGTGGGCCGGGGTCGAGCCTGTACACACTCACTGTTCCGTCTCCTCCTCCTGCGTCTGGTCAGGTAGCTGCGTCGGGTCAGGTGTTTGCTGCAGCGTCCAGGTCTGGTCCTGAGTCTGCCCCCTGCTCGTGTCGCCTCCTGTCCCACGAGACCCTCCTGTGGCACCACACGATGGGTCACCCCTCCCTGCCTCGTCTCCGGGGCATGGCCTCTCGCCTTCTTGTCTCTGGCCTTCCCCGGTCCCTCCCTCCCCTTCCTCCGGGGCCTGGCCCTCCCTGTGTCCCCTGTGTCGAGGGTCGCCTGCGAGCTACCCCTCACTCCTCCCCGTTTCCTCCGACGGAGGCCCCGATGCAGACGCTTCACATGGACGTGTGGGGCCCAGCCCGCGTCCGTGGACAGGGTCACGAGCGCTACTTCCTGCTGGTGGTTGACGACTACTCGCGTTACACCACAGTCTTCCCCTTGCGCAGCAAGGGTGAGGTCACTGAGGTGTTGATCGACTGGATCCGCGCAGCTCGTCTCCAGCTCAGGCGGAGCTTCGGCTCGGACTTTCCTGTTTTGCGTCTGCACTCGGACAGGGGCGGAGAGTTCTCCTCCGGCCTTCTACGAGCCTATTGTCGGGCACGAGGCATCCGCCAGACCTTCACGCTTCCGGACTCTCCACAGCAGAATGGGATTGCTGAGCGCCGCATCGGCATTGTCATGGACGTCGCCCGTACGTCCATGGTGCATGCGGCTGCCCCCCATTTTCTGTGGCCGTTCGCGGTTCGGTACGCGGCGCATCAGATCAACCTTCAGCCTAGGGTCTCCAGACCGGAGACCTCCCCAGCTTTGCTGTGGACGGGGAAGGTTGGCGATGCGTCGGCATTCCGTGTCTGGGGATCTCGGGCGTTTGTCCGCGACTTGTCTGCGGACAAGCTGTCCCCTCGTGTTGCTCCTTGCGTCTTCCTGGGTTTCCCCCCTGACGCACCTGGGTGGCAGTTTTACCACCCCACCTCTCGTCGTGTTCTGTCCTCCCAGGACGTCACGTTCGAGGAGTCGGTTCCCTTCTACCGGCTCTTCCCCTACCACACTCCGTCCCTCCCCCCCCCGCCCCTCTTCTTGGTCCCAGGTCCCCCCCCGGTAGACCCCCTCCCCCCTCAGGGTCCTGCCCCTTCAGGTGTGTCTCAGGTAGACGCGGTCGAGCCTGTCGAGGTCACTGGTGACTCTGGTGCTGCTGCGGGTGCGGAGCCTCGGGGTGCTGAGACTGGGGGTGCTGAGACTGGGGGCGCTGAGCCTGGGGGTGCTGAGACTGGGGGTGCTGAACCTGGGGGTACTGAGCCTGGGGGTGCTGAGATTGGGGGTGCTGAGCCTGGGGGTGCTGAGCCTGAGGGTACTGAGCCTGGGGGTGCTGAGCCTGGGGGTGCTGTGCCTGGGGGTGCTGAGCCTGGGGGTACTGCGTCTGGGAGTGCTGCGCCTGCTGCTTCTGTTCCTGGTGGTTCTCCAGACCGTTCCTCACGCCGCGAGCCGCTCTCTCCTCTGGAGCTGCGTGAGTGGTTTGCCCGGCGCTGGAGGCGAGCTGCTGGAGCTGGGGGTACTGCGGGTGCTGGAGGTTCCGTTGCTGCCGAGGGAGCTGGTACCACGGGTCTCGGAGGTGCTCGTACTGAGGGTACTGGAGCTGCCGGGCCCGGGGGTGCCTCTGGAGCTGGAGCTGCTGCGGGTGCTGGCGCTGAGGCTACGACTGTCCGTCCTACTGCGGGTACTTCTGCAGCTGCTGGTGGTGCTGGAGTTGGAGCTGCTACTGGTGCTGGTGCTGCCTCTGGAGGTGTTGGTGCTGTCCCTGCTGTCTCTGGCGGTGCTGCGCGGCCTCGGCCGTACTTCGTTCCGCTCCTTCAGCAGGTTCTTGGTCTCCCGCCTTCCACTAGTCCTTCTCCTCCCGTAGAGTGTCCGCAGCCTGTCCCGTCACAGTCACAGTTACAGCCCGCCTCTCCCCTGCCTTCTCCTTCTCCCAACGCTGGTCCTACTGGAGGTCTTGCTGAGCGTCGTGAGCCTGCGTCCCGCCCTGCGTCGCCAGTCCGAGCTGCTCGCCCTAGTGGTCGCGGTTCGCGTCAGCGTCCTCCTCCTGTCCCTGGCACGCACCAGATGTCTCTGCGTCCGTCCACTGCTCCTCTGCGTGCCCCTTTGCCTTCTCCTCCTCAGTCTTCTCTTCCTACACTTGCCGACCCGGAGTCGGACTCTCACCGTGCTGCCAGTCCTACTGTCATGCGTCTTCTTGCTTCTCTTGTCGCTGACCCTTCCTTTGAGTCCGCTGCTGCGTCTGCCCTAGTTGCTGAGCTGGTCGACTTTGCTGCTGCGTGTCGTCTGGACTACGCTGCCAGTCTTGTTGCTGAGTCTGCTGAGTCTGCTGAGTCTGCGTCTGCTGCGTCTGCGTCTGCCTGTCCTCCGTCCGTCGGGGGTGACTGTGCTCTTGGCACGCACGTCCTTGAGGACAGGCAGGAGGAGTTCCAGTGCTTTGCCGCCGCTTTGCCCCATCTCGTGTCCATGCTTGTTGCCCCTGAGGGAGACCCGGATGCTCTAGACATCCCGACCCCACGCTCTTACGCATAGGCGATGGCCGGTCCCTACTCCTCTCAGTGGCAGTCAGCCATGGACGCAGAGATGGCTTCCTAGAAGTCCACAGGCATCTACGTTGACGCTGTTCCCCCTCCTGGGGCGAACATTGTCAGTGGCATGTGGATCTTCAGGGTGAAGCGGCCGCCGGGTTCTCCGCCTGTCTTCAAGGCGCGCTACGTGGCTCGTGGCTTCAGTCAGCGACAGGGAGTTGACTTCTTTTAGACCTTCTCCCCGACCCCGAAGATGACCACTCTTCGGGTTCTACTGCACGTCGCTGCTCAGCGTGACTACGAGCTACACTCTCTTGACTTCAGCACTGCGTTCCTGCAGGGCCGCCTGCACGAGGAGATCTGGCTGCGCCGCCCTCCTGGCTTCACTGGGTCGTTCCCTCCTGGTACCCAGTGGAGCCTCCGGCGGCCAGTCTACGGTCTCCGCCAGGCGCCGCGTGAGTGGCATGACACACTGGGGACTACACTTGCGGCTCTTGGGTTTGCTCCTTCTACTGCTGACCCGTCGCAGTTTCTGCGCACCGACACCTCGCTGCCGGCTTTCTACATCCTCGTGTACGTCGACGACTTGGTCTTTGCCACAGCTGACACTGCTGGACTCGCCTACGTGAAGTCCGAGCTGCAGAAGAGACACACGTGCACAGACCTGGGTGAACTGACAAGCTATCTTGGCCTGCGGATCACCCGGGACAGAGCACGCCGCACCATTACCCTGACCCAGTCACACATGGTGCAGCAGGTCCTTCAGCGCTTCGGCTTCACGTACTCCTCGCCTCAGTCCACTCCTCTGCCTACGGGACACTCGCTCTCAGCTCTTCCTTCGGATGAGTCCGTAGAGTCGAGTGGTCCGTATCCAGAGCTTGTGGGCTGCCTCATGTACCTGATGACCTGCACTCGACCTGACCTCGCATACCCTCTCAGCATCTTAGCACGCTATGTTGCTCCCGGCCGTCACCGGAAGGAGCACATGGATGCAGCTAAGAGGGTGTTGCGCTACTTGTGCAGTACGTCGGGCATGGGGCTAGTGCTTGGAGGGCGTGAGCGGCCTGTGCTCACTGGGCACTCAGACGCTTCTTGGGCTGACGACCAGGCTACTCAGAGGTCGTCTCAGGGTTACACCTTCAGTCTTGGCTCTGGCTCTGTCTCTTGGCGCTCTACTCGCTCTTCTTCGGTTCTCAGCTCCAGCTGTGAGGCTGAGATCTACGCCACGGCCATGGCTGCCCAGGAGCTTCGCTGGCTCACCTACCTGCTGACTGAACTTGGAGAGCGGCCTCGTTCTCCTCCAGTGCTGTACGTCGACAACAAGGCAACCATTGCCTTGTGTGAGGAGCACAGACTGGAGCACAGGACGAAGCACATTGCTCTACGCTACTTCCTTGCTCGAGAGCTGCAGCAGCGTGGTCAGCTTCGCCTGCGTTTCGTGGCCACTGAGGCCAACACTGCTGATGTCTTCACCAAGGCACTTCCGCCTCGTGACCATCAGCGCTTTTGCACTCTGCTAGGCCTTGTGCCCACTGGGCCTCACTTGCTTACCTCTTGACCTTGCTTGTACTGCTGCATATATATATCCTTGCTCTTGCTTGTTTAGCACTGTTATATATATATGCTCTGCTGCATGTGAACTGGCCTTGTGGCCTTGACCTTGTGCTCGGAATTTGTGTGGTATCCTTGAGATCCACCCTGAGCTTGCTTTGCTTTGCTTTGTTTTGCTTGACTGGTCTTGTGACCCCTTGCTCTCCCCCACTTTGCCTATGGGGGTGTGTCAGATGATTATATTACTGATGCATATATTTAGGCTGTAGTGGGGTAGCCCATAGGGGGTACAACCCAATTAGGGTTGGTACTTGTACTTGTTTCATTTCATAGTGCACACATTCCTCGCCTCTATCTCAACAAAGACCGCCGCGTCAACTCCGAGAGATCCTTCACTTTTGACAATCGTCAAGGGTCAGCTCCTGCACAAGACATCTCACAACGCTCACAGTCAGACATTGCTTCAATGCAAACCAAATTTGTACTGACTTCTAAATTGAAGACCTCAACTCCTTTCGACGGAAAGGATTTCTACACGTGGAGTTTCGAATTCGAGCTTCTCGCGACAACAGCTCAGATCTGGATGTACTACGACGGAAGCCTACTCTTTCCCTCGGAAGGTACCATCCGGGAGAAGCATCAATACTACCACGAATCTCTCCTCACATACACCGCTCTCCATTGCAATCTCTCACCTGAAGAACAGCTCAGCATTCGCCCTTATAAGACGGAGTGAGCTCCCGCACAAGCCTCCTGGGAACACCTGCGCAACTCATACATGGCAAATGATCCAGTTACCATGAGCCGTCTACTCAGCCAACTAACTTCAGTTAAAATGAAGCAAGGGGAGAAAGCGGGACCGTATGTCAACCGGTGCTGCAATCTGCGTGACCAAGTCAAGAAATGCGGTGGGACTGTTCCCGGTGACATGTTCATCTCAATAGTGAGGAGAAAAGGGAGAATAGGATAATGGAAAAAATATAATAGTGAGAAAATATTATAACGGGGACGTCCTCTCACACTTCCCCCCCTCAAAGCTGGGTGGTAGAAGTAACACCCTGCTTTACAAGGTAGTCCTGGAGAGGACGGCGGGCGTTATCCATGTCGTGTTCAGGTACCCAGGTATCCTCGGAAGGATCATAGCCTTTCCAACGAATCAAGAGCTCCAAGGTGCCGTTACGTCGTCGTCGGTGCGCCAGAACGGCTTCGACTTCGTACTCGGGTTCCCCATTAACGATCACTGGCAGTGGCGGCGGCGTCTGGCGACCTTTGAAGACCGTGTTTGGGTCCCGATAGGGCTTGAGAAGTTGAACATGGAAGGCATTGTGAATTCTCCAGGTAGCTGGTAAACGCAAGCGGAAGGTTACTGGAGTGACCTGCGCCTCGACGAGAAAAGGTCCGCAGAAGCGAGGTCGGAGCTTAGACGGAAGATGGCTAATGTCGAGATTGCGTGTATCCAGAAGCACTTGATCGCCAATCTTGATGGAATGATCGTTGCGACTCCGATCAGCGAGCTTCTTTTGTTACTGCTGGATAGTCAGAAGACGTTTATGCGTGCGCTCCCACAATTGGTGCATAGTGGAAATGAAGTCATGTGCGGGTTGCACCGTGGCGGTTACTGTTGGTTTCTGAGGCGTGAGTGGGTTGCGACCGTAACAGAGGAAGAAAGGAGTTTGCCCTGTTGCGGCGTGCGTGGCGTTGTCATACGCAAACTCGAGAACCGGCAGATGTGCATCCCATGTAGAGATATCGTCCTTACACGCTGCTCGCAGAAGCTGTTCGACAATCTGGTTGAGGCGCTCTGTCTGACCATCCGTTTGGGGATGCCTCTCCGTCGCGGCCCCGCCGCCCCTTCACGGCCCCGCCGCCTCTTCTCTCGCGGCCCCGCCGCCCCTACTTCAGCGGCCCCGCCGCCCTGATCTCGCGGCACTCGCCGCCCCTTCTCTCGCGGCCCTCGCCGCCCCTGATCTCGCGGCCCTCGCCGCCCCTGATCTCGCGGCCCCGCCGCCCCAGCACTCGCGGCCCCGCCGCCCCTTCTCTAGCGGCCTCGCTGCCTCAGCGCTCACGGCCCCGCTACCCCTGATCTCGCGGCCCCGCCGCCCCAGCGCTCTCGGCCCCGCCGCCCCTGATCTCGTCGCCCCGCCGCCCCAGCGCTCACGGCCCCGCCACCCCTACTACCGCGACACCGCCGCCCCTACTCACGGCCCCGTCGCCCCTGCTCTCACGGCCCCGCCACCCGGTACTAGAGCAGCCGAGCCGCCCCGCCCGAGCCGCCCTGCACCCGAGCCACCCGGGAGCCGAGCCGCCCAGCAGCAGCCGAGCCGCCCAGCAGCAGCCGAGCCGCCCAGCAGCAGCCGAGCCGCCCAGCAGCAGCCGAGCCGCCCAGCAGCAGCCGAGCCGCCCAGGAGCCGCCGAGCCGCCCAGTCGCAGCCGAGCCGCCCCGCAGCGGCCGTGCCGTCCTGCAGCCGTCGAGTCGCCCGACCTGCCCTTCCTGGTGAGCACAGCACTGCTACCGCTTGCCCTTTCCCCACTGCTTGCACTGCTAGTCTGTCGTCATGGCTACCCCCAGTGTCCTAGCTTTTGACGCTGAGGGCAGAGCCATCGACTTTGAGGTCTGGGTCGACGACCTGCAGTTGTTTTTGCAGTGCGATAGGGCAGACGGTCTTTCTCTCTTTGACCTCACCTCTGGCGCCTCTCCTGCTCCTGCTGCTGATGCTGACCCCACTGTTCGCTCTCAGTGGGCCACCCGCGATGCTGCTGCACGTCTTGCTGTGCGTCGCCACTTGCCCACCACTGAGCGCGCGCACTTTAGTCAGTACAAGAGTGCTCAGACCCTGTACGACGCTGTAGTTGCGCGCTACTCTTCCCCTGCCACTGCTGCACTGAGCCGTCTCATGCTACCGTACCTCTTTCCTGACCTCACTGCCTTTCCCACTGTCGCTGACCTCATTACGCACCTCCGCACTAGTGACACTCACTACCGCGCCGCCCTTCCTGCTGAGTTCTGCGCCAAGAACCCCCCCCCCCATGTACATCACTCTCTACTACGTAGTAGCACGCCTCCCTGACTCCCTTCGCGTGGTCAGGGACCACTTTCTCTCAGTCTGTCCCACCACCCTCACTGTCGACCTCCTCGAGAAGGCCCTCCTAGCGGCGGAGAAGAGCATCGTCGCTGTAGGAGCTTCTCGTGGTGACCCTCGCACCCCCATCTTTGAGGGGTGCTCTCCTTCCCCCCTGCTGCCCTCTGTTGCCTCTGCTGCTGCTGCCGACCTGCTTGGTCTTGAGTCGGTCGGCGCGGCGTCTGCCCCTAGTGGGAGACGCCGCTCTGGCAAGGGCAAGGGGGGCAAGGGCGCGGGTGGAGCTGGAGGGGGCGGTGGAGGTGGCGGTGGAGGCGGCGGAGGGAGTGGGGGTGGCGGCGGGAGTGGTGGCGGAGGCGGTGGTGGTGGTGGCAGCGGCGGAGGAGGCGGCGGTGGTGGCGGCAGCGGTGGGAGTGGTGGCGGCGGTGGAGGCGGAGGAGGAGGAGGTGTTGGCGGAGGAGGTGGAGCTGGTCGGGGTGGTGCCCCGCAGCGGAGCGGCGCTGGTAGTGGTCAGCGCCAGCAGCAGCAGCAGCAGCAGCGTTCGCGGGACATCCCTCCGCCCCAGCAGCTCCGTAAGCGGTACACTCGGCGTCAGAGGGGTGGGGGTGCTGGTCCGTGCACCTACGTCCTTCGTTCCGGCGACTGCGCGGGTGAGCAGTGTGGGGGTGCCCACCCCACCCAGCGCTGCTTTGGCCGCCTGACGGACGCTTGGCGTCAGCAAATCCCCGAGGCTAGTGAGATTCCCCGCTGGGATGAGCTTTCTAGGGCTGGTGTAGCGATCTTTGATCTTGACTTTGATGCTATCCTTGCTGCTATGTATGCTGTGACTATTAGTGAGGAGGGTGACTGTTACCGGTGTTTCCCGCCCGACCCGGGCATTGGTACTGCTGCGCTAGGTGCTTGTGAGGCTGCTGCTCTAGGTGCCAGTGCGTCTGCGCTCTCAGGTACTGGTGAGACTGCGCTCTCAGGTACTGCGTCGCCTTCGTCCTCCCTCACTTTCACACTTGACTCAGGGGCTTCTCGCTCCTTCTTTCGAGACCGCACCACCCTCACGCCGCTTGGTCGGCCGGTTGCGGTCTCCCTGGCTGACCCCTCTTGGGGTCCTGTCCT
The DNA here is from genome assembly GCA_948144175.1 of Closterium sp. NIES-65. NCBI lineage: Eukaryota > Viridiplantae > Streptophyta > Zygnematophyceae > Desmidiales > Closteriaceae > Closterium > Closterium sp. NIES-65. The sequence goes on from CANXME010000843.1 coordinate 3,922,410, forward strand.
CTCTCACTTTTCCACTGTCCTCCCGTGTCCGGCTGCCCCCTCGGGCACCCTGTCTGGTCTGTACCTTCCCTCGTTCTCGACGAACATGGTGAGTGGTGCGGACCTACAGGATGCGGGGGTTCACCAGTTCACTCCTGCGAGTCAGCGGGTGACCCACTTCACGGACGCACGCACAGGCCGGCACCTGGCCACGTTCTCGCGTCGGCCGGGGTCGAGCTTCTACACCCTGACCACTGAGTCTCCTCCTGTCCCTGCGTCTGGTCAGGTAGCTGCGTCAAGTCAGGTGTTTGTTGCTGCGTCCCGGTCTGGCCCTGAGTCTGCCCCCTGTTCGTGTCGCCTCTTGTCTCACGAGACTCTCCTGTGGCACCACCGTCTTGGCCACCCCTCCCTGTCCCGTCTTCGGGGCATGGCTTCCCGTGTCCTTGTCTCAGGTCTTCCCCGGTCTCTCCCTCCCCTTCCTTCGGGACCAGGACCTTCCTGTGTCCCCTGTGTCGAGGGGCGCCTCAGGGCTGCTCCTCACTCCTCCCAGTTTCCCCCGACAGAGGCTCCTCTGCAGACACTTCACATGGACGTGTGGGGCCCGGCCCGCGTCCGTGGGCAGGGTCACGAGCGCTACTTCCTGTTGGTGGTTGACGACTACTCGCGTTACACCACAGTCTTCCCCTTGCGCAGCAAGGGTGATGTCAATGCGGTGCTGATCGACTGGATCCGCGAGGCTCGTCTCCAGCTCAGGAGGAGCTTCGGCTCGGACTTTCCTGTTCTGCGTCTGCACTCTGACCAAGGTGGGGAGTTCTCCTCTCGCCTTCTGCGAGACTACTGTCGTGCACGGGGGATCCGCCAGACCTTTACGCTTCCGGGCTCTCCACAGAAAAATGGGATTGTTGAGCGCCGCATTGGCATGGTCATGGATGTCGCTCGTACGTCCATGATGCATGCGGCTGCCCCCCATTTTCTGTGGCCGTTTGCGGTTCGGTACGCGGCGCATCAGCTCAACCTTCACCCCAGGGTCTCTCGGCCCGCGATGTTCCTAGTCTTGCTGTGGACGGGGAAGGTCGGCGATGCGTCTGCGTTCCGTGTCTGGGGATCTCGGGCGTTTGTCCGCGACTTGTCTGCGGACAAGCTGTCCCCTCGTGCTGCTCCCTGTGTCCTCCTTGGCTTCCCCCCTGACGCTCCAGGGTGGCAGTTCTACCACCCCTCCTCTCGTCGTGTTCTGTCCTCCCAGGACGTCACGTTCGACGAGTCAGTCCCCTTCTACCGCCTCTTCCCCTACCGCACTCCTTCTCTCCCCCCGCCACCAGACTTCCTTGTGCCGGTTCCCCCCCCGGTAGACCCCCTCCCCCCTCAGGTTCCTGCCCCCTCAGGTGTGTCCCACGTAGACGCCGTTGACCCGGTCGAGGTTACTGGTGACTCTGGTGCTTCTGCGGGTGCTGAGCCTAGGGGTGCTGACTCTGGGGGTGTTGTGCGCGGGGGTGCTGAGCCTGGGGGTGCCGAGCCTGGAGGTGCTGCTACTGGGGGTGCTGAGCCTGGGGGTGCTACTGCTGAGGGTGCTGAGCCTGGGGGTGCTGAGCCGGGGGGTGCTGTACCTAGAGCTGCTGAGCTAGGGGGTGCTGAGTCTGGGGGTGCTGAGTCTGGAGCTGCTGAGCCTGGGGGTGCTGCGTCTGGAGCTTCTGAGCCTGGAGGTGCTGAGTCTGGGGGTCCTGCGCCTGGAGCTGCTGAGCCTGGGGTTTCTCCTGGTGCTCCGTCTCGGCGGGAGCCCCTCTCTCCACAGGAGCTGCGCGAGTGGTTTGCTCGCCGCTGGAGGCGTACTGCTGGAGCTGGAGCTTCTTCGACCACCGAGGGTGCTGGTGCCGCCGGTCCCGGAGCTGCTGGGCCTGCGGGTCCTACTGGAGCTGGAGCTTCTGAGGGTGTTGGTGCTGAGACTACTGCTGTCTGTCCTAGCGGTGGTCCTGCTGCTGGTGCTGTCGGAGGTCCTGCCGCTGGAGGTGTTGGTGGTACTGGTGCTGCCGCTGAGGGTGCTGGTGCTGTCCCTGCTGAGTCTGGAGTTGCCGCGCGGCCTCGGCCGTACTTCGTTCCGCTCCTACAGCAGGTTCTTGGTCTTTCTCCTCCCGTAGAGTGTCCACAGCCTGTCCAGTCGCAGTCACTGTTGGAGCCTACCTCTCCACTGCCTGCTCCCTCTCCTTACACTGGTCCTACTGGGGGTCTTGCTGAGCGTCGTGAGCCTGCGTCTGGTCCCGCGTCGCCTGTTCGTGCTGCTCGCGCTAGTGGTCGCGGTTCGCGTCAGCGTCCTCCTCCTGTCCCTGGCACGCACCGGATGTCTCTGCATCCGTCCACTGCTCCTCTGCGTGCCCCTTTGCCTGCTCCTCCTGAGTCCTCCCTTCCTGTGCTTGCCGACCCAGAGTCGGACTCCCTTCGTGCTGCCAGTCCTACTGTCACGCGTCTACTTGCTACTGTCGCCACAGACCCCTCTTTTGAGTCCGCTGCTGCGTCTGCTCTTGTCGCTGAGCTCGTCGACTTTGCTGCTCGCTGTCGTCTAGACTACGCTGCCAGTCTTGTTGCTGAGTCTGCGTCTGTCTGTCCTCCGTCCGTCGGGGGTGACTGTGCTCTTGGCACGGACGTCCTTGAGGACAGGCAGGAGGAGTTCCAGTGTGTGGCTGCTGCTTCACCTCATCTCGCGTCTGTACTACTTGCTCCTGAGGGAGACCCGGATGCACTAGACATCCCGACTCCGCGCTCTTACGCGGAGGCCGTAGAGGGTCCCTACTCCTCTCAGTGGCAGGCAGCTATGGATGCAGAGATGGCTTCCTGGAAGTCCACAGGCACCTACGTTGGCGCGGTTCCTCCTCCTGGGGCGAACATCGTCAGTGGCATGTGGATCTTCAGGGTGAAGCGGCCGCCAGGCTCTCCACCTGTCTTCAAGGCGCGGTACGTGGCTCGTGGCTTCAGTCAGCGGCAGGGAGTTGACTACTTTCAGACCTTCTCTCCCACCCCGAAGATGACTACTCTTCGGGTGCTGCTGCACATAGCCGCTCAGCGCGACTACGAGCTTCACTCTCTCGACTTCAGCACTGCGTTCTTGCAGGGTAGCCTGCACGAGGAGATCTGGCTGCGCCGTCCACCTGGCTTCACTGGGACTTTCCCTCCTGGCACCCAGTGGAGCCTCCGACGGCCAGTCTACGGTCTCCGCCAGGCACCGCGTGAGTGGCACGACACACTGAGGACTACGCTTGCGGCTCTTGGGTTTGCTCCTTCTACTGCTGACCCGTCGCTGTTTCTGCGCACCGACACTTCTTTGCCACCGTTCTACATCCTCGTGTACGTCGACGACTTGGTCTTTGCCACAGCGGACACTGCTGGACTCGCCTACGTGAAGTCCGAGCTGCTGAAGAGACACACGTGCACTGACCTGGGTGAACTGCGCAGCTATCTTGGCTTGCAGATCACTCGGGACAGAGCACGCCGCACCATTACCTTGACTCAGTCACACATGGTGCAGCAGGTCCTTCAGCGCTTCGGCTTCACGTACTCCTCGCCTCAGGCCACTCCTCTGTCTACTCGCCACTCGCTCTCAGCTCTGCCTTCGGATGAGTCCGTAGAGTCGAGTGGCCCGTACCCAGAGCTTGTTGGCTGCCTCATGTACCTGATGACCTGCACATGACCTGACCTTGCATACCCTCTTAGCATTCTTGCACGCTATGTTGCTCCTGGGAGACACCGACCAGAGCACATGGCTGCAGCGAAGAGGGTGTTGCGCTACTTGTGCAGTATGTCGGGCATGGGGCTAGTGCTTGGAGGGCGGAGTCCAGTGGTCCTTACAGGACACGCGGACGCTTCTTGGGCTGACGACCAGGCTACGCAGCGGTCGTCACAGGGTTACACCTTCAGCCTTGGTTCCGGCTCTGTCTCGTGGCGGGCTACTCGCTCGTCTTCGGTTCTCAGCTCCAGTTGTGAGGCTGAGATCTACGCAGGGGCCATGGCTGCACAGGAGCTTCGCTGGCTCACCTACCTGCTGACTGACCTTGGAGAGCCGCCTCGTTCTCCTCCAGTGCTGTACGTAGACAACAAGGCCATGCTGGCCTTGTGTCGAGAGCAGCGTCTGGAGCACAGAACGAAGCACATTGCTCTTCGCTACTTCCTTGCTCGTGAGCTACAGCAGCGTGGACAGTTGCGGCTTGCGTACGTGGCCTCTGAGGCCAACACTGCTGATGTGTTCACCAAGGCACTCGCGCCTTGTGACCATCAGCGCTTCTGCACTCAGCTGGGACTTGTACCTGTCCTACCTCACTTGCTCACCTCTTGACCTTGCTTGTACTCTTGCATATATATATATATACCTGCTCTTGCTTGTTTAGCCTTATATATATATATATATGTGTCTAGTCTTGCATGTGAACTGGCCTTGTGGCCTTGACCTTGTGCTCGGACTGTGTGGTGACTTTGTGATCCACCCTGAGCTTTGCTTTGCTTTGCTTGACTGGTCTTGTGACCCCTTGTTCTCCCCCACTTTGCCTATGGGGGTGTGTCAGATTTATATGACATAGTTGCTGTAGGCTATAGTGGGGTAGCACATATGGGGTACAGGTTTCTAGGGTTGTATTTGTACCCCAATCTTTCCTTAGTCATTCATTCCTGTTCATTACTTTCACATTCTTGGTGATCCCGCAGAGGTCGGTGCAGCGTTGGTACTGCTGACGTGGTAGCTTCTTCATTAAGAAGTCAGCTGCCATGTCACCAGTTGGGCAGTACGTTAGCTTGACTTTCCCTTTGTCGATTTCATCTTTCACGAAGAAGTAGCGAAGGGCGATGTGTTTGGTGCGGTTGACAAAGCCGGGCTTGTTCGCAATCTTTATCGCACTTTGGTTGTCGCAGAGTAACGAGAAATGCCCGTTCATCGTCACTTTTGCTTCTTGCAGAAGCTCCACCAGGTAGAGTCCTTCTCGAACAGCTGCGCTGGCTACGATGAATTCTGCTTCTGCTGACGAAAGAGCGATGACTTCCTGCTTTTGAGAATTCCAGGAGATGAGTCCCGCTAGTTGAAGTTGAAAGATGAATCCTGTGCGGGAGCGTTGGTTGTCAACATCTATAGTGTGGTCGCCATCTACGTAGCCATGGAGCTGCAGAGTAGCGGTGAGGTTAGCTTCGTAGGTGAGACCAACGTCGGGAGTGGAGATGAAGTACTGTAGTGCTCGGCGTAGATCCAGTAGATTCTCCCCTTCAGGTCGCTTCAGGTACTGTGCGAGCTGGCTTGCGACGCAGGAGGGATCGGGCCGACACGTGACGGCGGCGAAGAGGAGACATCCCAGCTGCTGCTGATAGAGACGATGGTTGTTGGGAGAGAGCGGTGTGGTTTCTGGCTCGTGGTTAGGAGGAGGAGTGCGATAGGGGGTAGTGAGGTTGATTGGTGCGATAGAGAAGCGCTTCGCAAGTGTTTCGGCATACTTGGCGGCGGAGAGGTGAATGGAGGAGGCGGATTGAGTCACATTGAGGCCGAGAAACTGGGTGACATTGTGACCGATTGTCACCTCCAGTTTCTCTTTGATGTCGGCCTCAAACTGGTCCAGTAACTCCGTGTCGTCGCCGGTGTAGAGGAGGTCGTCGACATAGGCGACGAGTAGTATGAACTTCCCGCGAGATTCTCGTCTGTACATTCCGAGGTCATGCGGTAGTTGAGTGAAGCCGAGCTCAAGGAGGACGGAATTGGAGGTATTGCTGCCATAGACGAGGCGCCTGCTTGATTCCGTAGAGGGATTTTTGGAGGAGGCACACGGCGCCATCATTTTCTTCGAATGCGTGCAGCTGCTCAACGAAGATAATGGCATTGACAGGAGCGTAGAGAAAGGTGTTTCCGACGTCGATTTGCCGGAGCGGTCGCTGTTTCACGGCGGCGATGCAGATGAGAATGCGCACCGAGGTGTGGCGGGCGGCTGGAGCGTAGGTGAGGGTGAAGTCCACCAGGTGTGTTTGCTCAAATCTCCGTACTACCCAACACGCCTTGTGCTTGTCGACCGAGCCATCTGCGAGAGTTTTGATACAAAAGACCCATTTGCCGGTGAGAATTTTTCTCCCCTTTGCCGATGACCGAGGGACCAACTTCCAGGTGCCACGATTCTTCCGTGATGCGATTTCGGCGGCCATGGCTGCTTTCCATTTTGCACTGTCGGGGCCAGAAAGGGCTTGGTGGACGGTGGTTGGTTCCTTGGGCGAAGTGTGGCGAACAGCGACGGCGAGGCCGAGAACGCGGAGACCGGTTTTGTCAGTCTTTTCGTAGTGAAGTCGTTCATGGTCGTGAAGGCTGGTAATTTCGATCACATCGTCATCGCTGTCGTTGCTGAGGCGGAGGGTATCCTGTGACATGTCGGGTTGTGGTAACTTGGCATCAGGTGATCGGCGCGCCTCAATGTTGTAGTTATGAGCCGCGCGAGTTGTATCGTTAGGATCGGGTAGGCGTAGAGGTATGAATATTGGAGTCCCGAATTGGCTTGTGAGGGGTATGCTCGGAGCTGAGTCCATCGGGGTGACATCGGGTGCATCTGCATCCTCGGCCAGGTCAGCTTCGTCGTGTGACGTGGCGAAGCTGCGGTGGCCCTCGAAGAGCCTCTCGGGAAGGTTGTCGGCTTCCTGGTGCTCCTTAAAAAGGGGCAGAGTCAACTTCTCGTAGAAGATGCAATCACGTGATTTCGTCACCTCGTGTGTCGCGTAGTCCAGAACGATCCACGCCTTAAATTCCTTCTCGATCCCGAGGTGGATGCCCCATCGTGCCCGGTCAGCAAATTTTCCGGTTCTCGAAGTGTGGGGTCTGTACTGTACCATGCAGCCAAACACCCAAAGTAATCGAGTATCGGCTTTTCTACCTGTCCATGCCCGGTATGGAGAGTTGTTGTTCTCAAGGCTTGGCGAGGACAGCAAGTTGTGCAGCCGAACAGCGTGATTCATCGCAAACGGCCAATATTTTGTTGGGATGGCCGACTGCTTCATCAGGGCCCTCATTTGCGTGGCGAGGCTTCTGTTTGTCCGTTCTGCTACTCCTTGCTGTTGGTGGGCGTAGGGTAGGGACACCAGATGCTCAATCCCCTTCTGCTTGAGGAGCTCCTTGAACTCATCTGAGAAGAACTCCAGAGCTCCGTCCGTCTGCCAAGTTTTGAGTTTGAGGCCAGACTGTCGCTCAGCCCGCTTCATCCACACAATGAAGCACTCGAAGGCCAAAGACCTGCTGTCGGTGTTGACGGCCCAGACGTAGCGAGTAGATGCGTGGATGAAGGTGAGTGTGTACTGCTCCCCGTCGAGCCCCATCTGGCTGAGCACCATAAAGTCGCTGTAGACTTTGTCTAGCGGCTTGTAGCGTTCATACCCTGGGGGTAAGTCGGGGAATGGCTGGTGATTGAGCGATGCGGTTGGGCAGATGGTGCACGGTGGGTTAGGTGAGTCCATGGTAAGCGAACCGTTTTGAGAGAGAAGAAGCGCGTCGTTGTCGAAGACTCCGACTTTGAGCAAGTTTTTGAGCGTGGCGTGGGAGGGATGGCCGAGCCGTTGGTGCCATGTTTCTGGGTCCGCACGGTAACCTACTGTCCTTTGATAATACTTTTGTCGCGTTGCTTCGTCGTTTGCCTCCCCTTCAGGTCCTTTGTTTGCGGCGGAGTCGATATCGGCGGCGAGCGCTCGAATTGCCTTTCGCTCCAGAAGCACGCGGGGGATACCGATGATGTCGTCGGTGTCGCCGGCTTCGACTTGGTCTCCGGTATCGAGCAGGCATTGGTTGGGCCATTCCGGAGTTGGGAGTCCCTTGACGGGGATTCTAAAGTAACTGTATTCAGCGCCGATGACCTCAATTTCTTGTAGTCCTTGGACGGGCGGCTCCGGCTCTTCGGTAGGTTTGGGTAGCTCTGTTGGTTCTCCCATCAATTCGTAGGCTTCTTCTTCTTCTGACCCTTTTTCCCTTTGTTCGGGTGTGGAAGGGGCGTATTGATCTGGGAGAGGTGGACCTCCCCAGCAGGTGCCGCGAGTTGCCCAGTATGGGTCGACGACGGCGACTTCCGCAGGGGGAAAGCAAGCTGCTTCCGCGTGCCTTTGTTCTACTTCGGACGTGGTGCCCCATCCTCCTCTTGCGCCAACTTCCTCTGCTGGAGCTGCTCCCCTCCAACTTGAGGCTGCTTCTTCTAGAGTTAGTACTTCTTTATAGGGTCCAAGCGCTGGCTCGGAAGTGTTCCAGCCCGTCCAGTGTGTTTCCGCCGTCTTGTTTTCCTTGGTTGATTAGTTGCAGGTCCTGATGTGCCGCTAACTTCTTCCAATGTGGCAGGTCCGGTTTCTGCACGGTTGGAGGTCGAGGCAATTGGGACAGTGCGCAAGCGTAGAAGGCCGTTGGAGGCTGGTCGTTCGAGGTCCATCTCGTCGGGATGTGACCATGTCGGCGGCTGCGTGGGAGTGGTCTTCAGCAGCAGTGTGCGGTGGGAGTCGCCGGTGGTGCCCTGAGCCGAAAATTGCAGCACGAAGACTCCATCGTCATCGATCGCTTTTCCGATGTAAGTTTCGTTGTGGAAGAGCTCGAAGGTCTTTTCCTTCTGATTGCTGCGAATGTCGATTCCGCACCGCATGAGTTGAGCTGATGAGAGTAAGTTGTATTGTAGATCGGGGGCGACGAGAACGTCCCCGATGTGAATGGTGAACTTCGTGTCGTCGGCCTCAAGTTAGATTTCGCCAATCTCATATGCCTTCATTTTTCCGTTGTTGGCGGCAGTCATTTTGCAGGGTCGTCGCATGCGTCGGGAGTTGTTGATGAACCTTGGCGATCCCACCATGTATTGTCCGGAGCAACTGTCAAGGTACCACGTGTCCAGATCCTCGTGGCGTTGGCGGGCGAGGTTGGCAATCTTGGGTGTGACGATGCGATCAAGATCGCCGGTGTACGGTGAGAGGGCGAAATATCTGTTTGCGGAAATGCTCGGCGGCGATTCCGGAGTAGGTAGAGGAAGCTTGAAGTCAGGAAGAATGTCTGAGGGGCGAGAGGACCAGGTAAAAGCTGTTGGGTCATTATCTGGACTGGGCGCAACGGGGTCAATGGGATTGTCGCGAGTGAATGTTGTTTGACCCCAGTAACGGGACCCTTTGTTGCGTCGAGCCATACAGCTTATGATTGTCCCTTTTCCTTTGTCCTTCACTGTGATGAGTGCAGGGGATTGGGAAGTGCAGGCAACGGAAGGAGGCGACACAGTGGCGGAGGGCTTTGTCTGCATCGATGGTTGTTGGCTGGAGGCGTTGCGCCACTCGTCAGCGGCCTGACGCTTGTAGCACTGGTCGATAGAGTGGCCAGACTTCTTGTAGTATTTGCAGAAAGCTCCCTTCTTTCCGCGTTGTTCCCCTTGTGATGCTCATGTGTAGAAGACTAATTTCTCTCGTTTAACGTTCTTCTCGTTGTACATGTCGATTTCCTTCTGCTCCGAAAGAAGCGTGGCGCACAGACCTGACTCTGATATGGTTGCTTGGGCGCGAAGGAGTGACTGGCATTGTCGCCAGTCGGGGCCGAGGCCAGAGATGACCATTGAGATGAACATGTCATCGGGAACAGTCCCACCGCATTTCTTGACTTGGTCACGCAGATTGCAGCACCGGTTGACATACGGTCCCGCTTTCTCCCCTTGCTTCATTTTAACTGAAGTTAGTTGGCGGAGTAGACGGCTCATGGTAACTGGATCTGTTGCCATGTATGAGTTGCGCAGGTGTTCCCAGGAGGCTTGTGCGGGAGCTCACTCCGTCTTATAAGGGCGAATGCCGAGCTGTTCTTCAGGTGAGAGATTGCAATGGAGAGCGGTGTATGTGAGGAGAGATTCGTGGTAGTATTGATGCTTCTCCCGGATGGTACCTTCCGAGGGAAAGAGTAGGCTTCCGACGTAGTACATCCAGATCTGAGCTGTTGTCGCGAGAAGCTCAAATTCGAAACTCCACGTGTAGAAATCCTTTCCGTCGAAAGGAGTTGAGGTCTTCAATTTTGAAGTCAGTACAAATTTGGTTTGCATTGAAGCAATGTCTGACTGTGACCGTTGTGGGGTGTCTTGTGCAGGAGCTGACCCCTGACGATTGTCAAAAGTGAAGGATCTCTCGGAGTTGACGCGGCGGTCTTCTCCAGGGAGAGGGAGTCCAGCAACGCCACGTGCGTAGCTTGAGCCGTCAACGCTCATTGCTTGGTGGCTCTCAAGGGTGTTGATGCGTGCGACTAGTTCCTCAACGACAGCGGCGCTGACGGAGGTCACTGCTGATGGCGCGTTAGTCGTTGCTGGTGGTGGGCCCGGTGAGTCTGCAGTAGCTTTCCCTTCAGGAGCCATAGTATTGCAGACTTTGAGGTGTAATGAGTAACCTTATAAAGGAGTTGTTCTGAGAAGAACGAGAACTTTGACAGATCGTATAATTCACCCTGGCTCTCATACCATGTTGATATAACCAAGAATTCAGTGGATAGGATAGAATCTGTTAAGTATAAGAGGAGACAATGAAGTCTCTGTAGTGACCTTGTTGAATAATAATTGAAGGAGAACAAGATGTTTGAAAGATAGGAGTACAAGAGATTAAATAGAAATCTAGCTAGCCATGTACTTTGAGGGGTACATTCCCTTATTAACTGTATTGCATAGCTACCGTAACCGTGACTATTGCTATCCTTGACAGTTACCGTGTTGCAATGAATTAACTGTCGCGCGGTTACTGGATTGTCAAGGGTAACGACCGTTGATTCTCTCAGACGGTTGACCTTCGGGTGACCCTCGACATTCCGCATGCTCTATATGAGCTATTGCGGTACTGGTACAGTGGAACAGCTTCGGGAATGCTTTGTGTAACCTTTCGGTTATTCCAACAGTTACATCAGCAGTTTTTGCATAATTCATGATTGGCCCACAGTAAATATTGCAAAAAGACAAGTTACAGCCATCCCTTCCTGACGGAAATAGGGAAAGAAATACATAAATGAAGTAGAAAGGAAATGAAGAAGAAGGGAGAAGGAAAGTGAAACTACCAAGAAGAACCCAAATGCAACACACATAAACCCCCCCCTCAAGATACCCAATCAAAACGTCGGGTCAAGACACCCCATCAAGATATCTCATCCCACACCCCATTCCCCCCCCCCCAATCACAACAGCGTATTATTACACTTGCTGAGGCAGGTACCGGATCATCACATGTATCTTATTCCTCAAATTTCCCTTCGTCAAGAAATCCAGGTGAAGCGGTAGCCTTTTGAAATGAAACTTGGTTGAACATAAGGCATGCTCAAAGTGTAATAATATCTTAGAACGTGCAATGAGTATGATTTCACAAGTGCGCATTTTAAATCAAAACGGGATGCTGAACGCACAGCAGAGGGCATGTGATGCGGCATGCCACTTACCTAATTCTAGAACGTGCAATGTGCTTGATTTCTCAGCTTTTGATGGTTAGGCTGGTCGAAACCACGTGTCCTTGGATATCATGTTTAACGGAGCAGTTCTGTATCGGAACTTTGTCATTCTCTCCTGAGCTCATTTGTGCATTGGAGAGGCGGCTTGTCGAGACAGGTAGGGGCAGGTGGTTAGGGAAACAGTCTTGCAGGTGTTGATATGGATGCGTCTATCCCACAACCACGGGCAGATTAGGAAACGAGAATGCTGGGTATTGTTTCCGCCTTTCCAACCAGAACAGCCCATTCCATTTGTTGTGCTCCAAACCAGGGTGGCAAAATAATCGCGTGTTAACGCCCATGAGAGTTGGGCAATTTGTAAAAACTCCTGAGAAAGATTTCCGCAAAGACTTCGAAAGGCTATCTGCGTGGGTTAACACTGCCACATGTGATGTGTGAATTTCTGGATTTTTGTGAGGACGGCGACAGTACGTAGAGCTTTTCCGTTGTGTAATCACACGAGGTTTCTGCACCGTTTTTGCTGTTCCCAGGCAGTCTTTCGTCAACTACAGTCGTTACTGTTAATACCCGCCAACAACCTGTTTGTGCTCAAACTCTTTCGACCTTGTGTCGGCGGCTAGATCGCGACATGTTAGAGAATTTCCCTCAGTTACTGATCTACTGTACTTGTTCACACGATTGAGCACAGCTGGATTGCTTCCTGCTTTGGCTTCGAACTGTTTACCGCAACCCCCTCATTCATCCAGCTTTCAAGGATTCTGAAACTTGCGTTGATATTTTAGTGTAGTATTTGGACAATCCCATTACAAAGAACCGAAAGGTTTTATACCAGCATGTCTCAGAAACAGTAGCTTCCATCGGAGAGGACCACGACTACACAAGTACCTATTTACAGAATACCCTCAATCTCAAGGAAATTACCAACACTAGTATCTGGTTTCCTGACCCCGTCAAATGGCTTGCATCAATCCAAGCAATTCAGGCTGAACAAGCTGGACGGAGCTTTTGTGACTAGTTTCATCTTTTGGCCATGACAGGCCTGATCATGCAGTGCACACTTCCGCAAAGAGCCCAAACATTCCCCCAGCCAACCTCCTCCACCCCTTCTCGAGCTGAGATGTGTTCTGTCTGGCAGGCTCTTAGCCAGCCAACAACCTCCCAACCCAACCTCAGCGTGTAATCCTTCCCACAATCCGCGGCCTGGTCATTTCCTTTGCTGGAGCGTAGCTTCTCCTGGGCTGCTTCCTTTGCTCCCCCACTTGCACCTAGCTGCAGAGGCGACCTCCCCTGACCATCATCTGCTCATACATCCGTAAATTAGAGTCGGCGAATTCCTTAGCGCACCACGGAGCGCTTCACACTGCAACATTATCACACACAACGACTCCCATTGCATGGTTACTGCAGAAAAAAACCTCAACTCTTAGAGAATATAGTTCTGGTCAGAAACCTTAGGCTCCTGGTACATGCGGCTCGGACATGGCTATCTTTACCACGCGCCCGCTCGCGCTTGCGCTTCTTGCGCTCTTGGTCTCAGCAGCAACACTCGCCGTCGCACAGAATGGTACGCACAGAGAGGGTCGTTCAGAACATTTTTTACGGTCGCCATTCTTCCGCCCTATTCTTCCAAACGAAGTCCTCTCGCGCGGTTCGTTCCCTGCTATTTCTTCGTTTCGCTACGCCCCCTTTCTCCGCGCGCTTCGCCACTACGTCAACTGCCTCTCTGACCTCGCGTTCCTTCCCGCGCTTCCGCCGCTGCAATGCCAGAACGCCTATCTTGCTGGCACAACCATTTGGACAGCTTAAGTCACTCCGCTAGAACTAGTTAAGAAAGTCACTTTTCTCTTATCGCTACATCAAAGGCCGCCTGTGCTAGCCCCCTTACCTCCGTATTATCGTGGTTCGTCGCATGCGACACCTCTTCTCGCCCTGTCTTGTCGCACCTAGCGTTCCTCCGCTCCCCATCTCGCCCTTTCATCCCCCAGCCGTCTGATTTCCCTGTCCGAACCCCCCCCCCCCCCCCCCCCCCCCGCCCCCTCCCTTCCCTCACTCCCCGCGGTCCGGCTTTCCTGTGCATACGCATCCCCGTTCCTCCGCGCCTGTTTCCCCTATCCGCTTATCCCGCCGCAGATCCCGCGGCTGGATCTTTCCAAGATTCGACCCCGACTGATCAATCTTCATCCTCTTCCGCCGTCGGCCAGCCTATAACCTCTGAAGCGGGACCTTCGACCGCCACTGTTGCGGCGCCCACGGGGAACAGGGTCTACATTGTGCGCATGCGCGGAGTACCCCCTCTTGCGGGGTACACTGGCGGAATCTCGGGGTACGAGGCCACGGCTCCGCGCACGCGCGCGGCGCAATGGGCGGCCGCGGCGGGGCAGCGCCTCCGCCAGCGGCTTCCGCGGATTAATCTCCGTAAGGGGCCCGCGAAGGCGTTCGCGAAAATGCTCGGGCGCATGCAAGAGAAGGTCGCCAAGGATATTAATCTCCCCATGAAAAACGTCCTGTACAGTTACAAGTTCGTCAGTAACGGATTCGCGGCGACACTCTCCCCGGATAAAGTGGAACAACTTAAGCGGCATCCTGACGTTGCTGACGTGTTTCCGTCGTACACGATGCACAAGCTGACGACAGACTCGGCGGATTTCTTACAGCTACCGGACAACCTCTGGGCCGTGAATGGCGGGCAGGCAAACGCCGGAGAGAACGTGGTGGTGGGGATCGTGGACACCGGCATCTGGCCCGAACATCCCTCGTTCGCCGATAACGTGCGTTGAGACGTGAGAAGATGAGACGTCGAGACATTGAGATGCCGAGAGCAGGCATGGAACAGAGGAGAGAGAAGGGAGGAGAAGGGCGTAAGGTAGATCGAAGGTTTTTTAGTGGGCTCGTTGCATTTTCGAGAGCTTGTTTGGTAACCGTGGGGTAATGTGAGAAGCGAGAACGAGGAGCGAGAGAGCGCACGGCGCACGCGAATAGCTTCTCATATGCGTGCAGCTCACCTCATCTCCTCCCTATCTCCTCCTCTCGTCCCCTCTATTCTCCCCCCTTTGCCCCTTTACCCGCGTATCTCCCACCTCTCCGCCTCCCTCTCTCCAGACCACCGTCCCGTACGAAGCTCCCCCCACGTCGTGGCGCGGCGTGTGCCAGACGAGCGACGACTTCCCCGCGTGCAACAACAAGCTCATCGGCGCGCGGTACTTCAGCGCCGGCTTCCGCGAGATGACCAGCGACATGGAGGACCTCTCGTACGACTGGGCCTCCGCGCGCGACGCGGACGGCCACGGCACGTGGTGTGCGGCGTAAGTCACGGGCACGGAGGGAGGGAGGGATCGAGGGAGGGACGGAGAGTGGGTTGAGCTGGGCGTGAGGCGGGAAGGGGACAGGAGAACGAGGATAACACGGTTACTTTCTTCTCATTCTCGTCTGTCCTTGCCGCTATCCCCAACCCCTTCCCCTCCTCTCATTCCCCCGCGTTCCCTCCGCGTTTCTCCGCGTCGCCTCCTCTCAGAGCGGCGGCGGGCAACAGCGACGTGGACGTGTTCACGACGCGCGGCCAGCTCGTGGGCATGGCGTCGGGCATGGCGCCGCGCGCGCGCGTCGCGGCGTACAAGGTGTTCTGGTCCAACTCCAACTCGGGCGGCATGACCGCGGCGTGGGCGGACATCGAGGCCGCCGTGAATTACGCCGTGGCGGACGGCGTGGATGTGCTCAGCCTGTCGCTGGGCGGCCTGGATCCCGAAGCCACTTATTTCGACGACATGCCATACCTCTATGCCAACCTTGTGAGTGCGACCGACATTCTCTCCACATATAATCCGCGTGTGATGATTCGATTTTTGAGTCGACTCAACTTTCGACGACATGCCATATCTCTACGCCAACCTTGTGAGTGCGCGCGCTGATGCGCTGTGGGCGTGCTCGTCTGCGCCTGCGTCTGCGCTTGCGTGTGCGTGGGCGTGTGGTGGGGGAAAACCCTTCTTTCATGCTTCTTTTGCAATCTTTATCCCCGCGTCCTTGTCTCACCCGCTTCCTCCCTCCTCCCTCCTCTTCTCCTCTCCCTTCCCTTGCCCTCCCCTCTCCGTCCGCGTGTCCGTGCCATTCCAGGCGAACGTGGCAGTGGTGTACGCAGCAGGCAACTCCGGCCCCCCTTCGACTGGCGGTCAAATGTATCGCACGCTCTCCAACTTCTCGCCCTTCTACCTCACCGTTGGCGCCAGGTAAGAGGGCCGCCCTGCCGGCACCACACACACAGCCCGACGCACCGCGCACCACCGCACACCATCTCACAGCATCATGCAGCGTTGCTGCATACCACACCCCTTGACTTTCCCCGTTCTTGCATTCTCCTCACACTCCCCCTCCCTCCCTACTCCCTCTCTCCCTCTCGCCCACCCCTCTATCACGCACACCAGCACCATAGGCCGGCGATTCCTCACCACAATCACCCTGGGCGACGGAACAGAGCTTCAGGGCTCTGGCTTCGGAGCAGGAGGCGTCGAACCCGACACAGCGCCCATCATCGAGGGACTCGCGGCGCGCCGAACCGGCATCACCATCGGCAAATCGGACCAATGCCTGCCCTACGCGCTCGACGCTACCAAGGTCAACGGCAAATACGTGCTCTGCTCGTACGGTGGAGTGCCTACTTCCGACAAGGTATCCGATCTGATGATGAAGGGAGCCAAGGGGATTCTGCTCCTCAACATCCCGCACGCTCTGGAGCCTTTCACTCCCTACGATGAGCGCATGCCCGTGATCTATCTCTCGTTTCTAGCCGCCGACTCGCTGAGGACGTATGTCCGGTCGACGTCCTCGCCCACTGTCACCTTCTCGGCGGATTTTGAGCGAAATATGGATCTCGCCGCGCCCGCCATGGCGTATTTCTCCTCCACTGGCCCCGTCGCGAACCCCTACGCGACCGTCTCCGCGTCGCGCCCGTGCAACGACATTCTCAAGCCGGATATCACTGCTCCCGGCGTGTCTCTCTGGTCCGCGTGGCGCGGCTCGAGCCCTGGCGCGGATTACGGATTTTCCATGATTTCCGGGACGTCCATGGCGACCCCGCACATGGCGGGGGTTGTCGCGCTGATTGTGCAGCAGCACCCGAACTGGACCCCTGCGCAGATCTTTTCTGCTATCATGACAAGCGCGACGGTCACAGATACTAAGGAGCAGAAGATCCAGCTCAGCAGCGGCGCGACCGCGACCCCATGGGATATGGGCGCAGGGCACGTGAACGCAGAGGGAGTTCTCGACCCTGGGCTGACGTACAACGCCGGTGCGACGGATTATTATAATTTTCTCGCAGGGCAGGGTTTGACCAAGGCGCGCGGCTTACTTGGCACGCGAAACCGGTTGGTTGCAGTAAAGCCGTACATGCTGAATCGGCCCACCATCGCGGTTGCCAGGCTGAGCAAATCGGTGTCCGTCACGCGTACTGTCACGAACGTCGGGTCAACGGCGTCCAACTACACGGTTTCGTGGGTGTCGCCTCCGGGCGTGACGGTTACGATTACGCCTTTGAAGCTGTCGCTGCCCGTGGGCGGATCGGCGACTTACACTGTGAAATTCTCGGTGACGGCCGCGTCATGGGAATTCAAGTACGGGAGCCTGACGTGGAAGGACGCTTTCGGGCATGTCGTGAAATCTGTGATCGCCGTGCAACCCATCGTCAAGTGAGTACCTCCTGACCAAGTTTTGTTCTGATTTCACTTCATTACGATTTGTTAAGACTCGTACGCACACCCAATTTTCTTCTCAAATGCGTACACTCTATGCCCTTTGTATATCTGCCTTCTGGCATGCATATATTTGTGCTACTACCATGCATACATTGGCGCTAGTGCAACGTTTGGGGCCCTCTTCACTTACACACCTTCTCCCCCTCCTACACTCTCTCCATCTCCGTGTCCTTCCCTTCCCTTTCTCTCTTTCAGGGATACTTCCTCAACCGCACGCAGACAGAGCAGGAAGCTCTAGTTATAGCGCCAAGGACCATTCGCACGTGGCAGCAGTATGAGGTGCCGATCTGGATTTCTCTGGAAAGGGAAGTGGAAGGGTTGGGTGGAGGGTGAGGTGGAGTGGAGGGGGGGAGGGGGGGGACTCAGAAGGCCGGGATCCAACGTACTAGGTGGGGGAAAGGAAGCAACAGTGTGCTTGCAGTGGAGGGAATCCTGCGACCCTTTTGCTTCCTGGATGCTATTTTGGAGTACGGATGGATCGAAGGGTTGGATGAGAGGGTAGTTGAAGGGAAGGAGAGGGAAGTTGAGGATGCAGGAATGACTGGGAGAGGGACCTGAGGACGAGAGGCCGGGAGCTGGTGACGTGGGAAGGTTATGAGTTCAGATCGTGCAACTGAATGATTTTGAATCCATTTATTTTATTCTCTTGTTTGTAACATATGCCGTAACTTGTTTGCCCTTAAAAATGGTTTGACTCAATTGCCATTCACTAACAAAGTTCTAGAAAACGCGTGCTTACCATATCTGATTGATCAATAAGCTTTATTGTATTCCATTGTATGTATGCATTCATTGCATTTGGATCCTCCTGACATAACCTATAGGTAGGTACACTTCTGTGCTCCAAGTTATGTGTTGGTGCATGTGTAAATAAATATAATTTATCATTATTGTACATGGATACATTCCACAAAGCTACACTACTCCTGCTAGCATTCCATCCACACCTACAATCGTGGCCCACAATTTGTCCCCACGTGCCTCTCCACCATGAATGACTTCGTTCGTGTACATCATGAATCTATAGCTAAGCAACAAATCGACATGTCGAGACCACGTACGCTCATATAAGAGCAAACGCTCCCCTAAACTTCATACCTTGCTGTCATCATACTCGTTAGCGTACACCACTTAACGTTTCTCACATTGACGTCCGTGCATCCATCATGTATGATCCGTCTTAAAGACTAGGCATGAGTGAGTTTGACTATCGAGAGGTTTTGGTACAAGAAAGAAACCTTAGGGGTTGTACCCCACAATATCTACCCCACTACAGCATACCTAGAAATATAACATATCAATATGTTTGACACACCCCCATAGGCAGAGTGGGGGAGAGCTAGAGGTCACAAGACCGGTCAAGGAAAGCAAAAACAAGCTCAAGGTGGATCACAACGCCACCACACGCACTGAGCACAAGCAAACGGCCACAAGGCCATTTCACATGCAGAGG
This sequence comes from Closterium sp. NIES-65, assembly GCA_948144175.1. Lineage (NCBI taxonomy): Eukaryota > Viridiplantae > Streptophyta > Zygnematophyceae > Desmidiales > Closteriaceae > Closterium > Closterium sp. NIES-65. The sequence continues at coordinate 3,940,987 of CANXME010000843.1, forward strand.
TATATACGCAACAAGAACAGTACACTGATCTCTACCTAGCAAAAGCAAGCACGCATGTATATATACACACATATATATATATATACATATATATATCACAGTACAAGCAAAGACTACAGTAAGTGTGGAAACGTAGGCACAAGGCCTAATAAAGTACAAAGGCGCTGATGGTCACCAGACGGAATGCCTTGGTGAATATATCAGCAGTGTTGGCCCGAGTGGCCACATGAGCAAGGCGAAGCTGACCCCGCTGCTGCAACTCTCGAGCCAGGAAATAACGCAGAGCAATGTGCTTCGTTCTGTGCTCCAGTCTGTGCTCCTCACACAAGGCAACGACAGCCTTGTTGTCAACGTACAGCACTGGAGGAGAACGAGGCTGCTCTCCCAGGTCGGTCAGCAGGTAGGTGAGCCAGCGTAACTCCTGTGCAGCCATGGCTGTGGCGTAGATCTCAGACTCACAACTGGATCTGAGAACTGAAGACGAACGCGTAGAACGCCACGAAACTGAGCCAGAGCCAAGGCTGAAGGTGTAACCCTGTGACGACCGCTGATTAGCCTGGTCGTCAACCCAAGAAGCGTCTGAGTGCCCAGTGAGAACAACTGAGCTCCTCCCTCCAAGCACGAGCCCCATGCGCGATGTACTGCACAAGTTGCGCAATACCCTCTTTGCAGCATCCCAGTGCACCTTTCGGTGCCGACCAGGAGCCACGTAGCAAACCAGAAGGCAAAGAGGGTACGCAAGGTCAGGACGAGTGCAGGTCATCAGGTACATGAGGCAGCCCACTAGCTCTAGGTAAGGACCACTCGGCTCTACGGACTCGTCTGAAGGTGGAGCTAAGAGCGAGTGACCTGTAGCCAGAGGAGTGGCCTGTGCCGAGGACCAGGTGAAGCCGAAGTGCTGAAGGACCTGCTGCACCATGTGTGACTGAGTTAGTGTGATGGTGCGGCATGCTCTGTCTCAGGAGATCTGGAGGAGAACTGGAGGAGAACGAGGCCGCTCTCCCAGGTCGGCCAGCAGGTAGGTGAGCCAGCGTAACTCTTGTGCAGCCATGGCTGTGGCGTAGCTCTCAGCCTCACAACTAGAGCTGAGAACAGAAGACGAGCGTGTAGACCGCCAAGAAGCAGAGCCGGAGCCAAGGCTGAACAAGTAACCCTGTGACGACCGCTATGTAGCCTGGTCGTCAACCCAAGAAGTGTCTGAGTGCCCAGTGATAACAACTGGACCCTGCCCACCAAGCACAAGCCCCATGACCGATGTAGTGCACAAGTAGCGCAATACCCTCTTAACAACATCCATGTGCACCTTTCGGTGCCGACCAGGAGCCATGTAGCGAGCTAGAAGGCCAAGAGGGTACGCAAGGTCAGGACGAGTGCTGGTCATCAGGTACATGAGGCAGCCCACTAGCTCTGGGTAAGGACCACTCGGCTCTACGGACTCGTCCGAAGGTGGAGCTGAGAGCGAGTGACCTGTAGCCAGAGGAGTGGCATGTGCCGAGGGCCAGGTGAAGCCGAAACGCTGAAGGACCTTCTGCACCATGTGTGACTGAGTAAGTGTGATGGTGCAGCGTGCTCTGTCCCGGGTGATCTGCAAGCCAAGGTAGCTGCGCAGCTCACCCAGGTCTGTGCACGTGTGTCTCTTCTGCAGTTCCGACTTCACCAGGGCGAGAGCCTCATTGTCAGCAGTGGCAAAGACCAAGTCATCGACGTACGCGAGGATGTAGAACGGCGGCACCAAAGTGTCGGTGCGCAGAAACAGCGACAGGTTAGCAGTCGACGGAGCAAACCCAAGAGTCGCAAGTGTCGTCCTCAGTGTGTCCTGCCACTCACACGACGCCTGGCGGAGATTGTAGACTGGCCGCCGGAGGCTCCACTGGGTACCAGGAGGGAACGAACCAGTGAAGCCAGGTGGGCGGCGCAACCAGATCTCCTCGTGCAGGCTGCCCTGTAAGAAAACTGTGCTGAAGTCAAGAGAGTGAAGCTCGTAGTCACGCTGAGTGGCAACGTGCAACAGCACCCAAAGAGTGGTCATCTTCGAGGTGGGGGAGAAGGTATAGAAATAGTCAACTCCCTTTCGCTGACTGAAGCCTCGAGCAACGTAATGAGCCTTGAAGATAGGCGGAGAACCTGGCCCGTCGAGCAACGTAATAAGCCTTGAAAGCCGCGTCACCCTGAAAATCCACATGCCGTCGACGATGTTTGCCCCGGGAGGGGGAACCTCATCGACATACGTGCCTGTGGACTTCCAGGATGCCATCTTTGCGTCCATGGCTGTCTGCCATTGAGAAGAGTACTCACCCTTGATCGCCTCAGCGTAAGAGCGCGGGGTCGAGATGTCTGGTGCATCCGGGTCTCCCTTAGGGGCAAGCAGCATGGCCACGAGATGAGGCGCAGTAGCCGCAAGACACTCAAGGTCCTCGTGCCTGTCCTCAAGGATGTCTGTGCTAAGAGCACACTCACCCCCAATGGACGGAGGACAGACAGACTCAGACTCACCAACACGACTAGCAGTGTAGTCTAGATGACAGGAAGCAGCAAAGTAGACAAGCTGAGCGACTAGGGCAGATGCAGAAGTGGACTCAAACAACGGGTCAGTGACAACAGTGGCTAACAGACGCGTGACAATAGGGTGCTCAGTACGAAAGTAGTCAGACTTAGGGTCCGCAACGTCAGGCAGAGAGGACGTAGGGGGAGACGGCAGAGGAACACGCGGCGGAGGAGAGGAAGGACGACGGACTACAAGGTGGGTGCCGGGGACAGCCGGCTGACGCGGAGGAGGAACACGACGACCAGAACGACCAGAACGGACAGGCAAGATAGGACGCGACGCAGGCTCACGACGCTCAGCAAGGCCCCCTGTCTGCGCAGTGTACGGAGAAGGAGCAGGCAGCGGTGAGCCAGGTTGAAACGGAAGACCAGTAGACGAAGGGAGACTGAGAACCTTGCGAAGCGCAGAGTAAGGCGGTGGCTGAAACGACAGAGCCGGCTAAGCGAAGAATAGGCGCGGCTGTGCAGTGCCACCAGCACCAGCGGCTCCAGCACCTCCAGCAGCTCAAGTACCCTCAGCAGCTCCAGCACCTCCAGCAGCTGCAGAACCCTCAGCGTCAGCTCCTCGAGGACCAGCTCCACCAGCTACAGCACCCCCAGAACCAGCACCTCCAGTCCCAGGGTCTCCAGCCTCAGTGCCTGCAGCAGGAGCACCCCCAGACCTAGGGTCTCTAGCAGTAGCACCCTCAGACACAGCACGTCCAACCCCAACAGTTCCAGTACCTCCAGTACGAGCACCTCCGGGACCAACGACTCCAGCACCTCCAGTAGAGAAAGGACCAGCACCAATCCCAGCTCGTGTGACATCAGCCGAATTACCTCCAGCAGCAGAGCCCCGAGCTCCAGAAGCGCGACTCTAACGGCGAGCGTACCAGTCGTGCAGCTGCTGTGAGGTGAGAGGCACACGCGGACGAAGGTGGCTAGTCCAAGGAGACCGCGTAACAGCAGTCTCAGAACCCTTAGGCGTCGCACCCCCAGACTCAGCACCCCCAGGCTCCTCACACGCAGGCTCAGCACCCCCAGACGCAGCACCCTCAAGCTCAGGACCTCCAGGCTCCTCACGCGCAGGCTCAGCACCTCCGAGCTCCGCACACTCAGGCTCAGTGCCCCTAGACTCCGCACCCCCAGTCTCAGCACCTCCTAGGTCCTCACGCTTAGACTCCGCACCCCCAGTCTCAGCACCCCCACGCTCCGCACCCCCAAACTCCGTACCCCCAGGGACAGCACCACCCCCAGCAGGACTTGAGTCACCAGCGACCTCAACACGCACAGGTACAGAAGGGTCTACTTGAGAGACACCTGAAGGAGCAGGACCTGGCGCGAGGAGGGGGTCAACCTGGGGAGGACCTGGGGCGAGAAAGAGTGGCGGGGGAGGGGGGGGGGCGAGGGGCAGTGCGGTAGGGAAAGAGACGGTAAAAGGGAACTGACTCGTCAAAGGTGACGTCGTGAGACGGAAAGACACGGCGTGAGGCGGGGTCCTAAAACTGCCAGCCAGGCGTGTTAGGGACAAAGCTAAGGAAGACGCAGGGAATGGCGCGAGGGGAGAGCTTGTCCGCGGTGGTATCTCGGACAAAGTCACGATCACCCCAGACCCGGAAACGGGACGCATCACGAACCTTCCCCGTCCACAACAGTGTGGGCGAGGTCTCCGGCAAGGAGACACGGGGCCAGAGGTTGAGCTGATGCGCGGCGTACCGGACCGCAAACGGCCACAGAAAATGGGGGGCAGCCGCATGGATCATGGAGGTACGAGCGATCTCCATGACTAAGCCAATGCGGCACTCAGCAACCCCATTCTGCTGCGGAGAGGCCGGAAGCGTGAACGTCTGGCGGATGCCGTGCTCCGCACAGAAGGCGGCCAAGAGGTCTGAGGAGAACTCACCACCTCTATCAGACTGCAGACGCAAGACAGGAAAGTCCGACTAGAACCGCTCGCGGAGCTGTAGATGAACAGCGCGGATCCAGGAGATCAGAACATCAGGGACCTCCCCCTTGTGCTGCTAGGGGAAGACCGTGGTGTAACGCGTGTAGTCGTCGACGACCAGCAGGAAGTACCGATTGTGGCCCTGTCCACGGACGCGGGCTGGGCCCCACACGTCCAAGTGGAGAGTCTGCAGTGGAGCCTATGTGGGAGGGAACGAGGAGGAGTGAGGAGCGGCGCGCTGCCGCCCCTCGACACAAGGAATGCAGGGCGACGCAGGCGAGGGAGGGAGGGCAGGCAGAGATCTGGGAAGGCGAGAGAACAGGAAGCGAGAAGGCATGCTACGAAGGCGAGGCAAGGAGGGGTGACCAAGGCGGTGGTGCCACAGGAGAGTGTCGTGCGAGTGCCGGCGGCACTCACAAAGGGTAGCTACCTGAGCAGACGCGTACAACTGGGGAGACAAAGGGGTGGAGCGTGACGCAGTGGTGAGGGTGTACAGACTGGACCCAGGCGCACGTGTGAATGTGGCCAGGTGACGGCTGGTCCGGCAGTACGTGCAGATCGCCACACGCTGTCCTTCAGGAGTAAAGGTGTCAACCCAGTGATCCTGAAGAACGGCGTTTCTCACCAAGTTCATAAAGAATGAGGGGAGGTGGAGACTAGACAGCTCACCAGACGGGACCACCGGACACGGAAGCACATTGGAAGACCGTGCAAGCACTGGGCCCCCAAAGGGGTCAGCCAATGAGATAGGAACAGGAGCAAGGAGAGGACTGACTGTGGTGCTGTTGCGAAAGAAGCAGCGGGAAGCACCAGAGTCAAGTGTGAAGGTGTGCAAGGCCTGTGCGGACGCAGTACCAGGAGGAGCAGACTCACAAGCACCTAGTGCCACAGGCTCTATACCTGGGGCTATACCGGGGTCAGGCGACACACACAAGTAGCATTCACCCTCAGCATTAACAGTCAATGCATAGATGGCAGCAAGAATAGCCTCATAGCCAAGATCAACGATAGGTACATCACGCCTGAGCAGGTCTGCCCAGTTGGGGAACTTAGTAGCATCAGGAAACTTGGCGCGTCAGGCGTCGCTAAGCTGAGCGAAGCAGCGGTACTCAGTGTGAAACCCTGTGCACTGGCGACCAGCGCGGGGACCTGCGCGAATGATATAGGGGCAGCGACCAGGACCCCCAGACGCCCCACGCTCGGCATACCAGTCAAGAAGGTGCTCGGAAGTGGGGGTCTGGCGCTGACGCTGATGCGGTTGCTGCTGCTGCTGCTGCTGCCCCTAGCCACCACTGGTGTCACCCAAGCCCCCACCACTGCTGCCACCACCACTCCCCCCTCCGCCACCACCGCCGCCGCCACCGCCACCGCCACCGCCACCGCTCCTGGCACCACCACCGCCCCCACCACCACCTCCACCCCCACGACCACCCCCACCACCTCCACCTTCCCCGCCGCCTCCACCACCGCCCCCTCCACTGCCACGACCGCCACCCTTGCCACCCTTGCCTCCCCTAGAGCCGTTGCGCTTCCCACTAGGAGCGGAAGCAGCTGCGACCTTCTCAGCACCAAGGAGGTCGACAGCTGCAGCTGCAGAGGCGTAAGAGGGGGTAAGAGGGGAGGGGGAGCACCCCTCAAAGTGGGGAGAGCGAGGAGTACCATGAGCAGCACCTACAGCGAGGACGTTCTTCTCTGCTGCTAGGAGGTGCTTCTCGAAGTCGGCGACAGTGAGACTGGTAGGGTCTAGTGCTAGGAAGTGGTCCCTGACGGAGCTAAGAGTGTCAGGGAGGCGGGTGACGAGGAAGTAGAGAGTGAAGTACATTCGGGGGGGGGGGGGGGGTTTGCGGCGAAGAACTCGGCTGGAAGGGCTGCACGAAAGCGAGTGTCACTAGTGCGGAGGTGATAAATGAGGTCCTCAGCAGTGGTAAACGAGGACAGGTCGGGGAACACGAAGGGTAGCATGAGCCGACCTAGGGCTGCAGTGGCCGGGGAGGAGTAGCGCGCAACTACAGCGTCGTACAGCGCCTTAGCAGTTTTGTGTTGGCTGAAATGCGCGTGCTCAGTGATCGGCAGATGGTTCCTAATAGCTAGGCGTGCAGCAGCATCGCGAGTCTGCCAGTGTGAGCGTTTGAGAGCAGTAGCATCGTCAACAGGAGCAACGGTAGTGCCAGACACGTAATCGAACAGTGAAACGCCGTCTTTGGAATCAGTCAGAAGGAATAGTTGAAGATTGTCAAGCCACACAGCGAACTCGATTGGGCGACCGTCAGGCTCAAACGCGAGAACATTAAGCGTCGCCATAATCGCAGTGCAGGTAAAGCCAGTAGGCAAATTCAGCAGGCAGCAGGCAGCAGGCAAAGGCAAAGGCAGCAGGCAGCAGGCTGTAGGCAGGAGGCAGCAGGCAGTAGGTAGTAAGCAAAGGTAGCTCAGTCAGCGCGCGGGGCAGTAGCAGGCCGCGTGCGGGCTCCTACAGCGGCGTGCAAGGCAGCAGGGGGCCGCACGCGTGCTCCTAAGGCGGCGCGCGAGGCAGCAGCAGGTCGCGCGCGCTCCTAAGGCAGCTAGCGGAGCAGCAGCGGGCTGTGCAAGCGGCAGACGCGATGTGCGGGCTCCTAAGGCGGCTCGCGGGGCACCAGTGGGCCGCTCACGAGCTCCTAAGGCGGCTGCTGGGGCAGGAGCGGGCTGCGCGGTCGGCGGACGCGGCGCGCGGGGTCGGCAGAAGGCTGCGCAGGCGGCTGACGCGGCGCGCGGGGCCGAAAACGGGCTGCGCAGGCTGCTTAAGCGACGAGCGCTAAAAAAAAAGATACGCTCGCTTGCAGCCGAGGCGCGCGCGGGCAGCAGGCAAGGCAGGCAGACAGGCAAGGCCGTAGGTGAGGTAACGCGGTAACAAGTGGGCCCTAATCTTAGGTCCTGAAGACCTACTGCTCTAGATACCATCTTAGAGACTAGGCAGGAGTGAGTTTGACTATCAAGAGGTTTTGGTACAAGAAAGAAACCTAAGGGTTTGTACCCCACAATATCTACCCCACTACAGCCTACCTAGAAATATAATATATGTACCGTCACCCCCCGTATATAAGCGCCACCCTAGGATAAGCGCCTGGCGCTTCTAATAGGCATATGGTGCGTATATCCCCTCCTCGATTATAATCGCACCCATAGAAAAAACTTGTTTTATTATAAGCGCACGTAAACTTTAAAATTTGAAATGTGTTCAAAACGCTCAGGGCTAATTTTATCAGGGTAATTACTGTTGAGATAGAGGCGAGGAATGAGTGCACTATGAAATGAAACAAGTACAAGTACCAACCCTAATTGGGTTGTACCCCCTATGGGCTACCCCACTACAGCCTAAATATATGCATCAGTAATATAATCATCTGACACACCCCCATAGGCAAAGTGGGGGAGAGCAAGGGGTCACAAGACCAGTCAAGCAAAGCAAAGCAAAGCAAAGCAAGCTCAGGGTGGATCTCAAGGATACCACACAAATTCCGAGCACAAGGTCAAGGCCACAAGGCCAGTTCACATGCAGCAGAGCATATATATATAACAGTGCTAAACAAGCAAGAGCAAGGATATATATATGCAGCAGTACAAGCAAGGTCAAGAGGTAAGCAAGTGAGGCCCAGTGGGCACAAGGCCTAGCAGAGTGCAAAAGCGCTGATGGTCACGAGGCGGAAGTGCCTTGGTGAAGACATCAGCAGTGTTGGCCTCAGTGGCCACGAAACGCAGGCGAAGCTGACCACGCTGCTGCAGCTCTCGAGCAAGGAAGTAGCGTAGAGCAATGTGCTTCGTCCTGTGCTCCAGTCTGTGCTCCTCACACAAGGCAATGGTTGCCTTGTTGTCGACGTACAGCACTGGAGGAGAACGAGGCCGCTCTCCAAGTTCAGTCAGCAGGTAGGTGAGCCAGCGAAGCTCCTGGGCAGCCATGGCCGTGGCGTAGATCTCAGCCTCACAGCTGGAGCTGAGAACCGAAGAAGAGCGAGTAGAGCGCCAAGAGACAGAGCCAGAGCCAAGACTGAAGGTGTAACCCTGAGACGACCTCTGAGTAGCCTGGTCGTCAGCCCAAGAAGCGTCTGAGTGCCCAGTGAGCACAGGCCGCTCACGCCCTCCAAGCACTAGCCCCATGCCCGACGTACTGCACAAGTAGCGCAACACCCTCTTAGCTGCATCCATGTGCTCCTTCCGGTGACGGCCGGGAGCAACATAGCGTGCTAAGATGCTGAGAGGGTATGCGAGGTCAGGTCGAGTGCAGGTCATCAGGTACATGAGGCAGCCCACAAGCTCTGGATACGGACCACTCGACTCTACGGACTCATCCGAAGGAAGAGCTGAGAGCGAGTGTCCCGTAGGCAGAGGAGTGGACTGAGGCGAGGAGTACGTGAAGCCGAAGCGCTGAAGGACCTGCTGCACCATGTGTGACTGGGTCAGGGTAATGGTGCGGCGTGCTCTGTCCCGGGTGATCCGCAGGCCAAGATAGCTTGTCAGTTCACCCAGGTCTGTGCACGTGTGTCTCTTCTGCAGCTCAGACTTCACGTAGGCGAGTCCAGCAGTGTCAGCTGTGGCAAAGACCAAGTCGTCGACGTACACGAGGATGTAGAAAGCCGGCAGCCAGGTGTCGGTGCGCAGAAACTGCGACGGGTCAGCAGTAGAAGGAGCAAACCCAAGATCCGCAAGTGTAGTCCCCAGTGTGTCGTGCCACTCACGCGGCGCCTGGCGGAGACCGTAGACTGGCCGCCGGAGGCTCCACTGGGTACCAGGAGGGAACGACCCAGTGAAGCCAGGAGGGCGGCGCAGCCAGATCTCCTCGTGCAGGCGGCCCTGTAGGAAAGCAGTGCTGAAGTCAAGAGAGTGTAGCTCGTAGTCACGCTGAGCAGCGACGTGCAGTAGAACCCGAAGAGTGGTCATTTTCGGGGTCGGGGAGAAGGTCTGAAAGAAGTCAACTCCCTGTCGCTGACTGAAGCCACGAGCCACGTAGCGCGCCTTGAAGACAGGCGGAGAACCCGGCGGCCGCTTCACCCTGAAGATCCACATGCCACTGACAATGTTCGCCCCAGGAGGGGGAACAGCGTCAACGTAGGTGCCTGTGGACTTCCAGGAAGCCATCTCTGCGTCCATGGCTGACTGCCACTGAGAGGAGTAGGGACCGGCCATCGCCTCTGCGTAAGAGCGTGGGGTCGGGATGTCTAGAGCATCCGGGTCTCCCTCAGGGGCAACAAGCATGGACACGAGATGGGGCAAAGCGGCGGCAAAGCACTGGAACTCCTCCTGCCTGTCCTCAAGGACGTCCGTGCCAAGAGCACAGTCACCCCCGACGGACGGAGGACAGGCAGACGCAGAAGCAGCAGACGCAGACTCAGCAGACTCAGCAGACTCAGCAACAAGACTGGCAGCGTAGTCTAGACGACACGCAGCAGCAAAGTCAACCAGCTCAGCAACTAGGGCAGACGCAGCAGCAGACTCAAAGGAAGGGTCAGTGACAAGAGTAGCAAGAAGACGCGTGACAGTAGGACTGGCAGCACGGTGAGAGTCCGACTCCGGGTCGGCAAGTGTAGGAAGAGAAGACTGAGGAGGAGAAGGCAAAGGGGCACGCAGAGGAGCAGTGGACGAACGCAGAGACATCTGGTGCGTGCCAGGGACAGGAGGAGGACGGTGACGCGAACCGCGACCACTAGGGCGAGCAGCTCGGACTGGCGACGCAGGGCGGGACGCAGGCTCACGACGCTCACCAAGACCTCCAGTAGGACCAGCGTAGGGAGAAGGAGAAGGCAGGGGAGAGGCGGGCTGTAACTGTGACCGTGACGGGACAGGCTGCGGACACTCTACGGGAGGAGAAGGACCAGTGGAAGGCGGGAGACCAAGAACCTGCTGAAGGAGCGGAACGAAGTACGGCCGAGGCCGCGCAGCACCGCCAGAGACAGCAGGGACAGGACCAACACCTCCAGAGGCAGCACCAGCACCAGTAGCAGCTCCAACTCCAGCACCACCAGCAGCTGCAGAAGTACCCGCAGTAGGACGGACAGTCGTAGCCTTAGCGCCAGCACCCGCAGCAGCTCCAGCTCCAGAGGCACCCCCGGGCCCGGCTGCTCCAGTACCCTCAGTACGAGCACCTCCGGGACCCATGGTACCAGCTCCCTCGGCAGCAACGGAACCTCCAGCACCCGCAGTACCCCCAGCTCCAGCAGCTCGCCTCCAGCGCCGGGCAAACCACTCACGTAGCTCCAGAGGAGAGAGCGGCTCGCGGCGCGAAGAACGGTCTGGAGAACCACCAGGAACAGAAGCAGCAGGCGCAGCACTCCCAGACGCAGAACCCCCAGGCTCAGCACCCCCAGGCACAGCACCCCCAGGCTCAGCACCCCCAGGCTCAGTACCCCCAGGCTCAGCACCCCCAGTCTCAGCACCCCCAGGCTCAGTACCCCCAGGCTCAGCACCCCCAGGCTCAGCACCCCCAGTCTCAGCACCCCCAGGCTCAGCACCCGTAGTCTCACCACCCCCAGTCTCAGCACCCCGAGGCTCCGCACCCGCAGCACCACCAGAGTCACCAGTGACCTCGACAGGCTCGACCGCGTCTACCTGAGACACACCTGAAGGGGCAGGACCCTGAGGGGGGAGGGGGTCTACCGGGGGGGGACCTGGGACCAGGAAGAGGGGCGGGGGGGGGGGAGGGACGGAGTGCGGTAGGGGAAGAGCCGGTAGAAGGGAACCGACTCGTCGAACGTGACGTCCTGGGAGGACAGAACACGGCGCGAGGTGGGGTGGTAAAACTGCCACCCAGGTGCGTCAGGGGGGAAACCCAGGAAGACGCAAGGAGCAGCACGAGGGGATAGCTTGTCCGCAGACAAGTCGCGGACAAACGCCCGAGATCCCCAGACACGGAACGCCGACGCATCGCCAACCTTCCCCGTCCACACCAAAGCTGGGGAGGTCTCCGGTCTGGAGACCCTGGGCTGAAGGTTGATCTGATGTGCGGCGTACCGAACCGCAAACGGCCACAGAAAATGGGGGGCAGCCGCATGCACCATGGACGTACGGGCGACGTCCATGACAATGCCGATGCGGCGCTCAGCAATCCCATTCTGCTGTGGAGAGTCCGGAAGCGTGAAGGTCTGGCGGATGCCTCGTGCCCGACAGTAGGCTCGCAGAAGGCCGGAGGAGAACTCTCCGCCTCTGTCCGAGTGCAGACGCAAAACAGGAAAGTCCGAGCCGAAGCTCCGCCTGAGCTGGAGACGAGCTGCGCGGATCCAGTCGATCAACACCTCAGTGACCTCACCCTTGCTGCGCAAGGGGAAGACTGTGGTGTAACGCGAGTAGTCGTCAACCACCAGCAGGAAGTAGCGCTCGTGACCCTGTCCACGGACGCGGGCTGGGCCCCACACGTCCATGTGAAGCGTCTGCATCGGGGCCTCCGTCGGAGGAAACGGGGAGGAGTGAGGGGTAGCCCGCAGGCGACCCTCGACACAGGGGACACAGGGAGGGCCAGGCCCCGGAGGAAGGGGAGGGAGGGACCGGGGAAGGCCAGAGACAAGAAGGCGAGAGGCCATGCCCCGGAGACGAGGCAGGGAGGGGTGACCCATCCTGTGGTGCCACAGGAGGGTCTCGTGGGACAGGAGGCGACACGAGTAGGGGGCAGACTCAGGACCAGACCTGGACGCTGCAGCAAACACCTGACCCGACGCAGCTACCTGACCAGACGCAGGAGGAGGAGACGGAACAGTGAGTGTGTACAGGCTCGACCCCGGCCCACGTGTGAACGTGGTCAAGTGTCGACCCGTGTCCGCGTCCCTGCAGTGGGTGTATCGTCGGCGTGCAGGGGTGAACTGGTCGACCCCTGCATCCTGTAGGTCAGCACCCGCCACCAAGTTCGTAGAGAACGAGGGGAGGTAGAGACCGGACAGGGCGCCAGACGGGACCGCAGGGCACGGCAGGACAGTGGAGTAGCGAGCCAGAACAGGACCCCCAGAGGGGTCCGCCAGGGAGACCGCCACTGGCCGACTAAGCGGCGTGAGTGTGGTGCGGTCTCGAAAGAAGGAGCGAGACGCCCCTGAGTCAAGAGTGAAGGTGAGAGAGGGCGGAGCCGACGCAGTACCTGAGAGAGCAGACTCACCAGCACCTGAGGACACAGACTCACTGGCACCTAGAGCGACAGCCTCACCAGCACCTGGAGCAGCAGCCTCAACAGCACCTAGAGCCGCAGTACCAATGCCCGGGTCGGGCGGTAAACACCGGTAACAGTCACCCTCCTCACTAATAGTCACAACATACATGGCAGCAAGAATAGCATCAAAGTCAAGATCAAAGATAGCTACTCCTGCCCTAGACAGCTGGTCCCAGTGAGGGATCTCAGAGGCGTCAGGAAACTGGCGGCGCCAAGCGTCAGTCAGGCGGCCGAAGCAGCGCTGGGCGGGGTGTGGACCACCACACGGCTCACCCGCACAGTCGCCCGTGCGCAAGACGTAGGTGCACGGACCAGTACCCCCACCCCTCTGACGTGCAGCGTACCACTCACGGAGCTGCTGCGGGGAGAGGGTGTCCTGACCACGCTGCTGCCGCTGCTGTTGGCGCTGACCGCCACCGGAGCCACTCCTCTGCGACGAGCCACGACCTCCTCCGCCGCCTCCTCCGCCGCCGCCGCCACCACCTCCGCTGCCACCGCCACTCCCACCGTCGCTGCCGCCACTGCCGCCTCCACATCCACTCCCACCACCACCGCCGCTGCCACCCCCGCCTCCACTGCCGCCGCTGACACCTCCACTCCCGCCACCACTCCCGCTACCACCCCCACCTCCTCCGCTGCCTCCACCGCCGCTCCCACCGCCCCCGCCGCCTCCACCACCGCTCCTGCCCCCTTTGCCCTTGCCAGAGCGACGTCTCCCACTGGGGGCAGACGCCGCACCGACCAACTCAAAACCAACTAGGTCGGCCGTAGCAGCAGAGGCGACAGAGGGCAGGAGGGGGAAGGGGGAACACCCCTCAAAGATGGGGGTGCGCGGGTCACCACGAGAGGCCCCTACAGCGAGAATGCTCTTCTCGGCTGCTAGGAGGGACTTCTCGAGGAGGTTAACAGTGAGAGTGGTGGGGCAGACTGAGAGTAAGTCGTCCCTGACTCCGCGGAGGGAGTCAGGGAGGCGGGTGACAATGTAGTAGAGAGTGAAGTACTGGGGGGGGGGGGTTCTTGGCGCAGAACTCAGCAGGAAGCGCAGCGCGGAAGCGAGCGTCACTAGTGCGCAGGTGGGTAATGAGGTCGGCGACTGTGGCAAAAGAAGCAAGGTCGGGAAAGAGGTACGGTAGCATGAGGCGGCTCAGTGCAGCAGTGGCAGGGGTGGAGTAGCGTGCAATAACGGCGTCGTACAAGGTCTGAGCACTCTTGTACGACCCAAAGTGTGCACGCTCAGAGGGAGGGAGGTGGCGACGCACAGCAAGACGTGCAGCAGCATCGCGTGTGGCCCACTGTGAGCGAACAGTGGCATCCTCAGTAGCAGCAGGGGCGGGAGAGGCACCAAAAGTGAGATCAAAGAGAGAGAGGCCGTCAGCTCTGTCGCACTGTAGGAAAAGCAGCAGGTCGTCTACCCACACGTCAAAGTCGATGGCTCTGCCCTCAGCGTCGAAGGTGAGGACACTGGGGGTAGCCATGACAGCAGTGGGGTAAGGGCAGTGCGCAGAGTAAAGCTCAGTGCTCACCAGACAGGGCAGTGCAGGCGGCTCGGGCGGCTCGGGCGGCTCGGGCGGCTCGGGCGGCTCGGCGGCTCGGCTGCTGGGCGGCTCGGGCGGCTCGGCGGCTCGGGCGGCTCGGGCGGCTCGGCTGCTGGGGCGGCTCGGCTGCTGGGGCGGCTCGGCTGCTGGGGCGGCGCAGTTGCTGGGGCGGCGGGGCCGGGAGATGCAGCTGCGGGGCCGTTCGGGGTAGTGGCGGGGCCGGTAGGTGAAGCGGCGGGGCCGTCAGGTACAGCAGCGGGGCCGGCAGGTGAGACGGCGGGGCCTGCAGATGCAGCAGCGGGGCCGTCAGGGGTAGCGGCGGGGCCGGTAGGTGCAGTGGCGGGGCCGTCAGAGGGGACGGCGGGGCCGTTAGGTGCAGCGGCGGGGCCATCAGAGGGGACGGCGGGGCCGTCAGGTGCAGCGGCGGGGCCGTCTGAAGCAGCGGCGGGGCCGGCAGAGGGGACAGCGGGGCCGTCGGGTGCAGCGGCGGGGCCGGCAGAGGGGACGGCGGGGCCGTCAAGTGCAGCGGCGGGGCCGGCAGAGGGGACGGCGGGGCCGTCAAGTGCAGCGGAGGGGCCGGTAGAGGGGACGGCAGGGCCGTCGAAGGCGATCGCGGGGCCGTCAGAGACGGCGCCGGCGTCGCGAGGGTCAGAGGGGGCGGCGCGCGACTGGAGGGCGGCACGCGCGACGTGGCGCGGCCGTCTAGGGGCGGCGCGACGAGGCCGCGTAGGTGGCGCGCCAAAAAAAAATCGCGGGCGGCTCGACGCGATCGGGCCGCCAAAGGAAAAAAAAAGGCCCAGCGCGACTCGGGCTAGGGCAGAGCGCGCTCCGGGCAGGACGGAATAGTAGGTGGGCCCTAGGAACAGTTCCCACTAGGGAACCTGCTCGATACCATGTTGAGATAGAGGCGAGGAATGAGTGCACTATGAAATGAAACAAGTACAAGTACCAACCCTAATTGGGTTGTACCCCCTATGGGCTACCCCACTACAGCCTAAATATATGCATCAGTAATATAATCATCTGACAATTACCATGATTTCAGGGTGATTACAGGCTTCTCACCTGGTGAACTCTGCAATTTCAGAATTTCTGACTTGTGAACACTGATCCATTCAGAATATTGCTTTAGCGAACCCTGAAATATTGTATCTAGGCTCAGAGTAGTGTTCTTACGGACTTTGTCAATGTAGAGTACGAGTTTTGTGGACTCTGAATCTGACCTTATGCGTGAGAAGTTTCTCGGAACTTTCGTTCCAATAATCCCCCTTCGAATTGATCGCAGTACAGCCAGCATGTGAGCGACGGACAACAGCATGTCTGACAGGTGAGTTCACTTGATGTAGATTATTTTCACAATTTAAGAATAAGTCGTTGAACGGTCGTAATTGCGTGTGCGTGAAGTAACTAACATTTTTTTGGGTTTCGTACAGCTATGTTGACGACGTTTAGGTACTCGGCGAATGAAAAATTTGGCACATCTGTGGTATCGAATCGAAATGTTTTGTTGACCAAAATCGCTCATCTCTTCCCCGCACTTCAACGAATGGAAAAATAAATTATTTCGTCAAACTAAACGGTTGGAAATTAGCGCGCTCACAGTGTGCGCGAAACACAGAGCGCGCTTTACGCAGAGCAATACTTTTTACCCTGTAATAAAGAGCGCGTTACTACTTTGAACTTCGATTTTCGACCCTGAACAATCAGAGTTATATACTTTTCAACCCTAAGCAATCAGGATTGTCAAAGTTATATCTACCATACATGTTTAGGCTATAGTGGGGTAGCCAATATGGGGTACAACCCATTTTAGGGTTTCATATTTGTACCCAACTCTTCCATAGTTCAATCATTCCTCCTGCTATATTTTAACATGGTTTTAGAGCACTAGGTCCGTAGGACCGTTTTTTTTTTTTTTTTCAGGCCCACCTACTGTTGCGGTTACCATGCCACCCCATGTATTGTCATGCACCTGCCTTGCCTTGTGACGAGCTGCGCTGCGCGCGCCGTCCTGCAGCCCTCCCGCTGCCTACTGCTGCCCTAGGCCAGCACGCCGCCCCTGCAGGCCCGTACGGCCCGCGCGCCGCCCCTACAGCCCCGTAAGGCCCGTGCGCCGCCCCTACAGCCCCGTAAGGCCCGTGCGCCGCCCCTTCAGGCCCGTTAGCCGCTCCTGCAGGCCCGTCAGGCCAGAGCGCCGCCCCTACAGGTCCGTCAGGCCAGAGCGCCACCCCTGCAGGCCCGTCAGGCCCGCCAGCGCCACCCCTGCAGGCCCGTCAGGCCCGCTAGCCGTCCCTGCAGGCCCGTCAGGCCCGCTAGCCGCCTCTGCAGGCCCGTCAGGCCCGCGAGCCGCCCCTGCAGGCCCGTCAGGCCAGGTCGCCGCCCCGCGCGTCGCGCCTGCTGCCCATGCATCGCACTGCAGCCCTGCGCATCGCGCCCGCAGCTCGCGCAGCGCGCTGCAGCAGCTGCCACCGTTGCTCCTGCAGCAGCTGCCATGGAGTGCCCTGCCACAGTCATGGCCCTGCCTAGCAGCAGCTGCTGCGGAGCCTTCTGCCGCCGCCGTGGCCCTGCCCTGCAGTAGCTGTCGCGGAGCCTCCTGTCGCGATCGCGGCCGTGCCCTGCAGCAGCTGCCGCGGAGCCTCCTGCCGAGTTCGCGGCCCCGCCCTGCAGCAGCTACCGCGGAGCCTTCTGCCGCCGTTGCGGCCCCGCCCTGCAGCTGTCACGCCCCCCCCCTGCAGTGGCTGTCGCGGACCTGCCCTACCGCCGACGCGGCCCTTCTCTGCCGCAGCTGTGGCGGCCCCGCCGTCGCCGCCGTCGTGGGCCTGCCCTTCCCGCCACTGGTGAGCACCTACCTTATTCGTGCACTGCCGCCTGCCTGCCTGCCTGCCGCCCCTGCCCTGCTATTGCTACTGCTACTGCTACTGCTGCTACTGACGGTGGCCAGATGCAGCTCCAGCAACGTCCGCGTGAGTCCCTCACGCCCCAGCAGCTTAGTGAGTGGTACGCTAGTTGGGGTTGTAGGGGTGGCCGCGCTGCTACTGCTGCTACTTCTGTTACTGCTGCTACTGCTGCTACTACTGCTACTGCTGCTACTGGCGGTGGCCAGATGCAGCTCCAGCGACGTCCGCGCGAGTCTCGCACGCCTCAGCAGCTTAGTGAGTGGTACGCTAGTTGGGGTTGTCGCGGTAGCCGTCGTAGCTGTCGCCCTGGAGCTGGTCAGTTGGGAGAGTCTGGCAGTGGCCACCTGCAGCTGCAGCGGCGTCCACGCGAGACACTTACGTCCCAGCAGCTTCACGAGTGGTACGCTCAGAGTAGAGGGTTTCTGAGTACCGTTTGCTGCCCGTACGTCTTGCGCACTGGTGCTCGGACTGGTCAGGCTTGCGGGACGCTCAGTCACACAGAGTCCCACTGCTTCGACCGTCTGAGGGATGCCTGGCGTACCGAGTTCGGCGACGAGGTTGAGCTCCCCGACTGGGTGGAGCTGCTTGGGCAGAGGGTAGATATCTTTGCTCATGACTATGATGCTATTCTCACCGCCATGTATGCATTGCCTACTAGTGCTGACCGTGCCTGTTACCTGTGCGTACCGCCTGACCCAGGTATAGAGCCTGCTGCTCTAGGTGCTGGTGAGGCTGTTGCTCTAGGGGCTAGTGTGTCTTCTGCTCTAGGTACGGGTGAGACTGCTGCTCCAGGTGCTGGTGAGTCTGCTCTCTCTGGTATTGCGCCTGCTCAGGCCTTGTACACCTTCACACTTGACTCTGGTGCTCCTCACTCCTTCTTTCACGACAACACTATTCTCACGCCGCTCAATCGGCCGGTTCCAGTCTCTCTGGCAGACCTCTTAGGGGGTCCAGTCCATGCGACCTCTTCCACTGTCCTCCCTTGTCCTGCTGTCCCGTCCGGCACACTGTCGGGTCTTCACCTCCCCTCGTTCTCTACGAACTTGGTGGTAGGTTCTGTGCTCCAAGACGCGGGTGTTCACCAGTTCACCCCTGCCTACGAACGTGTGACACGCTGCACATATGCTCAGACGGGTCGTCACCTCGCTACCTTCACTCGGCAGCCGGGGTCGGGCCTGTACACACTGACCACTGAGTCACCTCAGGTAGTTGCATTTGCGTCTGCGTAAGGTTAGTTGTCCGCCCCCTGCTCGTGTCGCACCTTGTCGCACAAGACCCTCCTTTGGCACCACCGCCTTGCTCACCCCTCGGTGCAGCGCCTTCGCAACATGCACCGCCGCGTCCTTGTCTCTGGTCTATTGGTGCAACCCTACGGTTTGCACTCGGCTTGTTGTCCGTGTGCGTGCATGTGTGTGTGTATGGAATGGTATGACGGCATGGGATAATATATATTTCATGCTTATTATTGTGTGTGAATGTTGAGTCATGATGTCGAGTGTGTGTGTCGGGTCAATAGCGAGTTATCGCTAGACGCGTGTTACGCGGTCGTTTGTGTCTCGCGCGCGGTTTCTATTTTGTCGTGCGCGGTTTCTATTTTGTCCTGTGTCGAACGTTCGGCGTGTCGCAGGTGTGTGCAGAAGACCCATCAAGAACTCAAGGATGAGTTTATGATGAAGAGCCCGAGCCTTGGTGTCAAGCCTCAAGTGATTTCGAAGCTCGCCAAAAAGGGTGCACCTCAAGATATTGAAGATAGTTCCATTACTTTGTGTAGTGTAACATTTCACTTGGTGTAGGCCCTAGTGAAGGGTAGTTTCGAGACCCTTCGTGGTTGGGGACAGTGTGGCACTGTTCCACATCAATGTACCTCGGCTCTTGGGGTTTGTAGGAGCTAGGAGTCATTCCCAACTCGTAACTCTCCCTAACTCTTCCTATCTTGTGTTCTAAGACTATGTTATTGCCATAGTGCCGTTCGTTCAAACCAACGCTGTGTCGTTATTCTTAATGAAAGCGTGCTATCTAAATTGCCTATTGTAGGCGACGTTACGGCGCTCCAGATCCAAGTTGAATGAAGTCATTTGGAGTTGTGAGCAGATCGCTATGAACGTTTGAAGGCGCTGTGCAGAAATCCGACTGTGCACTCTATCTTTCGTTTTACGCACATTGAAGCCTACTGTGACTATAAAAAGTGGTATCAGAGCCCCTTAAAGCAGTTTCGACAATGGCTGGACCTGAGGAAAGGGGTGGTAGAGGTGCTGGTGGCAGTGGAGAAGCCCAAGCTCAAGGCCAACCCCGTGACTCAGCCATGGCGCCCGTGCTGCCAAGTGTTGGCCCATCTAGGGACGAGCCTAGAGTGTTTGGCCTAGACAAGTTCAACGGTGACAACTTTGCTGAGTGGTCCTTCAGAATGGAGAACGTGTTAGATCACTATGACCTGCTGGAGGTGATGGAAGGAACGGAGAAGCGCCCCGAGAACGACCCGGAGAAGAGCACGTGGGTGCGGAAGAGCGCACAAGGCTACCTCCTACTAGGGCAAGCATTGGGGAGCAGCCAGATCCGTCACATCAAGCCTTTCCAGCGTGAACCAGAGAAGGGACCAAAGGCATGGGCTGCTCTCAAGGGTGTACACGCTCTTGCAATAGCGGCGGTAGCTGTGGTGTTGGAACGGCACATGGCGACACTACGAATTGAAGAGGATGAAGCGGTTGAAGAAGGGGTGCAGAAATTCTTCGACTTGTTGACGCGGCTTGAGGGAGCTGATTTGAACTATAGTGAGCTCCAAAAGAAGATCAAGTTGCTGGCCCTACTCCCTGAGTCATGGTCCTCGCTCATCATCAACCTTAATCGCGACTTGCCCCGCCTCTCGCTTGAAGACGTGAAGCGAGCTTTCATTCAAGAGGATTTCCGCCGCCGTGAGTTGGCGAGTGCGGATGGCGCTGGGGCAGCGAGCATCGGCCGTGGATATGGTCGAGAAAGAGGCAGAGAACAAGGGGGAGGAAGGTTTGGTGGCAGCAACTTCGGCGGAGGCCGCGAGAGTGGCCGTTACGGCAGCGACGACAAGAGCTACGGACGCGGTCGCGGTCGATTCGACGGCGAGTGTCACTATTGCTACAAGAGCGGACACATGTGGCACGACTGCTACAAACTCCCTGATGGTTGGACCCCTGCTCAAGGCCAAGAGGGTAGAGGAGCAGGAGGAGGGAGAGGACGAGGCCCTGGAGGCCGTGGCGGTCGCGGTGGCGGAGCTGCAAACATGAAGAGCGGAGACAACGACAAGGACCCGAGCGACGATCTATACCCGGGTCTATTCTACTTCGTGTTGACGGAAGTACCGGCTGGTCCAGAGAAGGATGAAGGCTTTGAGGAGCCAGCAGCTGTGAGGAAGGTGACCCTACACCCCCTGGACTATCGGGTGATCGATAGTGGCGCTACCTATAGCATGACACCTCGCCCGGACTTGCTCACCGAACTCGAACCGTCACCGGTGAAGCATGTCACATCGGCTTTGGGGCAGCGAGCGGAGGTGAAAGGCATGGGCAAGGCCATGTTCAAGGGTGCTGATGGGAAGATGGTGGGCCTCAAGAACGTGCTTTGGGTGCCCAGCCTTGCTGCGAACCTGATCTCCGTGCGGCGGTTGGCAAAGGCCGGCATGGACACGAACTCGAAGGGAGCCAAGACCTACACCGCAAGGCTTGGCGATCGAATTCTTTGGGACCTTCATGAGGACAGGGATGTCTACAACGAGATGTGGCAGATCCTAGTGGTCCTTATGCCTAAAGAGAAGCAAGTGGCAGCAAGCATCAGCACCAAGGATGGAGCGGTTGGTAGCGACGATGGCGCAAACGGTCGCGCTAAGGAGAATGAACTCAAGAAGAGCAAACCTGGAGGGACCAGCAAGTTCAGTGAACCTAAGGAGAGTGGTGTAGCAACCAAGGAGCAGCAAAAGGGTGAGGAGAACCCTGAGGCAGCAGCGGAGGAGGACTACGGAGAGAGTATGTGGGGCGCTATTGCGAGCGCGGCATTCTCCAATCCAACTTCGGCTACGGGGGAGTGTGATTGGCTCACCTTGCATCGGCGCATGGGGCATGTGGCCCTGCCCATCTTGCAGCAGCTAGTGAAAAATGAGATGGTTGCTGGCATACGTGTGAAGGGGGAACCCAATGAGGTACTTGGCTGCCCGACGTGCATGCAAGCCAGGTTCACCCGATTCCCGTTCTCTAGTTCGGAGGCAACGGCTAAGGCACCGCTTGATGAGGTGGTGATGGACGTGGTGGGCCCCCTGAAGCTTGGAGCTGCTGGAGCTGAGTATTTTCTCACCATTGTCGACGTCTACACCCGCATGACTTGGGTGTATGTGCTGGCCAAGAAGAGCGACGTGGCTGAAACGTTGAAGACGGATTGGTTCTCGATGGTGGAGCGGCAACAAGACCGTCTAGTCAAGTCAATCCGCACCGATCGAGGGGGAGAGTTCCTGAGCAAGGAGTTTGGGTTGTGGCTAAAGAAGAATGGTATTCGGCACTCCCTCACCATGCCATACTCCACTGCAATGAACGGCATCGCCGAGCGAGCGAACCGCACAATGACGGAGGCGGCACGCGGGTTGCTCATTGAAGCCGGGCTACCCGACTATTTCTAGCCTGATGCGGTGCGGAGCGCGTGTGTGGCCAAGAACAGAGCCTTGACTCATGTGGGAGCAGACAAATGGGTGCCCTATGTGGAGTGGCTAGGAAGGAAGCCAAAGGTGGATATGCTTCGGGTGTTCGGGTGCATGTGCATGGCGCTCGTGCCTAAGCATCTTCCGCACAACAAGCTTGGTGCCAAGGCGGTGTGGGCCGTGCACTTGGGCATGGCTCAAAACAGCAAGGGATGGCTTCTTTGGGACCCATTCACCAAGAAGTTCTTGGTGAGCAAGGACTTCAAGTTCATGGAGAACTTCATGTACAAGGATTGGAAGGCGGAGAATGAGGCGAAGATAGGCGTGCGGTTTAGAGAGGTAAAGAGTTCCGGTTTGGAGCATGTGGAGCTGCCTTTGGAGTTGAGTAGTGGCAGCACAACCACGAGGCAATCCTCCCTTGTGAATGGGGGAGAGGAGACCAATGATGCAGAGGAAGAAGAGGAGGAGGTGCAGCAAGTGAGCGAGCGTGCACCGTCACTCCCTTCCCGTACTACGAGTGCTCCACGGATTCGAGCCACACCGCACCAACGCCAAGGCCTTCAAGTCCCTGCAGCTGAGGAGGAAGGAAGGGGGAAGAGGAGAGTTCAACCCCCTAATAGGCTGACCTATGATGCGCTTGGAAAGCAGGGCAAGACAGCCCTGGCCGGAGCGGCAATGATGGTCGGAGACGACGAGGAGAGTGACTACGAGGAGTGTGCCTTCGCGTTCTTCTCTCCGGTGGAGATGCCAGGAGAACCAGCAACTCTCAAGGAGGCTTTGGAGAGTAGTGATGCTGAGGAGTGGAAGAAGGCCATGGAGAGTGAGCTGAAGAGCATCGAGGAGAATGACACGTTTGAATTGGTGGAGCTACCGGAGGGGCGTACGGCGATAACGTCCAAGTGGCTCTTCAAAATCAAGTCGGATGCCGACGGCAAGATCGAGCGCTACAAGTCTAGGCTTGTAGCCAAGGGGTGCGAGCAGAAGGAGAAGGTGGACTTCAAGGAGCTGTTTGCCCCTGTGGTGAAGCCGACGACGCTGGGAACCCTATTCGCGGGAGCCGCCATCAAAGGATGGGTAGTAAAACAAATGGACATCGTAACGGCATTCCTTAACGACATCCTTGAGGAGGTGATTTTTATGGCGCAGCCAGAGGGGTTTGACGATGGTAGTGGCAGAGTGTGGAAGCTGAAGAAGGCCCTCTATGGGCTGAAGCAGGCCCCTAGGCAATGGTACATGAAGCTGCGCAAAGTGTTGGAGGGGATCGGTTTCACTCCCTCAACGGCCGATCGCTCTTTGTTCATGCTTGGCGAGGGGGAGCAGAGGAGCTTCATGGTGGTGTACGTGGATGACATCCTCATCTTCTCACCCTCTTCTGACCTTGTGAAGGAGGTGATGCTGAATCTGCAAGAAAAGTTCAAGTGCAAGTCCCTTGGTGACGTGAACTTCTACCTTGGGCTCCACATCGAATGAGACGTGGAGAAGCGGACCATGTGGGTGCACCAACGGAAGTACCTGGAGGCGTTGGCCGCCAACTTCGGCCAGAGTGAAGGTCATGTGGCTACTCCCTTTCCCTCTGGGTTCAAGTGTGTGAAGGGGCCAGAGGAGGAGAGCGTTGGAGAAGAGGAGAGGCGCCGTTTTCACTCATTCGTGGGCAGCCTCATGTATGCGGCGGTAAACACCCGACCGGACGTCGCGTTTGTTACCAGGCAGCTGGCTAGGGTTGTGCAATGCCCTAATGTTCCGCCTGACTCTGACATTGAGCCTGCTGCTCTAGGTGCTGGTGAGGCTGCTGCTCTAGGTGCTAGCGCGTCTGCTGCCCCACGTGCTGGTGAGTCTGCGCTCTCAGGTACCACGTCGGCTCAAACCTTACACACCTTCACCCTTGACTCGGGTGCTTCCCGCTCCTTCTTTCGAGACCGCACCACACGTACGCCGCTTAGTCGGCCGGTTGCGGTCTCCCTGGCGGACCCCTTTGTGGGTCCTGTCCTTGCTCGCTTCTCCACTGTCTTACCGTGTCTGGCAGCCCCCTCTGGCACCCTGTCAGGTCTCTACCTCCCCTCGTTCTCTACAAACTTGGTGAGTGGAGCTGATCTACAGGATAGGAGGGTTGACTAGTTCACTCCTGCGAGACAGCGGGTGACCCACTGCACGTGTGCTCGGACAGGCCGACACTTGGCCACGTTCACCCGTCGGCCGGGGTCGAGCCTGTACACCCTCACTACTGAGTCTCCTCTGGCTGCTGAGTCTGCCCAGGTAGCTCCGTCGAGTCAGGTGTTTGTTGCAGCGTCCAGGTCTAGTCCTGAGTCTGCTCCCTCCTCGTGTCGTCTCCTGTCTCACCAGACTCTCTTTTGGCACCACCGCCTTGGTTACCCCTCTCTGCCTCGTCTCCAAGGCATGGCCTCCCGTGTCCTTGTCTCTGGTCTCCCCCGATCTCTCCCTCCCTTACCTCCGGGGCCTGCCTGTCACAGGATAGATTTCTCAATCGAAACTTGTCACTAAAACTGAATACAAGGCCTTTTTATACTCAGAAAATACAAGGATAAACGAGATAAAATGAACCTTCGGGAACACGCCCTTCCCGATACTACAATCACAAGTGTGCATAAGCACGCAAGGCTATTCGCACTTGGGATTACGCCCAGATTACATCGTATACACCACTGTCGGCGCTGTCGGTGCCGTATAATAGGTATGTCGGTGGGAAAAGTAGGAAATAAGAGAAATAAATAGAAGGCTCTAGAAAATAGAATAGTAGGCCGATTGAGATGAGATAAAGACCAAAATAAAGAGGAGAAAAGGGAGAATAGGATAACGGAAAAATATAATAGTGAGAAAATATTATAACGGGGACGTCCTCGCACACTTCCCCCCCTCAAAGCTGGGTGGTAGAAGTAACACCCTGCTTGACAAGGTAGTCCTGTAGAGGACAGCGGGCGTTATCCATGTCGTGTTCAGGTACCCAGGTATCCTCGGAAGGATCAGAGCCTTTCCAACGAATTAAGAGCTCCAAGGTGCCGCTACGTCGTCGTCGGTGCGCCAGAACGGCTTCGACTTCGTACTCGGGTTCCCCATTAACGAGCACTGGCAGTGGCGGCGGCGGCGGCTGGCGGCCTTTGAAGACTGTGTTTGGTTCCCGATAGGGCTTGAGAAGTTGAACATGGAAGGCATTGTGAATTCTCCAGGTAGCTGGTAAACGCAAGCGGAAGGTTACTGGAGTGACCTGCGCCTCGACGAGAAAAGGTCCGCAGAAGCGAGGTCGGAGCTTAGACAGAAGATGGCTAATGTCGAGATTGCGTGTATCCAGAAGCACTTGATCGCCAATCGTGATGGAATGATCGTTGCGACTCCGATCAGCGAGCTTCTTTTGTTGCTGCTGGATAGTCAGAAGATGTTTATACGTGCGCTCCCACAATTGGTGCATAGTGGAAATCAAGTCATGTGCGGGTTGCACCGTGGCGGGTACTGTTGGTTTCTGAGGCGTGAGTGGGTTGCGACCGTAACAGAGGAAGAAAGGAGTTTACCCTGTTGCGGCGTGCGTGGCGTTGTTATACACAAACTCGAGAACCGGCAGATGTGCATCCCATTTAGAGATATCGTCCTTACACGCTGCTCGCAGAAGCTGTTTGACAATCTGGTTGAGGCGCTCTGTCTGACCATCCGTTTGGGGATGATAGGCTGAGGACATGGCGAGTTTGGTCCCCATGAGCGACATGAGCTCCTTCCAGAATTTACTCGTGAATTTCGGGTCTCTATCGGAGATCAGCGTGGTTGGAATGCCATGTTGCGAGATGACGTAGCGGAAGAATAATTGCGCTGTCTCCTCGATGCGAGCTGTTGTGTGTGTCGGAATGAAGTGTCCCATTTTGGAGAATTTGTCGATGACGACTAGAATGGCGTCGTAACCAGCTTTGGTAGGTGGTAATCCGGTGATGAAGTCGAGGCTAACCACTTGCCAAGGTTGTTCAGGGACTGGAAGAGGCTGTAGTAACCCTGCTTTCTTCTGTTTGCTGCTCTTCATCCGTTGGCATGTGTCGCACGAGGTGACGAATTTTTGTACGTCATCCGCCATGTGGGGCCAATAAGAATGCTTCGCAATACCGGCAAGCGTCTTGTTACTACCGAAGTGGCCCGCGTAGAGAACATCATGATATTCTTTGAGCAGTAACTGGCGTAAGGGAGGGTAATTAGGTACCCATATTTTTGTTGAGCCCTTGCGGTATGCGATGTCTTGATCCCATTGTAGAAGATAGCGCTTTTCTGCTACAGAGACTTCGAGGTCGATGGTGTATCCATGCGTGAAGAGTCCCTTCAAAAGTGGGTTCATGCCATCGACTTGTAGGGCGGCAACGTGTGCAGGGCGACTTAGTGCGTCTGCCTTGTTCTTGTGCCCCGGCTTATACACGATGTCGTAATGGAAGTGGGTTTCGAGAAAGTCAATCCACCGGACCTGCCGCCTGGAGAGTGTTGGTTGGGTCTTCAGGTACTTGAGGCTGCAGTGGTCGGTGTAGACGGTCGTTTTTCTTCCTTCGAGATAACACCTCCATGCCTTAAATGCGTTGACGATGGCGAGGGCCTCTTTGTCATGGATGGGGTAATTGAGTTCTGCCCCGTGAAGTTTTTTACTGAGGTATGCAATGGGTTGCAGTCCCTTCCCTTGATCCTGCATGAGTATTGCGCCCACTGCTTGATCGCTAGCATCGGCCTCGATGACATAGTCAAGTTCAGGGTCTGGCAGGATAACGACAGGTGCGGACGTGAGTGCGGTTTTAAGTTGTTCCACAGCTTCCTGGTGCTTCGCCTCCCATTGATATGGTGTATTCTTCTTCAACAGGTTCGTTAATGGTGCGGCAATCTTGGCGTAGTTCGGTACGAACCGGTTGTAGTAGTTGGCGAATCCAAGGAACTGCTGTAATTCCTTCACGTTCACAGGGGTCTTCCACGTTCGCACTGCTTCGATCTTCTTAGGATCCACGTGAACTCCTTGAGCGCTCACCATATGTCCAAGGAACTGGACTTTTTTCAATGCAAACTCGCTCTTGGATAGTTTCACGTAGAAGCGTTCTCGTCGAAGAATTTCAAACATTCGTCGTAGATGCTCAACGTGTTGCTTCATGTCTTTCGAGTAGTTCAGGATATCGTCCAAATATACCACCACGCACTCGTCCAGAAGGGGCCGAAGGATGTGGTTCATTTCCGCCTGAAATGTGGCTGGTGCGTTAGTGAGTCCGAATGGCATTACGAGATACTTGTATGACCCATGCCGAGTTCGAAAAGCGGTTTTGTGGATAGAGTTGTCCGCCATACGAATTTGCCAGTATCCCGATCTGAAGTTGAGCTTGGAGAATACCATAGCACCGCGAAGTTGATCGAGTAAGTCGTCGATCCGTGGTATCGGGTATTTATTTTTTACAGTCTGCTTGTTCAAGGCTCGGTAGTCGATGCACATTCGCAGACTTCCATCTGGCTTCGGAGTGAAGAGAACAAGAGCTCCGTACGGCAAAGTCGAAGGTCGAATCAGCCCTTTCTCCAGGAGATACTCTATTTGTTTCTTCATATCGGCAAGCTCTGTCGGGCTCAGCCGGTATGGTGCTCGGAACGTTGGCTTGGACCCCGGCTCTTCTATGATCTCGTGTTGATGTGTCCGGTATGGCGGTAGTTGATCAGGTAAATCGTCGGGGAGAACGTCCTGGAACTCTTCAAGAATTTTCTTGACTGCTGGAGGAAGTTCCTGGGTCTGCTTCTCTCCGTTGTCTGCTTCGTTGACTATTGCCATGAATCCCGCCGTGGTCCGTTTGACGTCCTTTTCAAAGCATGCGAGTGTCTCGACTGGAATATTTCCCGTGTCGTCCCATTTGGGAAGGCTGATTTTCCTCCTGTTGTTGTTGATGTTGGCCGTCCGGTTAACCCAGTTGATCTTGGGGTTGAACTTTTTAAGAAAGTCTCTCCCGAAGATTACGTCGAGTCCTTTGATATTTGTGACGGGGAGAGCAGGCTTCCATCGAAGGGGTCCAATCTGGAGTAGCAACCGTGTTTCCCCGTAGATAGGTAGCTTGCTGCCATCCACCATCGTTGCAGAGAAGCTTGAGGATTTGATGTCACCTCCGAGTCGATCGATTGCCTTTTTGTCATAGACGCTGTGCGACGCCCCGCTGTCCACGAGTGCTTGGAGGCGCTGTCCGTTGCAGATCACCTCGAGCAGGAGTGGTGAGCGTTGCTCGGAGTACCCAAAAATAGTCTCATTAATAGGATCATAGGGTACATCCCAATATTCAGTACACACCGTGGTTCCACTGTTTTCTTTTGGACAACTAGCTGGCCTGGGCTGCGTGGAGAAAGGCTCCTCTCCAACGCCAGGAGTAGAGGTAGTAATCGTAAAAGTTGACCCTGAGGGGGTGGATCCGGTCGACGCCTGCGATCCACTGGATGCATCCTGGAGGGGTTTTCAGAGTTTGTGCAGCTTCTTTTGAACTCCCAGCTGCCTCTTCAGCTGCTTCATCTCCATAGACTTCTTCCCTGGGGAGTGGAGAGTCGTCTTGGGCTGGTTCCGGGAGAGGACGTTGACGCCGTGAAAAGGTCTACTCCTTTCCACACTCCTTAATTTTTTCCCCAGCTCCGTAGGCACCGGTACCACTTCTTTAATTGTCTGCTTCCTCTGGAGTTCTTCCCGGGATTTGTTTATGGCTCCGGACCCACGAAAATCGCCAGTCTTCATTAAAGCATCTTTGAAAGATAACTTTAACAAATTCTGTTTTTTTCCGGGGTCGAATTGGAGAGTTCCCGTCTTGGTCGAGTCTGTTTTCGCGGAGGTTTTCTTTTCCTCGGCGAATTCCTCTGACAAAATTCGGTCAAGGGGCTTGGGATTTCGCCCTTGATTCTCCAAATCTCGCGCCCAATGCTGTCCTTCAATTTCGATTCGGTCCAGATTACGCTGACGCTTCCGGATCTGTTTTTCCTCGCCAGCACGATCCGCAATCACTGGCGAGATCCGTTTTTTGACTCTTTGTTTTTAGTTTCGCCACTTTCACGAGCTCGGAATGCCGCACGTGCAGATATCATGTGAAAACAGTCGACAATCCGATGTCCGTTTCTGCCGCAAAATTCGCAAATTGTTTTGTTTTTTGCAGGTCGTGAATGCACATCGAATTTGTCGACTTCCATGGGGTCGGCGAACGTGGTTGAAGCCGAGCGATCCCCTTGTCGTTATCCGACGACGTGGGGCCGTCGTGTTCCGGAGTTGACCAAGTCAAAACGCTCCGCGGACGATACGATTTCGCTGTAGCTACTGCAATTCGCTGCTGCAACCTGGCGCCGAATGTCGGTTTTCAGCCCCGCGATGTAGGACTGAATTTTTTCGCCCTCGGTAATGTCGGGAATGCGATTATAAAATTCCTCCATCTGCTGCGTGTATTGCGCGACACTCCTGAATTGCCTATGGTGATGTAATTTTTCGCGCGCAATATAAGTGGAATTAATCGGCTCAAAATGTTTGAGAAGGTCTGCCCGGAACTGCTGCCACGTGGCTTCGCCCTGGAAAATGCTACTATTGCTTCCAAGCCACTCGAGAGCTGGACCGCGCATCAACGTTGTCGCAAGACGAATATTCTCGCCGTCGTACTCCGTCGTCGACCATCCGATCGCCGCGAAATAAATTTCCAACGTCGCGAGCCACCGCCTGACGTCGGATTTTCGATCGCTAGGGTCGAACGATTCCGGCGAGCGAAGTTTCGGAACCTCGAACTGACGCTGCGACTGCTGCGAAGTCGTCGAAGCAGGAATGTTCAGGGTCGAGAGGAGCCGCGTAACGCGCTGCAGTTCCTTTCGCAGCTGCTCATTCTCCAATCGCGACCGTTCAGTCGTCGCTCGCATCTCCGCTTCCATCTTGGCGATTTGCGCGAAGAGCTGCTGCGTAACGTCGTCGGTCGCCGGCGAACCCATCCTGTTCAGAAACCACGCGAGGGGGTTAATTCGAAAAGCGCGGAACTGGTGCTTACCAGAAATCGGCGTCGAATTGGTCGCCCCCGGCGGTTTTTCGAGGCGATTTTTTCCGCGACCGCTGCTTAGCCGAGAGTCGTCGAGTGAGAACGGCTCTGATTACCAACTCTCACAGGATCGAATTCTCAATCGAAACTTGTCACTAAAACTGAATACAATGCCTTTTTATACTCAGAAAATACAATGATAAATGAGATAAAACGAACCTTCGGGAACACGCCCTTCCCGATACTACAATCACAAGTTCGCATAAGCACGCAAGGCTATTGGCACTTGGGATTACGCCCAGATTACATCGTATACACCACTGTCGGCGCTGTCGGTGCCGTATAATAGGTATGTCGGTGGGAAAGGTAGGAAATAAGAGAAATAAATAGAAGGCTCTAGAAAATAGAATAGTAGGCCGATTGAGATGAGATAAAGACCAAAATAAAGAGGAGAAAAGGGAGAATAGGATAACGGAAAAATATAATAGTGAGAAAATATTATAACGAGGACGTCCTCTCACACTGCCCCTACCTGCGTCCCTTGCGTCGAGGGGCGACAGCACGCCGCCCCTCACTCCTCCGAGTTTCCTCCGACAGAGGCTCCTTTGCAGACTCTTCACATGGACGTGTGGGGCCCCACCCGCGTCCGTGGCCAGAGGCACGAGCGTTACATCCTGTTGGTGGTTGACGACTACTCGCGTTACACCACGGTCTTCCCCTTGCGCAGCAATGGTGAAGTCACTGAGGTGTTGATCGACTGGATCCGCGCAGCTCGTCTCCAGCTCAGAGAGAGTTTCGGCTCGGACTTTCCTGTTCTGCGCTTGCACTCTGACAGAGGCAGGGAGTTTTCCTCTGCCCGTTTGGGAGCCTTATGTCGTGCACAGGGCATCCGCCAAACCTTCACGCTTCCGGCCTCTCCACAGCAAAATGGGATTGCTGAGCGCCGCATTGGTATGGTCATGGACGTCGCTCGTACGTCCATGATGCATGCGGCTGCCCCCCTACTTTCTGTGGCCATTTGCGGTTCAGTACGCGGCGCATCAGCTCAACCTTCAGCCCCGAATCTCCTTGCCAGAGACCTCCCCCACCTTGCGGTGGACGGGGAAGGTTGGCCATGCGTCTGCGTTTCGGGTCTGGGGATCTCGGGCGTTTGTCCGCGACTTGTCTGCGGACAAGCTCTCTCCCCGTGCCGTTCCCTGCGTCTTCCTTGGCTTCCCCCCTGATGCACCTGGTTGGAAGTTTTACCACCCCACCTCGCGCCGTGTTCTGTCCTCCCACGACGTCAACTTTGACGAGTCGGTGCCTTACTACCGTCTCTTCCCCTACCGCGCTGCGCCCCTTCCCCCGCCGCCGCTCTTCCTTGTGCCAAGTCCTCCCCCAGTAGACCCCCTCCCCCCTCAGGGTCCTGCCCCGTCAGGTGTGTCCCAGGTAGACGTAGTCGAGCCTGTCGAGGTAGATGTTGACTCTGGTGCTGCTAGAGGTGCTGAGCCTGCGGGTGCCGGGTCTGGAAGTGCTGAGCCTGTGAGTGCTGAGTCTGGGGGTGCTGAGTCTGGGGGTGCTGAGCCTGGGGGTGCTGAGCCTGGGGGTGCTGAGTCTGGAGGTGCGGAGCCTGAGGGTGCGGAGCGTGGGGGTGTGGAGCCTGGGGTTGCGGAGCCTGGGGGCGCTGGGTCTGCTTGTGTGATCGCCGGCGGTGCTTCGTCGAGGCGGGAGCCACTCTCTCCGCAAGAGCTGCGCGAGTGGTTTGCCCGGCGCTGGAGCCGTGCTGCTGGAGCTGGAGGCACTACTGTTGCTGCTGGTTCCGGAGGTGCTCGTACTGGCGGTGCTGGAGGTGCTGCGCCTGGGGGTGCTGCTGGGGCTGCTGGAGTTGGTCCTACTGGAGCTGCTGGCGGTACTAGAGCTGCCGGTCTTGCTGGAGCTGGTACTGCTGGAGCTGCTAGAGCTGGAGCTGCTGGGGGTGTTGGCGCTGGTGGTTCCGCTGACGCTGGTGCGTTTCAGGGTGCTGGAGTTGGCGCTGTTGGAGCTGGAGGTGCTGCTGGCGCTGGTGTTGCCGCTGGAGGTACTGGTGCTGTCCCTGCAAGTTCTGGAGGCGCTGCGCGGCCGCGGCCGTACTTCGTTCCGCTCCTTGAGCAAGTTCTTGGTCTCCCGCCTTCTACTAGTCCTGCTCCTCCCATAGAGTGTCCACAGCCTGTCCAGTCGCAGTCACAGTTACAGCCCGCCTCCCCTCTACCTGCTCCTTCTCCCTACGCTGGTCCTACTGGAGGTCTTGCTGAGCGTCGTGAGCCTGCGTCTCGTCCTGCGTCGCCTGTTCGTGCTGCTCGCACTAGTCGTCGTGCTCCGCGTCCTCCTGCGGTCCCAGACACACACCAGATGGCACTCCGTCCTTCCACTGCTCCTCTGCGTGTCCCGTTGCCGTCTCCTCCAAAGTCCTCTCTTCCTTTTCTCCCTGACCCAGCCTCTGACTCTCTTCGAGCTGCCAGTCCTACTATCACGCGTCTCCTGCCCACTGTTGTCACTGACCCTTCCTTTGAGTCCACTGCTGCGTCTGCCTTAGTGGCTAAGCTTGTCGACTTCGTTGCTTGCTGTCCTCTAGACTACGCCACTAGTCTTGTTGCTGAGTCCGCGTTTGTCTGTCCTCCGTTCGTCGAGGGTGGGTGTGCTCTTAGCACGGACGTTCTTGAGGATAGGCAAGAGGAGTTCCAGTGTTTTGCTGCTGCTTTCCCTCATCACGTGTCCACGTTGATTGCCCCTGAGGGAGACCCGGATGCACCAGACATACTGACTCCTCGATCGTACGCTGAGGCGATCGAGGGTCCCTACTCCTCTCAGTAGCGGTCAGCCATGGACGCAGAGATGGCTTACTGGAAGTCTACAGGCACCTACGTCGACAAGGTTCTCCCACCTGGGGCGAACATCGTCAGTGGCATGTGGATTTTCTGGGTGAAGCGGCCGCCGGGTTCTCCGCCTGTCTTCAAGGCGCGTTACGTGGCTCGAGGCTTTAGTCAGCGGCAGGGAGTTGACTACTTTCAGACCTTCTCTCCCACCCCGAAGATCACCACTCTTCGGGTGCTGCTGCACATAGCCGCTCAGCGCGACTACGAGCTTCACTCCCTTGACTTCAGCACAGCTTTCCTGCAGGGCAGCCTGCACGAGGAGATCTGGATGCGCCGCCCACTTGGCTTCACTGGGTCGTTTCCTCCTGGTACCCAGTGGAGCCTCAAGCGGCCAGTCTACGGTCTCCGCCAGGCACCCCGTGAGTGGCACAGCACACTGAGGACCACACTTGCGGCTCTTGGGTTTGCTCCTTCTACAGCCGACCCGTCGCTGTTTTTGCGCACCGACACCTCTTTGCCGCCGTTCTACATCCTCGTGTACGTGGACGACTTGGTCTTTGCCACTGCTGACACTGCTGGACTCGCCCACGTGAAGTTCAAGCTGCAAAAGAGACACACGTGCATAGATCTGGGTGAACTGCGCAGCTACCTTGGCTTGCAGATCACCCGGGACAGATCACGCCGCACCATTGCCCTGACTCAGTCACACATGGTGCAGCAGGTCCTTCAGCGCTTCGGCTTCACGTACTCCTCGCCTCAGCCCACTCCTCTATCTACTCGCCACTCGCTCTCAGCTCTGCCTTCGGATGAGTCCGTAGAGCCGAGTGGCCCGTACCTAAAGCTTGTTGGCTGCCTCATGTACCTGATGACCTGCACACGACCTGACCTTGCATACCCTCTTAGCATCTTGGCACGCTATGTTTCTCTTGGGAGACACCGACCAGAGCATTTGGCTGCAGCGAAGAGGGTGTTGCGCTACATGTGCAGTACGTCGGGCATGGGGCTAGTGCTTGGAGGGCGACGTCAAGTGGTCCTCGGAGGTCACGCAGACGCTTCTTGGGCTGACGACCAGCCGACACAGCGGTTGTCACAGGGTTACACCTTCAGCCTTGGCTCCGGCTCTGTTTCGTGGTGGTCTACCCGCTCGTCTTCTGTTCTCACCTCCAGCTATGAGGCTGAGATCTACGCGAGGACCACGGCTGCACAGGAGCTACGCTGGCTCACCTACCTGCTGACTGACCTAGGAGAGCCGCCTCATTCTCCTCCAGTTCTGTACGTAGACAACAAGGCCATGCTGGCCTTGTGTTGGGAGCACAGTCTGGAGCACAGAACGAAGCACATTGCTCTTCGCTACTTCCTGGCTCGTGAGCTGCAGCAGCGTGGTCTGCTCCGCCTCACCTACGTGGCCTCTGAGGCCAACAGTGCTGATATCTTCACCAAGGCCCTTTCGCCTTGTGATCATCAGCGCTTCTGTGCTATGCTAGGTCTTGTGCCTACTTGGCCTCACTTGCTCACTTCGTGATCTTGTTTGTACTGTACTCTTTCTATGCCTGCACTTGCTTGTTTACCTTGATATATATAATCTTGCATGTGAACTAGCCTTGTGGCCTTGCTCTTGTGCTCGGACTGTGTGGTGACGTAGTGATCCACCCTAAGCTTGCTTTGTTTTGCTTGACGGGTCTTGTGACCCTTTGTTCTCCCCCACTTTGCCTCTGGGGGTGTGTGAGGCATATATGCTATAGTCTGTGTAGGCTGTAGTGGGGCAGTTCATATGGGGTACAACACTTCAGGGTTTACTACTTGTACTCCTCATTCTGCTCAATGCATTCATTCCTCGTTTCTTATCAAGAGGCTCCCGTGCATACTCTCCACCTGGACATGTGGGGCCCAGCCCGTGTCCATGGACAGGGCCACGAGCGGTACTTCCTGTCGGTCGTCGAGGACTACACGCGTTACACCACGGTCTTCCCCTTGCGCACCTAGGGTGAGGTCCCTGATGTTTTGATCCCCTGGACCTGCGCTGCTCGTCTCTAGCTCCGCGAGCGGCTGGGGACGGAGTTTCCTATCTTTCGACAGCACTCAGACAGAGGTGGTGAGTTTTCCTCCGACCTCTTGGCAGCCTTCTATGAGGAGCACGGCATCACCCAGTCGTTCACGCTTCCGGCCTCTCCGCAACAGAATGGGGTTGCTGAGCGCCGCATTGGCTTAGTCATGGAGGTCGCTCGTACCTCCATGATCCATGCGGCTGCCCCCCATTTTTTGTGGTCGTTTGCGGTCCGGTACGTTGCGCATCCGCTCAACCTCTGGCCCCGTGTCTCCTTGCCGGAGACCTCGCCCACACTACTGTGGACGGGGAAGGTTGGCGATGCGTCGCGTTTCCGGGTCTGGGGTGCTCGTGCCTTAGTCTGCGATACCACTTCGGACAAGCTCTCCGCCCGCGCTGTTCCCTATTTCTTTCTTGGCTTTGTCCCTGATGCGCCTGGTTGGCAGTTTTACCACCCCACCTCGCGCCGTATCTTCCCCTCTCAGGACGTCACGTTCGACGAGTCGGTACCCTTTTACCATCTCTTCCCCTACCGCACTGCCCCTCTCCCCCCCCCATCGCTCTTCCTCGCTCCAGGTGCTCCCCAGGTAGACCCCCTCCCCACTCCTGGTCCTGCTCCTTCAGGTGTGTCTCAGGTAGACCCTCCTCCCTTGACTGCGCCGGTCGAGGTCACTGGTGACTCAGGTCCTGCTGAGGGTGGTCCTACTCGGGGTGCTGCTTCTAGGGGTGCTCAGCCTGGGGGTGCGGAGCCTGGGGGTGCTGAGCCTGGGGGTGCGGAGCCTGGGGGTACAGAGTCTAGAGATGCTGAGGGTGCTGGCGCTGGAGGTTCCGGAGCTGCTGCGGGTGTTGGCGCTGGAGGTTCTGGAGCTGCTGCAGGTGCTGGCACTGGAGGTTCTGGAGCTATTGTGGGTGCTGGCGCTGAGGTTTCTGAGTCTGCTAGAGTAGCTGCCTTCGTCCGCGTGTGCCTCTCACCTCACAGCAGCTGCACGACTGGTACGGTCGCTGTCTGGGTCGCGCTTCTGGAGCTTGAGGCTCTGCCGCTGGAGGTGTTTCTGCTATCGTCACTGGAGCTGGGAGTGGTGCTGGTCCCGGAGGTGCTCGTACTGGAGGTGCTGGGGCTGGAGGTGTTGCTGAGTCTAAGGGTGCTACTGCTGGAGACCCTGGGTTTGGGGGTGCTGCTGCTGGAGACACTGAGGTTGGAGACCCTGGGATTGGAGGTGCTGGTTCTGGGGGTGCTGCTGCTGGTGGAGCTGGTCCTGGAGGAGCGGGCGCTGAGGGTTCTGGGGCTGCTGGAGGTGCTCAAGCTGCTGGGGGTGCTGGAGCTGCTGGTGGTGGTGGCACTACACAGCCACGCCTGTTCTTCGCTCCACCGTCCCCGTCGTCTCAGCCACCGCCTGACTCTATGCTTCGCCATATTCTTAGTCTCTCTTCGTCTACTGGTCTTCCGTTACAGCCTGGCTCACGGCTGCCTACTCCTTCTCCTTAAACCGAGCAGACAGGGGGTTTTACTAAGCATCGTGAGCCTGCGTTGCGTCCTGTCTCGCGTGTCCGTTCTAGTAGTTCCGGTCGTAGTGTGCCTCGTTCCCGTCAGCCGACTGACCCCGACACCCACCTCGTAGTTCGTCTTTCCTCTCCTCCGCAGCGCGTCCCCCTGCCGTCCCCTCTTGCGTCTTCTCTGCCTACCGTTCCTGAGCCTGAGTCTGACCGCGCCCATGCTGCTCACCCTACTGTCACGTGTCTGCTAGCCACAGTTGTCACTGACCAGTCGTTTGAGCCTGCTGCTGCGTCTGCCTTTGCTGCTGAGCTTGTTGACTTTGTTGTTGCCTGTCGTCTAGACTACGCCGCTAGTCTAGTTGCTGAGTCTGAGTCTGTCTGTCCTCCGTCCGTCGGGGGTGAGTGTGCTCTTGGCACGGACGTCCTTGACGACAGGCAGGAGGACCTTGAGTGTCTTGCAGCCGCTGCGCCTCACCTCGTGTCCATGCTGCTTGCCCCTGAGGGAGACCCGGATGCTCCAGACATCCCGACCCCGCTCTCTTACGCTGAGGCAATCGCGGGTGAGTACTCCTCTCAGTGATAGACAACCATGGACGCAGAGATGGCATCCTGGAAGTCCACAGGCACCTACGTCGACGAGGTTCCCCCTCCTGGGGCGAACATCGTCAGTGGCATGTGGATTGTTAGGGTGAAGCGGCCGCCAGGTTCTCCGCCTGTCTTCAAAGCTCGTTACATTCCTCGAGGTTTCAGTCAGCGAGAGGGAGTTGACTTCTTTCAAACTTTCTCCCACACCTCGAAGATGACCACTCTTCGGGTGCTGCTGCACGTCGCCGCTCAGCGTGACTACGAGCTTCACTCTCTTGACTTCAGCACAGCTTTCTTATAGAGCAGCCTGCACGAGGAGATCTTGCTACGCCGCCCTCTTGGCTTCACTAGGTCGTTCCCTCCTGGTACCAAGTGGAGCCTCCGGCGGCGAGTCTACGGTCTCCGCCAGGCACCACGTGAGTGGGACGACACACTGAGGACTACACTTGCGGCTCTTGGGTTTGCTCCGTCGACTGCTGACCCGTCGCTGTTTCTGCGCACCGACACGTCGCTGCCGCCGTTCTACATCCTCCTCTACATCGACGACTTGGTCTTTGCCACTGCAGACACTGAGGCTCTCGCCCTGGTGAAGTCGGAGCTGCAGAAGAGACACACGTGCACAGACCTGGGTGAACTGTACAGCTATCTTGGCTTGCAGATCACCCGGGACAGAGCACGCCGCACCATCACACTTACTCAGTCACACATGGTGCAGCAGGTCCTTCAGCGCTTCGGCTTCACCTGGTCCTCAACACAGGACACTCCTCTGGCTACAGGCCACACGCTCTCAGCTCCACCTTCGGACGAGTCCGTAGAGCCGAGTGGCCCGTACCCAAATCTAGTGGGCTGCCTCATGTACCTGATGACCTGCACTCGACCTGACCTTGCTTACCCTCTTGGCCTTCTGGCTCGCTACGTGGCTTCTGGTAGGCACAGACCAGAGCACATGGTTGCTGTTAAGAGGGTAATGCGCTAGTTGTGTAGTACATCGGGCATGGGGCTTGTGCTTGGAGGGCGGAGCCCAGATGTCCTCAGTGGGCACTCGGACGCTTCTTGGGTTGACGACCTGGCTACGCAGCGGTCGTCACAGGGTTACAACTCCAACCTTGGCTCTGGTTCAGTTTCTTGGCGTTCTACATGCTCGTCTTCTGTTCTCAGCTCCAGTTGTGAGGCTGAGATCTACGCCACTGCCATGGCCGCACAGGACTTATGCTGGCTCACCTACCTGCTGACCGACTTGGGAGAGCGGCCTCGTTCTCCTCCAGTGCTATACGTTGACAACAAGGCTGCCATTGCCTTGTGTCAGGAGCACAGACTGGAGCACAGAACGAAGCACATCGCTCTGCGTTACTTCCTGGCTCGAGAGTTGCAACAGCGTGGTCAGCTTCGTCTCGCTCACGTGGCCACTCGAGCCAACTTTGCTGATATATTCACCAAGGCACTTTCGTCTGGTGATCATCAGCGTTTCTGCACTTTGTTAGGCCTTGTGCCCACATTTCCTCACTTGCTGTAGACTTTTCTTGCACTGTGATCTATATATATATATACCTGCATGCATGCTCTGCTAGGTAGAGATCACTATGCTGTTATTGTTGTATATATACCTCTGCATGTGAACTGGCCTTATGGCCCTCTGTTTGTGCTCAGTGTGTGTGGTGACGTTGTGATCCACCCTGAGCTTGTTTTGCTTTTTTTGACTGGTCTTGTGACCCCTTGTTCTACCCCACTTTGCCTATGGGGGTGTGTCAAACGTTATATCTACCATACATGTTTAGGCTGTCGTGGGGTTGCCAATATAGGGTACAGCCCACTTTAGGGTTTCATATTTGTACCCAACTCTTCCATAGTTCAATCATTCCTGCTGCTAGATTTTAACAAGGATAGCATCATTCTGAAAAATGTGCACTCGTAATCGAGGGGAAATTTTTTCCCCGTAATCAGGGGGGCCTAATATGAATGGTCAGCCCTGGATCGACATCCATTCCCCACATGGAAGGCGCCAAATGGAGCAAGATGACACGGGCTTGAGTCCGTTATAGCGACACGCCGCCACCCCAACGAGCATCCTCCCAACAGCCCCCTGTAAAATAAGTAAAAAACGCTGTGTCATCCTCCCAACAGCCCCCTTGTGACACACCTAGCCCTAATTGCACGTCCCCTTCTGTCGTAACCAATATAAAAACGACCTTTTAAACTCTCCTACCTCTCTACTGTCAGAGAGGTGAACTGCACGCATCGATTGCGCGCCAATTGGTGTGTAAGTATCCGTATTCTGACGTTTCCACTCTGATGGAATAGCCGCATTACCTAAGTAGAGATGGAGAAAGCAATAGCTAATCCGCGACACTCATCTCTAGAGCGCGATTCTCTCCATTGGTCATCGCACCGTAACATCAACCCGCTTCTCTGACCGCACTACACTATCCTCCATCATAGCCTTAGAGATCCTCGTCACCGCAAGCTTCATCCCGTCGTAACTCGAGTTGGACCATCCAGGTGCTTGCATCTCAAAACATGATGCGGGTTCGCTGGGTCAACATACACCGTTGACTACACGATGGTAGAGGTTGTTAGTGTCTGAAGCTGCTCCTGAACTTAAAACATCACTGTTGTCACTAGAAGAGACAGCTACAGCGAAGGTGAACCGATTCTGATGCCAGCTGTCTCCTAAGCCAAGCCTGACTTGCGTCCTGGAGGCCTGCAGATCAATTGTGCAACTGTGTATCCAGTGCTCAATGCTCATCAATGGATTGTTGGCATTGCCGCTCTTGTTTTTGTAATATCTAAAAAACCAGCTCGTGCACGGTGATTCCAGTGCTCAATGCTCATCATGTGATTGCTGGCCTTGCCTCTCTTGCCGATTGGCCTGCTCCGCTTGTTCTGCCTGCTCTTTCAGTTCCTAATCCTCATCATCAGACGAGAGGACCACAATCTCTGCCTCTCGCTGCTGCTGCCGCTGTAGCTGCTGCTGCTGCCACTGATGGCCTTGTTGCAGGGTTGAGCGCTCCTTACCCCGAGATTCCAGGCCCGGCCAGCTCTTCTTCAGAGGGTCTTCCGCACCCTCCGTGCTCCTCTTCCTCTTCCGCAACAACAACCCCTCTGCCTGCTCCTGCTGCTCTTGCTGCTGCTGCTGCTGCTGCTCCTCACCTAGCGTGTGCTCCATTGCATGAGGGTTACTCCAAACCTCTACCCTTGCTCCTGAAACAGCCGCTCCTGTTTTCCTCCTTGCTGCCCCTTTCCCTGCTGCAGCGGCAGCCCCTGAAGCTGCTGCTAGTGCTGCTGGTGCTGCTGCTACTGTTCGTGTTGCTATTGCTGCAGCAACCACTGTGACGGGCACAGTGGATTGAAGAGGAGGAACTCTGGCAGGAAAGGCAGCACGAACCGCAGGTGCTCTGGGTGGGATGGACGGGGCTGGGGAGGGAGGTTGCTGTGAGGCTGTGGAGGAAAACGCAGCCCTAATAGCAGCACGAGAGGGAGGGCTATGAAGAAAAGCTGAGACAGAGGCAGAGGTAGAGGCAGAGGCAGAGGCAGAGGCAGAGGCAGAAGCAGCAGGAGCAGAGGGAGGGGGAAGTGCAGAGGGGGACCCACGAGCAGAGAAGGAGCAGGAGGACTCTGCTGGTGAACGGCATGATTTCTTCGAGGTAAAAGATGTTGGAGACGGGTGTAATGGTGCTCTCCTGGCAGCAGCGTTAGATCCAGGTACAGCTTTCAATGCGGATACAGAGAGAGATGCAGAGGGCGTGGAGAGAGGAGGAAGGGGAGCACGAGGAGCAGCAGCAACGAAAGAAGGGCGAGGAGCAGTATCTGTTGAAGCGGGTTTGGAATGATTGCAGAATAAAAGGGGGGCAGGAGACGAGGTTAAAGCAGGAGCAGCAGGAGCAGTGGAAGCAGAAGGAGCAGCGGCAGCAGCAGCAGCAGCAGTAGCAACAGCAGTAGCAGCAGCCTTCACTGCAGCAGTAGCAGGGGCAGTGGCAGGAGCAGCAGCAACCCCAAAAGCTCCCCCTTCCCCCCCAGCACGAGTCCTGCCAGCCCCAACAGTTGCCTCATCTGCACCTGCCTTCTGCTGCCCACTTGTACACCTTTTAAGCTCCTTCAGTAGCTGCACTATATCCTCCATCTCTTCCACAGTGTACCTCACAAACAGCACCGGGTTTAACTCACATCCTGAGCTTCCTGCCTCATTGCACGCCGAACCCCACGCAGGACACTCTTGCACCGGCTGCCTCCCATGGTCTACGTGTGCGGTTCCAGGTGTTTTGAGGCGGTTTAAAGGAGGTCTGGCTGTGTTGTGCGGACATTCCTGCACCAACTGCCGTGCATGCTCCATACAAGCCACTCGAGGGGCACCGGCACCGGTCACTGCAGCACTACTAGCACCTGCAGCTGCAGCTCTAGTAGCACCTGCAACTGCAGCACTGCCAGCACCAGCAACTGCAGCCCTGTCAGCACCTGCTGCGCACCCCAAAGCAGTCAACCCTTCCAGCGCACCTGCTTCATCTGCTTCTGCTGTAGCTGCTGCTGTTGGTGGTGGTGCTCTTAGTGCTGCTTCTAGGACGGACCCGCCTGCTGCTGCACTGGTGGTGCCAGGTTGCCTGGGGAAGCATGCATGGCAGCACGAGGCAAAGGAGAGGTAGAGGTCGTAGGAGCAGTAGCAGCACTGCAGGAAATCCAAATCAGGTATGGATTGCGCTGCTTGTGCTGCTTGTGCGGCTTGTGCGGCTTGGGGTCGCTCCGTTGCCTGAGATGAAGGGCATGAGGAGCGTTGTGGAGCCGAGGGTGGGGCTGTGCCCGAGGGCGGAGGGAATGTGTTGACGCGTGAGATGCGGAAAGTAGGTGCTTGAGCTGATTGCGACGGCTGCGACGGTGGCGACAGCGTGGCAGGTAGGAGAAGAGCTTGTTGCCGGCTCTTCTCAAGAGACACACGCTCCTGTTGATGGGTGGCAATCACAAGAGGGTTGGGTTGGCAGATGGAATGGAAGGTCACAGTGGTGAGTGGTGAGACGTTATTTGAGGCGTATCAAAAAGCGGCAACAGAGTGGCGAGTAGGAGAAGAGCTTGTTGCCGGCTCTTCTCTAAGAGACACGCGCTCCTGTTGATGGGTGGCAATCACATGGAAATAGCAGACGGAGTTACAAGTCAGGATGAGTTTTGAGAATGCGCGCGTTTGTGTGCCTGTGTGCATGGGTGGGAATTTGTGTGTGAGCATGTGTGTGTGTGTGTGTGTGTGTGTGTGTGTGTGGGTGCGTGGGTGTGTCTGTGTGAGTGTGT
Source organism: Closterium sp. NIES-65 (assembly GCA_948144175.1). Classification (NCBI taxonomy): domain Eukaryota; kingdom Viridiplantae; phylum Streptophyta; class Zygnematophyceae; order Desmidiales; family Closteriaceae; genus Closterium; species Closterium sp. NIES-65. Next base: position 3,982,894 of record CANXME010000843.1, read on the forward strand.
GTGTCGAACTGGGGAAAGGGGAGTGTATTTCGTGCACCATTTTGATCTCACCTCCAAAGCAACACATATTGTCTCCGCATTCTCACACCACACTGCCCCCTCAGCAGCAGCAGCAGCAGCAGCAGTATCAGCATCAGCACCAGCAGCATCAGCACCAGCAACAGCAGCAGCAGCAGCTTCAAGGACAGTAGCAGCAGCGCGCAGCAGCAGTTTGTCATGGGAGAGAGTGGCGCTACGCTTAATGGAACGATAACCCTCCACTGCCCGCAGCCCGTGCTGCAGCCAATCAGGTGGTGCCATGTTGACAGCCTCGGCACAGTTGAACCCGACGTTGAAACCTGGATTCGGGGAGTAGGGTTGGGGTGGGAGAAATGGATTCGGAACGTTTGGTTGGGGCAACGTTGGAGTGGGAGGGAGTGGGAATCGGTGGAGAAGGACGGCTGGTGAAAACGAGCTGTATTAGGGTTTGCATCTGAGATGTTTCAAGATGCAAAAAAACGGAACACAAAGCAGACAGGGCAGGTTGCTACAAAACAGCACGCAAACAGCCGACAACCACACCACACCACACCACACCACACTACCTTCCTGCCTCGGGGTCACTCTCCTATCAGACAACCCCAGAAAAATCCCGACTCTGGAACAACCAGACCCTAGCTTCAGCCTGCCAATCATGTCTACATGGCGCAGTCATAATGTAGACAGACAGACAGACAGACAGACAGACAGACAGACAGACAGACAGACAGACAGACAGACAGACAGACAGACAGACAGACAGACAGACAGACAGACAGGGCGGCGACAGCAACAACACCTCCTGTAGCATCTGATCTGACCTGAGTGGTAGGCTCGCGGGAAGGTGACCACAAACTCGTTGGGACGCTGCACGAGACGCACTGAGCTGCGTGGTATGTACGAGTGACAGTGACGCTCACTGGCAGCTGATCTGATCTGACCTGAGTGGTAGGCTCGCGGAAAGGTGACCACAAACTCGTTGGGGCGCTGCACGAGGCGCACCACAGGAATGCCCTCCTGCTGCAACACAGCCGGGGACAGCTGCGTCACCTGGGGGGCGCAGGAAACGGAGAGGGGAGGAGGTGGGGGGCGCATGACGTGTTTATGAGTTGTAGGTAACTCATATTTTTTCGTAATGTGCCGTTTGCCATGATTTGTTTATGTGATGTATTTCAAGGCTCTGGCAATCTCATATGTCACACCCATTTGCCCGCTCAACTCTCCACCCATCTGCCACACCCATCTGCCTGCCAATCTGCCCATGCATCTGCCCGTTCATCTGCTTGTTCAACTGCCCGTTCATCTGCCCGTCCATCTGCACTCACAAGGCTTTGCAGCAGGTCATCTATGCCACGGAAGGCCTCGGGCAGGCGCTTGCGCATCACCGCTTCAAACCGCTCTGCATGCCTGCTGGCCACTCCGTACCACACCTTGGGACGCCCCCAGTGCAAGTAGTTGAGTGAGTTGAGATGATGATCCTCCACATGCTGCCACGTGCATGGGATGGATGGTTGGGATTGACGGTTGGGGACGCATGGGATGGACGGTTGGGATGGACGGTTGGGGACGCATGGGATGGACGGTTGGGGACGGATGGGATGGACAGTTGGGATGTTGAGAGATACGGGTAAAGAGCACATAAAGCTAGCACATGTTACTGGCAAGGAAGGGAGAGACAACACACAGTGAAAGAAACAGCGACGGACGAGCATAGAGAGAAGGGAGGGGGAAAGGAGGGGAGGAGGAGAGGAGGGGAGGAGGAGAGGAAGGGAGGAGAGGTAAAGAGGAGGCGAGGAAGGGAGGAGGAGAAGGAAAGAGGAGGAGAGGAAAAGAGGAAAGGAGAGGGAGGGAGGAGGAGAGGAAAAGAGGAGAGGAAAAGAGGAGAGGAAAAGAGGAGGAGAGGAAAAGAGGAGAGGAAAAGAGGAGAGGAAAAGAGGAGGAGAGGAAAAGAGGAGAGGAGAGGGAGCGAGGAGGCACGCACCCAGCAGAAGGAGGAGAGGCACATGCCGAAGCAAACCTAAGGAGAGATGAACGTTGAGTTAATCAAACCAAAAGGATACTACACGAGAGATGACCCCTTTGCAACGCAAAAGGCACGCACGCACCCAGCAGAAGGAGGAGAGGCACATGCCGAAGTAGACCCAGGGCGCAGTGATGCCTGAGATAGGCTCCTCCTCAAATTGCAGCACTGATGGTGCCATGCGCGCCACACTCGACATGTCCCACCTCCCTCCCCCACCACCACTGCCGCTGCTGTTGCCGCCGCCGCCGCCGCCGCCGCCACGAGTGCCAGCAGAACCACCACCTCTACTACCACCAGCATTGCGATCAAAACCGTTGCCTCTACTGCAGCCAACGCCACCGCCACTAGTGCCACCAACACCACCATCTCTACTACTACCCGCATTGCCGTCAATGCCGCTGCCTCTGCCCCAGCCGCCGCCGCCCCAGCCGCCGCCGCCGGCACCACGGGCGCTGCTGCTGCCGATACTGCTGCTTCTGCTTGCGGCCATGCTGCTTGCAACGCTGCTGCTGCTACTGCTGCTGCTGCTGTTGTGACTCGGTTGACGCTGCATGGGCGTTGACAACACTGACGGTAATGGCGGTACTGTATTTCGCATAGACAGCATCACCGGTGGCAGCAAATGGTCTTCCATTGGTGCCGAATTTGCTGCAGGTGCTGCTGGGCTTGCTGCATCAAAGCCCCTTAGTTCGGCACCAGTCAAATCAGCATCATCAAGTGCTGCTACCGCTGCTAGTGCTGCCAGCCTTGACGGTGCTGCATCAGGATTTGCTGCTGCTTTTGCTTTCACGTGCGGTGTGGTGGGAGCAGGTTGTATGTTGTGCCTCTCCACGTCCGATGCATACAGCACCTGCACATGCAACATGCAACATGCACAGAGATCAGCGAAGACGGAAGGATCAATGAAAGCACAGTGATTAACACAACTCCTGCCACATTCACATCGCACTTCACTTCACTTCATCGCATCACATTACACCCCATCACGTCACATCACACTTCACTTTACTTCATCGCATCACATTACACCCCATCACGTCACATCACATCACACTGCACCGCACCGCACCGCACCACACCACACCACACCACATCACACCACGTCACACCACACCACGTCACAGCACGTCACATCACATTCCCCACCTCTCCCGTTTGCCCTCTAACCTCTATACGCTCGCTTGGTGCCTCCACAACCCTCCAAAACTCCCCCTCCACCTGCTCCCACGTCGGCACCCCTCCATTCCTCCCATCCCCACCCTCACCGACATTTCCATTTCCAGTCCCCGAACACGAAAATTCCCCTCCATTCCTCCTCCCACCACCCACCCCACCTCCCTCCGTCCCCTCCCCCGCTCCTTCAAAATAGCTCCTTTCAAACCTCTCTGCATAAGCCTGGAATTGCCTCAAGGTGTGCCTCTCTCCTGGTTCAAATCCAAACTCGCACTCTAAACCAACATGCACAGGAAGCGGCGGGCGGACGAACGGCCGTGTGGGGTACCGGGCCTCACCCACCCCCCTCCCCTCCCCACCCCGCCTCACCGCACTCAACCCTCCTGTGCTACCGCCCACCCCTCTGTGTGTCCGATGGCCCTTGCTGATCCAGTGGAGGGTTCTTTTAGGGGAGCCGATGCAAGAAAGGGCTTTAATCTTGGGGGATTTCTCGTGCCAGGTGTCATTGGGACCACCAGGGGCTGCAAGGGCGAGAATGATTGGAATGTTGTCCACTGAGGTGACTGGGGGGATATAGTGCTGCTGCCGCTGCCGCTGCCGGTACTGGTGCCGCTGCTGCTGCTGCTGCTGCTGCTGCTGCTGCTGCTGCTGCTGCTGCTGCTGCTGCTGCTGCTGCTGCTGCTGCTGCTGCTGCTGCTGCTGCTGCTGCTGCTGCTGCTGCTGCTGCTGCTGCTGCTGCTGCTGCTGCTGCTGCTGCTGCTGCTGCTGCTGCTGCTGCTGCTGCTGCTGCTGCTGCTGCTGCTGCTGCTGCTGCTGCTGCTGCTGCTGCTGCTGCTGCTGCTGCTGCTGCTGCTGCTGCTGCTGCTGCTGCTGCTGCTGCTGCTGCTGCTGCTGCTGCTGCTGCTGCTGCTGCTGCTGCTGCTGCTGCTGCTGCTGCTGCTGCTGCTGCTGCTGCTGCTGCTGCTGCTGCTGCTGCTGCTGCTGCTGCTGCTGCTGCTGCTGCTGCTGCTGCTGCTGCTGCTGCTGCTGCTGCTGCTGCTGCTGCTGCTGCTGCTGCTGCTGCTGCTGCTGCTGCTGCTGCTGCTGCTGCTGCTGCTGCTGCTGCTGCTGCTGCTGCTGCTGCTGCTGCTGCTGCTGCTGCTGCTGCTGCTGCTGCTGCTGCTGCTGCTGCTGCTGCTGCTGCTGCTGCTGCTGCTGCTGCTGCTGCTGCTGCTGCTGCTGCTTCTGCTGCTGCTGCTGCTGCTGCTGCTGCTGCTGCTGCTGCTGCTGCTGCTGCTGCTGCTGCTGCTGCTGCTGCTGCTGCTGCTGCTGCTGCTGCTGCTGCTGCTGCTGCTGCTGCTGCTGCTGCTGCTGCTGCTGCTGCTGCTGCTGCTGCTGCTGCTGCTGCTGCTGCTGCTGCTGCTGCTGCTGCTGCTGCTGCTGCTGCTGCTGCTGCTGCTGCTGCTGCTGCTGCTGCTGCTGCTGCTGCTGCTGCTGCTGCTGCTGCTGCTGCTGCTGCTGCTGCTGCTGCTGCTGCTGCTGCTGCTGCTGCTGCTGCTGCTGCTGCTGCTGCTGCTGCTGCTGCTGCTGCTGCTGCTGCTGCTGCTGCTGCTGCTGCTGCTGCTGCTGCTGCTGCTGCTGCTGCTGCTGCTGCTGCTGCTGCTGCTGCTGCTGCTGCTGCTGCTGCTGCTGCTGCTGCTGCTGCTGCTGCTGCTGCTGCTGCTGCTGCTGCTGCTGCTGCTGCTGCTGCTGCTGCTGCTGCTGCTGCTGCTGCTGCTGCTGCTGCTGCTGCTGCTGCTGCTGCTGCTGCTGCTGCTGCTGCTGCTGCTGCTGCTGCTGCTGCTGCTGCTGCTGCTGCTGCTGCTGCTGCTGCTGCTGCTGCTGCTGCTGCTGCTGCTGCTGCTGCTGCTGCTGCTGCTGCTGCTGCTGCTGCTGCTGCTCTGCTGCTGCTGCTGCTGCTGCTGCTGCTGCTGCTGCTGCTGCTGCTGCTGCTGCTGCTGCTGCTGCTGCTGCTGCTGCTGCTGCTGCTGCTGCTGCTGCTGCTGCTGCTGCTGCTGCTGCTGCTGCTGCTGCTGCTGCTGCTGCTGCTGCTGCTGCTGCAGGTGCTGCTGCTGCTGCTGCTGGTGCGGCTGTTGCTGCAGGTGTGCTGGTTCTGGGTGCTGCTGCTGCTGCATCTGCTGGTGGGGGTGCTCCTGATAACCCCGGCTGTTTCCAGCAGCTGCCGTCCAGGGCTTGCGGACCTGGTGTGCATGGAGAGATGAGGGAGTGAGGAGGAGAGGAGAGAGTTAGAGAGATCAGTGCCGGGAAAGATTGAAGCGAGGCGATTAAGCAAAAAAGAAGGCTGCTGAGAAGAACGACAGCAGCAGGAGGCGTCTCAGAAAATCATCTGAAACCACTCTCTCACTCACCTGCAGGCGGCTGACTTCTTGCACGCGTGTGGGGTAGCGGCAGCGTAGGGAGCGCAGGTGCTCCTGGGAGAGAGAGGCGCCCGCAGGGAGCGTCCAGGAGGCGGGCGGCACGATGCGGCATATCCCGTGCTCCTCTGCTAACCGCTGGATTGACTGGATGTAGCACACTGGATTGGCGAACTCCTGGTGGGAAAGACGCGGATGGTTTTAAGCTTCGGGTTTTAGTATTGTGACGGACGCACATGCGCACGCGCACGCACACGCATACGCACACACACACACACACACACACACACACACACACACACACACACACACACACACACACACAGATGGACACACACATAACGGCAATGACAAGGAGGGCAACGACAACAACAGCTAACAGCAGCAACGCACCTCGGCAGTGGGGTAGAACGTGGGTGCCTCTCCCACGGAGGGCCGTCGTGACTCATCCGGCTTCCAGCGTGCCGACACGTGGCAGCATCGGTAGCACCCGCGGTAACGGCACCCCTCACACCCCTGCATCACTCCCCAGGGGAGACCAGTGTCCTGCGCTCGCATCTGCAGACACAACGGGCCACAGCGGAGGAGAGGTAGGTGAATCAATAGACCGAGGGAAATGGATGACCTTTAAGCAACTCAAAAGGAAGCCTTCACACCCTTGCATCACACTCCCCAGGGAAGGCCAGTGCCTTGTGCTCGCATCTGCGGCCGTAGAGCAGGGGAGGGAGTAGAGTAGATGGACCGAGGGAAATGGAAAGCTGGCAACTTCACAAACCTCCTGTGACTGCATCTGCGGCAATGTTTATAAACCAGATTTTTGGCTGCTTGTCTCTTGACCTACTCGAGCCTTCTTACACAGCCTTTCTTAGAAGAACAGAGCAGGAGGAAGAACGGAGGGAGAGGGACGTAAAAGAAACGAAACAAAACAAAAGCAACGCAAGACGATTTTGCTCGACGAAGCACACGCAACATGTAAGCACGACCTTGTTCACATGCAGGAAATTCGTAATTGTAATCGACTTACACTTTCATGTTGAGACGACTCATGAGAGCACCAGAATGACTCTATCTACCTTGTGTAGGGAGTTGTATTCCGCCTCGTCCTGCCACAAGTGGGCCACTGCAGCAGCGCCACCACCAGGTATGTTCCGAGCTGACCCAGAACTCCCCCCGGCACCGCCATAAGCACTGCCTTGTTGTCTTCTTCTTCCCTGGGGAGCCTTCGCATGGGTATCCCCATCCGCTGCTTCTCCTCCTGGTGGCCGTGTCATACGCTTTCTTCTCTTCCGTGGGCTTGTTGCCCCTGCTGCAGCCGCTGCCGCTCCTGCTGCTGCTGCTGCTGCTGCTGCTGCTGCTGCTGCTGCGCCCTCTGTCCCTGCTGCTGCAGGCGATGCCCTGACTCCGGTGAGGTTTTCCCTTTGACCTTGTGGAAACGGGTCCGCTTCTTTTTCATCCACAAACACCACGTCATCATCATCATCATCATCGGCAGCAGCATCCCCATCACCATCACCACCACCCGCAGCAGCATCACCATCATCATCACCATCAGAATCACCATTACCATCACCTACATCATCAGCAACATCAATGTAATCGTTCACACCATCAGCGTCCCCATCCGCATCAGCACGGCCATCATCATCACGAAAATCAACTTTCACATGACAATCATCATCATCATCATCGTTATCCTCTACCTCAAACGCCCCTTGCCCATCCTCCTTTTCATACCCATCCTCAGTCTTCACAACCCCTCCCTCCTCCTCCTCCCCCTCCGCCTCCTCCTTTTTAACACCCATATCTCCCTTTGCGCCTCCTCCCTCACTTAACTCCCTCCGTTTCGCCCCACCTTCATCATTCACCTTGGTAGTCACACCAACCACACCACCCATACCACACACGTCACGCGCACCACCCACACCAACCCCACTAGCAGAGCAGCCACCAGGCCCACTCTCCTTCTCGCTGCATCCTTCTTCTCGCTCCGTCTTCACCCTCGCCTGCAACTTTCGCTCCTCCCCCTCCCACCCTACTGAACCTTTGGTCTCAACATCCATAGCAGTATCTGGCTCTACCTTAGCTACTCGCTGCGTCCCTGACTCCCTATCCCTCTCCCTCTCCCTCTCCCTCTCCCTATCCCTCACCCTCTCCCTCTCCCTCTCCCTCTCCCTCTCCCTCTCCCTTTCCTCTCGTTCCTCTGCCTCCATCACTCTCTGTTGCTGATTATCTCCCATCGAGATTTCCTTTGGCTCATCCTTCGTGGCATCTTCCTTTGCGTCTTCCTCCGTTTCTTCCGCTGCTCCTTCCTCTGTACCTTCCTCTGCATCTTCCTCATCAGAGAATACCTCCCCTTCCTCAATTTCATCCTCTGCATTTTCTCTCTTTACTTCCTCCTTACCCTCCACACCCTCCACCATATTCGCACCACATCCACCAGATCCCCCGTTCTCCTTTCCGTCACACCCTTCCACTCTCGCTTCCCTCTCCTTTTCCCTCTCCTCCTTCCCATCATTCATCCCCATCGCCTCATCGCCTTCCCCACCATCGTCCTCCTCATCATCTTCAGCAGCATCCGATCCAGCTCTCATTGATCCCTCCTCATCTCCACTCTCCAACTCCATCTTCTCCTCCCTCTCCCTCTCCCTTTCCCTCTCCCTCTCTCTCGCTCTCTCCCGCTGTCTCTTCCATGCCTCTGGATAATATCTCTCTTCAGTCACTTTCAACCTCCCTTTGTATCGCACCCGGGCACCCCACCGATCCGCTCCCGCCGCCGCTTCTTGAAACCACGAGGCGGGGAGGCGCGCGGACGCGCCCTGCGGGGGGGCCGGCTGCGCGGAGAGATGCGCGGAAAAAACGGTTGCACGGTGGACGGCGATTGGAAAGTCCTCCTCATCGGAAGAGGAGGAGGAGAGTGACGGGTCCAACGGCGAAACGAGATGCGCGGGCGCGTTGGAGCCCGAGGGCAACGAACGCGCGGCGGAGAAATGGCGGCGCTGGGAAAAACGGAGAGATGATTCGCCGGGGGGTTGGCGACAATCTGTGGAGCGAAATAGGCGGTTCTTTTTCGAGTGGAGCTGGTTCGCCGAGGGAGAACGAGGGGCGTCGGGAGATAAAAGAGGCGCTTTTGGGGAAAATGGAGGGTTGTCGCGGGAAGAACGAGGCGTGGGCATATGCTTGAGATCAGACGGATCCATAGCGCGAGTCGGGGAGCGCCGAGAGCAGGAGGTGGTGCGGTGTTGTGTTCGAAACGATACGGAAGCGTACACAGGAAATGCAGCAACTTTAAAGCTTCGACGTGCTTGAAAAAAACCGCAATGAGGCAATGAGACGAAGACGAGATGATCAGTCAGAGGCTCTGTGCCTGGAAGGTCACACTATTGAGCGGACAAAGCAATCCACGCGTTCCAATGCCCTTGTGATGATAATCCTCCGAGGGTAATGAATGCAGGATAATTGCCTGGCTTGTTGGGATCAAGAGGTGAGTTGGGACAAGTGACTGACTACAAGACAAGCAGGGAAGAGAGTACTAGAAGAGAACAGGGAGAGGGGGGAGATGGGATGGGACGGGACGATGGAGGAGACAAGGAGACAAGAAGGGGAGCGGGAATGAACAGGCTGTTGTGGGAGAAGGGAAGGGAAGATGTTCGGACAACTCGAAATGCAATCTCATTTTCCCAGTGCGGGTTTGCAAATGCAATCTTTTCGGGCAGAACCACGCGGCTGCCCGTGTTTAGGGTTGGGGCTCCCCGATTATATACACACGGGTGACGTCATCACATGCCGCCCCGCCCGCCCTGGCACATTCGAAATTCGGGCCAAACCGAAAAACCCGCGGAATCCCTCCAGGCCCCCGAAATTCCCCGGCTGACCAGGCAAAAAAAACCTGCCGAAACCCGCGGGTTCAATGTCGTATTCTTATGCCAATATATATGTCGGCCGTACTGTTGCAATTTCGGGGACATTTGTCGAACAATGCTCGACGGACATCGGCCAATCGCCGTCGAGCACCGTGCACCCCCGACGACACTGGTTACACCCCGTGGCAAGTCGCCAGGGAATCGCCTACACGGTGGCGCCGACGGTCGACGGTCGCGAAACGTGTTTCGCAACCGGCCGACGGTCGAGCAAACTGTCGCTGTCGGATGGGCGACGGGTCACGTCAGTCGCAGTCAAGCGGTCACGTCAACTGCTGACTGCTGTCTCAGTCTCCACGGGGAGCAACATCAGCCCAATGTCGCTGTATAGACCTGAATTCATAGTACAAGCACCACTATTTCCTCAGCACGCCAGGATTTAGGGAGAATTGGTAGCTTTCGGTGGGCACTGATGGAGACCGATCCGTCGACGACAGCGCCTTCCCGGGAGGCGGACGTAGGACGTATACCTGTCGAATTGGAGTCCACATCGACACGACCCCCTTCGTCGTCTAGAGACAGGCCCCCTTCGACGACGCGTGCCATACCGGAGGTGGCAGCGCCCACCTCGACGTCGCGAGCCATACCGGTAGTAATACAGCCGGTCGTTACGGACCCACGTTCGACGGGTATTCCGGTCACTGTTGAAGTGGGTGGTGCACAGACCGAATTCCCTTCGACAGGTCAATCCATACCTGTTGTCGTAGAACCCATCTCGACAACAAATGCCCCCTTTACACACGAGGCTCCAGCTCACCGTGCACCATCGTCGACAGCCCACCGCTCGACGGAACCTTCGGCTGGTGCACCGACCTCGACAGTTGGGCGACGTAGGAGAGCGACGGCTGTTCCGCCTGAGGTTCGCCAACCACACCCAGCCGGTACATCCGCTTCTCGAGCCGACCCCGCCGCTCGTAGGCGCACTTCGACGAGACCAAGCAGAGAGGACTTGGCCAGGAACGTCCCTGAAGCGACGGACGATGAGGATGTTCGGACGGGAGAACAGCAGGAGGCGGACGATGTCGAACCGCCGGACCCTCTGCGGCCTGCTGCGGCAAATATATCAGAGGAGGATGCCGCGCACATTCTCGGCGACCAACCGGGCGCAAACAATCCGTACTTGGCGACCGGAACACTTAAAAGCAGGATTCTCCGGTGTGAGGTTCCGCTGCTGGGAGTTGACCAGGATTCCACACGGCCGAACTATGTCTCTGGAAGCATGCACTACAAAGCTTGGGCCTGTAAAATTCTGGCACCCGAGAGAAGCAACGGAGTGCCTAAAGAGGAGCAGGTGATCTACGAGGACGAGATCGGTAGGGAGATCGGCGACGATATGGGGCCGAGATGGAGGGAGGCGCTGCGTAACGAGGAGCACCTGCATGGGCCGAAAATAACGAAATGGCGCTTGCGCGCGTACGTCGAATACATGTCGACTGAAACCGACCAACAGGCGGCATCGTTGGACACAGGCCGGTCCAGAGTCGCTGGAAGGAAGGCAAAAAAAAGCACCCCTCCGATGATGCTGGCGCGCCTCACTGCGCTGACGTGCTTCTGCAGAGTAGAGGCCATACTCTTCGACGAGCCACTAACGAAGCCTTTGGACGACATCACCGAGGCCCGGCAGCTTCTTGCGGTCAAGCTGCGGCAGCTGCACGACTTTCAGTTCGAGTAAGTAGGCTCCCATGCACCGGACTCTAAAACTCACCGCTCAAATTCTCACCCAAGTACTCGCTGTATCTGCCCACCCAATGCAGGCAGTGCGTCGATCCACACCGGGGCTCGCTCGACGATGTTTACACGGAGGAGCAGTTCCGCATTCTCGTTTCAGACATCCTGCCGTACTGGGCCAAGGAGTACTTTCGGGAGTCGATGAGTTACCCCAGTCAGTCGCTGTGGAGGGCCTTGGCCGTGAGGGTGATGATCCTGATGGCGCATCACATGCTGGGCAGGGGGATAAGCATCCGCGAGATCCGCTACTGCAATATGTTCACTCACGTCCTTCCGCCCATCACGAACAGCAAGGGGGAATCGTCGATCCACGTTCTCGTGGTCGCCTATCGCAACTCGAAGACCATCAAAGACAACAAGCTCGGCCACCTGTACCTGACTCGACACATGGACTTCCGGCAGTGCGGCTTCGGAGCAGTGTTCATGTGGATACATTTCATTTTCGACCTTGTGCCGCTCCACTACAACAACGATAAGATCGTGCCCCCCTTGGATTTCAGCAACCCGGAAAACTGGTCAAAAAAGCACCTGTTCTTCGCCCTCTTCGACAGGGATAAGACCGAGTTGCCGTACGCGACTCATGCCAAATGGGTTACCTGGGCGATGAAAAGCGCGGAGTGGATCCTGTCGAAAGTCACACATATTTTTCGACGGTCTGCGGCACAGATCCTCGCCGACAAAAACTGTGAACTCGACAACATCGCGCAGCTGGGTCAATGGGACATGAACGAGATGCGCAGGTCATACGTCACAGGCATCCCGCGAGGGGCCATCCAGCTGCAAACGGGTTTCACGACGGAACCCGGTGACTATTACCTTGGAAGATCGAAGACCGAAATACCCGCGAAGGTCCTGAAGGCTATCGAGGAGCACATATTTCCAAAGGCGGAGCAGTGGCTCGACGAGGTATGGATGCGTCGAGCGCTTTGCGTGATCATCGAATGCAAGTTTTTGCATTCGATCTATCTCTCAATGTCACCACGTTTGTTCTTGTTCAGGCGATGGAATGGAACAACGAGCAGGACAAGGAGCATATGTTCTTCGCAGCGAAAAGTTTCTTGAAGGCCCTGCAAGTCGCCCGAATGCCCATCGCCGAGGATCTTGCGATGTACTACGTCCATTGTGACGACCACCCCTTCGACGGAGTGACTGTTTGCGACTGCGAGCGTCACCCTTATGTACAGATGTCCGGTTTGTGCAAGGACATGGATTTCCAAAAATGGGCGCTTGACGTGTACCTGCTCGACAAGTACGGCATCGAGATGCGGACCAACCCCACACTGTCGAGAGCCTCTGTAAGATGGCCCTTATAAATTTTAATCCGAACAGATTGCATCAGCCCACTTACCTACCGCTCGTGATCTTATGCGCAGGACGCATCCATTCAACTCAACACCAAGCACCTCATCACGCAACTTCGGGCAGAGGTAAACTTACACAAGGAGGAGGGTGGGAAAAAAGAAATCAAGATCAAGGGCCTCGAGCAGAAGGTCGAGTCATTGGAGCGGGAGAAGGCCGCGATGCAAGCGGAGTTGGAGGCGAAGGCAGAAGCACTCGCTCTACTGCAGAAAGCGTTCGACGCACTGAAGATTACCGCCGCGACAACCGCAGCTGCGAATGTAGGGGGGAGCGAGAGTGTGCCGCAGACGGCGACCGAAGAAACCACCCCGCCACCACAGCAGCCCCCTCAATCAACACCCACTCAACAGAGCAAGGGCAGCCAGCTCGACCAAACATTCTTCGACGCAGTGGTGTGGCCGTGGTGCACTTGCGAGACCGTGCGGCAGGCGTGGTCGTACTGGGACGGGCCCAGCCCGCTGAACGACGGATACAGTCTTCGACACGCTTACAGGAGGGGTTTCGCCGTCAAGTACAGCAAGTTCACTCCGACTCCTCCCACCGTTCCACCCGGTGCGGTGGACCAGCCAGCAGAAAAGCCACCGACCCCAAAAGCTGTCGAGTCGAGATTGCGGAAGATGGAGGTTGTCATGAGGGCCGTCGAGATGTTCAGGGTCGATGATAGCAGGGCGGCTACGTCGACGATCATTGATAAGCTTGACTCAATAGTCAAGAACCACTCGATCAACATGCTGGCTGAAGGGCTCGTTCTCAAAGAGGATTCGGGGAAGCAGCTCACGAAGAAGCGCAAAATCGAGACAGCAGATGACAACCGGAAGGACAAAGATCGCCTCAGGATCACGCGAGAGCTCATTCGCGTTGAGCTTCGAACCACGAAATGGGCCGAGAACGTGTTCAAAGACAAATGGAAAGAGTTCATGAAAACATTGGGCGACAGCCCAAGTTCGACAGGCAATCGTGACGAGGGGGGAAACTAGAGGAGGGTGTTCTTTCAGAGATTGCATGGCAGGTTCTCATTACTGACCGACCATCTCGCCTGTATGAACCTTCTGAGCATTATCGCAAACGGAAAGTCAAGATCCATGCAGAATGTACATTCTGTCGATTTCAACAAGCATTAATGTCGAGAATAGCAAACACCCCCACGCAAAGCGCCCGCCTAGACTACTCCCCTTGCCCGCCCGTTTCCGTCTCAGCTGCATCCTCGTCGCCCTGCTTCGCCTTGCTCTTTTCTTCTGGCATAGCCAGGCTGCCATAGCCCGCGTCCTCCAGCAAGCGGGCAGCAGCTCGACAGCAGCACCATTGCGTACAGACCTGCGCTGCCACGCGCAGCATCTGCAGCAGTATGGCGTCCGTCGAGCCGAGACCTTCGACAGCCGACGAATACAGGTGATCGGGCCACTGCTTCGCCGGGAACGTCTTGCCGACGTGCAAAAGTATGGACACGAGTGCGGACATGGCAGCCACACAAGCCTTCTTTGCAGTCTCCGGGGCGTAGATCGCCGCGTTTGCGGCAGCTAGGGCATCCTTCTTAATATCCTCCCTCGACAACTTCCTGCTGGCCGCCCACAAGCTCGCCACAGTTGTTGCGATGGCCATCATGTGAGGTGTCGCCGCCATGCCCTTCGGGACCGGGTAAATCAGATTCCCGTGCTTCAGGCCAAGGGTCGCGACCTTACCAATCGCCACGCACAGCGCGATTCCCCTCTCGGTTCCAGCTTTCACTTCCTTTTTTGCCGTCGCCAAGAGCGACAGGTAACTGCACATCGCAAGAAATGCGTGAGTCAAGAGGCCAGAATTCGACCGACAGCACATTCACCGCAAAACAGATGGTGTTCGACAATTCACCAAAACAGCAGGAACTCGACAGCAGAGTCTAGCAACATAACCACGACAGAACTTACTCGTCGAAACGACATTCCCCTTGTTCTTGCGCCACGCTCCAAACGCCGGTTGGCATTTCTGCGGCCGCATCGAGGCAGTTCTTCCAGTCCTCCTCATCCTGCGCCGTGTACCCTTCGTACTCCGTAAGGACAACGTCGGGGAAGTACACGCGCCAGCAGACGGCCGTACAGAACTTCTGGTCCTTCTCTGTTTCAAAAGTGCCAAGGAACCGCTTCCTCCCGCCGACGGTCTGCTCGGAAACCGGCTTCCCCTTCCGCAACCCAAAACCCGGTCCTTTGAAGGGACGTTTGCAGCCTCTCGTCTTGCCTTGGTCGTCCGGTCGAGGAGGTGGGGTGTGACCCGTGACCCTGGCCTTCTTCGCCTTTTCCTCTCGAGCAGCAACGACAATAGAGGTCTTCTCGACAGTCGCCTGACCAGGGACGCTGGCCAGCTCCACCACGTCAAGGATCTCTGTCGCGTGTGCAGCGCGCTTCGACGACTTCGTCGCAGCCGGCTTCTTCTTCGACGTTGAAGGGGAGCCCGGATCGCTAAGACTAACGTTGCCTAGGGACGGAGCAGCGGCGACAGGCGCAACTGGAGGGGTCGAGGAAGACGCCCAATTTCCCGCAAGCCCGACACCAAGGCCAGCACCACCGCCTTGCGCAGCTGATGCCGCTTTTGTCTTCGACAGCAACCCAGCTCTTGCTTCTCCCGCTCCTTTCCCCGCACCGCCGCCTGACGGGGTAGAGGCACCTCGCATTCCTAGAGCTCTGTTCCCGGTCGAGGCGACGTGCTCCTTCGGGGCACCACTTTTCTCCCCCGCGACCACTCCTTTCCCACCCGTTTTCCCCATGCCTTGCAGCATGTCCCGCATCGAAGCAAACGCATCAGGTGGATCGATCGGAGCCGCTACGGAGGTCTTCGGGCGGGGCGACTGGTCGAGTACGATGACTTCCTCGACGAGCTTGGCGACGGGATGACGGCCACGCGCCGGTGGGGATCCAACCGGGCTACCGACATGTCCTCCCACCGAAGAAGACGGAGGAACCGACCGCTCGTGACCACGAGGCTCAGCCCCGCTGCGAACCCCTCCCACACCCTCCTGACGCGACCTCGTCGACGGGCCCGCCGAGCGCTGAAAACCTCTCGCCATCGCTTCGGTGAGGACTTCCAACCTCCCTGCTTCGGCTTCATGGTAGCCTTCCCTCACAATGTCCTTCAGCTCCTTCATGGTCTCGGGTGGGAGGGTGGAGCAGAACATGTCCTCCATGATGGCTTTCTCGAAACCCTTCAGCACCGCAGCAACCAGCCGCTCCTCGACCTGCTTGAGCTGCTTCTCGACGGCGTCTTCGCTCGCTTTTGTGATGGCGGCTGCCACCCCCTCGATGATCTTCCCGCTCATCTCGTCGATCTTCGCCCGCGCCCCTTCCAACAGGTTCCTCTCCGCCGTGACACCCTTCACAGCCTCGGCGCACTGCGACAGTGTGCTCTTCGACGACTCCGAAATCGTATTCCACGCCGTCCGAAAATCCGCAGCAAGCCTGTTGAATACTCCGGCTTGCTCAGTGTGTTTCGCAAAGACATCGGCGACGAGCTGCTTCTGCGACGCCTCGACCTTCTCGACCCTCTGCAGTAGCTCGACGACCTGGCCTCCCGGTGCAACGTTCACCGTCGACTGGCTTGCCGTCGAAGGCCACCAGGTCGAAGGGCCCGCCTGTCCGCTGCCACTGGCCGTGCGGTGACTCCTTGTTACGGCGGCCTGTCGCTCATCTCCTCGACGATACTCCTCAGCAGCCTCCCAGTCCTCCTGCTCCTGCCCTCCCGACCCACCCACCCGCACAGCCGCAACCCTAAACGCCTGCTGCTGCACTCCTGCCCCACCCTCCTGCGCGCAACCGCCACGCCCTCCTCCTGCTGCCCTCCTGCCCCGCCCTCCTGCGCAGCCGCCTCGCCCACCACCTGCCGCTGCCCTCCGACCCCACCCTCCTGAGCAGCCGCTCCGCCCTCCTGCTCCTCGACAGCCTTAGTTTCCCCTGTCGCCTGCTGCTCGATAAGCTCTACTCGCTCGTCCACCCGCTCCCCGAGCGCCACTCCGTGCTCCCCCGTACGCTCCGTTCTATGTCCGGCGCCCTCGCCGTCGTCCTCGGCCGACTCATCGCTCGAGCTCGAGCCGGAGCTCGTTCCCGAGCTCGAGTCCTCGTCCTCGTTCGCATCGCCGCCCGGGCCGCTCGCCCCGTGCTGAGCCTGCCTCGATGTATCCTCCTCGATCTCCTCCTCCTCCTCGACGCTGTACTCAATCAGGACGCGTCCCGTCTTCTCGCCTCCTCCCTCGTGGTCGGCACCCCCTCCCACACCTGCTCCCTCCGCCGGCTGGTCGATCTTTCTCGAAAACAGCTTCACCATGAACAACGGAAGCACACCCGGGCCAGGGTTCGTTCTCCCTAGATGCACGAGTTCGCCCTTTCGAGGCTGTAGGATGAAGTCGTCCCATTTCGTCAGAATACGGCGCACCCCATGCACGACACGAGCTGCCGCGCCGTTTTCAAAGGGGCTCGACAAGGCCGTCGTCGCCTGCGACGGGTACAAAACATACGTAAGCGACAAAACACATGCTCGACGAAAACGCCGGTGGTCTAAGGAGAGCTTACCAGATGGTCGAACTCCTCGATCAACTCCAGACGAAGGTCCATCACGTTCAACACTTCTTCGTCGCCCTCGGTCAGAGCCTGGTGGGTCATCGCGTACTCGGCGCGAAGCTGCTTCTTCATCCACATGCGACGCAGCGGACAGAAGAGTAAGATTGTCGAGAACAGCAGATCGACAGCAGGGTGGCAAACCTGTCACTCACACGAAAACTTCTTGCGCCAGGGAAGATTGGTGGTTCATCTCGGGGAATTTGTCTTTCGAATCGAAGTGCATCATTCGAGTTCGACTGCCGCGGTGCCTCGGAGCCAGCAGATCGTCGGGACGCGATACCACAAACAGGCTCGAGTGGGAGAACGGAGGCACACTCAGTCTGCATGCAGAGCCAATGCACGTGAGAACGGGTTCAGGGCTAAAGACGGAGCACGCAAGGCGACGGGAGAGTAGGCGACGGTAGAGTGTCGAACTCACGGTGTCCGCAGCAGAACGAAAACCACTTGCTTGCCGAGGAGGCCGTCGAGGTGGTTGTTCGCAAAAGCGACCGGGGTGGGGCGTGCCATCTCTTCACGCGCACGCGTCGGAGTCACGATCGACACCTTGGGGAGCTGCTCGACGGACAGCAGCTCATGACAGAACAGGCTGCACGGAAAGCTAAGGCAACGTCAGCGATTGGTAAACCCAAGCATGGCAAACCGAAAATGTTCGACAGGACACGTACACGACGCCCGCGACCATCATGCTCTCGTCGAGCTCTCCTTTCGGCGCCTCTCTAATCGCATTCAGCTGGTCCTCGTACACCTCCACCTCGACCCCGCCGGCACTAAGGATGAGGCCGCGTCGAACCGTCGCCTCGTTCATGACGGGTACGGAGGCGGAGCTCGTAGCCATGTCAGGCCTAGCAGTGGAGAGGGCGGGCGTGCAGGGGAGTCGGGAACTAGCAGGGACTAGGAAGTAGGGAAGTAGAAATCGGAAACACCAACAAAATGAGACCGGACGAAGGGTATTACCTGTTTGCCATCCCTCCCACCGCGACGGACCAGGGGGGTTCAAGGGCGAGGAGGCAGGGCGCGTTCCGTTGACGCTGGAGGAGGAGGGAGGAGCTCTTCGCGGAGGCCGGCGGGGCCCTATTGGCGTCGACGTGAAACGTGGGGTGGGCCGCCTTGCGTGCAGCCGAAAGGCCCCTTCCAAGGTTCGGGAGGGGGCCTTCGACACGTCACCAAAATCGTGCGGGTTGAACGAAACGGGTTGGACGACAGCGGTGGAGCGCGGCGCAGATGGGCGTCGATGTCGTCCGGCCTGCGAAATTTCGCCGACTGGTTCCGTCGGCGATGCGTCGCTCGGCGAGGGATGGGCGGGTTACCGGACGGAACCCGTCCACGAACCGAGCGAGGGGTTGGGCTCGGTGGGGAGGGGGACCACTGCGCGGGCTGCTGGCGTCATCGGCAGCTGGCGCCAGCAGTTTTCGGGCGGGAGGGGGGGGGTCGGCTCCCGCCCCTCGCGTGCCCCGCTAGGCGACGGCGGGAAAACGGAAATCCCTCCGAGGAAAACCCGCAGGGGCGAAAGGGGGTCCTCGGAGGGATTCGGGCGAGGTCTTCCCGTGTTTAGGGTTGGGGCTCCCCTAATCGCATGCCATCCAGATGGGGTTTATTTTTTTCTGACCGTGGGAAGATTACGACCCATCAGCTTCTTCCAGGCGGACTGTTAGGGATCGCATTTGCGAACCTCGCTGGCTAAATTGGATTGCAGCTGAAGTTGTCCCGAAAATGTTTGGGGCGGGATGTGTCGAGGGGGAGGGGATGGCACTGGCGCAGCGGCAAGATCGCTGTCGTCGCTGCGCAGTGCATGTCATAGAGATTGACGCGGGCAGTGATTGCCGAGGCAAGGTTCTACTTCTGGAGGGGTTGATTGGGCCTCGATTCTAAGAACTGTATTCCATATAAGGAACTTTACAGCACCTGTCGCATGCACTTTCTTTTGAACTTCCATGGGTACTTCAAAACATTTGGTGGGGTCTGGAGGGCTAGAGGAGCATTCAGGGTATGCGATATTCCTTTTAGGACAATATCTGAAGTATCAGCGCGGCTTTTTCCCGCCTAATTTTTGGACTCTCAAATGTTTGTGCTGCTTTCGAGATCAGTTTCAGGTGCAGTTCGGTCTCCACATTTTAATCGAGTTTTTGCGCGATACAGTAGTCTCCAGTGTGATAACTCGGCTCAACACAGGCAGGCAGATAGAGCGTGCTGCTCACGACTCCGCTTGCTCCCCCCAACCCCCAACCCATAATCGCCTCGAGACTTGTACACTGAGGGCGGGTCCAGCGCATACGTTTTCCGTACATTACAGTCCAGTACGGTAATCTGTAATGCGTCACGGTTCAAAACGGTGCAATTTTAGAACCGCTGCACCGCCTGATATTGTTTCAAACCACGACGAATGAACTGTATAGTACCTGAAAACGTACGCGCTGGACACGCCCTCAATTCGCTTTCACACGTTTTCTCGACATTCCGTCTACTATAATTGACAGCGCTGCGCACACAACCACGCGACAGGCAGTCTGTCCACGTGCGGATGTCTCACCCGATTCCACCAAGTGCATCAATTTACATTTTCCACCATGTCTTCACGCGAAGAGCTGCGAAGACCCGACGACGCCCTACGGCGACTGATGGCACTGGCTCCGTCGCAGCAGAGAGCTGCGAAGTTTCCGCGCCGCGGCGTGGACAAATGCAGACGTATCGGCTCAAATGCCTCAGGCTTTAACCGAAACCAGCCTCTCGCGGCCGATTTCGTTGGCACGTCTTCGCGCGAGGCCAACGAAAGGAATGAAACTGGCGAAAGCCGTAGCGGGCTGTGGCGATGCGTGGTGTGCGAGAAGCACGTCGCACGGTCTCGCATGCTGTTCCACGTGAATGAGTGCCTGGACGCGACGAGTCAGCCGTCAAGCCGTTTGCAGTCGAACCGTTTGCCGTCATGTCCTCTGCCGTCAGGCCCTCGGCCTACGGTCCCGCTGCCGTCAAATTTTGCGGAAATACCAAGTGACGGCGAAAGAATGGGCAACCATGGCACTGGCGAACAGGCATCGCTAGGAATAGAGCATGCAACCGCAGCAGCGTGCGGGGTAAAACAGCCAAAACATTGGTCTGGTGCTGCTGGTAAATCAATTGATGGTACGGTTGGAGCGGTTGGTGCTGGTGCAGCTGGTATAGCTGATACTGTTGGTACCGTAGGTGCTTCAGCTACTACTGAGTTGTCTCTCCGTCTTATGCGGCGAGAAACGGACGCGGAGAGAGACGATGGTTTGGGATCGGATCCTGCTGGAGTCTTTTTCGTGACAGCAGCGAGTGATGAGGCCCATCGTGACATTAACAGGAGCACGACCGCAGGAGAGAACAGGGGCTCGGGAAAACCTGATCTCCCGCGAAGGATGGTCAAGGAAATGCCAGCCCACGAAGCAAATGAGGTTTTTCACAAGCTACTGTACTCTGAGTTGACGCGAGATACACTTCAACAGTCTCTGGTGCCGGAAATGGTCAGGGATACGGGCGTAATGCAGTCAGAAGAGGTGCCCGTGGTGTTGAGAGAGGAGAGCGCGTGGGTTGGGGATGGCGAGCGGATGCGAGAAAAAACAGCGGGGAATTCTTTACCAGGTCGGGAGGAGGCTGCTGTTACCACCGCTGCCTCTGCTGCTGCTTCTGTAGCGCTTGATGCTGGAGCTCAAACGGAACAAGAGGGGCGAGGCAATGCAAGTGACTGCGAGGAGGGTGACTGCGAGAAGGGTGACTGCGAGGGGGGTGACTGTGAGGAGAGTGACTGCGAGGGGGGTGAGAAGGAAATCAGCCATAATACTGCCGCTTCCTTGCATCACGAAGTCCGCGGTAAGAGGCGAAGATGGCGAGTGGAAGGAGTGGACGGTGAGAGCGGCACAGGGGAAGGCGGCACAGGGGAAGGCGGCACAGGGGAAGGCGGCACTGCAATCACGTACAGCCTTCATCAGGACCGCTTTGTAGCAGCACCGGGGCTAGCACCATCCACATCAGCACCATCCACATCAGCACCATCCACATCAGCACCATCCGCATCAGCACCATCCGCAACATCCCGTTACTCCTCCACAGCAACATCTCCCCCTGCAATTCAATACCCATTCTCCTCAGCGCAACACCCTCGCCCAACCCAGCAACCTCAGGCGCCACTACAACTCCTGCTGCAAAAAAGTCAACGACCACGCAGTTGCCCACACCTTCCCCTGTCTTCCCCCGCCCTCTCTCCTGCCCTTTCCCCCGCCCTTTCCCCCGCCCTTTCCCGTGCCCTTTCCCCTGCGCTTTCACCTGCCCTCTCCCCCACGCCTGCGCCTCCCCCCTCTCCTTCTGGCTCGCTCCCTGCAGCGTCTCTGGACTTCCTCTGCCCGGACAAGCTCCGCCAACCCCGTCTCTTCGCCTTCCTCCCCGCTCCTCCCATTCCTCCTCCCTTTCCTCTGTCCTTTCCTCCTCGTTCCTCCAAGCAAGGGGATCCCATCCCAGATGCAAGATGCGGACTTTCCCTACCAAGTGCCCAGCCTGCTGCTGCAGTGGTGCCTCCTGCTGCAACCCCTGCTGCAACCCCTGCTGCAACCCCTGCTGCAACCCCTGCTGCCACATCTGCTGCTACGGGGTGTGGTGGCTATGGGGAGGGGATTGCAGGGCGGGAGAAAGTCCGTGTGACTGTTCTGCAGCCAGGGTAAGTGGACCGAGGACGGAAACAGGAAGTGGGAACGCATGGTCGAAGGAGAATGGTTTCTGAGGCGCCGTCAAAACTGTCTCAACTCCTAGGAACGAAGAGTAACGGGTCCTTGATTGAGATACCGTTCTCTTCCTCCTTGCTTCCACTTCCCCTCTCCATGCCTCTCACACACACGAATCGGATTTTTCCCCGGTCTGTCTCTCTCTTCCCCTGCCACGTGTGTGCCACGTCAGCATGGTGCTGCTGCGGGGGCGGCTGTCAGTGCAGCAGCAGCAGCGGTTTGTGCAGGCAGCGCAGGAGACAAAAGACCTTTTCCGCAGACCAGTCACTGCAGGGGGAGGCAGATACCACCTGTATTCGGTAAGAGAGCGGGCGAGGCAGATACCACCTGTATTCGGTAAGGGAGCGGGCGAGGCAGATACCACCTGTATTCGGTAAGGGAGCGGGCGAGGCAGATACCACCTGTACTTGGTAAGGGGGGAGGAGGCAGTACC
Organism: Closterium sp. NIES-65; assembly: GCA_948144175.1. Taxonomy (NCBI): domain Eukaryota; kingdom Viridiplantae; phylum Streptophyta; class Zygnematophyceae; order Desmidiales; family Closteriaceae; genus Closterium; species Closterium sp. NIES-65. Next base: position 4,005,248 of record CANXME010000843.1, read on the forward strand.
ACCTGCCATATGTTTCTTTGTAATGTTTCCGTGCCCTGCATTGTGCATCCTCCAGCTCCCTGTTTCCCATTTGGCAGCATGTGTGATTTGACCACAGTTCAATACAGCACACTTTGATTTCAAAGCATGCACCATTTTTTCCCCCCTTATTCACACATCTGCTTCAGATCGAATCACAGACATGGTTGCTTCCCGTCCACTCTTGAGGCATCTCAATGTGTGTGTGGGTGTGTGTTTGTGTGCGTGCGTGTGTGCGTGCGTGCGTGCGTGCGTGCGTGCGTGCGTGCGTGCGTGCGTGCGTGCGTGCGTGCGTGCGTGCGTGCGTGCACGCCCGGCCCCACTCTGTGAATCTGTATATGTGTCTCCCTCCGGTCCTGTTGCCGTGCTCCTATGAACCCACACAGACCTGTTGGGGTGCGGCGTGGAGCAGCACACTCAACCGTTTTGCCACTGCAGCATGGGCCCCGCCCATCACCTCGCTCGGTGCCTCGCCCATCACCTCGCCCAAAGGCTCGTTCTCGAAGCACACTCACACAGCCCATTTCCCTTGGCCTCCCTATAAATCTGGAAGCAACTCAATGCGTGCGCCTGTCTGTGTGCCTCTGTGTCTGCTTGTGCGTCTTCCTCCCACTCCTGTTGGGGTTCTCCCTTCCCTTTTATCTCAGACCTGTTGGGGTGCCGCGTGGAGCAGCACGCTCAACCGCTACGCCGCTGCTGCATGGGCCCCGCCCATCCCCCCTGACCTTGCTCACCTCGCGGGGAGCCTCGCTCTCGAAGCACACTCACACAGCCCAGTGTTCTGGGATGGTGGGGGAGGAGGAGGGGGAAGAGGAGTGGGGGGAGGAGAGGAGGGAGGAGTGGAAAGAGGGAGAGGAGGAGGAGGAGGAGGAGGAGGAGGAGGAGGAGGAGGAGGAGGAGGAGGAGGAGGAGGAGGAGGAGGAGGAGGAGGAGGAGGAGGAGGAAGAGGAGGAGGAGGAGGAGGAGGAGGAGGAGGAGGAGGAGGAGGAGGAGGAGGAGGAGGAGGAGGAGGAGGAGGAGGAGGAGGAGGAGGAGGAAGGGGAGGTGGAGGAAGAGGAGGAGGAGGGGGAGGTGGAGGAAGAGGAGGAGGGGTTGGTCTAGGAGAAGGAAAGGAAGCAGCGGCTTATCTCGATGCCTTTGTGCCGGACGTTTGCCTTGTGAACTTCTACCCAGTAAGCCCATGTGCTTCTAGTTTATGTTCTGAAACGTGTGCATTTGTTCTCCTCATGCTCCGTGCGTGTGCGTTCACATTGGAGATGGCACAGCAGCAGCAGCAGCAGCAGCAGCAACAATCCTGTTGTGAAATTGCATGTGTGCCCTACATGCCAGATATATATCACTCTTGTTCAAGAAACCTTGCATATGTGCTGTTTGTCTCGCTACAGGCACGCGCAGAGGAATTAGGGCGGATAGGGCTGGGAGGGCACCAGGATCGAGACGACTCATACAACATGCCTGTGGTAGGCGGCAGCCAGGGAGGGTGTCTAAATCTAGATGATGAATGCACACCTGTTTTGCCGGTAACATGAATGTTCAGAGTCGCGTCCATTTGCCAATTTGCTCCTGTTCTATGGGAGGGGAGAGAGGGGGCCCGGTCCGTTCAGCTGTGCCCATAAGTTTGCATTCTGTACAGTGGGCCTGGTTCCTGGATTCCAGGTGAGCGTGAGTGTGGGCTACACAATGAAGTTCTTCTTCCGGCCACTCCCCCCTTTGCACCTTTTGAGACACACCTAAAGTTATCTGTTGGCATGTGTTTGCACTATGTATGGTGGGCTGGGCATGTTTCCTGGATTCCAGGTGAGCGTGAGTGTGGGCGACACCATGCAGTTCTTCTTTCGGCCACTCCCTCCTCTGCACCGCCGTCGGTCCGGCATTGCAGTGCAGATTGATGACCCGGTGGCTGCTGCGCGCTCTGCGCTCGGCGATGCTGCGCATAACAGGTGCGATCTGCAGGCGTACGTATGCAAGTATGCAACCATGCATTCGTGTGTGCACACGTTCTCGTTTTGGCTGGTACGGGTATGTTCCCACCACTCCAGCCAATGCTTTTTGGGCTGGCATGTTCCCACAGTTTGTGACTCTACCCACGTACTTTCATTCCCTGGACAGGGAGCGAATTGTGTCTCTATCCAGTGGAGACGTGCTGGTGTTTGGAGCTGCTTCGCGCCTTGTGTATCACGGAACCAGAGATCTCGTCCCAGGAACCAGGCCACCAAACCTTGTCATGACTCCAGGCCGGCTCAACTTCACCTTTAGGGTGCAGGACAAGGGAGAGGTTGGTGGGACGGGCCAGCGTAGTAAGGGATAGGGGTAGACTTGTGTGAATCTTGAGAGGAAAAAATGGTGTTCTGGATAACGTGGTGCTTGGTCGCTTCAAGGCGCATGGTGATTTGACTGGTGCATGATACCGTACAAGTAATTGTGGAGCCATTGGCGCCTACAAGTGGCAACAAAACGGCAGGCACCAACTCTGCTGTTACCTTATACATGGTAAGTTCGGAATGAAAAGCAGAGAGCACCAAATTTCATCCCAAGAGCAGAGATAATGAAAAGTTGCTAGAGAACTGCGATTTAATAATAGGAGCACAAACCAAGCATGTCATGTTATACGCATCCAGACAAAATGCACAAGTGGAGGAAGACAAGGGGAAAAAACGAATCCTAGTCAGAATGCCATCTCACATAGGCTATACAATCGTCCAGTCAACATTTAAGCCTGCGAGGCTCACTTCTTAGCAGCTGTCTTGGCCTTCTTGGCAGGTGGCTTCCTAGGAGAAGCCCGAGCAGCTGTCTTGACCTTCTTTGGCGATGGAGCCTTTGCCTTGGGTGTCACCTTCTTAACCGCTGGCTTCTTGTCCGTCACCTTCCTAACCTTCGGGGCTGCGCGCAAAGGCTTCTTCGCGGGGGACTTAGCAGGCTTCGCAACCTTCTTCGGAGTCGATGGCTTCGCGGACTTAGGCTTCACAGCCTTCGGAACAGCTTTGGGTCGTGGCTTCGACGCAGCTTTAGGCTTCGCCACCTTCTTCACTGTCGTGGGGGTCTTCTTCGCTGGAGCACGAACAGGCTTCGCTTGCTTCAATTCACCTCCAAGCTTGAAACTAGCCTTCACCTTCACAAGTTTGCCAGCCTTGGTCAAGTTCTTCAGTTGAATGGCCAAGGTCTTCTTCCAGTTGGCAGGAAGGTCTGGGTGCTTTTGAGCGATATACTTGGCAATGGCAGGCACACTTGAACCAGTCCTTTCCTTCAAGGCCACAATGGCTTCCTTCACCATCTGCACCATCACAACAACGAGATAGTGTTAAGCGAGGAACTTTCGAATTTAATGTCTCCATGACTTCAAATGCGTACCTCAATGTACTTCGGATGATTAGCCCTGGCAGCTCTTGGCTTGGCACCGGCAGGCTTCGGAGACTTCGACTTCACAGCTTTTGGCTTAGCAACTTTGGAAGCAGGAACTTTAGCCTTGACTGCAGGAGAAGAAGCCGCCTTCGGCTTGTCTTCTCCTGCCTTGCTAGCAACAGTCTCCGCCATTGAAGATGTAAAAGTGTGTCCAAAAGTCAGTAAGAAGCAACTATGTTGACAGAAGTTGGTAGAGTAGTACTTGACACAAACTTGAAAGCAAGTTCAGTCGCCGAGGCGCAAAGCTCTAAAAATATAGAAGTAGATAACCTACGCGAAGAGCATATATAATATCAAGTCTAAGCGCGGAAATTCAGCTCACAACTGAGCCTAAGGTTCTTGGGAGCTCCCCTTATGTGCAATGAAACCCCAGTTTTCCTACCACCAGCAGGCACAACGATGCACGCAAGCTGAAGGGGTGTCTCCTCCATCAGCTCAGGTACCCAACCCAAGGAGCGTGGTGGGAGAGAAACGGATGAGCCCAGTAAGGTGCGAAATTCCAGTGCGCAGAACAGAAGCTCGTCTCCATTGGCTCTTGCCAACATTCGAGGATCGAAGAGCCAACGTCCCTTTCCCGTCGTGGAAGAGGACATGCGCATCCCGCATATCAAGGTGAGACAACCGACGACCAGGATTTTCCCGTAGCTTCGCTGACACACACTTCGTTAAGCAACCAGCACAACCTTCGCTCGCTTGAAATTGATCGATTCTTATTGGACGAATGCGATTCATGATTGTCACAATTTACGGAACAAACTACCACTTAGAAACTACAGAGAACACTGCGGCAATATAGTGAATTTCTTACAATCCACTTCTGAATATTGACCTTGAAATCCTTCAAATGGTACAATAAAGCTTGGTAGAACCCCATATATTCACTAGTTTTTAATCAAGCGTATACTATTGTCACTTTACAAAAACCTGCTTACAATGGAATCTATATATACATGTTCACAAACATAGTTATGCATCCGCTACAGTGTCTCATATGTAATTAAAAAAGGGTTGATTTATGTTTAAAAAAGGCTATAACTTCAGGCTTCTTTTTGTGGAGGCTGATCTTTCAGTCTTTTTTCACCTTTTCACTTATTTTTTAGCATTTTTCTAGACTATACACTTATTCATCGGCCTTAGATATAAGGGGAACACTGAATTTTGTACTACTGCTGTAGCCCGCCCCTTAGCCCGCTCCTTATCCCGCCCCATAGTTGTAAGGATTTACAAATACTTACTGAGGCACTCGTTATCGAGGCCATCCCGAGGGTCACGCAACGAACCTGTCCTTCCTATTTCGTCGCACCGAACCACTCCCGAGTCGCCTCCGCACCAATCGCAACCATCACCGAGCCATCCTTTCCCGAACCTCCCCGCCTTGCTAGGACTTCCCCTATTTAGGCCTCGTCACTTCCATTGTATCGTGATTCAGTAATTCAGTAATCAGTCATTCTCGTTATTCGTTTTACTGCGCACCCTGCAAGTTCATTCATAACAATAGTTCGCATTGTAACCCACCCCGTGGCCCGTCCCATATACCGCACCTTAGCCCACCCCGTAGCCCGCCACGTAGCCCGCCCCATAGTCTGCACCGTAGCCCTCGCTCCCCTTAGCATGCACACCCTCACGAGCTGGCGTGCTTGCCGATCCTGGGCGTAATCGAGTGAAGGTACAATATTGTATAGCCTATAGTGACACTAATTTATCGGTAACATTGATTTTATAGCTCTCTTTATTTCAAACCAAGGCGGATCAATCAGCCAACCTTAAAATAAATTTGAGCCCTCTAATCCACCAATAACACCCCTTCTCCCGCTTGGTGCTCATCAGCCTTTTCACCAACCTGCTCACTCCTGTCATGGCGTCCGATATTGTATTATGGCTCGATGCAGAGTAGCTGGCAAGTGATTTTGACGCATGGTTGTTCGGCGCCACGCTCCACCTACAAAGCCAGCACCATAATACTTCACCCTGTACACGTACACGTTAGGTAAGCTCCCCCCCCCCCCCCCCCCCCCCCCCTCCCCCCCCCTCCCCCTTCCCGTTCTACTTCTCATACTGCTAAGCCCACGTCGGAAGAGAGAGAGGCTCAAAACGTGGCCCAGCCTGTGTAGTCGATTTGAGAGTCGTATGATGCTTCTGCTCTTAGCCGCCTCCTTTCGCCGGCCGAGCGAGTGCACTTGCTCCAGGTCGTGACGGTGAAGGATTCCCTAGATGCTATTGTCGCTCGTGACCCCACCCCCTCCTATGTTACTCTGAGATGCCTCCTGCTTTTTCCGTGCACTCGCTAGCTTCCGTGCTGCTTGCATTACTGGCCACCTCGCTTTGCACGTTACCCTCCATGAATCTCACCTGCACTTCCTAGCAAACCGCCTCCCTGACCACACCGTGCCTGTCCGCGATGACCTCCTCGACGTGCACCCTATAATCCTCACTATCGATCTCTTTGAGACTTGTCTCGTTGAGATCGAGACCCAGTTTTACACGATCGCCTCCAACACTTCAGCGATAGTCCCCCATATATCTGAAGGGTGAGCTCCGCCCCAGCTCCCTACCCCAACTGCTTATACTGGTGTTGTTGAGCCTACTGCTATAGGAAGTCGCAGCTGTCTCTGCCTTCTCTCAAGGGCGAAAATGGTGCGGGGGTGGTCATGGTCGTGGAGGAGGTGGAGGTGCTGGTACGTCAAGGGGTACTGACACAAGGAGTGTCGTTTTTGGGGGTACTGTCATAAGAGGTGCTAGTCCTGTGGGGCCGAAGCAGCAGCAGCAAATCGAGTAGTAGGTCTCCTATGTGTAGTGGGGCCTGCTGGCCTAGAGAGCGGTTGCCACGGGTGGGTCTGATAGTTGAGCGTCGTGTGGCCCATTCACCGGGCCCAGCTAGTACTAGATTCAGTATGTTCCACATGGCTGCTCCATCTTCGGACATATTGATCACTCCACGATGCGTTGTTTCTGCCACCTTGACAACCTCTTCCATGCCCTACGGCGCCCCCCTCGGACTGGCCTACGCTATTGCATAGTGGTTTGTCCGTGTTTGAGACAAGTCTCAAATAGGATCTGCTCTGTTTGCCATATCGGCCGATTACACTAGTATTGTCGGATCCTATTGTTTGTGTGTGCCTAGACAAGCCTCTCTTGCTACGTCTCGTGTCGGATCCTTTGCTAATTCCTGCCCCGGTGCGCCCACTACTGACGCGTCACGCTCCTTCACTCTGGACTCCTGCACGTCCCATTGCTTCTTCCGCGACCGCACCGCCTTCGTCGTGTCGCAGTTTCATTGGCCGACCTCTCCACTGGACTTATAGGCGCACGTTGTGCAGTCTGTCAGAATCCCAGCCACTAGACTACTGGAATAAAAGGGCTTGTTTGTATAGCGGGTCTGTACGCCCATAACTTCCCAAGCAAACGCGCATGTAATCCCCCTAGGATCGATCGGGGATCTCATTGTGCATGCCTATTGAAACAATCCCCGCGCCTGATGTCTGCACTTTGTCTTCTTAATAATTATTGCCTCTCAAAAGACCGACCATCTGCTCCTCCCGCGCCGTCGCTCCCATTATACATTCATACGTTTTCTTCTGGGTTTCTTCTCATACTCGTCTTCCTCCTCATTCACACCTTTGTCTTCCTCTGTCTCATGATCCGTTTCCAAGATCTCACATTGCGTCACTAAATGGTTGCTAAGGAACTCTGTTGGCTGGCATTCGTGCTTAATGGTTTAGGTTTGTAGCCTAGCTCTGTTGGAAGTGGACACTGGAATGGTCGGAAGTGGCCTCCACAAGGGCTATACGTGTCGTCTTTGTGTCATCCAATGAGACATGCCATTTTACAAGAGGTGGTTAGCGACTTAGAGTTATTCTTGCATGGAGGAGTGAGGTTTGATTTTTGTTCTTGGTATACTTCCTGTGCCCTAGAGGTGGGCAACGCCAGTAAGGGTGTTGGAAGTGGACACCGGAATGGCCCCGAGTGGTCTGTGTGAAAACAAAGAACGAGAATGGAATGACTATGAACGAAGTGAGTACAAATAGGAAACCCTAATTGGGTTGTACCCCCTATGGGATACCCCACTATAGCCTACAGAAACAAGTAAGCTATAGGGTTCTGACACACCCCCATAGGCAAAGTGGGGGAGAACAAGGGGTCACAAGACCAGTCAAGCAAAGCAAAGCAAAGCTCAGGGTGGATCACAAAGTCACCACGCATTCCGAGCACAAATTCAAAGGCCACAAGGCCAGTTCACATGCAAGATCATATATAGAGATATACAAGAGCAAGAGTATATATATGCGAAAGTACAAGCAAGGTCAAGAGGAGAGCAAGTGAGGCAAGACAGGCACAAGACCCAACTGCGTGCAGCAACGCTGATGATCACAAGGCGCAAGTGCCTTGGTGAAGACATCAGCAGTGTTGGCCTCAGAGGCCACGTACGCAAGTCGCAGCTGTCCACGCTGCTGTAGCTCACGAGCAAGAAAGTAGCAAAGAGCAATGTGCTTCGTTCTGTGCTCCAGTCGCTGCTCTCGACACAAGGCCAGCATGGCCTTGTTGTCTACGTACAGTACTGGAGGAGAACGAGGCTGCTCTCCAAGGTCGGTCAGCAGGTAGGTGAGCCAGCGTAACTCCTGTGCAGCCATAGCCCCAGCGTAGATCTCAGCCTCACAACTGGAGCCGAGAACAGAAGACGAGCGGGTAGCCCGCCACGAGACAGAGCCGGAACCAAGGCTGAAGGTGTAACCCTGTGACGACCGCTGCGTAGCCTGGTCGTCAGCCCAAGAAGCGTCTGCGTGCCCACTGAGGACCACTGGACTGCGCCCTCCAAGCACTAGCCCCATGCCCGACGTACTGCACAAGTAGCGCAACACCCTCTTCGCTGCAGCCATGTGCTCTGGTCGGTGTCTCCCAGGAGCAACAAAGCGTGCGAGAATGCTAAGAGGGTATGCGAGGTCAGGTCGTGTGCAAGTCATCAGGTACATGAGGCAGCCAACAAGCTCTGCAAACGGGCCACTCGACTCTACGGACTCATCCGAAGGCAGAGCTGAGAGCGAGTGGCGAGTAGGCAGAGGAGTGGCCTGAGGCGAGGAGTACGTGAAGCCGAAGCGCTGAAGGACCTGCTGCACCATGTGTGACTGAGTCAGGGTAATGGTGCGGCGTGCTCTGTCCCGGGTGATCTGCAAGCCAAGGTAGCTGCGCAGTTCACCCAGGTCAGTGCACGTGTGTCTCTTCTGCAGCTCAGACTTCACGTAGGCGAGTCCAGCAGTGTCAGCTGTGGCAAAGACCAAGTCGTCGACGTACACGAGGATGTAGAACGGCGGCAGAGAGGTGTCGGTGCGCAGAAACAGCGACGGGTCGGCAGTGGAAGGAGCAAACCCAAGTGCCGCGAGCGTAGTCCTCAGTGTGTCGTGCCACTCACGTGGCGCCTGGCGGAGACCGTAGACTGGACGCCGGAGACTCCACTGGGTACCAGGAGGGAAGGACCCAGTGAAGCCAGGTGGGCGACGCAGCCAGATCTCCTCGTGCAGGCTGCCCTGCAAGAAAGCTGTGCTGAAGTCGAGAGAGTGCAGCTCGTAGTCACGGTGAGCAGCAACGTGTAGCAGAACCCGAAGAGTGGTCATCTTCGGGGTGGGGGAGAAGGTCTGAAAGTAGTCAACCCCCTGCCGCTGACTGAAGCCACGAGCCACGTAACGCGCCTTGAAGACAGGCGGAGAACCCGGCGGCCGCTTCACCCTGAAAATCCACATGCCACTGACGATGTTCGCCCCAGGAGGGGGAACAGCGTCAACGTAGGTGCCTGTGGACTTCCAGGAAGCCATCTCTGCATCCATAGCTGCCTGCCACTGAGAGGAGTAGGGACCCTCTATCGCCTCCGCGTAAGAGCGCGGAGTCGGGATGTCTGGTGCATCCGGGTCTCCCTCAGGGGCTAGCAGTACAGACGCGAGACGAGGTGAAGCGGCGGCCAGACACTGGAACTCCTCCTGCCTGTCCTCAAGGACGTCCGTGCCAAGGGCACACTCACCCCCGACGGACGGAGGACAGGCGGACTCAGACTCAGTGACAAGACGAGCAGCGTAGTCTAGACGACAGCGCGCAGCAAAGTCGACAAGCTCAGTGACAAGGGCAGACGCAGCAGACGACTCGAAGGAGGGGTCAGTGACAGCAGTAGCCAGGAGACGCGTGACAGTAGGACTGGCAGCACGAAGAGCGTCCGACTCCGGGTCGGCTAGAGCAGGAAGAGAGGAAGCAGGAGGAGAAGGCAAAGGGGCACGCAGAGGAGTAGTGGACGGACGCAGTGACATCCGGTGCGTGCCAGGGACAGGAGGAGGACGCTGACGCGAGCCGCGACCACTAGCGCGCTCAGTACGAACAGGCGACACAGGACGAGACGCAGGCTTACGACGCTCAGTAAGACCTCCAGTCGGACCAGCGTAGGGAGAAGGAGCAGGCAAAGGGGAGGCAGGCTGTAGCTGTGGCTGTGACCGGACAGGCTGCGGACCCTCTAAGGGAGGAGGAGGAGGTGTAAGACCAAGAACCTGCTGCAGGAGCGGAACAAAGTACGGTCGGGGCCGCGCGGCGACGCTAGAAACAGCAGGAACAGCACCAACAGCCCCGGCAGGAACACCCAATCCAGCAGCACCTCCAGCAGCACCACCAGAAGCTCCAGAACCTCCAGCCGCAGCACTAGGAGCACTGTCAGTCGTGCCGCCAACGGCAGGCTCAGCGCAAACACCCTCAGCAAGACCAGCTCCAGGAGAACGCTCAGACTCAGCAGCTCCAGCACCCACAGTACGAGCGCCGGCGGGGCGCGCAGCAGCAGTACCCTCTGCACCAGCAGCACGCCTCTAGCGCCCGGCAAACCACTCACGCAGCTCCTGTGGGGAGAGTGGCTCCCGGCGAGACGAAGCACCCCCAGGCACAGCACCTCCAGGCTCAGCACCCCTAGACACAGCACCCCCAGGCTCAGCACCCCCAGGCTCAGCACCCCCAGGCACAGCACCCCCAGGCACAGCACCCCCAGACTCGGCACCTCCAGGCTCAGCACCCCCAGGCACAGCACCTCCAGGCTCAGCACCCCCAGACTCGGCACCTCCAGGCACATCTCCCGCAGCAGCACCAGAGTCACCAGTGACCTCGACAGGCTCGACCGCGTCTACCTGGGACACACCTGAAGGGGCAGGACCCTGAGGGGGGAGGGGGACTACCGGGGGGGGACCTGGTACCAAGAAGAGCGGGGGTGGGGGGAGGGACGGAGTGCGGTAGGGGAAGAGGCGGTAGTAGGGTACCGACTCGTCGAACGTGACGTCCTGGGAGGACAGAACACGTCGAGAGGTGGGGTGGTAAAACTGCCACCCAGGGGCGTCGGGGGGGAACCCCAGGAAGACGCAGGGAGAAGCACGAGGGGACAGCTTGTCCGCAAACAGGTCGCGAACAAACGCCCGAGATCCCCAGACTCGGAACGCCGACGCATCGCCAACCTTCCCAGTCCACAGCAGAGCTGGGGAGGTCTCCGGTCGAGAGACCCTGGGGTGGAGGTTGATCTGGTGCGCAGCGTACCTGACCGCAAACGGCCCTAGAAAATGGGGAGCAGCCGCATGCATCATGGACGTACGAGCTACGTCCATGACCATGCCAATGCGGCGCTCAGCAATCCCATTCTGCTGCGGTGAGTCCGGAAGCGTGAAGGTCTGACGGATGCCTCGCGCACGACAGTAGGCACTCAGGAGGCCAGAGGAGAACTCTCCGCCTCTGTCCGAGTGCAGACGCAAAACAAGGAAGTCAGAGCCAAAGCTCCTCCGAAGCTGGAGACGAGCTGCGCGGATCCAGTCGATCAACACCGCAGTGACCTCACCCTTGCTGCGCAAGGGGAAGACTGTGGTGTAACGCGAGTAGTCGTCAACCACCAGCAGGAAGTAGCGCTCCTGACCCTGTCCACGGACGCGGGCTGGGCCCCACACATCCATGTGAAGCGTCTGCAACGGGGCCTCTGTCGGAGGAAACTGGGAGGAGTGAGGGGCAGCACGCTGGCGCCCCTCGACACAGGGGACACAGGTGGGGCCAGGGCCCGGAGGGAGGGGAGGGAGAGACCGGGGAAGACCAGACACAAGGACTCGCGAGGCCATGCCTCTGAGCCGAAGCAGAGAGGGGTGGCCAAGGCGGTGGTGCCAGAGGAGGGTCTCGTGAGACAGACGACGGCACCGGGGAAGACCAGAGACAAGGACACGGGAAGCCATGCCTCGGAGACGAGGCAGGGAGGGGTGACCAAGACGGTGGTGCCACAGGAGAGTCTCGTGAGACAAGAGGCGACACGAGCAGGGGGCAGACTCAGGACCAGACCTGGACGCTGCAGCAAACACCTGACCAGACGAAGTGACCCTACCAGACTCAGCACCTGGAGGAGAAGCAGTGGTCAGAGTGTACAGGCTCGACCCTGGCCGACGTGTAAACGTAGCCAGGTGGCGACCTGTATCCGCCTCCGTGCAGTGGGTCACCCGCTGACGAGCAGGGGTGAACTGGTGGACACCCGCATCCTGGAGGTCAGCACCACTCACCAAGTTCGTCGAGAACGAGGGGAGGTAAAGACCAGTCAGGGTGCCAGAGGGGGCCGCCGGACACGGGAGGACAGTGGAGAAGCGAGACAGGACAGGCCCCCCAGAGGGGTCAGCCAGGGACACCGCAACCGGCCGACTCAGCGGCGTGAGAGTGGTGTGGTCCCGAAAGAAGGAGCGAGACGCTCCAGAGTCAAGGGTGAAGGTGTGAGAGGCCGAAGCCGACACAGTACCTGAGAGGGCAGACTCACCAGCACCTGAGAGCACAGACGCACTGGCACCTAGAGCAGCAGCCTCACTAGTACCTGACGCGGCAGTACCAATGCCCGGGTCGGGCGGGAAACACCGGTAACAGTCATCCTCATCACTACCAATCGCAGCATACATAGCAGAGAGAATAGCATCAAAATCAAGATCATAAATAGCTACACCAGCCCTAGACAGCTCTCCCCAGCGGGGGATCTCAGCTGCCTCCGGAAACTGCTGACGCCAGGCGTCAGTCAGGCGGCCAAAGCAGCGGCGGGCAGTGTGGGCGCCTCCACACCTCTCCCCTGCACGGTCACCGGTGCGGAGAACGTAGGGGCAAGGACCAAGCGCACCACCACGCTGACGCTACGAGTACCACTCACGGAGCTGCTGAGGGGCGGGGACGGTGCGAGAGCGCTGCTGCTGCTGTGGCTGCTGCTGCGGCTGCTGCTGCTGCTGCTGCTGCTGGCGCTGACCACCCCCGGAGCTGCTCCGCTGAGACGAGCCACTCCGACCCCCGCCTCCACTGCCACCCCCGCCTCCACCGGCACCCCCGTCTCCACCTCCACCTCCCCCACCAGGACCGTCGCTCCCACCGCTCCCACCGCCTCCTCCGCTACCACCTCCGCCGCCACCTCCGCCTCCACCGCCGCCACCAGTACCTCCACTCCCGCCACCACCCCCACTGCCACCCCCACTCCCCCCGCCACCCCCACCGCCTCCTCCACCGCCCCCTCTAGCTCCACCCGCTCCCTTGCCCCCCTTGCCCTTGCCAGCGCGACGTCTGCCGCTGGGGGCAGACGCCGCGCCGACCGCCTCAAAACCAGTGAGGTCGGCCGCAGCGGCAGAGGCGACAGAGGGCAGCAGGGGGGAAGGACCACACCCCTCAAAGATGGGGGTGCGAGGGTCACCCCGAGAGGCCCCTACAGCGACAATACTCTTCTCAGCCGCTAGCAGGGACTCCTCAAGGAGGTCGACAGTGAGAGTGGTTGGACAGACAGAGAGAAACTGGTCCCTAACGACACGAAGGGACTCAGGGAGACGGGTGACGAGAAAGTAGAGAGTGATGTACATGGGAGGAGGGTTCGCAGCGCGGAACTCAGCAGGAAGGGCAGCGCGGTAGCGGGTGTCACTAGCACGGAGGTGGGTAACGAGGTCAGCGACAGTGTGAAAGGAAGCGAGGTCAGGGAAGAGAAACGGTAGCATGAGGCGGCTAAGGGTAGCGGAGGAAGGGGAGGAGTAGCGTGCAACTACAGCGTCGTACAAGGCCTGAGCGGTCTTGCACTGACTAAAGTGGGCACGCTCAGAGGAAGGGAGGTGGCGACGCACAGCAAGACGTGCAGCAGCATCGCGGGTCGCCCACTTGGAGCGAACGGCAGAGTCAGCATCAGCAGGTGGGGCAGGGACAGCGCCAGAGACAAAGTCAAAGAGAGAGACCTCATCTATCGCATCACACAGTAAGTACAGCTGCAGGTCTTCAATCCAGACGGCAAAGTCAATGGCCCTCCCCTCAGCGTCAAAGGTAAGAACATTGGGGGTGGCCATGACAGCAGATGAAAATCTCACCGGGCGGGGAGAGGTAGGTAGGTCAGCAGCAGAGGAACAGCAGCACGGCTCCGCAGGCGGCTCGGGCGGCGCGGGCGGCTCGGGCGGCACGGGCGGCTCGGCGGCGGCTCGGCGGCGGCTCGGCGGCGGCTCGGCGGCGGCTCAGGCGGCGGCGGCTCGGCGGCGGCTCGGCTGCTGCTGGGCGGCGCGGGCGGCTCGGGCGTCACGGGCGGCTCGGCGGCGGCTCGGGCGGCACGGGCGGCTCGGCGGCGGCTCGGGCGGCGGCTCGGCGGCGGCTCGGCGGCGGCTCGGCGGCGGCTCGGCGGCGGCTCGGCGGCGGCTCGGCGGCGGCTCAGGCGGCGGCGGCTGCTGCTGGGTGGATCGGCGGGGCCGCGTAGCAGAGTGGCGGCGGGGCCGCGACCGAAGAGAGCGGCGGGGCCGCGTAGCAGAGGGCGGCGGGGCCGCGTAGCAGAGGGCGGCGGGGCCGCTACCGAAGAGAGCGGCGGGGCCGCGTAGCAGGGGGCGGCGGGGCCGCGATCGAAGGGCGGCGAGGCCGCGTGGCAGAGGGCGGCGGGGCCGCGTAGCAGAGGGCGGCGGGGCCGCGTGGCAAAGGGCGGCGGGGCCGCGATCAAAGGGCGGCGGGGCCGCGTAGCAGAGGGCGGCGGGGCCGCGTAGCAGAGGGCGGTGGGGCCGCGAGGCAGAGGGCGGCGGGGCCGCGTAGCCGAGGGCGGCGGGGCCGCGATCGAAGGGCGGTGGCGGTTCCGCGTAGGGGAAGGGCGGCGCAACGGTCCGCTAGGGGCGACACGACGGGTCGCTAAAAAAAAACGCGCCTCCGGGCGCGGTTCGGTGGGCCCTAGAAGCAGTCCCTAGGAGGGAACCTGCTCTGATTCCATGTAAAAACAAAGAACGAGAATGGAATGACTATGAACGAAGTGAGTACAAATAGGAAACCCTAATTGGGTTGTACCCCCTATGGGATACCCCACTATAGCCTACAGAAACAAGTAAGCTATAAGTTCTGACAGTCTGCTCAAGGGCTTCATGTGTCGTCCTGGGGGGGTATGGGTGCGGTCACCCACCAGGGAAACTTGCCATTTTATCCCGGTTCGTTAGCGAGCTGAAACTATCATTGCAAGCCCTGCTCTGATTCCGTTCGCTAGTAACAATGACATGATCCTCCGCGCTAGGAGCCTGACTAGAAGGCAGAGCAAAACACATCTTGCAGCAGTACTTCTTGCTGTGTGAACTTTGCAAAGATGCCAGATATGTGTAGTATACTTGGTCTTAGGGGCCAACACCTTTGATGTCTTCACTAAGGCGCTCCCACCTTGTAATTATCAACGGCTCAATACTTAGTTTGACTTTGTCCTGCCGGGTCCTCACTTGTAAAGGTCTTGATCATTGCACACTGTGTTCGGTATCATTTTGTTTAGTTATACTTTCTAGCTGCCCTTCGTCTCATAGATTGGGCTAACATTACCACTTCGTGTTGAACCTCATACACCGTGTTGTTCTCGATCACTGGCCTCACGACCCCTTGCCTTAGAGCCTTTACTATTAATGTCGCCCTTGTGAAGAGTTAGAACGAGAATGATTGAACTATGAAACATTTGGGTACAAGTACTAACCCTAATTGGGTTGTACCCCTTATGGGCTACCCCACTACAGCCTACACAAATGTATAAGCTATATAATGTTCTGACACACCCCCATAGGCAAAGTGGGGGAGAACAAGGGGTCACAAGACCAGTCAAGCAAAGCAAAGCAAAGCAAGCTCAGGGTGGATCACAAAGTCACCACACATTCCGAGCACAAGTTTAAGGCCACAAGGCCAGTTCACATGCAAGAGTACACACACATATATATAAAAGGCTAGACAAGCAAGAGCAGGAGCATATATATATATGTAACATTACAAGTAAGGTCAAGAGGTGAGCAAGTGAGGCAAGGCAGGCACAAGACCCAGCTGAGTACAGAAGCGCTGATGATCACAAGTCGCAAGAGCCTTGGTACAGAACTGGAGGAGAACGAGGCGGCTCTCCGAGATCGGTCAGCAGGTAGGTGAGCCAGCGAAGCTCCTGTGCAGCCATGGCTCCTGCGTAGATCTCAGCCTCACAACACGAGCCGAGAACAGAAGACGAGCGGGTAGCCCGCCACGAGACAGAGCCGGAACCAAGGCTGAAGGTGTAACCCTGTGACGACCGCTGCGTAGCCTGGTCGTCAGCCCAAGAAGCGTCTGCGTGCTCAATGAGGACCACTGGACTCCGCCCTCCAAGCACAAGCCCCATGCACGACGTACTGCACAAGTAGCGCAACACCCTCTTCGCTGCAGCCATGTGCTCCGGTCTGTGTCTCCCAGGAGCAACATAGCGTGCGAGAATGCTAAGAGGGTATGCAAGGTCAGGTCGTGTGCAGGTCATCAGGTACATGAGGCAGCCAACAAGCTCTGGGTACGGGCCACTCGACTCTACGGACTCATCTGAAGGCGGAGCTGAGAGCGAGTGGCGAGTAGACAGAGGAGTGGCCTGAGGCGAGGAGTACGTGAAGCCGAAGCGCTGAAGGACCTGCTGCACCATGTGTGACTGAGTCAGGGTAATGGTGCGGCGTGCTCTGTCCTGGGTGATCTGAAAGCCAAGGTAGCTACGCAGTTCACCCAGGTCAGTGCACGTGTGTCTCTTCTGCAGCTCGGACTTCACGTAGGCGAGTCCAGCAGTGTCAGCTGTGGCAAAGACCAAGTCGTCGACGTACACGACGATGTAGAACGGCGGCAGAGAGGTGTCGGTGCGGAGAAACAGCGACGGGTCGGCAGTAGAAGGAGCAAACCCAAGAGCCGCAAGCGTAGTCCTCAGTGTGTCGTGCCACTCACGCGGTGCCTGGCGGAGACCGTAGACTCGCCGCCGGAGGGTCCACTAGGTGCCAGGAGGAAAAGACCCAGTGAAGCCAGGTGGGCGGCGCAGCCATATCTCCTCGTGTAGGCTACCCTGCAAGAAAGCAGTGCTGAAGTCAAGAGAGTGCAGCTCGTAGTCTCGGTGAGCAGCAACGTGCAGCAGTACCTGAAGAGTGGTCATCTTCACGGTGGGAGAGAAGGTCTGAAAGTAGTCAACTCCCTGCCGCTGACTGAAGCCACGGGCCACGTAACGTGCCTTGAAGATAGGCGGAGAACCCGGCGGCCGCTTCACCCTAAAGATCCACATGCCACTGATGATGTTCGCCCCAGGCGGGGGAACCTCGTCAACGTAGGTGCCTGTGGACTTCCAGGAAGCCATCTCTGTGTCCATAGCTGCCTGCCACTGAGAAGAGTAGGGACCCTCTATCGCCTCCGCGTAAGAGCGCAGAGTCGGGATGTCAATTGCATCCGGGTCTCCCACAAAGGTAAGTAGTACGGACACAAGATGAATTGAGGCATCAGCCAGACACTGGAACTCCTCCTGCCTGTCCTCAAGGACGTCTTTGCCAAGGGCACACTCACCCCCGTCGGACGGAGGACAGACAGACTCAGACTCAGCGACAAGACTAGCAGCGTAGTCTAGGCGACAGCGAGCAGCAAAGTCGACGAGCTCACTAAATAGGGCAGACGCAGCAGCGGACTCAAAGGAAGGGTCAGTGACGACAGTAGCAAGGAGACGCGTGACAGTAGGACTGGCAGCACGAAGAGAGTCTGACTCCGGGTCGTGAAGAGCAGGAAGAGAGGAGCCAGGAAGAGAAGGCAGAGGGGCACGCAGAGGAGTAGTGGACGAACGCAGAGACATCCGGTGCGTGCCAGGGACAGGAGGAGGACGCGGACGCGAACCACGACCACTAGTGCGAGCAGGATAGACAGGCGACGTAGGGCGAGACGCAGGCTCACGACGCTCAGCAAGACCTCCACTAGGAGCAGTGTAGGGAGAACGATCAGGCAAGGGGGAGGCCGGCTGTAACTGAAACTGTGACGGGACATGCTGTGGACACTCTAAGGGAGGAGGAGGACCAGTAGAAGGCGGAAGTCCAAGAACCTGCTGAAGGAGCGGAACGAAGTACGGTCGAGGCCGCGCGGCTACTCCAGACACAGCAGGGACAGCACCAGTACCCTCAGTAGGAGCACCCGCTCCAGGAGCACCTCCAGCTCCAGTACCCCCAGCAGCTCCAGTAGCTCCAGGAGCACCCCCAGCAGGACCGCCAGCAGTAGCCTCAGCGCCAACACCCTCAGTAGCTCTAGCTCCAGTCGTACCCGCAGGCCCAGCAGCTCCTGTACTCCCAGTACGAGCACCTCCGGGACCCGTGACAGCAGCACCCTCAGCAGCGTAGCACCCCCATGCTCAGCACCCCCAGGCTCCGCACCCCCAGGCTCAGCACCCCCACGCGTAGCACCCCTAGGCTCAGCACCCCCAGGCTCCGCACCCCCAGGCACTGCACCCCTAGTCGTAGCACCCCCAGACTCAGCACCCCAAGTAGCAGTACCCTTACGCTCAGCACCCCCAGAGTCAGCACCCCCTGGCTTAGCACCCTCAGCAGAACCAGAGTCACCAGCAACCTCGACAGGCTTGACTGCGTCTACCTGGGACACACCTGAAGGGGCAGGACCCTGAAGGGGGGGGGGGTCTACCGGGGGGGGGACCTGGCACAAGGAAGAGCGCTTGCGGGGGAAGGGACGGAGTGCGATAGGGGAAGAGGCGGTAGTAGGGGACCGACTCGTCAAACATGACATCCCGGGAGTACAGAACATGGCGAGAGGTGGGGTGGTAGAACTGCCACCCTAGCGCGTCAAGGGGGAAACCTAGAAAGACGCAAGGAGCAGCACGAGGGGACAGCTTGTCCGCAGACAAGTCGCGGACAAACGCCCGAGATCCCCAGACATGGAACGCAGACACATCGCCAACTTTCCCCGTCCACAGCAAAGCTGGGGAGGTCTCCGGCATGGAGACCCTGGGCTGAAGGTTGATCTGATGCGCTGCGTACCGAACCGCAAACGGCCACAGAAAATGGGGGGCAGCCGCATGCATCATGGACGTACGGGCGGCGTCCATGACCATGCCAATGCGCCGCTCAGCAATCCCATCTTGCTGTGGAGAGTCCGGAAGCGTGAAGGTCTGGCGGATGCCTCGTGCACGACAGTAGGCTTGCAGGAGGCCAGAGGAGAACTCTCCGCCTCTGTCAGAGTGCACACACAAAACAGGAAAGTCTGAGCCGAAGCTCCGCCTGAGCTGGAGACAAGCTGCGCGGATCCAGTCGATCAGCACCTCTGTGACATCACCCTTGCTGCGCAAGGGGAAGACTGTGGTGTAACGCGAGTAGTCGTCAACCACCAGCAGGAAGTAGCGCTCGTGACCCTGTCCACGGACGCGGGCTGGGCCCCACACGTCCATGTGAAGCATCTGCAGCGGAGCCTCTGTCGGAGGAAACTGAGAGGAGTGAGGGGCAGCCCGCTGGCGCCCCTCGACGCAGGGGACGCAAGGAGAGGCAGGCCCCGGGGGAAGGGGAGGGAGGGACCGGGGAACACCAGAGACAAGGACACGGGACGCCATGCCTCGGAGACGAGACAGGGAAGGGTGACCAAGGCGGTGGTGCCAAAGGAGAGTCTCGTGAGACAGGAGACGAGACGAGGAGGGGGCAGACTCAGGACCAGACCTGGACGCTGCAGCAAACACCTGACCCAACGCAGCTACCCGACCAAACTCAGTGACTGGAGGAGACTCAGTGGTGAGTGTGTACAGGCTCGACCCCGGCTGACGTGTAAACGTCGCCAAGTGTCGGCCCGACCGAGCCTCAGTGCAGTGCGTCACCCGTTGGCTCGCAGGAGTGAACTGGTGAACTCCCCCATCCTGTAGGTCAGCACCACTCACCAAGTTTGTAGAGAACGAGGGGAGGTAAAGACCAGACAGGGTGCCAGAGGGAGCCACCGGACACGGGAGGAGAGTGGAGAAGTGAGCAAGGTCAGGACCCTCAGAGGGGTCCGCAAGAGAGACTGCAACTGGCCGACTAAGCGGCGTGAGTGTGGTGCGGTCTCGAAAGAAGGAGCGAGAAGCCCCCGAGTCAAGGGTGAAGGTGAGGGAGGCCGAAGCCAACGCAGTACCTGAGAGAGCAGAGTCACCAGTACCTGAGGAAGCAAACGCACTAGCACCTAGAGCAGCAGCCTGGCTAGCGCGAAGAGCAGCAGCCTCACCAGTACCTAGAGCAGCAGTCTCAATGCCCGGGTCGGGCGGAAAGCACTGGTAACAGTGACCCTCATCACTAATAGTCACAGCATACAAGGCAGCAAGAAAAGCATCAAAGTCAAGGTCAAAGATAGCTACTCCCGCCCTAGACAGCTCGCCCCAGCGAGGGATCTCAGTGGCCTCAGGGAATTGGTGACGCCAAGCGTCCGTCAGGCGGCCAAAGCAGCGCTGGGTGGAGTGCGCACCCCCGCACTGCTCACCCGCGCGGTCGCCGGTGCGCAGGACGTATGTGCACGGGCCAGTACCCCCACCCCGCTGATGCCTAGCATACCACTCACGAAGCTGCTGAGGGGACAGGGTCTCACAACCGCGCTGCTGCTGCTGGCGCGGACCACCACCGGAGCCACTCCTCTGCGCAGAGCCGCGACCAGCTCCACCGCCACCTCCGCCGCCTCCGCCACCTCCGCCACCGCCGCCGCCTCCGCTCCCTCCGCCACCACCGCCGCCTCCTCCGCCTCCACTGCTGCCACCGGTACCTCCACCCCCGCCACCACTCCCACTACCACCCCCACCCCCTCCGCCGCCTCCACCGCCCCCGCCAACTCCTCCAGCGCCCTTGCCCCCCTTGCCCTTGCCTGTGCGGCGCTTCCCCGAGGGGGCAGACGCCGCGCCTACCGACTCGAAACCAACGAGGTCGGCCGTAGCAGCAGAAGCAACAGAGGGCAAGAGGGGGGAGGGAGAACACTCCTCAAAGACGGGGGTGCGCGGGTCACCACGAGAGGCTCCTACAGCGACTATGCTCTTCTTTGCTGCTAGGAGGGCCTTCTCAAGGAGGTCAACGATGAGAGTGGTGGGGCAAACAGAGAGAAAGTGGTCCCTAACTACACGGAGGGAGTCAGGGAGACGGGCGACTATGTAGTAGAGGGTGTTGTACATAGGGGGGGGGGGTTCTTGGCGCAGATCTCAGCAGGAAGCGCAACGCGGTAGCGAGTGTCACTAGTGCGGAGGTGCGTAATGAGGTCAGTGACTGTGGGAAAGGCAGCAAGGTCAGGGAAGAGGTACGGTAGCATGAGACGGCTCAGTGTAGCAGTGGCAGGGGAGGAGTAGCGTGCAACTACAGCGTCGTACAAGGTCTGAGCACTCTTGTAGTGGCTAAAGTGCGCACGCTCAGAGGTAGGGAGGTGGCGACGCACAGCAAGACGTGCAGCAGCATCGCGCGTGGCCCACTGTGAGCAAACAGTGGCGTCAGCATCAGCAGTAGGGCAGGAGAGGCACCAGAGGTGAGGTCAAAGAGAGAGAGACCGTCAGCCCTATCGCACTGTAGGAAAAGCTGCAGGTCATCTATCTAGATGTCAAAGTCAATGGCCCGACCCTAAGCGTCAAAAGCGAGGACACTAGGGGTAGCCATGACAGCATTAGACTAGCAGCACGAACAGTAGGGTGAGGGCAGTGCAGTGACAGAGGCGCTACTCTTACCGGACAGGGCGGCTTGGGCGGCTCCGCTGCAGGGCGACTCGGCGGCTTGGCAGCTGGGCGGCTCGGCGGCTCGGCTGGTGGGCGGCTCGGCGGCTCGGCTGCTCGGCGGCTTGGCTGCTCGGCGACTCGGCTGCTCGGCGGCTCGGCGGCTGGGCGGCTCGGCTGTTCGGCGGCTCTGCTGCTGGGCGGCTGAGCCGCTGGGCGGTCCGGCGGGGCCACAAAGGAGGCGGTGGGAGGGCCGCTGAGAGGGCGGCGTCCGGGGCCGCTGAGAGGAGGCGGCGCGGCCGCTGAAAGGGCGGCGGCGGGGCCCCTGAGAGGGCGGCGACGAGGCCGCTTCAGGGGCGGCGGCAGGGCCGCTGAAAGGAGGCGGGAGGGCCGTTGAAAGGGCGGCGACGAGGCCGCTTCAGGGGCGGCGGCGGGGCCGCTGGAAGGAGGCGGCGGGGCCGCTGAGAAGGGCGGCGATGGGGCAGCTGAAGAGGGCGGCGTTAGGGCCGCGGGAAGGGCGACGACGGGGCCGCTGGAAGGGCGGCGTCGGGGCCGTGCAAGGGCGGCGACAGGGCCGCTGGTGAAAGGGCGGCGAGGGGCCGCAGGGGGAGAGCGGCGACGGGCCGCGAAGGGCGGCGGATCGGGGCCGCGAGGGGCCGCTAAGGGGCCGTGAGGGCGGCGAGGGCGGCGCGACGCGGCCGTTAGGGCGGCGCGACGCGGCCGCTAGGGCAGCGCGACGGGGCCGCTAGGGGCCGCTAAGTGGTCGTGAGGGGCCGTGAGAGCGGCGCGACGGGTCCGCTAGGGGCCGTGAGAGGAGAGACCTAGGGAGCGCGACTCGGGCAGGGACTGAGCGCGCTCCGGGCAGGAAATAAATATCGAATCGGTGGGCCCTAGGAACAGTTCCCACGAGGGAACCTGCTCTATACCATGTGAAGAGGTAGAACGAGAATGATTGAACTATGAAACAGTTGGGTACAAGTACTAACCCTAATTGGGTTGTACCCCTTATGGGCTACCCCACTACAGCCTACACAAATGTATAAGCTATATAATGTTCTGACAGCCTTGAATTGATACCATTTTTCTGCGTACCGCCCTTCACATAGCCTTGGGGTTGTGCGAACATGCACACATATGTGTATGTTTGCATGCGTACTTTGTTGGCTAGGTAGGGGGTATGGGATGCCATAATTACTCATTCATAATTACTCTATATGCCATAATTACTCATTCATTCAATTTGTGACAACATCCACTTATGACGCCCCTTCTCCAATGTCGTACTTATCAACCCAAAGTTAGGGATAGTACTTGTACCCACATTTCATTCAATCCAACCATTCCTGCTTGCTAGCTTGACATGTTTTCAGTGTGAGAATGTGTAATTTGTCTAGCCAGTAGTGGGGTACTCCATAGTGAGTACGGCCCCTTACGGTTTCTTATATGTATCCACCTGCTTGCTAGTGAAACTCCTCCTTTGTTTATTCTCTCTTACCTAACTAGCTAAACCCTAGTTATGGCTCCTCCATTCTAGCGACTATTCTGATATGGTATCAGAGCCTTTGCGCTCCTGGCCTGTGGGCCCACATGCTTCCGCTGCTGCTGTACTGTCTGTCGCGCGCCCCGTGGCGCACAACGTTTTTTTCTCTTTCCGCCGCGCTCCCCGAGCGCGCGGCGTTTTTCTGCCCGCCGTGCGCCCCGAGGCGCGCGGCGGATTCCTACCCCGTCGACCCGCGCACCCCCCCCCCCCCCCCTCCCCCCCTCCCGTCGCCTCGTCGCGGCGCCCTGGGGGTCTGCGCACTGTCCCCTCCCGTCGCCTCGTCGCAGCACCTTGGGGGCCCGCGCGCTGCCGCCTTCCGTCGCCTCGTCGCGGCGCCTTGGGGACCCGCGCGCCGCCCCCTCCCGTCGCCTTGTCGCGGAGCCTTGGGGGCCCGCGCGTCGCCCCCTCCCGTCGCCTCGTCGCGGCACCTTGGGGGCCCGCGCTCCGCCCCTTCCCGTCGTCTCGTCGCGGTGCCTCGGGGGCCCGCGCGTCGCCCCCTCCCATCGCCTCGTCGCGGCGCCCTGGGGACCCGCGCGTCGCCCCCCTCCCGTCGCCCATCGTGGCGCTCTCGGGGGCCCGCGCGCGGCCCCCCTCCCGTCGCCCGTCGAGGCGCCCTCGGAGGCCTGCGGGCGGCCCCCCTCCCGTCGCCCGTTGTGGCGCCATCGGGGGCCCGCGCACTGCTCCTCCTTCAGCTCGCGAACCGCCCTTGTAACCCGCGAACCGCCCCTGCAGCCCACGCGAGCCGCCCATGCAGCCCGCAAGCCGCCCCTGCTGCCTCCTGCCCTTGTGCAACTGCAGGGTGGCGGGTATGGGGGTGGCGGGTGTGTGCGTCGCCACTTGCTCCTCCTCCTCCTCCGTCTCCCACTACTGCAGTTGCCGCTGAGGGGGGTGGATGTGTCGGAGCCGCGGGCGTGGCGCTAGGGGGGTGTCGTGGGTGCAGTGCTAGAGGAATAGCAGGGGGTGTGTGAAAGGGGTGTGGGACAGCTGGGGGAGGTTGAGTGGAGGCAGCTGTCTTGTCGTCCGCAGCGTTAGTAGTCCGGAGGCTACAATCTCTGGTAGTCGCCAGTCGCCCGTGGGTCAGTTGCTCCAGCCGCCAGTAGTCCGGAGGCTACAATCTCCGGCGTAGCCGCGGAGCCAGTTACTCATGAAGTCTGGACCTTTTCTTTGGTAGCCACTGAGCCAGCCGCTACAGTGTGTCTGCAGCTTCAGCAGTCGCCTCCCATCTTCTCACCCCCATAGTCTCTCCTTCTCCTCACTTGCTCTCTGTGATAGCCTCTAGCTTTGCTTATATTTGTAAACAATGAACTGCTGCTTGTTGTGCTGATCATACCCCACTTTGACTATGGGGGTATGTCAAAATGTGTAATTTGTCTAGCCTGCAGTGGGGTACTCTATAATGAGTACGGCCCCTTAGGGATTCCTATATGTATCCACCTGCTTGCTAGTGAAACTCCTCCTTTGCTTATTCTCTCTTACCTAACTAGCTAAACCCTAGTTATGGCTCCTCCATTCTAGCTACTATTCTGATATTCAGAGCAGTAGGTCCGTAGGACCGTTTTTTCTTCGGGCCCACCATACTTAGCTTCCGACTGCAGTTACCGCGTTACCCCACTATCCTGCGTCGCGCTGCCCCGCGCACGCCCTGCCTTGCCGCGCATCGCTCTGCCTAGCGCACGCCCTGCCCTGCCCTGCCTGGCGTCACCCTACGCCAGCGCCCTGCCCTGCGCCGGCGCCCTACCCTGCGCCAACGCCCTGCCCTGCGCCAGCGCCTTGCCCCGCGCCAGCGCCCTGCCCTGTGCCAGCGCCCTGCCCTGCGCCAGTGCCCTGCCCTCCGCCAGCGCTCTGCCCTGCGCCAGCGCCCTGCCCTGCGCCAGCGCCCTGCCCTGCGCCAGCGCTCTGCCCTGCGCCAGCACCCTGCCCTGCGCCTGCGCCCTGCCCTACGCCCGTGCTGTGGCCCTGCACGCCGCTCCCTACGGCAGCCCGCACGTCGCGCGCTGCTGCCCCGCGCGTCGCGCTCTGCTGCAGCCCGCGCGTCGCGCCCTAAGGCAACCTGTCGCGTCGCGCTCTGCTGCCCCTCGCGTCACGCACTGCTGCAGCCTGCGCCAACGCCCTACCCTACGCCAGCGCCCTGCCCTACGCCAGCGCCCTGCCCTGCGCGCGCTGGCGCCCTGCCCTGCGCTGGCACCCTGCCCTGCGTCAGCGCCCTGCTAAACCCTAAATAAAATTAAAATAATTATTTAATAAAAAAGGCCCTAGGTGCTTCTTCCCTAGGAGCTATTACCTGCTACTGCCCTGCTGTGGCCGCGCCCCGCCCTTCTGCTCTTACTGCTGCTGCTGCTACTCGTGCTACTGCCTTCAATCCGTACTGCCCTAGAGGTCGCGCTCCTCCTAGCTTGCCCGCCATGACTTCACTTTGTCGTACTGGTGGGAGTGGTGACGGCGGTGGTGGCAGCATTGGGAGTGGTGGCGGCCATAGTAGCAGTCACTGTGGCGCTGTTTGGTGCGGAGTGTTTGGCGGTGGCCAGATGCAGCTACGACGGCGTCCGACCCTTACGCCCCGGCAGCTTCGTGAGTGGCTTTACCAGCGTGGGCCGTCTCCGAGTCCGGGTTGCTGCCCGTACGTCATTCATACAGGTCGTCGAGCTGGTGAGACCTGTGGAACACCTGGTCATGCGTAGTCTTGCTGCTTCGCCTATTTGACTGACGCCTGGCGCACAGAGTTTGGCGACGAGGCTGAAATCCCCCCCTGGCTTGAGCTACTTAGGTCGGGCGTTGGTGTCTTTGCTTTAGACTATGACGCCATCCTTACTGCCATGTCTCCTTTGCCTGGTGGTGCTGAGCGTGACTATCACCTGTGCATGCAGTACGACGCCGGTATAGAGGTTGTTGCTCTAGGTGCTAGTGAGGCTGCTGCCTTAGGTGCTAGCGAGTCTGCTTCCTCAGGTACTGCGCCTGCTGAGGCCTTGCACACCTTCATGCTTGACTCAGGTGCTTCCCCTGCTTCTTCCGTGACAGCACTGCACTCACACCACTCACTGCACCTGTTGCAGTCTCTCTGGCTGACCCCTCAGTGGGCCCAGTTCTTGCACGGTCCACCACTGTGCTTCCGTGCCCAGCGGTTCCGTCTGGCTCACTGACAGGCTTCCACCTCCCCTCGTTCTCTACGAACTTGGTGAGCAACGCAGTTCTCCAGGACCAGTGGGTTGACACCTTTACCTCTGGAGGACAACGTGTGGCAATCTGTACGTGCTCCCGGACCGGCCGCCACCTGGCCACGTTTACCCGTCGGCCAGGGTCGAGTCTTTACACACTGACGACTGCGCCTCCTCAGGTAGCTCCTACAGGTCAGGTGTCTGCGTCAGGTCAGGTAGCCTCCCCTTGTGAGTGTCGCTCCCTGTCGCACCAGACTCTTCTCTGACACCACCGTCTGGGTCACCCCTCCTTGTTGAGAGAAGGAGTATTAGGGCCTAGGCTTAGTAGCCTAGGCCAGAAGGTTGAGAGAGTTGGTAAGGAGAAAAGAGAGGTTCACTATAGCAAACAAGGAACATATAAGTGAGAGAACAAGAACAAGAGGTGCACCACCAACAATGAAGCAATAACTACACTAACTACAGCTACAGGCAGTTACAGATATATTCTAACACTCCCCATAACTGCCTGCAGTAGGATTTTGTGCAACAACTCATGAATGGGTACACCAAGCAGAGTAAAGCCAAATAACAGCAAACAGAGGCAAGAGGCAGAACTAGAGAGGGAGTCGGGAGGAGGAGGGACTATATGAGGAGAAGCTGCTGGCAGGTGAAGCTGCTGGCTCCGAGGCGGCTACTTCCTAGAACCTTCCCAGTCCTCCAAATCCCCTTTCCACACTCCTCGACAACCCTAGCACCTCTCCCCCAGCTCCCCCACACCCTCACACCCATCCCCCCCCCCCCAGCGGCAGCTGCAGCAGTGGGAGAGAAAGGGGGAGGAGGGGAAGGGGATCACATACACCCATCACCCCCATACCCGCCACCCCCATAGCCTCCATTCCACGGCTGCACGCGCAGCAGGGAGACGAAGAAGGGGGAGGGGGAAGAGCAGGGGCAGCATAGGCACGGGCAGGGCAGCCGCGCGTGCAGGGCAACAGCGCGGAGCAAGGCAGGGCAGCCGCGCGTGCAGGGCAACAGCGCGGAGCAGAGCAGGGCAGCCGCGCATGCAAGGCAACAGTGCGGAGTAGGGCAGGGCAGCCGCACATGCAGGGCAACAGCGCGGAGCAGGGCAGGGCAGCCGCACATGCAGGGCAACAGCGCGGAGCAGAGCAGGGGCAGCAACAGGCGGCAAAGGGCAGCACAGACACGGGCAGCAACGGGCGGCGACGAGCAGCACAGGAACGGGCAGCAATGGGCGGCAACGGGCAGCACAGGCACGGGCAGCAACGGGCGGCAACGGGCAGCACAGGCACGGGCAGCAACGGGTGGCAACGGGCAGCACGGGCACGGGCAGCAACGGGCGGCAACGGGCAGCACAGGCACGGGCAGCAAAGGGCGGCAACGGGCAGCACACGCACGGGCAGCAACGGGCGGCAACGGGCAGCACAGGCACGGGCAGCAACGGGCGGCAACGGGCAGCACAGGCACTGGCAGCAACGGGCGGCAACGGGCAGCACATGCACGGGCAGCAACGGGCGGCAACAGGCAGCACAGGCATGGGCAGCAACGGGCGGCAACAGGCAGCACAGGCACGGGCAGCAACGGGCGGCAACGGGCAGCACAGGCACGGGCAGCAACGGGCGGCACGGGCAGCACAGGCACGGGCAGCAACGGGCGGCAACAGGCGGCACAGGCACGGGCAGCAACGGGCGGCAACAGGCAGCACAGGCCCGGGCAGCAACGGGCGGCAACGGGCAGCACAGGCACGGGCAGCAACGGGCAGCACAGGCACGGGCAGCAACGGGCGGCAACGGGCAGCACAGGCACGGGCAGCAAAGGGCGGCAACGGGCAGCACAGGCACGGGCAGCAACGGGCGGCAACGGGCAGCACAGGCACGGGCAGCAACGGGCGGCAATGGGTCCACGGACAAGCTCTCCTCCCGCACCATTCCCTTTGTCTTCCTTGGCTTTCTCCCTGACGCGCCTGGCTGGCAGTTTTACCACCCCACCTCGCGCCGTATCTTCCCCTCTCAGGACGTCACCTTTGATGAGTCGGTTCCTTTCTACCGTCTCTTCCCCTACCGCAGTGCACCTCTCCCTCCCCCGCCGCTTTTCCTCGCTCCAGGTCCCCCTCCGGTAGACCCCCTCCCCCCTCAGGGTCCTGCTCCTTCAGGTGTGTCTCAGGTAGACCCGCCCCCCTTGGCTGAGCTTGTAGAGGTCACTAGCGACTCAGGTACTGCTGCGGGAGGTGCTGCTGGGGGTGCTGCTTCTGAGGGTGCTGTGCCTGCGCGTGAGGTGGTGGGGAGTGCGGAGCCTGAGGGTGCTGAGCCAGCGCGTGCGGAGTCTGGGGGTGCTGAGCCCGTCCGTGAGGTGCCGGGGGGTGCGGAGCCTGGGGGTGCTGCATCTTCTGGCGTTCCTCTGGGTCTCGTTTCACGACGCGGGCCTGTCTCACCATAGCCGGCACGAGAGTGGCTTGCGTCGCGTACCCGCATGAGGAGTCGTGCTGCTGGAGCTGCTTGTCGTGGAGGCGTTGGGAGTGCTGGTGTCTCTGGTCCTGGAGGTGCTCGTACTAGAGGTACTGGAGCTGCCGGGACTAGTGCAGCTCCTGAGGCTGGAGGTGTCGGTTCCGGGGGTGCTGCTGCTGGAGGTACTAAGGCTGGAGGCCCTGGAGCTAGTGCTGTCGACCCTGGAGTTGGAGACCCTGGAGCTGGAGGTGCCGGTTCTGGGGGTGCTGCGGCTGGAGGTACTGGGCTGGAGGCCCTGCAGTTGGTACTGTCAACCCTGGAGCTGGGGGTGCTGAGTGTGCTGGCGTTCCTCTAGGTCTCATTTCACGACACGGGCCTGTCTCACCATAGCAGGCACGAGAGTGGCTTGCGTCGCGTACCCGCTTGAGGAGTCGTGCTGCTGGAGCTGCTTGTCGTGGAGGCGCTCGGAGTGCTGGTGTCTCTGATCCTGCAGGTGCTCGTACTGGAGGTACTGGAGCTGCCGGGACTAGTACTGCTCCTGGAGCTGGAGGTGTCGGCTCTGGGGTTGCTGCTGCTGGAGGTACTGGGGCTGGAGGCCCTGGAGCTGGTGCTGTCGACCCTGGCGTTGGAGACCCTGGACCTGGAGGTGCTGGTTCTGGGGGTGCTGCTGCTGGAGGCCCTGGACCTGGAGGTTGTGGAGCTGCTGGAGGCGCTAGAGCTGGAGGTACTGCTGCTGGAGTCCCTGGAACTAGAGGTGTTGCGGCTGGAGGCGCTGGAGCTGGACGTGCTGCTGCTGGAGTCGCTGGTGCTGGAGGTTCTGGAGCCGCTAGAGGCGTTGGAGCTGCTGGAGGCGCTGGAGCTGGAGGTGCTGCTGCTAGAGTCATTGGAGCTGGAGGTGATGCTGCTTGAGGCGCTGGAGCTGGAGGTTCTGGAGTTGCTGGAGGCGCTGGAGCTACTGGTACTAGTGGCCCTGCACCGTCACGACTGTTTTTCGCTCCGCCGTCACCGTCGTCTCTGCCACCGTCTAACTCCGTGCTTTGCCTCCCGTCGTCCACTGGCCTCCCGTTACAGCCCGGCGCACCACTGCCTGCTCCTTCTCCTTACACTGAGCAGACAGACTCGCTAACAGAACGTCGTGAGCCTCGCCTCGTCCTGCCTCGCCTGTTCGCGTTGGTCGCACTGGACGTCGTGTTCCTCGTAAGCATCCGCCTCCTGTCCCTGGCACGCACGCTATGGCACTTCGTCCTTCCTCTATTCCACAGCGTATTCTCCTACCGTCTCCTCTTGCGTCTTCTCTTCGTGACGTTTAGGACCTTGAGTCTGACCTAGTTCGTGCTTCTCACCCTACTGTCACGCATCTGCTAGCCACTGTTGTCACTGACCCGTCGTTTGAGTCTGCTGCCCCATCTGCCTTAGTCTCTGAGTTTGTTGACTTTGCTGCGGCCTGTCGTCTCGACTTCGCTGCTAGTCTTGTTGCTGAGTCTGAGTCTGTCTGTCCTCCGTCCGTCGGGGGTGATTGTGCTCTTAACACGGACGTCCTTGAGAACAAGCAGGAGTAGTGTTTTGCGGCCGCTGCGCCTCATCTCGTGGCCATGCTGCTCGCCCCTTAGGGAGACCCGGATGCCCTAGACATCCCGACCCCGCGCTCTTACGCTGAGGCGATCGCGGGTGAGTACTCTTCTCAGTTTCAGACAGCCATGGATGCAGAGATGGCATCCTGGAAGTCCACAGGCACTTACGTTGATGAGGTTCCCCTTCCTAGAGCGAACATCGTCGATGGCATGTGGATTTTCAGGGTGAAGCGGCCGCCGGGTTCTCCGCCTGTCTTCAAGGCTCGTTACGTTGCACCAGGCTTCAGTCAGCGACAGCGAGTTGACTTCTTCCAGACCTTCTCCCACACCCCAAAGATGACCACTCTTTGGGTGTTGCTGCACGTTGCCGCTCAGCGTGAATACGAGCTTCACTCTCTGGAATTCAGCACAGCGTTCTAACAGGGCAGTCTGCACGAGGAGATCTGGCTGCGCCGCCCACCTGGCTTCATCGGGTCGTTCCCTCCTGGTATCCAGTGGAGCCTCCGCCGGCCGGTCTACGGTCTCCGCCACGCGCCTCATGAGTGGCACGACACACTGAGGACGTCGCTTGCAGCTCTTGGGTTCGCCCCTTCCACTGTTGACCCGTCGCTGTTTTTGCACACCGACACTTCACTACCATAGTTCTACATCCTCGTGTACGTCGACGACTTGGTCTTTGCCACTGCTGACACTGAGGCTCTCGCCCTGGTGAAGTCGGAGCTACAAAAAAGGCACACGTGCACAGACCTGGGTGAGCTGTGCAGCTATCTTGGCTTGCAGATCACCTAGGACAGAGCACATGTGCGCTAGTGCGCTACTGCGCTACTTGTGCAGTACATCAGGCATGGGGCTCGTGCTTGGAGGGCGGAGCTCAGTTGTCCTCACTGAGAACTCAGACGCTTCTTGGGTTGACGATCTGGCCACGCAGCGGTCGTCACAGGGTTACACGTTCAGCCTTGGCTCTGGCTCTGTTTCTTGGCGGTCTACTCGCTCATCTTCTGCTCTCAGCTCCAGTTGTGAGGCTGAGATCTACGCCACAACCATGGCTGCACAGGAGCTACGCTGGCTTACCTACCTGCTGACCGACTTGGGAGAGAGGCCTTGTTCTCCTCGAGTTCTGTACGACGACAACAAGGCTGCCATTGCCTTCTGTCAGGACCACAGACTGGAGCATAGAACGAAGTGCATCGCTCTGCGTTACTTCCTTGCTCGAGAGTTGCAGCAGCGTGGTCAGCTTCATGTCGCTCACGTGCCCACCCAAGCCAACACTGCTGATGTGTTCACCAAGTGTGAGAATAAGAACGAGGAATGGATTGACTAGGAACTAGATTAGCTGTACCCCCAATTGTCTACCTTACTACAACCTACACAGGCTATATCATATATGTCTGACACACCCCCATAGGCAAAGTGGGGGAGAACAAGGGGTCACACGACCAGTCAAGCAGAGCAAAGCAAGCTCAGGGTGGATCACAACGTCACCACACATTACGAGCACATGTTCAAAGGCCACAAGGCCAGTTCACATTCATGATTATACATCAAAGTGAACAAGCAAGACAGTTATCACAACCTAACAAAGGTAAGCATGCAGGAGCATGTATATATAGATCACAGTACAAACAAAGTCAAGAGGTAAGCAAGTGAGGCCCGGTAGGCACAAGACCTAGCATAGTACAGAAACGCAGATGATCACAAGGCTGAAGTGCCTTGGTGAAGATATCAGCAGTGTTGGTCTGACAGGCCACGTAAGCAAGACGAAGCTGACCACACTGCTGCAACTCTCGGGCAAGGAAGTAGCGCAGAGCAATGTGCTTCGTTCTGTGCTCCAGTCTGTGCTCCCAACATAAGGCCAGCATGGCCTTGTTGTCGACGTATAGAACTGAAGGAGAACGAGGTGCCTCTCCCAATTCAGTCAGCAGGTAGGTGAGCCAGCGTAACTCCTGTGCAGCCATGGCTGTGGCGTAGATCTCAGCCTCACAATTGGAGCTGAGAACAGAGGACGAGCGGGTAGACCGCCACGAAACAGAGTCGGAACCAAGGCTGAAGGTGTAACCCTGTCACGACCGCTGCGTAGCCAAGTCGTCAACCCAAGAAGCGTCTGCATGACCATTGAGGAGAACTCGAGACTGTCCTCCAAGCAGGAGCCCCATGCCCGACGTACAGCACAGGTAGCGCAACACCCTTTTTGCTGCAGCCATGCGCTCTGGTCGGTGTCTCCCAGGAGCAACATAGCGTGCCAAGATGCTAAGAGGGTATGCCAGGTCAAGTCGAGTGCAGGTCATCAGGTACATGAGGCAGCCCACAAGCTCTGGGTACGGGCCACTCGGCTCTACGGACTCATCCGAAGGCAGAGCTGAGAGCGAGTGGCGAGTAGACAGAGGAGTGGCCTGAGGCGAGGAGTACGTGAAGTCAAAGCGCTGAAGGACCTGCTGCACCATGTGTGACTGAGTCAAGGTAATGGTGCGCCGTGCTCTGTCCCGGGTAATCTGCAAGCCAAGATAGCTGCGCAGTTCACCCAAGTCTGTGCAAGTGTGTCTCTTCTGCACCTCCGACTTCACATGGGCGAGTCCAGCAGTGTCAGCAGTGGCAAAGACCAAGTCGTCGACGTACACGAGGATGTAGAACGGCGGCAGCAAAGTGTCGGTGCATAGAAACAGCGACGAGTCAGCAGTAGAAGGAGCAAACCCAAGAGCCGCAAGCGTAGTCCTCAGTGTGTCGTGCCACTCATGGGGCACCTGGCGAAGACCGTACACTTGCCGCCAGACGCTCCACAGGGTACCAGGAGGAAACGACCCAGTGAAGCCAGGTGGGCGGCGCAGCCAGATCTCCTCGTGCAGGCTGCCCTGTAGGAAAGCAGTGCTGAAGTCAAGAGAGTGAAGCTCTTAGTCACCCTGAGCAGCGACATGCAGCAGAACCTGAAGAGTGGTAATGTTCAGGGTCGGGGAGAAGGTCTGGAAGAAGTCAACTCCCTGTCGCTGATTGAAGCCTCGAGCAACGTAACGCGCCTTGAACACAGGGGGAGAACCCGGCGGCCGCTTCACCCTGAAAATCCACATGCCACTAACGATGTTCGCCCCAGGAGGGGGAACCTTGTCGACGTAAGTGCCCGCGGACTTCCAGGATGCCATCTCGGCGTCCATGGCTGACTGCCACTGAGAGGAGTAGGGACCCTCTATCGCCTCTGCGTAAGATCGCGAGGTCGGGATATCTGGTGCATCCGGGCCTACCTCAAGTGCAATCAGCATGGACACGAGATGAGGTACAATGGCTGCAAAGCACTCAAAGTCCTCCTGCTTGTTCTCAAGGACGTCCGTGCCAAGAGCACACTCACCCCCGACGGACGGAGGACAGACAGACTCAGACTCAGCAACAAGACTTGCGGCGTAGTCTAGACGACAGTGAGCAGCAAAGTCGACAAGCTCAGCAACTAAGGCAGACGCAGCAGTGGACTCAAACGAAGGGTCCGTGACAACAGTGGTCAGGAGACGCGTGACAGTAGGACTAGCAGCACGAAGGGAGTCAGACTCCGGATCAGCAAGGGCAGGAAGAGAGGACGCAGTAGGAGACGGCAGAGGGACACGATGCGGAGCAGTGGAAGGACGCAGAGCCATCTGGTGCGTGCCAGGGACAGGAGGAGGACGATGATGCGAACCACGACGACCAGTGAGAGCAGCACGAACAGGCGACGCAGGACAAGACGCAGGCTCACGACGCTCAGTAAGACCTCCGGTCGGACCAGCGTAAGGAGAAGGAGCAGGCAGTGGGTATGCAGGCTGTAACAGTGACTATGACTGGACAGGCGGTGGACACTCTAAGGAAGGAGCAGGACCAGGAGAAGGTGGAAGACCAAGAACCTGCTGAAGGAGCGGAACGTAGTACGCACGCGGCCGCGCAGCTCCTCCAGAACCAGCAGGGACAGCACCAACACCCCAATTGGCAGCACCTCCAACTCCAGCAGCACCACCAGCTCTAGCAGCACCTCTAGTAGCACCAAAAGCGCCAACTCCAGCACCCCCAGGAGCAACGGCTCCAACAGCACCTCCACCTCCAGCACCTCCAGCTCCAAGAGGACCACCAGAAGCCCCAGCAGCTCCAGCAGCGCTAGGGCGAGCACCTCCAGCAGCACCTGGTCCAGTAGAACCGTCAGCTCCAACACCTCCAGCAGCTCCAGCCCCAGCATCTCCAGTACCTCCAGTACGAGCACCTCCGGGACCAGTGGCTCCAGAACCCCCAGCAGCTCCAGTAGCAGCAGGACCTCCAGCGCCCGTAGCACCACCAACTCTAGTAGCACGGCTCCAGCGGCAAGAAAACCACTCGCGCAGCTGTTGTGGAGAGAGTGGTTCCAGCCAGGACGAAGCACCCAAAGGACCTCCAGGCGCAGCACCTCCAGACTCCACACGCGCAGGCTCAGCACCCTCAGGCTCCGCACCCCCAGACTCAGCAACCCCAGGCTCAGCACCCCCAGACTCCGCACCCCTAGGCGCAGCACCCCCAAACTCAGCACCCTTAGGCTCCGCACGCTCAGGCTCAGCACCCCCAGACCCGGCACCCGCACGCTCAGCACCCCTAGCAGCACCAGAGCCAACACCTACCTCGACAGGCTCGACTGCATCTACCTGGGACACACCTGAGGGGGCAGGACCCTGAGGGGGGAGGGGGTCTACCAGGGGAGGACGTGGCGTGAGGAAGAGCGGCGGAGGGGGGGGAGGTGGGCAGCGCGGTAGGGGAAGAGAAGGTAGTAAGAAACCAACTCATCAAACGTGACGTCCTGAGAGGACAGAACACGGCGCGAGGTGGGGTGGTAAAACTGCCAACGAGGCGCGTCAAGGGGGAAGCCAAGGAAGACGCAGGGAAGAGCACGAGAGGACAACTTGTCCGCATACAAGTCGCGTTCGAAAGCTCGAGATCCCCAGACATGGAACCGAGACGCATCGCCAACCTTCCCCGTCCACCGTAGAGTAGGTGTGGTCTTTGGCATGGAGACTTGGGGCTTGAGGTTGAGCTGATGCGCAGCGTACTGAACCGTGAACGACCACAGAAAATGGGGAGCAACCGCATGGATCATGGACGTACGAGCGACGTCCATGACCATGCCAATGCGGTGCTCAGCATTCCATTTTGCTGTGGAGAGGCCGGAAGCGTGAACGTCTGGCGGATGCCCTTCGCACGACAGAAGGCCTGCAGTACGTCGGAGGAAAACTCTCCACCTCTGTTAGAGTGCAGACGCAGAACAGGAAGGTCCGAGCCGAAACTCTCGCTGAGCTGACGACGGGCAGATCGGATCCAGTTGATCAGCACCTCAGTGACCTCACCCTTGCGGCCCAAGGGGAAGACTGTGGTGTAACGCGAGTAGTCGTTAACGACCAGCAAAAAGTAGCGCTCGTGACCCTGTCCACGGACGCGGGCTGGGCCCCACACGTCCATGTGAAGAGTCTGCAAGGGAGCCTCTGTCAGAGGTCCACTGGTGATCCCCGATTGATCCTAGGGAAGGGTTACAGGCATGTTGGCCAGGGGGGTTATGGGCCCACTGACCCGCTACTTAACAAGCCGTTTTATCCCAATGGTCTAGTGGTTGGGATTCTGACATGGTATCAGAGCGAAGGTCTCGGGTTCGGATCCCGGTGTATGCACTTCGGGCATCCCAGTGCGGGGGGATGTCAGAGGTCCACTAGTGATCCCCGATTGATCCTAGGGAAGGGTTACAGGCACGTTGGCCTGGGGGGTTATGGGTGCACTGACCCGCTACTTAACAAGCTCTTTTATCCCAATGGTCTAGTGGTTGGGATTCTGACAGCCTCCGTGGGAGGAAACTCGAAGGAGTGAAGAGCGGCGCACTGCCGCCCCTCGACGCAAGGAACGCAGGTAGGGGCAGGCCCCGGGGGGGGGGGGGAGGGAGAGACCGGGGAAGACCAGTGACAAGGACACGGGAGGCCATGCCTCGGAGACGAGGCAGGGAGGGGTGACCAAGGCGGTGGTGCCAGAGGAGAGTCTCGTGAGACAGGAGGCGACACGAGCAGGGGGCATACTCAGGACCAGACTGGGACGCTGCAGCAAACACCTGACCTGACGCATCTACCTGATCAGACTCAGCAATCGGAGGAGACACGGTAGACAGGGTGTACATGCTCCACCCAGGCTGACAAGTGAACGTGGCCAGGTGCCGGCTCGTGCGAGTACACGAACAGTGGGTCACCCGCTGACCTCCAGGAGTGAACTGGTCAACCCACACGTCCTGAAGGTCAGCTCCACTCACCAAGTTTGTGGAGAACGAGGGGAGGTGGAGGCCAGACAGAGAGCTAGTCAGGGCCGCTGGACATGGCAGAACTGTGGAGGGGTGTGCAAGGACTGGACCCCCAGAGGGGTCTGCCAGAGAGACTGCCAACTGGCCGACTGAGCGGCGAGAGTGTGGTGCAGTCGCGAAAGAAAGAGCGGGAAGCACCTGAGTCAAGGGTGAAAGTGTGCGAGGCCGCAGCAGGCGCAGTACGAGAGAGAGCAGACTCACCAGCACCTGGAGGAGTGGACTCCCTAGCGCCTAGAGCAGCAGCCTCACCGGCACCTGGAGCAGGAGACGCACCAGCACCTAGAGCAACAGCCTCACCAGTAACTAGAGCAGCAGACTCTATACCTGGGTCAGGCGGCACACACAGGTAACAGGCACCCTCAGCGCTAGTAGGCAATGCATACATGGCAGTGAGGATAGTATCATAGTCAAGGGCAAAGATATCTACCCTCTGCCGAAGGAGCTCCAACCAGGAGGGGAGCTCAGCCGCGTCGCCAAACTCTGTACGCCACGCGTCGCTCAGACGGGAGAAGCAGCGGGACTATGTGTAACGAATCGTCCCGCAAGGCTGACCAGCCCGAGCACTAGTGCGAATGACGTACGGGCAGCGAGCAGTACTCCGTGACCCTCCACTCTGAGCGTACCACTCACGAAGCTGCTGGGGCGAATGGACCGCGTGCAGACGCTGTTGCAGCTGCACCTGGTCACTACAAGAAGCTCCCGAACGACCCGCTCCAGGGCGACACCCACCACGACCACCCCTACAACCCCAACTAGCGTACCACTCATGAAGCTGCTGGGGCGTGAGGGACTCACGCGGACGTCGCTGGAGCTGCATCTTGCCACCGCCAGGAGCGTAGCAGTAGCAGCAGTAACAACACGGGCAGGGCAGTGTGGCAGCGCGCTAGTAAGGCAGGCGCGCGGGAAGCGCGGGTAGGGCAACTGCTCACCAGTGGCGGGAAGGGCAGTCGCTTGCCGAGCGAGCAGGGTAGGCGCACGACGGCGTGGCTGGGACAGCTGCAGGGCGGGGCCGCGACAGCGGCAGGGGGATCCTCGGCAGCTGCTGCAGGGCGGGGCCACGACTGCTGCAGGCGGCTCCGCGGCAGCCGCAGCACGGCGGGGCTGCTACGGAGGCAATGGGCTCCGCGGCAGCTGCTGCAGGGCGGGGCTTCGAGGCAGCTGCTGCAGGGGGGGCGCCACGACGAGCAGGGGCGACGCCCCGGGGGCGCCGCGACGAGCAGGGAAGGCGCACAGGGGGTGTCGCGACGAGCAGGGAAGGCGCCCCGGGGGCGCCGCGACGAGCAGGGAAGGCGCCCAGGGGGCGCCGCGACGAACAGGAACGGCGCCCAGGGGGCGCAGCAACGAGCAGGGGTGACGCCCCGGGGGCGTCGCGACGAGCAGGGACGACGCCCAGGGGGCGCCGCGACGAGCAGGGGCGACGCCCCGGGGGCGTCGCGACGAGCAGGGACGGCGCCCCGGGGGCGTCGCGACGAGCAGGGACGACGCCCAGGGGGCGCCGCGACTAGCAGGGGCGACGCCCTGGGGGCGCCGCGACGAGCAAGGATGGGGCCAAGGGGGCGCCGCGACGAGTAGGGGGGGACGCCGCGCGGGTCCCGTAGGGGCGTCGCGACGAGCAGGGTTTAGGGCGGCGCGCGGGCTGGAGAGGCAGCTCCCACGGACTGCAGAGGCAGGCACGGTTGCAGGGGCAGCGCCCACGAGCTGCCGGGGTTGGCACAGCTGCAGAGGCAGCGCCGACGGGCTGCAGGGGCAGGCACGGCTGCAGAGGCAGTGCCCGCGGGCTGCAGGGGCAGGCACGGCTGCAAGGGCAGGCACGGCTGCAGGGGCAGGGACAGCTGCTCGGGAGGGTGGCGCGCGGGGTGCAGAGGCAGCTCCCACGGGCTGCAGGGGCAGGCACGGCTGCAAGGGCAGGCACGTTCGCAGGGGCAGTACGCGGGCTGCAAGGGCAGCGCGCCTGCAGGGGCAACAAAAAAAAAATCAGTTAGGGCAGGGCGGAACGTTTGGTGGGCCCTAGGAACGATTCTGCTCTTATAACATGTGAGAATAAGAACGAGGAATGGATTGACTAGGAATGAGAAAGGTACAAGTATGAAACCCTAGAAAAGTTGTACCCCCTATTGTCTACCCCACTACAGC
Source organism: Closterium sp. NIES-65 (assembly GCA_948144175.1). Lineage (NCBI taxonomy): Eukaryota > Viridiplantae > Streptophyta > Zygnematophyceae > Desmidiales > Closteriaceae > Closterium > Closterium sp. NIES-65. The sequence continues at coordinate 4,043,723 of CANXME010000843.1, forward strand.
CTACACAGGCTATATCATATATGTCTGACACCAAGGCCCTTCCGGCTGGTGATCAGCATCGCTTCTGCACTGCTCTAGGCCTGGTGCCTACGTTTCTTCACTTGCTGTAGACTCTGGTTGTACTGTGATCTATATATGTATATGTGCATGTTTACTCTTGCTAGGTAGTGATCACTGTACTGTTGTTGTTGCATATATTCCTCTGCATGTGAACTGGCCTTGTGGCCCCTTTGCTTGTGCTCGAGTGCGTGGTGACGTTGTGATCCACCCCGAGCTTGCTTTGTTTTTCTTGACTGATCTTCTGACCTCTTGTTCTCCCCCACTTTGCCTATGGGGGTGTGTCAAACTAGATATGTGTTAGTTATGTGTAGGCTATATGTAGGGTAGACCATATGGGGTACAACCCAAAGTTAGGGTTAGTACTTGTACCCATGTTTCATTCAATGCAACCATTCCTGCTTGCTATCTTGACAACCACATGCACGTGTACCTCTCATGTTGCCTCATCCAGCGTCGGAAGTTTATCCAAAGCAAGCTGAGCTATCCAAGACCGGAATAATAAAATGTACCCAATTTCTGTATTCGCAAAACCGGTTCGTTGTTAATAATATTCGATTTTCTTATTGCTTGGTAGAAAAATCGTTAGCCCAATCGTGGTGATCAGGGCCTCAGAAGTCAGCGTAAAAAGGCTGATTTGGGTAAAAAATGCTGAGATTTCAGACCTTTTTTAGAACAGTGCCTGATTTTTCAGCATTTTTCTGTGCAAAACAGGAAAATTTATGTGATTTGTTGTGTAAACTGGCATAAAATGGCAGATTTTTCTGATTTTTAGCATAATTTTTTGTATCAACTTTGATTGGTTCAGCCTGTTGGAAACAATGGAACTTAAACGCTTCAGCAGTGTCGAAACATTGCACCAGAAGCGAGGCAACCTACACCGAAGCACCTGCGAGTCAACCCTCGGAGGTTGAATCGGCTGCAGGAAGTTACGCGAAAGTCAAAGGTCGCTGACCCTTGACCTGACAAGAACAGCGCGACAGTTAAGGACACACAACTGACTCGTCACAGAGCAGTTGCCCGAGTCGCACTGTATCGAACCACAACAGCAACAGTAAAAGTAGTTATAACCGTATCTCTTCATATTCCCTGTATTATTATATAAGCTTGTATCTTTTCACTATAATTTAAACTACTTTGCTCTCACACACTAGTGCAAGGTCGGTTCACAAAGCTTTCATTAAACGCTTCCACTATTACAAAGTATCCTACCCAGAGTTATCCTCTGCAAAGATCCTTAAGGGCTTCTCAGCCCAACATGGTATGAGAGCTGACAGGGGAAACTCTACCTTTTCAAGATCATTACAAGACATGGCAACAAACAAGGAAAGGAGCTCCCCTAATGGCTCCTCGGGCACTACTCCTACTCCACCGCCAACCTCTGGCCTGCAGACAGAGGAAGGCATGGCAGCAAGACCAAGGGGAACGTCAACCGAGACCCCCACGAACCATCCTTCTGACTTTGATCAGAGCATGATGGAGAAATTTTTCTCCTTCATGTCCTTCTACGAGCAACACCAGCAGTCGGGACCTGCACAGACACACAACAGCAACAACGGAGCGACACCCATGAGCCTTGACGGGTCGTCATATGCGCGAGGGAATCAACAGCAGCAACCCACCTTCGCCCCGTACGAGCGCGGGTCGATCAGCTTCCTGCCTCAACCTCCACCTGTGCAAGACAAACCAATGGACGCATTACAAGTTCAGTCGCAATTCGCGCATGTCTTGAAACTGCAAACATCAAGACCTTTTGACGCAAAGGACTTCTTCACCTGGTCCTTTGAATTCGAGCTAATTGTTGAGATAGAGGCGAGGAATGAATGCACTATGAAATGAAACAAGTACAAGTACCAACCCTAGTTGGGTTGTACCCCCTATGGGCTACCCCACTACACCCTAAATATATGCATCAGTAATATAATCATCTGACACACCCCCATAGGCAAAGTGGGGGAGAGCAAGGGGTCACAAGACCAGTCAAGCAAAGCAAAGCAAAGCAAAGCAAGCTCAGGGTGGATCTCAAGGGTACCACACAAATTCCGAGCACAAGGTCAAGGCCACAAGGCCAGTTCACATGCAGCAGAGCATATATATATAACAGTGCTAAACAAGCAAGAGCAAGGATATATATATGCAGCAGTACAAGTAAGGTCAAGAGGTAAGCAAGTGAGGCCCAGTGGGCACAAGGCCTAGCAGAGTGCAAAAGCGCTGATGGTCACGAGGCGGAAGTGCCTTGGTGAACACATCAGCACTGTTGGCCTCAGTGGCCACGAAACGCAGGCGAAGCTGACCACGCTGCTGCAGCTCTCGAGCAAGGAAGTAGCGTAGAGCAATGTGCTTCGTCCTGTGCTCCAGTCTGTGCTCCTCACACAAGGCAATGGTTGCCTTGTTGTCGACGTACAGCACTGGAGGAGAACGAGGCCGCTCTCCAAGGTCATTCAGCAGGTAGGTGAGCCAGCGAAGCTCCTGGGCAGCCATGGCCGTGGCGTAGATCTCAGCCTCACAGCTGGAGCTGAGAAACGAAGAAGAGCGAGTAGAGCGCCAAGAGACAAAGCCAGAGCCAAGACTGAAGGTGTAACCCTCAGACTTCCTCTGAGTAGCCTGGTCGTCAGCCCAAGAAGCGTCTGAGTGCCCAGTGAGCACAGGCCGCTCACGCCCTCCAAGCACTAGCCCCATGCCCGACGTACTGCACAAGTAGCGCAACACCCTCTTAGCTGCATCCATGTGCTCCTTCCGGTGACGGCCGGGAGCAACATAGCGTGCTAAGATGCTGAGAGGGTATGCGAGGTCAGGTCGAGTGCAAGTCATCAGGTACTTGAGGCAGCCCACAAGCTCTGGATACGGACCACTCGACTCTACGGACTCATCCGAAGGCAGAGTTGAGAGCGAGTGTCCCGTAGGCAGAGGAGTGGACTGAGGCGAGGAGTACGTGAAGCCGAAGCGCTGAAGGACCTGCTGCACCATGTGTGACTGGGTCAGGGTAATGGTGCGGCGTGCTCTGTCCCGGGTGATCCGCAGGCCAAGATAGCTTGTCAGTTCACCCAGGTCTGTGCACGTGTGTCTCTTCTGCAGCTCGGACTTCACGTGGGCGAGTGCGGCAGTGTCCGCAGTGGCAAAGACCAAGTCGTCGACGTACACGAGGATGTAGAAAGGCGGCAGCGAGGTGTCGGTGCGCAGAAACAGCGACGGGTCAGCAGTAGATGGAGCAAACCCAAGAGCCGCAAGTGTAGTCCTCAGTGTGTCGTGCCACTCACGCGGCGCCTGGCGGAGACCGTAGACTGGCCGCCGAAGGCTCCACTGGGTACCAGGAGGGAACGACCCAGTGAAGCCAGGAGGGCGGCGCAGCCAGATCTCCTCGTGCAGGCGGCCCTGCAGGAAAGCAGTGCTCAAGTCAAGAGAGTGTAGCTCGTAGTCACGCTGAGCAGCGACGTGCAGTAGAACCCGAAGAGTGGTCATCTTCGGGGTCGGGGAGAAGGTCTGAAAGAAGTCAACTCCCTGTCGCTGACTGAAGCCACGAGCCACGTAGCGCGCCTTGAAGACAGGCGGAGAACCCGGCGGCCGCTTCACCCTGAAGATCCACATGCCACTGACAATGTTCGCCCTAGGAGGGGGAACAGCGTCAACGTAGGTGCCTGTGGACTTCCAGGAAGCCATCTCTGCGTCCATGGCTGACTGCCACTGAGAGGAGTAGGGACCGGCCATCGCCTCTGCGTAAGAGCGTGGGGTCAGGATGTCTAGAGCATCCGGGTCTCCCTCAGGGGCAACAAGCATGGACACGAGATGGGGCAAAGCGGCGGCAAAGCACTGGAACTCCTCCTGCCTGTCCTCAAGGACGTCCGTGCCAAGAGCACAGTCACCCCCGACGGACGGAGGACAGGCAGACGCAGACGCAGCAGACGCAGACTCAGCAGACTCAGAAACAAGACTGGCAGCGTAGTCCAGACGACACGCAGGAGCAAAGTCGACCAGCTCAGCAACTAGGGCAGACGCAGCAGCGGACTCAAAGGAAGGGTCAGTGACAAGAGAAGCAAGAAGACGCGTGACAGTAGGACTGGCAGCACGGTGAGAGTCCGACTCCGGGTCGGCAAGTGTAGGAAGAGAAGACTGAGGAGGAGAAGGCAAAGGGGCACGCAGAGGAGCAGTGGACGGACGCAGAGACATCTGGTGCGTGCCAGGGACAGGAGGAGGACGCTGACGCGAACCGCGACCACTAGGGCGAGCAGCTCGGACTGGCGACGCAGGGCGGGACGCAGGCTCACGACGCTCCGCAAGACCTTTAGTAGGACCAGCGTAGGGAGAAGGAGAAGGCAGGGGAGAGGCGGGCTGTAACTGTGACTGTGACGGGCAGGCTGCGGACACTCTACGGGAGGAGAAGGACTAGTGGAAGGCGGGAGACCAAGAACCTGTTGAAGGAGCGGAACGAAGTACGGCCGAGGCCGCGCAGCACCGCCAGAGACAGCAAGGACAGCACCAACACCTCCAGAGGCAGCACCAGCACCAGTAGCAGCTCCAACTCCAGCACCACCAGCAGCTGCAGAAGTACCCGCAGTAGGACCGACAGTCGTAGCCTCAACGCCAGCACCCGCAGCAGCTCCAGCTCCAGAGGTACCCCCGGGCCCGGCAGCTCCAGTACCCTCAGTACGAGCACCTCCGGGACCCGTGGTACCAGCTCCCTTGGCAGCAACGGAACCTCCAGCACCCGCAGTACCCCCAGCTCCAGCAGCTCGCCTCCAGCGCCGGGCAAACCACTCACGCAGCTCCAGAGGAGAGAGCGGCTCGCGGCGTGAGGAACGGTCTGGAGAACCACCAGGATCAGAAGCAGCAGGCGCAGCACTCCCAGACGCAGTACCCCCAGGCTCAGCACCCCCAGGCACAGCACCCCCAGGCTCAGCACCCCCAGGCTCAGTACCCTCAGGCTCAGCACCCCCAGGCTCAGCACCCCCAGTCTCAGCACCCCCATGCTCAGTACCCCCAGGCTCAGCACCCCCAGGCTCAGCACCCCCAGTCTCAGCACCCCCAGGCTCAGCGCCCTCAGTCTCAGCACCCCCAGTCTCAGCACCCCGAGGCTCCGCACCCGCAGCACCACCAGAGTCACCAGTGACCTCGACAGGCTCGACCGCGTCTACCTGAGACACACCTGAAGGGGCAGGACCCTGAGGGGGGAGGGGGTCTACCGGGGGGGGACCTGGGACCAGGAAGAGGGGCGGGGGGGGAAGGGACGGAGTGCGGTAAGGGAAGAGCCGGTAGAAGGGAACCGACTCGTCGAACGTGACGTCCTGGGAGGACAGAACGTGACGAGAGGTGGGGTGGTAAAACTGCCACCCAGGTGCGTCAGGGGGGAAACCCAGGAAGACGCAAGGAGCAGCACGAGGGGACAGCTTGTCCGCAGACAAGTCGCGGACAAACGCCCGAGATCCCCAGACACGGAACGCCGACGCATCGCCAACCTTCCCCGTCCACAGCAAAGCTGGGGAGGTCTCCGGTCTGGAGACCCTGGGCTGAAGGTTGATCTGATGCGCGGCGTACCGAACTGCAAACGGCCACAGAAAATGGGGGGCAGCCGCATGCACCATGGACGTACGGGCGACGTCCATGACAATGGCGATGCGGCGCTCAGCAATCCCATTCTGCTGTGGAGAGTCCGAAAGCGTGAAGGTCTGGCGGATGCCTCGTGCCCGACAGTAGGCTCGCAGAAGGCCGGAGGAGAACTCTCCGCCTCTGTCCGAGTGCAGACGCAAAACAGGAAAGTCCGAGCCGAAGCTCCGCCTGAGCTGGAGACGAGCTGCGCGGATCCAGTCGATCAACACCTCAGTGACCTCACCCTTGCTGCGCAAGCGGAAGACTGTGGTGTAACGCGAGTAGTCGTCAACCACCAGCAGGAAGTAGCGCTCGTGACCCTGTCCACGGACGCGGGCTGGGCCCCACACGTCCATGTGAAGCGTCTGCATCGGGGCCTCCGTCGGAGGAAACGGGGAGGAGTGAGGGGTAGCCCGCAGGCGACCCTCGACACAGGGGACACAGGGAGGGCCAGGCCCTGGAGGAAGGGGAGGGAGGGACCGGGGAAGGCCAGAGACAAGAAGGCGAGAGGCCATGCCCCGGAGACGAGGCAGGGAGGGGTGACCCATCCTGTGGTGCCACAGGAGGGTCTCGTGGGACAGGAGGCGACACGAGTAGGGGGCAGACTCAGGACCAGACCTAGACGCTGCAGCAAACACTTGACCCGACGCAGCTACCTGACCAGACGCAGGAGGAGGAGACGGAACAGTGAGTGTGTACAGGCTCGACCCCGGCCCACGTGTGAACGTGGTCAGGTGTCGACCCGTGTCCGCGTCCGTGCAGTGGGTGTCCCGTCGGCGTGCAGGGGTGAACTGGTCGACCCCTGCATCCTGTAGGTCAGCACCCGCCACCAAGTTCGTAGAGAACGAGGGGAGGTAGAGACCGGACAGGGCGCCAGACGGGACCGCAGGGCACGGCAGGACAGTGGAGTAGCGAGCCAGAACAGGACCCCCAGAGGGGTCCGCCAGGGAGACCGCCACTGGCCGACTAAGCGGTGTGAGTGTGGTGCGGTCTCGAAAGAAGGAGCGAGACGCCCCTGAGTCAAGAGTGAAGGTGAGAGAGGGCGGAGCCGACGCAGTACCTGAGAGAGCAGACTCACCAGCACCTGAGGACACAGACTCACTAGCACCTAGAGCGACAGCCTCACCAGCACCTGGAGTAGCAGCCTCAACAGCACCTAGAGCCGCAGTACCAATGCCTGGGTCGGGCGGGAAACACCGGTAACAGTCACCCTCCTCACTAATAGTCACAGCATACATGGCAGCAAGAATAGCATCAAAGTCAAGATCAAAGATAGCTACTCCTGCCCTAGACAGCTCGTCCCAGCGAGGGATCTCAGAGGCGTCAGGAAACGGGCGGCGCCAAGCGTCAGTCAGGCGGCCGAAGCAGCGCTGGGCGGAGTGTGGACCACCACACGGCTCACCCGCACGGTCGCCAGTGCGCAAGACGTAGGTGCACGGACCAGTACCCCCACCCCTCTGACGTGCAGTGTACCACTCACGGAGCTGCTGTGGGGAGAGGGTCTCCTGACCACGCTGCTGCCGCTGCTGCTGGCGCTGACCGCCACCGGAGCCACTCCTCTGCGACGAGCCACGACCTCCTCCGCCGCCTCCTCTGCCCCCGCCGCCACCACCTCCGCTGCCACCGCCACTCCCACCGTCGCTGCCGCCACTGCCGCCTCCACCTCCACTCCCACCACCACCGCCGCTGCCACCCCCGCCTTCACTGCCGCCGCTGACACCTCCACTCCCGCCACCACTCCCGCTACCACCCCCACCTCCTCCGCTGCCTCCACCGCCGCCTCCACCGCCCCCGCCGCCGCCACCACCGCTCCTGCCCCCCTTGCCCTTGCCAGAGCGACGTCTCCCACTGGGGGCAGACGCCGCGCCGACCGACTCAAAACCAACTAGGTCGGCCGTAGCAGCAGAGGCGACAGAGGGCAGGAGGGGGGAGGGGGAACACCCCTCAAAGATGGGGGTGCGCGGGTCACCACGAGAGGCCCCTACAGCGAGAATGCTCTTCTCGGCTGCTAGGAGGGACTTCTCGAGGAGGTCAACAGTGAGAGTGGTGGGGCAGACTGAGAGTAAGTCGTCCCTGACTCCGCGAAGGGAGTCAGGGAGGCGGGCGACAATGTAGTAGAGAGTGAAGTACTGGGGGGGGGGGGTTCTTGGCGCAGAACTCAGCAGGAAGCGCAGCGCGGAAGCGAGCGTCACTAGTGCGCAGGTGGGTAATGAGGTCGGCGACTGTGGCAAAGGAACCAAGGTCGGGAAAGAGGTACGGTAGCATGAGGCGGCTCAGTGCAGCAGTGGCAGGGGTGGAGTAGCGGGCAATAACGGCGTCGTACAAGGTCTGAGCACTCTTGTACGACCCAAAGTGTGCACGCTCAGAGGGAGGGAGGTGGCGACGCACAGCAAGACGTGCAGCAGCATCGCGTGTGGCCCACACTGAGCGAACAGTGGCATCCTCAGTAGCAGCAGGGGCGGGAGAGGCACCAGAAGTGAGATCAAAGAGAGAGAGGCCGTCAGCTCTGTCGCACTGTAGGAAAAGCAGAAGGTCGTCTACCCACACGTCAAAGTCTATGGCTCTGCCCTCAGCGTCAAAGGTGAGGACACTGGGGGTAGCCATGACAGCAGTAGGGTGAGGGCAGTGCGCAGAGTAAAGCTCAGTGCTCACCAGACAGGGCAGTGGAGACGGCTCGGGCGGCTCGGGCGGCTCGGGCGGCTCGGCGGCTCGGCTGCTGGGCGGCTCGGGCGGCTCGGCGGCTCGGGCGGCTCGGGCGGCTTGGCTGCTGGGGCGGCTCGGCTGCTGGGGCGGCTCGGCTGCTGGGGCGGCTCGGTTGCTGGGGCGGCTCGGCTGCCGGGGCGGCTCGGCTGCTGGGGCGGCGCAGTTGCTGGGGCGGCGAGGCCGGGAGATGCAGCTGCGGGGCCGTTAGGGGTAGTGGCGGGGCCGGTAGGTGAAGTGGCGGGGCCGTCAGGTACAGCAGCGGGGCCGGCAGGTGAGACGGCGGGGCTTGCAGGTGCAGCAGCGGGGCCGTCAGGGGTAGTGGCGGGGCCGGTAGGTGCAGTGGCGGGGCCGTCAAAGGGGACGGCGGGGCCGTTAGGTGCAGCGGCGGGGCCGTCAGAGGGGACGGCGAGGCCGTCAGGTGCAGCGGCGGGGCCGTCAGAGGGGACGGCGAGGCCGTCAGGTGCAGCGGCGGGGCCGTCTGAAGCAGCGGCGCGGCCGGCAGAGGGGACAGCGGGGCCGTCAGGTGCAGCGGCGGGGCCGGCAGAGGGGACAGCGGGGCCGTCAGGTGCAGCGGCGGGGCCGGCAGAGGGGACGGCGGGGCCGTCAAGTGCAGCGGCGGGGCCGGCAGAGGGGACGGCGGGGCCGTCAAGTGCAGTGGAGGGGCCGGTAGAGGGGACGGCGGGGCCATCGCAGGCGATCGCGGGGCCGTCAGAGACGGCGCCGGCGTCGCGAGGGTCAGAGGGGGCGGCGCGCGACTGGAGGGCGGCACGCGCGACGCGGCGCGGCCGTCTAGGGGCGGCGCGACGAGGCCGCGTAGGTGGCGCGCCAAAAAAAAAAAATCGCGGGCGGCTCGACGCGATCGGGCCGCCAAAGGAAAAAAAAGGCCCAGCGCGACTCGGGCTAGGGCAGAGCGCGCTCCGGGCAGGACGGAATAGTAGGTGGGCCCTAGGAACAGTTCCCACTAGGGAACCTGTGTTAGAATAGTAGGTGTGGGGCCTAGGCTTAGTAGCCTAGGCCCACACTAGGAGGTAGGTGGGCTTGCTCTAGAACTAGGAGTTAGGGTTTAGGAAGGAGAATTGGAAGGAAGAATGAGGGACTAGGAAGCAGCAGGATACACAAAATGGCAAACCCTAAGGGGTTGTACTCACTATTGAGCACCCCACTGCAAGCTAGACAAATAACATTCTGACACACCCCCATAGCCAAAGTGGGGTGTAATCAGCAGAGCAGGCAAAGCAGTACAAGCTCAGGGTGGATCACAATGTCACCACACATTCTGAGCACAAGTTAAAGAAGCAATAGTTTAAAGTTAAGAATTATGAGCACAGCTAGTGGTAGTCACAACGGGCAAGTGAGGAGGAGGAGAGAGAGTGAGGGGAGAGGAGATAGGAGGAGACGGCTGAAGCTGCAGACACACGGGCAACAGGAGGCAGACTGGCACAGCGGCTACCGGACTAAGCGCCCGGACTACAGGAGTAACAAGCCCCGCGGCTAAAGTAGCGGCAGACGAGCAACGGATCCACGGGTGGCTGGCGTAGAAGTTTAGCTCACTGGGCTACCGGGACAGCGCCCCGGACTACAGGTGCTGCGGACAACAGTACGGCAACTTCCATGCAGCTTCCCCAAATAGTCCCACCCCCCTGACACACACCCGCTGCTACACCGCTAGCTCCACTCCCACGCACCCCCCTTAAACCCTAAACCCCAGTCTCCCACACAACCACCCCCCTCAGCGACAGCTGCAGCAGTGGGAGACGAAGGAGGAGGAGGAGCAAAGGGAGGAATGCACACCAGCCACCCCCATACCCGCAAACGGGGGGGGGGGGAGAGCAGAAACAGTGCGCACGAGGGCGCAGACAGTAGCAGAGCGCACGAGGGCGCGAGCGCGAGGCACGAGCAACACCAGGCACATGCAGCACAGGGCAGCACAGGCACGGGCAGCAACAGGCACAGGCAGCACAGGCACGGGCAGCACAGGGCAGCACAGGCACGGGCAGCAACAGGCACAGGCAGCACAAGCACGGGCAGCACAGGCACGGGCAGCACAGGCACGGGCAGCACAGGCACCGGCAGCAACAGGCAGCAACAGGCACAGGCAGCACAGGGCAGCACAGGCACGGGCAGCAACAGGCACAGGCAGCACAGGCACGGGCAGCACAGGCACGGGCAGCACAGGCACGGGCAGCACAGACACAGGCAGCAACAGGCACAGGCAGCACAGGGCAGCACAGGCACGGGCAGCAACAGGCACAGGCAGCACAGGCACGGGCAGCACAGGCACGGGCAGCACAGGCACGGGCAGCACCAGGCACAGGCAGCAACAGGCATAGGCAGCACAGGCACGGGCAGCACAGGCACGGGCAGCAGAGGCACGGGCAGCACAGGCACAGGCAGCAACAGGCACAGGCAGCACAGGCAGCAACAGGCACAGGCACCACAGGCACGGGCAGGGCAGCACAGGCACGGGCAGCACAGGCACAGGCACAGGCAGCAACAGGCACAGGTAGCACAGGGCAGCACAGGCACGGGCAGCAACAGGCACAGGCAGCACAAGCACGGGCAGCACAGGCACAGGCAGCAACAGGCACAGGCAGCACAGGGCAGCACAGGCACGGGCAGCAACAGGCACAGGCAGCACAGGCACGGGCAGCACAGGCACGGGCAGCACAGGCACCGGCAGCAACAGGCAGCAACAGGCACAGGCAGCACAGGGCAGCACAGGCACGGGCAGCAACAGGCACAGGCAGCACAGGCACGGGCAGCACAGGCACGGGCAGCACAGGCACGGGCAGCACAGACACAGGCAGCAACAGGCACAGGCAGCACAGGGCAGCACAGGCACGGGCAGCAACAGGCACAGGCAGCACAGGCACGGGCAGCACAGGCACGGGCAGCACAGGCACGGGCAGCACCAGGCACAGGCAGCAACAGGCATAGGCAGCACAGGCACGGGCAGCACAGGCACGGGCAGCAGAGGCACGGGCAGCACAGGCACAGGCAGCAACAGGCACAGGCAGCACAGGCAGCAACAGGCACAGGCACCACAGGCACGGGCAGCACAGGCACGGGCAGCACAGGCACAGGCACAGGCAGCAACAGGCACAGGTAGCACAGGGCAGCACAGGCACGGGCAGCAACAGGCACAGGCAGCACAAGCACGGGCAGCACAGGCACAGGCAGCAACAGGCACAGGCAGCACAGGGCAGCACAGGCACGGGCAGCAACAGGCACAGGCAGCACAGGCACGGGCAGCACAGGCACGGGCAGCACAGGCACGGGCAGCACCAGGCACAGGCAGCAACAAGCACAGGCAGCACAGGCACGGGCTGCACAGGCACGGGCAGCACAGGCACGGGCAGCACAGGCACAGGCAGCAACAGGCACAGGCAGCACAGGGCAGCACAGGTACGCGCAGCACAGGCACGGGCAGCACAGAGCGTACCGGGTCCAGGGGCGGCTTCTGAGGTCCAGGGGCGGCTGCTGCAGGGGCTGCTGCTCCAGGGGCCAGGGGCGGCTCCTGCACGGGCGGCCGCTCCAGGGACCAGGGGCGGCTGCAACAGGGTCGGCTGCTCCAGGGACCAGGGGCGGCTGTACCAGCGGCGGCTGCACCAGGGGCGGCTGCTGCAGTGGCGGGCAGCTCCAGGGGCGTCTGCTGCTGCAGGCTCTGGCGGCGGCTGCTGCTGCTGGGCGGCGGTGGCTGCTGCGGCAGAGCGGCGGCGGCTGCTGCTGCTGGTAGAGCGGCGGCTGCTGCTGCAGGCTCGGTGGCGGCAGCTGCTGCAGGCCTGGCGGCGGCTGCTGCTGCAGGCTCGGCGGCGGCTGCTGCTGCAGGCTCTGGCGGCGGCTGCTGCTGCAGGCTCTGGCGGCGGCTGCTGCTGCAGGCTTGGCGGCGGCTGCTGCTGCAGACTCTGGCGGCGGCTGCTGCTGCAGGCTCTGGCGCCGGGTGCTGCTGCAGGCTCTGGCGGCGGCTGCTGCTGCAAGCCTGGCGGCGGCTGCTGCTGCAGGGCGGCGGCGGCTGCTGCTGCAGGATCTGACGGCGCCCCGCGGGTCCCGCAGGGGGCGTCGCGACGAGCAGGGGCGACGCCCCGCGGGTCCCACAGGGGGCGTCGCGACGAGCAGGGGCGACGCCCCGCGGGTCCCGCACGGACGTCGCGACGAGCAGGGCGACGCCGCGCGGGTCCCGCAGGGGGCGTCGCGACGAGCAGGGGCGACGCCCCGCGGGTCCCGCACGGACGTCGCGACGAGTAGGGCGACGCCGCGCGGGTCCCGCAGGGGGCGCCGTGACGAGCAGCGGGGAGGGCAGCGCGCAGGCCCCCTCGAGGGCGCTCCGACGGACGGGAAAACCGCCGCGCGCTCGGGGCGCGCGGCGGGCAGAAAAAGCCGCCACGCGTTCGAAGCACGTGGCGGGATGAAAATGCAATGCCGCGCACCACGGGGCGCGCGGCGAATAGTACGGCAGCGGAAGTAGGTGGTGGGCCCGATGAACTAGGCGGCAGGATCATGCCGGCTCTAGATACCATGTTAGAATAGTAGGTGTGGGGCCTAGGCTTAGTAGCCTAGGCCCACACTAGGAGGTAGGTGGGCTTGCTCTAGAACTAGGAGTTAGGGTTTAGGAAGGAGAATTGGAAGGAAGAATGAGGGACTAGGAAGCAGCAGGACACACAAAATGGCAAACCCTAAGGGGTTGTACTCACTATTGAGCACCCCACTGCAAGCTAGACAAATAACATTCTGACAACCTGCTCAATACCATGTTGAGATAGAGGCGAGGAATGAATGCACTATGAAATGAAATAAGTACAAGTACCAACCCTAATTGGATTGTACCCCCTATGGGCTACCCCACTACAGCCTAAATATATGCATCAGTAATATAATCATCTGACACTAATGATGGAGGGCGCGCAGATACTCGGTTTCTTCGACGGATCCCTGCAGTATCCAGCAAACGGCACACAGTATGAGAAGCAGCAGTATACGTATCAATCGATGATGGCGTATACTATTCTACTGAGAAACATCACACCAACTCAGCAGCAGAACATTCACTCTTACCGGACCTTCGGCAACTCGGCGAAACTCGCGTATGGCCATCTGAAGAACCTGTATCAAGCAACAGACAGTGTAAACCAGAGCAGGTTAATGGCGCAGTTGACAATAGTTGAAATGAAACCAGGAGAAAAAGGGTTGGCGTATATCAGCCGATGTCGCGAATTGCGCGACAAGCTTCTTCGATGCGGAGGATCAATCTCTGAAGACGCCTTCGTAACAGTCATCATCGGTGGCCTCGGTCCTCAGTGGCGCGCCACCAAAGCAATTCTTCGAGCCCACGGAAGAATTTCTGAAGCAGCACTCTGCGCCAAAATACACGCCGAGCAGCAGAACATGGATCTGCAAGAAGAACGACACAAACGAAAGACGACAACGTAAGAATTCGCTTTCCATACTCAGCGACGACACAACAACTACAACAACCGACAGCAGCAGCCGAAGCCAGTACCTCCGTTTTGTCACATCTGCAAGACATCAGGGCACCCACGCACGCACTGCCCGAATCGACAACAGTTAACTGCCTTGCAGCGGCAACTACGACCTTCAGGCAGTCAAGTGACTTCAACACAGGCGAACCCGACGACTCAGGTCCAAGCCTCAACTTCACCGGGACAACCTGCACAAGGAGCAAGAAACATCATCAGCTGCATGGCAAGACTGAGCGAATCCTGCATCACCGAGTCACCGCCACATTACTCACCAGAAGACCATCTCGACAATACCACACCTCGCCGCGAAGCACTCGAACCAAATCCAACGTAGGCCGCCATCGCCCAAAGCGAGCCTTCAGGGACAGACACGTGGTTCTTGGATAGCTGTTGCGGACAGCACATGTGCTCTTCAGGACGCTTCGTACAACAAGAATACCAGCTTCAAGGGGAAGTCGTCATTACCGTCGCCAACAACCAGAACCTGCGCACACGACGGCAAGGAATCGTACAACTTCAGTCGCGAGAGACAAACGTCATACTACAGATGTCAAAGGTTTTAATTGCAGAAGGCCTCGGCTACAACTTACTGAGTGTCAGTCAGCTGATGGCGAAAGGTATTCACCTCGAAGTAGACAGCACCATCCAGGAGTTCAAGTTGTACCATGGGAGAGGAGGTCTCTACATCGGGAAGGCGGTCCTCAAGAACAACGTCTTCGTCTTGGACTTCGTTCCCGATCTTGGCACCGCCGACAGTGACGCCATAGTTAACTTCACCAACTGGACACACCCTCCGGACCTTGACCCTGACTTCAGTCCGGGCGGCTTCTGGTATTCGCATACCATCCCTGAGACAGAGCGAACAAGGGCATTAGCAACAATTCAACGGTCAGCAGCAGCAGAGACAACATCGGGAGCAGCAGGAACAACATCGGCAGCAGCAGAGACAACATCGGGAGCAGCAGGAACAACATCGGCAGCAGCAGAGACAACAACGGCACCAACAACAACACCAATCGCTGGTCCTTCAACGGCACCAGTCCTCGTTGACGACGCATCACCGACACCTGCACAACAGTTTCAGCCAGCACCACGAGAGTTTCATCACAGCCCCAACTTCACCGCCAGCTTCTACTCCAACTCGGATCTGTACCGACGATCACCCGGACACCGTGCCGACGAAGCAACCTGGCACGCAAGAATGGGACATCCAAGCAACACAGTGTTAAACAACACAATACGAGCAGGAGTGCTCGACAAAGACTCACTCCTATTAACCGACGGACAAGAACTCCAACGCGTACGCGGCACATGCTTCACCTGCCCAGAAGGAGACCTACCTCATCAACCGTTCCCATCGCACCACAACCCAAGTGCACCAGCTTACACACCACTCGAAAAGGTGTACAGCGACATCCTGTACAACCGTGAACCAGGGCAGAATACGTACCTCTACACGATTACCTTCATTGACGCCGCAACACGCTACGTCTGGCACCTGAATCTCCCAAGCAAAGATATGGCGTTCGAGGCGTTCGTCGCGTGGCTTCCCGTAGCAGAGCGGGAATCGGGCGTCAAGTTAAAAAGCTTCCAAACAGACGGAGGAGGAGAATATACCTCGACGAGGTTCAAGAACTACCTGGCTGAGAAAGGCATCAAGCGCCTCATCTCCCTTCCTTACGCCCATCAACAACAGGGTGTAGCAGAAAGGCTGAACAGGACCCTCCAAAACACCATGCGGAAACTGTTACGTGGCATGCGGCTTCCCAACCACCAGTGGCCAGAAGCGATGGACCACGCTGTAATGCTACACAACTTGCTCTCCTCGTCGTCACTCCCGAACAACGCATCACCGCATCTGCTGTGGACCGGGAAATTGGGCAACACAAAAATGTTACGGGTTTTTGGGTGCATGGTACAGTACCGACCACCATCTGCACGGGCCGGCCGATTTTCGCAACGAGCACAGTGGGGGCTACACCTGGGCATCGAAAAACACTACAACGCATGGAAAATCTTCGACGTCCACATGAAGGAAACAGTGGCAGCACGTGACATCATCTTCTACGAACGACTCACCATGCAAACTTATCTTGCCAACCTGGACGAGAACCGAGACCCCACAGGTGGTTTCCGTGGCAACCGAGCCTTCGCATCGGCAGAAGACGAAGCTGACTGGGACGAGCAGAACATGGAAGGAGCCTCGGAAGCAGCCGGACCACTCCCGTACTGCTCCGTCAACGTCCCCATGGATGACGAAAACCCGCGCGACAGTAACAACGCCGAAATCTACTACCACTTCGCCGACAACGGTTATGTAACACCTGCAAGAGTCAACACCGACGAAGCTGAACGCATAGGACCAAACTTCATACCTGATCCAGAAGAGGGAGACGAAGCAGCCTATCCCGAGGACAACACTCTCCCCAGCACACTCCCCCGCTACACACAGAGTGGCCTCCAAATCCTTGGACTCGTCACCGCAGTCCATGGCGCCGCCATTCCTAAAGAGCCTGCGACGGTTCAACAGGCTCTGGGGGGGGAACATAGGGAGAAATGGCGTGAAGCCATGGACAAAGAGCTGAAGGCACTGAAGGAGCGCAACACCTGGAAAATCGTTCCCATCGGCGTAGCACAAAACAAGACTATCCTTACCGGGAAGTGGGTCTTCCGTGTGAAGACGAAAGCTGACGGCACCATCGACAAATTCAAAGCTCGCTGGGTCGTGCGCGGCTTTGACCAGGAGCACGGAAGAGACTACACCGAAACCTTCGCTCTGGTCAGCCGTCACACCTCACTCCGAATCCTCATCGCCATCGCCGCCATGAAGAAAAAGAAACTGCGACAAATCGACGTCGCAAACGCATTTCTCTACGCACCTGTGGATGCAGAAATCTTCGTCGAGCTCCCGCACGGCTCCCACGGTGAACCCAACCAAGTCTGTCAACTGCTTAAGTCGCTCTACGGGATCAAGCAGGCACCGCGACTGTGGCAGCAGTACCTGCACGCCCGCCTTATCCGCATCGGTTTTAAACAACTCCCGCATGACCAGGGCATGTACCGCCTCACAAAGGGAAGCGACTACGTTCTCCTGATCGTCTACGTGGACGATCTCCTCTACATCGGGTCAACCGACGGCATCGCCACGTGGTTCGAAGGGGAGCTGCAGAAGGACCTTACCCTCACCGTCTCATCTACCGTAACGCAATATCTCGGACTCAACATCCGAGAAGGGAAGGACGCGATCTACCTCAGCGCCGAGAAGTACGCCGACACCATCGCGAAACGCTTCGGTCTCACACCAAGCGCCCTCTCCACGCCTTACCGCTACACGTCAGGAACCGAAAAGGAACGATCTATTCTACTCAAGCCCGCCGGCATACGCGACTATCAGAAGAAGCTCGGGTGTCTTCTCTTCGCAGCAGTCACATGCCGTCCCGACTTATCCTACTTCGCGAGTCAGCTCGCCACCTATCTCAAGAAGCCTGAAGCAGAGCATCTGGCGGAACTCGATCGCGCTCTCCACTACTTCGTCAGCACCGCGACGATCGGACTAACTTATCACAAAAACGCAACTACACCGACCAAGCTAATCGGCTACGTCGACGCCGATCACGCCGGCGACACCGATAACAGGCGCTCACGCACCGGCTATGTCTACCGCCTCGAGCCTATCGGTCCTATCTCCTGGCAGTCGAGTAAGCAGGAGTTAATCGCACTGTCTTCAGCTGAAGCGGAATATATCGCACTCTGCTCAGCCACCAAGGAGGGACTTTACCTTCGCGAATTGCTGGAAGAAGCGAAGTTAGCCGAGTTACCCAGCTTCACCGTGTTCTGCGACAACCAGTCAGCAATTCGCATCGCCAACAAGAACGGCTTCGCAAACAGGACGAAACACATCGCCCTGCGCTATTTCTTCGTGAAGGACGAGATCGAGAAGGGGAAACTCGAACTGTCATACTGTCCCACGTCTGAGATGGCAGCCGATTACTTGACCAAGAAGCTCGGAAAGCAGAAGTTCGAATACTGCATACTGCTGACTGGACAAAGCCACGTCACCAGCAGCGACACTCCAGAAGCGAAGGGGAGTGTTGGAAACAATGGAACTTAAACGCTTCAGCAGTGTCGAAACATTGCACCAGAAGCGAGGCAACCTACACCGAAGCACCTGCGAGTCAACCCTCGGAGGTTGAATCGGCTGCAGGAAGTTACGCGAAAGTCAAAGGTCGCTGACCCTTGACCTGACAAGAACAGCGCGACAGTTAAGGACACACAACTGACTCGTCACAGAGCAGTTGCCCGAGTCGCACTGTATCGAACCGCAACAGCAACAGTAAAAGTAGTTATAACCGTATCTCTTCATATTCCCTGTATTATTATATAAGCTTGTATCTTTTCACTATAATTTAAACTACTTTGCTCTCACACACTAGTGCAAGGTCGGTTCACAAAGCTTTCATTAAACGCTTCCGCTATTACAAAGTATCCTACCCAGAGTTATCCTCTGCAAAGATCCTTAAGGGCTTCTCAGCCCAACACAGCCTGGCTCAAAACCAATCTGAGGCCCTGGTGGTGATGGTACTGCTATGGCAAACACTTGGTTCACTACGCTGACTCAAGTGTATGCACTTGGTAGGTGAACCAGAAATTTTACGCGGACCAGCACAGAGTGGGTCTATACAATACGACTTAAATTATTTTTGTTCATATCGTATCAACTTTAGGACGAACCCTTTTTTCGGCGTGACCATATCACGCACATGGAAGGAGTCATTTTCGACATTGCAGGAGAAATTTGAGCAAATAGTCGCCTTGTAAAGTGCTTGCATAAATCTTTGTATTCGTCATATGTTTGTTGGAACTATGAAACAAACTTTACAGTATATAAACTGTAATAATAACTTTCAAGTGCATACATAATCTACAGTATTTCCAGTTGGAAGACTTAGAGGATTTTCTGTGTCATAAATCAGAGCTTGATATCCAGCTTGGCCCATTGAAAACCAGGCACGTGGTGGTCTGCCACGTCAATATCCTTTCTCTATTCGTACGCCAAACCACACCCAGAGGAGGGAGGAGCTTCCCTTCGCTGTCCTGTGCGTCCATCACCGCAGCCAACCTTCTCCCGTCCCCCGTCTCCCCCTATCCCACCCCATCTCGAAGGGATCACCACAGCAAGAAAACATCAAGGCCAAGGCTGATTGCACAAAACGAGTTTTTGTGAAGCATTACGGATCTCCAGTGGAGTATCTTGCTCTTCTTGCAAGACGTGTTCTTGTTCATTACGACCTGCCTGACTCAGCTCGTCGAGCCCTAGGCTGCGTAACGAAATGGCGCTAATGGCTGCGACCGTGTGCCCTGCATTAGTTGCTCCTGTTTCAGTCGCTGCTACAGCCCGTCAACATGCTGTCTGCAGGGGTAAGTCATATTCTTTTTTTCTCGGGCTAGGTCTTCGGTTCAGGCCTCTCCCTCCCTCCCTCCGTTCCTCTCTCTCTCTCTCTCTCGCTGCACGTGCGCTGCTCTCTCTCCCTTCCCCTCTCTCGATCTCTCCCTATTTCCCCCTTCTCCCTCCCCTTCCTTCCTCCTCACCCACTCTCTCCCCTTCTCTCTCCTCCGTCTCGCCTCCTTCCGCCCTCCCAGTCTTTCGGCCTCCATCACTCCTCGTCCCTCTCTTCTCTTGCTCCCCTCTCTCTCCAAAATTTGTTGCCTCCTCTCATCGGCACTCGTCCGTCCCAACCCCGATACCTGTCTTCTATTGACGCGTCAAACAACCCCTCCGCAGGGCCCATCCGAAGCGCCTTCCTGGGAGCATCTCCTGCCGGGTCCCTCAGACACAGCGCTGCGGTCTCCTTCACGGCCCCCAAGCTTCGATCCAGCCGCCAGGGTTCGTCGCGGGTGGTGTGCGGGTTGTTCGGCCTGGGCGTCCCGGAGCTGCTTGTCATCGGCGGTGTAGCGCTCGTGCTCTTCGGCCCAAAGAAGCTTCCTGAAGTTGGCAAGGGTCTAGGAAAGACCGTCAAGGGCTTTCAGGATGTGAGTGATGTTGAAGTCATGACTGCTCGCCTCTTTTTTCCGTGTGGAAAGTTCAAGCAACTCGCAGCAATACTATTTGCTGCGGAAAGTGTTGAGACGCAAAAGAGCACACGCGATGGTCCCTTGCACACGGAAAGTCTTACAACTAGCAATAACCTTTTGAAATGCTATCCGTCGCTTTCAACGGACCCACACATAAAAATGCACTAATGACGTTGGATACTGCTTTGTCTCGTCAAATGTGTCTCTTTGTGATATGTGGTTCACCCGATGGTTGTCGTGTTGCAGCATGCACGCATTTTCACGAATCAGCAGTTACAAGCGCACTTCATGCACGCATGACGTGGCAACTTATTTCCTGTTTGGTTTCATGGTTTCCTGTTTATCCAGTCTTAAGGTAGTGCGCCTGAACTTTCGCAGCCTTAGTGTTGTGCCCGTTCAGACCCATGCATCCTCGCTCTTGCACCTCCGCCTTAAGGTTATAAGCATCAGCAGCTTTATTGACTTACCCAATCTTTTTCTTTATTTTCCACAGGCGGCAAAGGAGTTTCAGTCAGAGCTGAAGGCTGAGCTGAAGGATGATGCGGAGACCACTGATGCAGCCAAGGCTGCTGTGCCCCCCCCTGCAACCCCTGCGGCTCCTGCAACCCCTCCTTCCTCCACCACTCCCAGTGACAAGAACTGACTGATCAAATGATTGCACAAAAAAAGAAATCTGGCTGTTTGGATTTGGTTGGAGCCTTAGATTGGCGTGTTTGGTGTGTTGAGAAGCCTTGTGATGTAGTTAGTGTTTTACAGTTATTCGGCTTGTGTTAGTACGAAAGGCCGTGCTGCGTTAGCAGTGAATGTTGTATTTAGTATTGCAGTACCTGTGCCCCTTTTCAGGTTAGATGTTTCCTGTCTCAGAGCTGTGAAAAGGACATCATCAGCAGCTTGCTATGTTCATTTTATCATAAGCAGCACGCTCATGAATCGCAGTCTCTGTTGTCGGCTCTACACCCCGTGCACTGTTGCCCAGCTAGTGAGTAACAGCCGTAAACATGCTGGTTCTCCAAGCAGGTCGCACATCAGGAATCTGACCACTGGAGTGTCTGGTGGCCCCTGTTATGTAGGCAAGGCAACATAGCTCCTTATTGAGCGTTACGGCCGGCGTGTCGACCACGTCCATTTGGTATTTGAAAGCGTTGCGACGGCAGTGTTGTAGGATTTTCATCGAAGAATCGTCGCACAGATGGGTGGCGGAGAGTACCAGTTATCGTTCGAGTCGTTCGCACATGACGAGGACGTGAGTTAATCTTGTCGCGTTCTTTGTTAGTCCCATCCGTCCCGTGTGGTACTCCGTTTCCTCGACCTGTTCACGAGTTCTGAATAAAGCCTGACTTGGACTCGAGATCGATCTGTGGCGCGCTGAGTCCCTTCAGCTTCTTCCTTTATTCTCATCTACTCGATGACTGGTTTTCTGATTTTTGAGCCATTCCCCACTCATCCCAACTTCCTGCCTGACCAATTTGACGCCCTAGTGACGCAAATTACTGGCGAATCCCGTTGTACTTCACTCATATCGCAGTTAGTCAATATCCTGTTGTGATATCACACATCCACCATCAGATTGTCGTATATCCAGCTTGAACCCCTGAATTCATATTACCAGCGAATATCAACCCCACTTACATCGAGCCGCCATCCCACAAATATCCCCCAACCCAGGTGCGAGGGATTGCTGTGATCGGCGAGGATTGCTTTGCCACGTCATCCCGGGACAAAACCGTCAAGCTGTGGCGGCGCGCGCCAGCGTCCACGTCAGCAAGATCCGCAACGGGCAGCGAATTCGGCCTAGATAAAACCCTCGTGGGTCACACGAGCTTCGTGGGACCCCTGGCATGGATTCCTGGACAACAATCTCCTGCAGGAGCAGGGGGAGGAGGGGAGGGCTCGAGTGATGCTGCAGGAGCCGGGAAGGGTGTGCTAGTATCGGGGGGAATGGATTGTTTGGTTTTGGTGTGGGATTTGGAGGCTGGGGAGGTGGCGCAGCGGTTGGCTGGGCATGAGCAGCAGGTGACTGGTATCACGGCGACGGCAGCAGGGGACATTGCAACATGTTCTGTGGACAAGTGAGTGAGTGCTTCTTCTTGCTGTGGAACAGAGTTGACTTTTGAGTTGACCCAAAAGTCAACTCGGTATCATGGCGACGGCAGCAGGGGTCATTGCAACGTGTTCTGTGGACAAGTGAGTTCTTCTTCTTGCTGTGGAACGTCCTTTGTATCCAAGCTCTGTTTAAGAAGAAAAGAAAAAGAAAGTATGGTATGGCATGGTACAGTATGATATGATATGGTATGGTATGGTATGGTATGGTATGGTATGTTATGGAATGGTATGGTATGGTATGGAATGGTATGGTATGGTACGGTGTCAATTGACAATTTGCGTCTTGTTTATTGACCAGTTATTTGTGCTTGCCCCTCCCCGTTTAACCGAGAATCCACACAATCCCCCCTTTCGTCTTTCTGCTCTGTGTTTCTCCTGCACCCCCCACCTCCCCCCCTTGTCAGGTCCATTCGGGTGTGGCGAGACGGGCACTGCCAGCAGCAGCTATCAGGCCATGAGTCCTCAGTGCTGTGCCTTGCCGCTGCTCCCAACGGGCTTCTCTTCTCAGGTCACACCCCTCACTCACACTCCCTCGGCCCCCATCGTTTTTCGAGTCGACTAAACATTCAGGCCACGAGCCATCAGTGCTTTGCGTCGCTGCTGCTCTGCTGCTCCCAACGCACTGCTCTTCTCAGGTCCCACTGCCATTCACGTTTCCTCTCCTCTTGTCGCCACCTCCCTCGATTTCTACCTCTTCCCCCCCTCTCCCGCTCCCTCTTGTCCTCCCTTGCCTGCCCGTTCCCCCCCTCTCTGTGTTGTGTGCATGTGCGTGGGTGGCATGTGTTTGTGTGTGCGTGTGAGCACATACAGGGTCAGGAGATTGCACCATTCGTTGTTGGGACGGCTCCTCCTGCATCAAGTCCGTCCGGGCGCATTCAGGTGCCCCCTTCTCTCCCCCCGGCCCCCACACTTCCCTCCCCCTCTCTTGCTCCACTATCGCAATCCCCGCTCCCCACCCGTCGTTCTCCCTGTCCGCCCCCCGGTCTGTTCTTTGCCTGTTCCTTTCCTTACTCTCCTTCCCCCTCCCACTAACTTCGACCCCATTCATGTTTCTCTCCCTGATTCCCCCGTCGCTAGTTTTCCTGTCACTACACTCACCTTCACATACCTGCCTTGCACGTCCCCCTTACCATCCCACCTCATTCACCTCTGCATCCCTGCCCTGCAATTCTTTACTCGGATGGGATGTTTTCTGAGACGCTGTAAGTGTCGCGCCGCGACATCGTGCCATGCCACATTCCCCGCCCATCCCTGCCTCACCATGCACGAGAGCGTGTGTGTGTGTTCTCCACCACGTGCCTTTTCATTCAGTTCGTTCCAGTCCTGCTTCCCTCCAGCTTCCCCGCCCATCTCTCCATCCACCGTAGGGTTCCTGAATGAGCCTGATCTCCACGAGCTGCGTGTGTGTATGTTTACGTGTGCGTTGCGCCATCGTTGTTGTTGTGTGTGCGTGCCTGCGTGCGAGTGAGTGTGTGTGTGTGTGTGTGTGTGCACGTGTGTGAGTGTGTGTGTGTGTGTGTACGTGTGTGTGTGTGTGTACGTGTGTGTGTGGGTGGGTGGGTGTGTGCGTGTGTGTGTGTGTGCGTGTGTGCGTGCGTTCGTATGTGTATGGTGTGTGTGTGTTGCCGTGTGCTGTGTGTGTGTTTTTGCACATCTTCCCATGCACCAGACTCTGTGCGTGGCCTTGCAATGCTGCCAGCAGTTGGTCTCCTCTCAGCCTCCCATGATGGGTGCGTGGGCTTGTTGATCATTGGGGTGGATGGGTGGTTGGGTGGGGATGGATGAGTCGATGACTGGGTGGATCCCTGGATCTTGGTTGACTGAATATATATGGTGGGGTTGGAATAAAGGGTGATGTGGGTGGGTATACGGATCATGAGTTACATGCACGTTATTTCCTGCGTTCACTGTCGTGGCAACAGTTGTGCAGCATCTTGCCCTTCCCCCCGCCCCTCCTCAACCGCTCAATGTGTCACCATGTAGCAAGTTTCCTGTGTCATTCATCCACCCACCTCCCTCTCTCCCATACTCTTGGTCCCGATCTCAGTCCCACGTATCTTTCAAAACATGACTTCTGGCTGTTTCCCTCTTCTGTTACTTTGTTTTTCTCCTCAGTTTCCCGCCCAAGTCTCGTGTCTCTCTGTTATCTCCCTTTCGCTCGCTCTCTCTACCTTCTCCCTTCTCTGCACCCCCGATCCCCCGCAGGTCTGTGAAGCTATGGGATCTATCCCTCCAGCCGCTGCTGGAGATGGTGGGGCACACAGCGCTGGTGTACTCAGTGGCAGCCACAGCAGGGGGCGATTTGTATTTCAAGTAAAGTAGTAACCTTTCTTCTTCACCCTCTCGCCCACCCCTTGCCAGCTCTGTGAAGCTATGGGACCTGTCGCTGCAGCCGCTGCTGGAGATGGTGGGGCACACAGCGCTGGTGTACTCAGTGGCATCCACAGCAGGGGGCGAGCTCATTGCGTCGGCCAGTGAGGACGCCACTGCCCGCGTGTGGAAGGGTATGCAAGTGGTTGTGATGTTGCAGGGAGGGGTGGGAGGGTTGGGAGGGACGGGAGGGAAGGGAGGGTGACGGGAGGGACGGGAGGGACAGGAGGGACAGGAGGGACAGGAGGGACAGGAGGGACAGGAGGGACAGGAGGGACAGGAGGGACAGGAGGGACAGGAGGGACAGGAGGGACAGGAGGGACAGGAGGGACTGCACGTGTGTGGGAGGGTTGTGTTCCTGTTGGGAGGGATGGGAGGGATAAGATGATGGGGCACACAGCGCTGGTGTACTCAATGGCAGCCACAGCACGGGGCGAGCTCATTGCGTCCGCCAGTGAGAACGCCACTGCCCGCGTGTGGAAGGGTATGCGAGTGGTTGTGATGTTGCAGGGAGGGGTGGGTGGGAGGGTTGGGAGGGACGGGAGGGGACGGATGGTGCGGGGAGGGGCGGGAGGGACAGGAGGGACTGCTCGCATGTGGAAGGGTATGCGAGTGGTTGTGATGTTGCAGAGGCGGATGAGAGGGTTGGGAAGGAGGGATGGGAGAGATTAGAGGGACGGATGGGAGAGATGGGAGGGATGGGAGCGATGGTAGGAAATAGTTGTTTCGTCATGGATTGGAAGCACGGTGGTAGCACACTCTTCACAAAGGCCACTTCCTTCCTTTTTTGAGGCGCCTAAAAAATCGTCCCAGTTCACGCGGTTTTGAGGCGCCTCAGGAAGCACAGTGATAGCACACTCTTCACAAAGGCCACTTTCTTCCAATTGTTGGCGTATCCTATCCACATGCCTTCATGATTATTTCTGATGCGTTCGCAATGATGCATTCGCAATGATGCATCTGCAATAACACCCCTTTTCTGTGAGCCAACAGCAAAGTTCCTTTCTCCTCTCCCCTTATCGTCATGTCTGCACGGCGTGACTTATCTGTGGTTTAGAGGGCGAGTGCGTGCAGGTACTGGAGCATCCTTCCTGCGTCTAGTCTGTCGCATTTTCATCTTAAAACTCTCTTTTCTCCTCTGCCCTTCTCGTCATGTCTCTGCTGCTGTAACCCGCCTGTCTGTCTGTCGGTCTGTCTGCGTATCTGTCGGTCAGACGGCGAGTGCATGCAGGTATTGGAGCATCCTTCATGCGTCTGGGCGGTCGCCTTTCTCCCTAATGGAGACCTCATCACAGCTTCTGCGGATGGTGCTTTCCGCATATGGACAAGAGACGCCGCCCGCGTGGCACCAGAGGGCCTGCGGTCCAGCTATGAGGAGAGGGTGAAGGCCAGTAGGAAGAAGTGAGCCGCTTCTGCCCCTGGTTGTCTTTTGTTGCTGCTTTTTTCCTTTTTTTCCCTCCTGCCCTCCCTCCCTCCTCCCTCCTGTGTTCTCTCCTTCTTACCTCAGCTCTTGCTCCCTCTGCCTCCCCCTTATGCCTCCCCCTTATGCCTCCCCCTTATGCCTCCCCCTTATGCCTCCCCCTTATGCCTCCCCCTTATGCCTCCCCCTTATGCCTCCCCCTTATGCCTCCCCCTTATGCCTCCCCCTTATGCCTCCCCCTTATGCCTCCCCCTTATGCCTCCCCCTTATGCCTCCCCCTTATGCCTCCCCCTTATGCCTCCCCCTTATGCCTCCCCCCTCTGCCTTGCTCTTACAACCTCAGGAATGTATACGAACACAAACTAACTCATTGCACACGCATTCGCACGCACACATGCTAGCATGCATGCACACGCCCATGGCTGGATCGTAACGTACTCACTACTTGTCCGTGTCTCATGGAGGTGGTTTCAGTGGTTTTCAGTAACGGGCTTTATTCCGACGCACCTGCTTACCCTGTCCCTGTCCCTGTGCCTCCCTTTGGCTCTGGCAGGAAGACAGTGGGGGGTGTGAATGTGGACGAGCTACCAGGCATTGAAGCATTGCAACAGCCAGGTGAGCGAGATGACTGAGAATATTCTCACAAGTACCACCCAAAGGTGACGAAGGTGATTTCTGAGTTGACTCGATGTACCTTGGGAGGACAGTGGCGGGGGTGAATGTGGACGAGCTGCCAGGCATTGAGTGAAGCTTTGCAACAACCAGGTGAGATGCCTGCGAATTGTGTTGTAGTCTGTATGATCGGCATCTATATGGTTGTCACCTGCAAACTGTGTGCATATTACTACATGTGCATCACCACATGTGGATCACCACTTGTGCATCACCACATGTGCATCACCACATGTGCATCACCACATGTGCATCACCACATGTGCATCACCACATGCGTATCATTGTATGTGCTCCATCTGTGTGCATCACCGTATGTGCATCACCACTGTTTGTGCACGGTTACAATGGGAGGCAGGTCACAAGGATGGGCAGACACTGATAGTGCGGGAGAACGATGTGGGGGTGGCGTACCAGTGGAGCCAAAAGGAATTCAACTGGGAAAAGGTGGGTACAACGAGCATGTGCGCGCGCCTGCTGTTTTGCTTGTCTGTTCTTTTTTCGGTGAATGTTTGTGTGTGTGTTGAATTGAACTTGGTTGCTGTGTTGTGTTGTGCAGATAGGGGAGGTGGTGGATGGTCCGTCGGAGCCTGTCGATGCAAAGATGTATGAGGGCAAGCAGTACGACTACGGTGCGTGCGTGCGTGCTTCAAGTTGTAAAGATGTATGAGACGTCTCAAAAAATGACGTATGAGGGCAAGCAGTACGACTACGGTGCGTGCTGCTGCTGCTGCCCCTGCTGCTGCTGACACTGCTTTGCTGCTGCTGCAGCAGCTGCTGCTGCAGCAGCTGCTGCTGTTGCTGCTGCCGCTGCTTTGCTGCTGCTGCCGCCGCCGCCGCTGCTGTTGCTGGCGCCGCCGCCGCGGTCACCGCCGCTGCCACCACCACCGCTGCTGCTGCTGCTGCTGCTGCTGCTGCTGCTGCTGCTGGTGCCTCTTTGTTCATTTAAGGGGGGCTACCTCTGACATTGTACTCGCATATGGACGACTGCTTTCTTTAGCTGATGCCTTGCTGTCGCTTGTGTCTCACTCCCACTGTCTCACTGCTGTGCTTCTCACTCTCTCACTCTCTCACTCTCTCACCCACCCACCTCTCGTCACCCATGCAGTCTTTGACGTGGACATTGGCGATGGAGTGCCAGTGCGCAAGCTGCCATACAACCACGGAGGTCCGTCGTGTTCTGTTTTGTCCTGTCCTGTCCCGTCCCATCCCGTCCCGTCCCTCTCAATTCCGTCCCCATCCCATTCTGTCTCTCATTCAATCATCTGC
This sequence comes from Closterium sp. NIES-65, assembly GCA_948144175.1. Classification (NCBI taxonomy): domain Eukaryota; kingdom Viridiplantae; phylum Streptophyta; class Zygnematophyceae; order Desmidiales; family Closteriaceae; genus Closterium; species Closterium sp. NIES-65. Next base: position 4,071,446 of record CANXME010000843.1, read on the forward strand.
GGCCTTTTTCCGTTTTGTGCCACTGGTTTGGTTTGCCCTTTGCACCAGTGGCCCTCTCCGCCCTCGCCCCGCTTCCCCCGCATTTTCTGCTCTCCCCCTTGCCCCCCCTTACGACACCAGACAACCCATACGACGTGGCGGACAAGTGGTTGCTATCGCAGGACCTGCCTCTGGGGTACCGAGAGCAGGTGGTGGACTTCATACTGCGCAACACAGGCCAGGCCAGGGTCCCACTATCCCCCTCCCCCACCTTTACCAAACAGCCAGACCATTATGAAACGCCTGCTGCGACAGACTTTCGGGAATCCCCAAGTCTTCCTCTTCTTTTCATCCTATTGTGTGTCCTCCTCCCCCTCGACCCTCCCCTCCCTCTCCCCCCATCCCCGCCACACCAGACAACCCATACGACGTGGCGGACAAGTGGTTGCTATCACAGGATCTGCCTCTGGGGTACAGAGAGCAGGTGGTGGACTTCATACTGCGCAACACAGGCCAGGGGCCTACAATGCCGCTCGGGGCCACCATTCCCGACCCCTACACTGGCGGTGCGTGAGAGCGAATGTATGTGTGTGCGTGTGTCGTTTTTGGTGTGTGCGGCTCTTGACGCGCCTAAAGGGGCCTACAATGCCGCTTGGGTTGGGGCCACCATTCCCGACCCGTACGTACACTGGCGGTGCGTGTGTGCGTTGTCATAGTCGTGTCAATGTACTACCCATACCTGGACCCATACCCGGAACTACACCCGGACCTATACCCGGACCCATACTTGGACCGGAATCATACCCAGACCCATCCTTGGACCGGAACCATACCCAGACCCATATCACCGTGCCTTCCTGCACATGCTGCTGCCCATGCGCCCATGCGCCCGCTTCCCCGTCTCTCTCGCCTCTCGATAACTCTGCCTTGTGCCTTCTTGCTTGTTGCTGCCCATGCCCCCATGCACCCCTCATCCCTAAAATTTTTGACTCTTCAGGGAAATGCTTTTGAGAGAGATCAGGATACTTGCTAGTGTGTTGTGTGCCTCTCGTCCTCCTTTTCTCGCACCCGTGTCTCACTTACCCCCCTGGCATTTGCGACTTGCCTGCTTGCCTGTCGTTCTATCTATCCATCACCAGGGCAAGCATACGTTCCATCGGCAACACCCTCCTGGGGCGGACCCACTCCTGCCTCACGAGGCCCTGCCCAAGCCCCACCAGGTAACTCCCGAGGCGCCTCAGAAATCATTTCAGGCCCCACCACCAGGTAACCTCCAAGGCGCCTCAGAACTCTGTCTGTCACGAGGCCAAGCATACATCCGATCTGCCGTACCGTACCCTCCTGGGGTGGACTTACCCCTGCTTCACAAGCCCCTGTGCAAGGCCCACCAGGTAACTCATGGTAATGCAAGTCTGGATTGTCATCACTGGCTGGCTGGCGCAACTGACGAACAACTAGCACTGCACCCACATTAACCAGCACTGAGTAGCACAGCACACTGTGATGAGCCTCCTGTTGGGTTCACCTTGTCGAAACCGATTTTCTCTCCGCACCTTAGAATCTCTCCTGATCCATGTTTTCGTTGACTGGCGGGCCTAGTCTAATTCACCTTCGTTTTGCCATGCTGGGTTGCGTTGACTGAATGATGCTAGGCTTGGTTGCATTGACTTGGTTGACTAGTTTGACTGGTTTGACTGCATTGATTCGTTCTGCCCTTGCGACCTTCTGCTCCAGCATCACTCTCCAAGGGTTTATTATCGTCTCTATCCCTGAATGTTGTTTGTTCCATTCTCACTTTCTTCCCCATATGCTGGTGGTTTAATCTGTTTTTCTTTCTCCTGTAAACCTGCCTCTTCACATTGTCTGTCCTCCAATCAGCAGCACCTGCAGCGGTGGCAGCACAACCACCACAGGAGAAGCTGTTCCCGAAGGTTGGTTGGTCGGTTAATCAATCGTGTGGTTGGTTGGTTGGTTGCTGTCCATGTTTAACTTCTGTGCCTCCCATCCATTGCTGTTGCTTGTTATGTCATGCCATCCCATGCCATCCCATGCCATCTCATGCCATTTCATGTGCCATGACATGCCATTTCATGTGCTGTGTCATGCCATGTCACGTGGCGTGTCTTGCCATCTCATGCCATGTCACGTGGCGTCTCTTGCCATCTCATTCCATGTCACGTGGCGTGTCATGCGACAGCATGCCATAACATGCCATGTTTGTGCAAGACATGCACATGCGATGCGGCACCACAGGTGTCTGTGAATGGGGGCATGCAGTCTGTGTGTTGCGATATCAGGTTGAAGGATGTCATGTCTTGTCTTGTCATGTCATGTCTTGTCTTGTCATGTCATGTCATGTCATGTCATGTCATGTCATGTCATGTCATGTCATCTTCTAATGTGTCTTTACTTGTCCTGCCATCCTCCAACTTCCCCCTCCCACCTGCCCTTCTCCATCCGCTCTCTCTTCTACCACTCCCCCCCCCCCTCTCTCCTCTCCAAACACCCAGAGGGGCTACCTGGTGTTTGACTCGGCGCAATATGACGGCATCATGAAGAAGCTCAAGGAAGTCAACACTGCCCTTGCATCACAACCACCAGCACAAGTCAATTCAGAAGTCAACTTTCTTCCCCCCCCTTCCCCTCCCCCACTTATACACCCAGAGGGGCTACCTGGTGTTTGACTCAGCGCAATACGACGGCATCATGAAGAAGCTCAACGAGTTCAACACTGCTCTTGCATCACAACCATCACCGTCGTCATCGCCATCGCCTGTGGTGCTATCAGAAGAGCAGCTGGAGCAGCTAAACGGATTGGTTTCTGTTCTCAAGGACACCTCGCACTACCACTCCTCCTCCTTTGCCCCGAATCACTACGCGCTGCTCTCTTCCCTGCTCTCAACCTGGCCTGCTGCCAACCTCTTCCCAGGTCTGCGCTGTGCTGTGCTGTGCTGTGCTGTGCTGTGCCGTGCTGTGCTGCATTGCCAGTCTCCTCCTGCTCTGCTCTCATTGTCGTGTGAGTGCAGTTCATGCTACTTGTTTGTATTGCTGTTTTTACCACGAAAGGCATTGCTCCACGTGTCCTCCCTACATCGCCTCATTTCCCAGCTCCCACCACTCCACTCCTCTCCACGCTTTTTGAATCCTCTCCTTTTCCTCTCCTTTTCCTTTCCTCTCCTCTCCTCGCCTCTCCTCTCCTCTCCTCTCCGCGCCTCTCCTCTCCTCTCCGCTCCTTTCCTCTGCCCCCAGTGTTGGACCTGCTGCGGATGATGCTGTTGCATCCTTCAGGCGCTGCCTGGTTTGCTGCCAATGCCTCTGGGCCAGGTGCGTGTGCACTCACTCATGCACTCACTCATGCACTCACTCGCTCGAGCACTCACCAACTCATGCACTCTTCTCCATTGCACTCTCCATTCGCCATTGCTTTCCCACCCTTTTAAGAGGTTTTGTTTGTTTGTTTGTTTTTTTTTTCTCTCTCTATCTCTCAAAAAAAAAAAAGAATCCTTGTCAAATTCAACCCACCTGCCGCCGCATCCCTTCTGCACCCCTCCCCTCAGAGGGCATACTTATGGCATGTGTGCGCAGGGCAGCAAATGTTTGAGGCGTCTCAGTACCCACCTTCTGCATTCCATCTTCTGCTCCCCTCCCCCTCTCCTCCCAGACGGCATGCTCATGGCATGTATGCGCAGAGCAGCAGCGGACCCACCCACACTCTGAATCTTGAGTCGACCCAAAAGTCAAACTCTTTACCTTCCGCATTCCATCTTCTTCCCCCCTCCCCCTCTCCTCACAGACGGCATGCTCATGGCATGTATGCGCAGGGCAGCAGCGGACCCACCCACACCCGCCAACCACCTCACGGGCGTGCGCGTGGCAGTCAATGCGTTTGGCCTTCCTTCCATGCACCACTGGCCTCGCCAACACCGCGCAGAGGTCCCGCGCTTGCCTTTCCTCTTTTTGTTTTTTCTCTCCCCCCCCCTTTTGTTTTTGCAAGTGATTTTTTTTATTTGGCTCAAAAGTCGAGACTTGGTCTGAGAGTCATCTTGATTGTCGTACTCACCGCTCTCCCTGACCACCCTGTCCACCATCTTCCCCATTTCCCTGTTCTGGTCGCCTTCCCCTTGCCATGCCATGCCCTGTGTGTTGTACCTGCCAAGACACTCATAAGCTCGCTCTCTAGCCTCACCATTAGCACCCCTCACTTCGCCCCTCACTGCGCCCCTCTCTGCGCCCCTCACTGCGCCCCTCACTGCGCCCCTCACTGCACCCCTCACTGCGCCCCTCACTGCACCCCTCACTGCGCCCCTCACTTCTCCTCTCGCTTCTCCCTCACTCCATCCCTCAATCCATCACTCACTCCCTCTTTCTGCTCCCGATTCCCTCTGTCCGTCTCAGGTTCTCGACCTCTTCGCCCCCTGTGTCTCTTCCTCCAATAAGAACGTCCGACTCGCTCTCGCCACTCTCCTGCTCAAGTCAGTCCGATCTCCCCGCTGCTGTTGAACACTTCATTCAATATTTACCGTCCAATTATCCGTTTTTGCCACTCCATTCAACCAACCTCGTCCTTGTGCCAGTCCATTTGCCACTCCCATCATTCGCATCACTATCTGTCTCATATGTCACTCGAGGCGCTGACCTTCGTACTGCCATGCATCACCGGCTGTGCTGTGTTGTCCGCCCACCATGTCACCTCCAGCTACGCAGTGCTGCTGGTGGATGGCGCAGCAGCAAAGGGAGAGGACCAGGAGGAGGGCCAAGTGCAGACCCTCTCTGCTGCCTTTGAGGTGAGCCTGTCTGTGCTCCCCGCTTTGCACAAGATCCTCTGATTCCTTTTCCTTATGCAAGGCTCTTTGTTTGTCCATGCACACACACCCATGCACGTGGATCCTTGCGTCGCCCGTTTGTCATACACGCTTTCCAGTTATCACTGCCATCCCTTTCTGATCGTCTCCCATCCCTTGCATGCCTCTCAAATCCACACACCCCCTAACATCGTCGCTGTCTGCGCATCCCTGTCTTGCAACTAGCTGACTTGTTGAGTTGACTCAAAATGACTTTGGTTCAACTCGAAACCCAACATTGTCGCTGTCTGTGCATCCCTACTTCTGCAACTTGAGCAGCATTTGATCACACAGCAGTATGCCCGCCCTTCCCCCATCTCTCGCCCCTCCCATACCTCCCACTCGACCTTTTCTCACTCTCCCCCATACTATCCACACATCTCCGTACAGCTGGCAGCAGCATCGGAGGCCGATCCGGAGGTCCGCTACCGGGCACTGCTTGCCATTGCCACTCTTGTGAGCGCTCCACTTCACAGCCTCTCACACACTCCTGTCTTGTCTAAGAGCTCTCTCTAAGCTCCCTCAACCCCTCGCAACTGACTTCAGAACACTGCTGACCCTCGCCTTCTCACTCTCACACGCACTTTTGGATAGTAATCTATCCGTTGATAACACACTGGGTGGGCTTCACAGCATCACCAGCCCACCACCACTGGCACAGCTGTCCCCTGGTCAGGTTATCATCCCCACCTCTAGCATCACTACTTAGCCTCCTTTCTGAAAGCGCCTCAAATACCACCTCCACCATATGCATTGAAACGATGTTAGAGGCGCCTCAAAAAGCGTCTCAATGCATACCACCTCCACTCCACTCCACTACCAGCATTTACGTACCAAGGCTCTCTGTCGCTTTGAATCTTCCTATTCCCTCAGCGCACTCTTGCCCAGTTGCTATCATGGTATAGGAGAAGGTATAACATTCCTCTGCGATCCCCCCTCTTCCTGATCCCTTCTCCTTTCCCAGCCTTCTTGACACTCCCTCACCCCTTGCCCGCTCTCGGATGCACTGTGGGGTGGTGAGGGAGGGTGGAGATGGGGGCAGCAGAGCAGAGGGCATTCAGGCAGTAGCAGCAATTTTCTAGCAGACTAAAAAAATATTTCATGCCTATCCCGAGTCTCTCATTCCTCTCACCCGCTGCTCTCTTTCAGATGCACAGCGGCGTGGTGAGGGAGACAGCAGTGGAGATGGGAGCAGCAGAGGTGGTTCAAGCAGCAGCAGCAGCCACAGCCACCAACACTCTACCGCAGCTCGGCAGAGAAATGAAGTCGCTAATCGGCTGACGGAACGAGTGTTCTGCATCGCCATTCCATTGCCCTGCTGCTGGTGTTGTGTAGTGTGGTGTGGTATAGTGTGGTGCTGTGACTTGAGTCGTGCAGCAACCGCGTAGTACAGGTATATGAAGCTGGTTGCTGCGGTGTAGAGGCATTGATCTAACCCATGGTGTGTTCTTTTCTTCCTTGTAGCGACTCTCTCACTGGAGTCCCAGGACCACGGATTGTGTCTCTCAGCGACTCGCAAGAGCTTTGACTTGTACCGTATATGAGTTGCATGTGGGATGTGGTGTGGTGTGGTTGGGCTGTCCATGCAAACACGTGATTTCTGATGCACACCAGTTTCAATCCCAACTCACCTTAGCAGCTACACACCACAGTACATGGCTGATTAGGTTTTGGCTGAAAAAACACTGCAGGATGATTAATGAGGGTACAGTAGCTCTGACAGTGGCCCCAAGAATTCTAGCGTTTTTAAAAGGGATACAAAGCATTTCAACACCTTAAATAGCCTCAGAATACATAGAAGACAAAAAAGAATTATGGACCTACAACACACAGTGAATATTCTCTCCATTTTCAAGCTAAAGCACTTCCTCTAAGGCTGGCCTAAAAGAGTATTGTCTCTGTAATTCCACTGTTGCTCGGTTACCTCAACTCATCCACCCTGCAAGGGAGAGGAGGCAACACCACCATGCAATACACTATAATTCCTGAATGAACAAACGCCTTCACTACTGTATCACACAAGTACTGGGTAACCTTGTGTGTAAGGTACGGTACACAAAACATGCTCCATCCCCCGTAGCTTTCTTGAGACTGGAAGTCTGAAAGATGGTCGGATGGGCGTACGGTGGGGCGCTAACAGCATAAAACGGACCCACAGTTACTGGTATGATGCTGCTGCTGCTGCTGCTGCCCCAGTTGCTTATTTCCGAGGCTGCCGCCATTAGAAAAAAAAACCTTGCTAATCCACCTAACGTAAACCATGCATGCTATGCCATCACATAGCCCTCCTCCTGTGCATGTGTGCTTCGGTTCAGTCACCTGCTCCATCTTCTTCTGCCCCTCCTCCCCCCCCCCTCCACCAGTTTTGAGACATCTCAAAACTCCTCCTGTGCATGTGTGCTTCAGTTCAGTCACCTGCTCCATCTCCCTCCGCCCCTCCTCCCCCCCCTCCACCACTCACCTCCCCTCTCCCTCGCCTCATATTCAACCTCACACGCAGCGCCTTAAGTCGAACCTGACTTCTCTCCTCCCCTCCCTCCTGCACGCTCCCACCCCCATCTCCCCACTGTACCTCCCCTCCACCACTTCTCTCATCCTCCCCCACTCCACTCCCTCTACTTCTCCCACCCTCCCCTCCCCCTCCTCCCCCACCCCCACCTCCATCCTCCCCCCCTTGCCCATCATTCACCCATCCCATGGCGCTCAATCGCCTTCTTTGAGGAGTGGGTCCTCTTCGTCTCTTGGCTGCTGTTCCCTCCAGGAAAACTGCCTCTCTCGACCCCCACCCGTTCCTCTCCTCTGCTTCTGACAAACCACCCTCCGCACCTGCTAGCATATCAGACCCCTCCCCTCCTCCTCCCCCCCCTGCTCGTCTCACCACACTTAACCCATTCCCTTCTCCTGCTCCTTCCTCCTCGTCGTCCTCGTCTTCTTCCACTGTTACTGGTGTTGCCACTGCAGCAGCAGCAGCAGCTGCCTCTGCTGCAGCCGCTGCCGCCGCCGCTGCAGCAGCTGCAGCTGCAGCCCCTGCAGCTCTACCTCTCTTACGTCCGCCCACTGCTACGCCAGCATCAGCAACAGCCACCACCCCAGCAGCACCCCCACCAGCAGCTGCAGCAGCAGCAGCAGCAGCAGCAGCAGCTGCGGCTGCGGCTGCTTTCCCTTTGCTTCTGCCTCCGGGTCTGGGAGGACGATCCGACTGTCTCTTGCGCTTGGATAAGGAGGCAAGGGAGCATTGTGGCATGGTGGTATGGGCCGGAGGGGAGCACAGCACAGGGGGAAGAGGGAACGGGGGCAGAGATGGGAACAGTGAGAGAAGGGGGAGCAGCAGAGAAAGGGGGACGGGAAGGTTGTGTGTCAAGCGAGGGAATAAAGAGCAAGATAGGAATGCACGAGACTGAAATCCGGGAAACGGCGGGGAACGCAAAAGGAGGGAAGTAATGGAGGTAGCGTGCACTGAACTCCCTGCACTGAACTCCCTCAAACCCTCACCTTATGCGAGCCTGCGCCTGCCCCCTCACCCCCTCCCACGACATCTCCCCCTGACACATTCTCTGACGCCCCCGCACCGCCATCTCTCCTCCCCGCTCCTCCGGACTCCTCGCCGCCCCTCGCGCCCTCCTCCTCTTCCACCGCCTCCCCTCCCTCTGCATCCAGCCGGATCTTCTTCGACCCACGCCTCCGCCGCCGATCCTGGAAGGAGGCGGCAAGTAAGGAGGAGGGGAAAACAGAGAAGAGTTTACGGGATGATTGTTCCAGTGGGTGCTACCACTCAGCTTTCCTTTCATCACCGGTTGTGGCGACTCTCCCCTCCCTCTGCATCCAGCCGGATCTTCTTCGACCCACGCCTCCGCCGCCGATCCTGGAAGGAGGCGGCAAGTAAGGAGGAGGGGAAAACAGAGAAGAGTTTACGGGATGATTGTTCCAGTGGGTGCTACCACTCAGCTTTCCTTTCATCACCGGTTGTGGCGACTCTCCCCTCCCTCTGCATCCAGCCGGATCTTCTTCGACCCACGCCTCCGCCGCCGATCCTGGTAGGAGCCACGGGTTGGGAAAGAAAGGAAAGAAGTCAAGGGATGATTGCTCAGCGGGGTGCTACCCCAACCCTTCTCCCTACCCCCCCTCCAAGTTCCTCCATCGAATACCTACTTCCCTCCCACCCCCTTTTTTACACCTACCGAGTGCTGTTTGGCAGCGACAGCCTGCTCCTCCTGCTGTGCCTTCAGCTGAGCCTCTCAACCCCAACCCCTCCCCATCCTCCCTCCACCCCGTCAGCACCTCACCCTTCCCCCTTCCCCAACCCTCCACCTACCGAGTGCTGCTTCGCAGCAGCCTGCTCCTGCTGGGCTTTAAGCTGCGCCTCCAGCTCAGCATCGTCCAGCAGCAGCGACACCACCTCCTCTGCATGATCCATCCCGTTCCCCCCACCCCAGACACCCCAATCCCGTTCCTCTGCATGAACTTACCGAGTGCTGTTTGGCTGCAACCCCTCCTCGCCCCTAACTCCCCCCCTCCTCCCCCCATTGACTCCCTCCCTCCAACCAACCCCCTTTCCTTCCAAAACCTCTTTCCCCCCAGCCCCACCCACCCCCTCTTTCCACCTACCGAGTGCTGTTTGGCAGCAGCCTGCTCCTGCTGGGCTTTAAGCTGCGCCTCCAGCTCAGCATCGTCCAGCAGCAGCGACACCACCTCCTCCGCCTCAAACACCCTTCCTCTCCCCTCTCCCCCACAATGCTCCACCCTTCAGCTCCAGTAAGGCACTTACCGAGTGTTGTTTCGCAGCAGCCTGCTCCTGCTGGGCTTTAAGCTGCGCCTCCAGCTCGGCACCGTCCAGCAGCAGCGACACCATCTCCTCTGCATGCTCCATCCCGTTCCCCCACCCCAGACACCCCAATCCCGTTTCTCTGCATGAACTTACCGAGTGCTGTTCGGTGGAAACCCCTCCTCGCCCCTAACTCCCCCCCTCCCCCCCCCCCCCCTCCCCCCCCCCCCCCCCCCATTGACTCCCTCCCTCCAACCAACCCCCTTTCCTTCCAAAACCTCTTTCCCCCCAGCCCCACCCACCCCCTCTTTCCAACTACCGAGTGCTGTTTGGCAGCAGCCTGCTCCTGCTGGGCTTTAAGCTGCGCCTCCAGCTCAGCATCGTCCAGCAGCAGCGACACCACCTCCTCCGCCTCAAACACGTCGCCGCCACCCGTGCCGCCGCCGCCCGCCACCAGCCCGCCGCCCGCAGCGCCGCCCTGGCCGGTCATGACGAGCTGCTGCACGGTGTTCTTCTGGTTGGCGCGCTTCACTATCTTCTCCTCCACCGTTCCCCCACAGATCATTCGGTACACCGTCACCTGATGGGGGAAGAGGGGAGGGGGGAGGGAGTGGCAAAGGCGGGAGGGGGAGGAGAAGAGATAGGGAATGGGGAGAAAAGGAGTGGAAGGTGCTTAGAGTCGACTCTAAAGGCTTCTGGTTGGCGCGCTTCACTATCTTCTCCTCCACCGTTCCCCCACAGATCATTCGGTACACCGTCACCTGATGGGGGAAGATTAGGTGGGAGGGGGAGACAGGGGGGGGAGTGGAAAGGAACGACGCCATCAGGTTCATGCCCAGCCCCCCCTCTCCTTCTCCCTTCTGCCTTCTCCCTTCTCCCTTCTCCCTTCTCCCTTCTCCCTTCTCCCTTCTCCCTTCTCCCTTCTCCCTTCTCCCTTCTGCCTTCTCCCTTCTCCCTTCTCCCTTCTCCCTTCTCCCTTCTCCCTTCTCCCTTCTCCCTTCTCCCTTCTCCCTTCTCCCTTCTCCCTTCTGCCTTCTCCCTTCCCCTCTCACCTCCCACCTCTTCTCCTACTCCCTTTCCCCGCTTCCCGGCCCTCACTCCCCAGCCCACCCCCCCCTCTCTCACTTCGCGTGTCTGCCCCAGGCGGTGCGCGCGGTCCATGGCCTGCAGGTCCATGGTGGGGTTCCAGTCGCTCCATCCCCCCACTCGTGTCTCTTGCCCTCCTTTCCCTTTCCCCTTCCTGCCCCTATCCCCCCGTCCCCCTCCCTCCCCATGCACCCCACCCCAAGCCCCCTAATGCACCTCGCGTGTCTGCCCAAGCCTGTGCGCGCGGTCCATGGCCTGCAGGTCCATGGTGGGGTTCCAGTCGCTCTCGTAGAAGATCACCGTGTCTGCCGCCGTCAGGTTGATGCCCAGCCCGCCCCCTCCTCCTCCCTTCCCTTCTCACACTCACAGCTTCCCTACTCCCTCCCACTTTCCCCTTCCCCTCATTCCCCCCTTCCCCTTTGCCCCTTCTCCTTTCCTGATCCTCCATTCCTCCCCATCCCCCACTCCCTCCCCCTTCCCCATCCTCACCTCGCGCGTCTGCCCGAGCCGGTGGGCGCGGTCCATGGCCTGCAGGTCCATGGTGGGGTTCCAGTCGCTCTCGTAGAAGATCACTGTGTCTGCCGCCGTCAGGTTGATGCCCAGCCCGCCCGCCCGCGTGCTCAGCAGAAACACAAAGATCTCCGACCTGCACGGCGGTGGCAGGGAGGGAGGGGTGGGATGGGGTGGGATGGGTTGGGACGGGGAGGAGGGCGGAAAGGGAGCGAAGAGAGGCCCGATAGCACAGGGAAGTGAGCGAAGTCGGCCAGAAACAAATACTCGCCACCTGTGCTCGAATTACCAAAAAAGCCAGTACTTCTTTTCACCATCCTTTTTTGCTCAGTCTAAGGCTATTCTCGCTCCAACTTGAAAACTTCTCTAAGAGCCCCGCACCCACCCCACTCACTTGTGCTGAAAGTCTTTGACCATCTCCCTGCGGTCTACAATCGTGGACGAACCATCCAGTCGCAGGTACTTGTACTTGCGATAGTTCATGTAGTCCTGGGGGGGGAGAGGGGAGATCGAGGGGGAAGAGAACAGGGGCAGAGGGGGGTAAGGGCGAGAGGACGGATTTTGAGGCGCCTAAACAGTTGATTGAGGCGCAGGTACTTGTACTTGCGATAGTTCATGTAGTCCTGGCAAGGGCAGGGGAGGGGATGGAATAAGGGCAGAACGAGCAGGGTAGAAAGAAAACGGTGTGAATTCAATTAATCAACACAGGTACTTGTGTGCCTTTCCCCTTGCTCTCACCACCTCCTGTTTTCACCACCTGAAGCGAGGTTGGTTTTGAGACATCTCAAAAACAACCTCGCTTCACGTCCCCTTGCTCTCACCACCTCCTGTTTTCACCTCGCCCCCTGCTCACCTTGAGGATATTAAGCATCTTAGTCATCTATGAGAACAGCCTGTTTCTTGCACTCACCTCGAGGATGTTGAGCATCTTGGTCATCTGTGCGAACAGCAGCACTCGGTGCCCTTCAGCTCTCAACCGCCGCAACAGCACGTCCAGCTGATGCAGCTTGCCCGAGTCCTGGAGGGGGGAGAGTTACGGAGGATGGGGTTGGGGTTGTGGGGAACGAAGACAAAAGACTGCATGCAGCAGCGCGTGTGGCTGATGCTTTTGGAAATAAAATATGTTTGAAATCCTATCCTCCCTCCCTTCCTCCCTCCCTACCTCCCTCCCTCTCTCCCTCCTTCGCCCTCTCCCTCCCTCCTCCCTCTCACCGTGAGCATCTTCGAGAAGTCGAATATCTGGATAGGCGGAGATGAACCCTCCACATCAAACTGCGCACCCAGCAGCGGCCGCGGCAGCTGCAACTCCATCCCACCCCTCAAACCACCACCACCATCACCACCAGCACTCGCATCCGCCTCCCCTGTACCGCCCCCCACCACCTCCAATCCCCCCTGCTCCTCCCCCATCACTCCCAGCACCGGCGACGATGCCGGCGGGCGGACAGACAACCTCGCAGCCGGATCCGCAGGTAGAAACGGCCCAGAGTACTCATTCACACGCGTGAAACCCAGCAGGAGGCGGAGCGCCCACGGCGGGTAGAGCTGCTGCTGCTGCTGGTACGCAAACGAGCGGTCATGGCAGAGGAAGTCGATGGGGGGAGCGCGCACGGCAGGCATGAAGGTGCGGGTGGCACGGATGAGCGACGTGGCATTGTAGAGACGGTCTGGGAAGGAGGAGATGAGGGGGGATGGGAGGAGGAATGGCGGGTCCTTTGGCCAGCCGGTTAGCAGCGGCACTTGGTTGTCGCTGCTGCCGTCGCTGCCGCAGCCGCCGCCGCCGCTGTCGCTGCTGCTCTTGCCGTTGTTGTCAGCAGTGTTGTTCTGGTGAGAGTCGGCGCTTTTCAAGTTGTTAGTCTGCTCTCTGTCGTTGTTAGTCCGCTCCGGATTGCTCTGCCTGCTGCTGCTCTTGCTGCTGTGCTCCTTATTCCTCCTATCAAGGCTCACATCTTTCTTATTCTCAACACATTCAGGGCGATCACCAGAATGCCTCCCCTCATCCTCTTCCTCCTTCACTCCACCCTCCTTTACCCCCCCTCTTCTCTCCTCCTCCCCTTCTCTTCCCTCTGCCTCCTCTTTCACCTCTGCTGTCTCCACATCCTCTTCCACCTCTCGTCTTCTAACATCATCCTCAGTACCCCCACTCGTCATCTTTCCCGCGTCCTTCTCCCTCTCCCCAGCTTCCGCGTCCTCCCTATCCCCCTCTTTCTCTTCCACTTTCTCTTCTTTCACCTCCCCATTCTTGTCGCCACTCTCCTTCTCCCCATCCACCTCCATAGCCTCCTCTCCACCGTCTTTCTCTCCATCCACCTCCTTCTCCTTCACTTCACCTCCCCCTTTGTCCTTATCCCTTTCCCTATCTCTTTCCTTATCGCTCTCCTTCCCCTCTCCTCCTCTCATCTCCTCCATAATCACATCCTCCTCCTCTTTCTTAACATCTACTCCTTCCTGCCGCCCTTCGTTACTCCGCTCCACATCTTCCCCACTCCTCCCTTCCACCCGCTCTCCCCCCTCACCTCGTTCCCCTACCCTCCCGCCCACCCCTTCCTCTCCCACCTGCGTTACCACTTCTCTCGGGACTCTCTCCCCTTCCTGCTTCTCCTTCCTCACACCTCTCTCCTCTTTGTCACTGAATCGTCTCTCCTCTACCTTCTTTAACCAGTGCTCTCGTCTCCTCAACACAGCTCCTTGCCCTCTCGGCTTCACACACAACAGTCTATGTACAGCCAATAACCTCTCCTCCATCCCCTCCTCCTGTCTTCCCCTCTCTGCCTCCTCCTCCTCCGCCGCTTCCTCTTTCTCCTCCTCACCATCCCTCCGCTTCCCAACCGCCCAATCCTCCTCCCAATCATCCAGCCAGTCAGTTGAACCCTCCCCCATAAACACCTGCGCACACCCCGCTTGCCTCATTAACTCCCCCGCAACAGCCCTCTCAAAGGCCGTGGCACGAGCTAGAAAGGAGACATCAGAAGGCGCTAGATCCAACAAGCGGAGAAACCCAAATGGGGAGATAGCAGAAGGGGTGGAAGAGTAAGAAGAGGCGGATGGAGAGGAGGGAGAGGGGAGGCGCAGCACTGTAAGGGACTGGTGAGTGGCTGAAGAAGCAGAGGGGGAAGAGGGGGAGGAAGGAGAGGAGGAGGAGGATGGTGAGGAGGAGGGGGGAGAGCGGGGGAAGAGGGAGTGGTGGATGTGGATGGGGGAGAAGATGGATAGTTGGTGGTACAGCCACTTGTTTGCGAAGCCCTGGAAAACACCGGAGGAGGTGGGAGGGAGTGCTGGCGTGCACTCACGGTAGAGAAGCTTGGGGACCTGAAGTGATGGAACACAGGAACAAGGGGAGACGAAGAGATGAAAGAATGAGAGTCTAATTCTGCTTCTTTCATCGGCCTTGCGTCTGCTTCTTTCTGAAGCATGTGGATGATCGGCCTTGTGCCTTTAGGGGAGTATGTCTGTCTGTCTGTGCCACGGGGTACAACAAGGTACAAGCATGGGGTGACGGGGTGGGCAGGTGCGCATTTTCAGTCATAAACCTTGAAGAAAGGTGTGCTAAGCATACTGTGCTGCGCGCGATGGCGTTGCAGTACAGCAACCTTTTGACGCCTCGCCTCAAAAGGACCCTGCATACCTACCGGTGAAAGTGACGGGACTGCTGCAGTGGTTTGCAATGTCGGCCAAAACGAAAAAAGCATCCTGTGCATACCGTGTACGAGATGGGGTTGTGGCGGCCGCTGTACGGCACCCAGTCAAGCTCCCCGAACGGCGGGGGCTTTTGAGGCGCCTCAAAAAGAGAACCTGTGCTGTGGCATCAACTAAAGCACCGAGCATGCATACATGCATACCGTGTATGTGATGGGGTTGTGGCGCCCGCTGTACGGCACCCAGTCGAGCTCCCCGAACGGCGGGGGCTGCAGCGGCGGGGAGATGGTGGCAAAGTAGAAATACGCCGCTGCCTCGTTGCGCTCAAACAACTCTGGATGGTTGCACACCTGGAAGAGGGGAGGAGGGAAGGCGGAGAGGGGGGGGGGGAAGGATGAGAGAAAGAGAGGGATGAGAGGAAAGGGGATGGGGCAAGTACAGGAGATGGTGGCAAAGTAAGAATACGCCGCTGCCTCGTTGCGCTCAAACAACTCTGGATGGTTGCACACCTGGAAGAGGGGGGTGGGCACGAGGAGTGGGGTCGCGATGGGGAGGTAGGCAAGAAAAGCGGGGGGGAAGAATGGGAGATGGTACAAAATGGAAGTGAACTGATGCTTAGCTCTTACAATTGAGAACCCAATTGCACACCTTCCTAAGCAAAATCGTATCTTAGTTCCTCATTTATGTACTTCCAAAAATGTATCCCTTCTCACGACCATTTCTCCTGTTGCTGGCAGGAGAAGAACGAAAGATTGACGTTCGAGTTAGGTACTTCGAGATTTACAACAACCGGATCACAGACCTGCTGGCTAGAGCAAGATGTCAGGAGTAGCCAGCAGGTCTGTGAACTGGTTGTTGTAAATCTCAAAGTAAGAAAATCGAATGTCAAACTTTCATTTCTTCTCCTGCCAGCAACAGGATAAATGAGAAGAGATACGATTTTGGAAGCACATGATACGAGGCCCCTTCCATTCAATGGAGATGTTGTTCTTCACCGTGCGGTACAGTGCGTGCTGCCTTCCCCTCCTTTCGGACGAGTCCTTCAGGAACAGAGCCCCAACCGCTCACCTTCCTGAGATGGGTGACTGCGTCTGTACCACTCGGACCCTCACAAGTTCCACTACCCACACCAACGCCTAGAAAGGGACATCAAACCTCAGTCACTCACCTTCCGGAGTTGGATGACGAGGTTCATGAGGTGCAGAACCTTCTTCCTGTTGATCTTTGCGTCGCCCCAAACGCCCTCCTCCCACACCATCACACCACAAATCGCCTTCCTGTGCCCACCTCAGTCACGCACCTTCCGGAGCTGGATGACGAGGTTCATGAGGTGCAGAACCTTCTTCTCGTTGATCTGCCCGCCCACGCTGTCAAACAGGTCCGCGATGGAGATCTTGTTCTTCACTGCGCGGTACAGCGCCTGCTGCCGCGCCCGCAGCTCGCATGGCACCACGAGCTCCTTCTTGCCGCTCATCTCCGTCTCCACGTCCTTCTTCACGCGCCGCAGCATGAATGGCTTCAAGATGGCGTGCTGTAGGTGGGGTGAGGGGCGCATTGGAGGGAAGAAAATCAGGTTAATGGGAATGAACTAGGTTAGTGGGTCAACTCAAGCGGCACCACGAGCTCCTTCTTGCCGCTCATCTCCGTCTCCACGTCCTTCTTCACGCGCCGCAGCATGAACAGTTTCAAGATGGCGTGCTGTAGGTGGGGTGAGGGGCACATGGGAGGGAGATTTGGGACAGAGGGGTTTGGGAAAGCGGGAGAATAGGGCGGGGGATCGGGAGCACAATGGCCGAAGCATGAATGGTTTCAGAATGGTGTGCTGGGAACAGGGAATAACGGGTGAAACCACACACACGCATATCTTGTCGTCAGAAGCAGGAAGCAGGAACCAGAACCGGTAAGCAGAAGTGGGAATGGGAAGGAAATCACAGGCCGAGCAATGCAGAGTGTGTGCGAGGCAGGCAGGCGGGATGCTTACCAAACGGCTGAGCTGATGCTCATTGAGCAGCCCTCCATGCTCCGCATGGCCCTCAATGCTGCTCCACGGGGAGAAAGCAACACGGGAAGAGGGAGAGGGCAAGACAAAGAAAGCGAGGGGGAAAAGGGAGAGGATGGGTGTTGGGTTACGACAAGGATGGTGGAGAGTGAGGAGGAAATCGGAGAGGAAGGAGAGGGGGACAGAGGTGGGCATGGCTGTTGGATGGGCAAGAGATGTAACACAAATACCAATCCTTTCACAAACCAGGTCTGCTCCCGTTTCCCTGCCCGCTCTTCTCCGACCCCTCTCCTGCCCCCTCCCCCGTCCTCACTGCCCCCCCTCCCCATTTGCCCCCCTCCGAACCCCCCTCCCAAACACACAGACGCACGCACCCCTTGGAGAACCATTCGCTGAACTGCTCGTGGCTGTCGAAGAGCGTGGGCATGATGAAGTGCAGCAGCGCCCACAGCTCCGCCATGGAGTTCTGGATGGGCGTGCCCGTCAGCAGCAGCCGGTTGCGACACGAGAACGACAGCAGTGTGCGCCACCGGATGCTGTTTGTTCGAGTTTCGGGAGGGGGGAACGGGGAGTGGGAGGCAGGGCGCAGAGAAGGGCAGGGTGGGTAAGACGACAAATATGCCCACCCAGTTTGCTTGAGGTGGCAGTTATTGAGTCAGCTCAAGACTTGTCTTATCACAAGCAGCAGCGCCCACAGCTCCGCCATGGAGTTCTGGATGGGCGTGCCCGTCAGCAACAGCCGGTTGCGGCACGAGAACGACAGCTGCGTGTGCCAACGGATGCTGAACGGTGGAGGAGTGGGTGGGGGGGGGTTGGGGAAGGCAAAAAATGATGTTTCAATAGCACGAGAACGGCAGCAGCGAGCGCACGCCACTGGATGCTGCTCGTGGAGGGGCCGAGGGGCGGTTTGGGGAGGAGAGGCAGGGGGTGTTGGTTTTGGGGAGTAAGTGGCGCGAATAGATGACACAGTGCGGAAGAAGACAAAGCTTCGTCACAAGAACGGCAGCAGTGTGCGTGTGTCACTGAGTGCTGGACGTGGAGGACGGGTGGTTGAGAGGGGAGGGGGGGGGTACTGCCACACCGCAGGTACTGCCACTTCACACACACTGTACTGGCACCTCACTCACTCACTCATCAACGAGCAGATGAGAACGCACCTGCCAGCACTCTTGATGGCCTGGGCCTCGTCCAGAACCAGGTACTGCCACTTGACACACAGTGCACTGGCACCTTACTCACTCACGCACTCACCCACGCACTCACTCACTCACTCACTCATCAAAGAGCAATGCAGCACCCACGCACCTGCCAGCGCTCTTGATAGCCTGGGCCTCGTCCAGCACGAGGTACTGCCACTTGACGCGCCGCAGGTACTTGTCGTCTGCTACCAGCAGCTGGTACGACGTCACCATCACATGGAACGCCGCGTCCTTGCGGTAGAGCTTCTTCGGGTGGATGTTCTTGCGCAGCACTGTGCGCTCTGGCAGCCCTCCCCAGTACGGCAGCACCTTGAACTCCGGCAGGAACCTGACCCGATGGGCGGATGGACGTGTGGGTGGGAGGGTGGGAGAGGAAAGGGGAGGAGTTTCTTAGGGTGGAAATTATTGCGCAGCAGCACTGTGCGCTCTGGCAGCCCGCCCCAGTACGGCAGCACCTTGAACTCCGGCAGGAACCTGACCCGATGGGCGGATGGACGTGTGGGTGGGAGGGTGGGAAGGGAGTGGGACGGAGCTTCTTAGGGTGGAAAATGTTGCGCAGCACCGTGCGCTCTGGCAGCCCTCCCCAGTACAGCAACACCTTGAACTCCGGCAGGAAACTGACAGGGCGGATGGACGTGTTGGTGGGAGGGTGGGAGGGTGGGAGAGGAGGGGGAGGAGCTTCTTAGCATGGATGACATTGTGCAGCAGCACTGTGCGCTCTGGCAGCCCACCCCAGTACGGCAGCACCTTGAACTCCGGCAGGAACCTGACCGACAGGTGGGTAGGAGGGAGGGAGGGAGGGAGAGAGGCAGTCTCTCAAAAGGCGGATGTTTCTGCACTCTAGCAGCCCACCCCAGTACAGCAGCACCTTGAACTGCGGCAGGAACCTGACCCGATGGGCAGACGGGCGAGAAGGAGGAATGGGAAGGTTTAGTAGGGTGGTCAGTATGGACGTTGTGCCGATCGTCGTGAAAATCTTTGCACGACAAGATTCGACAGGAAGACTCAAGCTCAGCGATGAAGCCAACTTGTCAGGCACGGCACGGCATGGCATGGCATGGCATGGCATGGCATGGCATGGCATGGTATGGCATGGCATGATATGGCATGGCATGGTATGGTATGGCATGGCATGGCATATTGCATACCAGAGCAGCCAGGTAGTAGACTACACCGTACCGTGCAAGCTCGTCCGCCCAGTTGCTGAGCACCGACGCTGGCGCCACCACGAGGAAGGGTCCCCAGATGCCCTTCTCCTGCACGCATGATGCATAATATGCATTACATGCATTACATGCATTATATGCATTACATGCATTACATGCATAATACAGGATGGCCGCCAAGCGCGGACGGGCAATTGGGGAATGCAGATGGAGGGGAAACGGAGAAAAGTGGGTGCAGAGCGGGCAGAGGTAGAGCAGAGCAGGTGAGGCTGAGTATGTGCACAGGTCAAACGGGCCACGGAGGGAAGCAGAGTACCGGACGAAAGGCATGAGAGACAGCTGAGATAACAAGTTTGTTCTGAAAGACGTCTAAAAACACAGTCATTACTACTTTACTACACACCTGAGCTGAGCAGCACGGCACGCACCTCAGCTAGATGAGCAAGGAAGGTCATGGCTTGAATGGTCTTGCCAAGTCCCATCTCATCCGCCAGAATCCCGTTCAGGCCCTGATGGGGGTTGGGGAAAGGAGGGGGGGGTGGGGAATAGGGGTCCCCACCAGCAAAAGGTGACCCGTTAAGGAAGTGCGTGAGGGTAAAAGGCGAGGTTGGGACAAAAGGGACAGAGTGAGTGAGAAAGAGGATCGAGCGTATTGGGAGCACAGGACATACGAAAGAAAGACCAACAAACGAAAAGACCAGCAAAAAGGCAGTGCCAGGCCAATGCACCTGCTCGTAGAGATTGACAAGCCACTGCAGCCCCGTCAGCTGATACTCCTCCAGAAAAAGCATGCAAGGAAACGTCTACCAGTGGCTAGTGAACCTCAAAGAGAGTGCTCGCGCACGCACACAGCACCAGCGCACGCACGCACCTGCTCGTAGAAGTTGACAAGCCACTGCAGCCCCTTTAACTGGTACTCCTTCAGCCAGCCAATTTTGGTGCCAGCAACCGCACGCACGCACGCATACAGACGCACACACACACACACAGCACAGCACCAGCGCACCTGCTCGTAGAGATTGACAAGCCACTGCAGCCCCTTTAACTGGTACTCCTTCAGCCGCCCTCGGAAGATGCTTGGCTGCGCCACTGTTGATGCTTCCGGCATTGTGGACCTGCCATGTGAAGCAGAACAACCAGGGATGAGAGGGCAGCAGGGGAGAAAATTAGCTAGAGACAACAGGGGAGGAAGGGAGAGGGGGGAGGGGGGTGAGGAGGACTTTGAGGGGGGAGGGTGTGTGGGAGAGGAAGCTGGTATGCGGAGCGGAGAGGGTTTAGGAAAAGCAATTGTAATAATTCAAATTAGATACATACGGGTTCAGCAGATCCATATCCGCAGCCATGCCCTCCTCCCCCTCCCTGCCCGCCCCCAAATCCTCCTCTTCCCCCTCCCCCTCCCCCTCCCCCTCTCCCCCTTCCCCTCGCAGCCGTCTCGATTCCGAGTCAAACAGGTTCGTGCGGCTCTGCTGCTCACTCGCCGCTTGCACCGCAGCCAACCTTGCTTCCTCCGCCATTCTCTCGTTCTCCTCCACCTCCTCCGCACTTAAACCCTCTCCTCCCCCACCAGCACCGGAACCACCAGCACCAGCGGCTGCACCAGCAGCAGCACCACCACCAGCAGCAGTCGCCGCTGCACGTGCTTTCGCCCCAGCACCACCGGCCGCCCCGCCCCCCGGCGCAACCTTGGAGTGCATGAAATGCGAGTACAGCTCCGTCTGTGTGAGCAAGAAATTCAGCCGCTGCTGCTGCCGCCGCGCTTCTCTGAGCTCCTCCTCCCTCCGCCTCGCCTCTAGCGCCTCCTTCTCCTCCCTCTTCCTTAGCTCAGTCTGCTCACGGTCGTACCGCCGCCAGAACAGCACCATATCCCGGGCCAGCCGCTTCATACGCAGTGGCGCGCCTTTAGCCGCCTTGACTGACCGTGTCACGCGTGCACGGACCTCCCGTTGGCACAGCTCAGCGGTGCGTTTGCAGTCCAGCGACTGCTTCTTGTGCGTCATCACAAACAGCCGGTGGTGCTTCAGCAGGTCCTTTCGCACCATGGAGCTCCATGCCTTGGCCGTTTTCTCCATCTCTTTCAGCAGCGCTGCCTCCTGTTCCATCTTAGACAGAACCTTCCTCCCCCCGCCCACCACCCCACGCTTTCCCTGCACTATCCCTGTCACAGGGCCACCGGCTTCGCCAGGTTTGGAAGGCGGTGGGGCGGAGAGGGCGGAGAGCGGAGGTGGGGTGAGGGCGGATGGTGGTGTGGGTTGTTGCGGGAAGGGGGTGGCAGAGCCTGGCGCGCCCAGGGAAAACTGCTGCATTGCTGCCCCCCCTGCTGCTGCTGCTGCGTCTGCTGCTCCTGCACCTGCTGTGCCACCAGTGCTACTCCCTGCTGCCACTGCTGCTGCCAGAACAGCGTCTAGAGACGGCCTACCCTGCTTTTGCACAAGCATCCCCGCTTGCTGCTGCTGCTGCTGCTGCTGCATGCCTGCTGCAAACCCAGCTCCCCCCAGCGCAGCAGAGGCACGCCCTTGCGTATCACCATGACTTCCCTGCACCGGCAAACCCAGCGCCAACCCTGCCACAAGTTTCACAACAGGACGAGCGACGGGAGACGAGAAGACGGGAAACCGGAGAATGGTATGTTTGCTGTTTTCTGGTCGAAGGAAAAGAACGGAGCAGTCAGTCGCATCCGCATGAGAGGGGACAGATCTCTCCATGAGAATCTTTGGGGACATTCCAAGCGCCTGAGACATTTCTTAAGGAACGGGTGAAAATGGGAGGTAACCAAAATGGGTGCACGAAAGAGCATGCCTTTTCCCCTGCTACTGCTGAAGCGCCTACCGACCGTATCTTGATGTGATGTGACACCTCACTCCAGAAGTGCAATGTGAGATTTCATGATTCATCCAAGCATACCAGCATGAGTTGACAACTGGCATCCCTGCATGGTTTGCCAATTGATACACCTGAATGGGCTGACATACCTGCAGCCATCTGGTGCTGTTGATGTTGTTGCATCTGCTGCTGTTGCTGTTCATGCTGCTGCAAGCTGCCGTACTGAGCGGCCATATCTGCATTCCACTCGCCTCTCCCCCTCTCCGGAAAGCTTTTGGGAAAACCTGCTTCTTCCCCTTCACCCACACCAGTTCTAGACCCCCTCGTTCTGGAAGCTCCCCAGAACTTCATTTGATCTGCCCCACCACTCTCTTCTGCCGCTGCTGCCGCCGCCGCCGCCGCTGCCGCAGCAGCCGCTGCTTCCTCTGCTATTCGCTGCCGCTCCCTCTCTCTCTCCCTCTCTTGCTCCCTCTCCCTTTCCCTCTGTATCTCTAACTGCCTCTGCCTCTCCCTCTCTCGTTCTCGCTCTAATTCCCGCTGCCTCTCCCTCTCTCTCTCCCTCTCTCGCTCCCGTTCGAGCTCTAACTGTCGCTTCCTCTCTTCCTCCCTCTGCCTTTCCAATTCCAACTGCCTCTGCCGCTCCTCCTCCTTTTTCCTCTCCTCCTCCCTTCTCCTTTCCTCCTCTCTTTTCCTCTCCAACTCCAACAACCTCTGACGCTCCCTCTCTTCCCTCTCCTTCCTCTCCTTCTCCTTTCTCTCCCTTTCCTTCCTCTCCCTCTCTTTCCTCTCCCGTTCCTTCCTCTCCCTCTCCCTCCTCTCAGCCTCCTTCCTCTCCCTTTCTATCCTCTCCCTCTCTTTCCTCTCCCTTTCCTTCCTCTCCCTCTCCTTCCTCTCCCTCTCCTTCCTCTCCTGCTCCCTCCTCAACCTCTCCCTCCTCTCCCTCTCCCTCCTCTCCCTTTCCTTCCTTTCCTGTTCCAACCGCTCCAACCTCTCCCTCTCTAACCTCTCCCTTTCCATCCTCTCTCCCTCTAATCTCTCCAGCTCCTTCCCCACTCTCTGCTTCACCTCCCACTCCCGCCGTTCCTTCTCCTTCTGAATAACCCCCGCCAGGACCACAGAAGCAAGTTCCCCGGGTCCCAAACTAGGATTCAACGCCCTTTCATCCAGATAAACGTCCGCATAGCCTGGAAGCCCCAAGCTTGGGGCTATATCATCATAATCAGGCAGCATACGCAGCTGCACGCCAGGACAGAGCTCCAGCACGCCTGCTGCTGCAACCGCTGCATCCAACCTCGCACGATCCCTTGACACCACCAGCGCATTCCTTCCTCCGGTGGCGCCGCTAGCCGCAGCCGCAGCCGCAGCCGAAGAAGCATGGAAAGCACTTTCTTTAGACTGACTTGTATCTCCGCCAGCGGGGGTGAAAACGGGCACGGAGGGTCTAGACGGACTAGACGGACCATCTACTACTTCAGCCTTGGCAGAGGATCCTTGCCCGCCTAACGCTGCTCTTTCCCCTCTCTTCCCTGCATCAGCACCAGCCCCGGCGCTGATGCTGGCCGCATCAGCCGCAGCACGAGAAGCAGGAGAAGCAAGGTGGTGCCGCTGGTGGCTCATCCCTGGAAATCCATTCACGTCCCCTGCTTCCTGCTTCACCATCCCTCGACCAACACCAGCGACTACAGATCCCCTCCCAACTGCTGACGAATCTGGAACCACTCCTCCTGCTGCTGCTGCTGCTGCTGGGCCTGCCAATGACCCTCCTCGTCCTCTCCCTCCCACTATGTCTACAGCGCTAGCCGCTTTTCCTGCAGCAGCAGCAGCAGCAGCAGCAGCAGGGGTATGACCTGCCTGGTTTGCCTTGCTCGGTCGTCCTCCCCGCATGTGAGACAATGGTACGTCCTCCTCCTCTTCAAGCCACTTGGGCTGCCGCCGCTGTCGCTGCTGCCTTTGAGAGCCCCCTGCTACTCCTTCACCTGCTTCTTCTGCTGCTGCTGCAGCTGCGGCGGCGGCGGCTGCTGCTGCGAGTACTGCAGGTACTGCTGCTGCTCCAGGAGCTCCTAATCCTCCTGGTGGGCTCATCAGCTGCTGCTGATGCTCCTGCTGCCACTGATGCAAAGGGGCCCTTTTGTCCCCTTGCATGCCAATTTGCGAGGCAATCTGCCCTTGATACGGAGGACCCTGGGACCGAACCAGGCTCTCCTGCGTGCTTGCCCCCTCTCCCTGCTCCCCATTCATCTCATTCATCTGATTCACCTCGCGCCCTTCTGCTTCTCCCTGATTTTCCTCCTCCTCCTCATCCTCCTCTTCCTCCTCCTCCTCCTCCTCCTCCTCTTCCTCGCTTTCCTCCAGCTCTACCGCCTCCTCTTCCACTTCCTCCTCCTCTGCTCCCTCTCCCTCATCCTCATCCGCTTCTACCCCTTCCCCATGCCCTTCCTCCTCTTCTACTAACTGCACGCTTTCTTCTTCCTCTTCCTCTTCCTCCTCCTCTTCCTCCTGCTGATCCTCCTCTTCCTCCTGCTCTTCCTCTACCTCCTCCTCCTCTTCCTCCTCCTCTTCCTCCTCCTCTTCTTCCTGTTCGTCCCCTCCTGTCTCACCCCTATTCGTTTCCATATCTACCCCCCCTACCGTCTCCACGTCCGCATCCCCTACCTCTTCCTCCTCTTCCTTTTCCTCCTCGTCCTCCTCTTCCTCTTCTTCCTGCGGTTGCTCCCCACTTGCACCTTCCCATTCCGCCCCCCCCCCTCCCACACCTACCTCTGCTTCTTCTCCCTCATCATCCTCCTCTTCCTCCTCTCCTTCTTGCACCGGATGCTCCTCCTCTTCTTCGTCTCCCTCCTCCTCCCTCTCCTCTTCCTCGTGTTCCTCCTCCTCCACCTCCTCCTCCTCTTCCTCCTCCTCCTCTTCCTCCTCCTCTTCCTCATCCTCCCCCTCCTGCTCCTCCTCCTCCTCCTCCTCCTCCTCCTGCTCCACACCCTGTACTACCCCTTCCGTTACACCCACTCCGTCTTGCACCCACTGGCCATCTGTACCACCAGAACCCCCGGGAATTCCCTCTCCACCGTACCCTACCCATGGCTCCTGACCGCTATGACCATCACCACCCACCTCGGGCCTGTCTTGGCCCCCTTCCTCCTCCTCTTCCTCACCTCCTCCCTCCTCTTCCTCTTCCTCTTCATCCTCTTCATCCTCCTCTTCCTCCTCGTCCTCCTCCTCCTCTTGCACCTCTCCATCTACTTGATTTTGAGTCTGTGTTTCGTGCGCAACCTGCTGCCCTTCTTGTTCATCCCCTTCCTCTTCCTCCTCTCCCTCACTCTCGTCGTCCTGCGCCCCTTCTTGCCATTCTCCTTCCCCTCCCCCTCCCCCTCCTCCTTCCCCTTCCCCTGACCCCCCACCAACCTCCTGACCTTCACCCTCCGCCTCCTCTTCCTCTTCCTCTTCTTCCTCCTCCTCTTCCTCCTCCTCGCCAGCACCATTACCACCTTCGTTCGTCTCATTTCCGTCCTCCTCTTCTTCATCTTCCTCCTCTTCTGCATCCCCTTCCCCCTCGCCCTCCTCTCCTCCCTCTGCAACTTCAGCGCCCCCACCTTCTCCATCCTCCCCTCTTTCTTCCTCTTCCGCCTCCTCCTCTTCCTCCTCATCCTCCTCCTCCTCTTCCTCCCCCTCCCCCTCCCCCTCCCCCTCACCCCCCTGTGCCTGCTCCTCCTCTTGCTCTTCCTCCTCCTCCTGCTCCTCTTCCACCTCCTCCTCCTCGTCTTCCTCCTCTGCCTGCTGCTGCTCCCCTCCCCCACCATACCCCCCATCATCTACCTCTGCCAAACCGTCCGTCCCCCACTTCTGCCCCACAGCCTCCCCCATCCCCCCTTGAGCTGCCCAAACTTCCCCCACCGCCACACTCAAGTCACCAGCGTTGCTATACCCCTGTGCCTGGTTCAACGCATAGCCTCCCCCGACGTACCCCATCCCCTGAGCCTGCAACTGCTGCAGCTGCTGCTGCTGCTGAGGCTGATTCTGATGCTGATACTGCAGCGGCTGCTGATACTGCAATGCCTGCTGCTGCTGGAAAGGCAGCGGTTGTTGGTATTGTGCCTGCTGAAGCTGCTGCTGCTGCTGGTACTGCTGGTACTGGAACTGCTGCTGCTGTTGCTGCTGCTGCTGCTGCTGAAATTGGTTCTGCCATCCCCGATCCATGACCGAAATTACCTGCACCAAACGGCACAGAGCAAGGAGCGAACACAGAGAGGGCGGACAAAGGTTGTGACGCCAGGGGAACTGAGGCAAGAGAGGAGGAGGAAGAAGAGGGAAGGGGGCGGGGTAGTGTTGGGAGGGGAGGAGGCTCGACAGGAGGAAGGGGGCAGGAAGAGGGAGGAAAAGGAATGTGAATTCCGCCGAAAACGACTGCCTGAAAGAAGTGGAAGGTAGATCGCGGAAGGAAAGCAGTAGGACGGAGTGAGGGAAGAACGGGAGGCAAGCAGCGAAGTGCGAGGCCCGAAAATTCGCGGCAAAAGGCAGAAAGCTACCGGTAAACGCAAAGGCGGAGGGGCGGCGATTAGACAGCGAATGAGTACGCGGTACCATTGTGACCTTTTGAAAATTCTCAGAAGTCAATCCAGTGATCCTATTAACTGCTAGACTGGAAGCCGCTATTGACACGAGCTACCTGCCTGCCTGTCTGCCTTCCTATCAACGCCGTACCGTCTGGCTTATTGAAGCTTGCAGCAGCCGTCACGAACAGGGCCACGTCACACAGTACACGCCCACGTCACACCCGCACACGCCACACGTCACCACTTTTCGCCGAAATGATCGCTTTCTTGGCCTCTCGCGAAACCTATCGCCAAGAGTAGTCGCCTGTAGGCCCCTCAGTATTCCGAATCAGCCTATTCCATCCATCCCCGCAACGGCTGCGCCAGTGCGGGACTAGTTGCGCGGACGGGTGGCGGATGCGCGGACTCCACGGAAGATCCGCGCAACTGTCCGCTTAGCCGTCCGCGGAAGATTCCCACAGCCGTCAGCGGAGGATCCGCACAGCCGTCAGCGGAGGATCCGCGCAGCAGTCCGCGCGCGCAAGCCCCCAGGTGCGGAACGGAAGAGTCGGATCACGGAAACCGGAAGATGGAGCGAGTGAAAGGGTGGTAGACCGAAAATCACGGAAACCTGGTTAGTTGAGCGCCAAGAGACGAGTGCCGCGAGGATTCACGCCGGCATTCGCGGAGAGCCAATTCGAGAAGAGCCGCCGTGGATATAACAGTCCCTTTTGTTCGTAAATGGCCCTACTGTTCCATTCAGTTCTAATCCGTTCTGCTATATTCCTTTCCGCTTGACGGACCACGTGCAGTGGAAGAGGAAGACGAGGACTTGATTGGACGAAAGGTGAATCTACGAAGCTCAAACCAGAAGCACACCCGAAAGTGATTGAAGCTACGCACAGACCCGGTTAAGCGTCACGCACGAAGGCTGAAACGTCGGCGGGTGAATCTATAGTTCGAGCGGCCGACGGTACCGTGCGGTGGTTGTTACTGGCACGAACGAAGCGAGCGTCACGAGGGCGGCAACGTGAAAGTCGAAAACACGGGGAAGTCTTGCGTTTGCGACGAGTGTAAAGAGACCAGCCGATCGGATGTGAGCCTCTTATTGCTACTTAGTATCCTCTACGTGTGTGCTGTTGCTATATGCTGGCAATAAAAGAGACGCCTAACAGATGCCGAGTTTACCTGAAAGACGGTTCTCAAAAAGCACGACGTCAAGAAAGGGTAGTCTACGCGAGCTACGTGAATGGTCCGGAAAAAAAAAACTATTTCGCCACTTATGGGGCCTGGAAAAATAGCGAGCCCAGAAAGTGCTAAGCAGCTGGTAAAATTGCAAAAAATGAAAACAATGCCGGAAACGGCCGAGGCCCAGATCTGAGCTGAAAATGCAAAACCCTAATCGCAAGTCAGGGGGAGCTAGGAGGAGTAGTGTGAGCAATGCATGGTGCGATCTAGCACCAGTGGGAGGAGCCTCCTGATCGTCGCGCAGCCAATCAGCGACGAGCGTGGGGGGAGCTGCGTGAGAGGAGAGCTCGCGTGAGAGGGGAACAGGGCACGCCATGGCTGCCTTGCCTTGGGGATGGGGGGATGGGAGAGAATCAGTGCGAGGAGAAAAGAGCTGAAATGAGGAGAGGGAAGACGGTTACTGTAGACTGGTTTCGACAATAGAAAACACTTCACTCGCATCTTACAGTATTGTAGATGAACCTTGTTTCATATTTAATATGCATAGTGGAAAGTATTAAAAAAAAAAACACTAGAGGTTAAATCAGTCACATTTTGGTATGAAAGGTGAGCAACTAAAAAATTCGTCCTAGTATAATGAGACTAGGGGTAACTTGCCCACCACACCTAATTTGGGTTAGTAGCATCAGTCACTAAGTTATGTTGTTGTACAACTTAGTTAGTTCACCAATATTGGCCTCGGTCAGTCATGCGTATGTTGTTCCAGGCTTGTCAGGCGGTCCATCTGTGCGCTCGTGCGTAATCCAAACATCCACCCTCTTCCCTGCATCTTTCGCCTCATGCTCCACCTCCACCGTACGCCCTTTCATAGCCCACTTCACCGTTGCAGGCACCACACGCACACTTGTCCTCCACCCCACCTCCCCACATCGGAAGCAGTAAATCTCCGTCCGAAATTCCATTCCAGTAGGTGCTACTGGAGGGCCGTCCCTTACCTGCTCATCTGCATCTTTAGATGAAAACAACCAGGTCGTCGGCCGAACGTGTCTGTCTGGTGGCAGAGGGTGGTTCGCCAGGTAACTCAAATGAAATGAGGCGGCAGAAGAGTTAAAGAAGAACTGCAAGATACGGCCTGCAACGGCTTGTGGGTACGTCCGGGCAAGGAGCAAGCCCAGGCGCATATTCAGCGAGCCGTTGCGATGGAACAGCCCCAGGTTGGCGCCCGTGATGGGGAGAAACGCCTTGTATTCCCACGCCATCCACGATTGCACGTGCTCATCAGCTGCATCCAACAACTCCTCCATCTCTTTCCATGCACCCGGCCCAGGATCCTCGTCTTCTTTATGTTTCGGATCAACTGTTCCGTTGCTTGGTTGCCCCGTGTTGCTCACTTCCTCGGCATTCCCCTCCTCATCCTTCTCCGCCTGCATCTGCACAGCACGCCCTGTCTCTGCTTCACCACAGCTCAGCAAACCTCGCACCACCGCTTTCCCTGCCGCTGATTGCGCTCTCCGTTCCGCCCAAGGCAACGCTTTCCAATGCAGCGTCCGCTGCAACGATCTTCTGTGCACCGTGCAACCCGAGGCTCGAAAACCTGAGGAATTACTCTGCATAAGAGCTCGTTCCGCCAGCCTCTCACCACCAGAATCATTGCCTCTGCCGAAATAGCGAGCCATTTCGAAAAGCCCGTTCCGGCGGCTGCGCCCCACCTTGATTCCTAAGGGAATGCTCGGGAGGCTGAACTCCGTGAGCATGGCGCCGCACTGCAGCCGCTTGCGCTCCGCCATGCGTTGCTTCATGGTCGCCCGCACCGCAACGTTGGGCGGCCGGTAGTGGTGGTAACTCAGCACGCTCATGTTCCGCCAAGCCTGCCCGCCCGGGACCCACCGCAACCCGCTCACCGCATCGTCAAACGTGACAGTCTCAAACGCAATCAGTTTACTCGGGTCCTCCGCGCGGATAGCCGCTTGCAGGTGCTCGTACAACGGAGCCAGATTCAGCTTGTCAGCAACGCCCGGCGCCATGAGCATGGGGTTTGAAAACTCGTCCCCAACCCAGGGCTCGTTGAGAAGATCATATCCCAGAACTCCGTCCTCGTCTCTAAACGCGCGCGCCACCTCTGCCCAGTAATCCGCCATGCGGTCTCTCCAGCCCCAGCGGTTCTCGTACAGGTCTTGGAAGGCCCGGGCCACGGCGTAAGTGAAGTGATAGTCGCTCCACGAGTGCCGCTCGCACTGCTTCGGGTCTGGGTCGCTGGTGTGAAACCGACGGGTCTGGCTGTTGCTTCTGCTGCTCGTGCCTGGGGTTCCGGACGGGGACTCGGACGCGTGGGAGGCGGTTACCATATCGTTTTCACCGGTTTTCGCCTCTGCGAGGGTTTCCGCGCGTCCTAACGGGAAGGTTTTGTGTGACCTGGTAGCTGTGGTCTCTGCTGCCGCTGCCGTTTCTGCCGGCTCTGGGGTTACCGATGTGCCTGTCGCCTCCGTTGTCTCTACTCTCTCTGCTGCCTCGTCATCCAGCGTTCCACGTGGCAGCAAATGAAACCTGGGGCTAAGCGGCTCGGGGAAGCTCTTGGCGTATTCGATAGGTCGCATGCACACAGCGAAACCCACGCATGGCAGCATGCCGCCTCCCCCGTCTATGATGCCACTGCTGCGACTCACACTCGTTACACTGCTACTTGTGTCTTGCGGAGTGCTGCTGTTGCTACTACTTCTGCTGCTGCTGCTGTTGACGTTCGAAGTGTTGATGCCGTTAGAGTTGATGCCGTTAGAGTTGCTGCTGGTGCTGCCAAGGCTAGCAGTAGTGCCGGTGCCGCCTTGATTGGCATGACTTGCAACTGACTCCGTCTGCTCGTCGAACAGCCACGACGGCGCGCCTTCCCCGCAGAATCGCGACCCGAAAACGTCCTGGTGAAAGTCGACCAGGGTGTAGATTCCAGCCGCGCGCATCTGCCGCACCATGCGCTTCATCACGTGGAGGTACGTCGCGTTGGTCTCCCCGCGCGCCGGGTGCACACCGGGCCACATGACTCCCAGGCGCACCACGTTCAGGCCTAGG
Source organism: Closterium sp. NIES-65 (assembly GCA_948144175.1). Taxonomy (NCBI): domain Eukaryota; kingdom Viridiplantae; phylum Streptophyta; class Zygnematophyceae; order Desmidiales; family Closteriaceae; genus Closterium; species Closterium sp. NIES-65. Next base: position 4,102,218 of record CANXME010000843.1, read on the forward strand.
GTCTGGAGAATTGCGAAGTCGGCCGGGGAGAAGGAAAGCTCTGGGTGAAACGAGTCGAGCACGGGAGGGTGCCATGGCGGGCCTTTGAAGACGGCGTTCACGCCGTGAAACACGCGCTCACGGTTGTACGCGTCGCGAATGCGACCCGAGGAGGGGTCCACGTGGAATTGCGGAAATTGAGGGACGGGGTAATTTGGTGGCCGTCGTTCGGGCTCGAGCCAGGTGGAGGTGGTGATGAGGAGGTAGAGAATCAGTGCTGACAGGGTGACAGCTCGAGCTGCTGCGAGGAGAGTGGTGGTGAAGGCCTCGCTGCGGCTGAATTGAGCCGCTCTGCGAGCTTGTCGTGCGAGCCATGCTAACGTTAACATTCCCGAATTATTGTGGACGCAGCCTCTACTAGCCAGAAACTTGCTGTAATCTGCTGCTCGCTGAAAAAGTGGAACGGAGGAATAGAGTAAACTTGTGCGTATTAGCTCTTACTGATCCTCGTGCACGTCGCGTGGGTCGAGTTTATTGCTGCTACAACCAGAAAGTCGCTCCCAGGGCAACAACGGCCCTACAGTTTTCGACGGTGTTGCGCACTCATCAAATTGTTGAGCTGTGAATTGCTCTGACAGAAAACCAGACCAGATCAGACCCCCGCCATCACTGCTTCCAGAATCCAGACTCCAAAGTCTGCCTGTCGAACTGTAACGAAAATGACCCCCCACCAGCGTCTTGAGAATGTCACCGACATCCACGGAGGCCCATCATGTCAGTCGCTTTGATGACTCACAACGACTGCTGGTTGGTTGGTGGGTGCGCTTTAGGTACGGCTACGTTCGGAAAAGTCGACGGTCCGAGGTTTGGAATGACTTTGGGCTCGGTTTCGGTGAAATTTGGGCACCTCGGCAAGGCAGGCAGATTGGAATGGATAGGTAAGGAGGGGGAATACTTGCCGAACCAGGATTAACACGTCAACTTCAAAGATATCCAGGGCAGAGAGGGGCGGGAGAAGAAGCCTCGGAAAAAACCCCAACGTCGGTTTCAGCGCGCTGCGACTTCTTTACCTTGTGTTGATGTTTTTTTCTTTCGTTGTCCAACAGCCCGCTGTCACATGGTTTGAAGGATGCCTGCACTCGAGGAAGTCGAAAAGACACAGCGATTGGAATAATTCGTTCGATAGAAACTAGACTCTGTATATTTGAGCGGACTCAAACCCTAGACTCCGGGAACAGATGGTTCGCTAGAAAAAGGTCCGAGTTTCCAGCGGGAATCTACGTGACAAGCAACTGACAACGAGATGCATCACGGTACGCGATAAAGAGCAAATAGCTTAGGAAGTGATGTGACATAAATTATCACCCACCAGACTGGAATAACCTTAAGCGATAAAATTAGCTAGAGGACAATATCAAACATCTGCCTCCACTCCACCAAGTTGGCTGTAATCTTCCACCACTATCCATCCTCTTTGTTTAGCTTGCTCAAGCAGCCGATCATCTGGCCGCACTGCATAGGCTTGACCCACCTGGAGGGTTGTGGAATTCAACATTGGCAAAAGGGTTGAGGGCAACATAGCACTCAATACGCCCGAATACAGATGTGTAGCAGTTTGGAGATGCATTCACCATCACTCACCTCAAGCAGCATTTGGAAGTCGGCGTAGCTGTCCCCGTATGCATAGCAGTCCTTCAACGCAATACCTTCCCTCTCTGCATACCCTCTTATCACAGCAGCCTTCTCTGCACTGCTCACCGCCTCACCCTCCAGTTCCCCTGTAAACCTGCCATCAGACTCCTTCAGCTTCGCAGCAAAAACTGCACCTGGCAGACACCAGAGACGAGAACGGAAGGGAGAGTCAGTGAAACGAGAGCCTGAAGGAAGACACGAGAAAAGATGAGAGAGAAACGGGAGGAGGTGAGAGTGTGCATGTCTGTTTCTGAGTTCATGACCTGTGTATGCTAATACATATAATGGGACGTCAAGCAGGCAGAAAGAAGATAGGAAGAGGAGTAGCATGTGGAAGCGGAGCGGCAACATACTTGCAGAAAGATCCTTAGCAAGGGGTTCAATGAGGAAATCAAGGGAGCCAGTAACCAGGACAATCCGGAAGCCATCAGTGCGAAGGCGAGTAATGTGTTCCAGCACCCCTGGAAACACCCTGACATGCAGAGGAAAGGGACAGGAACAGGTCAAGGGATGAAAGGAAATCAAAGCGCATGTAACAAGTCTGACCAGGAATTATTGATTCAGCGGTAAGAAAATGCCTTCACCAGGTAAACAGGAAACGGCAAATGATTTAAAAGGTCCTTCCCTCATCCATCCTCCCAACCTTCCTTCACCAACCCGTCGGACTCGTTCCCCGCCTCTCCCATGCTACTCTGTCTTTCTCTCGTTCTTCTTCCCCCTCTCTCCACTCTTCAGCCTCCCCACACAAAACGCTTCATCCATTGTCATACTTTGATTTGAGGTAATTCGTGTGCACGAAATCCGCCATGGCCTCCTTCTCGCTCACGAGCATTCCCCTATAGTTGCGGTAGAACGTGCGATTGAACAGACCCCGGTCGATCCGGTCTAGAATTAGGTATAGCACCACATTGAGCGCGAACCACGGCACCCAGACCGCCTTCTGCAGCAGCGGCATGTCTCGCAGACGAAGTGCTACAAACGCGGCCACCACGTTGCTGCTCGTTATTGTCCCATCCACATCGAAGAATGCCGCGCGGAGCGGAACGGAGGGAGAGGAGGGCGATGACGCAGACGGGTTAGAATCATCGGCAACAGTGACGGCTTGTGCTCGCACCCTGATGGTCCGATCCGCAGCCCAGATAGATCCGACGGAAGGCGTTCGTGAAGCTGCATTGCTGTCTGCTATGTTATTGGAGCGCAATTGCCTCTCAAAATGCGCACCGCATGTGGTAGCCGGCGAAATTGAGTTGCATGGTAACAGTCGTACGGAGAACCTGGCATACCGTGTGTGCACGAGAATTGGCCGTCTGTGCGTGGGAACCGGCAAATGAAGCCCAGTAGGAGAACACAACGCGAATTGTTGAAGAGGCATCTTCCGTTACAAGCGTGTAAAGACGGCTCTTAGTCTGCAATGCGAGCTTTGTCGCAATGTACACGCGGCAGCAGGGATAGTAGAATGGAATCCTAGACTGACGAACTCCGTACTTCACGGGCTGCTGCTGTGAGCTCTGCTTTTCTGGTTTGTGCTTGCTGAGTGTTACGAGTGAAATTGAGTGAACGAACGAGAATTGCACTATCGAAGCAAGAGTACAATGAGCGAAGGCATGAGCTAAGAATATATAGTGAAACTACAGTGGTAACGGTAATGGACTGTGGTTGTCGCACGACGGGGCTGGGACTGAGGTTGGGAAAAGTGTCGAAGCGGAGGCCCGGAGCGCGGGTTACCCGCCAAGCCGTGAGGTCGGGGTGCGACGTGCGAAGGTTGTCGGGCGGATTGTCGAAGCGAGGATTGCGAGTGCTAACGGTGCTGACTGTGGTGCTACAGTGATGTATGCGTTGAGCAGGGACGCGAAGTAAGGAAAAATAGATTTTCCTTACACTACCCCCCCCCCCCCCCCCCTTAAGGAGGTCCTCCTTACGAAAGTGCTTGTACATCCCTGAAATTCCGGCTGCGCAGATACTCGGTGAGGACGGGGTGGTGTTCGATTCTGTCCAAGGGAACCCAATTGTCTTCGGTGGGTGTACGGTCCTTCCAGCGGAGTAAGAACTCGATCCTTCGGGCTCCTCGAGGGTCACGAACTCTGTGGCTCAAGATTTTTTCGGGGGTGATGATTGGTTCAGTCGGCAGTCGTGTCATGCTGGCTGGGCGATTGCGTGGGAGTTGGCTTGTGGACGGGACGTAGGGGCGAAGCAGGCTGACGTGGAACGAGGGGCTGACGTACCAGTCAGCAGGGAGGAGGAGGTGAGCGGTGATGGGTGTTATCATGTGGCTTATGCGAAATGGCCCGCAATATCGAGGGCGGAGTTTCGGGGTGATGGGCAGTCGGAGATTTTGGGTGTCGAGTAAAACTAAGTCGTCGGGCTGGTAAGTGACAGGTCTGCGGTGGCGGTCGGCGTTGCGTTTGTCAAACAACGAGCTCTAAGAGTAATTGAGAGTTAAGTAGGCCTAGGCTTAGTAGCCTAGGCCTACGGGATATCGAGTGGTTTGTGCCAAAGGAAGGTATCGAGAAACTTGGAAAAGGTGAGTTCACTATAGGTTTGCAAGAACATATAGCATGTGAACAAAGAAGGTGCACCACCTAACAAAGTTTATAATAACTACACTAACTACAGCTACAGGCAGTTATATATATGTAAATTCTGACACTCCCCCATAACTGCCTGCAGCAGGAATTTGTGCAGAACACAACCTGCAGGGGTACATAAGCAGACTGATAAAGAAGCAACAGCAGGTACGGTAAGTGAGCAGGTACAGTAGGTCGACAGCAAGAAATTCCTGCCACCCCCTTACCCTCTCCCCCCCCAACCACAGGAGGGGAAGGAGGAAGAGTGAGGAGGCGGGCTGGCTCTGGCTGGTCACCCACTCCATCTCCTCACCCTCCTCCTTCCCCTCCCCCACACTGCTGCAGGAGCAGCAGAGGGGGGGGGAAGAGAGGAGAGGTGGAGGGACGGCTGCTGGTTGCCTCACACCCACCACCCCGGTGCCACTCCCCCTGCTCCCCCACACCCTCACACCCTCCCCCCCAGCGGCAGCTGCAGCAGTGGGAACGAAAGGAGGAGGAGGGGAAGGGAAGCTCTCTACCCAACACTCCAACACCCGCCACCCCCATACCCTCCCCCCCACGGCTGCAGGGAGACGAAGGAGGACGGGGTGGGCGGGAAGAAAGCCGCAGAGCGGCTAAATAGGGTCGGCGCAGGTAGGTCAGGGGCGGCTGCAGGGAGTGCAGGTGCGGAGAGCACCGTTGCGTGCCACGGGGTGCACGACGGGCAAGTTCAAGTTTAGAGCACCGTCATGTGCCTCGGGGCGCACGACGAGCAGGGCACCGTCGCGTGCCACGGGGCGCACGACGGGCAAGTTTAGGGCACCGTCGCGTGCCACGGGGCGCGCGACGGGCAGAGAAGGTGTCACTCGCCACCCGGGGGCGGGACAAGACGAAAATCGCCACGCGCCCTAGGCGCGCGACCGGAAAAATAGCAGCGGAATCATAAGGCGGGCCCACAGGCCAGGACGAAACACGCTCTGATACCATGTCAAACAACGAGCTCGAAGAGTAATTGAGAGTTAAGTAGGCCTAGGCTTAGTAGCCTAGGCCTAGGGGATATCGAGTGGTTTGTGCCAAGGGAAGGTATCGAGAAAGTTGGAAAAGGTGAGTTCACTATAGGTTTGCAAGAACATATAGCATGTGAACAAAGAAGGTGCACCACCTAACAAAGTTTATAATAACTACACTAACTAGAGCTACAGGCAGTTATATATATAAATTTTGACAGCGTTTAGCGATGATGTTAGCTTTTTTAATTGCGTCTGCTGCCCTGGTCCATGCTGCTTGCAAAATTTCGGTGAACTGTTGCGCGCGTGGAACCGGGTTGTCGGGATTCGGGGTCATGGGTACTGTTGGGTCTTGTCCATAATTTAGGTAAAACGGTGGCTGTTGGGTCGTGGCGGATGGGGCGTTGTTGTATGCGAATTCGATGAGTGGCAGTTGCTGTTCCCACGTGTTTGGGTCGTCGCACGTAGCCCGGATGAGCTGTTCCATGGTTTGATTTGTCTGTTCTGTCTGTCCGTCTGTTTCGGGATGGTACGATGAACTAAACTGTAGTCGTGTGCCGAACTGTTGCCACAGGTTTTGCCAGAAGTTGCTGGTGAATTTCGTGTCTCTGTCGCTGATGATTGATGCTGGTATCCCGTGCAGTCGAACGACGGTAGAGATGAAGAGGCGGGCTGTTTCTTCGGCTGTGATTGATTTTTTGCAGGCTGCGAAGTGTGCCATTTTCGTCAGTCGATCGACGACGACCAGGATCGCGTCATTTCCACTCGCCCTGGCCGGTAACCCCGTGACGAAGTCCATCGTCACCTGCTGCCAAGCACGCTCTGGAGGTGGGATTGGCTGCAACTGTCCCGCCGGCCGCTTCCGTGTTGACTTCATGATCTGGCAAGTGGGACACGATGCCACGTGACGCTGTACGCCGGTCAACATTTCGGGCCAGTAATAATACCGCTCCAGCTGCTGCCGTGTTTTCTCTACCCCGAAATGTCCCGAGGTAACCCTGTCATGTGCCTCCTGTAGTAGTAATTCCCGTAGCACTGTGTACCCTGGTACCCAGATGCGCTCGGTCCCGGCTTTTACGTAATAGACTCCCTTGGCTGCTGCGAACTGCTGCAAATTTCCTCCTTTGAAGAATGGGTCCGTTTGATATCCGTGGATAAATAGTTCTGTCAGTAGCGGGCTGGTCTGGGCGAGTAGTATTGCGTGGATTTGGGCAGTGGGGCGGGTCAGTGCGTCGGCGATGTTCGAGGCTCCTTTTTTATAGGTGACTGTGTAGTGGAAGTTTGACTCGAGAAAATCGAGCCACCGAATCTGTCGTGGGTTGAGGTGGGGCTGTGCGCGGAGGTACTGTAGTGATCGGTGGTCTGTCCGTACTGTCACGTCTGCGCCGGTCAAGTAGCAGCGCCACACTTTGAACGCATGCACGATCGCGAGCATTTCGCGGTCGTGTATCGGGTAATTTTGCTCGGGCGGATGCAGTTTTTGTGACTCGTATGCGATGGGCTGTAGGCCGTTTCCGAAGTCCTGTAGCAGTACGGCTCCAATGGCGATGTCGCTTGCGTCTGTAACAACCTCGAAGGGGCGGTGTGGGTCGGCGATGCGCAGGACGGGCGGTGAACAAAGAACATTTTTCAGGGCAGAGAAGGCAGCATGCTCTTTCTCACCCCACGTAAAAACGACCCCCTTTCGGAGTAAATCCGTCAGCGGGGCGGTCAATTCTGCCATGTCGGGAACGAACCGACGAACATAATTAACGAACCCTAAAAAACTCTGCAGTTCCGTGATGTTCGTCGGGGGACGCCACGCTTTTACCGTATCCAGCTTCTTTGGGTCGATTTCAACTCTAGCCTCCGAAATAACGTGCCCCAAAAATTCTAGCCTGTCCCGAAAAAACTCGCACTTAGAGCCCTTGGTGAGTAGCCGATGTTCCTCTAAAACTTTAAATACTGCTTCGAGATCCGCTAAGTGCTGCTGCTTGTCGCGGCTGTAGACGAGGATGTCGTCGAGTTAAACTATCACGCATTTATCTAAGAGTGGCCTAAACGCCTCGTTCATGGTCATCTGAAATGTTGCGGGCGCGTTGGTCAGCCCGAAAGGCATCACCGTGTACTCAAACGACCTGTACCTAGTCCTAAATCCTGACTTGGCGCAGTCCGATGGTTCGACCCGAATCTGATGGTAACCCCCCCGTAAGTCTATTTTCGAAAACACCCGTGCTGTTCGCAGTTGGTCGATTAGTTCGTCGGCGCGGGGAATGGGGTACCGCGACTCGACTGTTACCCTGTTGAGCGCTCGGTAATCGATGCACATGCAAAACCCTCCGTCTTTTTTCGGTGTGAACAGTATCGGTGTAGCGAACGGTGACGAACTTGGTCGAATGAACTGCTTTTCTAACAAATAATCTAACTGCTTCCTTAGTTCGTCGAGCCCGGGCTGTGTCAGTTTGAACTGGCGCTGTACAGTTGGCTGTGCCCCCGGTTCTAGCTCGATCCTATGATCATGCGCGCGCTGAGGTGGCAGCCCTTCCGGTAAGTCGTCTAGAAAAATCCTCGGGTACCGTTTCAACAGTTCCTGTAGTTCGGGGGGTACTGCTGCCAACAGTTTCTGAAAATCGCTCGGCTGCTCCGTTTCTCTCACTAATGCTATATCTACTGCGTACACGTCAGCTCCAGCGGCGACAACCCGTTTCATCGTGATGGCGTTGACGTGGACCGTTGAAGGCTCGGGCGACTGCCAGCGAGGTAGCTGGACCCAGTTACCACTACTTCGCACGGTGCAGCTACCCGTCGTCCAGTCGATTCGCGGGTTATACCGTCGCAGCCAATCACGTCCCAGTAAAATATCGTGCCCATCTAGTGTCGTTGCGAGCATTTCCTGTGTAAATCCGAAATTTCCCCCGCAGCGGACTTTGACTCGCTCTACCTTTTCCCGTATGGCTAGTGGCGTGCCGTCGACTAAGCGTGCGTCTATCTCTGGTAAGCAACGTGTCGGAAAATATAATTTAATATTTTCTATATGTAACTGCCTGTAGGATTGGTTACTGTAGTTATAGCGTTTTCCTATTTGGTGGTCCACCTTTCTTGCTTGTTCTCTCATATTTGTACCCTTGAACCTATAGTGAAACCCCCTTTTCTCTCCACATTTCTCCTCCAACTCGTACTCAACTTCCTACCTCACTAGCTATGGCTCCTAAGCCTTGCTAGATTTTTGACACAACGGCTAAGTGTCAGCTGTAGTTTTCGTGCGGTTGCGGTATTAACTAGACTGTGGCTTGCTCCTCCGTCGATAAAAACCTTCACTGCTGCTCCCTGTATTTTCCCGTGGATCAGTACTGGGCAATCCGTCGCTGTACCCTCCTTATTCATCCGAACCCGATCGAATGCGTGAATCGGTACTGTGTGTCAGAATGTTATCTTATGCTCTAGCCTGTAGTGGGGTGCTCTATAGCGAGTACAACCCTTCTAGGGTTTCCTATTTGTATCCCCATTCTTGCTAGTGCAGCCCCTCTTCTCTCTTCAATTTTTCACATGGTATCAGAGCAAGTCGATCCCCTTGGATCGATTCTGTGGGTGGACTTACCACCTCGTTGCTTCCGCTGCAACTCCTACTGCTACTGCTATCACTACTCTCTGTGCCGCACGCCCCTTGGCGTGCGGCAGTTTTTCATCCCGCCGTGCGCCCTGAGGCGCGCGGCGGTTTTCTGCCCGCCGTGCGCCCCGAGGCGCGCGGCGGTTCTCTTCCCGCCGCGCGCCTGCCCCGTCACGCCGCGCGCCGCTCCCAGGAGGCACTGCGACGGGCGACGGGGACCTCCGCGTCGCCCCCCGTCGCCCGTCGTGGCCTGCGCGCGGCCCGTACAGTCTGCGCGCGGCACGTATTACTCCCCAGTTACTGCCCCGTTACTTTAGCCGCGGGGCTAGTTACTCCAGTATTCCGGAGCGTTGTTCCGGTAGCCGCTGTGCCAGTGTGCCTCCTGTGTAACAAGGGGCACCTGCGCGGGAGCCAGCGTGAAGTGCACGGGAGGCGGAAACATGCAGCAGCCGCGTGCAAGGGTGAACGTGGGCAGCGCAGGGGAGAACGTGGGCAGGACGTGGGGGACTCATGTGAAGAGGACGAAACAGAGGTTTCGTGCCTTGACTGACTTGGAAGGACTTTCGCGTGGGACAGGTGGCGGAAGTCCAGAGTTGAAGGAATAGGAGTGTAACACGTGTGTAATTGCAGTGAGTGGTACAAATGTAAATAGGAAAAGTAGAATGCGGTCCGATGTTGGGGCTGGCCACCCGAATCAACATCTCGAGCCGCATGTCTGAATTGTAAATGTACTGTACATATAAAAATGCATTCGTAGGACAGAGAGAGTAGTCTTTGCTGTTTCTCTTTCTGTTTGTTCTTCCTTGCTTCTAAGGAAAATCCTTTGGTGAAATTCTCAGCCAGAAACACTAGAACAAGCCCAAGAGCCGGTGAGCTTGTTCCACTTCGCCTCCTATCTCCTCTCCTCTCACTCTCTCTCCTCCTCCTCACTTGCCCGTTGTGACTACCACTAGCTTTGCTCATAATTGTTAACTTTAAACTATTGCTTCTTGAACTTGTGCTCACAATGTGTGGTGACATTGTGATCCACCCTGAGCTTGTACTGCTTTGCTTGCTCTGCTGATTACACCCCACTTTGGCTATGGGGGTGTGTCAGAATATTATCTTATGCTCTAGCATGTAGTGGGGTGCTCTATAGCGAGTACAACCCTTCTAGGGTTTCCTATTTGTATCCCCATTCTTGCTAGTGCAGCCCCTCTTCTCTCTTCAATTTTTCACACTGTGACTCGGTGAGGGTCGGTGTGGTTGGGCGAGCAGGCAGTCTCGTCAGTAGTTGGCCCAACTTCTACTGACTGCTCTGCTCCGCGGCGCCTTAGCTCCTCTGGGCATTCGCTCTTGCGATGGCCCGGCCTATTGCAAGCAAAGCAGCGCCCCTTAAACGGTGAGGCAGCTGCATTTGTTGCAACAGCGTTTACAATGGTGTGCTCGATCGGTCCCCGAGGACGATGTCTGTAGTAGGACCCCGGTCTCGGTCGACGTAGAATGTCGATTTTCTCGGCGAGCGCGAGAATCTCGTTGAAGTTCGAGAGTCCGCGCAGCATGATTTCGTGCGAGATATCCGGCTTCAGCCCTCCGACGTAACGGTCCACCCGCTCTGCTTCGTGCATGTAGCCGACCTGCTCGCAAAGTGCGAGAAAACCGCTCGTGTAATCTTGAACTGACCCGAGCTGCCGCCAAGTGCGCAATCTCTGACGCGCTGAAATAGAAGCCGAGATCGGCTCGAAGCACGCCCGAAGCCCTGCGCACCACGCATGACGATCGGCTCGTCCGATCGTGCAGATGCATTTGTCGGTGCGTGTGATGGCGCTGGAATGTTCACCGTGGATTGCTGACGTGCGGAGTCACGTTCCGCCATGAGCGTCGCAATTTCGAGCGCCGAATCTTCAAGTTGGCGCACCAGACGGTCAAGCTGCTCCTGCGTCAATGTGGCGAGCGTGAATTCGGCCATGGCGGGGGTGTCGGGCGAGCTCAGCGAGAGCCTCGGTCGTGGCCGTGCGTACTTACGAGAGAGCACTACGAGCGGCGGTGCTGTGTCGCTGAGAGACGTCTACCCCCCCCAAAAAATTGAGATAGTGGGGAAACGAAGGTGTGGGTGCGGTCCGAGAGGAGATCGTAGGCTCGGATAACCAAGTGTTACGAGTGCAATTGAGTGAACAAACGAGAATTGCACGATCGAAGCAAGAGTACAATGAGCGAAGGCATGAGCGAAGAATATATAGCGAAACTACAGTGGTAACGGTAATGAACTGTGGTTGTCGCGCGACGGGCCTGGGACTAAGGCTGGGAAAAGTGTCGAAGCGGAGGCCCGAAGCGCGGGTTACCCGCCGAGCCGTGAGGTCGGGTTGCGACTGTTGAAATGAACGAACAGGAACTCTAACAGTGAAATCAGTACAAGTACCTAACCCTAGAATGGTGCGGCGTGCTCTGTCCCGGGTGATCTGCAAGCCAAGGTAGCTGCGTAGTTCACCCAGGTCTGTGCACGTGTGTCTCTTCTGCAGCTCGTACTTCACGTAGGCGAGTCCAGCAGTGTCAGCTGTGGCAAAGACCAAGTCGTCGACGTATACGAGGATGTAAAACGGCAGCAGAGAAGTGTCGGTGCGTAGAAACAGCGACGGGTTGGCAGTAGAGGGAGCAAACCCAAGGGCCGCAAGCGTAGTCCTCAATGTGTCGTGCCACTCACGCGGTGCCTGGCGGAGACCGTAGACTGGGCGCCGGAGGCTCCACTGGGTGCTAGGAGGAAAAGTCCCAGTGAAGCCAAGTGGGCGGCGCAGCCATATCTCCTCGTGCAGGCTGCCCTGCAGGAAGGCAGTGCTGAAGTCAAGAGAGTGTAGCTCGTAGTCACAGTGAGCAGCTACGTGCAGTAGTACCCGAAGACTGGTCATCTTCGGGGTGGGAGAGAAGGTCTGAAAGTAGTCAACTCCCTGCCGCTGACTGAAGCCACGAGCCACGTAACGCGCCTTGAAGACAGGCAGAGAACCCGGCGGCCGCCTCACCCTGAAGATCCACATGCCACTGACGATGTTCGCCCCAGGAGGGGGGATAGCGTCAACGTAGGTGCCTGTGGACTTCCATGAAGCCATCTCTGCATCCATAGCTGCCTGCCATTGAGAAGAGTAGGGACCCTCTATCGCCTCCGCGTAAGAGCGCGGAGTCGGGATGTCAAGTGCATCCGGGTCTCCCTCATGGGTAAGCAGTACGGACACGAGATGAGGTGAAGCAGCGGCCAAGCACTGGAACTCCTCCTGCCTGTCCTCAAGGACGTTCGTGTCAAGGGCACACTCACCCCCGGCGGACGGAGGACAGACAGACTCAGACTGAGCGACAAGACTAGCAGCGTAGTCTAGACGACTGCAAGCAGCAAAGTCGACGAGCTCAGCAACTAGGGCAGACGCAGCAGTGGACTCAAAAGAAGGGTCAGTAACGACAGTAGCAAGGAGACGTGTGACAGTAGGACTGGCAGCACGAAGAGAGTCCGACTCCGGGTCGGCAAGAGCAGGAAGAGAAGATTCAGGAGGAGAAGGCAAAGGGGCACGCAGAGGAGCAGTGGACGGACGCAGAGACATCCGGTGCGTGCCATGGACAGAAGGAGGACGCTGACGCGAACCGCAACCACTAGTGCGAGCAGTACGAACAGGCGACGCAGGGCGAGATGCAGGCTCACGACGCTCAGCAAGACCTCCAGTAGGACCAGTGTAGGGAGAAGGAGCAGGCAGTGGGGAGGTGGGCTGTAACTGTAACCGTGAATGGACAGGCTGTGGACACTCTAAGGGAGGAGGAGGACCGAGAGAAGGCGGGAGACCAAGAACCTGCTGAAGGAGCGGAACGAAGTACGGCCGATGCCGTGCAGCGACTCTAGAACCAGCAGAGACACCAGCGCCAGGGTCCTCCACACCAGCAGCAGCTCCAACGCCTGACTCCACAGCACCAGCAGCAGCACCTGCTCCAGGGTCCTCAGCACCAGCAGCAGCTCCAATGCCCGGGTCCTCCGTACCAGCAGTAGCTCCAACGCCCGGGTCCTCAGCACCAGCAGCAGCACCAGCGCCCGGGTCCGCAACACCAGCCGTAGCTCCAACGCCCGGGTCCGCAACACCAGAAACAGCTCCAACCTCTGGGGCCGCAGCACCAGCAGAACCAGTAGAGTCTCCAGCACCAGTAGCACCACCAGCAGCAGCGGGGTCCGCGACACCAGGCGCGCCACTCCGAAGAGTGCAGCGCCGCTCGTACCACTCACGGATCCGCTCACGGGAGGGGAGCTCTCGGCTAGGAGGAGAAGCACTAGCACCAGTCCCAGTAGTACGCCTGGCTCCAGAGGTACCTCTCCTGAGGCTGCAGTACTGGAAGTACCACAAACGTAGCTGCTCCAAGGAGAGGGCTCTGCCAGGTGTAGGACCCTCAGGCTCAGGACCTCCAGACTCAGAACCCCCAGACTCCGGACTCTGCGGCTCAGCACCCCCAGGCTCAGTACTCCCAGGCTCAGCACCCCCAGGCTCCGCACCCCAAGGCTCAGCACCCCCAGGCTCCGCACCCCCAGGCTCCGCACCCCCAGGCTCCGCACCCCCACGCTCCGCACCCCCAGGCTCCGCACCCCTAGGCTCAGCACCCCCAGGCTCCGCACCCCCAGGCTCAGCACCCCCAGGCTCCGCACCCACAGCTTGACTAGAGTCGATAGCTACCTGAACAGGCTCAACCGGGTCTACCTGAGACACACCTTAGGGAGCGGCACCCTGAGGGGGGAGGGGGTCTACGACAGCAGCACCTGGCGGCACGGGAGGAGAGCTTGTCCGCAAACGTATCGTGGACAAAAGCTCGAGAACCCCAGACCCGGAAACGCGACGCATCGCCAACCTCCCCCGTCCACAGCAGTGTGGGCAAGGTCTCCGGCAAGGAGACACGGGGCCAGAGGTTGAGCTGATGCGCAGCGTACCGGACCGCAAACGGCCACAGAAAGTGGGGGGCAACCGCATGGATCAAGGAGGTACGGACGACCTCCATGACCAGGCCAATGCGGCGCTCTGCAATCCCATTCTGCTGTGGAGAGGCCGGAAGCATGAACGACTGCTCAATGCCGGGCTCAGCACAATAGGCTGCCAAGAGGTCAGAGGAGAACTCACCACCTCTGTCGGAGTGCAAGCGCAGGACAGGAAAGTCCGAGTGGAAACGCTCGCTGAGATGGAGACGGGCTCTGCGGATCCAAGGGATCAAGACATCAAGGACCTCACCCTTGGTGCGCAAGGGGAAGACCGTGGTGTAGCGCGAGTAGTCGTCAACAACTATCGGGAAGTACCTCTCCTGACCCTGACCACGGACGCGGGCTCGGCCCCACACATCCATGTGGAGCGTCTGCAAGGGAGCAGTCGTCAAGGGAAACGAGGAGGAGTGAGGAGCGGCGCGCTGCCGCCCCTCGACGCAGGGAAGACAGGGAGGAGCAGACGAGGGTGGGAGGGGAGGGAGGACTCTGGGAAGACCGGAGACAAGGTACCGGGAGTGCATGGCACGAAGGCGCTGCACAGACGGGTGGCCAAGTCGGTGGTGCCAGAGGACAGTCTCGTGCGCCAGAGAGCGACACGAGTAGGGGGCAGATAGCTGACCTGACGCGGAGGCAGACGCAGACGCAGCGACCTGAGGGGACTCAGTGGTCAGTGTGTACAGGTCCGACCCCGGCTGCCGAGTGAAGGTAGCCAAGTGGCGGCCCGTACGAGCACACGTGCAGTGTGTCACGCGCTCGTAGGCAAGGGTGAACTGGTGAACACCCCCGTCCTGGAGTGCACTACCTGCCACCAAGTTCGTAGAGAACGAGGGGAGGTGGAGACCTGACAGTGTGCCCGACGGGACCGCAGGACAGGGAAGGACAGTGGAGGAGGTCGCAATGACCGGACCCCCAGAGGGGTCACCGAGGGAGACAGCAACTGGCCGAGCAAGCGGCTCAAGGGCAGTGCGCTCACGAAAGAAGCAGCGAGAAGCACCTGAGTCCAGTGTGAAGGTGTGCAGTGTTGCCGTCGACTCAGTACCAGGGGGGGCAGACGCACAAGCACCTAGAGCAGCTGCCTCACCAGCACCTGGGGTAGCAGACACGCGAGTACCTGGAGCGGGAGACGCACTAGTCCTAATGCCCGGGTCGGGCGGCACACACAGGTACTCAGCACCCTCTCCACTAGTAGACATCACATACATAGCAGTGAGAATAGCATCAAAGTCTAGAGCATAGATATCAATCCCCTTCTTCAGGAGATCAACCCAGCGGGGCAGCTCAGTGGCCTGAGGGAACTGAACACGCCAAGCCTCGTTGAGACGAGCGAAGCAGCACTGTGTGGCGTGCGGTCCCCCACAAGATTGACCAGTGCGGTCACTAGTGCGAATGTCGTACGTGCAGCTAAAGCCACCCCCCCCCCCCCCCCCCCCCCCCCGTGCTGAGAGTACCACTCACTGACCTCCTGGGGCGACGGAGTGTGCTGCTGGCCCTGGCCACCGCCAGCGCCTCCACGACCACCACCGCCGCCGCCACCTCCTCGACCACCCCAACTCCTGCCGCCGCCGCGTCCACCGCCACCCCCACCACCGCCTCCGCCCCTGCCACCTCCCCGCCGCTGCCGCCACCACCCGCACCGCTGCCACTAGCCCCTCCAGTCGCGCCACCACCCCCACCGCCGCCACCGCCCCCACCACCGCCTCCGCCGCTGTCACCGCCACCTCCCTTGCCCCCTTTGCCCTTGTCGCTGCGGCGCCCGCTTGAAGCAGACGCAGTCCCGACCTTCTCAGCACCAAGGAGGTCGACAGCGGCAGCAGAGGCGACAGAGGGAAGAAGGGGGGAAGGAGAACACCCCTCAAAGAACGGGGTACGGGGGTCGCCACGAGAGGCACCTACAGCGACTATGCTAGCCTCAGCTGGAAGGAGTTCCTTCTTGAGGAGGGCAATGGTGAGCTCAGTGGGGCAGCGAGCTAGGAAGTGGTCCCTGACTGAGCGCAGAGTGTCAGGGAGGCGGGTGACTAGGTGGTAGAGAGTGAGCCAAAGTGGGGGTGGGTTCTTGGCAAGGAACTCATCAGGCATGGCGGCGCGGAAGCGAGCCTCACTAGTGCGGAGGTGCGTAATGAGGTCATCGACTGTGTGGAAAGAGGCTAAGTCGGGGAACATGTAGGGAAGAGAGAGACGGCCTAGTGCGGCAGAGGCCGGTGAGGAGTAGCGGGCAACGACAGCAGTGTACATTGCCTGCGCAGTCTTGTGCTGCCCAAAGTGCGCACGCTCATCTATCGGCAGGGAGTTGCGAATAGCGAAGCGAGCGTGGGCGTCACGAGTCTGCCACTGTGAGCGGGCAGTGCTGTCAGCAGTAGCAGCAGGAGCAGGAGCATGGCCTAGGGCGTGATCGTACAGTGAGATGTCCTCCTTGGCAGCGAGCTATAGGAAGAGGTGTAGGTCATCTAGCCAGGTTTCGAACTTCACTGGGCGGCCCTCAGCATCGAAAGCTAGCACTGGAGGGCTAGCCATAGCAGTAGTAGGAGTAATAGCAGTAGGGGCACCCCAAAAACAGTAGGCAGTGCGACTCAGGTAGGGCGGCTCGGTCCAGTACGGGCGGCGCGGCTCGGTTCAGGTAGGGCGGCGCGGCTCGGGAAGGGCGGCGCGGCTAGGTTCGGGCGGCGCGGCTCGGTTCGGGCTTGGCGGCTCGGTTCGGGCGGCACGGTTCGGGCTGGGCGGCTCGGTTCGGGCTGCTCGGGTCGGGCGGCTCGTTCTGGGGGGGCCGTTCAGGGCCTCTAGGGGCGAGCGCGGGGCCGTAAGGGGCCGCTAAGGGCGAGCGCGGGGCCGATCGGGGCCTCTAGGGGCGAGCGCTGGGCCGTAAGGGGCCGCTAAGGGCGAGCGCGGGGCCGTTCGGGGCCTCTAGGGGCGAGTGCGGGGCCGTAAGGGGCCACTAAGGGCGAGCGCGGGGCCGTTCGGGGCCTCTAGGGGCGAGCGCGGGGCCGTAAGGGGTCGCTAAGGGCGAGCGCGGGGCCGTAAGGGGCGAGCGCGTGGGCCGACGGGGCCTTAAGGGGCGGCGCGCGAGTTGCTAAGGGGCGGGTCGCGGGTCGCGGGTCCTTAGGGGGCCGTGAAAAACGAGGCGCCCTAGGGCGCAGTTAGGTAGGTAGGTAGGTAGGTAGTGGTGGGCCCTAAAAAAACGGTCCTAGCGAAGGACCTGCTCTATACCATGTTGAAAGGAACGAACAGGAATGATTGAACTAACAGTGAAATCAGTACAAGTACCTAACCCTAGAATTGTGTACCCCCTATAGGCTAACCAACTGTAGCCTAAACAAGCACAACATATATAATGTTTGACAGCAACGTGCGAAAGTGGCGGGCGGATTGTCGATGCGAGGATTGCGAGTGGTAACGGTGCTGATTGTGGTGCTACAGTGATGTATGCGTTGAGTAGGGACGCGAAGTAAGGAAAAAAATATTTTCCTTACACTGAGCCTAACATGGTTCGGTTTGAATGAAGGTATGGAGTCCATTCAAATATGGTTGGGTGAGATGTTTTGCGGGTAAGGGTGGTTTCTGTGCTCGAACTTCCATCGCAACACGGTGCTGGTGTTTGGTGTTCATAAGTTGACTAGAAGTGACTGAGAGGTACTGCGCGTTTCCGATGGATCTGAGACAGTTTCTAGACGGTTGGGTCAGCTTTTAGCGACGAACAAATTTTGAAGTGGTGACCACTTCTTTCCCAGACTCCCACCTATCCCGTCAGTTATATCAATTTACCAGAAAAAATATACGTACTAGCACCATGCCAACAACATTCCAGAGTGCAGAAGTTGCAACTATTTACAAACCGAGCGTATTCTAAACGTGAATGCATCCTTGCTGACATCCTCACCTCAAACTTCAAGTCGGCAGACAGCAACAACTCCACGCCCAGCATTGTTTTGTCACCCTAGATTGCGGATGGAAGTGTGCTAGTTGCGATGCGACTCGCAACCCGTTGCTCAATTCATTAGTTTCGCATCGACAGAAAGCGCACGGACGGACCATGCCGCTTGCTTAGTTGACCATGTGACGGCTACTCCCTCGTTTACCGTCATTGCTTGCAGCCGCATGTCCACTTCTTCCACATTCGTTCGCAGGCTCCACGCTCCTGCCTGCTGCTGATCTATTTCAAGAACGTTTGGTTCTCGTAATCTGTTTGTCAAATACTTTTAACGACGAATTATCAGGTTCAGCGCTCGAGAGCACTTTCCTGTGTGACCCACGTTAAGCTACCCTTCTCGACTCCGCTCTTAGCGCAGGGCGGAATTATTTCTTCAAGGCGCCTAGGAACAAAAAAAAAAAAAAAAAAAAAAAAAAAATCTCTATCTCAGCGCAGCGCGGAATCTGCATGCGTGACGGCAATGGGGTGGTCAGTCCTAGCATCGGTAGCAACCGCGGTGGCGATAGTATCTCTGACATACCTTTACAGTGGGGTCGACGCTGATTCAGGTGCGCTGAGCATGGATAGAAAGCTAGAACGCGATTCTTCCAGCCGCCTCCCCCTCTTCCTTCGCCTCTCTTGCCCCAAGACCTCGCTTCCTCCAGTCCCCCTTTTCCCCAAGGCTGGCGTCCTCTCACTCCTCTCTCCCCTCCCTCATTCCCCCCTGCCCTCTCTTTCCCATACCCCGCGTCCCTTTTTCCTCACCCTCCCGGTCTCCCGCCCACTTCCCGCCTCCTTTCCCTTCCTCCTTCCTCCCCCTCCCCCCCAGTCCCCCGCAAGTGGTCCACCCCCACGCCACAACCCCCCCGCGACGCTCCCCATGCCGCCGTCCCGCCGCCATACACGGCCTCGTCAGTCACGGGCGCAGTAATACAGATGGACGCATCACATCACCTATCAGACGGCTCTACCACCAATAGCAACCTCCTAGCCGTTGATATCAAGGGCCAGGGCCCCGTGCCTTTCAGCGTGGCTCGGTGGAACCCGGGGGACCTGTCGCCGAGGCTCGGGCCGAGGCGGCCGTACTCGCAGCCGAACCTGGCGATTCTGATGGAGATGCGCGGGTTTGACACGGATGACCCGGAGAATGCTGCCGTGCAGGTGGGTGGGGGAAAGGGGGAAGGGATGGGGGAGGGAAGGGGAGATGGTGGAGGGTGGGGAGTAGATTGGGTGGGCGACTGGGTAATTGGAAAGGGACGAACGGAGGGAGGTTAGAGGAGGGAGGGATAAGGCAGGTGGTGGGGAGGCAGGCCAGGGGAGGAGAGGGATGAGCGGATGCAAGGGGTTGGCTGATGTGGGGATGCCAAGAGATGCTGGGCAATGGTAGGAGGGGGCTGCAAGAGTGAATGGTGTTGCTGCCAACAACTCCAGTCATGATGTTACGCTTGCTTCTGGTGCTCCTGCTCTTGCTCCCAGTGCTCCTGCTCCTGTTCCCACTCCTGTTCCCACTCCTGTTCCCACTCCTGTTCCCACTACTGTTCCCACTCCTGTTCCCACTCCTGCTCCCACTCCTGTTCCCACTCCTGTTCCCACTCCTGTTCCCACTCCTGTTCCCACTCCTGTTCCCACTCCTGTTCCCACTCCTGTTCCCACTCCTGTTCCCACTCCTGCTCCCACTCCTGCTCCCACTCCTGCTTCCACTCCTGCTCCCGCTCCTGCTCCTCCTCCTCCCTCCCGCTGCCGCCCCTATTGCTGCCCTTGCTGGGTACAGGCGTGGAGTCCGAGCATCAACATGGGCGTGATGATGGCGAGTGTGGCGCTGAATGGGCAGCAGTGGAACAGGTCCAAGCCCGTATTCTACGGCACAGTGGTGAGATGGGCTGGGCGGCGGCACCGTGGTGAGATAGGCTGGACTGTGTCATTGGGTGGAGATGGGCTGGGCTGTGCTATGTCTCTATGGTGAGATGTGGGCTGAGTTGTGCAACCGTGGTGATGGGGGATGAGGTGCGGTGCGATGAGTTAAGATGAAAGCTTGGGCAACTAAGCGCATACACCACACCACCATGTTGTCATTACATACAGAGAGTTAATGCATCACATGACTTTGAGTTTATACAAACATCGCATGACTTTGAGTTAGCAACACGAACGTCACATGCTACACCACCCCTGATTAACTACTTTTTCTGTGTGCTACGGTGATGCTGTCCCTGTGCTGTCCCTGTGCTGTCCCTGTGCTGTCCTGTACTTTTCATATGCTGGCAAACAGGCATGTGCCACGTCATCAAGGGCCTATGGTTACAAGTACGTTACTTTCCGTTCCCATGTTGCCTTGCCTTGCACCAACAATGGTTTTCCCCGTCAATGCCTTGACCCTTTCAATCTCCTCCTATCCGTGCCCCATCTCCGCCTCACCTCCTCCCCATCTCCTCCCCATCTCCTCCCCATCTCCTCCCCATCTCGTCTCCATGTCCTCCCCTCCCCACCTCCTCCGCATCTCCCATGCGTGCAGCATGGATGATGGGACGTTCACCAACAAGGAGCCAAATCTCGACAGTGAGTAGTAGTACTCCTCTGAGCACCCATGCTCTCTCACATGCCATGACATCCTCTCACTCACATCCCATGCTCTCAGTCACATGCCATCCTTTCACATGTCCTTCTGCCGCTCTCCCTTAACCTCCCATTACCGCACCCTGTCACACCCTCTCATCACAAGACTTCTCCCATGTCCTTCTGTCGCCCTCCTCTCTCCCTCTCTACCTGTTTGTATAGGCGACTCCATGATCTCCTCTCTCACTCCCTCCTCATTTCCTGTCCCCTTGTACCCTCTCTCTCATCCGCCTCTCCGCCTCCCATTGTCAAATGCAGTCACAGTAGGGCAAGCGGGAGCAGAGGAGGAGGGAAGCATCGACGTGGCCATTGCATGGTTCCCCTACTATCAAGGTCAGTGGTGTTTTCTTGCTCTGTTTGTCGAGATTGTTTTGGGTAAGCTTGTCTTTGCCCTATCACCACCTATCATCAATTTATCTCCCCCTTCCCTCCCTCCCTCCTCCAGGCTGGATCGGTGGGTATCTGAACGTCCGCGACCCACCAGCGCTTACCGCCCTGCATCTCGCTCCTCCTAAGCCAGCTGGGGTTCTTGCTCCTCGGCCCTGCTTGCTGACGCCAACGAGGGGTCCTTACCCCCCCCTTCCCCTACCTCCTCCCCATTCAGGCTGTATCGGTGGCTATCTGAACACATCCGACCCACCAGCATACCGCCCTTCGTCTCGCTCCTCCTGGGCCAGCTGGGGCTCCTTCTCCCTTTGCCCTGCCCGCTGATGCCAACCAGGTCCTTTACCCGCTCCCGCCCTTTCCCCTCCCTCTCTCTCCTCCAGGCTGTATCGGTGGCTATCTGAACGCCCCCGGCCCACCAGCATACCGCCCCTAGTCTCGCTCCTCCTGGGCCAGCTGGGGCTCCTTCTCCTCTGCCTGCTGATGCCAACCAGGTCCTGTCCCCTTCTCCCCCCTCCCTCCCCTCCAGGCTGGATTGGTGGTTATCTGAACTCACCAGACCCACCTGCATACCGCCCTTCGTCTCGCTCCTCCTGGGCCAGCTGGGGCTCCTTCTCCTCCGCCCTGCCCACCGATGCCAACAAGGTTCCTTCCCCCCCTTCTCTCTCTCCTCCAGGCTGGATCGGCGGCTATCTGAATGCACCAGACCCACCAGCGTACCGCCCCTCGTCTCGCTCCTCCTGGACCAGCTGGGGTTCTTTCTCCTCCGCCCTGCCTGCTGATGCCAACGAGGTGCTGTCATGGCAGCACATGGGCGCCACTCTGCGCCTGCCACACACGCATCCATCCCAGGGGATGCTCTTCCTGCTCAAGTGAGTGGCGTTCAGGCTGGCCTTTCCTCCTCTGTGCTTCAATCAAGTGTTGGTGCCTGTCGAGCCTGCCACACGCACACCCGTCCCAGGGGATGCTCTTCCTGCTCAAGTGAGTGGCGCAGGCCCATTCTCCTTTTTGCCCTCCTGCTCATGCTTTCCTCTGACTGTGTCGTCCATCCGTGTTCCCGCCGCTGACAAGTTTCTTCCTACCTCTTGCTGCTCCCGCCCCGCTGTGCCCCCCTTGCAGCTCCTATTCCGGCCCGGAGAACAATGACCTCAACATAATGAGCACTTATCCCACCTCAGAGTGAGCCTATTATTATTATTATTATTGTTGTTATTATTATTATTGTTATCATTATTTCTATTGCTATCATTATTGTTGTCATTGTTATTATTATTATCATTATAATTAATATTATTATTATTATTCAAGGTTTTTTACAAGAGACTTCTGAGATTGGTTCAGGCGCTCCAGATTTTCATTCTGTTTTTTTTTGTGCCTCGAAATGAGTCCTTATGAAACGTTTTCCACTACCCTATGAGCTAAATTGTATGAGCACATACACCACTCTTCTTCCCCTCTTTCCCTCCCACTTGCTCTCCTGCCTGCCAGTGGCGCATGGTGGGTGCAGGTGCGCAAGGACAGCACAGACAGTGCAGATGATCTAGCGCCGCCTTCTCAGGCCTCCTTTGCATTCGTCTACATCCCTTACAATGCTGCCGGGTGCGTGTTGAGAGAGGGGGTGGAGGGGGGGGGGGGGTATTGCTGAAAGTATCTGAGGCGCCTCAAAAGTCCTTTGCGTCTGTCCACATCCGTTACAATGCTGCCGGGGTGCGTGTTGAGAAGGGTATTGTTCTGAGTGTCGACTCAAGCATCGTTCCGTCCAAATTCTTTGCATGGTTGCATGTTTGTTTCCATGCTTGTTAACAACAGGTTCGTGCTTGTTAAGCTGATGCTTTCATGGTTACCACCCATCAGCTCAAACCCATTCTCATGCACATTCTCTTACCTCCTCCCCCTCCTCGCCTTGCGTTTTGCCCCTCCATTGTTCCTGCCCAGCCTAATCGGAGCCCACATAGAGGGCAGGTCCGGCACACCAATCATAGGCGTGGGACAGTTCCGAAGCTGGAGGTTAGGCCCGGGGCGATACGAGCTGCACGTGGTGCCCATGGGACGGCACTATGCCGAAGCAGAGCCTATCACACACAAGTGAGAGCATAACCTCGTCTTGTCTCGTCTTGTCTCGTCTTGTCTCGTCTTCTCTTCTCTTCTCTTCTCTTCTCTTCTCTTCTCTTCTCTTCTCTTCTCCCTCCTTGACTCGTTTCTCCTCCTCTCTCATCCCCTCGTCTCTCCTCTTCTCGCCTCGTTTCAACCCTTATCTCTTCTTCAATCCAAAACAGCCTGCCATTCACCTTCTGTTTTCAGGGCCGTTCTTCCCAATGCCAAACCATGATGTATTAAATTACCACCCGCATCCTTGCCAATCCTCTTGCACACACACACACCGTGGCACTTAGCACATCAAGTTACCAGCACATCAGAATATAGGTACTTCTTACACATAACGGAACCTGTGCAGGTGTCTGCTCCCTCGCCGCATTCCTCCTCGCTTTTCTTCGCCGCGCCACTCCCTCCTCTCCTCTCCTCCCCGTCTGTCCTCCATCCATGCAGGGACGGAGCGCTGCTGCTGCAGGTGATGAGCCACGACACAGCCAACCACGAGCACGCACAGCACGCCTTCCTCTCCTACGACATTGCTGCTAACGGATCCATCTATGTGGAGGCACGGAGCATGCGCAAGGGGGGCAACGGTGAGGAGTTGTTCTACCTTGTCGACACAGGTATGGGCAAAAATGACGTGCTGATGGCTGGAATACTGATTGTTGCCGTACTGGTAACAACTACTTGATGACCAAACTCTGCACGGGCTACACATCCCTCAACTACTTGTTGTCCTTTTCTTGTACTGGCTTCCTCCGGCCGTTTCTTCTCTCACACTTCTCTCGTATTTATCGTCTCTCAAGCTCGGCCTTTTCATTTTTCACTGGAGCCTTGTTTCTTTTTTCCGTGTAGCATTTCCGATTCTGCCTCGTCTTGCCCACCCGTCCCACCTGCAGACTTCGCATTTGCATGGATTGATTTTCGCAACCCCATCACACCGAACCCACTCACCTTCACAGGTCAGCAACAGGTTGCATGTTTTCGATTCCACCTGTTGTTCCCCCTTCCCGTCTAACCACCTTCACCCTGACTCCCCTTTCCGTTTCCTCACAGCCCCCGCCACCCCCTCTTTTATTATTTGTTATGGATTTCGTTTCCTGAATCCGCCCTCCTGAATCCGCCAGTGAGAATCCGCCCACCTTTCCCTGAATCCGCCCTCCTGTGGGTCTGCCCTCTCCTAAACCCGTGTTCTTCTGGTACACCCTCCCCTCTCTCTCTCCCTCGTCAGGCCGCCTACCCCAGATGATCCAGGAGACAGACTTCTGGAGCGGTCTCTTTGTCACTGTCTTCGTCTACTCGCTGCTCCTCCTCGCGGGCGGCCTCTATCTCCTCTACACCACCCGCCTGCGCCGCACTGCTGCGCTAGCCTTTGAGCGGCTCAGCACGACCGACTCCCTCCCCTCGCACTTCCCCCTTGGGGAAACGGCTAGTGAAACTCGGCGTGGGCTCGCTGGGAGTGCTGGTGGTGCCAGGGAAGGGGTAGATTCTAGTGAAGATGATAGCATCACAGGGGCTTTGCTGGGCGGGCAGGAGCAGCAGCAGCAGCAGCAGCAGCAGCAGGAGCATGGGGGTGGGGCCTCTCAGCCGCTGTCGCCTCTGCTGGAGTTGGATGAGGATGATAGTGCGGAAGAGAGAGAGCAGGGGAAAACGGGCAGTGGAGCAACATCCGCTGCTATGGCTCCTGCTCCTTCTGCGGCTGGCAGCGCTAAGGGGACAAACTAGACCTGAAAGGTTTCTGACTGCTGTAGAAAGTAAGCATGGGATACAGTGGGAATACACTGAACCTTGTCAGGCGTTTTATCCAGAAAGTGGGTTAATTTGGTGGCTA
The DNA here is from genome assembly GCA_948144175.1 of Closterium sp. NIES-65. Lineage (NCBI taxonomy): Eukaryota > Viridiplantae > Streptophyta > Zygnematophyceae > Desmidiales > Closteriaceae > Closterium > Closterium sp. NIES-65. The sequence goes on from CANXME010000843.1 coordinate 4,126,817, forward strand.
CATGTGCAATTAACCTTTTGCATACACGCAAGATATGATGAATGGTCGGTCGAGAGTCTTAGATCCTTGTTGCCCCAACATTCAGCACACATCAATGCTGCCTGTTCTAGATCTCGCAAAACAGTTTTATGTACGGAATGTTAATCCAAGTTGTTGAGGGGAGACTGTACGAATGCATTACTTTGTCCGGTATAACGCCATGTCCATAACGGAGGTTAGAGGGCACCCGCCAAAAATGGTGTTCGCGCCCTGAGTCGACTGACAGCAACCGCCTCTGACACCCATTCCGAATCCGCGCTATGAATGTAGCTCCACTTCGCTCCCACAATCACAACTCTTCCATAACTGGACGGTCGCAACAATCTGAGACTCATTTATTTCCAAACTGTTCCTAGAGATCATCAGCATTCGAACCTTCGGATATTGCGAGGCTTTTTGTCGTCCCACAAGATCACCATGCCGGAACTGTTTCTGGCCGCTCATCTCAGGTCGTATCCCTGCCTAGTGTCAAGAAGTTGGTGTCAAGAAGTTTGCGCATGCGATTGGTTAAAAAAACGATTGACCAATCGCATTGGCCAGAAATTTGTTCTGGACCAATAGGGTGCGAGCACTTCTTGACACTAACTTCTTGACACTAGGCAGGGATACGACCTCATCCCATCTCACCTCATCTCCCGCCTTCTCAGTAGTGCTATCTGATCAATGCCCAGCCAGTATCCAGGTTCCAGCCTCCACTCTATGGTCCAGAATGTCGTTGAGCAACGACACGGCAACATGCCACATTAGGGCTTAGCTGTTGGCGCAAGAGACATAGCGCGTCGTGTGTTTTGGAATTCGTCCCATCGAGACAGATCCTTCTGATCTGCCTCTGAAGCTTACGCTTCCACAAGCCAGTTTGATGCAGGCTCGTTGCAAAGCCTGGTGAGTGAATTTGAAGGCCAAAATACCAGTTGCTGATTACGACCGTAGATTTACATACCTTGCTGAGGAACTTCAGAACTTAGATTCGCTGTCATTGCCCTCCAAGAGTTACGTAGCCGGCCGCTTCGTTAGCCACTCCTTTTGCCGGTCTGAGAGCCATTCCTCTCTTGCCGTTTGCATCAGTTTCGATCACTGTACCATTTGAACCCTCTGGTGCTGAAACCCTTTTCATTCTTGACGTTCCCCGAGAGAATCATTTCCGTGGTTCATCTTTTACCTTTTCCAATATAACTAGCTTCTTACAGTCTGCCTGGTAGGAGTCCGATTTGAATCCATTGTTTTAGCCAGCCTTTATCAGCAATTTGGTCACGTGTTGGCCAAAGGTATCCAATAATCCCGGAATCAGGCGTTCTTAGAGCCGAGGCGCGTTACCAGCCCACCTTTCGGCTCAAGAAGCGTCAGAGAACAAGGGAAACACCAGGCTTGTCACCAACATTGTCAGCAGAAGTAGCAGCCGTATCATCACCAGTGGCAGCAGCCGCCGAGTCAAGCAATCGCGTTAGGAACATCCGCAAGCATTCAAAGGCAGTGTTGCAGTGCCACCGTTTGCCGTATTTTTGGTGGAGGGATAGTTTTACCCAGAAGCATATTACATATCTCGTCGGTGACACGTCGCTCGCCGACGTCCCTGCTCGTCGCATCACCACCACACGCCACCTTCTCAGCTTCCGTCGCTCTCCGTCGCGTTCCGTCACATTCCGTCGAATTCCCGTCGCATCTGTTAAGATATGGCGGCTCCGGAAGCGGCGGGCGACACGACGGCGACGCTGCTGCGGGTGCTGGAGGCCCTATACCAGACGACGGACCGATCCACGCGGCGAGAGGCCAGCAAATGGCTCGAGGCGTTTCAGCAGAGCATGGACGCGTGGCAGGTGAGGGGGTTAAGGGCAGCGAGGGAGCGTGGGGGCGATATTCTGTAATACTAACAAATGTTCCATGGGTTCGTTTCACCAGAGTATGGAGGCTTGATAAGTGGGGAAGGGGGGGGGGGGGGGGGGGGGGGGTGGCAGCGAGAGAAACGGGGGGGAGTAGGGGAGCGCCCTCCCGATTTTCCCTTTCTCACATTCTGCCGCTCACAACTATTGTAGTGCAGCTGTTGCACCGAATTTGCACCCTTCCGTTTTGCCACTCCGTTTCTCTTGCAACGGAATTACACCTCCTGCCCCCTCATCTCCTCGTCCTTACTCCCCTGTCCCCTTCCCCACTTCCGCACCTCCGTCCACTTCCTCCCTTTTTCTCCGTTCCTCATTTCTTGCAATTTCCGCTCTCCTGGCGCCAAACGCTGCGCAGATATCAGACCGGCTGCTGCACGATGAGAGCAGCAGCATGGAGGTCAGATACTTCTGCGCACAGACTCTGCGAACCAAGGTCAGTCTGGAAGATATATCTCGTTGAGGATATTTCACTCTCTCTCAAGCAGTCCTTTATTGAAATTGGGATGGTGATTTAAGGCACCCGCCAGCTTCCTTGAGACACTAGTCTAGAACAAATCAGCATCTAGCTGTTAGAACCTAGCTGCTGGCTTCCCTTTCCTGGATGAACAGACGACTTCTGAGGCGCCTCAAATGTAGTGTGTCTGTTTCCCACTGCTTCCATGTGTCAGGTTCAAAGAGACTTTGAGGAGCTCCCTCAAGGTTCAACGCCTTCCTTGCGTGCCTCACTCCTTGTACGCTCTTTTCCTGCACCTTAAGAATATTCTTGCTGGTTTGGTCTTTTCATCCCAGTTTCCCCACTGTCGATTACCTGTCCCTCTTGTTTGGTCCCCGACCATCTCGTCTCATCTCCCTAGCCAATGTTCACCCTACCTGCCTCCCTCATTTGGCGACGTATGCTGAGCATCTTTCATCTCCCCACTCTCTCGCTCACCATCACACATATGAAGTCGCTCTGTAAACCCTCTTACCCATCTCCTCCGTTGCTACAGGGGCTTCTAGCCAAGTTCAGAAACGGGCCAGCCGCAGTGCGCACTCAGGTACTGTTGCCGCCTGCCATGCCTTGAACTGGCTCTGACACACGGTGAAACGCGCACACACCAAAGCCGCACACACAGGCACAGAAAGGGGCACACGGGCATGCATGCTGGGTGCTCTATACCCTTTGGAGAGCCAATTCATGCCTGCACTATACCCCCCTGTGTGGTGGCCCATGCGCCGGCCGCCTGCAATACCTGCTCCTTCCTCGCTTAGAATGTTCCATGTTACTACACCCGCTCCTCTCCATTATTTCTTCTCATCCCTACATCCTCTCTCTTGCTCTCTCCTTCTCCCGCGAACCCGTGGCCACAACCCCAGCTGTGTCTGGCGATTGCGGCGCTAGCAGCGCACACGCCAGCAGGAGAGTGGGGGGAAGGAGGCGTGGTGTACTGGCTGCGGCAGCAGCTGGCAGCACAGCCGGAATCTGCTCCTGCTTTGCTGGAACTACTGACTGTAGTCGTGCAGGTTAGAGAAAGGAGGGAGGAAGGGGAGGGGGGAGAGGGGTGGCAGATAGAATGGTGATTGATTGATCATAGGGTGAAATGGAAAGCCAGCGGAATAGCCTGAATTTGTCCCTGCTTTGGTGGAACTACTGACTGTGGTTGTACAGGTTAGCAAGAGTAGGGAGAGGTGGGCGGAGACAGGGGTCACTCTGAGAACTCGCGAAAGTGGTAGGGGGACTGGAAAGTTGAGATCCGCACTTTCTACTGCCTCCATCCATCCCTCCCAATGCTCGTCTCTGCCGTTCTCCCCTTATCACACCCTCATTCTGTCAGCCCTCATTCCCCCTCTCCTTGCACTCCCTGCCCTCGATTCTCCCCTCCTCTCCCTGCCGTCCTCTCTCGTCATCGCCTCTGTCAGGAGGTGGGAGCGCACAAGCTGGCAGTGCGGCTGGAGAGGAGGAGGCGGTTCTCAGCAGAGCTGGTGACGTCTGCACCGGACGTCCTCACCCCCCTCTCCCTGCTCTCCCTCCTCTCCCTCCTCTCCCTCCTTTCTTTGCCGTCCTCTCTCATCATCGCCTCTGTCAGGAGGTGGGAGCGCACAAGCTGGCAGTGCGGCCGGAGAGGCGGAGGCAGTTCTCAGCAGAGCTGGTGGCATGTGCACCGGACGTCCTCACCCTCCTCGCTGCCTGCCATGCCGCGCACCCCTCTGATCCCGCCACTATTGAGGCAGTGCGTTCTCTCCCTGTCTCTCACTATGTTCCTCCTACAACCACACACACACACACACACGCATGCACACACACACACACCCTCCTTTCACCCAACCCCACTCACATGTACGTTCCAACGCACTGATATGCACGCATGTACATACGTGTAACAGCACCCGTTTATTCACACATTCACTTGTCACTGATATCACTGTGTCGACTCCTAACGCTCACCTTTGTCCACCCCTGTCGACACCAAACCCCTTTACCCTCGTCCCCCCCTTTCCCGTCCATCATCCTTCTCCCAAACACCTACTGGACATTGCTCCCTGTACTTCCCTGCATGGCTTCTCTCTCCAGGCACTACATGCGTTCACGGCCTGGCTGCGCTTCAGCAACGGGTTAGTGTGCTCAGGCACCCTCCCACCACACCCCTGCCTCTCAGCCCATCCCTGTGCTTCCCTGCCCTGTTCTGTCCTGCCTACACCCTTCTTCGCGCCCTCACTTTCCTCATTGCGTATTGTTCTTCAACTTCCTCGTCATCCACCTGTCTATCCTCACCCAATCTCCTGCCTGGCATCCGAATCTCTTTGGCGCGTTGGCTTTCGCAGTCTCCTTGCCGTCCCCACTGGCTTTCCCAACGCTCTCTGTTCCCATGTCACCCACCAAGCTGCCGCTTCCCCTCTAATGCCCCAGTCATTCATTCTTGCAGCTGCGATAAAGGCTGTTCTAACTCAACTGCAGACCAAGTACCACTTCAGTCTGGTCGATAAAAATTCCTGTCCATAATAGCCTTCTCAGAACCTAACCCCTCCACACCGCTCCACACCCCCCAACGCTGCACCCCCACCTCTCTCCCACGTGCCTCAGTCTATCTGCTGCGACTCTCATGGCGCATCCACTCGTTCCTGTTGCCTTGGAGGGCTTGCAATCCGCAGACATGTTTGAGCCGTCAGTTGAAGGTAGGCCAGTTGAAAGGTGTGCAGTGCATTCACTCTCACCGGGTGCCTCAGCAGCTGGCCAGTTCATTGTCTGTGTGAGAATGAATTGTTGTCCAATTCATGTATGCACACTGTTTTGAGATGCGTGGCAGCTCCCGAACAGTTCCCTCTCTTCCTTGTAATTCTTTTCTAGTGTGCTGAAACTGCTCTGCTCTCTCACTTCCCCCACTGCCCCCGCTCCCCCATCCCCCCAGCCGTGTGTGAGCTGATCCGCTTCTCAGTCTCTGGCGGTCCGGCGGCATTGGCAGCGAACATGCAGCTGGTGCAGCTGATAGTGCCGCGCATCATGGCGCTGCTGCCACGCTTCTCTGCTGCGCTCAAAGTGGTGCAGGCGCATCAGCAGGGGCAGACAGACGCGGAGCCAGAGGAGGTGAGTGGGGGGCCCTGGGCTGGGCTGGGCTGGGCGGGGGCTAGAAGGATTTTTTTTTTTCCGTTAGCAGAGGAAACGCGAGTAGAGTGACAACGAGTGCTCAAAGTGGTGCAGGCGCATCAGCAGGGGCAGACAGACGCGGAGCCAGAGGTGGTGAGGAGGAGGGGTGGGGCTGGGCAGGGCTGAGGCCAGAAGCAAGGAAGGGATTGGGCTGGGCTGGGCTGGGTTGGGCTGGGCTGGGTAGAGATGCTTAGCAGAGGTAATGCGAGTCGAGCGGCAACAAGTGCTCTCAACTCAAAGTGCCACACACTCACGCCTTTGTGCTTCTCCCTCCCGTTTGTGCATGCTCCATCCCCCAGGACGAGGACACGATGAAGGCCATGGCGCGACTGTTTGCAGAAATCGGCGAGGCATATGTGGACCTGATTGCCAGCGGTGAGAGAGGGAGCTATTGAGAGTGACTTTTGAGTCGACTCAAAAGTCAACTCAGCGGTGAGAGAGGGAGCTATTGAGAGTGACTTTTCTAGAATATGGCTTGGAGGCCCCTTTCAAGGCGCGGCACGACTGTTTGCAGAGATTGGCGAGACGTATGTGGACCTCATTGCCAGCAGTGAGAGAGAGGATACTGTCGAATGGGTAGTTAGCTGTTGCTAGTGGTGAGAGAGGCATTGCCAGCAGTGAAAAAGGCATTACCAGTGGTGAGAGAGGCATTGCGAGTGGTGAGAGAGGCATTGCGAGTGGTGAGAGAGACATTGCTAGTGGTGGCGGCGGCAGTACAGCCCATTGCGAGCGGTGAGAGCACAGCTTATTCCCATCATTGAATGAGAGAGTCTTGGCAGAGCGCAGCAGGCAGGCGGGATAGGTTGCGGATTCTGCCAGCACCGGGGTTCGGGGCATTCTGGGCTTATTGCTCAAGGTACAGCTGCTGGATTGAACAGAGATGGGTTTAAGGAAAGGGAGGAAGGATGCAGTTATGGTCGGATATGCAGGTGCCACTTGCTGTTGCTGGGGGAGTGGCCTGTGTTTTCTCCTGAGCTGGCTTCATGCCTTATTCTTTGCCCCACAGGTGTCCTCCGTTTTTTTTTTTTTTTTTTTCACAATCCCTACACCCTCCTCTCCTCTGCCTTGGCATCTGTGTGCTATGTGTGTGTGAGTGTGTGTGTTTGTGCATGTGCTGTTTGTGTGGTGGCCTTGGCTCCACTAACATCAGGCTCCCCTGAGTCGATGATGATAGCAGAGGCGCTGGTGCAAGTGACATCGCACCCCGACTTCGACATCGCATCCACCACCTTCAACTTCTGGCATGCGCTCGGCTCACACCTCACCACACGGTACGTACCTCACCTCACGCGCTACTGTTGTGAGATGACTCTATTTTTGAGGCGCCTCAGAGATAGCAGGAGCGCTGGTGCAAGTGACGCCGCACCCAAACTTTGACATTGCATCCACCACCTTCAACTTCTGGCATGCGCTCGGCTCACACCTCACCACACGGTTGGTACCTCTCTCTCCTCGCGCTCTATTCCTGCGAAGTAACTCTACCTCGCACCCTTTCGCCTGCACGCCCTGTTCTGCCCTTGCTCACCTTGTATGACAGGCCGCAGCATGAGGAGAAAAAGGCATTGTATGCAGCATTGAGGCACCTCATGTTTATCCCCCACTGCTGCCTGATCCCTTCATGTTGCATGCACGGCAGGCCGCGGCATGAGGAGAATGTGGCGTCAGATGCAGCACTGAGGCACCTCATGTCTATCCCCCACTGCCGTCTGTCCTCTGTGCTGCTCTTGTTGCATTGCACACACGTGGCATGGCAGGCCGCGGCATGAGGAGAATGTGGCGTCAGATGCAGCAGCGCATGCAGAGAGGGAGAGGCGGCTCGCGCTCTTCAAGCCCATCTTTGAACTCCTTGTATCCCTGGTGCGTCTTGCTATGCCACGTGCTGCTGTGCTGCTGTGCTGATCTGTCCCCTCTCATGCACTCGTCCATCCATGATCCATCATTCGTTCATTCTTTATCCGATTCTCCGCTCCTCCCCTTCCCCATTCTCCAGGTGAGCTTCAGAGTGCGGTACCCCCCTGGCCACGAGAACTGGCGCAGTGACGAGAAGGCAGACTTTAAGCAAACACGCTACGGTCAGTGCAGTGCAGTGCGGTGTGGTGCGGTTCATTCCAACACTGTGCAGCTCGTCGAATTGCACTGCGGTGCTGTGCAGTCCAGCGCAGCACATGATTTATTTGCATATTCCAAATACCCCACCCAATATGCTCACTGTCAAGCCGTCCGTCAACTGACTCAGTTCCTCTCTCCCGTTTGCCCCTCCTCTCTCACATCATCCCTGCAGCTGTGGCCGATGTGTTGACAGATGTTCTGTACGTGCTCGGGGGAGAGAGATTGCTACAGCTGCTCGCTCAACCTCTCTTCCAGGTGCCCACTCTGCAGCCCACGTATTTCTTGTGTTCTTGCTCTATCTTTTATTCTTTCCGAGTGTTTCATGTGTGGTGGTAGGTCAGATCCATAGCTGGTAAGCTGTATTTTCTGGCCCAGACCATGCCCATGGCTTTCTTTCCCTCAAGCCCATTTCTTTCCCCCCTCTGTTTTCCGTGCGTTGGCGTAACATGGGCATGGGCATGGGCATGGGTATGGGCATGGGCGGGTGCATTGCGAGGGGCATCAGATAGCAGAGGGAGCAGCACGGGGGCAGGAGTACGACTGGAGGGCCTTGGAGGCGTCGCTGTATTGCATCCGAGCCATTGCAGGCTCGCACCTCCTGCGAGAGCAAACCATCCTGCCGCAGGTGCGCCCCTCTCCAGAAGCCCCCCACCCCAGGTGCGCCCCTCCCCAGGTGCGCCCCACCCCAGGTGCGCCCCTCCCCAGGTGCGCCCCACCCCAGGTGCGCCCCTCTCCAGAAGCCCCCCACCCCAGGTGCGCCCCTCCCCAGGTGCGCCCCTCTTCAGAAGCCCCCCTCCCCAGGTGCGCCGCTCCCCAGGTGCGCCCCTCCCCAGGTCCGTTCCTCCGTAGATCCGCCCTCCCTCCTTGCGGCTCTCCTCCTGCATGGGCTTACTCTTCTTGGGGCGCTTCTAAACACTTCCTGAGATGGATTGCTAACCGGTCGCACCTCTTGCACGGGGAAACCTCTCCGAACGGATTGAGTCTGCTCCTCCCGTGTCACAGATTTAGATTTTTCTTGTGAGTTGAGAGTTGAGTAACTGACCTGAGGGGAGGCATGTCACTCGACCAACCACATCCTCGCTCCAGATCAGATCAACCCCCACGCATTTCCAACTAAACCTACCTTCGTTCGTGTCCCTTCTCCTGCCCGTCTACCATCCTTCTCCCCTCCCTCTCCCCGTCTGCGCCCCCTGCCGTGCGCTCTCTATCCCCACTGCCTACTTTGCCTGGCAGCTCATGGCTCTGCTACCCATGCTGCCCCCTCAGCCTCAGCTATTGTACACAGGTAAGCATGCTGCTATTTGTATTACGTGCATACCACAGGATTCCTATCCATATTCACATGCCCCATGCACGTAACGGCTACCCCATGCCCTGGGCATAGCAACTCGCCCCGCATCTAGTGCCATGCCATCGCTTTTAGTTATGTGACATCGACTTTCCATGGACGTTTCCCTCCTCCACCTTTCACCCCCTCTGATTTTCTGTCATCCCCTCTCACCGTCTCTGACCCCTCTCACCGCCTCTCAACCCGTCACATTCCCCTCCAGCATCTCTGACCATAGCCGCCTACTGTGACTGGATAGCCGCTGCTCCCAACGCGCCCTCCATGCTGCCTCCGCTGCTCACTCTCCTCACCAACGCGCTGGGAGCAGGCGAGGACGCCGCCCCTGCTGCAGCCCTCGCACTGAAGCACATCTGCGATGGTGAGTCGGTATTTCAGGCGACTCAAAGAGTGTCCTGAGTGAGTGTACCCTCCTTGCTGCGCCTGCTGCTCACTCACATTGTCGTGAGAGCTGGAGGAGAGGATGCCGCTTATTTTTAAGGCGCCTTTAAAATAGAACTCACCTAGTCGTGTGAGCTCGAGGAGAGGACGCCGCTTCTGCTGCTGCCCTCTGTTGCTGCCACTTCCGCTTCTGCACTGAAGAACATCTGTGATGGTGAGTCTCGTTCCGCTGGTGGACTGGCTGACTGGTTGACCCTGCTGATTGCATGGATATGTTTTCTCTCTACTGTTAAGGTTAACCCTTTCTCCCCATTGACCTAATCCTCTTCCCCGCTCCCCTCTCCCCACTCCTTGCCATTTCCACCACACCCTCCCTCCCCCCACCCCCCCGGTCTCTTGTTGCTTCCTCTCAGCGTCACGGCAGCACCTGCTGTCGTCGATCGACCCGCTGCTGCAGCTGTACAACCGAGTGATGGTGTCAGATGCTGCTCTTGCACTGCAGCCAGAGGACGAACTGCAGATCGTGGAAGCACTCAGGTACATTCGTGTTCTGAAGCTTCTCATGAACTAACTTTTATAAGAATCCCTAAAAGCCACCGTAGTCTTGCACTGCAGCCAGAAGACGAATTGCACTGCAGATCGTGGAAGCACTCAGGCATGCATGTCCTGCAGGGTAACCAGGCCCTTTGCCCCTCACTCACATCCCACGTCCTTCATTCTCATTACGTTGGTGGTGTCCACACCATCGTAACAATATTCTCTACCCTCTTCCCATCTTCCCCCAAACTCCCCAACCGCACGCGCATGCATCTCGCAGTGTGGTGGTGAGTGTGCTACCACCAGACCAGTGCCCCAAGGCAGTCTCCGCGCTGTTGCAGCCTCTCACTGCAGCACTTCAGGTGTGTGTGTGTGTGTGTTTGTGTGGTGCCCCTCATCATAGACAGAGTGTCTTGTGTGTGGTGGGATGGTTCTCGTTTCCTGCCTCTCCCTGGCACATGTTTCTTCTTGACCTATCCAGTATGTAGGAGGAAGGGACGTCTGTGAAGGGCGAGTCCGTCGTTTCGTCATGCCACACCCCGCTCGCCACGTGTGCTCCATCTTTTCTCTAAACTCCATTCCTTTTCTGTGCTCTGCTCTCTGCTCTGTGCTCTCTGTGTTTGGCAGCAAGTGGTGACAGCAGCAGCGCAGGCACCAGGAGGGCCTGCATCCATGCTAGCAGCGCAATATGTGGTGCATATAGACAGAATCGCCAACATCTTTAGGTCAGCGCAACTGCGGCCGCTGTCATTGTTTTAAGGTGCTCGTGTGGACTGTTGCTTCTCATCCCTTGCCGTGCTCTACTCTTGTTCTCTCCTCTCCTACTGTGCCAGCCTTTCTCTTTCTCCAGAACCACTTGCTTTCATTTCTCAACTGCCTCTCATCCTCTCTTCCTCTCATCCTCTCTTCTTCTGACGCAATCCGCTCCGCTCTCTTCACCCCACCACCCCCTCCCCTCCCTTGCCTTCCTCTCTGCAGATACGTCAGTCAGAACCAGCCTTTAGCAGACGCCTTTCAACAACTATGGCCTCTCTTCCAGGCTGTCTTCGCTCAGTAAGCCTTCCTGCCCCGCCTCTTCACCCTCGCTCTTTCTCTCTTGCACTTTCGCTTCGCTGCTGTGTGATACAAACTCTCTGTTGTGACGCCTGACTCTCTGTTTCCTCCACTAATGTGCATGTGTGTGCGTGATTGTGTCTGAGGTTATGCGTGCGATTGTGTGTGTGTCTGTGTGCTTGTGTATCTGTGTGTCTGTATGTCTGTGTGTTTGTGTGTCTGTATGTCTGTGTGTCTTATGTCTGTGTGTCTGTGTGTCTTTATGTCTGTGTGTCTGTGTGCTTGTGTGTCTGTGTCTCTGTGTCTCTGCAGAAAGCCCACAGACATGCGAGTCATGGAAAGGCTATGTCGAGCATGCAAATACGCGGTGCGTGTGCAAGGTTGGGATTGAGGGAAAGATAGGGGGAGAGGACGTGTTGGGAGGGGGGAATGGTGTATGTTTACGTGAGAGTGGGTGTGGGTTTGTGTAGGTTGAGTGGGTGCGTGTGTGTGTGCGTGCGCGCGCGCGCGTGTGTGCGTGTGTGCGTGTGTGCAACGTGTGATATGTGCTCCTTCATTCGTCATCTCCTCCTTCCCTTCTTCTCTCCCTCCCCTATCCTTGATCGTAGTGTCATTCGTCTTATCAGAAGGATCATCCCTGCGTCTCTTTGTGAATTTGTGCTTGCTTTCATTGCATTGCATTGCATTGCGTGCGTGCCAATGCGGGGTGCATTGCTTTTCCTCATCCATGTCTATCCGTGTATGTGTGTATGTGTGCACATGTTCGTGTGTGCATATGTGCATGTGCATGTGTGCATGCATGCTTGTGTGCAGATCCGGGGAGGGAAAACGGCCATGGCGCCAGTGCTAGCGCCTCTCCTGCAGGAGCTGCAGGTGCAATACGAGCAGCACCAGCAACCATGCCTGCTATACGTGGCCAGTGAAATCATCAAGGTACCTCACCTCATCTGCAGCTAACACCTCTCCTTCATCCAACCTGCAAAAAAACTTCCTCGGACTTGCCTTTCAAGGAAAGGAGACTTCCAGCAGTATAGATCACATCCCCATGCTCTTGGTTCAAGCGAATATGCTTCCAAAATGCAGTGCAGTGCATCTCGTGCTGGTTGAAGAGAGGCCTTATGCACTGTCCATGCAATGCAAGCAAGACCCCCTTGCCGGCTGCGTGCCTCTCATCATTTCCTTCCCTTTTCTTCCCCTGAAGCTCCACCCCACCCTCCACTCGTCCACTCGTCCACTCCTCCACTCCTCCACGCGTCCACCTCTCCACCTCTCCAACCCTCCACCACCTCACCTCCCATCAGGTGTTTGGTTCGGACGTAAACTGTGCAGCATACCTGCAGCAGCTCATCGCAGTGCTATTCGCCCGCACCACCGCGTCCCTGCAATCCCTTGACGTAAGCTTCTTGTGCGGCCCTTTAAAGCTCAATCTTTGCGGCTCCCTAAAGTTGTTTCTTAAATGCTTCTAGAAGGAAATGGAGTAGCCTCCTCTGCAATCGCTTGACGTCCGGAATCCATGTTCTACGGGCGATTTCCCTCTAAGCATGAGTCCGTGGTTGAGACTTGCTGGTGTGTTTTGAGTTGAGACTTGTCGAGTTATGTTGAGATTTGTCGAGTTATGTGCCATATTGTACACAGACAGGGGTGAGTGTGGACTGTGTTGCCGGTTGAAACCACCGTCCCACGCCAGATGCAGAAATCCTGAAATTCCTCGAAATCCTTCTATGCCAGACGTGGCCGTTGACTGCTTTTAACTGGCTCCCCTCACACACGTGCTGTCTTTCCTCACTACCTTCCATCACTGCAGGACTTCATGTTGAAACAAGACGCGGTGGACGACTGCTTTCTTCTCGCGTCGCGCTGCAAACTCTTTAAACCTAACGCCCTCTCCCACTTTCTCATGCCCTCTCTCACATGTGTGCTGCCTTCCTCACTGTCTTTTCACACTGCCTTCCATCACTGCAGGACTTCACATTGAAACCGGATGTGGCGGACGATTGCTTCCTCCTTGCATCGCGCTGCATGCGGTACTGCGGGCATCTGTTTGTGCCCACACCAGCCTTCCTTGCGGTGCTCGACAGTGCTCTCGCAGGCCTGCTCGTGCAGCACAGGTGCGGGCTTCCGTGTGTCTCTCCCTCTCTGGCAAAATTCTAGACGTTTCTAGAGTTACTTGTTCGTGCTTCGTGCCCACGCCAGCCTTCGTTGCTGTGCTCGACAGTGCTCTTGCAGGCCTTTTCGTGCAGCACAGGTGTGTGTTGTTGAGTCACTCTCTAGCCATTTTCGAGATGTCTGATATGAACATCCATGCCCATGCCCATGCCAGCCAGCATTCCTTGCTGCGCATGGCAGTCCCTTTGCCGGCCATGGTATCAGAGAGCTTACTGAGTCACTCTCTAAAACCCCAGCCTCCACACCCTTACCCGCCTTCCTCCTCGGCCCCTCCTCCCGCCGCCCATCCCCCACAGGGAGGCACCCGGTCGTCCCCGTCCTAGCCTCTACGCTTCCCAGCCACTGCATGCTCACACGCCCTCCTGCTCATCTCATCTCGTCTCACCTCATCCCCATCCGTCACTTGCAGGGAGGCGTGCAAGTCGGTTCTCAGTTTCCTCAAGGACGTGCTAGACTTCCCGTTCTCGGAGCGCGGCCGTCCCTTCCGCGCCAACATAGAGGCCGCCGTGGGCCCGCGTGGCCCCACTCTCTGCCGCCTGCTGCTCGCCGCTGCCACTGGCGGGCTGCCCGAGTCTCGCAATGATGAGGTGCGTGGATGGATGTAAGGTGGTCCTGGGGCGTTTCAAAACTCGGTTTTGAGACGTTTCAGGGGCCCACGCACTGCCGCCTGCTGCTCGCCGCTGCTACTGGCGGCCTGTGCGAGTCTGGCAATGGTGAGGAGCGTGGGGATACGGTGATTTTGAGATGTGTTAACCTTTTGAGACGCCTGAAAAGTCGAGGTTGAGGTGTCCCAAGGGCGCACGCTTTGCTGGTGGCTGATGCTCAAAATGTCCCGTTGTTTTTTCTGCTTGCAGGTGGTTGATCTCCTGGTGGCGTTGCAAGTGTGTTGTGGGGGGATTGTCTTGCAATGGCTGCAAGCCATTCTCGACGCCATCCCTGCTGCTGCTGCCTCGCATGCCGAGAGGATGGCTCTACTGCAGGCGATTGTAGCAGCTGGCAATGCGTCAACACCACGCGACGCCACCAATCATGTGCTGCCAGCTGTGGACGATTTGTCAGGCTCTTGTCGGCGGTCAAAGCGCGTGCTAGATGCAGTGCAGCAGGCTCTGCTAGGGGGTAAGGTCGCTGGGAGGTGAGAACATGAAGGTTGGCTGTAGCTAGAAATATTGGGGGAAAAATAGCCTGATCGCAATATTGAAGAGTGTATGCGTGTAGCTAGATATCAGGAGTTGTAGCACTCCATGCATTTCTTGTTAGAACAGCTTAGTAGTATGAATACACTACCCCAGTGTGTCCCTTTCATCACGAGAATCCTTTTTTTTTTACAGTTGTTCGTGGTTTTACCACGGGGTTGGGAGGCCCGCACAGGAGAGTTCTGCGTAAGTAGGCAGCGTCAACTCCTGGCTGGCCTTTTACCCTCCATAAATTCAGAGCGCAGGAGCGCAGCGACAGGTGTCAGCCAGTCGCGTAGTTTTCCTTACTCATTAGTTTAAGGCAACTGTTCACTTTGTTTTCGATCCCCTTCAATACGAACTCGCGAACTTGTACCACTTTGCTTTGTGGGACCGAACTTGTTTGAGTGGCAATGACGTGGCCCAGCATTTTTGGGAGTTAGGCTGGATTGACTCAGGGCGTATCTTAGTTCGGATCATAAGGGTGCTTCGGTTAACACTGTACACTGCGGGTCATAAGAGGACCACTGATATTCCAGTAGTGTAACTAAAACTGCACCTTATTGGTCGCCTAAGAACTCACGTGTCCCAAACCTGCCCATAACTCCAAATGAGTTACGCCCTAAGTTGTTTTCCCACCTCACGAGCTGCGCTGCTGAGCGCTTTCACCTGATTCGCGAGCGAGGCTCCCATAATATTGGACACGATTACCTGAACCCTGTGACCCAATCAAAAGCAAAGCGATCGCCAATGCCCATAATTGGTTTTCGCAGCCTTCAAGCAACCCAATTGGTTCCGTTCCGTCCGATTCATCCATCCCTTGCTGCACTTCTCGATCGTGTCGTCATTTCGCCAGCCCTTGTCCAGAAAATCCATCTCACACTGCCCGAATTTCTGAAACAGCGAGCCTACGGAGTAACTTCTTGCAGCCTTCACTCGACCTTGCTGCCCGAGCCACGTGTCGATTGTTCCTTGGCACACTACCACCTGGTGGTCCCTTTGAATCTGCCCCGGGGATGCCTTCAACTTCTGCACCTTGCCCCTGTGTCGCCAACAGGGTCCCAGCCAGACCCACCATGCAGATTCCTCCCGCATTGCCATGTCAAGCAAACAGCAAGAAGCGTGTGAGGTAAGCAAGCATGTATTGTGCATCTCGTGATTTTTGCGAGTGAAATCAGTGGCAACATCAGATTCCTGTAGGACATCCTTGCAATACGAGTACGTGAAGCATTTCAGGAAATCCGTTCGATCCCTCGCAAAAATCTGTTTGAGAAGGGTTTCTGGCATACTCTTTTCAAACTGAAGAATTGAGTGAGTAAATTTCGCCTGCTTTGTTGTGGTGCTCCACCTTACAGCCAGAGATCGTCATCTGTACCTTCGGAACCATGACGTCTGTAATTAGTTCTAGAGTACCTTGCACCACACTAGCTCTCCAATCGGATCCCAAGGCCAAATATGGTGAAACTCGCAGCGTTTCCGTTTCGTACCTTTCGAGCTCTTGCTTCGGCGTGCAAGTCCGTCCTTACAACATCCGCGGTACAGGTGCAAGCAGCAGATGCTGGAAGCCGCTGCTTGTCCAGTCAGCGGCAGAGCCAGAGAAATTCTTCCGAGACCTGTCTGAAGCTGCGCAGAAGAAGGCGAGGGAGGCTAAGTCAAAGGTCGAAAGCTTTGCTCGTGAAAACGATCTTGAGAAAAAAATCAAGAAAGCTGCTAAGAGCGCTGCTAGTCGTTTGGAAGAGTTATCTTTTGAGGCGGAGAGGTATGCGACGAACATTGACAGGCGATATGGCGTGAAGGAGAAGGCGAATGAGGTTCTAGGAGGTGCGGCGAATCAGCTTCGGGAAGTGGACGAGAGGCTTCGTGTACGACAGAGGTTTCGTGCAGCGTCTCAAGATCTGAAGCAGAAATGGCCCAAGGTGAGTGACTTGCAAGTGGTATCGAGGTAGAAAAGCACAGAGTATATACTTTTGGCATAAGGTATGCGATGACGTTGGGTTTAACTCGAGTACATGGAACTTGATGGTTGAGAGGGTAGAGAACTTGATGGTTGAGAGGTTAGCTCGTGGATGGCATGAAAAAGAACGTATTTTTTTACCTGTTTTCGCTTTCCGGGCTTTTGTGGATACCAGCGCGGAGTGCATGAATATTGAAGTTGTTTGCTTTCCGGTTTTGCCATACTTGTTTTATCCCACCCTGATTTTTGTTGCAGTATGAGCGCCAGCTGAATGAGTTCAGGGAGACGCCTATTGGGCAGGCTGTCTTCGTAAGTTTTACGGAAACCCCTGTCGTACTTCTTGCATCTCGATGATTCACTCCTTTGTTCCGACGTCATCCCTGATTTTTAGCGCTATCTAACAGCATGGTTTGGCTTTCTAACTCTTCTGTTCGCCTTGGTAAGCTCATGCGAATGCCTTTCTTTCTGGGCTGTCTCTTTTCTCGCAGTTTGGTGCCTTCTGCTGGCTGCTTTTATCTGGATGGCTCTTTCAACTGTTCTTCTGGTCCCTCTGGCTCATCCCTTTGCTTCCATGGATTGTCCGAAGCATGGCAGGCAATACCATTGTTGAGGTTCGTTCAGGCCTTGACAGTTTCTCCTTTTATTTCTCCTGCTTGCTTTTATTGCAACTTCTACCCATGCACTCTGCTTATCTCTGCGTATTCCTGCTGTGCTCCCTTGTGTGCTCTAGGGTGTTTGCCCTTCATGCGGCCAACGTTTTGTGGGGCCACGTGCACAAGTGCTTGCATGCCAGCGCTGCAGGGGAGTTGTGTGGAACCCCAATATCAATGGACAGGCTAGCAAGGGGGGTAGGGCATCTCGAGATGACAATATCCGTATTATTGACATTGAGGCTGAGTGAATCAGAGTGTGATTTCTGTTAGGTAATTTGCTCCAATTGCACATTCATGGTGTGGGATGTGCCAAGTAGGTGTGTTGTGTTAAATACTGGTTGCTTTGTATAAGTAGCAGGTTTGTCTCTGGTTCATTGGTGTGTCGAATAGAAACATGATTTTGTAAGGCAGTATGCCCGCCAGCATACTCTCAGATGGATCATGCAGCCTGATTTTCATGGTTAGCATTGTCACAGGCAGTCCTATGTAGTTCATCCACGAAGAGATCAGAGGTGATAGCTTGAGTTGATGCTTGTTATATGAAGCCTGAGTATTAAAGCTGGGAGCCAAACGTGGGACAGTTTGCCTTCTTTCAGAACCTCCAATTGCGTATGCCTCCAACCCTAAATTGCCCATGACAGCAGGCAGAATATGGCCCATGACCTTCTATGGTATTGGAATGTCATGGGCCATGAATCCATGATCTGCACAAACATCATACTGGTAACAGTACTCAAAACAGTCTGGATGCTTTCGCAACATTCGTGCTTGTCGCAAAAGAAACGTGGCAGAAACGGGGCCACGTGGCGCAGCCACACGTCCCAGTGATGTTCGATCGGACGTGGCGTTTTGGTATGCCGTATCACCTTGGAGGAAAGGGCACGGGGATGGGTCATGCACCGAGCTTGCAAATGACGTGATCACCATACACCTCTGCTCTTGTAACTCAGCGAGATATTGACGAAGCTTCATCCTGCAAGCGATAAGAGGTCGCTAACTGCTGTTACCACTTCCTCTTTTATCACGCAACCCATCCGTTTTCCAGGATGGTTCCACCTCCACATCCACCATATCAAACCACACCAAACCACTTCTTAGTCTGTGAAGTCCAGTCCAACCCCTTTGGTCACTACACGTGTCGACGTGTCTAGTTACTACTAGTTCCCAGACGGACGGCTGGCTGGCTGGCTCACTCCCTCTCGTCATCACGGTTCCGAGTCGCATCGCTGTCCGATCTCCCACTGAATCCCACGCGTCAATCATAAAAAATTTCTGGGCGGATCCTGAGAATCCTTCATTCATCCCCTTCTGAGAGAAAGAAAGAGACAGAGAAGAGAGGGTACGAGTACCAGGCTCTGACATCGAGATTCGAGATCCTTCCTTATAAGATCGATCTCTCTGCGTTGCGCCAACGAGTCGTGCTGGCGTTCGTCATTACCAAGCTATCTCGGCGCGTCATTCGCTCTTCTGCTCCCTCTTGCAGTCGTATTCCTCGCTCTTCTCTCACGGACTGGGCTCGCAGCGTAGGCGTAGTCGAGCACTTTGCGCCAGTCATGACTTCCGCTGCTACAGCTTCCGCGCTCATCCGCGCACCTGCTTGCGCCGCCGCAGTATCTCCATTCCCCATGGCCGCCTCCGCCGCCAGTTCCGCCGCAACTTCCTCGGCTGCCCGTTACTTCTCCCCGTCCTTCGCGCGCCCTTCCAGCCTCTCCTATCGCTCTTCCGCCCCCCTGTCCGCAAGTCTCTCCGCGTCTTCCGCCATCGCCAGTACCTCCGCCATCTCCGCATCCTTCCGCAGTTCCGCGTATGCGCCTCTCTCCGCGTCTCATTCTTCCTTTCGCCATGTCAGCGCGTCGGCCGCGTCGACCCCTGAATCGGGTCCTGCGGAGTCGGAGGAAGTTAAAGCCACCGGCACTTCCGGAAGCGTAGACTCCGACACGGACGCGTTTTCGGAAACCGAAACCGTTTCCGCGACTAACGGGGCGGCTAGTAACGGGGTAGCGGCGAGCACCAGCAGCGCGACTAGCAGCGCGAGCATCGCGAGTGGCGAAGGCGGCGCGAGCAGCGATGTGGCGGTGCCGATCGAGCTTGAGTATGTGCCGCTGGCGGGGTTCCGGAAGCTCGGCGCGCAGCTGAAGATGCTGGTGGAGTGGCCGTGGCGACGCGTTAAGAAGAACTCGGTTCTGTACATGCGACTCAAGGGCAATGTAAAATCCTTTAACTCTCTCTCCCTCTCTTGTTCTCTGTCTCACGCGCTTACTCTTACTCGCTCGCTCTCACCCTCTCTTCCTCCCGTTTTCTCTCGCTGACTCTCTCACTCTCTTATCCTCTTCTTTCTTCCTCGCTCTCACTCCCCCTTATCTTCTCTTCACTCTGTAAGTTGTTCCTCATTTCATGTTTCTCTCTCCCCCGTCCCCGCACCCCCCCGAGCTCCTCCACCGCACCGACGCCACGCCACCCCCGCTTTCCCCTTCCGCCAACTCACCCCGCCCCCCCCCCCCCCCCCCCCCCCCCCCCCCCCCCCCTCCGCTTCTTTATTCCCGCAGATTCCCGAGATGGTGGGGTCCTCCTTCTCCCCGTCGCTCTCCCTCCCCGCGATTTGCGACAATCTACGCAAGGCAGCCGTGGATCCACGTGTCTCCGCGCTGCTGCTCCACGTGGACCCGCTGCAGTGCGGCTGGGGCAAGCTGCAGGAGATTGCTCGCCACGTGGCGCACTTTCGCAAGTCAGGTGCGTGGCGCTGAGCCTACATATGTATATTCATCTGCGCCTGTACTTATAACACTGCTGGTATAGCTGCGTTGTCACGTTCCTCCTTCCTCTGGCGCGTGAGATGAGACGCCGCGTTCCTTTGGAGTCAATAACCTCTTTCTGAAACCGTCATGTGCATCATGTCTCCGCGTTCCTTCACTCCGCATACGACCCTCTCACTCTAAACAAATCACTCATCCCAGCCCTCGCGTCCCTCCTCCCCTCCTGTCCCCTCCTCTCCCCACCCCCCCCTTCCTCCCCTTCCGTCTGCGCCACCAGGCAAGCCTTGTATCGCGTACATGACGGTGGGCGGAGAGCAAGAGTACTTTATTGCGTCCGCGTGCGAGGAGATCTACGCTCCCCCCGGCGCTTACCTCTCCCTGCGCGGACTGGCCGTGCAGGGGCAGTTCCTTGGGGGTAAGACGAACGGGGGGGGAGAGAGCTGGGGGAGAGTTGAGATTGGAAGGAAGAGGGAGAGGGGACGAGTGAGGCGGTCACGAGGGAGGGGATGAAGAGTGATCGATGCTGGAAGTGCAGTCCCGGTGGCCATGCAGGGTCTTTCTTCGGGTGGTGGGATGAAGCTGGGGGAGTGAGGGAAAGTGCGGATGTTGGGTGGCGGAAGAAGGCGGGACAGAAAGTAAGCGAAGCGATCAAATAATTGCAGAACTCCTCAAAATCCCACCCACTCTCCATAAAACTCCGGGTGTGCTGCAGAAAGCGGGGTAAAAAAACTCCTGGTAGATCAGTTACTTGATCGATTCCCTTGCACCCCGTTTTCCTCTCCTCCCTCCCTGCCTCCCCTCCTGATCGGCCAGGCGTGTTGCAGAAGGCGGGAGTGCAGCCACAAATCGAGCGCATCGGCAAGTACAAGAGCGCGGGCGACCAGCTGGCACGGTCAGACATGAGCGAGCCCAACCGCGAGATGCTCACCGCTATTCTCGACGACTTCTACTCCACGTGGACCGCTGCCGTGGCTGAGAACAGAGGTACGTTGGTTGGAACTTGGTTGTGTGCGGTTGGTATGGGTTGATGCATGGATAGTTTGACATGAGCGAGCCCAACCGCGAGATGCCCACCGCTATTCTCGACGATTTCTACTCCACGTGGACGGCTGCCGTGACTGAGAACAGAGGTGCATGCAGGTGTGCATTTGTGAATGTTTTCCTAGAGCTGTTTGGGAGGCAATTGATGCTCAGTGCTCACCACCTTATTTGACGACTTTTACTTCTCGTGGACAGCTGCCGTGGCTGAAAACAGAGGTACGTTGGCTGAAAAGGGTGCAGGAGGTGAAGGAGCTCAACAGAGCCAACAGGTGTAGTATTCCCCTTTCCCTCATCCTCAGTCTTAGACCCACCCCTGCCTGCCTCTGCTTGTTCTCCGCCTGTCCCATACTCACGCCCACACTGTACCTGTACCCCCCCCTGTGTCCTTTCTTGCCCTCACGTGTGCTAGCAGGGGTGGGGCAGGAGGCAGTGCAGCAGCTGCTGCAGGACGGAGTACAGGAGGTGGAGGAGCTCAAGAGCAGGGGATTCCTCACTGACGTCATCTACGGCATCCAGGTGTGCTGCATGGCCTCGAGTGGTGTGGTGTGGTGTGGTGTGGTGTGGTACGGCAGTCTGCCGTACACTCAGCTTCTCTATTCCTTTGTTCGTTTAGTTGCCGCCCCAAGCACCCCTCCACCTTCTCACCGTGCATGTCTGTTACAAGAGATGTGTGTATGCTGGAATCTGCGACCCACTTGTCGAATTCGCCCCTTCGGTTTCTTTCACATGTGACTCTGTGCGTGGGAGTGATTCATGCGTGTGCCTTACCTTAATGTGTGATTGTGTGTGCGTGTATGTGTGCCTGCGTGCATGCTATCAGGTGGAGGAGCTGTTGAAGGAGCGGCTGGGGCAGGACAAGGAGAAGCCTCTGCAATCCGTGGACGCCAAGTGAGTGTTGTCTCTCACTCACTGCCTTGCTCTGCCCTGCCTTGCCTTGCCTTAGCGTGCGTGGAATGAGTTGTGTTTTGAGTTGACTCAAAAAACGACTGCAATCCGTGGACGCCAAGTGAGTGTTGTCTCTCACTGACTGCCTTGCCCTGCCCTGTCTTGCCTTCTCGTGGGAAGGCTGAATGAGTCTGCATGTGGGAGTCTCTCAGTGAGAGAGGTTTTCGTATGGAGATATTAAGTGGGTGTGTATACAGGGAGGCGCGAAGTGTAGCAGAACTGTCATAACGCCCTTTGAGGCGCCTCAAAATGAATGCTCGCGGTGGATGCACTGAAAGCTGATTGAACGAGGCAGACCGCTTGGTAAGAGAAGCACTCTTGCAACAACTGTGCTTGCCCTACGACCCCTCCTCCTCATTCTCCCGGTTTGTTTTTCTCCTACCGTAAGAAGTACGGAAAAGTATTGCCCTCGACCGTGGGGCTGGGCGGGAAGAAAGAAGCGCATCGCATCGCTGCGGGCAGTGGGGGCGATAACGCAGGGCAGGGAGCGCGCGGCCTTTTGAGGCACTTCTACGCTCCTCCTTCTCAATCCTCATTCCCTTTGTTCCTTCCTCCCCCAATGTAGGAAGTACGGAAAAGTATCGCCCTCGACAGTGGGGCTGGGCGGGAAGGAGCGCATCGCAGTGCTGCGTGCAGTGGGGGCGATATCGCAGGGCAAGGAGCGCGGCGGCGGCATGGGAGGGGGTGGCGTGAAGAGCGAGAGCATCATTGAGAAGCTGCGGATGGTGAAGGAGAACAAGCAGTTCAAGGCACTCGTGCTGCGGATTGACAGTCCGGGAGGAGACGCCCTTGCATCTGACCTGTAAGTCAAACAGGGTCAAGCGGGGTTGGCTGAGGTTGACGGGGTCATAGAGATTCAAACAGAGTGAAAGAGGTGAACAGCAGAGTCAATGGGGGCTGGATTAGTTTGACTGATTAATGTGTCGAGAGGGCAAGAGTATCATCGAGAAGCTGCGGATGGTGAAGGAGAACAAGCAGTTCAAGCCACTCGTGCTGCGGATTGACAGCCCTGGGGGAGACGCCCTTGCCTCGGACCTATGAGTCAGCCTGAACTGAGTCAGAGTAGTTACGAAGATAGGTGGGGTCAAACAAAGGTTAACGGACTGAAGGAGGTGGATATACAAAGTCGCGAAACGGTCTAACTGGCAAGGTGAAACCAGCGGTTGCGAGCATGTCGCGCCGCCATACACCACATGTGCTTCCGAGCCACCATGCACAAACTCCATTCTTCCCTTTCTTCCCGCTCCCGCCATTTTCCCTCATCCAGCATGTGGAATGAGATCCGAGAGCTGCTATTTTCCCTCATCCAGCATGTGGAATGAGATCCGAGAGCTGCCATTTTCCCTCATCCAGCATGTGGAATGAGATCCGAGAGCGGCCATTTTCCCTCATCCAGCATGTGGAATGAGATCCGAGAGCTGGCCAAGGTGAAACCAACCCTCACCGAGTCGACTAAACCCATCCCCCCCCCCCCCTCCTTTCCCCCCATTCCCCTCTCTCCACCCCCTCCACCCCAGCATGTGGAATGAGATCCGAGAGCTGGCCAAGGTGAAGCCAGTGGTGGCGTGCATGTCGGACGTGGCAGCCAGCGGCGGGTACTACATGGCCATGGCTGCTCCTCACATCGTCGCCGAGCCCCTCACGCTCACCGGATCCATTGGTGTCGTCACAGGTGAGGGCTGGTTTTGAGTTGGCTCAAATCATGTCGGACGTGGCAGCGAGTGGCGGGTACTAAATGGCCATAACTGCTCCGCACACTGTTCCCGAGCCCCTCACTCTCACCGGCTTCATTGGCGTCGTCACAGGCGCGGGCTAGCTGTGAGAAGGTCAGCGCATGGGCCATGCCGCACATGCCGCATCCGTTACAATTTCCTGCTCACCCTCCCTCTCATCTTCCCATGTCCCTTCCCCCGATCCTCCCAACCTTCCCTCCTCCCCTCCTCTCCCTCCCATGGCATGACCTTTGCCCCGTGACCTGGTTTGGCATGATGGCAGGCAGCGCGTGTTTTTTGAGAATTCTCAAAAAACCCCCGTGACCTGGTTCGGCATGATGGCAAGCAGGTTCAGTCTGGGCGAGCTGTACGGGCGCATAGGCTTTGTGAATTCTTAGTCAACACAGACATCTCCCCCTCACCCCTAAACCCGCAACCTCTGCATCTTCTTTTTCTTGGCATGGCATGCAAGTTCAGTCTGGGTGAGCTGTACGGGCGCATAGGCTTCAACAGAGAGATCATCTCCCACGGCTGGAGGCTTCAGAGTTGTCTGCAAATTCCCTCCGCTCCTCCCTTCCCCGTTTTTCCTGGCACAATCTCTGCCTCATGTCCTGGCGTGGCATGGCAGGCAAGTTCAGTCTGGGCGAGCTGTACGGGCGCTGAGGCTTTAACAAGGAGATCATCTCCCGCGGCCGAAGCTGACTTCAGAGTCAACTCAATTTCTCCCCCCCTCTCCCCCCCCTCTTTCCTCCACTCTCCCCCAACCCCCTGGGGAAAATCTCTCCCTTGCGTCCGGGGTTCTTATGGCAGGCAAGTTCAGTCTGGGGGAGCTGTACGGGCGCATAGGCTTCAACAAGGAGATCATCTCACGCGGCCGATTCGCAGAGCTTAATGCGGATCAGCGCCCCTTCACGTGAGTGCCTCGCAATTTTTAATCAACTGGAGCGACCTTAGTGTTCTTCCTTCTTTTTCCGCAATTCTTAGGAGTTACCCTGTCCCAGTTCCAGACCCAAGCCCCAGCCCGTCCTCACTCTGCTGCCAAATTGATGTTTGTTTCCCGTCTTCTTTCTTGAATATAATACAATCACCACGCTTTGGTATTTCAAATCAACACCAAGATTCTGATGCTACCATAACCCCACATGCCTCTTGTGTCATGCTCACCTGATTCTTGACTCCACTGTATCTCCGTCCTCACTGCATCCATACCATACAGCCCTGACGAGGAGTAGTACTTGGCCAAGGGGGCCAAGATCGCAATTTGTAGGCGCATTTCTTAAGGCTGCTCATTACTCGCCTCCCTTGCATCTCGTCCTCACTGCATCCATACCATACAGCCCTGACGAGGAGGAGTACTTGGCCAAGGGGGCCAAGATCGCAATTTGTAGGCGCATTTCTTAAGGCTGCTAATTACTCGCCTCCCTTGCATCTCGTCCTCACTGCATCCATACCATACAGCCCTGACGAGGAGGAGTACTTTGCCAAGGGGGCCAAGATCGCATACCAGCGCTTCAGGAACAAGGCAGCCTTGTCTCGCTCCATGCAGGTATGCCCCCACCCACCCTGCCCTACCTAGCTGCCACCCACCCTCGACCCAAAAGCACCTCTTATAATGAACCTGTGAGGCCATGCCCTGCTTGCAGCTCCAGCCCGATACCTATGTCTTAAGAAAGAAGGCCGAGCGACCATGCTAGAGCGCTTATGGCAGCTTCCACAGTGTAAGATGCTAGGTCAAGGCAGGCCAAGGAGTGGCAATCGCGATGCCAACAGTTCACAGGCTCTACTGTTTCTACTGTACTCACATTCTCCTCACAACTCCTTTTCAGCCAAGATGCCACCAGACTCACAGAATCTACCTTTTCTTTTGTATGTGTACCGTACACCCCTACTGCTCTCACTTTCCTTGCTTCCCAGGAGGAGGATATGGAGGCAGTGGCACAGGCTAGAGTCTGGACAGGCCAGGCAAGAAGCTACGGGGCTGACAATCCTGTTTTCCTAAATTCCCTTCCCATCCTCCCTACACCTCCGTTTCCTCTGTGCACAGGAGGAGGATATGGAGGCAGTGGCACAGGGAAGAGTCTGGACAGGCCAGGCCAGAAGCCAAGGACTGACAATCCATTTTATTTTTTTTGTACTCTGATCCTCCCCATACCCCCCTTTCCTTGCAGGAGGAGGATATGGAGGCAGTGGCACAGGGAAGAGTCTGGACAGGCCAGGCTGCCCACAAGGCCAACCTAGTGGATTCTCTCGGAGGCTTCTGGTCCGCTGTGCAGGTCGCCAAATCTAAGGCTGGCATCGACCCATCTCAACGCGTGCGCATTGTCGAGCTCTCGCGATCTCAGCCGTCCATCACCGCTCTGCTGTCAGGAGGTGCCCAGTCGGTTCTCTCCCTGTCTGGCTTCTTCGGCCCCAAGGCTCGCGCCGAGGCTCTCTGTTCCCTTGCCGCGGATATGTTGCTTTCTCCGAGTCTGGGAGCTAGCTTCGGCGCCAGCCTCGGCAGCAGTGGCACCAGCTTCGCCAACTTGCTTTCTGGGGGAATGGATGCAAGCATGAGTGGCGTCCTCGTTACAGGCAGCTCCGGTGCAGTGAACAGCAGCCCGAACACTGTGGGTGTACAAGCAGTCATGGAAGGAGATATCGCTGTTCGGGGAAGCGGCAGTGAGACAGCAACAGCTATTTACAGCGGCGCTGATGGTTCGGCTGGCCTAGCCGAGCTGGCTGTGCTGCTATCCCCCGCTGCAGCCGCACTAGGGAGTGCACTGGGCCAGGGCACTGGCAATGTGGAAGAAGGGAGGAGTGTAGCAGTCACTGAAGATGATTCTGTAGATGTGCAGTAACACATCTATTTGGATTTGGCCCATGTGTGTGTCGAAAGAAGTGGTGCCTTACTGTGGTGCAAAGATACTTTACTGCAGATATGCAATTTATTCAGCGCAAACCTGTATTTACACATAGTAATATTTACCCCTAGTCTTACTGTCTCAATGCTCTGGCATGTAGGGACGGAACAGAACAGTATGGAATTTGTAGAGATGAGAGGGGAGAGGAGTGGACATTAGTTGTCCAGCATGTGCATATTGATGAAATTTATTTTGATGCACCGGCTTGAAATTACTACTGTATCTGTAGTGATACGCCCCAGTTGAACCAAAGAGCCCTTGTGCAAGAATCTGTAAAGCTCCTATGTAGTTACTAAATCAGATTATTAGATCATGTTCTTGACAATAATAATCGTTTCATAACTTTATGTTTGTGCCATGTATATGGGGTGAAAGATGACGTCTGCACGAATTAAGACTGTGACTAAGGTCCGGACCGGTGGAAGGGCAAGGGAGCAGGTGGTCCGGTGGAAGGGCAAGGGAGTGGGTGTGGAGTGATGTTCGACCACCAAGGAGGAAGGGAAAGGCAGGAGAGGAGAGAGTGTGAGTGTGTGTTTGAGGGGTGGGTGAGTGCGAGTACCTGTGAGAGGGATAAGAGTGGAGTAAGCAGCAGGGACAGAGGCTTGACAGGCTGGGCAGTAAGGCACGGTAATTAAACATTCAGTCTGGAAGTCCAGGTTTGTGATGAGGAGGAAGAGGAAAGGTGAGGAGAGGAGATGAGAGGGGAGGGGAGGAGAGGAGAGGAGAGGAGAGGAGAGGAGAGGAGAGGAGAGGAGAGGAGGGAAGAGGAGAGGAGAGGAGAGGAAAAAAGAGAGGAGAGGACAGGGGAGGGGAAGGGATGGGAGGGATATGAGAGGAGACATGATGGAAGGTAGAAAAGAGGAGACGAGGGAAGGGGAGGAGAGGGGACGGGAGGGGAGAGGACAGGAGAGGAGAGGCGGGGAGAGGAGAATGAACCAGAGGCGAGGGTAGGGTGGTAACACTGGACAAACCAGACAGGGATGCGACAAAGCAGCAGGAACATGTGACGATTGGGTTCACAGTAACAAGAGGCGACAGGAACAGAGGGTGAGGGGGGGGCGGGGGGGGGGGGGGGGGGGTAGGAACAGGAGGCGGTAGGAACGGGGGCGGTAAGAACAGGGGGCGGTAAGAACAGGGGCCGAAAACAGAAGGGGACGGCTGGCACACAGGAAGTGACTACAACGAGCACACACGGGATGGTGGTGCAGGAGAAACGGAATAGTTACGAGTTTGGCACAAGCATATGCCGGACACAGGGGAGAGGCAGGGGCCTGAGCGGGAGGCGGCGGCGGGGGTTGTGATTGTAGGGGTGACAACGTGTGTAAGAGGGGGTGTTGGGAAGGGGGAGAGCGCGACGGGGAAACGGGAGACAGGGTACGGGGTGATGGAAATCGGGGTTACAGTAAAGGGGAGCGAGGCGGGGAAGTGTAGGGGATGGGAGTGGGCGGGATATTGTGCGGGGGGAACGTGCGCCTGGGTAGGTGCATGTGTGAGAGAGGAAAGCGAGAGAAAGGATTAGAAGGAGAAGGTTGACAACTAGGGAAAACGATGTACAGAGGAGATATGAAGGGAGAGGAGAGGAGAGGAGGGAGTTAAAGGTGGGAAGGGAAGAGGGAAATAAGAGAGGGGAAGAGGGAAGAAGAGAGGGGAAGAGGGAAAGAAGAGAGGGGAAGAGCGAAAGAAGAGAGGGGAAGAGGGAAAGAAGAGAGGGGAAGAGGGAAAGAAGAGAGGGGAAGGGGGAAAGCAGAGAGGGGAAGAGGGATGAAGGGAGGGTAGCAGGAACAGATCAGTGAGCCGTACGTTAATGAAACTTGCTACACCCGTGAGCGTTCAGGTGTTCATTCAAGAGTGCTGAAACTGTTTGGTATGTTAGACCACTCGGAGAAAACAAAAGTAAAATTCATGCTTCCAAGAGTGCAAATCAACGGCTACAAGAAATCGAGGAGATTGCGCTCCCTTGTCGCACACTTAGACACTCCTAAACCCTGCTAAACCCCGTACCAGAGAAACAAGCCACATCTATGCCTTCCAATCCCACGGACTCCGTCAGCAGTAACGCTTGATTCTAACTGGCATAAACCCCGAGTTCCAAAACCTACCACACGACACTGCCTTGATGGTGCCACTATGCCCCTTTGTCCTTACCACTTCCTCCTCACCCCTCGCGCAAAAAAAAGACTGATAACGACTAATCTTCTCTCACCTTATTGCTCTGATCTTGATCCCTCACTCCTTCCCTCCATTCTTCTCTCCCTGTCTCTCCTCTCACTCGATAGATCTACAAGCTGCATACCGTCGCGAATCTACGCCGCCTTCTTTTCCGCATCAGCGTCCTCTGTGGCGGCAGTGCCCGATTTCTGCGATCCGGTCAGCTTCGCCAGTGTGACGAACGACACGCCGCCAATGATGTTGTTGATCCCTCGGAGCGCGAAAACGACGCCCTTGAACACGCCGGGCGGCAGCCGCGCGCCGAGCGCCATCTCGATCCCGTTCAGGCTCTGATACCGAAGGTTGCTGCTCAGCCCCAGGTGCAGCGCCCACGTGGCGGCGTTAAGAATCGTCGGCGGCGCTTCGTTCATCACGACGAAGTTCGGATCGAGCTTCTTGCGCACCGCGAGGAGACCGTTGGAGATCGCGGTTCCAAAAAGACCGGCTACGAAACCGACCAAACCGAACTGAATACCCTTGTACACGAACGTGCCGGCGCGCTGGACCACGGAGTATTTTCCGGCCTCGAACATGTGACCCGTCGGACTCGACGCGAAGATTCCGGGCAGGGTGGCGGCGGCGCCGGCGGCGGAGGTGGGCGCAAGGAGGAACATGAGCGTAAAGTTCAGAATAGATCCGACGACGAGCGTGGAGAAGACAAAGTCGAGCTCGTTCATGCCGAAGTTAGGGCGTGCCGCCATGTCGCCGATCACGCACGCGGTCACGCCAATGACCATCTCCGCAAGGACCTTGAACGCAAACCCCGGATCGGCCGCGATGCGATCGTTCCACCCTCTAAGGAAAGCCGCGAAAGGGTTGAACCCTCCGCCGCTACCGCTGCTGCTGCTGTCACCGCTTCCGCCGCCGCCGCCGCCACCACCGCCACCGCCGCCGCCACCGCCGCTGCCGCCATTGCCCGATCCGTCGATGCCGCCGGTAGCTGCTTGTGGTCGAAGAGAGTCTGAAGATGAGGCAGATCTGTGACCGGAGATCGGGGTTTTAGATCCGCCCAGGAGAGGGGTTGTCGACTTACGTGAGCTGAGGTTAGATTGTCTGCGTCGAGAACCGCCGGCGGATACGCACACAACAGGCCGAGCGGCCGACGCGGCTGTTCTCGCGGTGCCGGCCAACGGGAAAGAGAGGGCCTTTGCCTGTGCCGGCACAAGCGCCGTCGATATCGCCGCCATCGTTGCGTTACCTGTCGACGAATATGTAAGGCTGGTTTAAGCTTCTACTTGTGCTGGCTGGACGTTGAGCAGGGTGATCTGTAACAAACAGATCTGGTCAGGTCGATTTCAACAGGGTGTGGCAATGCCGTTGTGAAAAAGAACCAACTCTGACCAGGCTTGTGGTGGGGGGAGGAGAAGAGGGAGACGCGGGTGGAGGGGAGCTTGGGTTCTAGACTTGGTGACCCTTATCTGATGGGCCAGGAGGAAGCACCAGCGGTCCCAGAGAATACCACACTGGCAAAATGCGATGCGAGATATTTAGTGTGCATTTTCTGGCAAAATCATAATATTTTTCCATGGAGTACAGTTTCGGGATCAAGTGACAGCTTGAAATGTTCCTGATTGGTGGTAACAGATCTCAGGAGCTGTCGTTCAGGACTTCAACCAGTCGTAGAGCACAGTTAGCTGAAACGAGCGACGAATACGAAACGAGAGATCACGATGGACGGTGGAAATTGCCAATTGGCGCCACGTGCCAACATGAAAACCCTGGATGCTGGTTTTACGATTACCAATAAGAGGCGAGGTTTACGGATTGAAATTTCCAGTAGTAATAGTGAGGGCTCTGTGAAATTTTCTATCTGCCCAGAACCCAAAATTATTCGCCGCATGTAGACCACAGCAGGTATCAATGCATTTTCCAGCACAGGTCAATTTGCACCCTCGGAATGGCTCATCCGCCAATCGAGGAGCCATCAAATAAGTGATTGGCGAAGCCCTTCGAAATGCGTGAGGTGGAAAGCATTCATCCTGTACAGAGGAGGGGTAATTATATCATAAACCGGAACTTTGTTAGGCCAGATCATGGAATGTTGCAACAAGGAGAAAACATACTACTTATGTTGGCAAAAACGGGGAGATCACCACCATGGCACCATCCTGCATGCAAAGTGGAAAAACTCAACGTTATAATTCAGGGTGACAAACCGTTATGCATACACCGACCAACACAAACTGTACTCACTATCGTGCTTGCAATGACGTCCAGACTATTGGGGGCTGCTGCTACTGCAACGACCGAAGAAGTGACAGCACCAATATACGGCGATCTTGATGTTCCGTTGTTTCCTCTTGCCTTTGAAATTGTCATCCTGACATCATCAAAAGTGGGAAAGAAAATATCATGTTAGCTACCAAGTCGATTCAAACACGTGCAGTAAAGTAGGACAAAACAGCACATCAAGAAACGGTGGTGGCATACCCGTGATTGGATTCAGAGGAGGATGGGGTGGCATGAGGTGATCCCGAGCCTAGATCAAGGAAGAAGAGGTGGGAATCCCTGGCCGAGGGGACACACAGTACCTGATGGGAAGCAGGGAAGGAGGGACTTAGTGGGGGAGAAGAGAGGAAACGAGCAAGATAGGAAGAACGCAAGATCCCTAGAGAGCAAGAGGCGCTAAAGAGCAAGAGAGCAAGACATCAAGAGTTGGCTGCAGGTCTGATTGAGAGGTTATAGGGATCAACCAAGGCGCACCGATTGCGGAAGCCAAGCGGGAACCCGGCGACTGACAAGGCTCCAAGTCCACGAATCCACCACTGGTGGCGCCACTACCGTGCGCTGCTGTTGATGTTGATGTTGCGGGTGGTCGTACTCGTATAGCCTCTCGTCCTCCTCGACTTCTGGCTGTGTGTTCACCCAGGGTGGGGGCGGACAGTGGATGTGGGAGAGGGAGAGCGAGGGCACATGCAGGACTCCACTCCTGCAGGAAGTCAGAGGAGGGAGAGGGGAGGAGGAGGGGAAAGCGACAGGAGAGAGCGATGGAGGAGAATGGAGGGGAGGAGGAGGCACGGAGGCGATGTGGGAGAGGGAGAGGCACAGACAGGGCACAGGCACAACCAGAAGGTTGTTCTGCTACAGTGCTTTCCAGGCAGTGATGGCCCAGGTCGGCAGATTTGTTTAAAAGTCTCAAAGATCGGTAGAGAGAGAGGGCACACGCAGCACTCTGCTCCAATCGGCACAGAGAGGGTTAGGTTACTCAGGGCTTCGCTGCCCAGGTTGGCAGGTGCACTTGCGAGGGGGGGGGGGGGGGGGATGATAAATGCTGATAAGGCGCCTAAAAGTGCAGCCAGAGGGAATCGATGAGGCTGAGCGTGGAAGTGGTGGTGCTTTCCTCACCCCTCCACGCTCAGCCTCACTTTCCTCATCTGGAAGTGGAGCTGAGCGTGGAAGTGGTGGTGCATGGGTGAGAGAGGGTGGATGGAGCTTTCTGGTGGATGGAGCTGTGTCTAGGGTTTAGGGTAAGAGATGAGAAAAAAGGGACGAGAGGAAGTTAGGATAAAATTAAGAGGGGAAGAGAGAGGAGAGCAGGCAAGTACCAGCCGTTGTTGAGGTGGAAGGAAAGGCGGGAGGCAGATGCAGGGTCAAAAGACAGGTGCTGGACTGCAGAAGAGATCGTTCCTGCCTGTAGCTGCTCAAAAGACAGGTGGTGAGAGGGCATGGAAGAGTTAAAGGAAGAGGATGTGGATGAGGAGGACGATACGCAAGAGGATATGCGACGAAGGGTGGTTAAGGGATGAAGGGTGGTTAAGGGATGTGGCTTCTGGGTCGATTTAAGTACGGCACTTGGAGTCATGAGGTGTAGGAACGGGTGTCACGATTCGCGAATGACTTTAGTAGCAAATCAATCAAGAACTAATCGAACACTGTCGAAGCAGTCACCAGCGTATCACTCACTAGCATCTGATAAGCCTTACCTGCAACGACGGCACAGAACCGAAGAGATGAGAGGTGGAAAAGAGGTGCAGCGGGAGGGTTCCATTCTGGAGAGTATGGGGGAGATGAAGGTGTGAGGGTGATGGGATCATTATCAAAGAATAAGAGAAGGGAAACGGAAGGCGGGAGCGAGTGAAGAAAGGGAAGGAGGGGTACAGTCAATTCTGAACGAGAGTTTGACTGCATCGCTCTTTTGGGAGGAAAGGAGGAAGGATATGGAGGCAGAGGCACAGGCTAGAGTTTCTGGTAAGTTTTATGAAAGGAGGAAAGGAGAGCGCAGCGCACCTCTCGTCCAAAGCAGAAGGCAGACGATGCTGATGCAGATGGGGAGCTTCCAAAGAGAGACGGAGCAGCAGGCTGTCGCTGCGGAGCCCTTGTTGTTGCACCTCTGCCGTGCCATTGCATGCCAACACGCCTTCCATCCGTCCCTGCTTCTCCTTCTCTACATCCTTCTCTGCCTTCTCTTGAACCGCTTCTTTCCCTTTCAGTCGATTCACAACCAGCTGCTTCTAGCACTTGTGCTACTGCTGCTGGCAGAAATGCTGTTCCTGTTGCTGCTGCTCCTCCTCTTTCTGCTCCCGCTGCTCCTCCGACTGCTTCTCTGCACCGACTCGCACAGGTTACACCACCACCAACACCACCACCAGCACACCCTCCGTGCCTAAAATGCCGAGAGGAACCCCACACGGACTCACTCCAACCCTCCGATCCCAGCAGATCTCGCGGAGTGAACGGCCCAGAAACACTCTCCTTACCCACAGAAGCAGCCCCTTTCTTCTGAAAGCCCATGAATCTTCTCTCAAGGCGATCGGAAAACGCCCCTCTAAGTAGGTCCATCTCAGCACAGCCGCTCTGCACCTTGTCGAATACCTTGTCAATGCTCATCATATCCAAACTCCCACCTTCGACCATGCCTGACCCCGTGCCTGTCCCCGTGCCTGTGCCCGTGCCTCTGGCCTTCTTTCTCATTCCTTCCAAGGCTTCTAGAGCACTCTCCCCACCCTGTCTCTGGTGAAAAATGCTGCTTCTGGCATAACTTATACTGCCATCATGCATGCTGCCACCATGCATGCTGCTTTTGCTGCTGCCGTTCCTCATACCATTGCTATTCCCCCGGTCCTCCCTCACGTTTCCACTGCCACACCCCGATCCGTTAGCCTCACTTGCACACTCCCTTGCGTTACTCTTAGCCCTCTTTGCACACTCTGCTGCCGCATCTCCAATCCCACTCTTTCCCTGTTCAGCTTGCTGAAATGATTTTTGAGGCGCCTCAGAAACCCTCTTTGCACACTCTGCTGCCGCATCTCCAATCCTCTGTCCAGCTTGCTGAAATTCTCTTCCCCTTTCCCTTCCCATTTCCCTTTCTTTACCTCGTTCTGTTACTTGTTCTCGCGCACCCAAGCTCTTTCCTGCAGCTAATGCCCCCTGCTCCCTCACTTCAACCCTTGTCCTGCCCCGGCACCCGTCAGCACCGCGTACCACTCCTACGTCTTTATCAATATCCCTCTCAACCTCTGCAAGCAACCCCTCTTCCACCAGCCCCCTACCATCCCTCTCTGTCACTCCACTTGCCCACTCCACAGCACCACTTATACCTTCGCTTTCCCCACCACTCCCCCCACCATTTCCGCCAAAACTCAGTCCTCCATTCCCCTTCCCACTCCTTCCACTGCTGCCGTTCGCCTGCGCTCCTACCAATGCACTACCTTTCTTAAAAGACCCTTGAGACGCTTCACTGGCTGCTGCTACTGCAGCTGCTGTTGCTGCTGTTGCTTCTGCTTCTCCTGCTGCGGCTGCTGCTGCTGCTGCTGCTGCCAAAGTAAGTTGCTTGGACGAAACATCACGGGATGGCAAAGTCTGGCTGAGCAGCTGGTGGTGATTCGATGCTCCATGCCTACGAGATTCACCTTCTGGAAGCGACTTCTGTAGCGACTGCTGTAGTGAGGATGATGCTGAGTGCGGGAAAGAGTTGTGGTTCCCCAACTGTCCAGTGCCTTGGCGCAGATCCCAGGCACAGATGGCGCCATCGGAACAGCCACCATAGATGACCTGTTGGTGGAAAAGGGCAGAGGGCAAGGACTTGCAAGGGTTTGTTAGGCGCCTCAGAAAACTGTCCAGTGCCTTGGCGCAGATCCCAGGCACAGATGGCGCCATCGGAACAGCCACCGTAGATGACCTGTTGGTGGGGAGATAGGAATGGAGAAGGATAGGCCTTTTGAGACATATTCTAAGAGACGACTCAAAATGTGCAATGTCCACAAACTAAGCTACTGTCACAATGCACATTCTGAGGGGAAATGTCTTAAAGGTATGAATGAATGGATGATGGGAACATGAATGAAACGATTTTGGTACATGCAATGTTTCAAGTCTCGACTAGGGCAATGGATCAATGAATCGATGGATGGAATGACAGGGCCGTACAGAAGCATCCGGGTCAGGTGCGAGGCACTTGAGTGTGGTAGTGGTGGCAGGCGATTGTCTGGCGTCAGGCAGGCGGAAGAGCATGGCTGGAGAAGAGAGAGACGCCCTGACGTCCCACAGTGCCGCTCGCGACGCCGTGCATGCTGCCACACTGTAATGGGGGAAGCGGAGTAGGGAAATGAGTGCAGGTGCGAAGCACTTGAGTGTGGTGGTGGTGGTGGCAGGTGATCGCCTGGCGTCAGGCAGGCGGAAGAGCATGGCTGGGGAAGAGAGAGACGCCCTGACGTCCCACAGTGCCGCTCGCGACGCCGTGCATGCTGCCACACTGTAATGGGGGAATGGGTGCGTGCATGCATAGAGGGATGGAGCGTGCATGGGTGCGAGATCACAGAAAAAGCCATCAGATGGGTGTGTGCGTGCGTGGAGCTCAGCATGAGAATCAGGGGAAGAGGAAGGCCGCAACGGCGCTGGCTTTTTGAGTTTGTATCACTTCTGAAAGCTCGCTTCAAAATTGAAACAACGGGCGCTAGGACTCGAGCAGCCTAAAAACATTGCTCACCACGAGGAGGAGGAGGAGGAGGAGGAGGAGGAGGAGGAGGAGGAGGAGGAGGAGGAGGAGGAGGAGGAGGAGGAGGAGGAGGAGGAGGAGGGGAGAAAGGCCGCATCGGAGAAGGATGGTGCTGACCTTTGAGTTTGGATCACTTTTGAAAAATCCCAGGAATGATACAAGGTTGCCCATTCTTTTCTCGACTCGGAAGTCAGCTCACCAGGAGGAGTAGAAAGGAAGAAACGCCACATCGGAGAAGGATGGTGCTGATGCTGATGAGAGGAGCTGGAGCCGTGACGGTGGGAGGGACTGGTGGGGGGGATGGAAACGTGGGCCGTTGGGGAGTTGAGGGGGTAGGGAGATGGGGCGGTGGGGGTTTGGGGGAGGTGGAAGCAACAGGAGTCAGAGAGGAGGAAGACAGGGAGTAAAAGAAGAATGGGGGCAGTAAGACATCTCAGCTGTTTTGTTTGAGGAGACTTAGTTTAGGAGTGAGGAGAGGGTTCCGGAATGCGTGCATTTGGCAAATAAATAGCAAAAAGAGGACGGAAAGTAGGTAGCAGACGGAGAGGGGTCAAGCACTTGGTGGTGGGGCAGGGGGAAGTCTTAGGACATGAGAGACTGATCCGTGGGAGAATTGATCTGTGAGGCGCATTAATAATAGGCGTGTGAACAACCAATTTCCATATGGGGCATGGTGGTCTTACAAGGCGAGAGAACTTATGTGAAGCCTCTTTGAAGGAGCAGAGGTGCACAGACGGAGTGCAATCCGCAAGCGCTATCTGTTCACATGCACATATGTATGTGCATGCACGCAGGCACACATACACACAAGCATGCACCCAGACACGCGTGCACATACGCATGCGTGCGCACACACACACACCCTCCACACCCAACCCAACCCCACCCCCACATTCGCACCCCCCCAAAAACAAACTTTCACTTTCCTCTCACACACACGCCCCACAAACACACACACACACACACTCCCACGGTCCCCCAGCCCACACACACAAGCACGCACACACATGCAAACACAAGGCATGTGAGTATCTGCGGAGGGAGGCGTGCATGTGGACACACAGCTGACATGCATTGCAGTCCTCAAGGGATTCCATAGCAAATGTTGTTTTTGAGACGACTCAAAAATAACCTATCTACACGTGGCGTCCATGTAGACACACAGCTGACATGTATTGCAGTCCTCAAGGAATTCCATTGCACATGTGCGTGCCGATCGCATTTCGTGCCGTGCCTCGCATGAATGATTCATGCATTAAACCACATGCCAAGCCATCCCAAGGCATGCAATGCCATCCCAAGCCTTGCCATGCCATCCCAAACCATGCCATATCATACCATGTCATCCCAAGCCATTACATGTCCTTGTCAGAACGAATCAAAGCTCTAGATGATCCCTCTCCCTCCTCCCAACATCCTCCCAACCTCCTCCCATCCTCCCCCCAACCTCCTCCCATCCTCCCCTTAACCTCCTCCCATCCTCCTCCCGTCCTCCTACTCCTCTCCGCTCACCTGCCCTGCCGTTCTATCTAGCCCCCATGCCATTCCCTCCACCCCGTTCCTTCCCACGCGGCACTCTAGCACTGGAGAGAGGTCTGGAGGCGCGGGGGGAAATGGGGAAATGGGGGAGGGAGACGGGAATGCGAGATGGGATGAGAGATAGGAAGATAGGAGATGGGGAATGGGGGATGGGTGATGGGAGGATGAGAGGTGGGAAATGGGGGATGCTAGATGAAGGCCCGTGGAGGTAGTGGCAGCGAGGCGAGGAGGCAAAGAAGCACGCTCATGCACAAGCTCACACGCGCGAGAGCACACACACACACACACACACACACACACAAACACACACACACACACACAAACACACACACACAAACACACAGAAACACACACACACACACACACACACACACACACACACACGCACGCACGCACGCACCCACGTGGAGATGGCAGCAGCGAGGCGAGGAGATGCGTGACTTTCAGTTGCCTTAAACCACACTCATATTGCTTCACTCATAAGGCATACCATGCACGGATGAGATGTGCTGTGCAGAGGAGGAGTAGACTGCGAGCAGGCCCGTGGAGGTAGCAGCAGCGAGGCGAGGGGCGGAGAAGGACGAGGGGTGGAAGGATAGGCAGGAGATGTGCGGCCTGGATGCACCACGGGTGGGGTGAGGGAAGAGAGGGGCGAGGGAAGAGGGAGAAGAGGTGAGAGGGAGACACGGAAACACAGAGGTGTGGGAAGAGGGGCGAGGAGGGGAGAAAGGCGTGGGTGGGTGGGTGGGAGGCAAGGAGGGGGGAATGGGGAGAAGGGTGGATGGGGTATTTGATGCATCTTATGATTGGAATTTGTGATGTGATGAGGGAGAAGGAGAAGGAAATGGAAAAGGAGAAGGGAAACGGGAAGGAGGAGAAGGAGAAGTGGGAAAAGAAGAAGGAGAAGGAGAAGAAATAGAAGGAGAAGAAGGAGAAGGAGAAGAAAAAGAAGGAGAAGAAGGAGAAGGAGAAGAAAAAGGAGAAGAAGGAGAAGGAGAAAGAAGGAGAAGGAGAAGAAGGAGAAGGAGAAGAAAGAGAAGAAAGAGAAGGAGAAGAAGGAGAAGGAGAAGAAAGAGAAGGAGAAGAAGGAGAAGGAGAAGAAGGAGAAGGAGAAGAAAGAGAAGGGGAGAAGGAGAAGGAGAAGAAAGAGAAGGAGGAGAAGGAGAAGGAGAAGAAAGAGAAGAAGGAGAAGGAGAAGGAGAAGGAGAAGGAGAAGGAATTCACCTGGGAGCAGAGGTGGCGGCAAGGAGAGGGAAGCCGACCTGTGGACACAAACGCAAACGGCGATTAGAACGGAATGACTACCCTTGAGGAGACGCGAGTGATATGGAACCGATTAATTACACACATCCAGTAAAAGACAAACTCCCAAGCCGACGCATGAGGCGCCTCAGAAGTCGATGCATGCATGATTCGACACACCTGCTGGGTTTCCAGGAAGTCCGGGCACAGTGCGAGCGTCTGGGTGTACGACTGCAGCAGCTGCTGCAGCGCGCTGAGCTTGGCGCTCGGGGCAAGGATGCCAGAGACCTGCCGTTCTAGCGTTGGAATGTGTCTGGGGGAGTTGAAAGAAGGGTTGAAGGAAACGGAGACGGAATAGGAACGGGAGTGGAGGACGAAGGGAAACAGGAAATGGAGAGGAAGGGGTGAAGCCGAGAAAGAAGGCAGTAAGGAGGAAGGAGGAACGGGAGGTAAATGCTGTCAGAGCGAGGAGAAAAGGAGCAGCTTGAGGTGGCGCTTTATCCAAATGGGGGACTCTGGAGTCTAGAGAAGTAGCAAGATGCACGTGCCTTCGCCGAATAATCCTCCTGCAGTGATCGCCGTCGCCAGCGATCAACGGTAGCTTCCCCCGCACGACGAACCGATCCATTGCTCCCGTCTTGCTGACGCTCTTTTGATGGTCTTTCGCGTCGCCGTCGTCTACGGTCCGCGGCGCCCCGCCTCGCACGACGAACCGATCCATGGCGCCTTTCCGCTCCGCCCTGGATTCAACCTTTATCGCACTCTTCGTCGCGCCTTTAATCTCAACCATCGCATAGAGTAGCAGCAGCAGCGCTTAACGGATACGGACGATTGAGGCGTCCAGAAACTCACTAACACACGAAGATTTCAAACAAGTGAATTGGGTGAACGAGTTTGCGACGCCGATGCTTAAAGGACAGGCGCAAGCGGACGGACCGAAAGGCCAAGAGGCTAACGACAAATTATCTTCTAGGTTCCCGTCCCAGTGAATGCTAGCAGCTGCGGAGCTGACAGTTCTTGCCTCAACAGCACTAGCCAGTGTGGGTTCGTGTATTGTCAGAGAAGCCAAGCCGCACAAGTTTCAAACTTTTGAAGTTTGAGCTTCGCACAGAGTGGTTCGACAAGAGAACTGTGTAGTGGCTGGAGTATACTTTCCTTGAATCTGTAACTTCTTCAACCTTGAATTTCAAAAGAGCGCATCACATAACTGAATTACAACACAAACGTTTCGCCTAGAGCTGTTCAGAAAGACTTTCAAGCTACGAAATATAATAGAATATAGCATATTGGTGCAGCAGCTCCATATTATGCAACTTGGCAACCCTTCCAAGTCCAAGATATCTACAAGCAGTTAGAAATAGGTCTCTGTTTGATCGATAGTCACTCCATTACGTCTCTAGCGAGCCACTGCTTGCACTGGAACCTTGAGTCCAACCATACGTCCTTGTGAGGCGGATCTGTTGAAGTGGCACGCAGCACAGTGATAAAGAAGCGGGGGTTAAAACACGGAGCCAGAGGGGGAACAAGGTAAGAGAAAGGTACCGTAAAAGGCGATCAAGTGTGGACAGAGATGATGGCCCGATGGAGAAGGCATAACAAACCAAGTGATGGAATTAGGACAGGAGACACAGCAAAAAAGGGAGGGGGAGGGATAGGTGGGTCAGGCCGGAAATGTGATCAGAAAGGGCGGGGTCATGAAGGGTGAGGGGAGCGGGGGGGTAAGGGGAAGGGAAGCTAGGCGGGGAAGATAAGGAGGAGATGTTGGGGTGCGGGGAGGTCCCTCCCTACCTGTGCGAATGAGAAGATAGCTCTGACCACACGAGCATAGTCTGTTCCCAATGACTGCACCACCACGTCTGCTATGAACGCACCCCACAGCCTGGTGGGTATCAGTGTTGCGTTGACAGGGAAATGAGAAGGGAAATGAGAAGACCAAGTGTTCACAAGAAATCAGCCGGGCGAAGGAAACAGCAACGCGAAGGATAGAAGCCAGAAGTAGTAAATGGCATGACACAGAGAGGGAAGCGCGTTTGCAAGAAGGGCGCAGGGTGGATACAAGGAGGTGGTGGGTGGGAGGTTGGCACATAGCCAGTGGAGCAAGATGCAATGCAGGTTGGAAAGGGGAGAGCTGGGACGACAACTTGCAGAGGTCTCAGCACAAGATAACACAGGGGAGGCTCCTCAAGAAGAACAAAGCAGGGGGTATGTTGGAAAGGGGAACGCAGGGAGGAAGGAAAACTTACAGAGGCCCGAGTAAAGCCATGGCGCTTCTGAGGCTGACATACCGAGCCGTTGCTGCTGCCAGACCCTACACATGGTCAGAACACCATGCACGGAAAGGGAATAACCATGCACGTGGCTGTGTTTGAGGTGTGAGCTCCTCACAGACAATCAACCGCAAGAAAAAAACACACACGTCGTGGAAAGCGGAGGAGGGTGGTGGAAAGAGAGACATGGGTACGTCTCAGAAGAGCAAGTGGGAGCAGTGGTCAGTCAGTTATAATGAGGTGAATGGATCCGCGTACCTGCTTGGCACTGTAGAACGCCAGGCGAGACTCAATTGTTGACAGTACAAGCTGCCCACCCTGTTGCCCACACCACGGTCAAGCAAGAGAACGGAACAAGGAAGAAGGGTGAAACGAGTTGGTTTGAGGAAACAAAAGGCAGTTCCAAATGGGAAATCCGGGTTGGGTGGCAAGGACGATGGGATGTCCAGGTTAGGTGGGCCATGTTGGGGACATACCCTTTTAAGAGCCATCTGTGTGACTTCGTACTTGGCTCGCTCGTACAGAACCCGCCCAGTGATGCGCGATAGCAGCTGGCAGAGAGAGGAGGAGGTGAAGGAGCACGGGAGGGTTGAAGAGTGGGGAGGCAGGGTAAAAAACCGTAGAAGGGTTTGGCAAGTGCTAAGAAAAACGAGGAGGCTCAAGCGTATGAAAGCATACCGGAGTGAGAATGGCTAGATGAAGTGGTGGAGGAACCAAGGGCTTTCACGGGTACAGACAGGTGACTGAGATGACCAAAGACGCAGCAAGCCACGGAAAGAGGAACGAAATCGAGCACGTAACCGTCTAAATGCTGATCACCAGCCAACCAACCAACCAGTTTCGTACACGAGCAGAGAACCTACTTCAACTAGTATAGCACGAGTGTTATACCAGCAGCGCCTACCAGCAGCATGTACACAAGCCTACCAGTTTCTTGACAGTAGTGAGGGTTAAAGCCGACCCGCCCTTGAGAAACGTAGCAAGAATCTCATCGCGCCCCATGCGCATTGCTGCTCTCACACCGCTCCGCAGCGTCCCCACCGCCCACGACCCCAACCCCCCTCCCTTGCCTCTCTCCTCCTCCTCCTCATTCCCAAACCCCAAGTCCCAGTTGCTGTCTCTTGTACTTCTTCTGTTCTCCTCTGCGGCTTTGCTCTCTTGTCCCATGGCCCATTCCCCTGCTACAGCCCATGGGCTCCCAGAGCTGCTGCTAGTGCTGCTGCTGCTGCCGATGTCCCTGAGAAGATTTTGGGCAACAGAAGATTGGAAAGGGAAGGTTGGCTACTGAACTTCGCCTCTACAGCTTAGATTAGTCATGCAAAACTGAGATCAGAAATAGAGCAGGTTAAACAAAGGCTGCAGCTGTTACTGCTTGAGCTGAGGGAAGCAGGTTTCAGCGATTCAGCCTATTATCGAAAAAAAAGAAAGGAAGGAAGAAAGAAAAAACACCTGGAACAACAAGTGCGGCCTATAAATCAGTCACTCTTGACGCCCACTGCCTCTCAGGATACCAGTTATCCACAACCAGTTACCGCTTCACCCGTCATTAGACTTACTCTTCCATAGTGTCCGCATAGTTGTTGAGCAAGTGCAGGAATATTTCGCTCTCTAGGTCAGGCGTGGACAGCGACACACTGCATCGCACTCCCAGCCGCTGCCGCACCGTCAGCAGCACATCTCGGTACGAAGGGCGGTTGCCACTGAGAAAACAAAACAAATCGAAAAAGCGAAGCGGGAAAGACAAAAGCGAAAGGGGGGCACACGGAGGGACGTGAGGAAAAGGTAAGGTGATTGAAGGAAAGGGACGCAAGGGAAGCATGGATGGTCTAAACGCGAGGCAGTTTCCACCGAGACGGGCAATGGACAGGCAGAGAAGGAGAGAACGAACGGGGGGGCACCCACAGAATGGGGCATTTGGTACATCAGAAATGAGGTGAGGGGCGGGGAAGGGGAGGGACAGGGGGCGGAAAGGGAGGGGGGGGGGGATTGGTAAAGGGGGATGGGTTGGGGAGGAGGGAGGCGAAGCGGGAAAGGGGTTGTGGTCGAAGTTGACAGTGCTGGTCGTTTACGTATTGTCAAATCCCACCCTCACTCACGTCACGGTGTCTCGCGCATCAGCGGACAGGAAGAAAAATCGGGCCTCCAGCCGTTGAATTAGATCCTCCCTCTCCAGCCCCTCGCTGCTCTCCCCAAAAGCCGCGCTAAACAGCTGCGCGGCAGACGCGGAACCATCCCCCGCAGTGATCGACTTAAACACGGGGCTGAAGAGGCTGCGGCCGTAGAGAATATCCCATAATTCGCGCAGCTCCTCATCGCTCGCCAGGTGGAGCACGAACTCCACGTCATCCTCGAACCACGCCTTGCCGTCCACGTCACCCAGAGCCGGCCCTTCTCGTCCGTCTCGCGGAGCTGCTGCGGCAGCGACGCTTCGCCTCGCCGCTCGCCCGTTTTTCCCGCGTTTACGTTCCCGCGCTCCTGGCCAAACAGCGGGTTCGCCCAAGTCACGGTTCCAGTCTGACGCAGCGGAGATGACGGTAAAAACTGCGAGTGTGTGGTGGATAACGAACAAAGTATTCGGCCATATCATTCAGCGAACGCAATCACTCAGCCCATGGCGGTTCTCGACACCGAATAAATAGGCGTTCAAAGGAGAATGGCAGACAGGGATCATGACAGGACGATTTAACAGGAAATCAAGTGAAGGTGGTGAATGGGATTTAAGGCGTTTGGCCAAGAGAGTCATGTTCTTTCGTGGCATAATCGTCAACCTTATGAGGGACTTCTGGAATTGATTCGGAATCCTCTCTTCCCGAAACCCGAGTCCTGCTTGTCGACATTCTGTTAGACAGGCGGCAAACTCTCTACAGATCCAAAAACATACGCGGAAATCGATCACGAGGCTCGCAAACGCAAGCCGACACGCACCTCGAGGGCTTCTCCCGCGAATTGGTTGACCAAGGTCACCACGCCTCGCTCTGCATCGCGCAGACGGCGGAAGCAGCTGCTGCACATGGGGAGCCAGAAGGAGAGGCGACAGCAGTGAAAATCGGTACGGGAGAACGCGGTCACGCTCTGTCGGAAACTATAAGTGAGCTTTTCTGGAAACACAAAGCCGAGTTTGCGGATCAATCCTGTGACTCCGAGCGTGAGAGGAATGGAAGTGCGAAAACAGGCGAGCAGGTGGAGCATCCGGCCCCAATAGCCGCGACGAGGCACATACATTATTGAAGGTATTAAATTGCTGGAGCTCGTAAATCCATTCCTTGAATCCGCTGGTTGTGGTCGACAAGAGGCTGCATCCGCTAATGGCTACACGAGAAGCGGCAGCCATTATAATATTATCCACTGCTTTAGGGAAGTGTAAGGGCCGGAATGGCTCTGGGACACAGCTCCGACGCCGTCCACCTGAGTCGACCGTGAATAAGCTCCTAAGAAAAAGACTGACGGAGCAGGGGAGAGGCAAGCAATTAGCCTCTAGGAGTCACCCAACTGCACTCAAACTTGAGCCAAGTTAGGGGAGCCAACTCGCAGGAGACAATCACGCAAGCCAAATGCTGCTGTTATCCCTGGACTGGAGCAACTTCATCCAAGTAGAGAGGAACGCCGGGCACGCACTCTCACGTTACCCAGCACGACTCACTCAAGTCACACACCCCTCACGACATATCAGACCGACCAATCCCTTTTTAGCAGCCACTTCACCAATCACCACCACACACACACACACAAGACCTCGATCTTGTCCCTGTTTCATGGATTTCTCCACCAACCAAACGCAACACAGGATTCTGTCCGTCGGATCGAGGCATCGAACCTCTAAACCGCCCGTTTTCTCCCCGCAACTGCAGGACTTATGGGGGATCGTCCAGGCGCGCGGCGGCGCCGTGGTGTCGCGCAGGAGACTCAGAATCCTCGATTGTGGTTTAGTTCGGCAAAACATTTCACACTAACAGAGACACCATCAGAAACGATCTGGTATGCCTTCCTGCTGGGTAAACATTTCTTCCAAATTTGCTTCCCTAGATATACATCCAGTTTTCTCGAAATTCTCAGGCATAAGGAAAATGGTTATAAGACATTCCTGAGATCCTGTAGAACAAGTCTCTAACTGTCAAATGGTATCAATTTTTCACATGTGAAAGAAGGATGTCCTTTTAGATCTCCAATCATCCACACATTAGCAAATTGCAGCATAAGTCATCACTTCTTTGCCTGAAACGCCTCCACTTCATTGTTGCGCCCTCATCCCACCATCTCTCTCTCTCCACTGAGTCACTCTCCACCTTACTGTCAAACTATGTTTGTATTAGTGGATATGCTATAGTAAGTTGCATGTTAGGGGGTACATACGGTAAAATCCTTGGGAACTTTTACTTGTACCCACCCTTTGACCCAATGACCATCG
This sequence comes from Closterium sp. NIES-65, assembly GCA_948144175.1. Lineage (NCBI taxonomy): Eukaryota > Viridiplantae > Streptophyta > Zygnematophyceae > Desmidiales > Closteriaceae > Closterium > Closterium sp. NIES-65. The sequence continues at coordinate 4,171,671 of CANXME010000843.1, forward strand.
TACCGTACTTGCTACCTACCAAGCCACTAGATTCTGAGATGGTATCAGCAGTAGGTTCGTTCATATCCTAGGAAAACGCGCCCTGTCCTGCCGGTTACGCTCCCCGCCCCGTTCGTAACGCGCCCCGTTCATAATTCGCCACGTCCGTATTGCGCCCCGTAACGCCCCGTAACGCTATGTCTTGCTTCGTTCTCATCCTCGTCGTTCTCCGCCTAACGCTGTTCTCCTGTCACCTCCTGAGTTGTCCCTTACAGCCTCCTCATCTCACCCTATCACTGTCTACTACCGCGTAGCTTGCCATGATGTCTCTTGTGTTATCGCGACTCTTGTCACGGACCATATTGCCTCTACGTCGTCACTTTTGGCTCTTGCTGCATATGTTTCTGGCTTTGCCACCACCCGTATAGTGACTGCCCGTCCTCTGTCCATCGAGGGGTGAGTCTGCCCTTGGTTGTAACTTCCTAAATGACAAGCAGAACGAGCTGGAGATTTTTACAGTCGCTTCTCCCCATCTCTGTGCCATGCTGCTAGCCCCTGGGGGAGACTCCAACGCCCTTGACATACCAACTCCTAGCCCTGTCAGTGCAGTGGGTCTCTCAGTGGATAGCGACCGTGGGTTAAGAGATGACATCTTGAAGATCCACAAATGCCTACATCGACGTAGTTCCCCTTCCAGGGGCGAACGTTGTCGATGACATGTGGATCTTCAGTGTGAAATGAGCGCCTGGATCACCGCCTGCCTTCAAGACGCGCTACGTGGCTAGGGGCTTCAGTTAGCGTGAGGGGGTTTAATTCTTACAGACCTTCGCCCCGACCCCAAAGATGACTATTCTTCGGATGTTACTTCACGTAGCAGCACAACGAGACTACGAGCTGCACTCCCTCGATCTCCACTACCTTTTTAAGGGCCGCCTTCACGAGGAGATTTGGTTGCGCCGACCCTGGATTGACTGACACTTTCTCTCCTGAGATCCATTAGAGCCTGAGACGACCAGTCTACGTTATTCGCCAGGCACCCCGCGAGTGGCACGACACGCTACACACCACTCTTGCTGACCCCTGGTTCCGTCCTTCGTCCACGGACCCGCTGCTGTTTATTCGCACTGATTCCACTCCGTTCTTTATTCTTGTCTACGTCGTCGACTTGGTCTTCGCTAAACCAAACAGTGTCGCTCTGGTTGATGTGAAATCCAAGATGCAGAAGAGACACACATGCGCTGACCTGGGTGAGCTGCGCCATTACCTTGGCTTGCGGATCACTAGGGACAGAACTGCTCGCACCATTACACTCCCTTATTTATACATGGTGCAACGTGTCCTTCTGAGGTTCGGGTTTCAGTTCTTCACCACACAGCCGACTCCTCTTACCGTCAGCCACATACTCACTTTTCCTTTTCTCGACAAGCCATTTGAGTCCTGTGGTCCCTATGCTGAGCTTGTGGGCTGCCTCATATACCTGATGACGTGTACGAGCTTGTGGGCTGCCTCATATACCTGATGACATGTACGAGCTTGTGGGCTGCCTCATATACCTGATGACGTGTACTCGCCCTGACCTTGCTTTTCCCCTCAACATCCTGTCTCGCTTTGTTGTGACTGGGAGACACCGTCATGTTCACTGGATGGCTGCTGTGAGGGTGGCGAAGTACCTGGCGACTACATCAGGCATGGGGCTTGTGCTTCGAGAGACACAACCAGTTGTGCAGACCGATAACTGCGACCCTTCTTACGATGACGACGTCGAGACCCAGAGGTCCTCTCATAGCTACTATTTCAGCTTGGGCTCCGGTGCTGTGTCGTGGAGGTTTACCCGGTATGTCGTCTGTGGCGTAATCTAGCACAGAGGCCAAGATCTACGCTGGGCTGCGCAGGAGCTTCGCTGGTTAACATTCTTGCTCGCTGATCTTGGTGTGCGGCCGAGCTCTGCACTGACTTAATTTGCTAACAACAAGGCCAGAATTCTCTTGTATCGAAAACGCCGACTGGAGAGTAGACTGTAGTGTAGCATATTTAGATGAGGTAATTTCTACTACGAGAGCTGCAGCGACGAGGGCAGGCACGCCTGGACCTTGTGGCCTCAGCATCCAACACCGCTGACATCTTCACCAAGGCCCTTCCCGCCTGGTGACCACCACAAATTCTCTCTACAACCAGGCCTTGTTGAGGTAGGTTCCCGGTTGCTGCAATTTGGCATTTTGTTTCTTGTTGTATTTTTTTTATTTATATATTTGTGAACTATTGAACTAGCCTTGTGGCCCGTTGCTCGTGCTCAGACTGTGTGGTCCCTTTGTGATCCACAATGTGCTTGATGTGTTCTTTCTCTTGACTGGTCTTATTTCCATGTGCTTATTTCGGTTGTTTTGATGTTCCTCATGTCAAATTATAATCTTGTGTAGGCTATTGTGGGGTAGCTTATATGGGGTACACATTTCTAGGGTTGCATATTTGTATCACTTCCATTCCATAGTCATTCATTCTCGTTTCTTCTCATGGTATCGAGCAGGTTCCCTCGTGGGAACTGTTCCTAGGGCCCACCAAAATCGAACTTTTTTTCCTGCCCGGAGCGCGCCTCGCTTAGGCCTCCTTCGGCCCCGTCGCATCGCCCCTAGCGACCTTCCTCGCCGCCCTTAGCGGCCCGTCGCCATCCTACGCGGCCCAGCGCTGCCCTTTAGCCGCCCGTCCCGGCCCGTCGACGCCCGTGCGCCACCCGTCCCGGCCCCACGCCGCCCGTGCGCCGCCCGTCCCGGCCCCGCGCCGCTGCCCCGGCCCGTCGACGCCCGTGCGCCGCCCATCTCGGCCCCACGCCGCCCATGCGCCGCCCGTCCCGGCCCCACGCCGCCCGTGCGCCACCCGTCCCGGCCCCACGCCGCCCGTGCGCCGCCCGTCCCGGCCCCACGCCGCCCGTGCGCCGCTCGTCCCGGCCCCGCGCCGCTGCCCCGGCCCTTCGACGCCCGTGCGCCGCCCGTCCCGGCCCCACGTCGCCCGTGCGCCGCCCGTCCCAGCCCCACGCCGCCGTCTCGGCCCCACGTCGCCCGTGCGCCGCCCGTCCCGGCCCCACGCCGCCCGTGCGCCGCTCGTCCCGGCCCCACGCCGCCCGTGCGCCGCGCGTCCCGGCCCCACGCCGCCTGTGCGCCGCCCGTCCCGGCCCCACGCCGCCGTCCCGGCCCCCACGCCGCCCGTGCGCCGCTCGTCCCGGCCCCACGCCGCCCGTGCGCCGCTCGTCCCGGCCCCGCGCAGCTGCCCCGGCCCGTCGCCGCCCGTGCGCCGCCTGCCCCGGCCCGTCGCCGCCCTTTGCGGCGTCACGTGCCGCCCCTCTCCGCGGCTCTGCCGCCTTACCTGCGGCCCGCCGCCCTACCAGCGGCCCCGACACCCTACCTGCGGCCCCGCCACCTCGCTCTCGGCCCCGTCACCTGCTGCATCGTCGCGCCGCCCAGCAGTAGAGCAGCCGAGCCGCCGAGCAGCCCAGCAGCCGAGCCGCCCAGCAGCCGAGCAGCCGAGCAGCCGAGCCGCCCAGCAGCCGAGCCGCCGAGCAGCGGAGCAGCCGAGCCGCCCAGCAGCCGAGCAGCCGAGCCGCCCAGCATCCGAGCCGCCCTTCTTCCGTGCCGCCCGGCCTGCCCAGTCTGGTGAGCTCAACCCCTTTGTCACTGCACTGCCCCCCCCACCCTACTGTTTGCACTGCTGGTCGTCTAGGGTCATGGCTACAACTAGTGTCCTCGCCTTTGACGCTGAGGGTAGGGCCATTGACTTTGAGGTCTGGGTAGATGACCTGCAGCTGTTCTTACAGTGCGATAGGGCAGACGACCTCACCTCTCGAGCTGCCCCTGCCCCTGCTCCTGATGCTGACGCCACTGTTCACTCCCAGTGGGCCACGCGCGACGCTGGTGCACGTCTTGCTGTGCGTCGCCACCTCCCTACCTCTGAGCGTGCGCACTTTTAGTCAGTACAAGAGTGCTCAGACCTTGTACGACGCTGTAGTTGCGCGCTACTCCTCCCCTGCCACTGCTGCACTGAGCCGTCTCATGCTACCGTACCTCTTCCCTGACCTTGCTGCCTTTCCCACAGTCGCTGACCTCATTACGCACCTCCGCACTAGTGACGCTGCACTACCTGCTGACTTCTGTGCCAAGAACCCCCCCCCCATCTACATCACCCTCTACTACATAGTCACTCGTCTCCCTGACTCACTTCGCGTAGTCAGGGACCACTTCCTCTCAGTCTGTCCCACCACTCTCACTGTAGACCTCCTCGAGAAGTCCCTCCTAGCGGCCGAGAAGGGCATAGTCGCTGTAGGGGCCTCTCGTGGTGAACCGCGCACCCCCATCTTTGAGGGGTGTTTCCCCTCCCCCCTTCTGCCCTCTGTTGCCTCTGCTGCTGCGGCTGACCTCCTTGGTCTTAAGTCGGTCGGTGCGGCGTCTGCCCCTAGCGGGAGACGCCGCCCTGGCAGGGGCAAAGGGGGCAAGGGCACTGGAGGAGCGAGCGGGGGCGGTGGAGGTGGAGGTGGCGGCAGTGGGGGGAGTGGGGGTGGAGGTGGGGGTGGAGGGGTCGGTGGCGGCAGTGGAGGCGGAGGTAGCGGCGGTGGCGGCGGTGGGAGCGGTGGTGGCGGAGGTGGCGGCGGTGGAGGCGGTGGAGGAGGCGGCAGCAGTAGCGGAGGCGGTGGAGGCGGCGGAGGCAGCGGAGGCGGCGGGGCTGGCGGTGGAGCTGGTCGCGAGTCTTCGCAGAGGAGTGGCTCTGGTGGTGCCACACGCCAGCAGCAGCAGCGCGGTCGTGAGGGCCTGTCCCCTCAGCAGCTCCGTGAGTGGTACACGCAGCGTCAGCGTGGTGGGGGCTTTGGTCCCTGCACCTACGTCCTTCGCACCGGCGACCGCGCGGGTGAGCAGTGTGGGGGTGCCCACACCGCCCAGCGCTGCTTTGGCCGCCTGACGGACGCTTGGCGTCTGCAGTTCCCGGAGGCCAGTGAGATCCCCCGCTGGGGAGAGCTGTCTAAAGCAGGCGTAGCTATCTTTGATCTTGACTTTGATCCTATCCTTGCTGCAATGTTTGCTGTGACTGTTAGTGATGACGGTGAGTGTTACCGGTGTTTCCCGCCCAACCCGAGCATTGGTACTGCTGCTCTAGGTGCCGGTGAGGCTGCTGCTCTAGGTGCCAGTGCGTATGCGCCCTCAGGTACTGGTGAGTCTGCGCTCTCAGGTACCACGTCGGCTTCGGCCTCCCTCACCTTCACCCTTGACGCTGGGGCTTCTCGCTCCTTCTTTCGGGACCGCACCACACTCACGCAGCTTAGTCGGCCGGTTGCGGTGTCTCTGGCTAACCCCTCTGGGGGTCCTGTCCTGTCTCGCTTCTCTACAGTCCTCCCGTGTCCGGCGGCTCCCTCTGGCACCCTGTCTCGTCTCTACCTCCCCTCGTTCTCTACGAACCTGGTGAGTGGTGCTGACCTACAGGATGCGGGTGTCCACCAGTTCACTCCTGCGCGCCGGCGGGTGACGCACTACACCGAGGCTAGCACAGGCCGACACCTCGCTACGTTTACCGGTCAGCCGGGGTCGAGCCTGTACACACTGATCACTGCGTCTCCTCCCGTTGCTGAGTCTGGTAGGGTAGCTGCGTCAGGTCAGGTGTTTGCTGCAGCGTCCAGGTCTGGTCCTGAGTCTGCCCCCTGTTCGTGTCGTCTCCTATGGCACGAGACTCTCCTCTGGCACCACCGCCTTGGTCACCCCTCTCTGCTTCGGCTCAGAGGCATGGCCTCCCGTCTGGTCTGCCTCGGTCCCTCCCTCCCCTTCCTCAGGGCCCTGGCCCTACCTGTGTCCCCTGTGTCAAGGGGCGCCAGCGTGCTGCCCCTCACTCCTCCCAGTTTCCTCCGACAGAGGCCCCGTTGCAGACGCTTCACATGGACGTGTGGGGCCCAGCCCGCGTCCGTGGATAGGGTCACGAGCGCTACTTCCTGCTCGTTGTTGACGACTACTCGCGTTACACCACAGTCTTCCCCTTGCGCAGCAAGGGTGATGTTACTGAGGTGCTGATCGACTGGATCCGCGCAGCTCGTCTCTTCCTCAGGCAGAGCTTTGGCTCGGACTTTCCTGTTCTGCGTCTGCACTCGGACAGAGGCGGAGATTTCTTCTTTGGCCTTCTTCGAGCCTACTGTTGTGCACAAGGCATCCGTCAGACCTTCAAGCTTCTTGACTCACCGCAGCAAAATTGGATTGCTGAGCGCCGCATTGGCATGGTCATGGATGTCGCTCGTACGTCTATAATGCATGCGGCTGCCCCCTATTTTCTGTGGCCGTTTGCGGTCAGGTACGCGGCCCATCAGATCAACCTTCACCCCAGGGTCTCCAGGCCGGAGACCTCCCCAGCCCTGCTGTGGACGGGGAAGGTTGGCGATGCGTTGGCGTTCCTGGTCTGGGGATCTAGGGCGTTTGTCCGCGACTTGTCTGCGAACAAATTGTCCCCTCGCGCTGCTCCTTGCGTCTTCCTGGGGTTCCCCCCCGACGCGCCTGGGTGGCAGTTCTACCACCCCACCTCTCGCCGTGTTCTGTCCTCCCAGGACGTCATATTCGACGAGTCGGTCCCCTACTACCGCCTCTTCCCCTACCGCACTCCGTCCCTACCCCCGCCCCCACTCTTCCTTGTACCAGGTCCCCCCTCGGTAGACCCCCTCCCCCCTCAGGGTCCTGCCCCTTCAGGTGTGTCCCAGGTAGACGCTGTCGAGCCTGTCGAGGTCACTGGTGACTCTAATGCTGCTGAGGGTACTGAGCCTGGGGGTGCTGAGCCTGGGGGTGCTGGGCCTGGGAGTGTTGAGCGTGGAGGTGCTGAGCCTGGGGGTGCTGAGCCTGGGGGTGCTGAGCCTGGGGGTGCTCTGCCTGGAGGTTCTCCGGGTGCTTCGTCTCGCCGGGAGCCACTCTCTCCACAGGAGCTGCGCGAGTGGTTTGCCCGGCGCTGGAGCCGTGCTGCTGGTGCTGGAGGTTCTTCGGCTACTGAGGGTGCTGCTGTCGCGGGTCCCGGAGGTGCTCGTACGAGGAGTACTGGAGCTGCTGGGCCTGCAGGTTCGACCTGAGCTGGTGCTGCTGAGGGTGTTGGCGCTGAGACTACCACTGGCAGTCCTACTAGGGGTGCTCTTGGAGCTGCTGGAGGTTCTGGAGCTGCTGGAGGTGCTGCTGGAGCGGGTGCTCCTACTGGGGGTACTGGTGCTGTCCCTGCTGTTTCTCGCGTCGCCACGCGGCCTCGACCGTACTTCGTTCCACTCCTGCAGCAGGTTCTTGGTCTTCCACCTTCTACTGGTCCTCCTCCTCCCTTCGAGGGTCCACAGCCTGTCCCCTCACAGTCACAGCTACAGCATGCCTCCCCTTTGCCTGCTCCTTCTCCCTACGCTGGTCCTACTGGAGGTCGTACTGAGCGTCGTGAGCATGCATCTCGCCCTGTGTTGCCTGTCCGTGCCGCTCGCGCTAGTGGTCGCGGTTCGCGTCAGCGTCCTCCTCCTGTCCCTGGCACGCATCGGATGTCTCTGCGTCCATCTACTGTGCCTCTGCGTGCCCCTTTGCCTTCTCCTCCTGTGTCCTCTCTTCCTGCTCTTGCCGGCCCGGAGTCGGACTCTCTTCGTGCTGCCAGTCCTACTGTCACGCGTCTCCTTGCTACTGCCGTCACTGACCCTTCTTTCGAGTCTACTGTTGCGTCTCCCCTTGTTACTGAGCTCGTCGACTTTGGTGCTCGCTGTCGCCTAGACTACGCTGCTAGTCTTGTCGCTGAGTCTGAGTTTGTCTGTCCTCCGTCCGTCGGGGGTGAGTGTGCCCTTGGCACAGACGTCCTAGAGGACAAGCAGGAGGAGTTCCAGTGCTTGGCCGCTGCTTCACCTCATCTCGTGTCCGTACTGCTTACCCCTGAGGGAGACCCGGATGCACTTGACATCCCGACTCCGCGCTCTTACGCGGAGGCGATAGAGGGTCCCTACTCCTCTCACTGGCAGGCAGCTATGGATGCAGAGATGGCTTCCTGGAAGTCCACAGGCACCTACGTTGACGTTGTCCCCCCTCCTGGGGCGAACATCGTCAGTGGCATGTGGATCTTCAGGGTGAAGCGGCCGCCGGGTTCTCTGCCTGTCTTCAAGGCGCGTTACGTGGCTCGTGGCTTCAGTCAGCGGCAGGGAGTTGACTACTTTCAGACCTTCTCCCCCACCCCGAAGATGACCACTCTTCGGGTACTGCTGCACGTTGCTGCTCACCGTGACTACGAGCTACACTCTCTCGACTTCAGCACTGCTTTCTTGCAGGGCAGCCTGCAGAGGAGATCTGGCTGCGCCGCCCACCTGGCTTCACTAGGTCTTTCCCTCCTGGTACCCAGTGGAGTCTCCGGCGTCCAGTCTACGGTCTTTGCCAGGCGCCACGTGAGTGGCACGACACACTGAGGACTACACTTGCGGCTCTTGGGTTCGCTCCTTCTACTGCCGACTCGTCGCTGTTTCTGCGCACCGACACCTCTCTGCCGCCGTTCTACATCCTCGTGTACGTCGACGACTTGGTATTTGCCACAGCTGACACTGCTGGACTCGCCTATGTGAAGTCCGAGCTGTAGAAGAGACACACGTGCACTGACCTGGGTGAACTGCGCAGCTACCTTGGCTTGCAGATCACCCGGGACAGAGCACGCCGCACCATTACCCTGACTCAGTCACACATGGTGCAGCAGGTCCTTCAGCGCTTCGGCTTCACGTACTCCTCGCCTCAGGCCACTCCTCTGCCTACTCGCCACTCACTCTCAGCTCCTCTGCCTTCGGATGAGTCCGTAGAGTTGAGTGGCCCGTATCCAGAGCTAGTTGGTTGCCTCATGTACCTGATGAACTTCACTCGACCTGACTTTGCATACCGTCTTAGCATTCTTGCACGCTATGTTGCTCCTGGGAGACACCGACCAGAGCACATGGCTGCAGCGAAGAGGGTGTTGCGCTACTTGTGCAGTACGTCGGGCATGGGGCTAGTGCTTGGAGGGCGGAGTCGAGTGGTCCTCACTGGGCACGCGGACGCTTCTTGGGCTGACGACCAGGCTACGCAGCGGTCGTCACAGGGTTACACCTTCAGCCTTGGTTCCGGCTCTGTTTCGTGGCGGGCTACTCGCTCGTCTTCTGTTCTCGTCTCCAGTTGTGAGGCTGAGATCTACGCAGGGGTCATGGCTGCTCAGGAGCTTTGCTGGCTCACCTTCCTTCTGACCGACCTTGGAGAGCCGCCTCGTTCTCCTCCAGTCCTGTACGTAGACAACAAGGCCATGCTGGCCTTGTGTCGAGAGCAGCGACTGGAGCACAGAACAAAGCACATTGCTCTTCGCTACTTCCTTGCTCGTGAGCTACAGCAGCGTGGTCAGTTGCGGCTTGCGTACGTGGCCTCTGAGGCCAACACTGCTGATGTTTTCACCAAGGCACTTGCGCCTTCTGATCATCAGCGCTTCTGTACTCAGCTTGGTCTTGTGCGTGTCTTACCTCACTTGCTCACTTCTTGACCTTGCTTGTACTGTCATATATATATATACTCTTGCTCTTGCTTACTTAGCCTCTTATATATATATGTGCTCTTGCATGTGAACTGGCCTTCTGGCCTTGAACTTGTGCTCGGAATGTGTGGTGACTTTGTGATCCACCTTGAGCTTTGCTTTGCTTTGCTTGACTGGTCTTGTGACCCCTTGTTCTCCCCCACTTTGCCTATGGGGGTGTGTCAAATTATAATCTTGTGTAGGCTCTAGTGGGGTAGCTTATATGGGGTACACATTTCTAGGGTTGCATATTTGTATCACTTCCATTCCATAGTCATTCATTCTCGTTTCTTCTCACCTCACTTATCCTATGGGGGTGTGTCAAACTATGTTTGTATTAGTAGTTAGGCTGTAGTGAGTTGCATGTTAGTGGGTAAATAAATTTCATCGACAATTGTACCCCCCTCTTTCACCCAATAATCACCATTCTTGCTATCTACCAAGCCACTATATTCCAAGACTTACCAGTGAGTGGCACTTCCACTGCTGCACAGTTAAGTTGTGTACGTGATAAGTGGGTGTAGCGCGTATGTACGTGTCAAGATAAGAGCTTAGAGGCTAGGGATTGTGAAGAGAGGGTTTTCCAAGAGAAGGGGGTTTGCACTAGAGAATGCACTACAAGTTATAGAAAACGGGGGAGGTGGTGAAGGGAGGTAGACCACCTAAGACAAGATAGGTGATACTACACTAACTAACTAAACATGCAACCACTTAAGAATTACAAATTCTGCCATCCCCCTTTAATTGCATGCAAGTATAGCTAGTGTAGGAGCTCATCTCGAAGGGCAACAATCACCGTGTCGGGTGCTGGGCCCACTGCATGGTACGGTGGATTGCCCGCCTGCGGTTTCAACCCCGGCAGTGGATGCCCGGTGTGTGCGCGCAACGAGGAAAGGCGAAGGCCCAAATACGACGGATAGAGAGCAGACAAGGAGAAACCAGAAAATGTGAACCTCTCTCCCTCACTCTCTCTTTTTCATTCCCCCTTAACCTCTCTCATCCCCCCTTAACCTCTCCTCCCCCCCCCCTCCCACATAGGGAGAGAGGAAGAGCGAGGGGAGGGACGGGCTGCAGGCTGCTCACACCCGCCACCCCCACATCTCCCCCCCCCTCCCACGGCAAAAGCCGCGGAAGAGAAGGGTGGGGCAGTACGCGAAGCTACTATCACAGGCATCTGCGCTGGCGCAGGCGCTGGCGCACGCGGCTGGCCCTGGCGCTCGCGGCTGGCCCTGACGCTGGTGTCGAGAGTAAAAGGAAAAGGTGGTTGCACTATCGAAAAAGTTGGGTACAAGTTAAAAAAACTATACCCTACATTAGCTACCCCACTAAAGCCTACATTTTATTATGACATCGACATATTATTTGACACACCCCCATAGGCAAAGTGGGGGAGAGTAAGGGGTCACAAGACTAGTCAAGAGAAACAAACCAAGTTCAGGGTGGATCACAACGTCACCACGCACACTGAGCACAAGCAAAGGGCCACAAGGCCAGTTAACATGCAGAGGTATATATGCAACAACAACAGCATAGTGTGTCAGTAGATCTGCAATGTGGATGCCCGATTGATCCTGGAGAGGGTTACAGGCGCGTTCGCCTGGGGGGTTATGGGCGCACTGATCTCAGGGTGGGCCCTGAAAAACAGTCCTAAAACGGTCCTAAGGACCTATGTTGCTCTTAATACCATGTCGAGAGTAAAGGGAAAAGGTGGTTGCACTATCGAGAAAGTTGGGTACAAGTAACAAAAACTATGCCCTACATTAGCTACCCCACTAGAGCCTACATTTTATTATGACATAGGCATATAATTTGACAGCTGGCGCTCGCGCTGCCGTCTAGCGCTGGCGCTCGCGGCTGGCCCTGGCGCTGGTCGCTGCTGCTGGCGCTTGTGAAGGCGCCTGGTGCTGGCGTCCCCGCTGACGAAGGGCGCTGGCGTCCGCACTAGCGCCTGGCGTTGGTGGCCGCGTCGGGCGCTGGTGCTTGTGCTCACGCCTGTCGATGGGAAGAAGGGCGCGCGACGACGGGAATTGGGGCGCCGCGAAGGTGGAACGCGGGGCGCCGTGGCGACGCGAATAAGGGGCGTCGCTGCGACGGGAATCGGGCGCCGGGGCGACGGGAATCGGGCGCCGCGGCGACGGGAATCAGGCACCATGGCGACGGGAACGCGGGGCGCCGCGACGACGGGAATATGGGGCGCGGCGGCGACAAAGCAGGGCACGCGCGGACGGGCGGGAAAAAAACAAATAGCGCATTCCGCGCTTTCGCATAGGCGGGCCCATGATTCTTAAGAGAAACAGAAGGTCCTAAGTGAGAAACTTAGAATGAGAATGAATGACTAAGGAATGAAAGTGATACAAATATGAAACCCTAGAATTGTGTACCCCTTAGTATCTAACCTGCTACAGCCTACATAGGCTAGATCATATAAGTTTGACACACCCCCATAGGCAAAGTGGGGGAGAACAAGGGGTCACAAGACCAATCAAGCAAAGCAAGGCAAAGCAAGCTCATGGTGGATCACAACGTCACCCCACATTCTAAGCACAAGTTCAAGGCCACAAGGCCAGTTCACATGCATGAGTACACACATATATATAACGCTAAACAAGCAAGAGCAGGTATATATATATGTAACAGTACAGGCAAGGTCAAGAAGTGAGCAAGTGAGGCAAGGTAGGTACAAGACCTAACAGAGTACCAAAGCGCTGATGGTCACAAGGCGCAAGTGAGAAGAAACGAGGAATGAATGACTAAGTGAAAGTTGGGTACAAGTACAAACCCTAGAAATCTCTACCCCATATGTGCTACCCCACTAAAGCCTACAGTAGCTATGTCATATAAATCTGACACACGCAAAGTGGGGGAGAACAAGGGGTCAAAAGACCAGTCAAACAAAGCAAAGCAAAGCAAGCTCAGGGTGGATCACAAAGTCACCACACATTCTGAGCACAAGTTCAAGGCCACAAGGCCAGTTCACATGCATGATTACATATATATGTAAGGCTAGACAAGCAAGAGCAGGTGTATATATATATGTAACAGTACAAACAAGGTCAAGGGGTGAGCAAGTGAGGCAAGGTAGGCACAAGACCCAGCTGAGTACAGAAGCGCTGATGATCACAAGGCGCAAGTGCCTTGGTGAAGACATCAGCAGTGTTGGCCTCAGAGGCCACGTACGCAAGCCGCAGCTGACCACGCTTCTGTAGCTCACGAGCAAGGAAGTAGCGGAGAGCAATGTGCTTTGTTCTGTGCTCTAGTCTCTGCTCTCGACACAAGGCCAGCATGGCCTTGTTATCTACGTACAGTACTGGAGGAGAACGAGGCGGCTCTCCGAGGTCAGTCAGCAGGTAGGTGAGCCAGCGCAGCTCCTGGGCAGCCATGGCCCCGGCGTAGATCTCAGCCTCACAACTGGAGCCGAGAACAGAGGACGAGCGGGTAGCCCGCCACGAAACAGAGCCGGAACCAAGGCTGAAGGTGTAACCCTATAACGACCGCTGCGTAGCCTGGTCGTCAGCCCAAGAAGCGTCTGCGTGCCCAGTGAGGACCACTGGACTCCGCAATCCAAGCAATTGTCCCATGCCCGACCTACTGCACAAGTAGCGCAACACCCTCTTCGCTGCAGCCATGTGCTCTGGTCTGTATCTCCCAGGAGAAACATAGCGTGAGAGAATGCTAAGAGGGTATGCAAGGTCAGGTTGTGTGCAGGTCATCAGGTACATAAGGAAGCCAACAAGCTCTGGGTACGGGCCACTCGACTCTACGGACTCATCCGAAGGCAGAGCTGAGAGCGAGTGGCGAGTAGGCAGAGGAGTGGCCTGAGGCGAGGAGTACGTGAAGCCGAAGCGCTGAAGGACCAGCTGCACCATGTGTGACTGAGTCAGGGTAATGGTGCGGCGTGCTCTGTCCCGGGTGATCTGCAAGCCAAGGTAGATGCGCAGTTCACCCAGGTCTGTGCACATGTGTCTCTTCTCCAGCTCACACTTCACGTGGGCGAGTCCAGCAGTGTCAGCTATGGCAAAGACCAAGTCGTCGACATACACGAGGATGTAGAACGGCGGCAAAGAAGTGTCGGTGCGCGGAAACAGCGACGGGTCGGCAGTAGAGGGAGCAAACCCAAGAGCCGCAAGCGTAGTCCTCAGTGTGTCGTGCCACTCATGCGGTGCTTGGAGGAGACCGTAGACTGGCCGCCGGAGGCTCCACTGGGTGCCAGGAGGAAAAGACCCAGTGAAGCCAGGTGGGCGACGCAGCCAGATCTCCTCGTGCAGGCTGCCCTGCAAGAAAGCAATGCTGAAGTCAAGAGAGTGCAGCTCGTAGTCACGGTGAGCAGCTATGTGCAGCAGTACCTGAAGAGTGGTCATCTTCGGAGTGGGAGAGAAGGTCTGAAAGTAGTCAACTCCCTGCCGCTGACTGAAGCCACGAGCCACGTAACGCGCCTTGAATACAGGCGGAGAACCTGGCGGCCGCTTCACTCTGAAAATCCACATACCACTGACGATGTTCGCCCCAGGCGGGGGAACCTCGTCAACGTAGGTGCCTGTGGACTTCCAGGTAGCCATCTCTGTGTCCATAGCTGCCTGCCACTGAGAGGAGTAGGGACCCTCTATCGCCTCCGCGTAAGAGCGCGGAGTCGGGATGTCAAGTGCATCTGGGTCTCCCTCAGGGGTAAGTAGTACGGACACGAGATGAGGTGAAGCAGCAGCCAAACACTGGAACTCCTCTTGCCTGTCCTCAAGGACGTCCGTGCTAAGGGCACACTCACCCCCGACGGACGGAGGACAGACAGACTCAGACTCAGCGACAAGACTAGCAGTGTAGTCTAGACGACAGCGAGCAGCAAAGTCGACAAGCTCAGCAACTAGGGGAGACGCAGCAGTGGACTCAAAGGAAGGGTCTGTGACGACAGTAGCAAGGAGACGCGTGACAGTACGACTGGCAGCATGAAGAGAGTCCGACTCCGGGTCGACAAGAGCAGGAAGAGAGGACTCAGGAGGAGAAGGCAATGGGGCACGCAGAGGAGCAGTGGACGGACGCAAAGACATCCGGTGCGTGCCCGGGACAGGAGGAGGACGCTGACGCGAACCACGACCACTAGTGCGAGCAGGACGGACAGGCAACGCAGGGCGAGACGCAGGCTCACGACGCTCAGAAAGACCTCCAATAGGACAAGTGTAGGGAGAAGGAGCAGGCAGAGGGGAGGCGGGCTGCAACTGTAACTGTGACGGGACAGGATGTGGACACTCTAAGGGAGGAGGAGGACCAGTAGAAGGCGGGAGACCAAGAACCTGCTGAAGGAGCGCAACAAAGTCCGGTCGAGGCTGCGCGACACGAGCAGGCCCAGCTCCCTCAGGCTCCGCACCCCCAGGCGTAGCACCCCGAGGCTCAGAACCCCCAGTCGTGGCACCCCCAGGCGCAATATTCCCAAGCGTAGCACCCCCAAGCTCAGCACCCCCAATCGTAGCACCCCCAGTAGTAGCACCCTTAGGCTCAGCACCCGAAGGCGTAGTACCCACACGCTCAGCACCCCCAAAGTCAGCTCTCCCAGGCTCAGCACCCTCAGCAGCACCAGAGTCACCAGCAACCTCGACAGGCTCTATTGCGTCTACCTGGGACACACCTCAAGGGGCAGGACCCTGAGGGGGGAGGGGGTCTACCGGGGGGGGACCTTGCACAATAAAGAGCGGTGGCGGGGGCAGGGACGGAGTGCGGTAGGGGAAGAGGCGGTAGTAGGGGATCGACTCCTAGGAGGACAGAACACGGCGAGAGGTGGGGTGGTAGAACTGCCACCCTGGCGCGTCAGGGGGGAAGCCAAGGAAGACGCAAGGAGCAGCACGAGGGGACAGCTTGTCCGCAGACAAGTCGCGGACAAACGCCCGAGATCCCCAACCTTCCCGTCATGGAGACCCTGGGCTGAAGGTTGATCTGATGCGCCGCGTACCGAACCGCAAACAACCACAGAAAATGGGGGGCAGCCGCATGCATCATGGACATACGGGCGACATCCATGACCATGCCAATGCGGCGCTCAGCAATCCCATTTTGCTGCGGAGAGTCTGGAAGCGTGAAGGTCTGGCGGATGCCTCATGCACGACAGAAGGCTCACAGAAGGTCAGAGGAGAACTCTCCGCCTCTGTTAGAGTGCAGACGCAGAACAGGAAAGTCCGAGCCGAAACTCTCTCTGAGCTGGAGACGAGCTGCGCGGATCCAGGCGATCAACACCTTAGTGACCTCACCCTTGCTGCGCAAGGGGAAGACTGTGGTGTAACGCGAGTAGTCGTCAACCACCAGCAGGAAGTAACGCTCGTGACCCTGTCTATGGAGGTGGGCTGGGCCCCACACGTCCATGTGAAGCGTCTGCAGCGGAGCCTCTGTCGGAGGAAACTCGGAGGAGTGAGGAGGAGCGCACTGCCGCCCCTCGACGCAGGGAACGCAAGTGGGGGCAGGCCTCGGAGGAAGGAGAGGGAGGGACCGAGGGAGACCAGAGACAAGGACACGGGAGGCCATGCCTCGAAAACGAGGCAAGGAGGGTTGACCAAGGCGGTGGTGCCAGGGGAGAGTCTGGTGAGACAGGAGACGACACGAGCAGGGGGCAGACTCAGGACCAGACCTGGACGCCGCAGCAAACATCTGACCCGACGCAGCTACCTGAGCAGTCTCAGCGGCCGGAGGGGACTCAGTGGTAAGTGTTTACAGGCTCGACCCCGGCTGACGGGTAAACGTTGCCAACTGACGGCCCGTTCGAGCACAGATACAGTGTGTCAGTCGCTGACTCGCAGGAGTGAACTGGTGAACCCCTCCATCCTGGAGGTCAGCACCACTCACCAAGTTCGTAGAGAACGAGGGGAGGTTAAGACCCGAGAGGGTGCCAGAAGGGGCCGCCGGACACGGTAGAACAGTGGAGAATAGGGCAAGGACAGGACCCCCAGAGGGGTCTGCCAGGGAGACTGCCACTGGCCGACTAAGCGGCGTAAGCGTGGTGCGGTCTCAAAAAGAGGAGCGGGAAGCACCCGAGTCAAGGGTGAAGGTGTGGGTGGCCGGAGCCGACGCGGTACCTGAGAGCGCAGACTCACCAGCACCTAGAGCAGCAGGCGCACTAGCACCTAGAGAAGCAGCCTCACCAGCACCTAGAGCAGCAGCCTCAATGCCCGGGTCAGGCGGAAAACACCGGTAACAGTCACCCTCATCACTAATAGTCACAGCATACATGGCAGCAAGAATAGCATCTTAGTCAAGATCAAAGATCGAAACACCCGCCCTAAACAGCTCGCCCCAGCGAGGGATCTCACTAGCGTCGGGGAACTGATGACGCCAAGCGTTCGTCAGGCGGCCGAAGCAGCGCTGGGTGGAGTGCGGACCCCCACACCGCTCACCCGCGCGGTCGCCGGTACGTAGAACGTAGGTACAGGGGCCAGCACCCCCACCCCGCTGACGAGCAGTGTATCACTCATGAAGCTGCTGGGGGGAAGGGGTCTCACGAGTGCGCTGCTGCTGGCGCTGACCACCACCGGATCCGACCCTCTGCGCAGCGCCGCCCCGACCAGCTCCACCTCCGCCGCCGCTACCTCCACCACCGCCTCCACTTCCGCCACCTCCGCCCGCACCGCCACCACCGCCGCCTCCTCCGCCTCGACTGCCGCCACTAGCGCCCCCACCCCCGCCACCACTCCCACCGTCACCCCCACTCCCTCCGCCGCCCCCACCGCCGCCTCCACCGCCCCCGCTAGCTTCTCCAGCGCCCCTGCCCCCCTTGCCCTTGCCTGAGCGGCGTCTTCCGCTAGGGGCAGACGCCGCGACGACCGACTCGAGACCAACGAGGTCGGCCGCAGCAGCAGAGGCAACAGAGGGCAAGAGGGGGGAAAGGGAGCACCCCTCAAAGACAGGGGTACGAGGGTCACCACGAGAGGCTCCTACAGCGACTATACTATTTTCTGTTGCTAGGAGGCGCTCCTCGAGGAGGTCAACGGTGAGGGTGGTGGGGCAAACAGAGAGGAAGTGGTCCCTGACCGAGCGAAGGGTGTCAGGGAGCCGGGTGACTATGTAGTAGAGGGTGATGTACGTAGAGGGGGGGTTCTTGGCGCAGAATTCACCAGGAAGCGCAGCGCGGTAGCGAATGTCACTAGTGCGAAGGTGAGTAATGAGGTCAGCGACTGTGGGAAAAGCGGCGAGGTCAGGGAAGAGGTACGGCAGTATGAGGCGGCTAAGGGCAGCAGTGTCAGGGGAAGAGTAGCGTGCAATGACAGCGTCGTACAAGGTCTTAGCACTCTTGTACTGACTAAAATGCGCGCGCTCAGCGATCGATAAGTGGCGGCGCACAGCAAGGCGAGCAGCAGCATCGCGCTTGGCCCACTGTGAGCGATTAGTGGCGTCAGCATCAGCAGCAGGGGCAGGAGAGGCACCAGAAGTGAGGTCAAACAAGGAGAGACCTTCTGCCCTATCGCACTGTAGGAAAAGCTGTAGATCATCTACCTAGACCTCAAAGTCAACAGCCCGACCCTCTGCGTCAAAGGTGAGAACACTGGGGGTGGCCATGACAGCGGTAGACAGGCAGTGAGCACAGTGGGGTAGGGCAGTGCAGTGGCAGAGGCAGTGCTCTTACCAGGCAAGTGAGGCGGTCTGGGGCAGGCCGGCAGGGACAGGGCCGCTACTGCAGAGACGGCGGCGTCTCGGCTGCGGCGGCCCGGCGGCTCGGCGGCTCAGCTGCAGTGCGGCTCGGCGGCAAAGGCGGCTCGGCGGCAAAGGCGGCTCGGCGGCTCAGCGGCTCGGCAGCGAAGGTGGCTCGGCAGGGCCATGAAGGGCGGCGTCGCTGCCGCGAAGGAGCGGCGACGAGGCCACTGAAGGGCGGCGACGAGGCCGCCGAAAGGGGCGGCGACGAGGCCGAGTAGGGGCGGCGACACGGCCGCGGAAAGAGGTGGCGACGGGGCCACGGAAAGGGGCGGCGACGGGGCCGCTGAAGGGTGGCGACGGGGCCGCTGAAGGGCGGCGACGAGGCCGCTATGAGGCGGCGACGGGGCCGCTGAAAGGGCGGCGACGGGGCCGCTGAAGGGCGGTGACGAAGTCGTTAAGAGGCGGCGACGGGGCCGCTGAAAGGGCGGCGACGGGGCCGCTGAAGGGCGGTGACGAAGTCGTTAAGAGGCGGCGACGGGGCCGCTGAAAGGGCGGCGACGGGGCCGCTGAGAGGGCGGCGACGGGGCCGCTGAAAGGGCGGCGACGAGGCCGCTGAAAGGGCGGCGACGGGGCCGCTGAAAGGGCGGCGACGGGGCCGCTGAAAGTTCGGCGACGGGGCCGCTGAAAGGGCAGCGGCGGGGCCACTGAAAGGGCGGCGACGGGGCCGTCTAGGGCGGCAACGAGGCCGGAAGAGGCGGCGACGGGGCCGCTAAGGGCGGCGCGACGGGCCGCTAAGGAGGGCACGACGGGGCCGCTAAGGAGGGCGCGACGGGCCGCTAAGGGCAGAACACTAGGCGCGCCTCGGGCAGGGGACAACGCGCGCCCCGGGCAGGAAAAAAAAAACTCGATCTTGGTGGGCCCTAGGAGAATTCCCACTGGGGAACCTGCTCGATACCATGAGAAACTTAGAACGAGAATGAATGACCAAGGAATGAAAGTGATCCAAATATGAAACCCTAGAATTGTGTACCCCTTAGTATCTAACCCGCTACAGCCTACACAAGCTAGCTCATATAAGTTTGACACTAAGACCGTAGTAGCCCTGAAACCATGTCAAGATATGAGCTCAGAGGCTAAGGTTGATGAAGAGAGGGTTGGCCATGAGAAGGGGGTTTGCACTACAGAATGCAGTACAAGTTATAGGAAACTGGGGAGGCGGTAAAGGGAGGTAGACCACCTAAGACAAGATAGGTGATACTACACTAACTAACTAAACATGCAATTACGTAAGAACTACAAATTTCGAGAGTACTGTAGATGACACGCCATACATCATTACAACTGTTAGTAGTTTTCAAAATGGTATGACGTTGGTATGACATACATCAATGCAAACATGTTTGCTTGCAAAATGTATATAGGGGAAGCCTCATTTGTATGTGCATTGATGACATTCGGTAATGCGTATTACGTGGGCAACATAACAGTAAGGTCGTCATACTAGACATTTAAGATGTTTTGATAGCTAGAGTGTGAAAATTAACAAACATGGGTTTGTGAATTTAAAATTTTATCTGGATGTTCTCCTAGTGTAACCTGGGATCATGAGGTTGTTGATGTTGCAAAGATTCTAAAATCAAGTAGAGGCTGGTAAAGGATACAAGATTCTATGGTAAGAAAATGGCCACACTATCACTATTGAGTTTGTCCCGAAAAGCGTATAGTGGCGAATGGCGACTTGGAGATTTGAACTTTTCAAACTTCGAGCAGCAAGTGTGGGCAGATGGGAATTGGCGGGAGTCAGTGTGGGGCACCTGCGCAGAAGAATATCCTGGGTGGGCAGTGGGTACCCTCAAGGCCAGACTCCAAAAGCACTTTCGATTGCGGCTTCATGCGTTTTCTCGTTTTCAAGAGCGGTGAAGAAGTTCTGAATAGGGTAATGAGCGAGTATGATATTGATGCTGTCAGCCTCTGCCTCTGGCTCCTGCCTTGTGCGGAAGAGCCACAATGACGCTTCCGCCACGATCAGCGCCTCGAGATCTCCCTGCTCAAGTGGTCCCTGGTTCATGATGGCATCACTTCCGTTCTATGGGAGTTCCCTGAGTTCGGTTTTTCTGTGAGTCCTCGAAGGTGTAAAGCGTTCGTAAGTTCTGGCGGCGTTTTAGGCCAAAGCGACATCGACCTCGACTGCCTCGTAGCCCGCCATGTATCCACCTTTGCTTTTCTAGCTCGGTCTTGCGGAATTAACTGGCGTAGACTAACTCGCTGTGCGATTCGTTGTTGCTGCATAAGCGGTAAATGGTCGTAGGAACACGGCTATAACTGTAAGCTTTAAAAAGCATTCTCCTTTCGCCAGCATTAGAATTCTCAGATTCCGTTCTCCCAGAAAGTGCCTCAGCGAAGGATCTGTGTCAAGCATCAGTACACCCGAAACTCGATAGCATGGTGGTGCCGTCTCAGTCCGCAGCGACAATGCGCGGGAAGGTGAGAGGCCACTCTACAGAGTCAACTCCTGGTTCGGCTAGAAACCCTCCTATCTGGTTTTGCCCTACTAGTTCGTCCGATCGGATCGCACTTCGTGCGTCAGTTCCATTTTCAGCTTACCAGGTTTCCGCGTTTCTCGTTGCGGCATCAGCGTTTGACGGAGCTGCTGTTTTGAAAGTCCCAACTACGGCATGGCAAAGAAAAGAATCTCTCTAAGTCCTTCCGCCTCCGCATTGCTGAACCATTCTCTGGTTCTTCAATTCTCCAATTCTCTCATTCTCCGAATTCCGTTTTGATTCCTGCCGTTGAATCGCGCAGGGACCCAAAAAGGCCTCCGCGAAGAAAGGAAGCGCCCCTCCCGCCGTCTCGAACTTCGGTATTAAGCACTTTTTCGGTAAGTGGGCCGCTGCGCGTGAAGCGAATGACGCCAGCGCTGACACCACCCGTGCGATTTCCGCGCGTGGAGCGACGGCGGCTGATGACAGTGCTGACGGCGCGCGGAGAAATGGCGCTAGCGGAGGTGACGCAGGAGCAGTGCGGTTTGAGTCGACTCAAAATACGCGTGCGGTTTCCGCGCGAGGAGCGACGGCGGCTGATGCCACTACCGCCGGCGCGGGGAGCAATGGAGCTGGCGGAGGTGACGTAGGAGCAGCGCGCGCAGTAGTTGCAGGGAAGTTAACGGCGGGGAAGGAAACGGCGGGGAAGGCAACGTCGGAGACGCAAAGGTCGGGGAGGGAAGTTGCAAGGAAAGAAACCGCGGGGAAGAAAACTGCAGGGAAGGAAGTGCCGCTTGTAAGGGCGCCTGAAGAGAGAGAAGCAGAAGGAGCAGTAGGAGCGACGACAAGAGCAACGACAAGAGCAACGGCAAGAGCAACGGCAGGGGCACTGGCAGGAGCAGGTGTAGTAGCAGCAAGTCGATCTGTCGCATCTACTGGTGCCAATCGCGGGCACACGGCTAAGCCCTCTACTGTTCCTTGCAATCGCACAACAGCCAAAGACTGTGGCGAAAAGGACGAAGTTGGTGATGGTGTGAAGCGGCTGGTTACCAGCAGAGATGTTTCGTGTGTGAACCCCGGCGAGCCAAAACCGAAGAGCGAAACGCAATCCAAAAAACGACGGCGCTCGAGTGAACTGGACAAGATGGGGGAAGATGTGCAGGCTGAGTCAGCATGCTTGCATGCTGAGTCAGCGGCCGCCCTGGATAAGGTAAAGACAAGGCCTGGCGAAGACGGTAGCTGCGAAGCCCCTGTGGTGAGGGCGGAGGGGAATGCAGAGAGCAGAAAGGAGAGCGATAAGCAGATAAAGGCAAATCGAGACAAAATAGAGGGGAATGAGGGGAACGGTAGTCCACCTGCTGCTCTTCCCTTATGTAGCCTGCTAGCTTGCAGCTCGACTGGCAGTAAGCGGAAGGAGAAGCGCCAGGAAGAACAGGGCGCACGCGAAATCACTGAAACGGATGCTTCTGGTCGTGCTCGCGTTAGTCACAACGGCTACAATCACAACAGACGCAGTCACAGATTCACTGACGCAAATGATGGCAAGGAGAAGGTGGTCGGCGACGAGCCCAAGGGACCTGCTGCGCTTGGCGTGACTATCGCTGCTGCTCCTGCTGCTGTTCCTGCTGGTGCTTCTGCTATGGAGAAGCCCCTTGTGGGTCGCAGCCGAAGAATGAGCGCGAAACGACACAAGGTGAGAGGGAATAGATTGTGAGTGGTGGGTGGTCGGCGGTTATTGTTCCCGCAGAACCTAAAAAATGCAGCTTGACATGTACTTGTGCTTGCTCCTGAGATTGTGGTTGTGCATGTACTCATGTGTGTGTGTGTGGTAGTGCATGTATCTGTGTATGTGAGCACCAAATAATGCTGTACTGTCCACTGCAGGGGGTGCTGAAGATCCTGGACGAGCTTGAAGCCACCATCGTCAAAGGCACAGTGAAAACCGCTACCGATGTGACTTTCCCTGCCAAGGCATGCGCTACTGGGAAGGGTAAAGATTGTGGGGCAGTAGATGCAAGACAGGCTCTTCATGTACTGTCACCCAACCACGATGTGGCACTGCCTGCTGCTCCTACTGATGCTGCTGCTGCAGCTGGTGGTGCTGCTACTGGCGCTTCTGCTGCTGCTGCTGTTGTTGATCTAGATTCATTCAAAGCCTGCCCGCCACACCAGAGCTCTCTGGACCTTTCCAGGGATCAAGAGGAGCAGCAGAAGCAGGGGATTGGCATGCTAGGTGCTGAGGCGGAGGCTTGCGCATGGGCGATGGGGATGGTGAATGGAGGGGTGGAAGAAGAGGAAGATTCGCTAGAGATGGGAGGGATGGATGGGATGGACATGGGAGAGGGAGGCATGAAAAGAGTGTTGCTGGGGGAAGAAGTGGAAGGAGATGAGGTAGAGGGGGTGGAAGAAGTGGATTCGCAGAGGAACTGTGGGGAGAGGAGTGGGAAAGGCGGTGATGGGCTGGGGTTGAAGGAGGAGGTTTCCGGTTTGGAGGGTTGTTGTGCTAACGTTGTGAGGGGTTGTGGCGAAGGAATGGCTGGAGAGGGCATGAGGGAAAATATGGAGCAGCAGCAGTTGCGGCAGAATGAGGAGCAGCAGCAACAAAGACAGCATGAGGAGGAGGAGCAGCAGAAGCAGCAGTACGAGGAGCAGCAGAGGCGGCAGCATCTTCAGCAGCAACAGCAGCAGCTCCAGCAGCAGCAGCAGCAGCAGCAGCAGCAGCAGCAGGAGATGGAAGAGTTCCTTTCTGAAATAAATGCCATGGCGGTGGAGGAGGAGCAACAACAGCAGGGTGGCAGAACAAGCAAGGAAGCACAGGGTAGTGATGCACACGAGGAGGGCCGTGGTTGTAGAGACAGGGTGAGGGAGAGGGTGGAGGAGTTGGGGGTTGATGAGGAGGAGTGGGAGCGAAGGGAGGTGAAGAGGGAAGGGGAGGAGGAGAAGCAGCTTCAGTGTACTGCTGCTACAATGGAGCATGCACTAGTTCTGGAGGTATGACCGTATGAGCATGTTGTGGTGTGCCTTGGGGAAAAGGAACGGGGTGTGAAAAGGGCAGCAGCCATGAATGGACATGCTCTTTGCTTTACAGCGCGCACTCTCCATTCATTTACGTTCCCCCCTCCATGTCTACCCCCCATCCACCCCACCATGCATCCGCATTCCAGGCATGGGAGGCGACGTTCAGTGCTGTCAACGCGCGTGGCATCGCGACAGTGCAGCATCAAAAGGTACAGCAGCATTGGAAGCGCTTATGAGAATCCTCAGAAGCTACAACAGCAGTGAAGCTGATCGTGAGATTTTGTAATGTGCGCCTTCTTGTGTGCAAACTATTGGAGCCAAGGAGAGTGATGAGGGATTAGGCAATGTCTTCTCTTCCATTCCTCCACCCCCACCCCATTCCACGCCTTGCACCACTCTCTCACTGCCATGTCGTCGCTGTCCCTTATGCTTTCTTGCGTCGACTCCGAAGTATTTTCCTCCATTCCTCCACACCCGCCTCACTCCACGCCTTGCACCGACCTTCCAACCTCAATGCCATGTTCTTGCCACGTCCAACGCCCTCTTCTCTCCATCCGTCTCAGGTGCTGCGTGTTCGCATGCGCGCCCAACCCCACCGCCCTGTGCAAGTGCTTCTCCGTGACGACTGGTATGCCCTCGTTCTACCCTCTGTCCTCTCTCACAGCTCTTCTCCACCCTCTCTCCGCTTTCCTCTCTTTCCTTTCCTCTCTCTTCCCTCCCTCCTCTAGTTCACGCCCGCCTTGCTAAAAAAATCATCAGCACAAGCAGTATCGCTTTTTTTTGCACTGAGATTACCTTACCATTTTCCCCTGCCTGCAGGCTGGACGTGCCTGTGTCAGCCGGTGACACTGTGGCGCTCATCGGCGGGCAACCCCAGACTAAAGAGCAGGCAGCAGGAGCAGGGGCAGGAGGAGCAGGGGCAGGAGGAGCAGGGGCAGCAGCAGAGGAAGGGGAAGAGGAGAGGGTGGTGATTGTGGACGTTAACAACGGCATGCTCATCCTGCATCCAGATGTCCTTATCTCTGGCTCTCGGGTAAGAAGCATCCCTTACAGTCACCGTGGGTGCATGTGTGTGTGTGCGTGTGTGTGTGTGTGCGCGCGCGCGCGCGCGTGCGTGCGTGTGCGTGCAGGCTCCGTACTATCTCTCTCCTCCGCCCCCCCCCTTTCCCCCCCACCCCCCTCTCTTTCTTCTTGTGTTGCACCCCTCGGCTGTTCACAGCCATCCCCCCCACTCCATCTTTCCCCACGCTCTCAACCAACCTCAACCCAAACCATGCCTGTCAGGTGGGGGGGCAGCTTTGCGTGTGGCCGAAGGGCGGTGCTGGAGGAGAGAGCCAGGCAGAGGGACGTCACTGCGTTAGCCCGACCTTTGAGGTGCCTCAAAAGCCCTCACACTCCGTTTGTCCCCATGCTCTAGACTAACCTCATTCCACCCACTTTCCCCATACTCCCAACCAACCCCATCTCAGGTGGGGGGCAGCTTTGCGTGTGGGCGGAGGGCGGTGCTGGAGGAGAGAGTGCGGCAGAGGGACGTCACTGCGCCAGCCCTGCGAGGGACAATGCTGCATCAGCTGGTGCAGGTAAGAGCAAGGCGGTGGCAGGGAATTGATGAACAGGGTAGGGTACTACTGAGCAGGAACAGCAGCAGCAGCAGGGAATGCCTGTTGAGACGTCTCAAAAGACGTCACTGCGCTGGCCCTGCGAGGCACAATGCTGCCTCAGCTGGTGGAGGCACGATGTCATCCCACGGAATCCATTGCAGGATACTGATGAGCAGGAGCAGCTGCAGGAACGCATCTATCCCATGTCTCATGTCTATTCACAATATCTCAACTCGAACCAACTCTTACTCTCGTGCCGTCTCATGTCTATTCACAATATATCAACTCAAACCTACTCTTACTCTCGTGCCGACATTCGCCTCACGTCCACCTTGACCCCCACCAGGTGGCACTGCAGCACAAGGCAGGTGCGTCATTATCAGCACAGCACCTGGAGGAGGCAGCAATAGCCATCAGCAGCAGCCATTCGTGCATCTTGTATCGTGTGTCGGGTCGATTCACAATAACTCAAACCCTCACTCCTCTCACCTCACCTTGACCCCCACCAGGTGGCACTGCAGCACGAGGCAGGAGCATCACTAGCAGCACAGCACCTGGAGGAGGCAGCAGTAGCCATCAGCCAGTCGCACACAGACACGCTTTTTGCACTTGCGAGTGAGTTGGGATGGAGCAGGTAGGTCGGGCAGGTCAGGTGTGTGTGAAGTTATGACGTGACACGTGCATGTGTAGGCGTGAATGTTTGTTGAGTGAGGTAATGGGCTGGGGACTCGGAGGTTGCTAAATAGCTTGAATTGGCGCCAATGTTTTTGACTCTCTATGTCTCTTTATGTCACTGGTTGTCCCAACACGAAACTCTGGCGTCTGATGATGAGGCGCCCTTTCAGATCAGATCATGCTGTCTTGTTTCCTTGTCTTTCACTTCATGTCCCATTGTATGCGCGAGCAGAGGACGAAGCGTGGGCATTGCAGCAGCTGCAGGAGGCGGTTCCCACTGTGCTCTCCTGGGTGCACCAGTTCCTCTACCCCAAGGTACCACCACACACTCTCCTCCTCACTCACTCACTCATTCCCTCACTCACTTGTGCACTCACTCTTTCACGCTTTCTTCTATCTCGTTGTCCTTTCAGCATTCTCGTTCTCATTGTGAGTCACTGTTTAGTTAACCCATCCCCTTCTCTTCTGCTCTTCCTCCCCCCTTCAACCCCTACACCTCCTCCCCCCCACGAAGCTCAACCCCCTCCCACTCCACCCTTCCCCAACTCCCACAACCCCACCCCGCCCTCCGATGTCAGTCTAGCGCCCTGGCGGCTGTACCATTTGGCAATAGAGGCGAGCAGCGGCACATGCGACTGGCCAAGGTACCACTGCTTGTGCTGCTGAGTGTTGAGTGTTGAATGTCGAGAGCGGTACGGTACGGTGCATGTGAGTGAGAGAGGAAGGCGCTAGTGCGGGATGTTGGAAAGCAGATGAAGGGCTGGATGTGCCTTTGCTGCTATTGGATGCTTCAGTATCGGTGTTGCTGCTGCCGCTGCCGCCGCCACTGCCGCCGCTGCTGGCGCTGCTGCTGCTGCGTGTCTTACCAAGACACCCCCACACGCTGTGTGCTATCCACGGCATGTGTGTTCCCAGGAGGTGGACACAGCGTGGGGGGTGTGGTAAGACACGCAGCAGCACACAGTCTCCTCTAGGACATAGAGGAGACTGTGAGCCCTAGACTGGGCCTCAAAGGGCGGCTGGACGTGTCTCTTTGTGCGCACAAGCGTGGCTTACTCAAGCACTCCCCCGTCCGTGTCTGCTCCTCTCTCGCATTTGCATCTGTCCAGGTGGTGGACATAGAGGAGACCGTGTGGAGCCCGAGGCTGGGCCTCAAAGGGCGTCTGGACGTGTCAGTGCGTGTGGCAGTGCGCAACAAGGGAAAGGAAGTGGCGGGTGTGGGGGGAAGGATGGGGGGCCAGCAGGGAGCGCAGGCAGGAGCGGGGAGGTGGAAGGGGAAAGCGAGTGGCGGGAGTGGGAAGGGAGGGGATGCGGAGGAGGAGGAGATGGTGATGATGCCTCTGGAGGTGAAGACTGGGAGGAGTAGCTCCAACCAGGTATGCTTTCTTATGGACATAGTGGGGGGCTTGTTTTTGAGTCGACTCAAAAACCAACCAGGTATGCTTTCTTATGGACATGGTGGGGGGCTTTTTTTTCTTCTTCTTCTTCTTCGTTTGGCAGCCATGGAGCAAAGGGCGCAGGTGATGCTGTACTGCCTGCTCATGGCAGAGCGAGCGCTACCAGCCAACCTTGGCGCATCCCTTGCCCTTGCCCTTACTGTTACCACGTAAACGCCTCCCCCCCCTCTTCACCCCCGCCTGCCTCTCTTAAACTGCCCCCTCCAGGCGGCCATAGAGCACAGGGCGCAGGTGCTGCTGTACTGCCTGCTCATGGCAGAGCGGTACCAGCCATCCCCTTGCCCTTGTCCTTGCTTTCACCCCACAAAAGCCTCCCTTCCCGCTCTCTACCCTTTGCCTCCCTCTCTCCCTCCAGGCAGCCATGGAGCAAAGGGCGCAGGTGATGCTGTACTGCCTGCTCATGGCAGAGCGAGCGCTACCAGCCAACCTGGGCGCATCCCTTGCCCTTGCCCTTGTCCTTACTGTTGCCACACAAATACACCCTCCTCCCGCTCCCTCCCAGGCGGCCATAGAGCACAGGGCGCAGGTGATGCTTTACTGCCTGCTCATGGCAGAGCGGTACCAGCAGGGCGTGAGTACAGGGCTGCTGCTCAACCTGCACAACAGCGCCACCACCGTGAGTGGCAGGGGTGTGGCGCGGTGCGTTGGGGTGGAATGTGGTGGAATGTGGTGGAATGTGGCGTGGTGTGATGTGGTGTGGTGGGGTAGGGTAAGTAGGTGAATGTGAGAGGCATCGAGAGCATGCCAGCAGGGGTGATTCCAGGGCTGGTGCTGCTCAGCCTGAAGAACTCAGCACCATGGAGCATGTGGTACATCTCAGCACAACATGCCCCATACCCCATGCCATGCGCATGACCCATGCCCATGCCCCATGCGCATGCCCCATGCTCATGCCCCATGCCCATACCCCCTGCCCATGCCCCGTGCCCATACCCCCTGCCCATGCCCCGTGCCCATGTCCCATTCTCATACACCACTCCCCATGCTACGTACCGCATCCCAAACGCCCCATGCCCCATGCATGCACCATATTCTATGCACCAAACCTCATGACCCTTAATCCATACCTCATACCCCAAGCTGCATGCACCGTGGCCCTTACCTCTTCCCCCATACCTCTTTTCCCTTAATGCCCCACAGGGCATTCAAGTGAGTCGCAGGGAGCTGGTGGGCTTGATCATCCGGCGGAACATCCTGGCCAACGACTTGAAAAGAGTTTCGGCCTATCAGGAGCTGCCACCTGTCCTCGAGGTAGGCACTGGGGAAGAGGTCATGTATGATTGGGTTAGGGTCATGGCTGGTGTACCGTTCACGCTGATCCATGTAGTACTCAAATCATGTGTACTTTTATTCCTTCTCATGCTGTTTGTTTGCGTTTCTCCCCCCGCCCCACACACCCCCCTTTCCCCCCGTCCCTTGTGTTTTCTTTGTGTCTTCTCCTCTGTCTTTGGAAACCGTGTTTTTCTTCACTGTGAACATGGCAGAGTGTGAACCAGTGCAACAACTGCAGCCAATTCGACGTGTGCTCGTCATACTTCAAGGTAACGGCTGCACCTGCTGTGGCTTACTGCACTTACTACTCAATAACTGTTGCAATATGCCCCTTCGAATGCATGCATGTCTCCAAAAGGCTCTTACTTTTTGTCCTACCCTCGGCACGTCCCCTTTCCTCCTCTTCTTCCCCCTCCCATACCTCCTCTTCTCCCCCCTCCCCTTGCCCCCACAACAGCTTCAGGACCACACACACCCTGCCTCTGACCCTTCAGCGTTTGCAGAGGAGGTGGCAAAGAGGCGGGGCGAGGAGTGGGACGTGAAGGATGCGCAGTTCTTGAGTCACTGGGAGCGACTGGTGGATATGGAGACGAACAGTGCAGTTGTAAGTAGGAAAACGGGCAGTGCAAGGAGTGGGGCGAGGAGTGGGTCGAAGGGTGGGGCGAGGAGCGGGGCGAGGAGTGGGGCGAGAAGGATGCGCAGTTTTTGAGTCACTGGGAGCGACTGGTGGATATGGAGACGAACAGTGCAGTTGTAAGTAGGAAAACGGGCAGTGCAAGGAGTGGGGCGAGGAGTGGGTCGAAGGGTGGGGCGAGGAGCGGGGCGAGGAGTGGGGCGAGAAGGATGCGCAGTTTTTGAGTCGCTGGGAGCGCCTGGTGGATATGGAGACGAACAGTGCAGTTGTAAGTAGGGAACTGTTTCTGGGACGTCTCAAAAGAGGCAGAGGTAGCAGTGGAGCCTCATGCACTGTGCAAAAGAGACTTGAGTCACTGGGAGCGACTGGTGGATATGGAGACAAACAGTGCAGTTGTGAGTAGGAAAACGAATTCCGTTCCGTGATGTCTCAAAAGAGGCGGGACGAGCAGTGGAGGGCATCCTGACCTGCCTAAGGTTTACACTAAAGAATTTAAAGATCAGGGTGTAGAGTATAGTGTGTGGGAACTAGGGTTTAAGGTTTGAGTTTTGGGTTTAGATCTGCTTCAAAGGCAGGACCGCTGCTTCTGACCCACTGGGAGCGATAGGACAGCTGTGGCACCGAGTGGGGCAGAGGTTGAACTCTTCTCTCTCCCTTTTGCTCTTCACTCCCTGCCTCCCACCCGTCATGCTCCCTCCATTCTCGCCCCTACCTGCAGGCCTCGCATGCTGACATCTGGGCCATGCCCACAGAGGAGAGAGAGGCCACTGATTGCTGCATCAGCCTGTTCTTGAGTCGCCTCCGCCCCACCTCCCTCCCGTCCAGGCCTTATCCATTCTCGTCACTGCTTGCAGGCCTCTCATGCTGACATCTGGGCCATGCCCACAGAGGAGAGAGAGGCCACTGATTGCTGCATCAGCCTGTTCTTGAGTCGCCTCCGCCCCGCCTCCCTCCCGTCCAGGCCTTATCCATTCTCGTCACTGCTTGCAGGCCTCTCATGCTGACATCTGGGCCATGCCCACAGAGGAGAGAGAGGCCACTGATTGCTGCATCAGCCTGTTCTTGAGTCGCCTCCGCCCCACCTCCCTCCCGTCCAGGCCTTCTCCATTCTCGTCACTACTTGCAGGCCTCGCATGCTGACATCTGGACCATGCCCACAGAGGAGAGAGAGGCCACTGATTGCTGCATCAGCCTGTTCTTGAGTCGCCTCCGCCCCGCCTCCCTCCCGTCCAGGCCTTCTCCATTCTCGTCACTACTTGCAGGCCTCGCATGCTGACATCTGGGCCATGCCCACAGAGGAGAGAGAGGCCACTGATTGCTGCATCAGCCTGTTCTTGAGTCGCCTCCGCCCCGCCTCCCTCCCGTCCAGGCCTTATCCATTCTCGTCACTGCTTGCAGGCCTCTCATGCTGACATCTGGGCCATGCCCACAGAGGAGAGAGAGGCCACTGATTGCTGCATCAGCCTGTTCTTGAGTCGCCTCCGCCCCGCCTCCCTCCCGTCCATGCCTTATCCATTCTCGTCACTGCTTGCAGGCCTCTCATGCTGACATCTGGGCCATGCCCACAGAGGAGAGAGAGGCCACTGATTGCTGCATCAGCCTGTTCTTGAGTCGCCTCCGCCCCACCTCCCTCCCGTCCAGGCCTTCTCCATTCTCGTCACTACTTGCAGGCCTCGCATGCTGACATCTGGGCCATGCCCACAGAGGAGAGAGAGGCCACTGATTGCTGCATCAGCCTGTTCTTGAGTCGCCTCCGCCCCGCCTCCCTCCCGTCCATGCCTTATCCATTCTCGTCACTGCTTGCAGGCCTCTCATGCTGACATCTGGGCCATGCCCACAGAGGAGAGAGAGGCCACCGGACGCTGCATCAGCCTGTTCTTGAGTCGCCCCAACCTCAACAACCGTCCTTTCCCCTGCTTCCTCTTGTGCATGCCTGCTCCATTCTCATCCCTCGTCCCTCCCTGCCGCAGGCCTCTCATGCTGACATCTGGGCCATGCCCACAGAGGAGCGAGAGGCCACCGGGCGCTGCATTGGTCCCCTGCAGCTCGCCTCAATCAAACCACCTGAAGGAGTGCTAGAAGCAGCAGCAGATGCAAGAGAAGGTGGAGCAGGAGCAGGAGCAGGAGGAGCGGGAGCAGGGGTGGGGACGGCAGGAGGGGGTGGGTGTACTCAAATAGTGGGCACTGCGGCAGCTGCTGTGTTGGCGGATGGGCGGATAGGGCAGTCGAGGGACCAGTGGGAGTATACGTTCAAGCGAGCCTGGAGCATACAGAACTGCAGCAGCAGCAGCAGCAGTGGTGGTGGTGGTGGTGCTGCTGGTGGTGGTGGTGGGGGGAGTCAGAGTGGGAGTGGAAGGTTGGACCAGACAGGCTTTGCTGCTGGAGACTATGTGGTGAGAGAGCAAGCTGCTGTTTCTTGCTTGACATCCCTACGATCTCATTCTGACATCTGAATATTGCCACCTTTTATTCCTCGTTGGCGAGTTCTAAAGACAAGAACGTAAGACAAGAACGCATGACTGCTCTTGTGTGTGCGTGCCTGTTCATTTCTGCCTTACCCTTGCACACCCTTGCACGCCCTTCTTTCCTTGTGTCCTTTCAGATCTTGAGCACCGTATCAGGGCAGGCTGGAGTGGCCACGGCCACCATCACTGCTGTCACACCCCATAACATCACCGTGAGTCCTTGCCTGCCTGCCTGCTTGCTCGTTGCTTGTTGCTTGTCTGTGGAAGATTGGTGAGTGAGAGGTGGAAGGGTCGTACACAAAAACTTCCTTATTCCATCCAAGCCCCTGACCCCCTTATTCTTCACTCCCTCATCCGTGCGCGTCCATCCTATCCAGATGAGAGCTCACCGCCAGTTACGGCTGCCCAGTCGAAGCGGAGCAGCAGGGGCCGAGGGAGAGGAGAGGCGGGTGTGGAGTGAGAGGTGGCGCGTGGACAAGGATGAGATGGCGGGAGCGGGAGGCGGGCAGCTGAGGTTCAACCTCGTCGGGCTCTTCCTCCCCTCGCTTGAGAATGACCGCCGGAGACGGCTGGTGGTGCATCTGGAGGTGGGCAGGAGGGGAGGCGGGTGGGAAAAAGGGAGGAGAGGCTGGTTTGTCGCGTGTTCACATTTGTGCACATGTGCATGTGTGTATAGGTGTGGGTGTGTGCGTGCGTGCATGCTCATGCATGCCGCCATGAGAGGTGGCGCGTGGACATGGTTGAGATGGCGGGAGGGGGAGGCGGGCAGCTGAGGTTCAACCTTGTTGGGCTGTTCCTCCCCTCGCTTGAGAATGCCTGGTGGTGCATCTGGAGGTGGGAGAAGGGAGAAAAAGGGTGCTGATTTGTCGCGCGGGTACGAGTGTGCGTGTGTGAATGTGTAGTGTGTGAGTGTGTGTGGGGGGGGGAGAGAGGGGGGAGGGCCCTCCCCCTCCATGCCCCTCTCTCCCCTCGATCCTCCCATCCTCCAAACACCCATCTCCCCTATCCCCAATTCCCGCATCCCCCCCATCCATCCGCCTGCAGCCCCCGCAGTTCTCCCCTCCTGAAGACATACATCCTGACAGCGTGGCGTATCTCTCCTCCCTATCACCCATTACCCCATCCCTCCATCCCCCCACCCCTCCACCCGCCTGCAGCCCCCGCAGTTCTCCCCTCCTGAAGACATCCATCCGGACAGCATGGCGTATCTCTCCTCCCTATCGCCCCGAGAGATCAACGACGATCAGAAGCAGGCAGTCATCAAGGTAAATTCAGTGCACCGTACTGCACTGTACTGCACTGCAAACAGGTTTGTTTGCACCACACCGTACCCCAATTCATTCCTTGCTTTTGTCTCGTGCCCCCAACAAACTCCGCCCCACCCAGTTCCCTCATTACTTTTATCCCGACTTGTATATCTCCCTACCAGGCCATGTGGGCTTCGGGCTATATGTTGGCACACCATAGTCCCTTTCAGGCCCTTAGAGCACCTCGTGTATCTCTCTTTTCCCATGTGTATAGTTCAATTCTTCCTCTCCTCGTGTATCTCTGCCCAAGCTTAGTCAGCATGAGATCAGCTGGTGATGCAGGGCGGCCCTGAGGATGTTGAAAACAAACCCCTTTCGTGTTCTCCCCTGTGCCCTCTCCTTCTCCACTCCTTACTTCTATCCTTACCCAGGCCATGTCAGCACAAGACTATTTGGTGGTGCAAGGCGGACCTGGTGCGGGCAAGAGCACGGCGGTGGTGCATCTGGTGAAGGCGTTAGCTGCGGGAGGGCGGTCGGTGCTGGTGGCTGCTCACACCAACACGGCTGTAGACCACATCCTGCTGAAGCTCATGAAAAAGGTGGGTGCGTGGATGGATGGGATGGATGGAGAGACTACTGAGGCGCCTGAAAAGGAAGCAATGAAAGAGCTGCTCACACCAACACGGCTGTCGACCACATTCTGCTCAAAGTGAAGCTAATGAAAAAGGCGGGGTGATTTGATTAAGAGGTGCCTGAAGAAGAGTCGGGAAAGTGAAGATCAGCTCACACCAACACTCAGACTATTCACCACATTCTGCCGAACAAGAATGACTGTAAATTCGTTGTCATACTCTCCCTCCTGAACCCCTGTAAACCCGTTATCATACTCTCCCTCCTGAACCCCTGTGATTCATCTTATTGCAGGGAGTGTCGGTGCTGCGAGTGGGGAGGCCTGCAGCTGTGCACCCGGACCTTCTGCCATACACTCTCAATGATAGAGGTGAGAGGGAGGGAGGGCAATGTGCACATGACGGAATTCGAGTTTTAGGACGCCTCAAAGGCCTGCAGCTGTGCACCCGGACCTGCTGCTCTACACTCTCAATGATAAAGGTGAGAGGGAGGGCGCATTGAGAATTCTCAGAAGAAGAGGGATTTGTATATGATTTTTGAATCGACTAAAACATCACTTGGAGTGGGGAGGCAGGCAGCTGTGCATCCTCCGGACCTGCTGCCTTAATGGCAGAGGTGCCTTACACTCTCAACGGCAGAGGTGCGCAAGAAGAGGGCCTTTTGAGAATTCTCAAAACCTGAGGGATCTGTATGTGTGTTATCATGGAGTCACATATGAGAATTCGTAGTGTACCCGTACCTGCTCCTGCCATACACTACTGGCCCCTCGTCCCTTGTTTCGTTCCCTCTCCCCTCGTCCCTTGTTTCGTTCCCTCTCCCCTCGTCCCTTGTTTCGTTCCCTCTCCCCTCGTCCCTTGTTTCGTTCCCTCTCCCCTCGTCCCTTGTTTCGTTCCCTCTCCCCTCGTCCCTTGTTTCGTTCCCTCTCCCCTCGTCCCTTGTTTCGTTCCCTCTCCCCTCGTCCCTTGTTTCGTTCCCTCTCCCCTCGTCCCTTGTTTCGTTCCCTCTCCCCTCGTCCCTTGTTTCGTTCCCTCTCCCCTCGTCCCTTGTTTCGTTCCCTCTCCCCTCGTCCCTTGTTTCGTTCCCTCTCCCCTCGTCCCCATCGCTCTTCCCTCTTCCCTTGTCGTTTCTCCCCTTTCTTACACTCGTCCCCAGGGGGGGGCATGGACGTGGGCAGTGTAGCGGGCATGGAGGCAGTAGGCCTGGGCGCATCAGTGGCGGGGTGCACGTGCCTGGGCGTGGGGCAGTCGCTCTTTGCCCGCAAGCGCTTCGACGTGGCTATACTGGACGAAGCAGGGCAGACCACCCTGCCGGTGAGCGGCTGCTTGGGAGGCGTGAGGGGACTGGTGGGGTGTGGGTGCGAAGAGTTTGGGGAGTGTGCAGGGGAGTGGGTAGGTAGGGAGGGTGTGGGGAGTGTGTGATTTGTTCCTTCTGTGCACTCCCATGCCACGTCTCATGCTATTTCATGCAATGTCATGTCGCGCGATTTTCCATGCTATTTCTCATAACATCTCTCATGTCGTGTCACGGCATGTGATCACAGGAGGCCCTCGGCCCGTTACGCCTGGCGTCAACCTTCGTGCTGCTGGGAGATCTGCACCAGCTGCCTCCTCTTGTTCGGGTACACACACACACACACACACACACACACACACACACACACACACACACACACACCCTTGCTCCTTTCAACTTCGATCCTCACTCACCCACTTGCACACTAAATTATATGTACGGCTTTTGAGGCGCCCCAAAAGTTGACCTTTGTGCTGCTGGGAAATCTGCACCAGCTGCCTCCGCTTGTTCGGGTACACGCACACACACACACCCTTGCACCTCCCACCCTCAACCCTCACTCACGCACTCGCCCGCCCGCTCAATTGTAATTCGGTGTGATGCGACGAAATGTGGTGGGATGCGAGTAAAGTGCATTTTGGAGGAAGACAAACAAAACAAGCACACCGTCTCGGCCCTCCCTCCTCTTCTTCCGTCCCCACTCTTCCCTCTCTCCCTGTCTTCTCTCCCTCTTTCCCCCCTGTTTTCTCTCCCCCTGTCTTTCCCCTCACCGCCACCATCCTACCCCCCCCTCCCCCCCGAACAGCACCCCAGGGCGCAGCAGCAGAAGCTGGGCAGTGCAACATCTGAGTCTACTGCAGAGGTTCGCGGAGGTGTATGCATCTGAGCACGCAGTACTGCCACCCCGTCACCGCCCTCGCGAACGCACCGGCCTACTGGAAGGGCGAGAGAAGTGCATTTCTTGGCAATTCTGGTGTGACAAGCTCCCTCTCTTGCTCCTTTCCTCCTCCTCCCCTCCCTCCCTCCTTCCCGCCTCCCTCTCTCCCCTCTTCCCCCTCCTCCCCTCAACAGGACCCCAGGGCACGGCAGCAGGGGCTGGGTGTGAGTCTGCTGCAGAGGCTGGCGGAGGCGCATCCAGAGGCAGTGGCGCATCTGAGCACGCAGTACCGCATGTGCCGCCCCGTCATGGCCCTCGCTAACGCGCTCGTGTATGAGGGGCGCCTGCAGTGCGGGTCCGAGGCTGTCAGCAACGCCCGGCTGGTCCTGCCGAAGCTGGACTCGCTCCTGGGCATGGGGAAGGGGGGTCTGCCGCTGTGGCTGCAGCAGGTGAGACGAGCTTGAGGCCACTGTACCACTGTGTTTGCGGTAGGAGGCATGAGAGAGAGGGGAAAGGGAAATTGGGTTTGAGGGTGGAGGGTGAGAGAGGGTGGGCGGGTCGGATGTCCCTCTCCCACACCCAGTGGCTGCTGACTGATAATGTGGAGCGATCACACTGCCTTGTTCCTTCCTATGTGCTATGGGTCATTATCTCCCTTGCGGCGCCTCAAAAGTCCTTCCTGTATATAACGCTGTCTCATGAGCTCTCTGCATCTCCGGTGACTTATTTCTGCCTGTGGCAGGTGATTGATCCGGAGAAACGGCTGCTCTTCCTTGACACAGGTAAGCAGCGGCAGACTCTGAGGTGCTGCATAGGTGCACTCACAGGATGGTTACAGTTTACGCATACTCACACTCACGATTAGCCATGAATGTATCTCCCCATCGATTATTTTCAATCCATCTCTCCTGTGGTCCTCCCTCTCTTGTTCTCGCTTTCTTCCCTCCCTCTCCCTCTTTCCCCTTCCCCCCCTCTTTCTCTAATGGCCCTTTCATTGATTGTCACAAAGCATACAGCCATTCAAGGTGAGTGCATTACGCACGTGGGTATACTGGATATTCCTCTTACTTACTCACCCTTCGGCTGTACCCCTCCCCCCCTAAGCAAGGTCCAGTGCGGGATCAAGGACCGAGAGGCAGTCCCCTAGGGACGGGGCCTCACCCACTGTTCCTAGCAGCGGGTTTTCTACTGAAGCCGCTATGCTGCACTTTTCTAGATAGCCAATCGACTGCCCCCTTTGAAGAGCCACCGACCATCGCTGCCGGTATTGGTGTAAGAGTTTGGCAGCTTGATAGGAGGTTGGCTCGGCGTTGTAAAACTGCCTTGCAGCCGTTTCTGTGAGCAGCTTTAGGAAGTCCACCTACAGTCCTCTATCTCTCCCCCTCTCTCCCCATCTTTTCCCCTCTTCCCTCTTTTCCCCTCTTCCCCCCCTTCCCGCTTTCCTGTTGTTCGCTCCCCAGCCAAGGTGGAGGGCACGCAGGAAACACGGGAGAAGGAGTCGACATGCAACGAGGGCGAGGCAGCGATAGTGGCGCGGATAGTGGCCTCCCTGGTACCGGCAGGGCTGCCTGCGTGTGACATTGGCGCGGCCACGGTGTACAAGGCACAAGTCAAGGCACAGAGAGCTGCTCTTACCCTCACTTCTCTCGCCAACAGCCCTCTATCTCTCGCTCTCTTTCTCACTTCCCACTTTCCTACCTTCCGGCTTTTCTTGTTCCCCCTCTTCCCCTCACCAGCTGAGGTGGAAGGAATCCAAGAAACCCGGGAGAAGGAGTCAACGTGCAACGAGGGCGAGGCAGCGATCGTAGCGCGGATAGTGGCCTCCCTAATAGCAGCAGGGCTGCCTGCGCGTGACATTGGCGTGGCCACGGTGTACAACGCGCAAGTCAAGGCACAGAGAGCTGCTCTGGCAAGGGTCCTGGGGCAAGGGGGAGGGGGAGGAGGGAGCGGCGGTGTGGGTGTGGGGGAAGAGGGCGTCAAGGGGGCGTGGGTTAACGGAGGGGGTGGGAAAGTGGACGCAAAGGGGGGTGTGGCAGCGGGAAGGGAGGGTGGCGTTTGTGGGCAAGTGGGTGGGGAAGTGGAGGTGGATACAGTGGATCGGTTTCAAGGGCGGGACAAGGCGTGTGTGGTGTTCAGCACGGTGCGGTGCAACCGGCGCGGGCAGCTGGGGCCTGTACTGGGAGATGCAAGCCGCTGCAACGTCGCCATCACACGAGCTAAGGTGAGGAGATTTCTCAGGGGACAAGATACTTGTTTTCAGAGGGCACGAGACTTGTTTTCTGTGCCTTGGAGTGGGCCATCTGGAGCCTGCGTATATGAAGAAGTGTTTTGAGACGTCTCAAAACACTTTTGAGAGGGCACGAAACTTGTTTTCTGTGCCTTAGAGAGGGCCATTTGGAGCCTGTGCTGGCGGGTGCAAGCCGCTGCAACGGTGCCATCACATGAGCCAAGGTGAGCGAGCCGTGCGAGTATGGGGTGTTTGGTGTGGAAGTCAATCTGCACTGCGGGGTTTGCACTGCGGGGTTTGCGCTGCGGGTTTGCGCTCCTTGGTTTGCACTGCGGGGTTTGCACTGCGGGGTTTGCACTCCGGGGTTTGCACTGCGGGGTTTTCACTGCGGGGTTTGCTTATATCCCATCACTCTTCAAGCCTCCAACACTACCTGCATGCTGATCCCTCCATCCCGTTAGTTCTGCTGCTGTGCCCATCACCCCATTCCCATCACCCCATTCCCATTACCCCATGCCCATCACCCCATGCCCATCACCCCATTCCCATCACCCCACTCCCATCACCCCATTTCAATCACCTCACGCCCGTCCCCGTGCCCTCAGGCAAAGCTACTAATCATCGGTTGTAGCTCCACTCTTCGACGAGGCTCAGCACACTTCCTTCGACTGCTGCAGCTGGTGAGCCGGCCTTGTTTTTTGAGAATTCTCAAATCTCAGAAAACAGATGCAGCTGGTGAGCCGCCCTTGCACCTCAAGCCAGGCGCAAGTGTCAATCAATGCCTTCAATCAATGCCGTCAATCAATGCCTTCAATCAATACCTTCAATCAATGCCTTCAACTTATCACCCACCGCTCCAGATTTATCTCCTGCAGTTCCAGTTTCGCCTTCCATACCCCCCTGTTCTGCCATTCACGTGTGTGTGTGTGTGTGTGTGTGTGTGTGTGTGTGTGTGTGTGTGTGTGTGTGTGTGTGTGTGTGTGTGTGTCTGTGTCTGTCTGTGCAATGTGCATGTTTGTGTGTGAGGGATGTGTGTGGTCGTATGTACACAGGTGGACAGAGATCAGCAGCTGTATGAACTGCCAAGTCATGCACTCACAGACTGCATTGCAGGAGGACGTGAACCCAAAGACATCTGATTGCTCGCTCAGACACATGCCGTGTACCATGCAGCTGAGCCGATTACCAGTCGACACAGAAGGCAGGCCAGTACAAGTTTCTGATGTGAATGTGATGCAGCTGAGCCTGTGGAACGGGTAGATGTACTGTATGTAGCATATGATATGAAGCATGCACACTATGATGTGAAGAAACAGGCATCAAAGGCCCAAGGCCCAGCCCAAGTAAGGCGTCAAAGTGCAAGTGAGAAACAGCAGCAGTGTGTGGAAACAGCTTTTGTGGTCCTACTGTGTACCCAGCTTCTGTTGATATTCCAGTGCTTCACACGCGCAAGATGTCAAATAATGTTGGAGAACATACGATTACAACTTCTGTTGAATTATGCTGTGTGTTATCGCTCTTGAATTTCATTGGACTAAAAAAACATCTGTTGGATGAATATGCAGCAAGGTGGGAATAAAATAAGAACAAGGAAAAACTCAGGGAACTCTTTCTGAGATGTTTTAAGCGTAAAGTCCCAAGTCTTATATAAATTAGTGCCGCCATGATACACACCCTGGTCATTTTAGGGGTTTTATCTTACCGTATATCCGGAGGACTCTGGTTTAGCGTTACATTACCTTAGTGTGACTCAACACATTGGTATGCGAAGGGATATGCAGAGTTATCAATGGATTGCATTGATCATGAGTCATGACTCAAGTCGGGGCAGATGCGGGTCTCAACTCAATGATCATGGCACTCATGCACGAGCCACAACTTGCTCGCTGCCCTGCCTTGCTGCTGGTGCTGTTGCTGCTGCGGCTGCTGCTGCTGCTGCTGCTGCTGCTGCTGCTGCTGCTGCTGCACGAAGCCGTGCGATCAGCCTTCTAGCGGCTGGGGAGGGGAGCTTGCCAGTGCAGGCATGTGGGTGGGATGTGGAAGAGGAGGAAGGTGAGGGTGGGGACGAGGAGGTGAGGGAGGAGTCAGACAAGCTGCGAGGTGGAGGAGGGTGAGGCTTCAGACAGGGAGACGATATAATGGAGGCTGATGGGGAGCAGGAGGAGGATTGCGAAGAGGATGGGGAGAAGGACGAATCAGTGGAGGGTGATGGGAAGAGCGAGGAGGATGAGGAAGAGGAGGAAGAGGGCAGTTGCAAAGTAGGAGGGGGATGTATGGAGGCTGCGGCGTGGATCTTGAAAGAAGAAGATCGGCTGGAGTAGGAGCCATGGGTTGTGACTTGCTGCTCCTGCAGTTGCTGGTGCTGGTGCTGCTGCTGCTGCTGGTGCTGCTCCCTCTTGCTGCAGGGAGTAGCATAGCCGCACCTTTCGCCACAACAGATAGCATTCGGGTACCTCCCATCAGTGTCACTGCAGTATTTGTCAGCATCAGTTTGCAGGTCAATCACCCGCCTCACCTGCACAATGCTGTTAAATGACACCCGCCGGACAAGCTTTTGGCTTGCAACGTATTGCGGTCTCTCCCGTGCTAGTTTCGGGCAAAGGCATGAGTATTTCACACTCGGGCTCCGCCAAACCTGACCTTCTGATTCGAAATGCCTCAGCTGGCTTGGAGTCGAAGATGCCTCCAGGGTTGGTTTTAGGGCTCCTGACGGGGCTTGTGCCAGGTCTATTGGACAGGTTCGGGTGGAGGGCAGGTGCGGAGTATGTACGAACGATCCCAGGCCTCGGAACCATAGTGATAACTTGAGAATGCTGGATGTCGAATCGAAAGAGTGGGAGGAAGAGAATCCACAGGTGCGACAGTGAATCTGGTTGGAGGAGGAAGAAGATTCGTTTGAAGAAGCAGTGACAGAAGAGGGAGACAATGATGCAGAAGCGGCAGCAGAGACAGGAGAGAAGTGAAGCGAGGGGGTGAAAAGAATGGATCGAGCAGAGGGAGTGAAGGAGTGATGCGATTCGGGGCGCTCTTGGTCCGAGCGCAGAGCTAGCTTCCAGAGAGGAAGGGAAGTGCTGCGAGGGACACTGCGAGAGACAAGCGGCGGGTGGGAGGAGGAGTGAGGAGGGATGGGGCGTCTGCTGGCGTTGGACGGCAAGACGTGCAAGCGATGATGATGGTGCTGCCCGCGCTGCTTATCATGCTGCTCATCGTGGTAGTGACGCTGCTGTGCCTCTCGCGCTAGGCTTGTCGATGGGCCTCTTCCTGTGTAGGCTGTGCCTACCAGAGATCCTTTTGCTGCCGCTGCTGCTCTTGCTGATCCTCCTTTTAATCCTGCCGCCGCCGCTGCTGCTGCTTCTGCTGCTGCTTCTGCTCTTGAGATAAGGCGTGGCGCTGCCTTCACCTGAGCCGCCACGAAAGGTGGGGGCGAGGCGGCACAACCTTGTGTGCCAGCCAGGATTTGAACCCGGGGCCTGGCCACGGGAGGGCCGCCATGGTGGTTGTTGTCTCCCCTCGCAGTCGCCGCAGTTCTCACCGTCGTTTCAGGCCGCATGTGGGCCTCGAAGAAGCTGTCAGCCAGGATTTGAACCCGGGGCCGCGCCGCGGGAGGGCCGCCATGGCGGTTGTTGTCTCCCCCTGCTGTCCTCCTCACCGTCATCTCAGGCCGTCGCGTATGGGCCTTCAAGCTGTCAGCAGCAGCAGCAGCAGCAGCAGCAGCACTGTGCTGCTGCTCGGACGCACTGATAACCATCACCGCCGCGTTCACTTCTACCCACCGGCGGCGATGACACGATGATTGAGTGGAGGCCATGATATGATAGTAGTAGTAGTAGCCGTTGTACACTCGCACGCACGAGACGAGACGAGATGAGCCGAGCGAGCCGCATAAACTTGCAAGGACACAGAGGAGTGGTACTTCGCGGCCCCACGGTGACGACGCAGCGCAGCACCACGGGTTGTTGTCAACTTGTCAGACTTCAAGTATAACTTTGGTTTGGTGGAAGCGGGTTCAAGAAAAACTTGAAGAACCCGACAGGACTTCAAGTAATAGTACCTGGCTTCTGGCTTGGATTGGGGTTGGAGGAATGCGGACTCAGGAGATTGAACACAACAGAAGCCTGCGTGACTACCGTACTTGTAGTGACTGTGGAGACCAGAACCCAACAGAACCCAACAGAACCGAGAAGGCTTCTCTCGCGCAAAAAGAGCAGAACGCTGGCACCGCTGATGCTGACCACATTCTCGTGAAGCCCATGCAACGAACGTGGGTGGTAAAATGGTGTCTCCAATGAGGCGCCCGGAAGAGAGGCGCGAAAGACTCCTTTGGGGACACTTTTCCCAAGCGTTTCAAGCGTCCAGCAAGTTTCCCGCAAGCGTCTAGACCAGAAAGCCTCCTCCCTTGGGGAGGGGATCATGTTCCCGGAAGGTACATTTTGCCGTCGGAGAAAGCTGAACTAGGAACTCAGTACACCATGCTGCTTGATTCGGAACTACAGTATCATGCTGCTGCTGTTTCTCCCCCCACACGCCACCTTCCGCGCAGTCGGAATCTGGCAAGCAGGTGGGCGGATAACCCGCTCTTGAGTGGGCGGGATGCTAGGTTGCGAGGCGAAAGTTCAAAAGCCCCTGAAAATCCGGAAATTGTGACGGAGAAACCAAGACGGATCGAGGAGAGAGAGGCAGTACATTACCGTGAGGCGGTTCTTACTGCAGAACCGGTGGCTTCCCTATACGTGGAGCCAGTCGGGATACTGTACAGTGCGCGCGGTGGCTTCGCTACACGTGGTGTAAACCGCATCATGGGATTTTAGGATGATTGCGCGATAAAGAACTAACGGTGAGAAATTCCGAACTGCGTGGCCAGCGAGTTTTGAGAATTCTCCAAGACTAGCTGAGTGGTCAGCAGTGACTTGACTTGTCACAAAAAGGCAGTGCGGCTCTTGGTTAGAGGATGCTTTCACGGTTGAAACCTCGAAACGATACCGTTGCTGAGGTGTGGTGTCCGTTCGAAACGCCATCGCGCCCACTCAATATGCACCCACTACTCGTACTAGTACTGTACTGGCAGTACTAAAACAGTAGAACGATCACTTCGCACGAGGCGCGGCTACAACAGATTCCAGCCCTAATGCCACGTGTCCAAACGGCATCACTTCTGCTGTAGTATCGGAATTAGTCAAGGACCAGCCCAGCCTCCGTGCTTCGCTTCGCTTTCTACCAACCTCGGAAGCGGCGCTCCGTGTTCAGTGGTGCACACACGGTAGGACTTGTAGCATTGCGAAGTGTTCTAGTAGCGTGGTACCAATCAGTAGTGGAAGCGGAAGTGGAGTGGTAGTGGCAGCACAGAACGGGTCAGACGTACGTTTTCAGGCGAAATATCAAAGTTCAGACTGGTGGATAGCGGTTCAGAGCGGTGAAGTAGGCAAACCGTTCTAGAACGTACAGGATCGTCTTTCACCGCGTACGATGAACTGAAATTGAACGAAGTGTGACCCGCCCTCACAACACAACAAATGCGAACGAGTTTCCAGTACAGAACAAAACAGTACTCGATTCCACCTGCTCAACTTTCACCACAACCTTAGCTGGCTACGAAAATGAGAAAACAGGAGGAAAATGAAGAATGGAGAGATTTTTCTGTAGACACTTTTTGCACCAGTAGTTCCGATTTGCAGTAGTAGTGGTGATAATTCTGTAATACATTTGCAGTACCGCAACAGTTATCCCAGACAGTTTAGTGGACCTGCTTCTTGGCAAGGGGATTTCCAAAGTTTAAATCGCATGTACCTACTACTCAATTGTGCATGTATTTATCACCAAATGTTCATTGGCTTAAACATCTGTATAGAAGCAGCCATATACTGCCTCCCAAGTCTCCAGTCAACCGCCCTAGCTTCAAAAGCAGAATACTAAGCAACCCTTGCAGCTGCGCTCCCTTCAGTTCTTCAACCCCCGATCTCCACCCCAGACCAGACCAGACCATACCAGACCATACCCGACCCATCATCGCCACCCCTATTCATCTGCTGCAGCCGCCTTCTTCTTTCTCTTCTTCTTTTTCTCCCCATCCCCATCTCCACCACCATCCCCACCAGCAACAGGCACAGCGAGGAACGCCTCTGCACCTTGCCCCTGGACAGACCGAGAGCCAGCAGCAGGTTTGCTGGTCTTCTCCTTGAGGGCCTTGGCCATGGATGCCACGTCCTCCGATGTGACCTTGTTGCTGCTGCCCGGTGCGGCCTTGCCTGCTGCTGTGTTCTTGCGCAGCTGTAATGGTGGAGTGGGGAGAGCGGAGAAAGGGGCGCAGAGAGGAGTTCAGGAAAAAGGGGTATTGA
The DNA here is from genome assembly GCA_948144175.1 of Closterium sp. NIES-65. Lineage (NCBI taxonomy): Eukaryota > Viridiplantae > Streptophyta > Zygnematophyceae > Desmidiales > Closteriaceae > Closterium > Closterium sp. NIES-65. The sequence continues at coordinate 4,215,990 of CANXME010000843.1, forward strand.
GTGGAGGCGAGCGGGGGCAGGTGGGGCAGGTGGGGCAGGTGGGGGGGCAGGTGGGGGGGCAGGTGGGGGGGCAGGTGGGGGGGCAGGTGGCTGGAGGACGCACCTTGGGGGGTTGGAATGCCTCCTCTCGCTTCCGCTTCTTCTCCTCCACCGCCTCCTCCTGCTTCTCCATCTTCTCTGCGTGCTTCTTGGCCGCCTTGCGCTCCGCCGACAGGAAGTACTCGCCGCTCTCCAGCGCCAGATCGATCTTGCTCGGCTGCTGCGGCGGCGGGAAGGGCGTGTACGGCTTCTTGACCTTGCTCTTAACCTTCTTGGTTTGCACGTTCTTCCTGAAGTGGGGGGAGTGTGGGGGGAGTGGGGGGAGTGTGGGGGGAGTGTGGGGGGAGTGTGGGGGGAGTGTGGGGGGAGTGTGGGGGGAGTGTGGGGGGAGTGGGGGGAGTGTGGGAGGAGTGTGGGGGGAGTGTGGGGGGAGTGGGCGGAGTGTGGGCAATGAGTGTGGGGTCACGGTGGTGGGTTTTGAGTCGATCCAAGTCGCCTCAAGGAGGACGTGTACGGCTTCTTGGCCTTGCTCTTGACCTTCTTAGTCTGCACGTTCTTCCTGAAGTGTGGGGAGTGGGGGGGAGCGTGCGTGAGTGTGGGGTCACGGTGGTGGGTTTTGAGTCGATCCAAGTCGCCTCAAGGAGGACGTGTACGGCTTCTTGGCCTTGCTCTTGACCTTCTTAGTCTGCACGTTCTTCCTGAAGTGTGGGGAGTGGGGGGGAGCGTGCGTGAGTGTGGGGTCACGGTGGTGGGTTTTGAGACGATCAAGTCGCGGCGGGAAGGGCGTGTAGGGCTTCGTTGCCTTGCTCTTGACCTTCTTAGTCTGCACGTTCTTCCTGAAGTGTGGGGAGTGTGGGGGGAGTGTGGGAGTTGGGAGAGTGGGGAAGCATGGATAAACAGTGGGCAGAAAGCAGTTTCAGTTCTCCGTTCCACTTCCAGATGTCAATTCAGCAAACCATCCTCAAGTCAGTGCCCCCAATGCGTGTCACCAACCCATTTGCCCCAGCAACCATTGTCCCTCCCGCCCCTAAACAGCATATTACTTTTTGAAGGTGGGCAGGAAGCGGTCCCAGATCTCTTCCTTGAGAGATGGGTCCTTCTCCAGCTCGCGCTTTATCATCAGAGTCTGGAGGGGGAGGAAGGACACGAGGAGGTGTGGAGAGGTGTGGGGAGGCGAGGGAGGAGTGAGGGAGGGGTGAGGGAGTGTATGCAGTGGAATACATACGTGCATACATATGTACATACATCCATCCATGCATGCATGCATGCAGTGCAGAGGGCAACCTTCATGCCCCATGCCACAATTGCATGCAGCAGAGCGATGCGTATTTGACTTGTAGCCTATTTTAGGCTACATGCATGCATGCATGCATTCAGAGCGCACCGTCATGCCCCAAGCCACAAGCATGCTGCATGCATGCGTGCATGGAGCAGAGCGCACCTTGATGTGGTAGATGGGGTGGATGTTCTTCATACAGTCCTCCACAATGCGCCTCACTGCCTTGAGCCCCCGCGGCGTGCCGATTCCTGACACCGTGTTGCCCTGCCGTGGGGATGGACGGTGATGAGAGGGTGATGAGAGGGTGATGAGAGGGTGATGAGAGGGTGATGAGAGGGTGATGAGAGGGTGATGAGAGGGTGATGAGAGGGTGATGAGAGGGCGGTGGGAGGGCCATGAGAGTGGGGGTGTGAGGGTGGTGAGAGGGAAGGGTGGTGGGAGATGGCGGTATGGGTGATGGTCCATGGGAGTTAAGAAGAGTTTAACATAGGGAAGCAACAAACGTGGGAGGGACAGAGATGAGGGAGAGATGAGGGAGAGGTGAGGGAGAGGTGAGGGAGAGGTGAGGGAGAGATGAGGGAGAGATGAGGGAGAGGTGAGGGAGAGGTGAGAGGTACGGCACCTCTGTCCCTCGGCACAGCACAGCACGGCCAGGCCACATCATGGCTCGTCCCCAGCACAGCACCGCACAGAACCGCACCTGAACGAGCACGTAGCAGCCAGTGAGCAGCTCGATAGCCTTGAGCGTGGAGCCATTGGGGCCCAGCAGCCGCTGCCGCCGCTTCACAAACCGCTCCTGTTGATGCGAGGGCGAGCGGGGGAGCGAGAGAGGAGGTTGTTGAGTAGGTTACGGGGGAGAAGAAGGGGAAGAAGAGGAGGGGACGATGGGGATGAGCGAGGAAAGGAGAGGAGGATAGGGGAAGGGAGGGAAGAACAGTTATGAAGAAAACGGGGGGAAACATCAACAGTTCTTTTCTCACGAGATGCTAGCTACGTCCGATGGTGGAAGAGAGAGAGTGACGGTGACAGTGCATGGCTAAATGGCAGTTACCTTGCTGCGAACCATTCCGCCAATCTTGATAATGTCGCAGTATGTCTCATCGTCCAGAATTTTCAACGCCTGCCATGCCCGCAGCCAGGGCAGCAGGAGGGCGAGCAGGCCAGGGGGAAGGGGGACAGGGTGGGATTCAGGGACAGGGATATAGGGCGAGAGAGGTGATTTTTGAGAATTCTCAAAAAACACGCTCAGGGACAGGGATATAGGGCGAGAGAGGGTGTTTTTTGAGAATTCTCAAAAAACACGCTCAGGGACAGGGATATAGGACGAGAGAGGGGACCATCCCGCCAATCTTGATAATGTCGCAGTGTGTCTCATCGTCCGGGATCTTCAACGCCTGCCATGCCCGCAGGGGGCAGGGGAGACAGGGAAGGGGGGAGACGGAGGGGCAGGGAGACAGGGGCGTGGTTGATGCAGGGGTATGAGAGCGTTCTTGTGTGAACAAACAACCACAATACACACACACCCACATTCACAGCCGCGCACCTGCGTGACGGGCACGGAGCGCGAAAGCAGCTTAATCATATCCACCCCCTTTATTACCCCTCCCTCCCCATCCACAACAAGACCACCAAACTCACCCCCGCACTAATTCCAAACCCCACGAGCGCCCACCTGCGTGACGGGCACGGAGCGCGAGAGCAGCTTGATGAGATCCCGCGCGCGCACGATGATGTAGGGGTCGCGCGTTTTGCGCGTGGTCTTGACGGTCATGCTGCCCTCCACCAGGTTCAGCTCGCACGCCACGCCGAACTCGTTCAGCGCGCGCGTCACCTCCGGCCACGCCTCGCGGAGATATTTCTCTGAAACAGGAAGGGGAGGGGGAGGGGGGGAGCGGGGCAGAGGGGGAGCGGGGAAGGGCGAGAGCAGGGGAGAAGGGAGCCTTCTAAGGTGGTTTAAAATCGCCTCCGACCACGCCTCGCGGAGATATTTCTCTGGGAAGGCGGGGGAGGAGGGGTTGGCGGGGTGGGGGGGAGGGGGGAGTCGGTGTGGGTGGGGGGAAAGCGGGGGCGGGGAAGTGGCGGCGAGGATGGGGGAGAATTTTGTAAGGCGGAAAAACGTGTAACCTCGATACGGCAGCGCACCGCGCGATAAAAAGCGCTTCCCAAAACAGCGTCCCAACCTCGATACAGAAGCGCACCTCCGTAGAGCGCACTCCAACTCCGCGCATTTACGACACAGAAGCATACCTCGCTATGACGTCGCACCCCGCTACAGCGCACCTCGCTATATAGAAGGTCGCACTCGCACCTCGGTACTGCGGAAACAGCGTGGCGAAGGAGCTCTCCTCCAGCAGCCCCGTGGGGTTCCACGCGGGGTCGAATTTCTCCACCTTCCAATGCTCCACGTCATCTGTGTCCCACGGTTTCGGCTTCCGGTACTTCTTATGGTCCTTCGGCGCAGCTCCTCCCGCTCCCGCTCCCGCTCCGTTTTGCGCGCCGCTATGGCTTCCCCGCCCCCCCTCCGCGCCGTCCTCCCCCCCGCCACCGCCTCTTCCCTTATTCCTACCCATGCCTATATGCGGTGCCGCGCTACGATGTGCTGTATTGACGAGAATGCAGTTACCAAATGGTTGCCGTTTCAAGTGTGGATGCTGTGGCGGCGAGCGAAGGCAGCGCTAATCGCGGAGCAGAACAAGGACGGAAAGAACGGAGAATCGAGTGACGATAGCAAGAATAGCTAAGAACTTAAGACAAGCAAATCATTATCTATCAGAGGGGTTCGGGTTTCAGGTTATCGGGTTCAGAGGAGAGAAGGCATAACTGCGGGGACGCTAACGAAGATTTACGGGAGAGTTACCCCCCGCGAGTGGAGTCACAAACCTCGTCGGGGACAGGAATAGTGGCGAAACGGTGTTGGCGAAGTGTTCTGGAAAGGTCTGCTTTGATGGGTGATGCTGCCCTCGCTGGGACATGCACCGACAAATTTAATGTAACGCAACACATATCCGCAGAGCATTTAGCACTATCGCACAAAAAAAAATATGGGTGATGATGAACCAGAATAGCATTTCAAAAAGAGACAACACCATCTACCGTACCAATGGTCTCGCTAAACAGAATTCAACAAGCCACGGAAACCTCAGCTTCCTGTTGTCGCTTCCTATCCTCTTCAAGCATGGCCTTGATGTAGAACTCTCCAGCACGATACGAAGAGCGAACCATGGGGCCGGCAGCAACATATCGGAAGCCCTGCATAATGAGAGACAAGCACGACAAGAACAACTCGCGGCTGTCAGGATCCTCTTACCTTGCACAGTGTGGCACTCCCTACAGAAAAAATCAAATCCCGCAGCAAGAATCAACGTGCGTAACTTAATAAAATCCGTTTTTCCATACAGTTTCATGCAACACAAGGTACTGGCACACAGGCAACCGGAGAAGCTCACCATTTCCTCTCCCACTTTCTTCCACTGATCAAAGGCCTCGGGAGTGACATAGTGGCTGACAGGCATGTGGCGGCGCGTGGGGCGCATGTACTGCCCGAACGTCATCACATCCACCCCTGCTGCTCGCACTGCCTCCATCGTGCTGAGAACCTGGGAGAGGGAAGTTGAGAAGGTGGGAGGAGGGGAGGGGTTGGGTGTGCGTGTGTGTGTAACGGGTGCATGTACTGCCCAAATGTCATCACATCCACCCCTGCTGCCCGCACCGCCTCCATCGTGCTGAGAACCTGGAGGAGGGAAGTTGAGAAGGTGGGAGGAGAGGAGAGGGTGTGCGTGTCTGTGTGTAAGGGGCAATGTACTGCCCGAACGTCATCACATCCACCCCTGCTGCCCGCACTGGTTCCATCATGCTGAGAACCTGGGAGAGGGAAGTTGAGAAGGTGGGGAGAGGGAGGGGGGGAAGGGGGATGCAGCAGTGTCAGAAGAGTTTGACAAACACATCCAATTGCACGAGACAACAAAGAGATCACTTACTTTATGTATGAACGCTATGCATGCACTTGCTTGCACTGCACTCAGTGAACCACTCGCCTTCTCCCCGCATCCCACCACAAAGGCCTGTTGTGATGAGCATCCCTGGCCCTGTTTTTCTAAGTTGAGCTTAGCATAGGCATAATTTTCACCTGCTCGGGAGTCTCCCCGCATCTGAGCATGGTAGGCGACTCTGCGTGTCTCCCTAGCCCCTCACTTTGACTCAACAAGAAAATGCCTCACCTGCTCAGGAGTCTCTCCACACATCCCAGCATGATCGACAGCTTGGTGAGCATGCCAGGCTGGCCGCGTGCATTTGAAGTCCGACTCAATACACACAAACGGTTCACCTGCTCCGGGGTCTCCCCACATCCCAGCATGATCGACGTCTTCGTGAGCATCCCTGGCCCGCCCCTCTCCCTGCCCTCGCGGGCCATCTCCTTGGCAAGGCGTAGTGTTGTTAGCGACTGCTCAAAGCCGGCGCGCGGATCCCGGACAAACTGCTGCAGCTCGCGCACGGTCTCTATGTTGTGCGCGTACACGTCTAGACCACTGTCCACCACTCGCCGCACACACTCCGCTGACCCCCGGAAGTCCGGCACTGGAGGAAGGGAGAGGGTTCCAATCCAAGAAAGGAAAAGGGTTGGGGGAAATGGAGGTGGGGGGTGGAGGGGGGAGAGAGAGGAGGAAGGGAGATGAAAAGGCACTCTGGCGGCAGAGTGAGGAATGTTTGAGGGGGAGAGGGAAGAGGATGTGACAGCTTGCTGCCGTACAATTTTTCTTACATAGAAATGTTTCATTCGTGGATAACATTAATATTGCTTGCTTCTCGGCTGTCATGTCAGAAGTGGACGAGCTATGCTGAGCACATGTCTTTGGAGTGCCCCTATTGTGTGCCCCACCCCACCCCACATTGTTCTATCGCACACTCATGCTCAAAATCCCTAGCAGCAGCCCAGTAGGCTGGTGATTACCCGGCCCTACCCTTCCCTCCGCTCCGCCACTCCGCCTTCCCGACTTCACCTCACCCCCCTCCTCCGCCTCTCTAATTCGCGTCCCTCACTCTTCCACTCACTCTCTGACAATTCTCACCACCCTGCCCACTCTTGCACATGGGACTTAAGTGCCAACTGTTAAGTGCCAACTGTTTCTTGATGCCTCAACCCCCCCTTCCCACACTCACTCCTACACCCCCCACACTCACTCCCACATCTCCCATACTCACCCCCTTCCTCACCATTGACTATCACACCTCTCACACTCACCCTCACACTCTCTCCCCCACTCTCCCCCTGCTCTCACCCTCACTCACCCAGGGCCTGCCTCCACGAGCATGTCAGGGCGCCGCTCCTTGCGCCCAGTGATAAAATTACTTCAATGTTAGTAGGGTCAATTTTACTCGGTTCCCTCCCTCGCCCCAAATGCACTCACCAAGCGCCTCCACGAGCATGTCAGGGCGGCGCTCCTTGAGGCGAATGATGGTTTCCGCGAAGTGCCCGCTGCCCTGGTCCGCCAGATCGTCGCGGTCAACGCTGGTCAACACGATGTACCCCAGGCCCCACTCGCCCACCGCGTCCGCCACCTTCCGCGGCTCGTCCGCGTCCGGGGGAGGCGGGTTGCGCGCCGTCTTCACCGCGCAGAACCTTGAAAGCCGGGGGGAGAGGAGGCGGAGGGGGAGAGGGGGGGCGAGGGGGAGGGGGAGGGGGAGGGGGAGGGGGAGGGGGAGAGGGAGGGGGAGGGGGAGGGGGAGGGGGAGGGGGAGGGGGAGGTGTGGGGGGTGGGGATGGGGAGAGGGTAGAGTGGTCGGGAACGGAACAGGGAAGTGGGGAAGCGGGAGCGGACATGGTTCACCAATTGGCTTGTGACGCGATAAGAGGTAGCCTCCTTCCTACAGTCTGAATGAAAAAAAAAAAAAAAAAAAAAAAAAAAACGCGTAGGAACAGCATTACCAGGAGCGCCAGCACACCTGCAACCGCTTTTTAAAAGTCTCGATGGTAATAGTGAGCCAGCATACCTGCAGCCTCGCGTGCACGTGTCGCCAAGGATCATAATAGTAGCCGTTGCGCCCTCGCCCTCCGGGCCGCTCCCTCCCCAGCACTCTCCTAGGTTCGGGCACCGCGCCTCCTCGCACACCGTATGCAGCTTTAACTCACGAAGCCGTTTCTTAATCGCCACGAATTTCTCCCCTCCGGGCAATACCTCCCGCTTCATCCAATCAGGCTTTCGCCGCCTTTCCCGCGGCTGCACTGCCTGCACCGCGTACACGCCTCCTAGACCCAATCCCGCGTCGGCCTTCACCAATCCGCGACCGGCCCCAGCGGACGGCTGAGATTGCACGTCTCCGCCGGACTCGCCGTCCTGATCCCCATCTCGCTTCCGCTGAGCACCCAAGATGAAATCGCCGAGGCTAGGGGAGTCTGGACCGGCGAGGCGTTCGCGGAGAGACGCTAAGGTGTGTTGCTGGCGGGAAAAGGCGATGGATGCGGTGGGTGGAATGCACGGATGGTTGGACGGAAGGTAGGAAGAGTAATGTGATCTTACTTGTTCTTGATTCACGGACTGAACGGACGAATTGGCGGAAATTGACGGCTCCGAAAGAGCAGATCCTGAAGTTAACGACGTGGACGATCGGCTGGTGCGCGGAGGCGGGAACGCGGAGGCATCGGCGGAGGGGTTGGCGGAAGAGTGGGTGGCGGAGAGCGAGGCGGACTGGACAGACGCGAGAAGCGGGGAGAGAGGGATGGAAAGAGCTGGTGTTCTGGAGCGGATGTGACGGAGCGCAGCCATGTCTGTTGATTAATCCCCTCGGGGACACTGGAGAAAGGATAGGTCCGAAGAGGGTGGAGACAAAGCAGCCTGTCTCTTCCCTTGGATTGCAACCAAGGCAGCTACGGCTGAGGCTGTGGTGGAGTCGAGACAGGAGCTCGAGCGGACAGCTCGAACCAAGCAGTCAGGCAAATCGGAGTTTGAAGCTCAGATTTCTGGGGCTGGCTTTACTTCAAAAGGAGCTCTCGGTGTGAATGAACGGTAAGGGGATGAAAGGCAGAAACAAATCCCGAGGGACCAACAATTTCCCTGTGTCTCAGTTGCACTGCTACAACAAACAGCTTTGTAAGGTCCAGTGGCAAGAACCAGCCGAAGCTAACGAATAGAAAGGGACTTCTACTAAACAAGAAGGCTTAGCTAACAGAGTCACATTACAATACTCCTAATACCAGTTCGCTGACCCGAGTGCTACCCAACGAACCAGCACAAGCGCGTACGTAAACGGCCACAAGGATGAACCAGCGTAATCATAACACGTCACCAGCCTCTGCTGCCACCGTGTCCGGGCTGTCTGCCCAGAGAAAAAGTGCGGCCTGGCCCCTGGGCATGAACCCTTCCAGCCATCTGCTGCTTTGCTTGGCTGGGAATTGTTCACGCATTGTCTGAACTGCGATGTCAGCCGCAAAACATGAATGTTTGCGTCTATTCGCAGATGTGTACAGTTTCGCCATGGTCAAGCTTATGATACGAAGAAGGGAGGCCTAAATGTCCTGACATTCTACTATGGCACCTAAACCCAAACAATATCGAGGGAACTCATGAGAGCTTATCTAGTTACCCTTCCAACAATTCAAAACACAGAATACAAGAGCAACAAAAACATAATTACAACATAAGAGACAGCAATAGCATGGCCCTAATGTGTTCCAAAAACAAATCAATGAAACAAAACTAAAGGTGCACACAGCACCCAACTTAGATGTAAGTTTGTGCCCACCTCAAATATCACAATTTCCCATACGGCTGCACCACCAGAGGAACCCTCACTGCATGCATGTTATTGTCCACCCACGTTATTGACCCATATGAGAAGCCATTCATACCTTTCAAAACCTTCAGCTCCACAGAAAACGTGACCTTATCCCCCGGCGCAATAGTGAAAGTAGATGGAGTGACAGTAACCTTCACCCTTGGAGGCGGAATAACTTTAGCCACATAAGTCGACGCCACTGAAGCCACATTCGTCACTGTTCTCGTAACCGTAACCCCGCCAAACAGCTTCGAAACCGAAATCGACGGCCGGTTGAACTTGTAAGCAGGCTTGATCGGCGAAAACGTCGTTACACTCGGAAACGTATCCTTGGCGCGCTGCAAATCCAGCCCGGCGAGAAAATTCACATTGTCGTCAAACGAAACGTCGAAAACCAGCCCAGGATCGCCAACCCTAGGCGGGTCCACATGCCCCGAACCTAGCTCCCACGCCGTCGCCTCCTTATTCAACGAATTCTTCATCGGCTTCACCACACGGTACGTGTATCCCCCTCCACCGCTGCCACTCGTCCCCGGCTTTCCCCCCGCCGCCCCCGACGATGACACAACCATGGTCCGGATATCCGAGGGCGAACCTCCGGGAGTGGCCGTAGTCATAACCGCGGACATAACCCTCGCCGGAGACCAGTCCGGATTCATCTGCATGATCAGCGCGACGATCCCTGCCACATGCGGAGTAGCCATGGATGTTCCAGAGAGCTGCGAGTATTGAGCAGGCTCGGATCCGTCCGTGGTGGTGGATATCCACGCTCCCCAGAGGTTCACTCCCGGAGCGACAATGTCGGGTTTGAGGATGTCGTTGGTGGGGTAGACGGGCAGTTGCGCACTGTCTGGGTCTGCCACCGGGCCCGTGGAGGAGAAGGCGGCGAGGGCTGGTGCCTCGTCAAACGCTGCTTCTACTTCTGTGCCCATTGTGGCGAGGGGCCTGGTGGGGAAAGCGGAAGGGCGCAGGGGAGGGGGGAGCAGGGACAAGGGGGGAGCAGGGACAAGGGGGGAGCAGGGACAAGGGGGGAGCAGGGACAAGGGGGGAGCAGGGACAAGGGGGGAGCAGGGACAAGGGGGGAGCAGGGACAAGGGGGGAGCAGGGACAAGGGGGGAGCAGGGACAAGGGGGGAGCAGGGACAAGGGGGGAGCAGGGACAAGGGGGGAGCAGGGATAAGGGGGGAGCAGGGACAAGGGGGGAGCAGGGACAAGGGGGGAGCAGGGACAAGGGAGGAGGGGAGGGGAGAGTGGTCAGGAAGAGACAAGGAGCAGGTGCTGGGGGGGGATGAGGGAGAGAGCGAGAAAAGTGATGGATACGCAACAACCAACCAAGCACGAGGGCCCTAACTCCCACCTCCCTCTCATTCACCTCTCTACCACATGTGAGCTCCTCCTCTGCTACAGCCTTTTTCCAAGCATCTCAACCCCCCCACAGCTCAAACCCCGCAATCCAAAACCCGGAACCTGACATTCCTCCTGCTCAAGACGCCACTCAAGCTCTCTCTCCCTCCCTTCCTCCCTCCCCCTCCCTCCCTCTCTCTCACTCACTTTTTGGTCTTCTTCATGTATTTCGCCAATAGCGCAGCCTGCTCCAGCGAGAAGTGCACATACGGCAGGGGCGGCCCAGGAACCACCGGGAAATTGGACGAACCACCCTTCACATTCACCAGCACCATGCCCACACCGCCCGCATCCTGCACTGCCAGAGTCTTGTTCCAAATCGGGTTGATCCCCCGCGAACAGATCACGATCTTGCCGGTCGTTTTGTTAGGGTTGAGAGAACCCTGCTCGCATAGATCGGCCTGCGGGAGGAGACGGGGGCAGAGACAGGGTAGGGTGGGGGGGTGAGTGGACGGGACAGGAGGGAGTGCCGGGGCTTGGATAGGGGAAGCGGGAGCACAGGAGCCGGACTGACGGACGACAAAAGAATGGGTCCTGTGCAGCAGGCACAGCAGGCACAGCGCTGCCTTTTGGAGAAACACAAGCATTCCCAGACTTTTGAAGCGCCTCAAAAGGAGCCTGTCGGACAGACGACAAAAGAATGGGTCCTGTGCAGTGCAACAGACAGAGCTGCCTTTTGGGAAACACAAGCATTCCCAGCCGCTCTGCCTGCTCTGCCGCTGTGGGCCGTTTTTTAGAATTCTCTACATCAACCTACGCTCTACCTGCTGCTGCTGCTGCTGCTGCTGTGTGGTCTCACTCACCTGGTAGACGGTTTTCCCTGGAGCAATGGCGTTCCGGGAGTAGACCAAGGGCACGCGCTGAGAGACGGAAGCCGCTTCCACTGCACGCGCCTTGATGACTGCCCCGTTGCCCAGCGTCAATCGCACCACGAACCGCCGACCCATGCTACTGCAGAGGGGAGAGAAGGGTTAGGGGAGAAACGGGTGGGGGGGGCATGGGTGAGCACAGGGCAGGGCAGGGCAGGGCAGGGCAGGGCAGGGCAGGGAAGTAGGGGGGTAAAGCAGGAGGGAGCAGGAAGGGGGTAAAACATGAGGGGGGAGACAGGGCAATAAAGGCGGGAAAGAGGGGAGACGGGTGCGCACCTGGCGCCGACGGTGAGGTAGAGGGGCGAGAAGGTAGAGAGCGTGGGGGGGGAAGGTAAAGCAGGAGAGGAGAGGGGAATCGCACCTGGCGCCGACGGTGAGGTAGAAGGGCGAGAAGTTGGAGAGCGTGCGGTACATGTCGCTGTTGGGCTCGGGGGGCGCACCGCTGTTGCCCGCCGCCAGCACCGCCAGGATGCCCGCCTGCGCGGGAAGAGGGAGGGGGGGGAGGGCGCGGGGGAAAGGGGAGGGTGCGGGGGGGAAGGGAAGAAGGGTGAGAAGTTGAAGAGCGTGAGGTGCACGCCAAAGTCGATCGCAGGGCAGGAGTGTAGCGTGCTGCTTTTGAGTCGACTCAAAAACAAAGTCGATTGCAGGGCAGGAGCGGAGTGTGCTGCTGGGGAGTCAAGAGGAGGACCGCTGCTGCCCGCCGCCAGCACCGCCGGGATGCCCGCCTGCGCGGGAAGAGGGAGGGGAGGAAGGGCGCGCGGGTGGGGGGCGAGGAAGAGCGTAGAGGAAGCAAGTCAGGAAGGAAATGTTACCACCCCCCTCTCTCCTCCAGTTCTGGCCTCCTCTGTTCAACCCTGACGTGAAACCCCTCCCACCCCCTCCCACCCCCTCTCACCCCCTCTCACCCCCAAAGCACCCACCTTCTGGATGTTGGCATAGGGCACGTCGTTGAAGTAGGTCTCGTAATCACTCAAACTTCCCACGGACAGCGACACCACGTCCACGCCGTCCGCCACGGCCTGGTCCAGCGCCGCGTACAGGTCCGCCATGGATCCCGACGGCGGCGCGGGCTTCATGCTCCCGTCGCCCCCCCCGTCGGTCTGCGCCTGCCGCCACAGCACCTTGTAGATCGCCAGGTGCGCGCGCGGCGCCATGCCCGTCGCGTGCCCGAGCACGGTGGTGGTGGAGACGCTCACGGGGAGCTGCCCGTTGCCGCCCGCCACTCTGCGCGGGACGAGGGGAGGGGAGGAGGGGGAGGGGAAGCGAGAAGGGGGGAGGGAGGGGGGGGGGGGGGGGGCGGGCGGGGAGGGGGAGAGAGGGGGGGAACAGGTGAGCGGCCAATGGTGTGCCCGCGCACGGTGGTGGCGGAGACGCTCAAAGGGAGCTGCCCGTTGCCGTCCGCCACTCTGCGCGGGGGGGAAGGCGGGGAGAAAGAAAGAGAGAGGGAGCAGGGGAGAGGGGGCCGGGAGGGGGTGGGACGAGGGGGGGTGGGGGGGTGAAGGAGAGGAGTGACGGAGAACGGGTTTAGGGTTTACAGGAGGAAGCGATGGGAGGGAGGAGGGACGAAGGCGACAAAACCGGCACTTGAAGACGAAGGAAGTGATGGATGGGGGGGCGCGAAAGGGTGTAGGAGAGAGAGAGAAACAAGTGTAGGAGAGAGAGAAACAAGTGTAGGAGAGAGAGAAACAAGTGTAGGAGAGAGAGAAACAAGTGTAGGAGAGAGAGAGGAACGAACCCTCTGCATCAAGCTTCACCCATGCACCAGCAACGCACGCACCCATCCATCCACCCATTCAAGGCGACCACTCACTCATCCCGCAGACCAAGTCGAGTTTCGAGTCGACTCATACTAACTCATTTAAGGCGACCACTCACTCACCCCGCACACCACGTGCCGTGCCCCGACGAGTCCCTGGGCGAGAGGTAGTCCGCGGTTTCGTCAACGGTGTAACCATTCGCGAGGTATCCGTTTACGAAGTGGCGCGCTGCGAGCACCTTGCGGTTGCACATCGCGCTGTTCTCCGCGGAACACGCGCCCGCCCACGTCGGGGGGGCGTCGGGGTACGGCTTGGTGGTCTGGGGGATGGGGAGTGCGCGCGGGGGATGGAGTGGGGGGAGAGAGGAGTGGCGGGAAGGGGGAGTGCGGGGATGGAATGGGGATGGGCAGAGGAGTGTGGAAAGAAATGAAGAAGAAGCGAAACGAAAGCAAGGGCGGCAGGCGGGAAGGAAGGGCAGGCGGGAAGGAAGGGCAGGCGGAAGGGCAGGCGGGAAAGCAGGCATGTGAAGCTCACGTTATCCAAGAACGCGGGGTGCTCTGGCCAGAACCCCGAGTCGATCACGCCTATCACCACGCCCTCCCCCGCGCTGTCCTCCCCGCCGTTCCCCGCCCACAGGGACGCGGGCAGGCGGAGGAAGTTGGGGGAGTTGGTGGTGAACGGGCGGATTTCCGCCACGCGCGCGACTTGCGCCACCGCGGGGTGCTGGCGCAGCCTGGCGACTTGCGCGCGGGAGAGCTTGGCGGAGAAGCCGTTGGAAGCGAATCGATAGCTGCGGCGAAAAGGGGGTTGGGCGCATAGGAGAAGTTTGGGGGGAAAGAGAGAGATAAGAGGAGGTGACGGGAGGCGAACAGAGGAGAAGAGCGGGACGCAATTTCCCTCAACACGGAAAAACCTCCTAGTTTTCTTCAGTCCTTTCCCTTACGCACAACAATCTTCCGCCCTTCCCTTCCCCGTTTTTTCCCCCCCTCTTCCCCCTCCCCTTCCACCTTCCCCCTTCCACCTTCCCCCTCCCCCCCGCACTGCCTCACCTGTGCACCAGGTTAATGAGCGGAACCCCCGCGTCTTGCGCCACGCGCAGCTGCATCTGGCGCAAATACCGCCCGAACTGGCGCACGTGCGGGGCGCGCGCATTCACCTTGCGTTGCAGCCGCTTCCGCCACTTCCCCGCAAGCTTCCCCAAGTCCCTCCCCGCATTCCACCCCGCCCCGCCGCGGCCTCTCCGCCCCCGAAACCGCCTATTAAATGAAGTCACGGCATTTGCGGCACGAGCAGCCATAGTTTCCGCAGCCTTCGCTAACGTACTCGAAGCGCGGGAATCACGAGAGTCTAGACTCAACGCGCTAGCCCCGCCGCCGCCGCCACTGCCGCTGCTGCTGCCGTCGCTATCTAACCCACCGTCTTCCTCCGAGCCGCTATCGGATGGCGCTGTAGCGGGGATGCCGGCGATCCCGCCCTTGTAGTTCACTATAGAGGGCGCGGAACGAAGGCGGACGGTGTAGAGTTGAGCCCCGTTAGAAGGTCCCGAGTGCCTGTCCGCCGCTGATACTGCTGAGAGGGGACGCGGAAGGGAAGCGGAAGGGAAGCGGAAGGGAAGCGGAAGAAAAAGGGTGTCCTTAGAATCACCACCTTGCTCTATAAATAGACGGAGACACACACCTGCAGTACTCCACGTTGTTCCCCCTCCTCTTCTAGTGATTCTGCACCCGCATTTCCAGCAGGCACTAGTGAACCTAATCCTGGTCTACTGCGCGGCGCGGAAAGGTGACTATGGCGGAGCACCTGCTCTAGGTTCCGACGGTCGTGCCAGTACGTCGAGTCAGCTCGGAATGGGTACCGAATAAACTGGAAAGCTCGCCTAATCGCTCGCCTCACCGCTCGCTTCACTGCTCGCCTCATTTCACCTCACCACGCCTCACCGCTCGCCTCACCTGTAAGCCTATGTGGACCCCAGCTCGCGACGACTAGTAACAAGCACGCGAGCGAGAGGAAGAATCGAGGGTGCGAGTGGCGCGAGGGGGAGAAGCAGGACTCCATCGAACACGATACTCCCAATGCACGAGAACCGCGCGACTGAAACTGCGACCGTAGCTGCGACTGAGACTGCGACTGTGAGTGCGACCGCTGACACCGGTCGGGGAGGGTGTGTTGCGGGTGGGAACTTTGGTGGCACGCGCAACGTGAAAGACTCGAACGTGATTGGCTGTCGGATGCGCTACGTAAGCATGAAGGCATCGTGCGGCTTCTACGGTCGAAGGAGGGGAGGGGAAGGGGGGGGGGGGAGAAGAGGGAAATATGGGGGAAAGGAACTTCGCTCGACTGGAGTTAAATAGGCAGTGGCTAGTCCAAATGAAGTTAGATGAAAATCTCTTGCGGCCCTGAATATCTCAGAACTGAACTGAGCTGTCGGGATGTTTCTAAGGACAGTAAGAGATGCTCGCGACTGGAAGCTTCGGAGCGCTAGTCTCTCGCAATGGTCTCTGGGAACGGAAGCGTAAGGTTAGAGTCCGTCCGATGGCAACCTAATCGGCGCAATTCTGTCTTATAATAGTGGGTTGGGACTAGGGTTTCCATTCCATTCTTGCTCCCCCCACAAAACACTGTGGTCTTTTCGGTGAAGGGAGCAAGTACATACGCGGACCAAAGCAGGAGAGGGGAGAGGGATATGAGGGGAGAGGGAATGGGGAGTGGTGGAGAGAGGTGAGGGGAAGGGGGAGAAGGGAAGAACTGTACTGTACCAAATGCCTTCTGTTCTGCTGTTTCTTCATTTCCTTCTCCTGCGCACCAACCTGCACAGTTCATCGTGCTCACACCCACTGCCCTCGACATTCCGTTCCGCGTCCAGCTCCGCCCGCAAAAACCCTGACAAAACGGACCTTTAAAACTATTGTATGAGGATCTTAAATCGGTTTTAAAGGTTTTCGCCTGGTTCGATCTGGTTTAACTAGGCAGAAGATATGGTCCAGATCCAGGTGGGGGCTCAACTTGCGAAGACTGTCGGTGTATTGTGATGATGTGTCGGGTCGGAGTTTGTGTTGGGCTACAGTACAGTTATTTCAGGGGGGAACGTCGTCGCGCGGTCATTGGTCGTCGCAATGCTGCCCGACGTGGCGGTGGTGTGCAGCACAACAGTGGGCTGGTTCATGGCTGTGGTGAGGCTGGTGGGCAGATGGGCAGTGGGGGGAAGTGGGCAGGGGGATGGTGGAAGGCAGAGCGGGAGTGTTACACATGTGAGCGACGTGGTGCGTGCGAAAGTTACATGGCGAAAAGAGTTCTAGCGTAACGCGCGAAGTAATCTAGCACCTCCAAGCCACTTCCCAAACGGTAGGATACGAAAAAGTTTTACACATTTATCATGTACGTCCTGCACTATTCATAATAACGAGTATAAATATGCTGCGTGAGGCATCAACAGAAAACACCAGCAGTTCTGATCTGTCTCTGTCCTCTCGTAAATATCGTCCCGCTGACGGTTCCTGACTGTTCAGAGGATTCCAAGACTCCCATTATCCCATAATCCAATCCTCACCTCACATCCCAGAATGATCTCTAGTGGGTGCTAGCGACGATTCTCTTTTCTCGCTGCGTGTCTGGCGCCTGCTTCTATCTCTTCCGTCTTCTATGACACACTTAGCTGAGTCATGCCAGACCGACGATTCTCTTTCCGTTACGTCCCTGCGCCTTTCTTCCGCCCTTTTAAACCTTAATCCTTGATCACATGCTGGGAGGAAGCTCCCGCGAGATCCATGCAAACGCAACCCAATGGATCCGAATCGTCTAAACTTTCAAAATCTTAAGGACCTGCCCTTCGTGCCGTACGAGGCGGTGGTGATTTGCGCCGAGGCCGATGGCGTTGCTCCCGCGCTGCTGCTGCGGCCCATGGGAGAATTCACCTCGCGATATTCGAATCATGCGGAGCAAAGGGGGGAGTATCTGATAAATATGCCAGATGGCTCCGCGCGATTGGCTTTGGAGCATCACGTGCGCCCGAAACGAAACCTGCGCGCGGCTTTCTTGACGTCCCTGGGCCCGGATGCCGCGGTGAGTGGATCTGATACGATTTTGAACTAGATCCGCTGCTGCATCGAGCGAATCCTTTCGCCTATGGCCCGAGAAACGCGAGCTGCGAATGCTGTGAATGAGATCTTCTCGTGTCTGTAACTAGTTACTAGTGAATGAGATCGTCTATTTTTTTGCCGTTGATTGCTCTGCTCTTTCCGTGCAGGCCGATGTGGGATGCGTGCTGTTTCGGCTGAAGCAGGAGGGGCATTTGGCCCTGGAGATTTGCGGGCCGCCGGGGACTGCTGCGTACTGCCATGCGCTACGGCACTCCGTGGGATGGAAACACCCCAAGGTGCGTGACGTGCGTGAGGGCCTGCTTGTTGAGTTGACTCAGAGCAGTTGACTCGGAACAGTTGACTCGGAAGAGTTGAATCATAAGAGTTGACTCAGAAACTAACTGCTGCGTACTTCCATGCGCTACAGCACCCCATAGGATGGAAGCACCCCAAGGTGCGTGGCGTGAGATCCTGTTCTTTGAGTCTACTCAGATGCTAACTGTCTCTACAGTCCACCATGCGATATGGCACTTTGCGGGATAGAAGCTTGTTAAAGTGCAACGTTTCAAGTAACTTTCTAAATAAACGGATCAGATTCATATTTAAGAGAGAACCAGCTGATACTGAAGGACAGCCATCTGCCCGCCACCTGGTGGTGCTTCGTCTGTGACTTTTGAGTCGACTCAAAAGTCACCTTTTGAGTCGACTCAAAAGCCATTTGCCCGCCACCTGGTGGTGCTTCGTCTGTGCTTTGAAACCTCTCACTCTCTAATATTGGCTGGCCCTTCAGGTGTTTGTGCGAGAGGCGGATTCAGGGGACCAGCCTGTATTCGAAGGCAGCAACGTGCTGCTCCTCCCTCCCTTCAACCACACCGCCTCCCCCTCCCTCCATTCCCTCCTGCCTTGCTTACCCGCACTGTTCAGGTGTTTGTGCGAGAGGCGGATCCAGGGGACCAGCCTGTATTCGAAGTTCCCATTCTGCTGCTCCTCCCTCTCTTCACACACACCTCCTCCCTCTCCCCTTCCCATCTCCTGTGCGTACATCACACTTACTTGCACTCTTCAGGTGTTTGTGCGAGAGGCGGATTCAGGGGACCAGCCAGTATTCGAAGACAAGAACGTGCTGCTGCTCCCGCTCTTCACGCACACCGCCTCCCTCTCCCTCTGCTTCTGCTGCTACCGTCGCCGCCTGGCCCTCCGCATGGCTGCTAGATCCGCCCGTGCTGGTGCTGCTGGGGGGGTTGGAGGGGCTGCTGGAGGGGATGTGAGGGGCGAGAGCAGGGGAGGTGGGGCGTCAGCACAAGAGACGGCGGATGCAGGGGTTGCTGGGAGGGATGTGGGAGGTTGCTGTGGTGCGCATGGGGGTGGAGATGAGGGGGAGGATTTTGATGATTCTGATAGTGAAGATGGTACGGAGGGAGAGTATAGTTCTGGGGATGGTGGGGTTGAAGGTGAGGAGAGGGGGAGTGAGAGTGGGAGTGGGAGTGAGAGTGGGAGTGGGAGTGGGAGTGAGAGGGAGAAGGCCAGGGCGAGTAGTAGCAGCAGCACGAGTTCGGATTCAGAAGGCGAGGAGCCTTCAAGTAAGGCGGAGGCAGTAGGAAAGGGTGCAGAGAAGACTTTCGAGGCGCCTCAGAAGGAGAATTCAAGTAAGGCGGGGCCAGTGAAGGGTGCAGAGAAGAGTCTGGCGTGTGCGGAGGAGCCGGGGAAAGCGCAACAGGAAGGCAGGAAGGGGAAGAGAAAGGCTCCCAGTCCTGAAGTGATTGAGAGCGAGAGCGGAAGTGAGAGCAAAAGTGAAAGCGAAAGTGAAAGCGAAAGTGAAAGCAGGAGTGCAAAAAAGGGTGGGGAGAGCAAGATGGAGATTGGGGTGGAGAACGAGAAGAGTCGTGGAGACAGGGAGAGCAAGGGTGGGAGTGGGACGGAGGGGGGGAAGAAGAGTGCAGACAGCAAGAGCAAGGGCAAGAGGGAGAGTGAGAGGGGGATTGAGAGAGTAAGAGAGAGTGAGGGAGGGGACATACTTTCGAGGCTGTCACGCGAATTGATGTTCTCTCGAATGGATGAGGTTTTTCTTGGGGTCTCGGACCCCAGAAAGGCTCTGCGCACTCTCTTTCTGGGTGCCCGCCGCCTGAACCTTGTTCCGCACCATGGGGGAAAGCAGCAGATGAGTCAGGGGAAGGGTGAAGGCAAGAGCACGGAGCAGGGCAGTGGGATGGGCAAGGAGCAGAGCGAGGGGCAGAAGGAGCAGAGAGAGGGGCGGAAGGAGCAGAGAGAGGAGAAGGAGCAGAGAGAGGAGAAGGAGCAGAGCGAGGAGAAGAAGGAGGAGAGCAAAGAGCAGAAGGAGCAGAGCAAGAAAATTGAGAGTGAGAGTGAGGAGGATGATGTGGTTGTAATTGAGAAGGTGGAGAAGATAAGAATGATTGATTCGAACACGGGCGGCGAAGAGGAGGAGGAGGAGGAGGAGGAGGAGGAGGAGGAGGAGGAGGAGGAGGAGGAGGAGGAGGAGGAGGAGGAGGAGGAGGAGGAGGAGGAGGAGGAGGAGGAGGAGGAGGAGGAGGAAAGAAGTGAGGAGGGAGAGGAGGAGGAGGAGAAGGAAGGAAGTGAGGAGGGAGAGGAGGAGGATGAGAATGAAAGAAGCGAGGAGGGAGAGGAGGAGGATGAGAAGGAAGGAAGCGAGGAGGGAGAGGAGGAGGATGAGAAGGAAGGAAGCGAGGAGGGAGAGGAGGAGGATGAGAAGGAAGGAAGCGAGGAGGGAGAGGAGGAGGAGGAGAAGGAAGGAAGTGAGGAGGGAGAGGAGGAGGATGAGAAGGAAGGAAGTGAGGAGGGAGAGGAGGAGGATGAGAAGGAAGGAAGCGAGGAGGGAGAGGAGGAGGATGAGAAGGAAGGAAGCGAGGAGGGAGAGGAGGAGGATGAGAAGGAAGGAAGCGAGGAGGGAGAGGAGGAGGATGAGAAGGAAGGAAGCGAGGAGGGAGAGCAGGAGGATGAGAAGGAAGGAAATGAGGAGGGAGAGCAGGAGGATGAGAAGGAAGGAAGTGAGGAGGGAGAGGAGGAGGATGAGAAGGAAGGAAGCGAGGAGGGAGAGGAGGAGGATGAGAAGGAAGGAAGCGAGGAGGGAGAGGAGGAGGATGAGAAGGAAGGAATTGAGGAGGGAGAGGAGGAGGATGAGAAGGAAGGAAGTGAGGAGGGAGAAGAGGAGGATGAGAAGGAAGGAAGTGAGGAGGGAGAAGAGGAGGATGAGAAGGAAGGAAGTGAGGAGGGAGAGGAGGATGAGAAGGAAGGAAGTGAGGAGGGAGAGGAGGAGGATGAGAAGGAAGGAAGTGAGGAGGGAGAGGAGGAGGATGAGAAGGAGGGGGAGGAGGAGGAGGAGGAGGAGGAGGAGGAGGAGGAGGAGGAGGAGGAGGAGGAGGAGGAGGAGGAGGAGGAGGAGGAGGAGGAGGAGGAGGAGGAGGAGGAGGAGGCAAAGGAGGAGAACGATGAGAAAAAAGGAAGTGACGGGGGGGGGGAGGAGGAGGAGGAGGAGGAGGAGGAGGAGGAGGAGGAGGAGGAGGAGGAGGAGGAGGAGGAGGAGGAGGAGGAGGAGGAGGAGGAGGAGGAGGAGGAGGAGGAGGAGGAGGAGGAGGAGGAGGAGGAGGAGGTTGGGGAGAAGGAGAAGGAGAAGGAGAAGGAGAAGGAGGAGGAGAAGGAGAAGGAGGAGGAGAAGGAGAAGGAGAAGGCAGAAGAGGAGGACGAAAAGGCGGAAGAGGAGGAGGAGCAGCAAGGTGGCAAGGTTTGGAGAGTCGGGGAAGGGCGGTCAAAGCGGCGAAAGCTCAAAGAAGGGAAGGCTGCCGATCAGAGCAGCACACCTCACACGCTGGCCGTGTCTTTCTCTGGGTTTGACACAGAAACGTCGCTCAAAGTCATCAAACCCGCGTCCACCTCGCCCTCCGCTGCTCCCGCTTCCTCCATATGGGCTGCTATCAAAACCTCCTCAAAACCCTCAGCCGCCTCAAAGCCGAAGCCAGAGAGAACCGGATCAAAGCGCAAAGCGAAACGGGCTGATTCAGGGGGGAGGGTGCTCAGGGCAACGGGGGGTAAAAGAGGAGGGGGCCGTGCTGAGGTTGTGGCTCTTCCTCCTCTGGCTGCTGTGGTGCCTCTTCCAGTGCTAGACAGTCTGCCGCTGGTGAGCACCTTTGAGAACGCTCTGTATGCGATCAGCCGTGTTGACGGCTCTGTACATTCAGTTGCAGATGCTCTTGCTGCTGCTGCCCCCGCTGCTGCTTCTGGTGCTGCTGCTGGTGGTGGCGGTGCTGCTGGTCCTACTTCTGGTGTTGGTGCTGGTCGTTGTCATGCCTCTACTGTTGCTGCTGCTGCTGCTGCTTCATCAGCGCAAGGTACAGCAATGGAAGCAGCAGCGAGCAACGCGAATGCAACCGCAGACCCTGTTGCTGCCCGTGCTACCCGTGCTGCTGCCCGTGCAGCATCTGCTGCTTCTTCTGCCACCGAAAAGGCTGCTGTTGCCCGCGGGTGCTTCAGCCCCCTCTCTGTAATCAGCAACCCATTTACGAGTTATACCCCTCTGGTGGGCGGGTTGGGGCACAGTGGGGGTGGTGGGGGGAACAGGCGCGAGCGCATGGCCATGGCTGGGAAAATTGTGCCTCAATTAGTGGGCTATGTGATTTTCTTTAAGCAGGCTGGCACTGCAGTGCTTATAACGGATTGCAGCAGCCCGGAGGAAGCTGCTGCGCTGCTTCCTATCGCGTCGGTTTGCAGTGGGTGCGAGGAGGGTGCTGATGGGGAAGGGGAAGGGGGAGGGGGAGAAGGAGAGGCAGAAGGAGGGGTGGGTGGGAAGAGAGGAAGGAGGAGGTTGTGCCACTGTGGTAGTGGGTTCAAGGTAGGTGGTAAGGCAGGAGTGTGTAGCGCTGCTACTGTAGCTGCTGCTCCTGTTAGTGGTGTTGCATGCAATGATAAGACTTCTGCTGCTGCTGCCGCTACCGCCGCCACCGCTGCTGGTGCCGCTGCTGCAGTTTCTGCCTCTGCAGCATCGGCTACTCGTGCCTTTCATGCTGATCATGTGTCTGTGTCTATGGTCCCAAATGCCAACACTCCAGCAGCCATTGGCCCTCTCACAGTCGCCTTCCACCTCAGCTCGCGCGCTGTGCTGGCATCGCCAGCTCATCGCATGCTCGTTGACAGGCTGGCAACGCCACGTGTGCTCACAGAAGGGCTTACTGTCCCTGACTCATGTGGCCTCTCCCAGCCAAAGTCAAACCCTGCCAAAGTAGGGTTTGCGGGTCTTGGAAATCAAAGCAATGCCCAGCAGCAGCAGTGGCAGCAGCAGCAGCAGCAGCAGCAGCAGTGGCAGCAGCAGCAGCAGCTGCAGCAGCAGCAGCTGCAGCAGCAGCAGCTGCAGCAGCAGCAGCGACAACCGATGTTCCAGCAGGCTCGGGAGGAGCTGCCTTCGCAGGCGCAGCCACGGCTGGAGGTGCGGCAGGTGCTGGTGCGAGGTGGGCCCAAGGAGTATGGTTTCATCAGCACTCTGAAGCAGCTGTGCCGCCTGCATTCCCTCGACCCTGCGGCCTTCCCCTTGCCGCCGCAGCAGCAGCATCAGCTGCAGCTACAGCGGCAGCGGCAGCGGCAGCAGCAGCAGCAGCAGCAGCAGCAGCAGCAGCAGCAGGGATACAGAGGCATGGGGGAAGGGAAAGGGGAACGGGCGTGGGTGCTGCCGGGCTGGCAGGGAGGTAGGGATGATGCTGTTGCTGCGGCGAGAGCCAGGCTGTTGCTAAGTGGGGGAGGGGCAGGTGTAAGGACTGGTATGGAGGAGGGAACGGAGGAGGAGGGTGAGGGGGGGAGAGAGGAGGAGGAGGAGGAGGATTTAGATGAGGGGGTGTTAGGGTGTGGAGGGGGAAGTAACGGTGGTGTGGTGGCTGGGAGGTTGCAAATGCAAGTTCTGATTGGCGTTGGAGAGATGGTTGAGGATGGCGTGGGCGGGAGCAAGGAAGGAGCAGCAGTGGGTTTCGGAGGAGTGGAGGGGGGAGCGGAGGAGGGAGGGCAGGGGTGGGGCGGGAGAGGGTGGGGATGTTGGGGGAACCGTAGGGTGGTTCGGGCATGTGTGAGTCATGAAAAGTGCCCTGAGGTTGTGAATCCTGTGAAGGTTTGGGAAGAGGTGGCTGGGAGATCGATGCGGGAGGAGGAAGAGGAACTAAGGAAGAGAGATAGGGAGGATTATAGGGAGAAGGTTTGGAGGCCTACAGGGAAAGCGAGGGAGGTGGCGAAGGAGAGGGAAAGGGAGAAGGAGATGAGAAGGGAGATGGAGAGGAGAAGGGCGCTGGAGAGGCAAAGGGAGAAGGAGAGGAGACGGGAGATGGAGAGGAGAAGGGCGCTGGAGAAGGAGAGGAAAAGGGAGAAGGCAAGGGTTCATGCAGAGACGATGAGAAGGAATAAGGAGAGGAAAAAGGAGAAGGCGAGAATTCATGCGGAGGCGATGAGAAGGATTAAGGAGAGGAATAAGTTGGCAAAGTTAACGAGGGAGGAGATTGGAAAGGAGAAGATGAGACTAAATCAGAATGCGATAATTAGGGAGAAGTCGAGGAAACGGGCAGAGGAGAGGGCAATAGAAGAGAGGCAAAGGGCGGAGGAGAGGGAAAGGGAGAAGGAGAGGGAAAGTGCGAATACAACAGAGGGGAGGGAAAGGGAGAAGGAGAGGGAAAGGGAAAAGGGAATGAAACTCGACATGAAAATGGCAAAAAGGAAGAGAGCGAAGGAGAAGAAGCGAGCAAAACGGGACGAAGAGAGAGAGCGACAGCTGCAGGAGGCACTGAAAGGGGGTGAGGGACGAGATGATGGGGCAGAGGGTGGGAAGGAGAAGGAAGAGATGCTGCGAAGTCTTAAATGGACGGCCCACCGAATCCAGAAGTTAGAGGAGAGATTGAAGAACAAAGGGGGGAAGAGTGGAAAGTGGTCTAAGAAGCGAGAGAAGAGGACTTTGAGGCGGCTGGAAATGCGAAAGGCGGAACTGGCGGAACTGGAGGCAGCACTAGGTGAAGCAGGGGAGAAGGGGCAAGGTGAAGCAGGGGAGAAGGGGCAAGGTGAAGCAGGGGAGAAGGCGCAAGGTGAAGCAGGGAAGATGGCGCAAGGTGAAGCAGGGGAGAAGGGAGAGATACTGAGTGGTATAAAATGGACGGCCAAACGAATCCTGAAGTTAGAGGAGAGATGGAAGACCCAAGGGGGAGAGAATGGACTGTTGTCTAACAAGCAAGAGAGGAAGGTTTTGAGACGGTTGGAAATGCGAAAGGCGGAACTGGCGGCTCTGGAGGCAAAGCTAGGTGAAGCAGGGGAGAAGGCGCGAGGTGAAGCAGGGGAGGGGAGGGGCGCGGGGACCAATGTGAGCGATGTGAGTTCTGGAAAGGAATGGGTGGAGAGTGCAAAGGTGGAGCAGGGAAGCAAGGGAGTGACTGGAAAGGGAGGTATTGTGGTTGCGCAGTGGAAAGGTGTGAAGCTTGCAGCTGCTGTGGCAGTGGAGAAAAAGAATAAGAAGAAAAGGAAGAATAGGAAAAGGAAAAAGAACAAGGAGGGGGAGGAGGAGGTGGAGGAGGAGGTGGAGGAGGAAGAGGTGGAGGAGGAGAAAGAGGAGGAGGAGGAGGAGGAGGAGGAGGAGGAGGAGGAGGAGGAGGAGGAGGAGGAGGAGGAGGAGGAGGAGGAGGAGGAGGAGGAGGAGGAGGAGGAGGAGGAGGAGGAGGAGGAGGAGGAGGAGAAGGAGGAGGAGAAGGAGGAGGAGAAGGAGAAGAAGGAGGAAGAGAGAAAAGGAAAGAAAAAGGAGGAGGATAAAGAGAAGGAGAAGGAGGAGAAGAATGGCAGGCAGGTGGGAGCGAGTGATGATGGGCATACCAGTGTGGGGAGGACAGGGGTACTGGAGTGGTGGTGGGACGTACGGGGGAATGAGGGTGTGGGCCGAAGGAGGGGAGGTGAGCGCGAGGGAGTCAAGGAGGCTGAGGGAAGGGGTGGGGCTGCTGTTGCTGTGGGGGCTGCTGTGGCGACTGGTGCGACTGCTGGGGGGAATGATGTGGGTACTGGAACGGAGGTGACTTCTGAGACGTCTCAAAAGTCGTCTGCTGCGGGGACTGGTGCAGGGAATGGTGTGGGTACTGGAACGGAGATGGTGGCTGTGATGGTGTGGAATGAAGAGGAGATTGAACTAGATGAGGAGCAAGAGGAGGAGGAAGAGAAGGAGGAGGAGGGAGGGGAGAAGGGAGGGGAGAAGGGAGGAAAGATGGAGGGAAGGGGGAGAAGGGGGATTGGTGTGGGTATTGGAACGGACGTGGTGGCTGTGACGATGCGGAATGAAGAGGAGATAGAACTAGATAAGGAGGAGGAAGAGGAGGAAGAGGAAGAAGAAGAGAAGGGGGTGGAGGGAGGGGAGAAGGGAGGAAAGGTGGAGCGGGGAGAGAAGGGGTCTTGTTCTTTACCTGCGAAAGATTCGTTTTCTTTACCTGCCAAGGAATCCTCTTCTCTACCTGCTGAGGACGCTTCTTCTGCTGTACCTGCGAAGGAAGTTACTCCTCAACATGCAATCGAACTGTCTTCTCAACCTGCAAAGGAAAGTTTTTCTGCAAAGGAAAATTCTGCTGCACTTTCAAAGGAGATTGCTGCTTCATCTGCAAATAAATCCTCTTCTCTACTTGCAAAGGTGTCACCGCCACCGAAAAATTATGGGTGTTCACTGTCAGCCGATGTGTCTCCTGATTCGGCCAATAAGTCAGCAGCACAGAGGATAAGGGAAGCTCTGAGCAGGGGAAAGGGGGCTGGAGCAGACACAGCAGGGCAAAAGACCGTCGCACGGCAGTTGCTACCCGTTCTGCAACTGCCAGAAGTGCCGCAATCACCAGAAGTGCCGCAGTCGCCACAAGAACCACTAGTGCATGTGGCAGCAACGGCAGCAGCAAGAGCAGCAAGAGCAGCAGCAGCAGCAACAGCGGCAGCAGAAACAGCGGCAGCAGCAACAGCGGCAGCAGAAACAGCGGCAGCAGCAACAGCGGCAGCAGCAGCAGCAGTGCCGGCCTCAGTGGCACGGCCAGCGGCAGCGGCAGGAGCAGCAGTATCGCCCACAGTGGCAGCTGCAGCAGCAGCCGTAGCAGTGGCAATGACGGGAGGAGGATCCCCTTCTAAACCTTCTAAACCTTGTAAACCTTCTAAACAAGAAGTGCCGCCATGGCTTCGTCATCGGCCCCCATTACCGGTGATCCCACCATTGGTGATCCCACCGGTGATCCCACCGGTGATCCCACCGGTGATCCCACCGGTGATCCCACAGGTCGGCCTCCCACCACCAGCAGTGCCACCACCAATGTCGCAGTCACCCCTGCCACAACCGTCAGTGCTGCAACCGAACCTGCCACAACTGTCAGTGCTGCAACCGAACCTGCCACAACCACCCTTGTTGCAGCCACCCCCGCCACAACCACCTCTGCCGCAACCGCCCCTGCTGCGACCGAACCTGTCCCAAGTGCTGCAAGCGTCAGTGCCGCAACCGCCGCTGCCACAGCCGCCCTTGCCACAACCCTTGCAACAGCCACCAGTGATGCTACCACACCTGCCACAACCACCCCCGCTGCAGCCACCCCTGCCACGACCAACCCTGCCACACCACATACCACCACCTTGGTTTGCTGCGCGTACACCTGCTGTTACGCAGTTACCACCTCCCACAGCAGCAGCACATACAGCAGAACGAGCCTCTTGGATCAACCACGTGCCACCACCACCGCAAATTTCTCTGCAAAACCAGCCGAGATATGTGCCGGCAGCACCCCCTAGTTTTGAGACGACTCAAAACCAGCCGAGACATGTAACGGCAGCACCCCCTTCACAGGGCCCGTATCCTCCCATAAATGCCCCCATGCATCCTCCCACAGGCGAGCCCATGCATCTGAGATTTGAGTCTACTCAAAGG